>OX439004.1:39543446-40965946 GCA_949316495.1 Amphiduros pacificus
CCAGCAGATCTCCCAGCTCAGCCAGTTTGTCCTTGTCTTCAGCCATAGACTGTGACAGATCCATCACATAGTACAAGTCTACAGGATAGTTCTCTGCTTGCCGAAATGTCAGGTCAAACTTGAAAGGCTTGTCTGTGTGAAAGAAGACACATACTTTCAGACTCATATAAAAAAACAAAAGTCAATAGCCTTAGAGCTATACTGATCATCGATTTTGTTATGTTTGTGCACTTTCTGGAAAATGCTTCATAAATGATCATGTAAATCTTTCTCAAGACTCAAGCAGATGATAATTTTGAACAATCAAAATGCAGGTTACATCTTGAATTTGGCCCCAACTTGTCATCTCAATTCTCACTGGCCAATATTTGTCATGTTATTCAAAATTGTAGCCTCGCTGACAAGTCAATGGTAGCTATTAGATTTTGGAAAAAATCATAACAAAATGAAAAACATTCCGAGCCTAATGGACAATAGATAAATTTAGTGCAGCTACTTGCTGATAAAGTATTGTTTACATTACATTGGTTTCATCAACTTTCTTTTTCCGCTTATTAAATCAATTTGATTAATCATTCTTTATCATAATAATAATGCAAGATCCTGTTCATGCCGAATAAATCAAAGTTATAATTTATCAATTATGAAATATCAGGAAACCATACACTTTTTTCAATTAGGAACTACAGTATAAAAATTAAACTTTACAAAAATGATTACACATACTGGGCCTAAGCTTGATGGACATCTCCTGTGGCGCCATCTGTATAGCATCATCACCATCCTCTGCATTGCGTACAGTTTTGTTTTGTGTGGCTGTAAAGTTGTGGTCTGGCCGAGTGATGAATGAATCATCACAGCCATTCTGTATCAAGTTCTCCACAAGGTCACAGCGAGCTTTGTTGTCTGCATCGAACCCCTACATACAAATAACACTCATAAATAATGTCAAGTGCTAATACAACATACATTTAGCTCATAGTTCTGACCTTCTAATGTTGTTATTTTATAATCATAATTCATCAAGCCTTTTTTGTCTGCATTGTTCACCAATAAACCAAAAACAAAAAACAAAAAAAACCCCACATAAATGCAATCACCAATACAACATACATTTAGCTCATAGTTCTGACCTTCTAATGTTGGTATTTTATAATCATAATTCCTGTTGCTAATTTCATCAAGCCTTCTCTGTCTGCGTTGTACCCCAATAAGGCAAAAAAAAAAAAAAAAAAAAAAAAAAAAAAAACGACACATAAATGCAATCACCAATACAACCCACATTGAGCCTATATTTCTGGCCTTCTAATGTTGGTGTTTCATGATCATAATTCATTTTGCTAATTTGACAATGACAGTGATTATAATAGTTATATTAGGTATTTAACTTCTGCTTTTAGTATTGAGTGTGATGGATACTCACATCTTGCACGCACCATCCACAGTGCTGGCCTGCTGCCACACATTTACCACACTGCTTTTGATCAGCGCACATGTTAGGCTTTGCATTGCGCTTACCTAAACCAAAAAGACAACAGCATATCAACATTTTGCTATTCAGCAATCCTGATATATAGAAAAGTGAAGCTGAAAGATATTTTTGTACAGAAAGTAAACATTTTATTATGATGAAGGAATATCAATATGACTCAATCGAAAAGTGTGAGACTATTATTTAATATGTCTTCTGCTGATCATGGTGAGATATTGTCAAAAGGAATCAATTAGGAAGAGAAATAAAATACAACATTGTATGACCAATCTGACGGCTGATCCAAACCTATAATATATGTATATAAAACTTACTCTGTGCCTCTGCAATTGTTATCACAGCACACAGCAGGAGAATACAGCAGCATTGCTTCAGCAGCATGGTGGCGCCACCTGCAAATACAAACATTTCATTTCAACATCATTCATTTCAACATTAGATGTATCATTCTTTTGACTGTCATATTGACAATCAATGAGTTCACAATAATTAATAAGTGTATCTCCAAAACAGGCCAATGTCCTGAGAGCTTTGCTAACCATTTCCTCTTTGTAATGTTTGTGAATATTTCTAGAAATGCCTGCAAATTGGTTCATAAATAATCATTAAATTTTTTTCTCAGAACAGGCTTTTAAATTTTGGCCAACTAAAATGCATGTTACAACTTCAGGTGTTATCTCGAAGCCCAAAGAAAATCTATAGAAATGGTCCCCTTTAACAGGTGTGATGCATTAGCTTCCATCAGCCTGTTGCTTTTGGTCCATTGAAATCTTAAAACTCTAAAGATCCCTAAACATACTGAACTGGTATGTAATGATAAAGATTGAAAAGAGAGATCAAATGTTCAATGATCAGGAAAAAAAGTCTGATAGGTTCTCTATGTTGGAAACAACCAAAAAAAAGTAGTACGGCTACATCATCGTTGACTTGTGATCCCGTAATCCTTTCCCAGTTATCATGACTGAGAATTTACTGAAACACTTTCCTGATGAACAGATCTACTCTAGTTGCAACACTTGTCCATTTTCTAAGAGATTTTTGGACCAACTGGGCATGTAACCTTGGGTATTCAATTCAGGTTTTTAAAAATATACTTGCCCTACTTAAAAGAAAAAATTACTTTTTGCGCATAAAGGACCGATGAAATATAAATGCAATTTGATTTTTGGAAATATTAAGCTTGTCCAATAGTTTGGGTCACTGAAAGCCAAGTGTCAAGGCCTTATTGATAAAGTTCTAAATTGATAAAGTTCTAAATTGCTCATCAATAATATAGAACTTGTTAAAATGCAAAAAATACAGATCTTGTATCACCCGAGAAGTTAATGATAACAGTTTTTGTATGAGTCACAAGTGTAGACCTGAATAAGACATGGGGGAAGTAGTGTGGTGTGTGTCACTGACAGCCGTGACCTTTGGATCCCATGCTGCCTATCTTGTGGGTAAACACACTGCTCCCTGTTGTACTCCAATGTCAGCCTGGCACTATAATATCCACCAGCCTCTCCAAGCCTGCCAGCTCACCAACATGAGTAAACAGTTATAATCACCACACTGACATGCTCCAACAGATTCTATTGATAATTCTTTACTATTCCCACACATAAAATGTTAAAAATGAGGTATAATTTTCAGCAAAGACCCATCCATGTTTTGTACATATTTCAACTGTTCAATGTTCTATCTATTAAATAAGCACTGTGTTCTTTTATCTACAGTTACTCTTCAAAATGATCATCAGAAATATCTCTATTCTTGTGATTATTCTGTTAGTATTGCTCATTTTCCTACATCTCACTCTCAGGTTTCTGTCACATACAACTTACAAGTGTACTTAAGATACCATAACAAACTTCCCGGCTCAAATAACTATGCACAAAAATGTGAAATACCAACCATGTGAGTAATATATCCTGAGTAAGAGTCAACCACATCTATAGGATCCTGTTCTACTACTCTTGACTGGGACATCCCCCTCATTTATTCATCACTGATGATTACTGATAACAACAAGACCATAGGATAATCACCACTACAGGCTAAACAGTTCAATCTAATCTAAACAATGCTAATTGAGTTTCAAATATTATGCTTAACTGAATTTGAATAAAATGTATTTGACCGAAGTAATCTAGTGATCCGATGCAGTCACAGTCATTAATCTGTATCTATTTGATGCTGACCGTTTGATGTATGCTGATTTTTAATCAGTCAGTACGTAATGGATACTGTACAGGAAAAAAATGGTGCTTTTAACTTTCTGAAGAAATCTAAGCTATGAAATTTCATGAACAAATTTTGGATAAGAAAAACATTGGTTAAATGAATGCTGTTGAACTTTTGTACATCTAATCCAAAAATGTCCTCATTTTTCATGAATGGAAATAAACATAATATTAATGCAAATGTCTGTGATTGAGTGTCAATTTCAGTTATGTATACAGTCGAGGTATTTACCTTACACATCTGTTTCCCTCATCCTGTGGAGATTCTGGCAAAGTACACTAACCTGCTTCTGATTAACACTGATTGGATGCCTGTTGCTATGGAAACCAATTCCTATATTTCCTCCATAACACTCACATTGGATGATAGGACTGGCACACATTTAAAAGTTGTGATTAAACAAATATTAAGTGGTTTATGATCCAAGGGATTTTTATCACTTATCACAGCATTGTATTTGTAAATAGTCTAGTGTAGTTGTTCTCATTTATGAGCAATCTTTCCTTGTGGATATTCAACAAATCTAAATTCAATTGATAAATTTTAATTGCAATGGAAATAATAGTCTAGAATACAATTGAATTCAGGGGTATCCAAGTTTTTTGTTACAAAAAATACATTTTTTATAAGCATCTTCTTTTAAATGTTGCCAATGGTATAAATAATCAATCATTTTCAGGTTGTGCAAACAACAGTATTGAGCAAATTGCTGAGAAACTGCTGACAAGTGAATATTGGTCTCATATCCATCTAATATCAAGCCTGTGCAGGGCTCCGCAGCAGAGCAGTATCCAGGAGGACAAGGCTATCAGTCCACCCATGACTGATCATGCAGTGCAGCTGGGTGGAGTGTGGCAGAGAAGTCCCAGGATGTGGAGCTACTCTGTGAGATGACAATCATGATAACTCGACATTGAACATCCCTCAGGGACTATTATCTGCTATTGACAAAACTAAAATTATTCCAGTCTGCGGACCATTGAGTTCACCCCAGCGGATGCAACTTATTAACATTTGTCATATGTGATGAATATGACTATTACTACTCCTAGCTTGAAGGCATGACATTCAAAGGTCATTTTCAGAGCCATTTAAGAATAGAACATCTTAACTGGAGTCAAACAAATCTATGCATAAATGCAATAAATAAGCAATTTGAGAATACCATGAGACTGAAAATATTCACAAACATAGTAAAAATATATGGTCCTCTATTACAGGGAAAGGGTATGTCTCAAATGATTTTCACAATGCATAGATGAAGCACTAAGCATATATGCTTTATAAATATAAGTTACAGTCCCCTCCCTCATAAAAGGACTGTATGGACCTTCTCGGCATAAAAAAAGTTCATAGGGGATGGTAGCAGTCAAATGCTAAATGATTCAATGCTAACTTATTGGCAACCAGGATCTTGGTAAGCACCTTATCAATCAGAGACAAACATGTATTTGGTCAGGTTACTCAGGTATAGGCTCATATACAACTGCTGCATTACATAGTTTGGTTGAGCATACTTTGCGGGTGGCATAATATCGCTATGCAATAGACCTGTGTGACCATATTTTATCAAGTGCTTGCTTGACCCTATAGATCTTTGGTTCCAATTGCTTATCTTGACCATTATTCCTGTAGAGCTCAGATGCGACACTAACAGTATCTCCTTATTTGGCCGTTGACTATGAATTCCAACATTGCCTTTATATATCCATACAACTGTCCAGATAAGTTTCAGGATATGTGATCTATTTGCATAACATTGAAACCTTCAAGCCTTCATCATAACAGTCAAAATGATGGGACCCAGAGGTATTTAAGCAAATAATCTTATCACTACAGTCATTCAATAAATACCAATAAACCTTAAATGGTTTAGTATAATAATGCTCCCTCACTAAATCATTCTAAATGTTTAGAGGGCACATAAGAGTGACATAAATATATTCTTTAAGTTGGGCACAATTTAACAAATGGGGTAAAACATATCAAACTAGAAAGTTTCTGCGTGGCACAAAACTGAAGTCAGCACAGTATTTAATGTATGTATACAAGTTCATGCACATCCAACTTACATATGTCAATCTCTTTTATGCTATAAGGAGGTCAAAGTAACCTAGTTACATAAATTCCTCTCCAAAATATTTTTTTTTTACGTATTATATAGGATACAAGTAGTTGAAATAAGTGAATATAGCAATAAGTAAATATTGCAATATGAAAAACTTAGGTTTGAAAGTGCAAGATGAATTTCAAAGTTTTTTTTGGCTTATTCAAAAATCTACCTTACAAATTTGAAGATGTAATGGTTTATAAATGCTATGACTAATATACTGATTAAGGATACATCATGTTAAATATTATGTTAAATATTATGATGACCATGTTGTGGGATTCAATGCCCTATTCTTTGCAAACGGAACCAGGGATCTTTCTTTTTCATTATCACATAAACATATATAGTAATCATAGCCTTTGATAACTGAAAAAAAAATCAAATTTGAATCTCCTCTGTATCTAAAATATATCCTGTAGCCCAAAATGATTTATGTCTTCACCTGAAATGTGCACTGATCAATCCATGAGGAATAAAAAGAAAATCTTAAATAACTACAAGCAAATTCAATCCTTTAAAGATATCTACTGTTACACCACACTGAATCATTATGACAGAGCTCTCTGGCACAATAACCTCTGCCAGTCATGGTCTCCCTTCCCAGATCAGAACCTTCCAAACAACGACATTGAAGCCAATAAGACAAGACAGCAAAAAGTATTTTTGGAGTTCTCACAATTTGAAATCTCTAGTGATTATGATCAGTGGTGTTAGCATCATTACCTGACAAAAACATCTTCCATTGGCACTTAAAATTTCAATAATGGTGGCATCTCGATTTGATTATGCTTTGTTAAACTCTCATTTTGTAATGGTAAATATTTACAACCTGACCTACAATATATTAGATTATATTTGTCAGTTGCCTTACTGATAGGATGCCTATAGATGGGACAGACTTCACTTGGGGCCATCCTCCAAATGTAAAAATCAAGTCAGAGATTTGTAAGGCTGAGTGACCTGATACCAAGCCAACATGGGCAACAGCCTTGAACAGACCTCAGCCTAAATACCACTCTACCTCAAGAATTGCCACTCCACTGGAACCTTCTTGGAATCTGCTTTTTGACACTGAGGACTGTTACTAAATCTATGGAGCCCTGTGAGGTGTTAAGACAGATAGTTGTTACTGTGTCTAGAGAGTGGACTGTTCGGCTCACCATTCATTGGCTCTATCGCCAGCTGACAGCTTTTGTTATGCTCCCTGCACCATAACTAGGATAACAGCATTTTACTGTACATGTCACACATCATAGAACTAATCCAGAATATTTTGTTCTATTTGAAATTACTCAAGTAAAGAAAGATACGTTCTATGCTGTATATAATAATCAAATACTACTTCAAAGAAGAAATGATTGCTCTCAACAGTTGGCAAATGGCCTTACCAACAGGCAGATCAGTAATTGGTCTATGGCTTGGGAGAATTAATCAATCAGCTTGATAATGAAAACATGCAGGGTTCAGGCTATTGGACGAAAATTATGCAAACCATAAGCTTTAAAACACCTTGAAAAGATGAGAGGCAGGGTGACGAATTCTGGTAAAAATAACAGTGATATCAAGTGGACTGCGCTGTTGAACTGCCATACTGAACCGTGTTCAAGCTGCTGAATTTGGGCATTTTATCAATGTAAATTATCTACAAGTGTAATTTAGAGAATATGTAAGCCTTAACTATGCTTAGAAATGCTTTTTATTTACATTTTGGAACATTAAAATCAGTCTTCCCGATAGGCGCAAGACCTTCAACGGACATTTGGTCCGGCAAAATTGACTTTTTTGCTGGACTGACAGCATTTTTACAGGACAACAAAAAAAAAAGAAAGAAAGAAAGAATAATAGACGATATCAGCATGAAAAGTAAATATGCTCATATTATCCAGGTAAAAGCTTCCCAAACGGCGATATAATTAGAATCTTTGTTTTAATATACACATAGAAATATTCCGACACGTGTCAGGCTGACACTGTCAACAATAGTCCACCTTCATTTAAGAAGTTTAAATTATGCTCAAGTCAGAGAAAATGTGCGTTTAACAATGCTGAAATATGCTTACGCAACACAAGGTCACCATTCTAAAAACCGGAAGTGACAGGGGGAAGCTCTTATATTTGGCATGAAAATGAACAGAGCACCGCCAGTGTATTCATTCTCATTGAAATGTTAATATATTGCACAATGATGGATCCCTGACACTTCGTATTTCCGTTTTACTACTTAAAATGACTGCCGAGCTTGTCGAGGGATAAGTTTTGAGAAAAGTTAGAATTTTCACAGAAATACATATCAGACACAAGATCTGACTTCGGCGGAAAATATGCCGGACCTTGGCCAAAAATATCGGTCAGGACCGGCGGTTACCGGGAAGACTGTAAAATGGCCGCCCCACTTGAATGCGTAGTTCGGGGGCCTGAGTGAAAAGTGAGAATATTTACAGAATTATATGCCGGACATGAGGTCTAATTACGGCAGAAAGTAGCTTATTAATATGAAGATTGGCAGCTGACACTTGTAGATAATTTACATTGATAAAATATCCAACTTGATTTGATTCAGCAACTTGACCGTGGTTCAATGTGGCAATTCATTAGACAGTCCACTTGGCATTGCGGTTATTTTGACCAGTTACCAGGGTGACCACTGACAGACAAGGAACCCCAAAGAAGCACTCGGCAAAAGATAAAATTTCTTGAAGCCTGAAGTGAAGGCGTAAATTAACCTGTCCCAAACAAATTAACCACAATAAAAAATTATCTGTGGAATGCTTTATTAAATCATTCCGAGTTTCACGACTGAAAATTGAGATATTTATCTCTGATGACTCAAGACAGACTATATTAGCGGTAAGTGATGGTGATTCCTCTGAGTCTCAGTCAGACTAAGACTAAGACTAGTTAGAGTCAAACTGACCGGGATCAGGATCCCAACCATCCACTGGCTCGGATTGGGGCACCTGCAAAGTGGGAGACGTTTTTAACGCATATATCACAGTTCTGTTTGCTAAATACTTACCTATATTTCACGCTTTGTATATAAGAAGGTAATATCCTCGGAAATTATTTGAGATTTTGAGGTTAACGTGACTGGAATGGTCTGCAGAAAGTTTCAACTTCAATTTCTGACCCCTTTCCTTGCTAAATATGGCGAAACACATCTTTCGGTGACGTCATTGAAAGGGGGAACTTACCCCTTAAATCATACAAAAAACACTAAACTTAAAATTTTTCGTTCTCCAAAAATATCTCGCTTATAAATTAAGGGTTTGTATAAATAATCTTCAAATAAAACTTCCAATCCAAAAAGATACAAAAAGGTAACGCATGCGTTGGGATAACGAATGTGCCTTATTTTGTAAACTACCTTAGGGGCCGGATAACCTACATAGCCATAAGGCCTCGGACCACTATTACAATGTCCCTAGTAGATGCCTCACCTTCAAAAAATCATAAAAAATATTAGTATCGACTTAGAGTATTTTGAAAAATACTTATTAGATGGCAAAAATATTCATCTTTCTTAAAGCAGAGTATGAAATGAGGTTGACCATTGAAATTTTTTGCTAGGATCTGTTAAAGCGCCACCTACCTTGAAAACAAAGAACAGAACATGGAAATATACTCAGAACTCAGAACTCAGAACTTTTATTGGCTAACTTCATACAATAAAAGAGAAGTATCAAGCTCAATACACTACATGTATCTACACACAAACATCTGACAAAATAGAAAACAAGACACACAGGGAGGGATAGTTACATTTAACTATAGACAATGGCAGGTTTGAGATTTAATAATAGATTAGCACCACCTCTCCTGGTGGAAGCTGTTGAGAGCAGGTGACATCTGGTGTCAAAATGATATAGGTGACTAGCACAGCTACAATGAAACCATAGCTGTCCACCAAGGAGAGGTTTAAAATGACTACATGCTAAAAACATGCTAAATGAGTTTATATGAGGACATTTTTTTACCCTAATTTATAGATATATTTTTTTACATAATATTTTTTACATAACTGGTTTTTATAATATTTAAAATGACTACATAGATATAATAATATGACTACATAATAATAATAATCAAATACAAAATAAAGATATCAGCAAAACACATATATGTGAGACATTGGTCTCTTCAAAACATGCTAAATGAGTTTACACGAGGACATTTTTTTACCCTGATTTAAAGATATATTTTTTACATAATATTTTTTACATAACTGGTTTTTATAATATTTGTAATTTGGCCATCTTTTACAGGCCCCCACCCCCTCTTTATTGCTACTTGGTGTAGGAAATCACTGACAATTGAGAAAAGTTCCTGATCTTCACTTCTCATTATAAAATTAGATTTTTCATGTATGGACATGTTACTGAAGAGGGGGAATATTGTTTCTAATTTGCTGTACATCTCTTGTCTTTCCTTTTCATATATATTACAGTTAAGTATCAAATGTTGTTCATCCTCGGTTATTTTGCATTTTGTACAAATTTTGTACAAATAACGATTTTAAGATGAAAGGCAGAGGCGACAATGCACCAAACAGGCTGTCGCCGCTGTTCCCGGATGTGCCATATGCAAAGAATTGAGTCAAATACGATCGCAGCACTCTAAAATTGCAGCATATATGGGAGAGCATATAGGGAGAATTATCCATTATCTAATCTGACCCCATCTAATCTAATTTATTCTGATCTATCATTATCTAATCTATTCTAATTTGCTCTAATATATTCTAATCTATCAAACCCTAATCTTATCTATTTTAACCTTACCTATTCTGTTCTTTTCTATTATAATATATTCTTATCTTATCTATTCTAATATATTCCAATCTATTCATATGTTTTCTGACATCCGCTTTAATATCAGCTAGCCTTTTCTAATTTAATCTAATCTATTATAATCGAAATCTATTCTAATGATCTATTCTAATCCATTTTAATCTATTCTAATCTATTCTCATATTTTCTATTCTATTCTGATCTATTATAATCTTATATTTTCTAATTCATTCTTCTCCATACTGATCTATAGTACTGTAATTCAATCTAATGCCAATGGCCAATCTTCTTGCGAATGATATTAATGTTGACAATGTGAAGAATCCATCATATGAAACATCCCACGTGTGAAAAACGATTGAATTAATGATTTTCTAGCTGAATTATTTTACACCAAGAAGAAATAAATTGATGACCAGGTGTTCTGACACGTAATTTACTGCTTCTAGATTGAATATTCATGTTAATCCAGTCAATCTTTAAAAAAAAACAATTTCATTATCTCTATATATACTTACTTTATATTTATGATCCTAATCTGCATGGGGTTTTAGGAAGAAGGCATAGGGATTAAACCTTACAGGAAGAAGGATGATTTTAAGCATAACTTACTTTTTGCCTTTAAAGTCAGCCCAAATTTCTTTATAACCTTAGGATTACCTTTGACATCACTTAGTCTGGATGAAATTTCCAAAACAATTCTCACAGTCATCCAGACAAGGCTATTTTGTCTGGAAGTATACTTGTGAATATGTACTTATGGATTGCATTGGATATTCAAAATGTGGTATCTCAGATTGTATCATTTTCTTTGTGCAGTTATAGGTCTTCTGCAATTTAGACCATATTGTAGGATACAGGACGTGAAGATCCAAGCCGGAACTGTGGAGGAGGCTGCAGAGAAGCCAACAGGCCAATGCTCATTAGTATGCACACATATCCCGTTAAAAGGGCCCCCAAATCGTTACTCGAAGAGCAGAAACCACTTGCCTAGAAGATCCACGACACTCAGTCTCGTGACTGTCACTTGTATAGACTTTGGGTGCATTATCAAGCCTGAGGGCTCTGGACAGTTATCAGCATTTGGATATTTCATATATCACGCTCTTGCCATGCCTTCCTAGCCAGACAATAGCGTATACTGTCACCGAATAAAGACGACTATTGTGCATAGCATACGCTGACTCTGCAGTCCTTCTTACCTCCCCAGCAGATAGGTAGAGCTAGGTTAGGCCCCAGCTCACTTACCCAGCGAGTAGATTCATATATCCCCGCATATGTCCCCGTAGGCACAATACATGCGTAGCAATATGACAATAACACACAATAAAGAGGTATGTTCTGTAAACGTAAGCGTACTGCCTTTACTAAAAAACCTGACTGTATCCCGGAGCTTGCATTTAATAAATATCGATTGAATTAACTATAAATTGAAAATTCAGAGCATGGAAACCATTAAAATTATCATATTGAGAATCATGATTTTCTCTGAGAGTGGCAACCAAATGATAAACCCTTTGATTCAAATCACCTCTCCTCCTTTTGACCTCAGATAAAGTTTGTTCATACATTGTCCTACATGTCTTACATTTTACCAACTCATAAATATCAGACTCTCTTTTACCAATGAAGATGTTGACATATCAAAAAGACCATGTTGATATTTTTCTCAAATAAGATTATCTTTAAAACTAGCGCATTTATGAAATCTTATCTTAATACCTGACCAAAGTGCTGTTTTGCTGGTGACAGATCAATAGAATATATCATGACAATTATCGATTTGAAACATGTAAGACCCTTGAAAGTCCCACATTACTGCGTACTGGAAAAAAACCTACAGACAAGCGCTAGCTTTACTAGGCAGCAAGTGACCATTTATCGTGAACTGATCGGTTCCTTTTTGGGCAGGTATCTTTTTGGGAGCATCATCGATTTGTTCTCACAGACTTTGGGTCTCAAGTAACTTCTGCTTTTGTATTGATACTGCTCGTTCAATACATGTGTAATGATGGCTTCAATACTAAGCTTACATAAACGTAAGTTAGATTTAACAGTTGTAGTTTTCAGTTTACTTTTCTTTGTCAAATGTCAAAGTCAAAGCGCTCCACAGTGTGTTATTCCTGGGTCAGCAGCTGATTCTGGGGGAGTATGTACATTTGAAACAGATCAAGGAACCATCGATCTTACACCATTAGATGCCTCGCCGGGCCCAAGGTAAGTACAACTTATAAATCATCATAGTCCCCTCAATAACAACCATAAAATACGATATGATCACATGATTAACCTCGGTCCATACCTTGTACATACATAAAGGATATCGACAGAGAAGCGAAAATTAATTAAGATTTGAGTTAACTTTGGCCATGGGTTCATCTTACTAGAAATTATAAATGATGTGTTTACCAAGGTGGAAAGATGTACAGTCAGTCGACATTGAAACAACCGACTATTCCTATAATCCTTGCACACCTTTTACAGAGGGGAGCGCGCCAGGGTGCACTAATGTTGCGGTAAGACTCGCTCATGTCATGCACTATGTCATATATATATATATATATATATATATATATATATATATATATATATATATATATATATATATGTCATGCACTATGTCATGCACTATGTCATATATATATATATAAGATATATGTAAGACTCGCTCATGTCATGCACTATGTCATATATATATATATATATATATATATATATATATATATATATATATATATATATATATATATATATATATATATATATATATATATATATATATATATATATATGTCATGCACTATGTCATGCACTATGTCATATATATATATATATATATATATATATATATATATATATATATATATATATATATATATAACATATAACATAACATAATATATAACATAATATATAATATATATAACATAACATAATATATAACATAATATATATATAACATTACAATTCTGTAAAGTCTGATGTTATATTGATCCAGTATTGCTAACCAAATACGGCCATGCAACATCGTAAATCAAAAAGCCAATTAAAGCAAACTTCGAACTGTAATATTTCACCGCAAAAAATACTCTCGATGCAAACATTTTTCTCAACAGAAAAACAATCTACAATCTACAACAAAAGTTGCTGGTCGCTGTTCAGCCAGTAGCGTTTGCTGTAAATTAACTGGAAATTTACTTATACAACTATTTACAGTGTTTTTACATCTTAGGTATGTGATATTGTGTCCAGTTCATATTTCACAGATGTTGGTGTTCACAGTTCTGCTCAGTGCCAAAATGATGCCACTGGGCTCTACATACAATACACTTCTGCAGATACTTTCTATTCGTAAGTACTGCTTTTATTTGTTTGCTTTACCTTGCAGTATAGTGAACGGAGATATGACGTCTTAGATTGTGCACATTACGCCATGGTAACAAATTGTATGGAACAATGGAACAATTACACATTGATCTGATTTATGTTATCGACAATTGCAACCAACTGCAGTGAGCTATTTTGATTATTTTAGATTACAAGTAGAAGTCTATAATATCATAATGAAAGTTTTTGGTTTTTCTAATGGTGCAATTTTGTATTTTTAATTGAATAGGTAATTCCCTTCAAGCTCTTGAAATTATCATAAAGTTTAATAACGTCATATTCTTCAAGTTTTCAACGCATATGGTGTCGTAAGACACAATGGATTTGCGGTAACACACATTGTATCTTTGATCTTTAATGGCGCTACAACTCCATTCATTATACTCCAAGGTTTCACCCATTGATGATGACTTGGCATGTTGAATTCACTTTGAATTCTAAATTCATTGTATCATGTACAATTAGTCTGAGATCTTTTATCAAAAGGTCAGCAATAAGTGTTCGTTTAAAGACATGTACAACCTTCATATCAAATTAAAATCACAATTGTGATGCAACAATATGTCACAATTGTTATTCAACAATCCACTCATTTGCCCCATTTGGCTTCCACTACTACTCACGTATGTGGACCTGGGCTCTATACAATTATATAAATTTGAAGATAATTTGAAATCTTAAAGATTATTTAAATGGCTGATTTATCATAACCTGACAGTCAAATCCAGAAGGCAAGAGTAATTGGTTTTATACAGAAAAGTATTCGGCCTGGCAGTAGAATATGTAAGGCCAACTTTTACAGTAACAAGAAAGTCTTTTTTAAAAAAAAGAATTTGTATACAGTTTCCTTTTTGAAAATGATATTTATATTTTCTCATCATTTTGAAATTGCCATAAATGTAGAGTACAGTGACTGGCAACTGTCTGAAACTTACAGTAAAAAACTACATAATATTTCTGTCTTGACATAATATTCCCTTTTATATAGAAGACCCTCTTACGTTTTGCAGAAGTAAAGTATATTTGGTATGTGACAAACATTTGACCGAACCACAGTTCTCTGCTAATTCAATCAGTGGACCCTCGGGCAAACCTGTGAGTAACAAACACCAGTAGTAAACAGTGCTCGTAGCTTTAGGTGTTCTGGTTACATTCCCCTAACTAAGAAGTGGGATGAAATTTTATGGAACAGTGGAATTTGATGAAATTTAAACTTCTCTTTTTGGTAATTGAATCGGCCTTTATTTTTTCAGATTGTCAGCAATTTGGGTGGAATACCTCTTTCATGACAAATATATTTACTGAACGTTGTCTATATTGGGTACATTTAACATGTGATAATATTTATGATTCACTTTTACAATTTATTAGGATATCAATCTGAAGATTGCTATTTATATTTCTATGTAAATATCGTCCTCATTTGTGTCATAGAATTTATTCGTTGTTTCATTAGGATGTGCTTTATTATATGTCTCTCGATTTCGACAGTACTATTTGGAAAAAACTATTTTTCCCCACTTAATTAAATAGGGAATTCGCTTTGTTATTTAACAGGAACTAACTATTACTGCCAAGGCTGTTTGTCCGAATTCTGGAGGGGGAAACGGCGGACTCAGTACAGGATCCGTACTCTGTATAATGTAAACATATAATAAAAATATTATTGTCATTACCACAAATTGTTTTATACATCCCTTCTTCCCCAAAGAAAGCATGACTTAAGAAAAATATCGTTCATACAAATTTACTTGCGACGTAATGCATATAAATTTCATATAGTGATTTTATCAGCACAATGTCATTAAATCATCTTTTATCATCATGTTATTAGATTTGTCGTCCTGGTGCTTGTGTATCTGATTGTTGGTGGTTCTTTCATGTATTTCGGCCGGGGTGCTCGTGGGACAGATATCATACCAAATATATCATTCTGGAAGGAACAACCCTCACTCATTAAAGTAAAAAAAAAAAATCAATTATCTTCACATGCTTGTTTTATTATGATTATTTAAATACTCAAAAGTAAAACCAACCAGTTGTTATGCAATGTTATGTATTTGGTTAAAATGCAATCACTCCAATCTATTTCTAATCTTGATGATTTATACTTGACTAATTATCTTCAATAATTAATTGTTATTTTTTTATTTCCTTGCTTGCAGGATGGGTGTTTATTTGTGGTAAGCAAAGTTCGCGGTGGGTCGTCAACATATGAGAACATTTGAGAAACATAATACACAGACAATTTGAAAATCTCTGACTTAATTTACGTTTGATATTCATACAATGACCAATTTAATTATTTCAATTTCATATATTACAATTTATTATAATAAATAATATAATCAAAAGTACCTATGTTAACTACATGCTTTTATCCATCTGGTTCATCTGGTTTAATGATGTATTTGTCTTCTACTATATATTGTACATAAGACAGCAAGCATATAACAATAAATTTATAACTTTAACATGGATTACATACTGGGGAATGGTAGCGATTCATTGTAAATATATAGGGTTTTGAATAAATGTAATTATCGGGAATATAAAATTTTATATATACAGGATAATAATCATCATCATTTTCATCATTACAACTATTCATCATAACCAAAATAAAAATAGGTGTTTCTCTAAAAAGGGAGTGAACTGAAATCACAAGAAAAAAACATGCAGAAGATGGCAAAGACATCGTCCGACTGGTTTGAATAATATCTTCTCAGACAGGAGTTGTTCCCGGGATCTCTGTCCAAGCTTTTTATATCAAAGAAATATTTCTTGAATACCTATGGATTTACCATGGTTCCAGCTTGACGATTAAGAACATGATCATATGTGCTACTAAAAACCAATAACACATTTCTTGCACTTCCTCTAATAATAATGGAATTCTTTGTTGCTTCTAAAAAGACATTCATTATGTGAATCGAAGTTTCAATTTAGACAAAACATAAATATATTTTCCAATGTATCCACACTCATTTAACAAAATGCCGATCAATGGTGAGCTGAAATGCTTGGTGAGACAAGCAGTGCTGTGGAGCGTATAACCGGCGACACATTTTTTGTTTCCATATCCTTAATTCCATATCCTTGATGATGATCCATACATCCCATTAATTAGGATAAAGTCACCTATGATAGCTTTAGTTACTAAACAAATTGCAGCATGGGAAGAAAAACAAATATGAAATTAAATATTCAGAGAATGGCAGGTGCCACGAGTCTTTGATAGTACTTTCTACTGTGTTCATAATTCCCTTTGAACTACAAATCTCCCTATGTAATCTAAGAAACCGCATTGTGGGCACAATTCCCTGTATTTAAATTCTATGCAAGATCAAAACCACTTTTTTCATGTCACTTATATTTTATTGTCATTAGATTAACATGATACATGTTATGAGATTATTGAAAACCATGTCCAAAACATGTTTAATACCTTCACAAATCAGCGTAATTTGAGTATATAACAGATTGATAATTCACGTGATGTTGATTAAATTATGGACCATTTAGTAAGCAATGTAGGAAAATATGTATCAAAAGAAAATACAATAAATAAGAATCTATATTTATGACAGATAGGAAAATGTTAAGTTGAAACAAATCTGATTAATTTGAATTGTCACAAATTAAAAGGTAATATACAATTAGACTAAATATGTTACTCAACACGTGGACATACAGTCAAACTACATGTCTATTTGTTTGAATTTATATTCCTGATATCAATCTGCCAAAAACACCAGTCTGTATCCTGATACCTCTCAAGACCTGCAAGTGAAATATACATGCAGAACAATTTTGCTGATTTAATTCTTTTCACGAAATATGTAGCTCTTAATTGATTATCGATATTTAAAAAAGAGTTCTAATGGCATTTGCATCAACTCATTTTGTTCGGGCTTTCTAGCTTATTTTCATCGTCTGAATCAAAAGTAATGTGACTTACTGAAATAGACACGTGACAACAATTGTCATTTCCAACCGGATATTACCATCAAAATCTGGGACTTGCCGATCGCAATCTGGTATCACACAACACCCTGCCATCTGAGGCCGCACCTGGAACTAAAAACCATAAAGTCAAAAATGTACTTGAATTCTAAATATAATTTCCATGGATCTGGTGGATCATATCCTTCTGAATAGTAGTGAGGTTAGTGTCTTCAATGAACGTAGGCAGGGGTCTTCCAGGCTTTGCTGTTAAAATGCATAATATCTACTATATGGGTGTATTCATAAGACAAAGACCAAAGAGATACATTTTAATCTAAAGTCTTGAATGTCTTATATTTTCTTGCTGCTTGAGCAATATACGGTTGATGTAGCAATTTTATGTTATGAAAGTTGAACAGAAACACCAAATTATTGCTTGAAAACAATCTATCTATCTATTTAAAATTTACTTATTCAAGTGAACCACAATTTGTAGTAAGAAAGCATGTTTCTAAATAACCCTGGCTATGTTACCTCGTTGTCTAATTCTGACTTCATACTGGAGAGTATGGACCATATACCATCTTGGGTGGAGCCCCTATTGGCTACAGAGCCGTACAGCCCTCGGATGTTGAGACCCCTGGCATAGGCGATTGGGGTGACCTTGGAGAAACGCCAGTCTGTCCGGGTTATCATGTCACAACTTGCCTCCATCCCCGATAAGTTCTCCAATAGGTGGCTCATGTCCCAGGGCTGTCAGAATATTACAAGCTTTCAACTGATTAATCCATTCTGTTTGGCTTTTTATGCATTTCGGTTATTTCAAATTCCGAATAGACATTATTTCTATACATTTATTATGCAAGATCAAAATGTTCATAACAATTGAATGTCTAAAATGGGTAATAAACGATTTGATATTTGCGAGATTTCTTACATTGACATTCTGTTTCCTGTTTACAATTTTCATTCAAATGCAACGAACCCTGTCAACAGAGACGTGTATTTCAAGCCAAAGCACGTGCATGGTTTGCTATATTAAGCTGCCAATATGGGCCAATCAATAACAAGTTGATCCTTCAGCCCGGTTGAACGGGAAGTTTACAAAACATGACCCCTACCCCTTGTGTTGAATCTAATGACTGTTAATAATATTCAAGTGTTCAAAGTTTAATCCAAAAAGTGCCTACCACAAACAGAGCTTGCCGAGTGAGGTCATACTGCTCTGAGGTGAATGCTCGGACCTTTCCCAGTGCTGAAACATTGAATTATGATTAATTATTGCAATATATTACACACTATAATTTTGAAAGTGAGTGAGTGAGACAGTGACTGAGTGAGTAAGTGATTGTGTGAGTGAGTAAATGAGTCATGGGTTACTTTAAGCAGGAAGCCAGAAGGTAGTCAGGCAATGTGTCCACATGATATTTTTTCCATTTATGATCTCATTTTCTGAAAGGGTCGTGAAAAACCATTTCACAATTTCAATTTTCACCACTCTCCACACAAAGTGCTGGGGAAAACTTTTTCATGATGGAAATATACTTGTTAAATCACAGCTTCTGGCAGTAGCTTTTAAGAAAATACTAATACTCTGTAGTCTGTTACCATGGAAACATTACTTTATATATATATAACTGCTTCAATGCTATAATTGTGAGTCCAATCCTTGAATGTGCTCATACAGATGTGATGGAAAACTGATAATAAGAGAAAAATAAGAGCAAAAAATGATTATTGTCGGTTAACTTTATGAAGTCCAAATTGAAATAAATTGGATTTTTTTTTATAAAGATGGTTGTCATAGCAACATGCCATCACCACAGCAACTAGCTGATGGCATGATTGGATGTATCTCTTTTGTTCCAGCACGACACCAAATATGAATTTTATTGTACATGGTACTTGGAAGATATTAAAGAAACACTCTGGTTCCCAGATATCCTAAAAAAATGGGCTTGGTTGCCATGGCGATCCAAATATAAAAAAGTAGACCAGAAATGTTGCCTTAAACAACCCCCAAAAACTTCAGATACATCTCTACACCATATCCAAAATCCAGCCGCGTGATCCGCGCGAAAGCTAACTCCTAAAATAAACCTCCTACAGGATCTGGCCTCTCTATTAGGAGTACTTTGCTTTATTTATGACTAACCTCTTGTTTGGGACCTGTCTGTATATCTATAACTGGGATCTCTTTCCCTCTCATTGTCTCGTGCAAGTCTCTCCTGCTCCGCCTTTAGTTCCATCTCTCTTTTATATTCTATTTCTCTCTGTCTCTCGGCTTCTCTCTCTTCCGCCAGGAGTCTTGCGCGTTCCCTTTCTATTTGCAATTCTCTGTCACGTTCTCTTTCCCTCTCATTGTCTCGTGCAAGTCTCTCCTGCTCCGCCTTTAGTTCCATCTCTCTTTTATATTCTATTTCTCTCTGTCTCTCGGCTTCTCTCTCTTCCGCCAGGAGTCTTGCGCGTTCCCTTTCTATTTGCAATTCTCTGTCACGTTCGACGAGTTGTTCCCTTTCTAGTTCTTCTCTCCTCAGTTGCCACTGGCGGGCTTGCTCCCTCTCTCTCTCGGTCTCTCTCTCTAACTCCTCTTGTCGCTGCAATTCTCTCAGCCGTTCACGATCTTTATCCAGCTCATTGTCTCTCTCTATTTCTCTTTGTCTCTCCAGTTCTCTCTGCCTCTCATAATACCTTTCTCTCTCAATGTCTCTCTTGACTTCCTCTTCTCTCTCTAGTTCCCTTCTTCGTTCAAGATCTCGGTCTCTTGTATTTGTTCTTTCCAGTTCTTTTTGTCTCTCTAATTCTCTGTCTCGCTCTTTCTGTTGTCTTTCCATCTCTCTCCGTCTTTCGGTTTCATATTTTATTTCTAACTCCCTTCTTCTCTCTAGCTCTCTTTGTCTTTCTCTACTTCTCTGTGGGCCACCTGGTCTTTCTTGTAACCTATCCCTTTCAAATGCACTGTCTTGTTCCTTGTCACTCAATATTTTGTCATCTCTATTTTCCAGGTCAAGTGGTATCCCACTTTCTAAATCATGTCTTTCCCTTGGGGTCCCTTTTGCCTCCCTTAACCTTTCCTCCCTTGTTATCTTTCTCCTCTCCTTTGGATTATCTATTTCATATTCCATTTTTTCTGTTTTTCTTCCAGTAAAGGCCCCCACTAAGGGAGATTTCCTATTTTTCCCAATTCTTCTCCCTTGGCGTCGCTGCTTGTTTCTGTTTCTTTGTTTTGTCTGTCTTCTGCCATTCAATTCTCTGAATTCATCTCTGGGTGGGACAAAGGATCTAAAACTTCTTTCTCCAACTAGATATCTGAAACAAAGTGAGGAGATAAAATTTAGAACTTGGACAAAACATTACTTCGCTTTTTATGCTTGCCAAACTTTCATCATCAAAATACATGTGTTTACATCCGTAAAATGGTATAATCAATTACAGGATTAAGTAATATAAAGTGAAATTAAGATCCTTACCCTGGACTGAAGAGACACACGAGCATTGCATTTCTGCCACACCTTGGTCTCACTGAACAGCCCACCTCGGATGCATAGGTAATCTAAATATCGACAATATGATACATAAATAATATAGTATACAATGTTGGTAATGTTACCTAATGCAAAGGTAGCATGACACATAGGTAATCTGTTATGTGATGCAAAGGTATCCTAAAATTGATAATGTGGTGCAAAAGTAACCTGAATATTGATAATGTGGTGCAAAGGTATCCTAAAATTGATAATGTGGTGCAAAAGTAACCTGAATATTGATAATGTGGTGCAAAGGTATCCTAAAATTGATACTGTGGTGCAAAAGTAACCTGAATATTGATAATGTGGTGCTAAGGTATCCTAAACTTGATAATGTGGTGCAAAAGTAACCTGAATATTGATAATGTGGTGCAAAGGTATTCTGAATACAGAGAATCACAACATAACCCCAGGTAGGGAACACGATTTTTTTTCTGAACAACCCTCTTCCCCAAATCCTGAACAAATGTGTCCACATGGAAAATAATAAAATAGTACAAAGACAAGGAGTTCCACTGTCTAACTGAATCACTCGAGATTTAGGTACACAATATCTGAATCACCAAACTAATTTAGAATGGAATTATTTAGTGTTAAGAGTAAAACATGGAGGACCTAAGCATTATATTCATCTTCTTTTTTCCCAAATGCGAATGTGACATTCAGATCTACACAAATATGTGGAGTGTACAAAATGTATTATTATATTTCTTCACGAAATGTTGGAATATTTTACCTGTGTTTTGTATTCTTCATTAAATCTCCATCGTTCCATCATAGTCATGATGTAGCCTTCAACTGGATCAACATCATTTCTGTCTCCAGTAGTAAAGTCATCCACACCAGAGATGGTGGCGCCCTCTCTGGTCAACCTATTGACCGAGAAGCCACCCCGTCGTCCAGCGATATTGCACGTAGCGTGACGCCCCGCCAGGTTAACAAGAAATCTACTCCATTTCTGAAATAAGAGCAACTAAATTTAAACCATAGATAATAGTCACCATGTTATCAAAATTAGTTGTAGTCCTCTAATTTAGTTTGATCAGTGTGGTGTTTGGTATATTCTAAGCTTAAATACTGAGAGTGTTATGGATTATTGACCTTGGGAATTGTATTTCACGAGTTATTATGTCACAAAGGTATAGGAAATGCCACGAATATATCGTCAAGACTTTTTTTAGTAAAGTGCATGTGTGTCTTTGGGGTTTTTCACTTTCAATATTATTTCAATTATATCATGACGCGACATAGTAAAACCAGATATTGTGCTGTCTTACTAAATTGTCTTAACTAAGGTTCTTGACACCCAATCACAGATTTATAGATCCAAAATGTAAACACTCCAGACATGGACCTCAGCTCATATGAGAATTGTAATGTGAATAAAATGCCAGCGCAGCCAGGAATTGTGCCTGCGACCTTTGAATCATCATTCGCCAAGGTACCCGTCAATACATCTGGAAGAACTTCCTGTTCATTTTGACTGGTCACCATCACAATTGTAAACAATAAATTTCAGACACAGTGATGATATTCGGTACCCAAAATATAATCGATTTCTTTTCAAAACTAATTGGGCATAATTTTGTGTATTTTAATAGTCTGGATATTACTGGCTAAAAAAGGAGAGCAAAGACAACAGCTTGATAATTGAATAAAAACAATCAGACATTTCAAAATTCCACACATAATAATTACATATGGGAGTCAGAATATTAAAAGATATGACAAATAATTCTGAAGTTCTTAGTTGATCTACAATTATATACAGGCTTAATGACGGATTTAATTATGTTTTTATAACCAACTATTTGTGTTTGAATTTTAACTTTTCATAGATTTGTAGGTCTAATGCTCATTAGATTTGTGCAATCAAAACATCTTGGGAAAAAAACAACATAAAACTATCTTCCATGAACAAATGTGACAAACTCACTTTTCATCGAATTTTAAGTTAAAAATCAATTTCATTATTATTATGACTAATGTTTTAATGTAAAGTTTTACTTGTAGATATACCTCTATAACACAATTATTATGCAACTGTGCATTTCATGTGAGATTGTATAATTGACTGACCCCCAAATGCCTACAATTGATGGGCATTAACCAAAATATTTGACAAAGTTTTGATAAGTTTCCTTCAGTTTGGATTTTTTATAATATTCATGATAAGTCATTATTCTTTTCTTTATTTTCTTGTTTGTTTGCTCTCTATTGTTTGTGGCAGAAATGCTAAATATTATTGCAAAATATGATATATGAAAGCTGATATGTTATTTGAATCTGCTTATCAAATTCAATTCCACTCCACCATGAATGAACTGGCTCTGACAAGAATGTTCTTTGTGTAAATTGAACAGAAAATGAGTACATTTTCTCAATGTAGTGGAGGTTTTTGTTATTGTTGTTTTAAGCTATTGTTGGACCTGTACAATGGCAAAATAGATATTTCCAATTGGTATTTTTTTATTTACAAAAAAACAAACACAGAACTAGACAATATTTTTTAATCATAACCACATATCAAAAGTAACTTCTTTCCAAGGACAGATGTGAAAAATTTTAAGATAAATCACTAGACTTATTTTTATATTAACTTAAAGTTACAAATTAATTTCAATATTGCAAAACGGGAGACAAATTAGTGTTCAAAATGGAACTATGCAATAAAAAGGCAATGGAGCTATGCAATAAAAAGACAGAATAAAGGGACCGGTGCTAATGAACTGAGCAACTGCGCATGGCAGAGTAGGTTACATTCCCTGTGGCCAAAGGTCTTAGCAATTCACCACCAATCCCAACCTTCTTACAATATGTAAGTGAATTCATTAACATTTTACAAAAAACACTTGAAGAAACTTAATGGAGCAATACAGTCATCAGTTAATGTTCTTATTACCTATTAGTAATTTAGCTTTGCATTTTGGGAATAGTCAGTATCCACGTTGTTCTAAAGGTGTGGTATGTCTAAAGGTATTGATATGAAGAACAGTTAGGTTTGCAACATACATTTGATTGCTGTGGACTGCATCCTTCATTTACAAGATTACTGTTATCATGATTATTATTTAAGTTTAATTCTTATGTAAGTGGTAAATTAATTAAATTTGTTGCATACCGTTCACTGTAGAGATATTTTAGTGCTCTAATGGATTGCATAAAAACTCTAATGGATATCATAAAATAGATCAAACTGGAATGCCGACAAAAAAGATGGTCACACAGATCAATCCATACCTGGAGTTCTGGAAATGAGTAAATGGAACATGGGGCGATGGCGTTGATTGTCAACTGGCTGACGACTGAGTGAATAACTGCAAACGAGGACATGACACACCCTGCTGTGGGAGCAATCAATACACATTTAACATTTGACGCAACCCCCCTGGCGCAACCTCCTGAAAGCTTTATATTTCCCATACAAATTGGTAACCGCTTCTTGTAGTCAGCGTAGTAGTAATTAATATTGTCTTGTAAAAAACGTTCAAAAAACAGAGGTGAGTCGCAGTCACATGCATTCGACATAAAGGGCCTCTCAATTAAGCTGAGGTCAGACTGACCTGCTACCGGAAATGACAAAATAGCAGGTGGCTGTTATAATAGAAATAGTTGAAGGAGACAGTAAAGTCATTAATTACACAATCACACCATAGGCAGGCCTCGTAAACGTAGACCTTGGATAGATTAGCAGGCTGTTAAGCTTGTGTACAGAAGGTATGATAGATGGGGTTCTATCATCTTGACATCTTGACTGGAGGTTAAAACTCATGTTAGGGATAGGAGTGATAACATTGAGGAATTGACAGGAAATAGATAAAGATGGAATTGTTCAGATACATTAGAATTGTCTCATTTAATGTAAAATAGGGTAATACAGATAAGTGTAGTTAGCAGATCGATTAGATCATGTTGTTTGATACTAATAATACCTATTCCAGATATGTTACTATTAAATGATATTTGAGATAGAATTCTCAAATATATTACAACTGATCATAAATGTGTTTGACAATAATATATTTGAAATTTACCAGATTCTTCTCATTTATAGAATACAATAAGTTTTATAAATAAAATATTTTCTTCAGGATAGACCTCATTTGTTCAAAACTTTGGATTTACCTAAATCAGTTGTAGGAATTAATACAACACTTGTTGGAATTGTTTGGTTTATTGGGAAATAGAGGGGTATTGATGATGCCTCTTAAATCCATATTGAGTACCAAGTCAACCTTCAGCACAGGCGTGTAATATTGTTTAAAAAAAGTCACGAAATGTTAATAGTTAAAGCATAAGGTCACAATGAAATATTGTAGCCAAATTTTTAGCATTGTTTAAAAAAGTCACGAAATGTTAATAGTTAAAGCATAAGGTCATAAGGTCAGTGAGGTGCAGCATTGTGATATGAGAAGGAAAGTAAGGTTGCGCTTGGAGGATCACAAAAGGATCACAAAAAGTAAAGCAATGAATGTTGGTCGTTAACATGTCTCAAGTGATAAATTCTTATGTGATACCATTAGTACGTAACACAGCGATTGGTATGATTCAGGTCACCAGACGAGGAACATTACGCGACCTCAATGCTTGGAGCATTGCTGACAACTACTCTTAGAGAGAGTTCCGTTTATAGTTCTTTGGAGAAAACCAATACATTGGGAATGCTCAATACCCCAGTCTGAAAAATGGGTAAGGTTCACTAGGGGAGTGCCATATAAAGGTCATACCAAAGACAATGTACTTGAGGAGATCCAGTATGTTAGCTATGTTCTTTTGGGGAGTCATATATAAGCATAATGTTCTTTATGAGAGCCCCTTGTTTCGGCAATGCTCTTTTTTTGTGGTCTGCGTAGGAATGCTCTTTGGGGGAGTCCAATATACTAGCAAATGTATGCATGTTTTTGAACGCCCTGTGCTTTGTGTATTTGCCCTTATATTATATTGTCAGGATGGTTAAGTGAAACCGCAATGCTGTTTATCTGACCCACAATGTCTGGTCCTTGATGTCATTCTATGTTGATTAATGTCGGGTTGTCTGAACTTTGTGTATTCCTATCTGGTTGTGGTTATCATATAGTTCAACATGCTTTAATCGATATCGAGTAACAAATCACCTTCATGCACATTCAGACATCTTGATGATGCAATTCTATCACCTAATAAATCCACTCAGAAAGGCAATCGCCACAAAACATATCTTGAAGATAGATTGACCAAGATAATTAATTGAACGTTCTAAATCTAAAAACATTGATGATGTGAATAGTGGTGAGGATGGCGATGATTGTAGGGATGATAATTATGGGGGTGACGATTGTGGGAATGATGATACTGAAATAACTGACCATAATAAGGTATTTTGGAAACATCATTTCATAGTCCAAGATATATATTATTTTTTTGAATATATATTGCCAACCTAAGTGTTTGTACTTGGTTTAGTAGATATTTAGTTGATATTTTACTGCACATATAAGTTTATTCTTTGAGATTATGTCACATATAACCTACTTATGACACATGAATGCATTTTGTTGGTTCAGTCAATGTGTAACAACTTACAATATTTGGATTCAGCTCCTGGAACAAGTTGATGGCAAAGTCGTGAGCGTCGACGCTGAATGCCCTGCCGGCGTGCCCGTCCACTCCCTGCAGAGTCCACCAGGCAACGGCCAAAATGATTCCAGCTTGCAAACCCACTGCCATCTTTAAAAACATCATTTATATTAAAACGGTCCCCTAACTTGATTCAAAATACTCCTGAGGATGCAAATTTGGATAGTCTGCGTAAAACCTATCATCTTGACAATAAAATTTGAATAATGAATTATACTCTACCTTCATTTTTTTCAGAAAAGTTCAAAAAAATATGAAAGAATATCAGGCAGTTAATCCAGGACTCATTTTGATACTAGGAATGAGCAGCATACATGTGATCTGTAGGATATGATTTATTGATATTAAATAGTGAAGTGTTGGCCACATGACCCAGACAAGCTAACCTGACAGCTCAGGTCATGGGTAAATATTTCAGCTCTTCATTGCTGTCTTTCTGTATCTGCTCCACAATGTGATAGCCCTTCACTTGTACTCTATTATATTTTTGTTATCATATATGTTCGTTTTCATTGTATCATTGCATTGAATTTATATGTGGAAATATGTTAAAACACTTTTAAATAATTATATTTATTAGGTTGCGGTCACTATCTTGTTCATTAAGACAAAAAAGAAGACAAAAATCATATTAAATTAAGAAAATTACAAAGCTGATAATAATGAAAACGATTATTCGTGTGGTCAATATGTCCGATGTAAGATGCAGATTTTGATGAATATTGGTATCTCAAAGATTTAACTTAAAATCTACCGTAAAGAATTTTGTAATTTGATGTCTTACAAATATCACCTGCCATAAGAAGTAAAACCAAATGCCAAACAAAACTGAAATGTATTGAGTAGAATTGATTTTAAACCGTAGCCGGTTTTTTATAATTATAATAATATGTCAATAAAATGTATGTAAATACTGTACTGAACCCGGGGAATACATATCTCTCTTCAATATTGACACAGTGCATTTAGTTTGATCAGGTTGTCATTCAGATATCTGAAACAAACCCTTCTTTTTGTTATTTCTTAGTTATCAATTGTTTATCAGTACCTACTATTTGATTCTGATATAAGTAACTATCTGTGGGAACCTCATGAGGACATGTCATTCTCCATTGGGAATTGACCCTAAAACCAAACAAAGATTTCACAATAACGTTGTTTCATAATGAAATTAAAGTAATAGAATGTATGTTTGTTATTGGACAGAGCGTTTTTCTGTGACGATTGATTTATTATTAGGGATCATTTAAAAGAATGCATCACAAATATTTCCAAACACAGATTAAAAAGATTACATTTGAATGAACATGATCACTGTTAATATATACTGACATGTCTGACACACTTGATAGCATCAGCCCGGGAGTATCAGTTCAAGTAGCCAATATTTCAAAAGCGATATAGATAAAGATATATATATATCTGACCTTAGAACAGACATTAACAATTTTTGCAGAAACCTCAGATTAAAAGAATTTTTCTTCGACCAAGAGCCCATTGACGATGGTGACAGCATTTCAGAAACACCTCTTGTCAAGAACAAAAGTACATTTTTACCGCCTTCAAACCGTAACAAAAAAATTAGACTGTCACATTGATTTCCTATAGCATATTCCACTTTCAGTAGTTTGTTAGTTAAGCCTGAAGAAGTCCCTTTAATGACTGAAACGTGTCGCAATAAAAGGTTTTATCTCTTTGTCACCACGGACTTTGTTGGATTACTTTCATCACTTCACTACACTGTATACAACTACCTTTTTAGTTGGACTATATATATATATATATATATATATATATATATATATATATATATTAAATAATTATTTCTAATCATATTTTTATATTTTTGTTGTAGTTGTCAATTTCCCATGCAATATTAACAAACTATAACTCCCCTACATTGCAATAATGTTGCAACAATTGACATAATAAATCTGATATATTTTTTCATATTATATATCTGAGATTAAGATATATGACAACTTTACTCATGTTTTGCATTATGCGATATTATCTACATGACAATGAATGGTTTAAATGAATTGCTGAATGGCCATTGAATGATCGATGGTGTCAGACAATTAACATTTTTATCTATGGTGAAATAAAGTTTCGTGTACTGACTCAATAATGAACTTTGTGTACATGCCAAATGCTATCATCAGATATCAGAGCTTACAGCCGATGACATCTGACCTGCGGAAGACAACAGAGCTGTGGAGTGTGGTTCCATTTTCAAAGCCTTTAAAGTACATCTTTACTTTCGAAAATATTCACATCAGGTCATGCTCTGACCCCTGCATGTGCCAACAAGGTAAAATGGTGTGAAAAACATCGGTAATCAACTGATAATATGAAACGCAGCTCTGTTATCGTCCGCAGCTCTGTTGTCGTCGGCTGTAACTCGCGCCAAATGATGTTGCTCCACTCGATTGGGCCCCGCACGTTTGAGCTGATCGATTCAAGATGGCGTCTTTATACGATGTGTGTGTAATCGGGGCTGGCATGATTGGATCTTCAGCGGCTAGACATATTCTACAGCTTAACAATTCATTAAACGTGATCTTGATAGGTCCAGAGGAAGTGCAGGTGAATTTATGCATATTTTGCTGAAAAGCTTCCTGAACAATTATGTTTGGTGGTGGGTCAGTCTTTTCACAGGTTTAGCAACAACAAGATGAACAAGATGAAGCTCTTCGACCTGACTCAACAACATGTTATTTATTTTCTGACGAAGGGAATGGATTCTTTCCAATGTGAAGTTTACATTATGATTTTATAAGAACACATGACAATTTTAAATTTCATTTAATTTTCTATAAATCATGGATTGTTCACTAAATCATGGTATAACTCCTGAGATAAAATAACATCAACCTTCATTGCACCACCCAAATATGGATTGAAGCACCCCATTCGATATAAACCCACCTCACCCCGATCCCTCCCCTCCTCTAGGAAAAATTGGATTTTTTCGACCCCCCCCCCCACTACAAAATTTACTCTGACACCCTTGCCCAAACTTGTCGATATACAAGTTGTATTTAAAATCAAATTTGTATTTCTTAAGGATCTGTCTTGTATGAGGATTCATGGTGCCCACTATGATGAGGCCAGAATTACCCGGACTGTAGAGGGAGACATGGTCTGGGCCAAACTTTCAGAGAGATCTGTCAAAAGATATAGATTTCTTGAAAAAGAATCAGGTATGATTAAGATGACAGGTTATTACATAGCAAAGGTTTAAATAATATCTTTTTGAAATTTGATTTAAATTTCACTTTCATGCATTTAATGCTTTGTCATTCTAATACCTGTATAATCGTATATAAAGTTGCTCATTCATATTTTGTCAATAATACCATAAGGGCTTTATAACTCAAAAACAAATAAAACTTAGATTATTTCTTTTGAGACCTTGCTCGTTACTAAGGATACGTGTTTGTTTTAATTTTGTAAATCTGATTTCCAGAAATATCATTCTACCATGAAGTTGGGTGCATGGCATTGGGACCTCAAAATGGAAAATTTACAACGGAACACGTGGAATATGCCATCAACAATAGCCACGATGTCTCGATTCTCAACTATGACGAAATGCGCCAGTCCTTTCCCTACTTTCGATTTCAAGAGAATGACAAAGGCGTGTTGAGCAGACAGGATGCAGGCCATATTAACCCCAGGAAGTTCGTAGAAGCAGAGAAAATAATCGCTTTAAGGCAGGGTGCAACTATTGTCGATGACACAGTGAAAAGTGTGACTTTTTTAAAACCTTATCACAGAATAGAAACTGATAATGGGAGAACATTTTTTGCCAGTAAGGTTCTCTGTGCAACGGGGGCGTTCACTCACTGCAGCCGACTCTTGCCTGAATGCATCATACCGAAAATGCGTTTAATGCCCGAGACAGTAATTTTAGTAAGTTCTTATGTGCATTATAAGATATAAATACCAGTCATCGTAGCTCAATAATCGCTGGAGACATGAAAAACAAGAAAAAATTCATTTTATTTCATGAAAGTGGCATATTTCATTATGTTTCCCCAGCACTATATGACCACAATGATTATTGGTCATTCTCCTGTAAACACCATTAGTTTAATCTGTAACTAAGAATACTGATAACGATTGCCTTTGCGTGCACACACGCGTTACACAAGCAGGGGACATTCACCTCTGTGTCATTTTTTATATTTTATATGTTTAGATTGAAGTCGATAACAAATACAATCAAATCTTTAAAGACATGCCATGCATGATGGTACGCGGCGATGAAGGACCAAATGGACCTCCAAACATGGAGAGTTACATCCTACCTCCAGTGAAATATCCCGATGGTAAAATTTTGAAAAATGGAAAGAAAAACAAATACAAAAACAAATTGATCTATTTAAGCGCTTTGAGCAGACCTGGTCTGATATAGCGCTATATAAATCGTTATTATTATTATTATTATTATTATTATTATTATTATTATTATTATTATTATTATTATTATTATTATTATTATTATTATTATTATTATTATTATTATTATTATTATTATTATTATTATTATTATTATTATTATTATTATTATTATTATTATTATTATTATTATTATTATTATTATTATTATTATTATTATTATTATTATTATTATTATTATTATTATTATTATTATTATTATTATTATTATTATTATTATTATTATTATTATTTATGATTTTATCTTTTATGAGTTTTTTTAAATCTGAGAAATAATTCAATATTTGCCATATTTGCAGGTAAAATGTTTCTGAAAATAGGGCACGGTAAGGTAGTGCCAATAGATCTTCATAACCCCCATGATATACATGAGTGGTATAGTGGGTCCCACCCAAGACATAATGCTGTCATGGAGGAACACCTTTACAATCTAGCCAGAAAATACTTTCCAGGTCATGTTTAATTTCTATAGCTCCACCTAAAATTAGAAATAGTATTGGAATATTTTATCGTCCATTTATTTTAAAATATTCAAATCAAGTCATAAAATAATTTTCAAAAGGTGTAGATCCACAATCGTTTAAATTAATTTTGAAATTCAGTGAAAATATTTTTTTCTCCAGATCTTCCATTGGACAGAGTCAAGTATGGTTATTGTGTCACGTCACACACTACTCATGGGCATAACTATATAGATATGATTACACCAACACTAGGTGTCGCTCTCGGAGGAAATGGCAAATCAGCAAAATGTTCTGATGAACTTGGGCACATTGCTGCCAGGTGATTATAACCATTTATTGATATATCGCTATATTTTTCACTAGTGTTTTTAAAAATGAAAATCGTTGAGTTCTGTATGTCCCATCTTTATGCATGTTAAAGGTTTCGCTTTAACATGCTCGAAGTAAAACTTATTTGATGTCCAGAATTGAAAAAAATATCGTCAACTTTGTATCCTCCATATTAAAGTTCCTGCATTTCAATACTTTCAGAATGATCATCAAAGGTCATTGGGACTATGATATTCCGGCAACTACCTTCAAGTTTGTAGCAGATGAAAAGATTAACCACGTGTCAAAGCTATGAAAACAGACAAAAATAACTAAAGATAAATTTGCAGCTGATGAAAAGATTTGCTATTTGTCAAAACTATGACAGCAGACATGAATAACTAATAACAAGATAATTTTAATTATTGTGAGATACCCTCTCTACTGTTTCAGAGAGTACATTTACACAATTATTGACAGGCGATTATGCCATTTTGTGGTAAAGCTCAGGTGTAAAGGTTTACTTCACACCTTATAGGACATAATATTTGAGTTTATCTAATTAAATATTTCATATTAAAATTCCAAACTAAAAACAGTAAAGTTCCAATGTACCAGATCCAGATTATTTGAAAATAAATGTTAAAAGTGCTTTAATTGGCAAAATGTGCCAAATTATCTTATCTTTATGTTGTAAATCATAGAGTTAAGTTAATATGCTTTATAAAAGGAGCAAAATATGCAGGATGCCACATGATCAAGAGGAGACGAGTATTATTCAAATCCAAAGAAAGAGCGACTTCAGAACAAATCTGATATATTAAAAACTGGGCTTCTTCTAATAAACAAGTGCCTTCGGCTGGGAAAGGATGCTGCCTGTCTCTGTTGTGGCTATCTCTCATTTATGCAGCTGTCTCTCACTGCTATAACTTGTTGCTTGTTTTACAAAGAAATCTCGCAAGAACTTAAATGAGCTCTTAGATGTATACTTTCTACGTACAGGCAGGCTATTGGTCCGCTGTATGCAATGAGATGTTTGATTCCTTTATTGCACCTATATATGACTGCTCGTACAGGCAGGCTATTGGTCCGCTGTATGCAATGAGATGTTTGATTCCTTTATTGCACCTATATATGACTGCTCGTACAGGCAGGCTATTGGTCCGCTGTATGCAATGAGATGTTTGATTCCTTTATTGCACCTATATATGACTGCTCAGCAGTACCACTTTGTTAAATGTATTTGATCGTATGCATGCTTGGGCAAATGTTGAATTAGGTGAGTATCCTGCTTCATGTGCTTAAGGATCAACTATGAACTGGTTGAACTATCAACTAAAGATTATATCATAGTAGATGATAACTCACTATACCTCATGCAATTTTATTATGTTAGTCCTGAAATCACAAAGTATGTATTTTTTATATAATATCTAACCAGGAATCCAATTCAAGCATCATCATTTTGAATGTGTTTCATATTTTTAGAAAATATTCATTTGTCATATTAAAATATTCAGAATGGTTTGGATTTCTATATGTATAGGAAAGTTATACAAATGATTTATGTTGAGCATTTTCTCGTCATTGGATAGAAAGGCAACCGTCAGGATTCACTTTGATGTGAAGGAGAGCAGTAAAGTAGGTTGGAGGGGTGGCATCGCCAGGCCAATCACACAGGTGGCAATATGAGGAGGGTAATTTGAATTACCCTTATCTGACCCATTTGGGTGATAGCACAGGTTTGACAAGTGTATGTCCAGAATAATTATCATTGCTTCATATGAAACATGTCAAAAATACTACTTTTGTATATATCCTTCTAAAAGAAACACATTTAAGGGTATTTATGGGTCTATTCAATGAGTGCCCCCTGATGGCAGAGGAGATAATAACCAAAATACTGTACTTGATGGGAATTGGTACATTTACAGTGTAAAAATACATTCCCTATTAAAATAAAAGCATTCATGACATTAATCAATATTTAAACACTTCAATATTTGAATTATGAGGTAGGATTACAAGCATACTTCTTTCAAAATAGTAATTTGTCCTAATTTTCCTTGATGATAGTTTTGATGAGAAATAAAGAAGACAAATTAGTTCTGCAGATCATACAACAGGCGAAGGCTTGTTTTTAGCTATATTTATTTCATTTCATAGGGAAGAAAATTCACTGTGATCCTAGTGAAACAGATTTTCCCATTTTGATGTGTATAATTTGGAAATAGATATGTGAAGAGAGGTGAAAACATTCATATTTTTGAAATGATCAAGTGTGCGGTTTACCTCTATTTTTCTCTTAATCTTTTCAAAAAAAAAAAGAAAATCTGTTTCACTAGAATCACAGTAAATGTTGCTGAGATCACTTTTACAAAGTTGTGTGGAAATCCACTTTATTATGGTCCCACAATCTGCAGAACTTTTTTCCTTTAAGGGTACTTATGACGTCTTTTCAATGAGTGCCCCCTAATGGCAGAGGAGAGAATAACCAAAATACTGTACTTGATGGGAATTGGCTATATTTGAATTATGAGCTAAAAAGATACGAGTTAAAAAGATATGAACCTTTCAATATAATCAAAGAAATTCTATTGTGATTTTCAAAAAATAAATCAATAATTTTATTTCAAAAATAAATATAAAATGTCATTTCATCACTTGACAGTTTTAATGAAAAGGGAACTCTTTTTGACAGTTGAGCATTTTTCCCATACTGTTTTGAAAACATTCCATTTTGGCCACTATCTGCCACTAGAAAATCTGCCACTAGAGGACACTCACTGCCAACACCAATAAATACCCTTAACAAAGTAATTGTGATTAGGCTAACTAAATGACTGATGACGGTAGTTCAAAGTTAGTATTGTCAAGGGATGAGTGTAATTCAAAGTTTGTACTGCCATAGAGATGAGCATAATTCAAAGTTGGTATTGTCAAAGGGATGAGCATGATTTAAAGTTGGTATTGTCAAAGGGATGAGCATAATTCAAAGTTGGTATTGTCAAAGGGATGAGCATAATTTAAAGTTGGTATTGTCAAAGGGATGAGGGTAATTTAAAGTTGGTATTGTCAAAGGGATGAGGGTAATTTAAAGTTGGTATTGTCAAAGGGATGAGGGTAATTTAAAGTTGGTATTGTCAAAGGGATGAGGGTAATTCATACATATCTATCCTTGACAGGATTGCTCGTATCCTGTAAACCTTACCTATAGTACTCACTGTTTGATGGACCAGTAGGTGTACAAAAATCGTACGTCATTCAGTTAAAATCTGGTTACTTTATTACATCTTATCACTATTCTATCGGAGAAAAGGGGCCATATTTCCCCTCAAATTAATGGGAAAATGCATAATATAGAATAAGCCGTGCCAAAAATCCTGATATTGGCATGCACTTGGGAAGCTAAAATTCCTTTAAAAATGCAGAATGTCACAGGAAAGGGATACTCTCTATATTTCTTTCTATTTGATAACATGTCAGAGTCTCTAAAACTGTATACATGAATTCATATTATGAGAAAAAAAAAAAAATATCAAATATTTTAAGTTGATTACCCCAACAAGGCCAAAACATTAAAATCTATACCAAATATTTCTAAAACTCAAAATAACTTATATTTTCATATATCATTGCAAATGAGAACATTCACGAGATGCCTATTGAAAGTAGGTGGAAAATAACGTCCCACATTATTAATTGATGATTTAAGCTAAATTCGATAAAGGGGTTTGTTGGAACTTAAAGAATGAAAACTTTTGAAAACTTTTGACCTTTTTACTGTCCTGTATACATTTCTGCCTGTATCATTTGCTACAAATATTGATAAAATATGAGAAAACAGGGGAAGTTGAAGAAATACATTTTATTTGGTATCACTGTCAGTTACACAAAATACATGAACATTTCAAGTTAAACATAAAGTACGTCAGTAACAGTTCGATATATTATAATTGAAACCTTTCTTTTGCTGACTCATATTTTTTGTGTCCCAGTAAAGCCTACATTGGAGTACTCGTTAACATTTCCTTCTCCTGTGAGTCTCAGCATTTGTTTTTGGAGCATTTCTACCTGGTTGGTAAGATGTTGGTTCTGTTGCTCAAGAAGTATTACCTTTGTGAACCGACGGAATGTTAAAAATACCAGGACGAAGAAAAGGCACATCACTACTATGGAGATTGCTAATGCAAGAACTGAAATTGAAAAGAGAATTCAAATAATAATGAAATCATTTACATTTTATACCATATTGGCAATATTCTTTTGAAGATGCTTGGCAAATTTGATCAAATGAATGCAGCAATTGTGACATGGAGAGATTTATGTTGTATGTTTTAAGCACAAGAGACCGGCTATGAGAAAGGTAATGCTTGCTTTATTGAGGGACCTGTTACAGACAGCATATAGATGCTTGACTGATTAAGATCTTCTTGAAACATGACACCTGTTGGGTAGCAAATAAAGAATGCATCACTTACCAGCTAGAGTTTTTCCACTGTTGTCTTTATCCTCACGTTCACCTTGCCCTGTTAATGGGTTTGCACTCATCCATCTATCTAAATCCACTTGCCCTGGAGGACCAGCCGGTCCCACAGGGCCAGTAGGTCCAATGGGACCAGGAATTCCTCGTTGCCCATTTGGTCCTGTTGAGCCAGTAGCACCACCTTATGGGCAAACAAAACTCGTCATTAGATTAGATTTGTGAACGATGGTTTCTATAATGCCTTCTGTTAAATATACCCATACGCACCAAGCTACAGTATTTAACTGGGCATTACACAAGGTTACTAGGTTATACAAGATATTTCTGAAGAATATTGAATAAAAATGAATGACCAATTAATTCACTGGTCAAACAAGCTTGTAAGTATATGGCTCTTGTAACTATATAGATATGACGCTAATTTTAGCCATTGTGGACATCTGTTATAATCAGTTGATTCATTTTGTGTGAAATTATTAAAGCCACAATACTTATTAATAGGTTTAGAATACTGATTATTTTGAATCAGGTGTTGGTACAAATCCAAAATGAAAATGTAAAGATTTTGATATCAGGCAAAACTACAGCAACTAAAGGATATGAAGGTTATATTGGGAGAAATATCACTCAGCACCCTGGTAGGAGATTCCATTCTTTTTCACACAGGGCTGGGTTTTTTTTGTTTTGTTTGGGGTTTTACGTCACTTTCAACATCATTTTAGTCTCTTCGTGGTGAGACCTACTTGTTGCAGATATAGTGTAGAAGATATAGAAGTCACAGATTTACAAGGACAACTGATTAGCCCGGGGATCGAACCCACAACCTTCTTTGAATCACCACAGAGGAACTGGTGCTAATAAGCTGGAGATCTAGCCAACTGCGCCACGGCCCGTGGGCTTTCACACAGGACTTTTGGCTCTAAGAAATTTGGGAGCCTCCGGGTCAATAAGGACAAAGCTTTTATTTTAATTATACTGACCCAAATTCAAGTGACTATTTTCATGTTTACCTTGCTTTTTCAGGTCAGTCACCAAAAAACCTTAATCTCAACATCTGTGAAACTTGCTTGGAATCATTTGCACGTTTTATGTGAGTCTTAAAGTTGTTTAAGATCCATTTAGAGATGAGCTGGTCAAATGTGTACTGTGACCCGAGGCCACAGGGTGCCATGGGGGCCCCAGGCTGCATGCCCCGGTCACGCCATGTCTGCCCCTATGCTTAACGTGTCTGGGCTCCATAGGGGGGTATCCCGGCAGGCTCAGTACTGGCTTCTTAAGGAAGTCCGCTGGAAGGCCTGCCATTGCTAGTTTTTCCGGAGTTAATTGTTGTGTTAATTAATTATTATGTCTTGTATAAGCAAGTTTAATGCTCCACTTGATAAGTCATCATATGTCAAAGTCAATGTATTGAAGTTACCAATGTTATCAAGTTATCGATGTTATCAAGTGTGACCGATGTTATCAAGTGTCGTTTGATGATACCGAGTGTTGGGTCATTAGAGGTTAAGATATGGATTGTATGTGTGCTAGTTCATAAGTGCTTTATGCAATAAAGCTTATCTCCAATATTAATATACATCAGTTGTATGCGTTATCTTTAACTGTACAAAAACATTAAATGTTGATTTATTACACGCAAATACATAATTAATATTTGTGTATGTATGGTTGTCTATCACCGATATCCTATCACCGATATCCTGCATGTCGCACAGAGCCTAGGATTCCAGCACTATTACCTAGTAATACAGGTGGTGCCCAGGAAGCATATAGGTCTGTTTGATTTTGATATCACTTTGCTTTTAATATCTAAATGACCATGTTTTACAATAGTTTGTCACTATTTCATCATGTTTTACACCTTTAGAGAAATGCGCATTCATTTATGTAGATATTTAGTGATATTCAGATGTACAGTCCATACTGCAAAACTAATATTAGAATTAATAATTAATCTGAATTGTTTGAAATATATGAGAATAGATGTTTATGAAAAACATTCTCTGGGTTATTACCCAGTGAGGTACATGATTATTGGGCCATGGGCAGCAGTCTGAACCCACATGTCCCGAGGGTGATCGGGCATGGGCCCTGAGCAGCCCATCTAATGTAAATCTCTTACTCCTTGAGTAAGAGATTTGTCTAAACTGGCCCTATCAGAAGTGGTTTGAAACTTTAACCATATAGATCCAGGCCTAGCCCTAGTTCAAGTGAGATGACTATTCCAATCTGGAGATCGGGTCCTGCACCTAACATGAATGACCTGACTGAAAACATAGGCCTGTCCCCAGCTCAAATGACTTGACTTCACTAACCTTGATGTTCAGGTCTGCCCCCGATCCAGGCCTGCCTCCAGTTCAGGTGACTTGTATTTACTGAACTGGAGATCTAGGCCTGTCCTTAGTTCAATAACTTGACTTTACTGACCTGGTGATCCAGGCCTGCCACTAGCCCCAGTGGATCCTGTTGCACCTGTGTTTCCGTTGGATGGACCTGGCGCTCCGGTACGTCCTGGTGATCCGCTTGGCCCTGCAGGTCCACTTGGTCCACTTGGGCCTGGAAATCCCCTTACTCCAGTAGCCCCAATTTTGCCGTCCCTTCCACTGGGCCCTTGTGCACCGGTAGAGCCAGTTGCGCCTGTATTACCTGATATAAAATAAGAGTTATATATTAATAAGCTTTACATAGAGAATAAATACGGCAGTCACTTCACGCATTTGAAATGGTTAACACAAAGATAAGACATGATACAGTGACAAGATGTCTTTCTATCAAGTTGGTGGTCGAGGTTCAAATTTCTGTTGGTCCTGGCCACACTGCGCAATTTATGATAATTGATATTCGATTGCTCTTTGGAAAGCGTCGGTTGCTGTGTCCTGGTGGCTGGCTTCTGTTTAGCTTGATAAAATTTGAATTGCAAAAACCGCCACCATCGAAGTCCCAGAAGTTAAAAACATGAAGATCATCATCTTAAATCAGGGATTTGTTTTCTTTCATCTTTGATTATATTCAGGTGAGGAATAATCATTTGTAAAACTTAAGACCAAATTACTTACCCGCTTGCATTGATGAAGGAATGTTCACAAGGATAATTGCCAACACCGCTACAAACAGATACATGATGATATTCATCTTGAAGCTTGATATCCGCTCTTCAAATAACTCAAACTGAACTGCTTCTGCATGAAGTTTGTTTTGGTCTTATGTGTTGAACCGCCGGTCTATTATATACAGAAATATGTCATCAGCCGTGCCAAGAAATGACTCGTAACATGCAGAATTACGTGTAAAATATTGTAGATGACTCAGTCAAAAGCAAGGGGGTTAGCGTTTGGTTTTTAAAAATGTATCATTTGAGTCACAGTTTGTGTGAGTTTTCATGGTCTAAATAAATGTATATGCACTTGTATTAATCACATCTTGTTGTTCTGTGATGCGCATCGACAAGGGCACACAGAATTAGTCAGCATCCTTCTGAAGAGTGCTGCCACCTCCAGGACATTTTTACAATATCACTTAAATCCTTTTTCAAATACAGAACTAAAGAAGTGATCACACTTTATTTACAAGGACTGAACCTGGAGTATAATAACTAGATTGCAAATTATACATTTGTCCTCGTATATCCTTTTCCAATAATATTCAATTATAAGTATTTTTGTGTGATTTATCTCTTGCTATATAGCATACATACATACACGCTAATTGGGTATCATTTAAAGACGAATGCATCATTGCATACTTAACACAACAAGTTTCAATTACACAACTTTAAACGTTAATTTCATGATTTAAGTCTTGATAGAATTCTTCTGCATAATATTTTAAAATACAAATCAATCCTCTGTGCCAAGGTCTTGTAATAAGCATGTTTGATCCACTGTATAAGTGATGAGAGATCCTGGGTTTAAACCCTAGACCAGACATTTAATGCGATTAAATTTATTCCTATCAATGCAAAAAAATCAGTACTCTGTTACAATAAGATTTTGAGTTAATTTGAACTTTTGTATTTTTGTTTATTTTGGTCATTTTTTTATTTCCGATATTTAATGACACACCTCTCCCGTATGTCCTTACTATATGGTAATATAATAACAACAACAATACCACTTAAGTGTCAAATTACTCTAGAAATTGCCTAATATGCTAAAGAGATTCAAGTAATATGGAATGATATGTTAGTTGTCAGGTGGGATGAGATCACCACGTCACCCTTCAGAAGACACACACAAAAACACACACAACTCCCAGGCTGTGAACCACGTGCACTTGTACACCACAAACATCTTATGTGAAAATACATATAATTGAAAAGATGAATGTAGATTATGTCAATAATACTTTCATATATTTTTGTTTTTTTCTTTTTTCATAAACAAATATTTGCTGTTTACTTAGTGGGATCTGCTAAGATGTCCTCAGCTGTGAACTAAGATCACGATTTCTGTGAAAAGACTGTAAACCCCTTTCTCAGATAGTTTTAAGTGGAAAGAGGTACCCGATGGGTTAAGCCTTTTATATCGCATATTTACCAGATAGAGCAGGCCTTTTAAAACACTATACCCAGCTTTCTATCTCTGGAACATTGGGTGTGGGAGATGGTCAGGAAAATGGCGTCTTCAGTACTTGTTTCGTCATTAGTTTTGGTGATATGTTTTGTGGCACCAAGTATACAAGACGTGGGTAAGGCTACTTACATTTTCAAAAACATTTCATTCTGCAACACTGCAGCCAAACGAAGTGGATACTTTGTGAATAATATATATAGGTTGTGGTAGATTTTGTTTAGCCACTGATAGAAACTATGAATGTTGTAGCTATCGAATGGTCATAATTACAGGTTTATATGGTGAAATTTTGTGAAATGATAATATATCATAGACAAGGAGGGCAATATACTGATGGCCATTTAAGGATAACCATTTTGGTGCAGAACAGCGCAATGTGGCTTTAGGCCGATAGCATCTACATATGACTTGGACATACCATCAAAATTAGATGACCATAGGTAGAGGATATTATTAGAAAACCATTTATTGAAAACAACGGTTTGTACCCATAGATGGAGGGCAATTCTATATGTTTATAGGTAGAGGGCTATATAGTGTGCAACCAGATGCAGAGTAGCATTACATGTCCAAAGGCAGAGGGCAATAGTACAGAAATACAGAAATGCGTGAACTAGTCTATTTTCTTGACAGATCCCTGTTACTCAACACCCTGTCTCAACGGAGCTCAATGCATCGCCATCGACAACAATGAAAACTTTTACTGTATCTGCACCCAAGGATACTCAGGAGGTTACTGCCAGGAAGGCGGTCAAGAGGGATCTGGTGGACGTGGTGAGACTTGATAATTATATACATGAAGATATCAGCCTATGCATGTGTTAATAATGATAAAGAAATGCTTTGGATTTTGATTTCAGCTGGAGCAACAGGATCAACCGGTCCAAGGGGTCCAAGCGGCCCTGCTGGAGCACGTGGATTTCCAGGTCCTATGGGTCCACGTGGGGAAAGAGGTCAATCTGGATTCCCTGGAGGACCCGTCGGAGTTCACGGTCCTCCAGGGCCACCGGGCAACAGAGGTCCTCCAGGGAGTGGGCAGACGGGTGCCACAGGGGTGAGAGGTCCCCCTGGATTGCCAGGAAAGTACCCCGAAAACAACCAGATGTCTCCGCCGATGATGGACATGCCACCTTGTCATACCCCGCTCGACAGTATGAAAGCCCTTTATTAACCAATTTCAGCTTTATAACCTTTCTTTAAAACATTTCATTATTGATGGATCATAGAAAATACATTTGATTACTTTGTTTGCACACTGAATAAACACATCAGATACTATTCAATATCATGTAAATTAGAAAATTATTTTCAATCAGTAAATATATTATCTAAATAAATGAGTAAAAAAATGTAAAATGAGTCGAAAAGTTAGGAATCAATGTCAATGTAAATATACAGGAAGGGGTACTATTTACAATGAATACTGCTTATTAGGGTGTGCTGTTTGTTTGCAGTTATTTCCCTGGTGGTGTCAATCATCGTGTGTCTCCTCTTCTTCCTCGCCATCATGATCATCTTTGTGCGCATGAGCAAGGTATGATTAACTATTTGCATATTATATATACACGTTGTCAATTGACTTATATATATATTATATACGTATATATTGGCAACGTGTTCCCCTCAAAGCGTTCGCCTTGATTCCCGGTGGCTTGAACAGACATTGTCTGGTATCAGCGTTATCATTTATTACTTGATGTTGTAATCTGTGTACACATTATGTTGGAATACTGCTTCCCTAACCACATTCATAAAACGGTAAATACAAAACAGATCCATGTCCCAGCATATATTTCAAATATAAATATCAATAATAACTATATGTTAACCCTTTGTTAAAACGTAGATGTTGTGGGGATGGGTTGACCTTTAAATACCCATAATTATGGTAGATTCTAGCATTTATTTTGAAGATAGGCCTCAAAGTGAGATTCGGCACCCTAGAATTGTCTGAAGTTTCAACTTCCTCTATTTTACATTGTTGTATGATATAATTGCAGGTGATAGTAATTGAGCATCACAATGCGACCATTGTTCGTCTTCAGTCTGAGATGGCTCAAATGGCAGTAGAGCTGGCTCAGCTCCGAGGCGCTACAACTGTCAATCTGCAACACAACAAAGCCATCTATACAAAATAACAACTTGTAGCTTTCAAAGCTATTATGAAAGACATTTCCTGCCCTAAATTTATGTATTTTGCTAGCAAAATATTGAATATACATACAGAATATTGTTAAAGAAGAAACTACTTTTGATTTGTATGAATACTTAACGTTTCTTAAAACAAAACTTAGAACAGAGTATTTTATTTGTGAAAAAGAAAACAAAATGTACAATTTTGAAACGTTTTCTTTTATTTATGACCAACTATAGGCCATTACATGTACCACAGATCCAAAATATCAGATTGGTTAGAAATGTACTGGGGCTAAATATGTAAATCTATATTATGATATGTGATGTATGCTATTTTTGTATTATGTTTTGCACACTTGTAACATAGAGATAAGACATTTTTGGCAATAAACGTGATCTTAGGAAAAAAATAATAACCTGAAAAAAAAGACATTTCCCCTCATTTATTCTCAGTAATACCAACGATTTTATTATATTGATAACGCATTTTTAAAAACAATTTTCGTACTTGTGTTATGTTTTCTGACTTAAAATGGGGGGTGGGGTTATCGTCTGCTGCTTTATGCCTGTCTTGGTGAATGTTTTGCTATGCCCTCCTTTCCTATGTCCCATGTGTAACTTGCGATTGCATGAGACCCATTGTTGACCGTACCTTTTCACGTCTGGTACTTTACTTTCTTTTTGATTGCTAAATGAACAATATTTTGTCATGAAATTAGATTTTGCATTGGTAACGTGTAGATAATTAAATTATCTTGTCAGTATATCAACCATACATGCTCCCGAGACCAACCTTTCCATAGTCACCTTATATGAATTTTGATTTATATATCAAGGATAGCACTGATGTAACAATAAAAAGTTATTCTTCAATTTGAATGAACATTTTGATTTTTGATCAAATGTTAATTTTTGAAAAATATTTCAATATTTCAATAAAATATTATCTTACAATAAAAATGTTGTCTTGAGATAAAACTGTTTTCTTTCAGTAAGACTGTTATTTTTTTATAATGTTTTTTTAGAATACCAGTATTGTATTGTTTTGCTTTTTCATATTAAGCGGATTAAAAGACCATAATTTCATTGCACTCCTTAATTATTACCACTGTGCTCAAGAAAACTGCTAAGTCTTTATATCACTGGTTAGTGTAATATGGAATTAAGGGTGATTTTCAACCTACTTTAGACATCTCGATCTCATAGAATATAGAGCTTAGCTCAAACGATTGTACTTGACTTTGTTCTCAAACCAAATGCGAGAAAGTGTAACCAGCACAACGCTATTCAAATTATTAATATTCAAGACTGGCTGGTCTCTCCATTCACGCCTTATTAAGAGTAGTTTTTTTCTTAAGGTAAAAACTGGTGGAGTCCGGGAGGATGAGTTATACATTCTCATGTTGTAGGCATGTTAATATTAAAGCACTGTGTGTCCTTCCTATGGACCTCAATATTCTTATAAGGATAGGGCCTCTGTTAAAAGAATCAAAATGCGGATAAGATTAAGATCATTTATTATGACTGATGTTCATAATTCATAAGCGATGTCACATAAAACGATGTCGGATTACAAGATTTTAAGATATTAAACAACAGAGTCCTCATTTCAGATGATATATATTATTACACAAAATATCTCGAGTCTTTCCTGTTTACAAAATGAGTGTTTTAATTACAAAGCAGATTTTCTAAATTCGAATATATAATCCTTTTCTAGTATCAGTTCACTTGCTAGCTGGCTTTATATGACAAAGCAAATTGTTTTTATTTAAAGCGGGTAATGAATAGAGAGGTCTTGACAGAGGAATCCTGAAACATTGAAACACAAGCAAACATGAAATATGTTCAGTACATATGCATTTATATTCTCCATACATCAGCAGAAGGCAGAAGCCTGGGTGTTATTGCCTTCCTTGTGCATAGGTGATAATGGGTTCATAAAACTATAAGACATAGTGGACTGAAGCCTGGGGGGCAATGTCCAATCCTTAGCATTATTATCTTTGAGAAAACACTTAAAGAGTGTCCTGAGGGGTTCAGGTCTTTGGTATCCGGAAAATTGGTTTAATTGTACATCCCACCTACTAAACAAATAAATATTTCTATTAAATAAGTTTAAATAGTTCATTACAGTTGAATGTCTAAGATGAGTAACAAATATATAGATTGATGTAAGATCACTGATAAATAATAGCTGGTTTCCGCTTGCTTGCCATTCATCTGCACCAGATCATACCAGAGAGCACACGGTCAGCTTCATTGAGCTACCAATGTGACCAATTAATGAGACCAATGTGACCAATTAATGAGCTTGTAGAGCAAAATTCTTATATAAGCCTAATAAAAAACTATCATTTTATATTTATTTTTTTTAAAGTTAGGTAAATATTGTATCATTTGCAAAGACACTGCATTTTAAAATACTTCGATAATGAGTTCACATGTCGTTAACTTTATCTATAGAAATATACATTACAAAAGCCCATCTGTGCGGGAATGAAACAAGCTATTTAGACAATAACAGAGAATTTGAGAATTTTTTTATTAGATACTTTAACAAAAATATGACCATTCAATAAAATTGTATTACCTTCTTTACAAATTTTAAACAAACATGTGTTAAATTTCAGTTCACGTCATAATTAAGTAAATTACGTTTGATTTTACTTTGCCTTGAATACTATCTTTCGTGTTTACACAATATTAATAAAAACATTATTTCAATAAAAAAAAAGTATTTTTCTGCCATTTTTCAAATTCCAGGGATGTCTATATTTGTATTCATTCCTCGCCTGCCCAAATAACGAGAATGAGAGGTTATCAATTAGTCAAATATTTTCTTGGTGCCGTTTTCAATGTAGGAATATCCCCCATCTTTAGATCCGTCCTGGACAGACCCGCCCTTCAGCTCAGCGACTTGTTGTTGCATCAGATAAAACTGACTCTGCAGGTTACTAATGTCTGTAGTCTGCTTTTCTATCAAGACGATTCTGCCCATCTTCGTTAACAACACCAATATAGAGATGAAGAACAACACAAAGACGATGATAGCGATAACCAAAGAAATCACTGAAAATAAGAAAATATATATAAACACAATGAATTATTATCAGATATCATCAAACCTTTCCTGTTTAGAATATTGAATATAATAATTCGAATCTCAGTATGAAATAACATCATATCTGTTGTGTTTCATTGACTCAACCCTTGTCTTACCGTCCAGTGGCACACAATCCGCCCTCATGGGCTTTGCCTGCTTGTCGTCAGAAGGCCTGGGGGCAGGTGGACCGGGAAGTCCGACTGGTCCGGGCATCCCAATGGGTCCGTCACCTTGTCCCGGGAAACCTCTCATTCCTGCAGGTCCGGGCGGCCCAGTGGATCCGGTTCCACCTTGGAGGCTCCCTGTGCGTCCTCGTTCCCCGGACTCACCCGATGGCCCAGGTGGACCCGGCAAACCTGCGGGTCCAGGGAGTCCTTTTGGACCTCTGAGCCCTGTGGCTCCTGTCCGACCAGCGGTTATATCTTGCAAAATAAATTTTTAAAATCACACACACATACTATTTCCATTACTATATTCCCTATCACAAGTGCTTGATTTCAAATACAAAAATTACATGTTATTTATATTACGGTACCTTCATAAATTATACGAACTGCACTGAAATTGTCTATATTTTAATTATTAATTGGCTTCCTCACCTTGATGCATAGAAGCCGGGATTAATACCAAGGCGACCACGACGGGAAGAAGTGTATTGGACATGCCCGCTGCCATCCTGATGGTGCGCTCAACTCACCAACTTTAAACTTGCTTTAATGATGTCTTACTTTCACAACTTCTCAACTGCACTGATCCAAAATTCACTTTATTTGAACAACCCTCAATGCTGTCTTGCGTATTTTAAAATTTCCATTCGGTACCGTAATATTTACCACAAACCAACAAGCTCAGCGCCGTACATGACTGAACATTCGAGAAGCAATGTCACACAGGTTATGTTTAACGCAGCAACATCTCATCACGATTTCTTTATATATATATATATTTCAAAATAGTGAAATCCCATTGTGTCCCTCTTTCTTTTCCTTTTTTTCTCTCTGTCTCTCAGTTTATGGTGTGTGTTGATAGCAGAGCTAGAGAGGAGAGAGGAGTGTCTCTCTGCCTGTGCCGTGCATTAGAGTCACATCAAACTGTGACCATGTCTGTTACTCTCTGTATCAGCTGCCTTCTCGTCTTAGGGGCTTTGCCAACTTCACTTGAGCTTGGACCAGAAGGTGGGTGAATATTTAATATTTTGATATTAAGTCAGAAAGTGTCTTTTTCTACTTAAATCGTTCATGCTCATATGAATCTTCCATGACTTCCAAAACCAAATTTACATGTCATGTTATCTTTTGATCTTATTCTCTTTGATTTTGAACTGAAACGAAAATTTGTTAAATGATCTTTCTAGAAACCATTATATTAATTAATTGTATGCTCACTAAATGCATCAAATTGTTTTTATATTATTGTTTACGATATTCTTCTTCTGAACTTCTAAAAGAGTTATTTGTTTTATCAACGACAGTAAAGCCTATTTTTATGATGACGTTCATACCACACCGAACTCTGAGATAAATTTACTACAGGCCCATTTTCATAATTTTGTCTCATTCACACCAACTTTTAGAGAAAAAATATATATATATATATAATTGCAGGCCCAACTGGTGCAACTGGCGCTACAGGTATTGCAGGCCCTATTGGAGACGCAGGGCCACGTGGTTTCCCCGGCGCAGCGGGAGCACCAGGTCCAAAAGGCGAACGAGGCCCCAATGGAGAATACGACGCCAATGCCGTGGGGGCCACGGGGCTGCCTGGCCGCAGCGGGTTTCCCGGAGCTCCGGGATACGGAGGCGGGAAGACGGGAGCCACAGGAGCAACAGGAGGCCGAGGCCCACCCGGGAAGGCCTATCCGATGACGCCAGGGGGCAGTGAAGCACACTCACCCTGGAACCCTCCTAAGGAACCGGAGAAAGGGTTCACTGTGAAGAAATACGATGGTAAGTCCACAAATAGCAGTGATAATTACTAAATATTGGACGAATGAAGTTTCAACAAGAGGAAATGTTGTTAAACAACAGATAGTTTGACCTCAATGTTGACCTCCTGAAGGACCTATCATACTAAACGTCGTTTTTCACTTGGGAAAAAATGATTGCGTTACAAAATCTGTGTGTAAATTATTTCACACTATCTAAAAAATAAACTTGATGATTTATGATATTAAAATAGCTTTATTTGTGTTTCTTTCAGTTGTGGCTTTGGCCGTGTCGGTTGTTGTCTTCCTGTTGTTGTTTATCACCGTGTTGTTTTTGTTCCGGAGACTCGGCAAAGTTGACCTTATTGAGTCCCAGGGAGATAACCTCAGTACCCTGGAGAAAAATATAGCCATGCTTAAGATACAGATTGCTGAATTAAAAGGCGATAAAGCATACTAATCAGTCTCTGAAAGATTTAAGCAAGAAATATATATTGGTAGATAATTTTAAGTTGTAAAATTTACCAAATTCCTAAAATTGATGATAGTTTCAATTGAATATTATATCATTAAGTGTTTTATATATTTATATATGTAATTATTTTAATGATGTTTCACGCAAGAATGCAAATAAAAATATTGTTTTTATATGGTGATGTCTGAGATTTACTGATCCTCAGGGTTTGATTTGATGGTAGAAAGGTCCTGCATCGACAAATAGCTTTTACATAAAACAACAATTTGTAAATATAATTGTTTCGATTCAAATGCACTTAGATAATCTGTAGATATTATCTGAAGATATAAGTTTTAATCTCATCATCAATCGGTATTTTATTTATTTTTATTCAACATTGATATCTTTGATCTCTGGTTGAACAGTTTAGAATGTATTTAATAGAAATAAAGTTTTGTGTGAATATTATCATTACGTAATGAACCATGAAGAGTGCTTGATGCTATATTGGAGATTTTGGCCATCTCTGTGTCACCTCCTGTGTTTTACCTCCATATTCTGGTTCATTTTCTTATGGAAAAAACACGTCAATGTACATCACTATGTTCTGTACTGACAAATTTATTTCCTCTTATAAAAAATACGAATCTTACATGTTTTAAAGTTTTAGGCCTTAGTAAAATGTTGAGGCATTTTCAATCTATTATAAGCAACCTTGCCCTCAGTGCTTTCACATCTTCGCGACCTCAATCACTATTGATTTTACCCAACATTATTGTACTTTTTAATTTCACACCTTAGATTCATTTCAAGTTGGGCCTCACCGAAGTCAGGATATATTCCTTAAAATACATCATGTTATGGTGCAGGCCTACCTAATGTTGGTTTAATCCTCTGCCACTTGGGGTCTCCGAATGTTTTGAGTAAATAGACAACAGATGGCACATATTTTTATAATAATTCAAACATATCTGCACCCCGCTTCGTGATTTATTTTAATTTCAACTCTAGAAAAAAAATAGTTTTTTTTTTCACAGAATGCTTTGTCCTTTTATTGCTATTTGGGCCAAATAATTTTGATTTTAGGAATATTCATTTTGTTTTTCTATTTTATATCTGGACGAATTGAGTCATTATGTCCTTTAGAAATGCATTTATAACTACTGAATATCAATGGTACCTATATGAACAAATTGATATATAACCTGTTTTTTTAGGTTTGATGAAAAGTTCAATCTCAGGAAAATAATAATTAGCAAGTTTCATTTGAACAAGTGTAAGATATATAATTTATATAGCCCAGTAGATACTAATACATAATGATAATTTTTAATTTTTAGTTCCTTTATTCATTTCTAACTTAAACACCAAGTTATTTCTCACCACACCCTGCGGACAATATCGCCAAATATAATAGTAATGTGCTTGAAAAAATGATGTGCATGACAGAACAATAAACCAAAAACCTTTTCAACCAAACCAAATGCCACCACCTTGGTATATGACATCATCATCAAATTCAACTCTGAAAAAAACTTTTACTCCAGCCTCGACGAAGTGTCACAATCGATTTTTGCACCCATAATTCAATTATTATTTTAGATTCAGCATGATCCTGAAATCCTGAAAATCAGCATAGACTTATTTGAGCACGATTTAAATGTTAAATCTGATATTTATAACAGGATAAGTGCAATGTCCAATAAATGCATTCCAACTTTCATTTTAAAAAAAAACATGTTTGTCTCCCGCCAAGTTGTCTGAGCACTCACATACAAATATTTAATGATCCTCTCTTAATGCATTCATGAAAAAACAAAAAGAAGATTCTGTTTGATTGTCCGTCACAGATATGTCGTACGGATATACTAAAGACGTCTGTGGGACATCCTAAATGCATCTATATCATTTAACATGTTTAACAGAGGTCTGTAGGATATCCTTAAGACGTCTGTTGATTTTGAAGGGGGCTCATAGGATTATCTGACGATAGCCTGGGAACACATAAAAAGTATCCTATTTTCCCCGTACGATGCCATCGGCAGCCCATAGATAATCTTATGATGCTTGGTCAGAAGACATCGTGGAAACGCCAGCAACTTTTACGTTGCAGGTTAAAGTCCCCGGCGACATGTAGGATGTCTTGAAATTGTCCTATTGTAGCTCTTAGCCTTGCTGGCCGTTTTTTTTTCTCCAAAAAACCATCGACCGGGCACCTTTACCTATATAGATACTGAAATCGTTGCAAATATTAATGTATACCCATATTCATCGTCAAGACTTGAACTCCAATGTTTCCAAACACACCACACACTGCCCATCATATTTAATCACGACTTTTGTAGACCTCGCTCTCTGGCAACAGTTTTTTCAATAAGCCATGCATTTCTCCCCTCAACAACAAACGCGAGGTTTGTTAGAAAAAAATCTTTGTTTTTTCTTGGTCTCAGCATATACCGGTGATGTCATAAAAGCTATCCCGACCATCTTAATCTTTGTTTTACCATAGCATGGTTTCTTAGTGATTTTTTGCAACTGACAGAAATACAAAACTAATAATTGTTTTGTCAATAATTGTCAAAGTTTTAATGTTCAAATTCAATCCTTGAATCTGCTAGAATACTTCCTAGCAACTGTGATATCATTCAATTTCGAGGAATTGATATCTCATTCCATTGCGAACAACAGAGATCTCATTCCATTACAAGCAACAGAGATCTCATTCTATTGCGAACAACAGAGATCTCATTCTATTGCGAACAACAGAGATCTCATTCCATTGCGAACAACAGAGATCTCATTCCATTGCGAACAACAGAGATCTCATTCCATTGCGAACAACAGAGATCTCATTCCATTATAAGCAACAGAGATCTCATTCCATTGCGAACAACAGAGATCTCATTCCATTGCAAACAACAGAGATCTCATTCCATTGCGAACAACAGAGATCTCATTCTATAGCAAGCAACTGAGATCTCATTCCATTGCAAACAAAAGAGATCTTATTCCATTACGAACAGCAGAGATCTCATTCTATTGCGAACAACAGAGATCTCATTCCATTATGAACATCTCAGATCTTATTCCATTACGAACAACGTGAGAGCAATATAAATTGCTCTCAAGAACGACTGAGATCTCATTCCATTACGAACAACAAAGATCTCAATATAAATTGCTCTCAGGAATAAGTAAGACCTCATTCCATTTCGTACAACAGAGATCTCATTTTATATCCAGCAACTGGCGATCATTTCATTGTGTATGTTTTGTCCACGTCATGTATCGTGATATCGCACAAAGCGTGAACAACATCCAGGCTCTCTCTCTGCAACCCGCCATGGTTCACTTACTCTGCTACCACACCGTACCCGGCATAACAAGCCAGCCACAGACAGCCCGCTCCTTGAGGTGTACACAGAGTTACTAGGGTAGTATATACTGTGAAATACAGACAAGATGGCAGTATCCTCCATGTGGTTAGTCCTGCTTGTCACAGCATGCTCACCCTTCTTAACATTACAACAACGAGGTAAGTATATGTCCATCCTAATATAATTACCGTATATATCAATTATGAGTAAGCATGCAACTGATGACACACCTCTTTATTTATAAGTATGCCAGCATTAAGTGCATCACTGTGCAAACATAATGTGTACACATTTTTTTTATATATCATGCACTTAATTTTGTCCATTTTCAATATTGTATATTTTTTATTTTCTATCAGTTGTGTCTCGTGTCTTAAAACAGGTCCACCAGGACAAATAGGACTTGCGGGGCTTCCCGGGGCACGAGGACCTCCCGGGCAGTCCGGTCCACCTGGGCCATCTGGTCCACGCGGGGGGCCTGGTCGTCAGGGAATTCCCGGCGGGCCTTTGGGTGCGACAGGAAAGCCCGGTTTCCCGGGAGTCCCGGGTTCTCCCGGCGGAGGCAACATGGGTGCTACAGGACAGAGAGGACCACCTGGCCCACCAGGTATGAGATGATAATGACATAGGTGTTATGATAATGATATAGGCATTATGATCATAATAGAGGTATTTTTTTATAATAATACAGTTATTTTCATAATATAGGTATTATGATAATAATGTAGGTATTATGATAATAATATAGATATTATCATAATAATATAGATATTATCATAATAATATAGATATTATCATAATAATATAGATATTATCATAATAATATAGATATTATCATAATAACAACATTCATGTTTCAGGCAAAGCACCGCCTCATCCACCAAGAAATGATGACCAGAAACGCAAAGACAAGGATTCCTGCCATACCAATCTGGACAGTAAGTTAAATGGTTAATATATCAGAAACTAAACTTGGATCTTAAAAGGAACTGTTTTTTCTTTGTTTTTTGTTTTTGTATTCAGTACCATTTCAACAAAAAGCTATATCAAAGTACGACGGATGCTTTCCCCGGGTACTTAATGCCCCGGGTACTTAATGCCCCGGGTACTTAATGCCCCGGGTACTCAATGCCCCGGGTACTTAATGCCCCGGGTACTTAATGCCCCGGGTACCTTACATGTTCTCATAGAATGACCTTCTGTTTCAGTTATAGCATTAGCTGTTGTAATTATGGTGTTCTTCCTGTTTTTTGTGGCGATCATGGTAATATTCGTCCGGATGAGCAAGGTAACTGTCTCACGTTTCCCTCTTAGTAAAACAATAGTTTACATTTATTTCTTTATAAAAAAGATATTTTTTAATATTCATTCTCATCACCATATCTCTACCTTAATGATTTGAGATGAACATAGGGTCTTTATAAATAAGCGTCTTTCAAATAATGTCTATCTAATTGTATTTCACAAAGAGATTCTTTATTTGTCTATTTTTCTCACAAATAATACATTTTCATAGTAACTTTTACAGTGCTCATAAACCTATTTATAAAATTGTGAAAATAACTTTTGTTGAGAAAATATTGTTCATTTTCCATTTATATGTTATCTTAATAGCTTCTCATGAATATTTTATCTTTATGTACAGGTGGTTGTGATTGCTGAGCACACAGCTACAATAAACCAGCTGCAGAGCCAGCTGTCACAGCTGTCCATACAACTGGCAGAGATGAAGGGTGCCTCGTCAATGAAAATGATGGACCCGGCCGTATCGGCTGTCTACGTCAAAAAATAGATCCATTTCCTCTTTTTGTTTATTCGCTAATTCACTCCGACCATGCACTTATCGATTTATGGTAAAGTGAGAATATATTGTCTATTTGGGTGGTACTCATGAGATATTTCTTAAACATGGACAAATTTAAAGGATAATGCATATTGAGCCAGCATAATCTATCTTGTCAAAGGAACATTTCTTACTAGCTGGAGCTGTGAAATAATTTACACGAGAACAAGAAGAATATTACAAGCACTGATATAAATGTTTAAACCTACAGCAATGAATGATAATATGTAACAAATTGATTATAAACATCAATCATTACACCATACACTAAATAGATATTCAACAAAAATAAGTTCTGTATTCACTATTTAATTAATATTTTGAAATTTTCATAATTAAGCTTGTCTTGGTGCTGGCACGATGACGTGTTAAGTGTATGTACTCTAAATCCATTTGTAATAAATAAGTTCATGTATTAAATAGAAATTAGTGTGTTTTGTATGTTATACAACATCTTATCCTGATTCAAGAAAACAAATAATGTATTGGGCAAATCTATCTTAAACTACAACTCATAAAAAGCTATAATATAAAAAAAATTCTAAAATTGAATAAGGTAAATGGGGTTAAGACTGAACTTGGCTGATTTATAGTCGATTCAAGTCAATTAATATTTTATTAATGTCTCACAATGATACTATTGTATTAAAACAGTAATATGTACAAAGTAGAAATCATCCCATTCTTAAAGGAATTATGATAAACAAGGTGCAAATTCAGTACTTATTTAAAAACAATATAGAGTCTGTTAATGTTTGTAACGCAATTTTCCTCTTTCTGATAGTAGAGAATAGCAGGTTTTGGCAGTATTGAAACATATATTTGGTTCGGATAATAACACAAATCTTTCTTCATCGTTCATATGTACAAAATTATTATCACTATCAATTGCTTGCTCAAATAATAATTGCTTGCTCAAATGCTGGGCATCGCTTAATTACATGAATTTCTGTTTCTATATCGTCACCATCACACATAGGGTATGTTCTCCCCTCCTCACTATTTGAGAGTTATGGGAGTGGTTTTATATATCTGCTCCAATTTTCCACCATCCACCTCAGGTAACTTATAGTACGCCAGACATGGTTGCAATTGACTACATGATCACATTGTACTTAAACACCAAATCCTCTGCTGTATTGGGGAGTTGCAGTTTGTATTATTGAAACATTTAAATCAATGAATACATGTGAGTTAAAAGAAAGCAGTTTTGTATGTCACTTGAACCGGAAATTGAAATAATTTTAAAAATTGTTTTCCTCTTTATCCCTCATAGATGTGCATAAAATTGAAGTAGTTGTTTGACCTTTATAATCAGTTATGTAAGACCGATGAAATATTACTGATATATCTTAATAAATTTCTTTTCACTAGACAAAAACATGTTCTCTTTGAATATGAAGTCAACATACCTGAATATCATCTCGGCAAAGCTAATTAAGAACATCTTTTTGCTTATACTCCCGTTATTATTCATTGAATGAATAAATAATTACTTGCTCTGTCAACTTCCGTTTCCCGCTGATAATTATTTAGAAAGGACAATATAATAAATACTCGGAATTCAATGCGCGTTAAAATCTTTAAAATCACTCGAAGATACAAATTATCACAATAATGAAATGAAGAATAATTTCTATTTCCAGGAACTTGATAATGGTTGCTCAAAGTTTGGTTATGCCCTGTATAAAAGATTTATTTTATGATGGTGGAGGAATATGTTATTTCTAGGAAAAGAAACTCTTCTTGGTACTTGTAATGCGATGCACTGTTTCATTTTTTCAAATGAAAAAGCATATAAAATTAGAATGTACGTTAAAGTCGCAATAAAACATACAAGTAATATTAAAAGTCACAAAAATATTAATCTTCCAAGAGAAGATCAAGTTAACCTCACTACGTCCAAGATGGTCATCCAGAATGAATACGCAGTTGGTATCTAAATAAATTCTTAATGTTAAATTCTTCATTATAGTTAGTAAACACAAACTATATTGTTCCAAAAGTGGGTAAATCATATATCGTGCATGGACCTTGGCAAATAGGCATCTCACCTATTTGTCTGGTGTGGCATGAAACTGCAAGATATTTCTTAATACAGTATCAAATGTAAGTTGCTTTTGAACCATTTTACTAGATTATCAAATCAAAGCCAAAATGTAGTACACGACAAGATACGCATTATTAGGACTTTTTTAAAAATATTTTGCACACAAGGGTTAGTTTATTTTGAGCACCTTGTCGTGACTGACCCACATGTCCTCACGCTTGATGATATCATGTCATGCTTATGTGCACTTATTGTATACACAATCATGAACCGGGGAAATATTGTCTACCCGGTTAAACAGTAAGGTAACCAACCCTTAAAACTATCACTGGAATATTGTATAACTACAATAGTTTACTTGTAAAAGGACTTGCCACTTTTAAGCGTTCAGTTGTCTTAACAAGAAGAAAGACAATGTTGTTGATAATGAAGGAGTGGGCTGCATGTCTGGTGCCCCTCTTGGTGGCACTATCTGTGCTACCAGGACGTGCGCAGGATCCAGGTAAAGGCATATAGGCTCACCATTACTATCTATAATTAATAACTAACACAAGTTAATTGCTTATTTTATACACATATACATACACAAGACAAGGGCATAGATTATATGGGCATAGATTATATATTTCTCAGCTCGCATGGAGTCACTTGCTTGCATAGAGTCAAACAAATTTTGGGTTGTTCTTGGGCCATTCAAACTAAGCTTTTTGGAATCGCAATGACGTCTTATTTTATGTTGTGTCGAATGATTTGTTCATCAATATATTTTGGTTAATGAAGGTCCTCCTGGGCCTCCAGGCCCTCCCGGCATGCCAGGATTTCCTGGTCCCAGTGGGCCATCTGGACCAGCAGGTCCCTCCGGTATGCGTGGCTCTCCTGGACAGCCTGGCTCCTCGTCTGGTAGGACTGGAGCTACGGGGTTCGCTGGTCCTCCTGGAATGCGTGGAGCTCCCGGACAGGGGACTGGAGCTCCTGGAATACGTGGACCCGTTGGACTTCCTGGTCCCCCAGGAGGCAAATATGACCCACAGGATAAGGATGAAGGAGAATATTGTCTTCCTCTAGATGGTAAGTTATTTCTGGCTCTGTTGACTCTGTCGGCATGCTTATCTTGTGAGAGGTGGAATGCTCTGTCGCTTTGTCACTCCGCCAACCTGATCTCTTCCTTTGAATTTACCACGTGGATTTCTAAGCTATTTCTGGGCATGTGGTATTGTCAGTGTATGGATTCTATCTAATGTTCATAATATCTCTTTGATATGAATTCTGTAGTCATTTCCAGGAATATTCCAATATCCTAACTAAAAAGGGAATCATTAGCACAGCTCTTTGGCTTTGAATCTATGTTTAATATTAATATAAATATTTAAATTAAAGTTTTATCTTCAAAGACATGCCATTTTCACAATAGGTTAGTGGCAAATTGAGAATTCAAATATCTAAGAATATTTTTAATTTTCTATTGTGCTTTCCGTGAAGAAAATACTTCATTTAATTGAGCTTAATATTGTATCTATACTTTCAGTGATTGCTCTAGTCGTTGCCATCGTATTGTTCCTCTTGTTTTTCATCGCAATGCTGGCATTGTTTTCCCGTCTGGGTAAAATCATCTTGATAGAGAAACAGTCCACAGACATAGACAATCTGCAGAGGCAAATATACCTGGTACAACAACAAATGGCCGAGCTCCGGGGAGGAGCTAGAGCAGCCCAATCCATGATCCACGTCAATGCAGGCTATGCTAAACTTGTGGATTAAACAAAATCAAATATAACCACAAACAACACTTGTAACAGTCTGCAATCTCATGGGACATTTTTGGAATACAGTTGAATATAAAATACATTTTAAAATGTCTTCTGAAGTACCAGAAAGTTTAAGTTGAATTGGATATTCTTGCTGACTATAAGAAATAAACTGTGCAACACATCATAATCTGACATGTATACAAGGCCTAGCAATAAAAAGAAAAATGAAATAGAAACGTTTCATTTGTGTTGACATTTTGTTCATCTGATTCATGTATATCGTCAACATAAATCATAAATGTATGTTTTTTAAAGATAGATGCAGTTTCGTTTGTTAAGAAGATAAATCTAGCATTTCAGTGCTAGAATAAGTCACTATTCTGGGAAAAAATTGTCTTCTAGATGTGTAGCAGACATTGTAGCAGACATTTCACACATAATAAAAAGATGATTTGCACAGAAAAATATACCACATGTACATATGCCAGTGCTCAATGCTTAAATGTACTATTAATATTTTTGGGGCTATTCGACCCATCAATACATGCAACATGACATCAGCTTTTAAGACAGTTGAGTGCCTCTGACAGTGGCGCAGATCTTCTTGAATATGCATGAGGTTATGCCTTACCAACCTCGTCCTGGATTCAACACATCAGTGAAAAGACAAAATGTGTTGGAGATGACTAAGGGATCATATAATGCGCAATCATCTTTGAACGATACGACAAGCCAATTTATTACAGAACTTTTACATATTATGATATCTTGAGGTACAATATATTTTTGTTTCATTACCACAATAAAGTATCATGATTTCCGAATTTTTGTAGTGGTTCAACATGCTGTAGTGGTTCAATATGCTGTTAAAATTCAGGATCATTTCATGGCTATTTTGCCTATTATTTTTACTTGGCGGCTTGCATGTTTTCAGATCTATTTCCAGGTGAACAGTGGCACTTCCCCATGGGCTCTGATCCTCCGTTTTGACAAGTACACAAGGCTCTAAATAACATTCCATAACTATCCTATTTATATTCTAGCACACACACCACATCATGACCTTTCATTTTGTACCTAACACATATCAGAACATCTACTTTAATCATGAAAAAAACATAAGTTAAGGAATTAAGGCAGTTCAGAACATGTGCCTTTTAAAACACTTTTAAAAACTCTACATATCATAATTAAGGGAAGGTCTGTAAGAGGCAGATGGCATCACTAGAAATGGGAAAGATTGAACATGAAATGGGCCGTACATAACTTCCTGTTGTAGTGGGAACATGGTGTCACTTTCACCCAGCATAAATGGCGCCAAAAATAGAACACATTCTCCAATTTATATACATATTCAAGAACTACTTTTAGCACCTTCCTTTAATTGAAAAAAAAATATTTTTTTTATATGAAAATTTGCAGGAAGAAATGTTTTTTCTATTGCAAATGTAACACATTTTCACATACTTTGATAGTTTGATATCATTTGTTTATGTACCATTATGGTTAGAGCAGCTTATTGGGGGTTATTTTCTGAAAATACACTTATATTTTTACTCTGCATGGCGAGGTAGAGTCATATACTACCTCTGCCGCAATATGTTGTTCCTAGCACAGAATTAGTCTGCACATTAGCATGCAATTACCATATAGTTGGCCAATTGGCTGGCTCATGATACGTGCTCATGCACAACAACGCAACTGTACACGTGCACATGCTTATTTCATATGTTCAAAAGTAATTTAGAATGGATCATTCGTAATTTGGGAGAGGAGTGTATTTGAAATATTTGGTTGAAAGATTATACCATTTATATAATTTTGTTCAGGATTTTACATCACTTACAGTGCTATTCAGTCAGTTCATGGTGAGGCCTGACATATAAGCTTTGCCCAAGAAGAAAAAGTTAAGATTTTTTTCCTCCTCCTCCCTTGAGGATTAATGGTCCATCCCCTGCTGACTATTTTTGTCTGACTATTTTGGTACACATGTCACTAAAATCTCAATCCTTATTGTACTCATTTTCTTATAATAACAATGACACCAATTGGCCATGTTACCCCATGTGATGAAATACTTTACTAATTGGGTCCCGGTTGCTTGCACTGGGTGTGTCCTCTGTGCACTCAACCAAAGAGTTGAATATGCCATTTACTTGCAGAGCCAGGTATAAATCCTGGATCTGCTGTGGAGAGTATTATATTTTATATGTATGAAACTTTAAAAGATTGCATTGGATCAATTTAAAGTCCGTCAATTTTCATCTTTCGTACACCTACCACATTCAAGTTATTTCTAACCAAATTTAACGTGTTAAAATATCTTGAAATTGACAGACTTTATTTTCATTTTATTTGCAGTATTAAAGTTTTTTACTGTGCAGTATAATATGTACTTTCATAATTTAACCAACAATAAGTTGTTATTATATTTCAAAATAGCTCAGCATATCAAAATTTCCTCTAATTTCCTTTGCAGATTGGTCCTAAATTAAAAGTTGCTCTAATATTGTTAATTCTGAACGGATTTTGATGAATAAAGACTCTATGAGGTTGTTTTTGAAAGATGCAGATGATTGAATATTATAATTTATAGTAAAATCCACAGAAATAGAAGTTTCATTTTCAAAGGTCACTTCAAGCTCACTGGCAATATTTTATAAAAATAGCCTACAAAGGTCCACATTTAGTCATGTATCATTTGTGGATGTGTCCCACACAGTAAAAAATGTTATATGCCTATGTCTGTTATATGCCTATGTCTGTTATATGCCTATGTCTGTTATATGCCTATGTTAGCTTCTTTTATCAACAACTTCATCTCTGAGAATTCTTAGTGTATAAAAAAACATCATCCTTATGTCACTCAAAACATAATTATTGTTTATAGATTTGAGATGATATCAGATTTGAGATGACATTAGGTCTAAGGTTATGATAAGGTTTTGAGACCACGGGTTGTGTCCAACCAAAGAAGTCTGGGGGTTGTGGGTAGAATACGAAAACATGATTATATTTCCTGTTAATTTAAGCAATTGCACTGGCTCCCTGTATAAAAGCTAGAATAGATTGTATTGTTAAAATGCATACCCCATTCCCCCAGAGTACCTATCCAACCTACTCTACCAAATAGAGCCTTTGGACCCTATGATCCAATAATAACAACTAAATATGAAGATATTTGGAGATCGGGTTTTTGAGGTGATTACCCCCAAGATATGGAATGCCCTGCCCCTTCATATTATTATTATTATTATCGTTATTGTTTTTGTCATAATTGTTTTCATTATCATTGTTATTGTCTGACATGCCAAAGTGCCCTTAAGGGCAACCTGATGTCAAACGTCAATCTGACAAAATCAAGATAAAATGTTAATTAGTTATTTTCAATCACAAAGGTACATGTATATCAATCATAGCGTTTTGATTTTATTCAGAAATAAATAAATTAATATATGGCTCAGATAGAAAGAGCTTAATACATTGCGAAGCCACTGTAATTATCAGACTAACAAAATATATTGTTTACTTCAATGAGATAAGGTTACTTGAATTATTTGTCTATGTTCAGGGATTATGCGGCGTTTAACGTGCTGACTTGCTGCTCCATCCTGCTACTCCTGTTCTCTCTCCTCAAAGTTTAAGATTATACATTAAGCAACATTCAAGGACAGGCTGTGATGATACATTTACATATCTTGGAACGGACTGTGATGTCTAGATGCATCATGATTATTCAATTTGAATTTGCACTTAGAATCAGCAGTGGCACCACGACAAGCAAGTCAGAAAGGCGCGTGATATTACTCCGTGATGTGTATAGTTCTGTAGCTACCATATCATAAGTGGTCTGGTGGAATATTGGATATTCTATGGTGACCTAATATGTTGCTATATGCTCAATGTGTTCACCTATAATTTAAATCAAGATAGCGACACGGAAGTTGAAGATATGCTTGATTTCTCCTGATGGGAAAGGGAATTGCAGGAAAATAGATTCCTTTATGTTCCTTCTGAAAGTTTAAAAATGTCATCCCTTGATTTCCACCCTCAGATTGCAGATTTGTCCCGTGAAAGGCAGATAATTACAGGAAAATGGTTCTCTATGAATTGAATAAATGATGCCACGTCTAAAGGGTATGATCAAATTATACATATTGGCACAAAAACTTGGCACAAATATACCTTTTGTTTAAATATGTCAGTCAAGAAGACTACATATTTGAAGAAATATGAAAGTTTACAGACGATCACGTTGGGTTAAAAGGCGGACAATTGATTAACAGTCGATGTTAAAAGGTGTCAGATATTCATTTTTTTACCTTATTCCCTCCTAATTCACCCTAGTGGACGGTTGTTTCGCATCAATGCCAATGGAGGTTCACACGGGTCATTCCTGTCTATATTTATCTGTAAGTCGTGACTGTGCTGGATGTATGTGGAGTCTATGAGCTTCACGCTTTGCTGGCTTCATATTACTCCATGCAACCTGACGTCACCTTCAATGTGCCATGCCGCAGTAGCAGACAAATGCTCCTGTTTCCCACCAGGCATAACTTAGCGGACCAGAGACAACCATGATGGTGTTACTTCTTCTCTCAGTATTTCTGGTACTTTTACCAGGATGCATTCAGCAAGAGCCAGGTATGTAATATTATGTTGAAACATCTACAAAAATAGATCCTAAGTATTTTATATTCAGATTACGACAGGGAATTAATATTGCACCTACTGACTTTATAAACAAACAATATTTTGGCAAACCTATTAATTCAAAAGGAATTCTTTTTTTTCAGTCTACCAAACCATGCTGTCATAACTTTGAGAAATGAAGTAATGTTTGTTTTCAAGTTTAATAAGGCACATACTGTACAAATTCTGTTTTGAGTATAACTTTCGGTTATTACATTCCATCCCGTTTTTTATGAAGGTCCTCCTGGGCCTCCAGGCCCTCCCGGCATGCCAGGATTTCCTGGTCCCAGTGGGCCATCTGGACCAGCAGGTTTCTCCGGTATGCCTGGCTTTCCTGGGCAGCGTGGCTCCTCGTCTGGTAGGACTGGAGCTACGGGGTTCCCTGGTTCTCCTGGAATGCGTGGAGCTCCCGGACAGGGGACTGGAGCTACTGGAATGCGTGGACTCGTTGGACTTCCTGGTCCCCCAGGAGGCAAATATGACCCACAGGATCAGGATGAAGATGATGACAAATGTATTCCATTGGATGGTATGTTGTTCTATGCTCCTGGTCCCCCTATTCCCCTAGTCTTTTCTAATTCATAACTCTGTTCTCTGATACTGAGGTTTATGAACCCGGTAGATGTCATTTCGGATTTCAGCTTTGAAATCTGCAGATCAAATCAAATATGTTATGATCTTTTTACACTTTTATTTACAGTTATATCTCTGGTGATGGCCATCGTTTTGTTTGTGTTGTTCTTCATCGCCATGCTGGTGTTGTTCACACGTTTGGGCAAAATTGTCCTGATAGAAAAGCAAGCCACAGATATTGACCAACTGCAGCGACACCTATCTTTAATACAGCAACAAATGGCACAGCTGAAAGGTGGTGCCATTTCGGGATCTAACAACGTCTATGTCAACTCTGGCTATGTCAAATAATAGGACTCTGTGCTAAAAACTAATATCATTAAAATATTATCAACAATTGATGGAGAATGTCTCCAATTTACTGACAAAATAACTATAAAGATTGGAACTTCGACCTGTAAGGCTTTTTGACCTAAACGTGATCTGGCATGCAGCTCTGTAAGACAACATTCTGGGGAGAGCACAAGGTACAGTTTGACATATAAATTCATGCATATTATGATGTATCTTTTTGGAGGAATAAAATCATTTCGTATCTTATACACGTATTTGATTATTAATCCAATCTGCTTTTTGTTTTTTGAATCCATGCATTAGTGTTTGGATTGTAAGGATAAACGATTTTCATCATAACATGTTTGCCAAAATTGATAATCACTATTACTTCATTATGACAAAAAACATTTTTCACTTTATTCTCAATTTGCCATATTCCTCGAATAGATTTTAGAATTAGGAACAAAAATATTTGACAGACAGATATATTGCATTTATCAAATATATTTTATTTCTATCTTTCATTTTGAAATTAACTGAAACATGATAAATCCTTGAATGTAAATTAATATGACTGAAAATGTATCTAAGATTGAGTTGAATCCTAAGCGGCTGACACAGAAAACACGGACTCATCATGGACCCGATTTCCCCTTCCGGTAACAATGAGATAAATGTGTATGACCTCCTTGCGGAAGCCCTTCCCAGTCAAACAATACAGATAAAAATTAATACAGTGGTTAACGTTAATTACTGAGATAAGAATAGATTCCACGGGAGCAAATGACGCCGAGCTTCCGGTGAGGAAAGGTCTTATGACCAAGACAGAGAATCCAGGTGGGACGAGAATGAGGAATGTGAATGATATAGCCAGGAACATCACTGTCATCTGTCTCACTCCCTTTGAATCTGATTGGCCGGACGAGGACACGGAACTCTGACGTGATTGGACAGAGGACTGATGCTTGAGACGCACGTGCTGCAGCTTCCATAGTGCCCGGATGATAATTATGTTGAGTGACAGGATCAAGATAGTCGGGATCACTGCCACCAGGGCGTACACTATCCAGGGGCGGATCTTCTTCTCAAAGAATCTACTTCCTGAAGATGGGTAGCCGCATTGACTTTTGATAATCGGTCCATTTTCTGTGTCCATCATTTCTATTCCCCTGGTCCAAAATATGTGTACATTTTTCAAAGATGAAATTATGAACAGAAAAAGGCATATCGTTTTTGACCTTGCTGGGGTGCACCAGGTTTTGGCTTGGATATGATAGACAACGGCTATGAATCGATCAAATGTTACTGCACATAGCAACCAAATCGCGATATCTCCAAATATGAATTGTAGAAATCTTTGCAAACGGCACGGAATGTTGTGTACATATCTAATGTCATATCCTGTATAATAATCGATAAGATATGGGACCAGGCCGAGATAGAGATAACACATATCGGCGATTGCCAGCGTTGCAAAATATATCCCAGCGGAAGTGAACTTCATGGACTTCCGGCGCATCACTACAAATGCAAGAATATTCCCGAAAGTGCCAGTGATGAGGATGATAATTGCTAGTGATGCCCTTATATCGCCAGCCAGTTGATAGAGCGCCTCGTCTTCAGATTGTTCCGTGTGAGACTTGTCTACCTCACCGGAAACGGTGGAAGTCACATGACCCAAATCCACTTTGATATTGCCACTATCAAGTTCGTTGCCTTCCATGATGAATATTGATGATGAGCACAACCGATATCTTCTGAAAAATAACATTTTAATGACTATCAGATTAATGTAATTTCTTCTACATTTTAAATTTCCTTGATTATGCAAGCTTCACGTGAACGGAAATATCAATGATATCTATGATGATTTGTTTTCAATTATTGAAAATAAATCGATTTTGCAACCTTTTTTTGACTATCATATTTATTTGATGAATTCGAAATCTATAAAAAAAATCATATTCTGCAATGAATAATTATATAATTTTCACACTGTTCTATTTTGTTAACAAATTAGTTAACAAAGGACCTTGGTTTGTTTTCGTTTGGTTATGACACTATTATTAGTGTATCTCGTCGGGATATGACTATGATCATGATAAATGTGGCATAGAACTCTCTTTACTCACAATATATTATGGAAAGAATCCTGCAACTTTCACAGTTCCTTTGATAATAATTCTCGAAGTTTACTTATCTAAAATAATGCATGCAGGAAAAAAAGCTTTTCTTTATGAACTTCATGAAATTTTATGCCAACCTCAAGCATGTGTATTACTTTAGCATTATATGACATCAATTGGAGTCAATCATTTGCTCTTGAAGCAAGTGGAGTGATATTTCATTTGCACAATCACACAAACATGAAGGTCTAGGTAGGGAAATAGCTGGTAGAAAAAACAACCTTAGTCATTGTTTAGCAGTTTTTTTTATTATTGTACCTTATCATATATTCTCAAACGCTCATGGCCAAAACTTTCGAGCTGATATTCAGGCTCCCTGTCTTTGTTTGTTTTCGTTTGGTTATTTGAACTGGCATTAATACCTGTACTGTCATTGATATTATTGGGACTGACACTGACATTTGTTCTGACACTGATATTTGTATTGACACTGAACTTTTTACTGGCACTGATATTTTACTGGCACTGATATTTTACTGGCACTGATATTTTACTGGCACTGATATTTTACTGGCACTGATGTTTGTTTATACTGGTCCCAATAATGATGTTTTCATAATCTTTAACAAAATGCAAGTTTGCATCATTTTCCAATATTTTCCAAGTGACACGGCAACTGTCTTTGACATGAATATAAGAGAGAGGATGGAGTTTTCTGGTACAATGTTGTATTTCCTTTACTAAGGAACCGCAAAACGTGAATCCAAACATTGTATAATGTATACAAACATGCGATATCGAGATTTTGCTTGTTTTGCAGAAATATCACCAACTGCAGTTTCACATCGCATTCCTCTAAGTGCTGTTGGTTTACATGATAAACATGTCATATGATAATTATGCTGTGGTAGTTATATCGGTCCTGATGCTGGAAAAGATAACACGCACACGTCTTGTATAAATATTACATATCATGCTTAATTTGGTTGAGAAGGACATGACGTTTTCTTTTTCACAAGAACAACCCATGATGTGCTATTCCCTTTAGAGAAAATATCAAGCTTTGAAAAGAGAGTCCTTTGAACCAGCTTAGGAGATAAAAAGAACATTGAATGGGGCACAATCGCAAGTGCATTCTCACGTATTTAGTTATTTTGTGATACCGGTAGGCAAGCTCTGAAAGCACAAAAAACATGGCTGCCGTGAGCTTGTCGAGATGTGCGTCAGCCTTTCTCAAGGGCCTTACAGTTACTGCAGCATACTAAGAGAGACTTAGTAACGTTACTGGCCAGTCCGGGGGCTAACCATATACAACTGAATTCTAATTCTAATGCTTGAAAATGAATAAAATTATTTCAACGCCTTGGCTTTCTTCAATGATTCGCTTTTCAATCATATTTATATTATTAGTTAATGATGCACAGATAATAATTGCCCTGTTTATTGCTGCTTGATGTCAACCTGATTGTTTAAATCAGATCTATCATATCACCAATAGTGTACTCATATTGAATGGCCGTGATTTGTGATGTTATCACTGAGATATGAGTCAGGTGAATGAACTAGAATCTGGTAGAGCAGATAGAATCCACATGACCTGACCTCACAGGAAATGATGTGCTATCTTGTTCCAACAATACTCTTTCATATCGGCATTTTATCATCATACATTCGATTATTTCTGTTGATGGTGGCTCTTATATCATGATGCGATGGGGGATGCTCTATAAGTAAAGAGAATGGTGTTGTTACTATGAATATAGATACTGCGTCGATACCGCCACTGAACCACATATAAATTCCTCTGGGCATGAATATGCATCTTGTTGCTTATATAGCAGTTCCCTCGGATCAGAATCATCAACAGATCTTGAAAAGTTTGTAGGGTAATTATTATTACAATATATAATCTCAGTCAGCTTCACAAACATTTTAAAATAGACGACCGACCATAGGGCTCATTGTAAGAATTGTTATAAACATTGGGAAGTTGAATTGGTGAAGTCAAGGTGACAGAGAGGATGTATTCGTGCACTGAGACAGCAGTTTGTACTGACCTGTGTGTCCACCTGGCTGGTTTGAATATCTTATATAGGGCCATCTGACAGGTGTTAATGACAATAAAGAAAGTTGGTGATTTGCAATATTTTAGAATGAAAAAAGTCAATATGGATAAATTTAGTTCATAGTTACACATACATTGAAAATAATCAGTACATCTTTACAGGCTACTTTGTCCTTTTAGAGCTCTTTTAATACCCTATTATGTATAGATAATCGGACTTGTATGTTGAAATTAAGCAGGTTTTAAACAGCTGATAACGAAATGGCAATTCGGACAAAATAAGACAGTTGACTGTTATATAACGCCTGAGGTTATTCATAAGCATCTTCCGAGAAAATCAATAGCGATGAGTCAATGATAATGTGAAGTTCAAATAAAATCATTCATCAATAAATCAGAAATAAAAGCCGTCTCATAGTCTTCAACGCAATACTCATAATCACAAGAACATTGATTTGAGCAATTTTCCAAAGAAAGAAACTCTTTTGATTTTAAATGTAGACTCAATAGAATTTTTTATAAATCTTACAAAGGACACCAATGTGAAATGACCAATCAATGCTATTCATAAGACATGAGATTTTCTTCTGAGGATGAGGTATAAGTATATTCTTGTTCATATACAACAGTGAGGATCTACGCCATCTTGGGTCATATATTCTACGGAGGCTCATTATCTAATCAGTATCTCTACTATCATATTTCAATACCACAGAGATATGCCTGAAATGCTCAGCAGATAATTTGGGATCAGAACATAGCCAGGTTTTACCTCCTGTATACAAGCTCGAGACTCAAGCCAGTATGAGATGGGTCTTACAGGGATATCTTATTGACGCTGACAACACTATCTTGTATCACAGAAATTGATTTAAAAGTCAATCTACAGGTGCAGAGAATTGGTTGAGAATTTCACCCAGGAGACTGGTAGATAGAGGTTGCATTTAGATGCAGCAAATAACATAACATTGGTAATACATGTAATATATATATTTGTATATTTATATTTATATCATTTCAAAAAATCAAAGAGTAAACAGGATGGTTTTCAATCGAACAGAATACTCGATTAATTAATTCGAATAAACAAAATGCTTTCTTGGATATACCATAGAAATTCCTCACTATTATGCAATAAGAATCATATGATACAGTGTCAAGTTAGCCTCCCCAATTTAAATGTTGTTGTAAACTGAGTACAACGTCCAGACAAATACAATAAAAGACACTTGCCTGTTTGTTACTGCAGAGCATGCGCCTGGTACACAAGTGGTATGACTTTCCTCCTGAGCAGCTCATGAGTAACTAGAGAGGCCCATCCCACGGCCCCTACTAAAAATACAGACACTCCCAGGCATGTACGCTCCCGTAGCAGTCAATCACCTACTCATTGAGCGGTGCGGTGCTGAGCTACTCGGGAGCGTCACGTATGGGAGCCTCCCAACCATTGATGAGGTCTATAAGATCCACAGTGCCAAGCAAGGGTTAGACAGAAGCCACAAATCAAATGATATTCACACAGTCGCCTTTGTTATAATCGCCGTGCACAGGTCATTTATATTGGACATAGGGCTATGTGTATATAGAGTGACACGGCATATTACTTTCATCCATCAGACGGGCACCTTATTAACTCAATGTCAAGTGTTAGAATGGGAATAATTTGATAAATAATAATGGGTTCATATTGCATAGGATTCGTGAATTGCTTCCAAAAATCTTATTACACACACAATCCGATGATATTCTTAAAGTATGCGGTAGTTTGTTAATAACAAAGATTCATTACTTATACTTTGGTTCATACGTCTAGCACAAAATGCCATTTATATGCATAACACTAACCTTATTACCACTCTTTCCAATCAGTATTTCATGCATTGTTTATGGTGCATAAAGTTGACTGGTTGTGACAGTAATACAGTCTATTACATGCATGACTCGCACATTGTCATGGTGAGATTTATCTCCAAAACAACCTCCATTTAGGCCATTTTATTGGTTTCTAACTGGATGGGACATGGTTGACCAATGAAATCAAAATTGAATGATCATCGATGGCATTCCACGGAAAAAGGTGTGACGAATTACAAAAAGGTCTCTGTTAAGTCCCACAAAGATGGCCGCTTATTCCTTTCTATGTTACGTGGCTACACGGCTCAGTATATAGATATTTGTGGGAGAGAGAAACTGTCCTGGGATTGACACTCCTAAGTGGAGACACTGTTTGATACTGCATGTGTGTACATGAACGGCCTTCAGCACATCAATATAACCTGCCTACTCCTCTGCAGACTGCTCATATGCAAATCCCGATTTTTAAAAGCCTAGAGAGTCCATCTAAATCGATCTGCCCAGGCAAATGCTTTCAGATTCCATAATCCAATATTTATTGTGGTGCCAAGATTGTAAAAGAAGTTATTGTTTATCTTATTTAAATTTTACCTCCTTTTCAGTAAAATGTTAAAAAAAAATATTATATAGTTGAAACATAGAATTTCCAAGAGTCAATATCTGCCCTTTTGCCGAAGATTCAAGATTCAATTTTTTGCTGGAATAAATACTTTGTTATGCTGCATGGTCGAGATATTGTCTCCCAATCCAGCCAGTGCTCAATTGTCGGGTCATCAAAGGCAGTGGTTTATGTTCCCAAGTCCTTGAGTCCCGTCGACAGGCATCTATCTAACCCAACATTGCCATTATAAAAAAAAGACATTCAATGCCAATAAAAGACAAGACAAATTACATTTTGACGATTTGATGATTTTCTTTAATTATCTTAAATTCAAAACGAGTTACCTCACAGCGAGTTGGTGCATGACTTGCTAGATTTGACCTCACTTTCAAGATGGAAGCCAATGTGATACAACAGAGTGAGCAACCAGTAAATATGTTGAATAGTATTGTTTTGGAATAATAAAATGCTGATCTGATGGACAATATACTTGAGATTGGGTTATGTACATGTCTTTATTCAAGATTAATGAACTGTCATGGCATGTAGTATCAGTACAATCCTTGTCTGTGCTAAAAAGTGTAATCAAAAAGAATATTGAGTGAGTAATCTTGCCATGAGTGAAGCTGAATGGATATAATAAGACCAATGGAACACAGCTTTCTCATATCTAACCTTACACTGTCCACACTCAGACAGAAATCATCTTACAACATTACAATGTCAACCTGGATGGAAATTAGTCACATTTTATTGACAGCAAATCTTCAAAATGGGCCGAGTGGACGTTAGTTAGTCTTTTACAGTTTTCTTTTATTAACATATTAGTGGACTATTTGTCTGCACTACTCTGACAGACATATGATATGGTAAAAGATCCTTTATGGAGGCATACAGAGTGCATCACACCGGTACGCGATATTATCGATATACCGGTATACAGACATCGATACGATAACCGGTATTGTCATACTGGTGCTTCGATATATTAGTTGTATCGAATTGGGCCCTCATATCATCATAATAACACAGATTTTTGATTCGATATTTTACGCATCGTAAGTTTTTTAATCTTTCAAATGTAAATACGACGACTGAGGGATCCATCATTGCGCAATATATCAATATTTCAATGGGAATGAATACGTTGTGACAGCACTCCAATCGTTTTCGCGCCAAAAATAAGAGCTTCTCCCCGTCACTTCCGGTTTTCGAAATGACAAACTCGTGTTGCGTATGCATATTTAAGCATTGTTAAATTCATATTTTCTCCGATTTGAGCAATATATACACTTATTAATAGGAGGCGGACTACTGTTGACACGTCGTAGAATATTTCTGTGCGTATTTTAAGCCGAAGATATTAAATATATCGCCGTTTGGGGAGTTTGTACCCGGACCGATAAAGACAGTCAATTATTCTTCTATTTCGGTTCAGTAATAGTGATATGCACTCAAAATCAAATGTCATCAGGATGACTACATTTAAAGGGGTAGTCGGTGGTGTCAAAATTAACTACCCCAGGTAGTCAAAATTATATGACTACCTATGGTGGTCAGATAAAATGGTGGATAAAATGTGGTCATTATGACTACCTAATGTAGTCAAGATGGTAGTAAATGTAGTCACAGGGTGTTCAGTGTAGTCATGAGGGTAGTCACGTGGTATTCTATGTAGTCATCAGTGCAGTCACAGGGTGTTCCAAGTCATTTGGTAGACAACCGGAAAATTATCCCAACAACATAAATTACAACATCTTGTCATCTGGCATAGAGAGAAAGATCCATCAGATTATTGATATTTGCAGCATCTCCTTTCTTGCTTTTAAAGGTTTTTTGCATTACTTGTATGTGTTGAGTAGTTGACATTCATCTTCACTTGCTAGTTTTTCAGAATTATAATTATTACAATACAAGGAAAATATTCTCAAGACATCTCTAGCAAGAGAAACAATTATTTATTGACACATAAACCTTTGATAGGAACAATAACATGTTACATGAGAATAAAATGTTCATGTTGAACAACTAGTTTGCATTCTCATTATCACTTCCATGTAATGTCTTAAGAACAATAGTTGTCGATTCAAAGTTGATATTAGTAAATGTTCTTTCTGTATTTGATATTCAAGGTCTTCTCCTATTCCCTTCACACTACTTTGCCTGTGGCCTGCCAACTTATTTCAGAGTAAGAACCATCAGATTGTTGATTTTTGCGACATATGCTTTCCTGCTATTAAAGGCATTTTGCATTAATTTACATTTATGTGTGGAGTAGTTGACACTTCATCTTCACTTGCTGGTTATAATTATTTATACCAAACATAGCGGCATGGTCAACATTGTTTTGCTTCTCATCAGAATCATTCTTCTTCTTTTTCATTCCAAATTTGGATTTCGCTTCTATTTGCAGAGTTGACTCCTTACTCTTTCTGTTGTTTTGGAATTCGCTTCTAATTCATTTCAGCCATAATCCCTACAAATATTCATCAAAATATACTAGAAAAGGTAATTATAGTGAGCATATTGGTACTCGACATATATTAAGGGTACAGCCATACCAGTGCCCATTTTTTCAACAATCTCACATTTTAAATCAACTCAAAATCTGAGCTGTGCTCAGCCTGGACTCTTGTCATTTCCAAGGACTGATTTTTTTCATTGAACTCACATTCTCTCAATTATTTGACAAATCTGATGTTGTTTCTCAATTGAGCTGGCTCAAATGTTTAATTAAAATTGTTCAATGGGTTATCTAACCACCAGTGTAAAATAGATACACCAAATCAATGGATAAATGGTAATTTTCAACATGTGAGACAGGCTGGGACCAGACTCAGCCAAATCTCAAATCTAAAATTGGGCCCAGTTTGTTCCACAAGTTTCAAAAATAATGAAGAACATACAAATATGTTATGGTCGAGCAATTATCACAGTAAAAAGTGAACACAGTTTTATATTGGGTTTATATAATGATTTCAATGGTTCATATTCCAATAACAATTCAATGATTTTTTTCAATCACTGATTTCTTTATGTTGAGAAACTTGCTCTTGGGTGGACATACCTTTATTGTATCCATGGACAAGTTGTCTTCACAGAACAGGTGAGGCAACATTGTCAAGATGTATGCAACCATATCTAAATATTGAAGATGTGTTGGGTACCTGAAATGAAAAGCTTTGCTTTTAACTTGAGTCCTGCTATAAGCATGATATCATGTATATGACCCGTCATTTTGACACTACTTTGTGCACAATCAAATTTTTCTGAAATAAAAAGCTGTGTGGAGCTGATAATGTCCCGCATCTGGAAATAATTTTGATTTTTCATCACATGACCTAATTTGTATCAATTTGCATCTCATCAAAATATAATTTTTTAAAGATATATATTGCACAATTTTGATAGAATGATCAGAATCTACAGAAGAAAGACATAGAGGGTGAGGGAGATATATGGGTATGAGGGAGATATAATGGTATGAGGAAGATAAGGGAGACACAGGGGGATTAGGGAGATATAGGGGTATGAAGGAAATAAGGGAGACAGAGGGATGAGGGGGATATAGGGGTGTGGGGGAGATAAGGGAGACACAGGGTGATGAGGGTGATATAGGGGTATGAAGGAGAAAAGGAAGACATAGTGGGATATGGGGAATATAGGGGTATGGGAGAGATAAGGGAGGCAGAGATGGATCAGGGAGATATAGAGGTATGGGGGAAAAAGGAAGGATGAGGGAGATGTAGGGGTATGAGAGAAACGAGGGGATAGTGGGATGGGGAGATAAAGGAGAAAAGAAGAGGAGTGAGGGAGATATCAAGGCATGAGGACCAAATGTTTAAATATTAAATTTATATTAGCATAAACTAGACAAATGCATACCTCCCCCAAATGACCCTGTTCTCAATTTTTTAAAAAGCCTTGGTTGTTTAATTATTTGTCTCTGTCATTTTTTCTGAAAAAGCCATCTGTGCGATGTTGAAATGTAGACACGTGATCACCGCTTCCTGCCATTGTTACTATGGACAATTGTATGTTAGCTGCTCTATGATTGGTCAAAATGATTTCCATTGTCTCACACCATTGTCTTTACTGCCATGATTGGTCTAAACTGGATGTATGTATGGACATTGTAGGATTATTATTAAGACAGACAAAAATTTAATTTAAAGAAAAGACATTTCTTGGTCAGAATCAAACCCACTGCCCCAGGATTACATGGTGTAATGAGGGCACTGGTCCAATGCTCTAACTGCTAGGCCATGGGAGATGCTGCTTGTGACATATGTGTTAGGCATAGTAGTCATTATGATGGCATGCTTCAAGCACATATAGTCAACCTGACAACGTACCATGGAATTTCCAAGGGGTTGTCAGAGTGACTACCTCTGATTTACAGAATTATGTGCAAGTAGTCAGCCTGACTACCTTGACTACCTTTTCTTGATGAAAACATATTTATATAAATAATCATGTTTTTGGAGTTTATTTCAATAGAATATTTCTTCCTACATGCTTCTGGATACATTGTGAACACTAAAGACAATATTACCTATTTGGATTGCAATTACTTACCTGGGATTTGTTGGATTTTCTCTCAGCATAAAAATGGCTGCCTATTTGGAAAAATGGCACCAGCATCTCTGAGCATGCTCCGAAGTCACTTCCTGTCTGGGGATAGTCAAGATGACTACCTAGGTAGTCATGCTGACTATGTAAAGAAATATGTTGACTACCACATAGTAAGCAAAATGACAACCTTGTGACTACATTTGGTTTTGAGTGTGTATCGATATGTATCGAATATTGATAAATCATCGATATATATCGTATCGTATCGATGAAATCCAACGATATGATGCCCTATCATCATCATCACCGTCACCGTCACTCCGACTCCGACTCCGAGCCTCAGTATGCGGCATACTATAGGATGAAATCTACAAGCCTGGCTTGTAGATTTCATCCTATAGTATGCCGCATACTATAGGATGAAATCTACAAGGTTATACCACAAACAATATATCCACGTGAATCCACCCATATCAGAACCTCGGCTCTTTACATAGATACATAAAGGTGAAGATATAATGTAATCATACGGTCAACTAATTTAAATAACAATTGTCAGCTGTGTGCTTCCCTTGTTTAAACAATAGAAGCACAGGGAAGACTCCAATCAGGTCACTATTCGTCCGCAGAGAGAGTCTCACAGGAACGCCGTGGATGAAGTGGGAATGCCGTGGATGAAGTAGGAATGCCGTGGACGTAGTGGGAAGGCCGTGTATGAAGTGGGAATGCCGTGTATGAAGTGGGAATGCCGTAGACACAGTGGGAAGGCCGTGGACGCAGTGGGAAAACTGTGGATGAGGTGGGATGACGTGGATACAGTGGGAAGGCCGTGGATGCAGTGGGAGCACCGTGGACGCAGTGGGAAGGCCGTGGATGAAGTGGGAAGGCCGTGGATGAAGTGAGTGAGAACGCCGTAGATGGGCTTTACATGCTTTATACCAACTTTATTATTACACTTATACCACTGCGTTTTGTCAAACTTTCAATACGCAACTGACTCCGAGAAGGCGTAGTTCAGGTGTGACAAGGGCATTACAGGGTGTTTGTACAAGATACATTACATCTGGCCAAATTCAGACTATAATAGGCTTGGTGTTGATCTCGCTTGATGATATGAATGAAGATTTATCATCACAACTACAGCTTCATATTTCACTGGAGCCAGATTGGCAAGACATCTTGCAGAGTACGACAGAATTGACATTGCAAAGTCATGTATGTCAAATATTCCCTCCAACATCTGGGCTTTTCATTGTCACGTGAGATAGATTGTTATTATAGCTTAAGTTCTCCATCTCATTTCCTATCATGTATATTGAAGCTGAATTGGTGGCATTCCAAACCTAATAATGTAGAACGATAAGTGAGAATCTTTTAAGCCTTAATCATATAAATAAAGACCATTTGTCAAATATGGACTCTTTTTAATGAGTATGTACCTCGATATATTGAGAGCATGCCAAAGGGACGGCATTCAAAACTGAAACTGTATGTTACAAATCTCAGGTGTCAAACTGTATCAGACATTGTGTGACTTTGCACGCAAGTGCTTACTCCATTATGCTCAATGAAGAGGAGTGATTTACTTTTAAGATAAGCGGATAAAGCTGTTGGCAGCAAGACAGACAAAGCTAAATCGTTTATTGGTGGAGAACTTGACGGGGAGCAAAGTAATCTCACAGATCAGCGGCAATAAATCTACCCAGCACATGAAGCAGCGACCCTGATCAGTAACCTGATCCCTATCTGTTCTTTACTATCATTATACATTAATATGTATCACCAAAGAAGCTGTTATGCAAGTAATGTGTTGGGTTAAGGAGTGCACATGATTGTTTACTTTTCTGGTTGGTTATATACTGGCTGACTTTGCCACTAATGCCGGGGAGATAAGAGAGAGATGGCAGGGTACTTGGGTGCAATCCGTGTGCAGCCTATTACATAACACTGATAACTTACACTTACTCAGGGTTTATCATCAGACACTAGAACTTCTAGATATATGTGTAACTCACTTGATATATATGAGACGTCAACTTAATCACAAATCATTATTTATTAGTACTCATAATATTTAAAAATTCACTAAGAATTTAATCTTCCGGCTTCTTAGACAATTTGGCGTTCAGCATTATAGAATAAGTTCTCTATCAAAATGGTAGGATTTAAGATATTACCTGCTGTATAATTGCAATAAATAACAATGAAATACATAACATTTTTTAATTACATATGGATTCCACATTTCTATAGAAAAAACCTAAAGACTCTATATACGCACGAAAGAAACTCGAAACTTGTATGGGTAAAATGGAAATGAAATGACAAAATAAAATGTGAAAGAATCCCAATAATTTAGTTTGGATTGGTCAAAACCTTGATTGCGTCATTCTAAGATAGTCTCAACCCTATGTACAGTCCAAACTCTATGTACCGCCAACATTAAAAAGCAAAGGTTTAATAACGGTCATGAATATATAATAGTGATGTGAAAAATACCACAATCTCTTTGAGATACATTTCCTACAAATGCTTTATAAATAGGAATTTAGAATTAAGGTAGTTTAGGGCCCCATACAACTGCCGAGATCTAACCAGATTGAAACCAGTGCTGGTATTGGTTGGGACTGCGATCGCAGTTGTCAATTATCTTTTGTAGCATCGCTTTTGTCTCCAGAAATTTCGGTATATATCCAGCTAGGTAGAAGGAGAAGTGTCAAAAGAGAGGTATAGACTGGTGCCGCCCTCTGTGTATCCACGATGTTCTTGACACTCGGCGGGGGACCAGTCTAAAGAGAGGTATAGCAAAACATATAAGGCCTATATTTCCGTGAGAGCAATGTGTTGTTGTCGTGGAGAACACGCTTCGGACACGAGGAACCTGGTCTGGTTTAGCAAACGAGCTTCATCATTAGTTTGAGACTTTGGAAACAGGTTATATTGATGTTTTTCTGCTGTAGATCTTTAATAATGCGATGATTTATACCATAGTCACATTTGCGCCGATTTCAGTAAAGATGCCCGGTCGATGGGTAATTTTTACAAAATCGGCAGGCAGTTCAGATTGCCGTGCGGGCACCGGGAGATCATCGGCCACAATTGGGCATCTTTAAGACGTACGGGTCATCAGGAACTTTTGTCTGCAACAAAAAAGTTGCCGGCATTTCACCGATGTCTTATCAGCAAATCTCATCTTAAATAGGCAGTGTCCCGCAGGCACATCGGCAGATTATCTTAGGGCTCCCGGTGGCATCGTGAGGTGAAAATAGGATTTTTTTTTTTATTTCATGTGTTCACAGGCCATCGTCAGATGATCCACCGGGCTCCCTACGGTCGCTTATAGATGCCTTTAGGATGTCCTTCTGACGTCTGTCAAATGATATAGACGTCTTTAGGATGTCCTGCAGACGTCTGTCAAATGATACAGATGTCTTTAAGATGTCCTGCAGACGTCTGTGTCATTTTTTGCGGGTGCCGTGCAGTGCCCTTTAATAATGTGACCACAGCTACGGCATATCTCAGATTGTTGCTCATAAACACCCCGACGCCCGGCAGACTGGGAAGTCGGCCGATTCTTTCATCCCGACCGGCGCCCGGTGCAAATGTGACTGAGGCATAATATGGCTAAATTTCAGGTGACGATGTCAGGGTACTGTTTCCATGACGATAGCTCACTTGCAGGCAAGAATGTGTCAATAATGAGCCATTCTTTACACTGGGTAGTTGCGCCTGAGTACACAGTCAGGGTTGAAATGAAATTCATGTTTAGTGGCTGGTAGCCGCAACTGTAGACTAAAATAACCGTATTTTACATTTAAATTGTTACGATAATTTACATGTATTCATATCAAACCTGATCCCCCAATTTTATGACACCATGAAATGTGACTCGATGTTTATGACACCATGAAATGTTTATGACACCATGAAATGTGAAGAAAACTACCCGATTCTGTATTACAGCTTGAAACTCAATGTAAATTGATGTTCATGACACCATGAAAAATAGTACACCAGGTGGTGCTAGTATAAGAATGGCATCGTTCAAAGAGTACACCTGTCATAGTTTGGTAATATTTTATACGATATACGATCTTTCCTCGATAGAAAAACTTTTTTCAAAATAGTTTTGTTCTCGAGAATAACTACTGTTTCTGAACTTAGGAATATATGCGAGGTTTAAGATGATTAAGGCACTGAGAAGCTAAACAATTCCATGTTTCTTCAGATAAGAAATCAAAATGTTATAATTACAAAGTCCATAACAACCTATAAGAGGCCCATTATAGGCACTAATATATAATGACAAACAAAGCATGTTTCTTGAAGAATATTGATTATAAACATAGACAATTCTTTGGAAGTTTTGAAAAATATATGTCTGAAAGTAAAAACCTTTAGTATGCGATAAGAATTTCATCGCATTTTATTTAACCCAATTCATAGATTCTCACTTATCGTTCTACATTATTAAGTTTGACATTATATCGATCTCATCTCCTTTATTACTCCAATTGAAAATTAAACCTTCTGATAATGGACAATAGAGAGAGCATCATTATATAAAAACCTTAAAATATTGTACAGTGACATGAACGTGTATTAGACAGAGATCAACAAAAAGGATACCTATAAAATAAATCTGAACATGTGAAGGCCACTAGCCAATTAAGCACCAATCAATTGCCAATCAATTGCATCCTGACAAAAGACATGACATCATCTCAGATCAGGTGAACAAGACGTCCTTGTAATTGCAATCTGTAAACCTGTGGTGAAAAGGATACCATAAAAATGCTAATATGGGCCCTTAAAGTATGGGGTCACATGACGACAGTCAAAAGCTGGACCAGGGGAGAACTAATTAGGTGGAAAATTAACATTTCTAACTATATTTTGATGATGCATCTGAATTGTTTGAATTTGCCTCAAAGGGTAATTTCTCTTTGGGCAATGAAAAAAAGATAAAGACGTGTTATTCCCTTAAAGTGGTATTGATAAGAGTAATTCTATGAATTTTATATCTATATGATCACAGGTGAGTAGATGCTTTGAAGTTCATACACAAAAAGAAATTTTATCAGTTACCATGAAAACACAATCTAACTTTTAGAACTCATCTAGCAACCCCCATAAAATATGATTTATTGCAGTTACTGTCAATCGTGGAGGATTAAATTCGCGTGCAACTAAAGCTGCAGTAGCTTCAATTTTCAGAAAGCCTTTCTTTAATAATCAGTTATGTCAGTATGTGCATTAAAATGCCAAATTTCTCCCCAAAAATCATATTTCCCTTGTGGAATCGTACATACAGACCCCACAGATCAATGTGCATTATAATTCACTTCACTTCTAAACTGCAAACTTTTATCAAAGAAGTGAAAGTGCCCAGGTAGCAACCCTGTTGTATACTTTATTTACTCGTGTATAAGACGACTCGGGTATAAGACGACCCCCCAAAATTGAGGTTATTTTGCTTGAAAAGACCAATTTTCGAATATAAGACGAGTTGGTTTTTCTCGACATATCGGCTCTGCTACCATTCAAGCTTGGCGGCCATTTTAAAAGTGAAACGTAAATATGCTTACGATATAAGATCTTAAAGGTCTTATACACGAGTATTTACGGTAAAACGTAAATACGATGTTCCTATTTTTTCGAAATAACGAATAGCGGATCGATTTTAATTGCGTTTTAAATGATATATAAAGGTATTTACCCAATATTATCACAAATTCGCATTGAAGGTCAAGAACAGAACAAAACCATCCATCCATTTCACATGCATTACGCAATACTAGCGTGAAAGCATTCCTGTCAAAACAGGAAGACATGACTCAAAGCAGTGGAAACAATGACAAAATGCAAAACTGTGAACGTTGATAATTGGAATCAGTGAAAACAATGCGTTTCGAAATAAGTACTTTATTAAAAAATAATAGTTGTCCCTCATGGTTTATACAGATTAAGTATTAAAAATTATTAATATGGGGAAAAATATTCTAGCTCTACATAAGAAATTAAGAGCATTGGATTCGCCATAAAATTCTCAATAAAATACACCTTAATTTTCATTAAATATGATCATTTAAGGCATTCATGAAACCTGACTTTCAAATACATTATCTTTACATAACATTAATGTTTATACCATAAACAGTGCTTTTATGTAGTAGTACCCAAAACATTCCCTGTTAGCAACTTTCTATGGCACTTGAAAGTTGATTAGTTGTCTGCTGAAACCTACACCAGCAATTAAACACTTTGTCAACAAACTTTGTTTAGCTGGTCTGTGATCTCGTGTAAACACCTAATGAGTTACCAGTTGGGCACCTGTCCAGCTTGGGAAACCGGGTGGAGATGTTTTGTACAATTTATTGCCAGGAGTATACTTGAGAACAACATAAGATTATTTTAATATTGTTTGAATCAATAAAATAACAGTCATGGTTGTGACAAATATTTTATGGTTGTGACAAATAACTTACGGTTGTGAAAGATATATCATTTATGGGAAAAGTATACTATTTGTTTGAAAACCATGTATGTCTTATGCATGTGAAAACATTTCAACAGACTCATTTACTTGTTATATTGTATACAGACAAATTTTCGCGACCTTTTTATTTTCGCGTTAATTCGCGCCAGGACGTCATTCGCGAAATTGAAGAGGGGACTCTCTCGCTTTGTTTTGACTTTGTTCTCACTGATTCCAATTATCAGCGTTCACAGTTTTGCGTTTCGTCATTTTCTCCACTGCTTTGAGTCGTGTCTTCCCTTTTGTGATAATATTGGGTAAATACCTTTATTTATCATTTAAAACGCAATTAAAATCGATCCACGTGTGAAGGCATTTCTGTCAAAAAGTGAAGACACAACTCAACGCAACACGTGGTCGCAATTTTGAAAGGCGGAAGTGACGGGAAGAGGCTCTAGTTTTTAGCGCGAAAATGATTGTTATTAACTCGCATTGAAATATTAATATATTGCACAATAATGGATGGTTTTGTTCTGTTCTCGACCTGCAAAGCGTAATTTCGTGAAAATAAAACGGCGCGAACCTGTCGAAAACAGCGATGGCGCGAAAATAACTAGGCGCTAATTTTTCTCTGTATACAGTATCTTTTATTTCTGGTCAAAGTCGTACAATAATTGATGTCTAAGATGTTGAGTGTATTACATAACTGATCTGATGTCGCATTACAATTTTCACTTCATTCGCGGATCATTACGTCTGACATATTTGAAGTCGCACTTATTTCCGTTCTTACACTTCCCTTGTTGGAAGTAGAAGCAACTGTCCTTTCTTGTGTTTTCCCTCTCCTTCATGCCTTCAACTATAACATCTCGAATGGACACCAAGGCCCTGGCTATGCCAAGCGACGTGCCAGTTATCCGCATCTGATTCTCGTCATCATCATCATCACATGAAATTTTTCCTTAATTTTGTGTCAGATTCCCTTGGGATTCTCTTGATATTCAAGCCCCCCGATCCCATGAGCTTTGGGATGGATCCCTTAGGAATTAGGGTCGTCACTTCGTTAGGATAATCACTATCTCTATGTCACTATGAAATTGACGCATCCTTCGTCTGTTTCGGATACCTCATCCATGGGTTTTTCATCAGTCAGTTCTGGCATACTCCAGGATTCGTCCAAGGGCAGACAAAACTGTTTTTCATTGGGGAGATCAAACTGATCCAGTCCCTAGGAGCCTCATCTGTTAGGGTCGGATCATCCACCGATTTCACCAGTGTTGATGAAAGTTCATCAGTCAGGTCCTTCGGGGTTTCCACGATTTTGACCTGGCTATCCAATCCTAGCGTCCTAGCTAATTTTTTCATCCTATGGTTGAGGATGGTATGTGAAGTGATGAGGGTATTATCCCAGTCAGTCGATATAGATGGTAGGTTACACAAATAGATAGGACATGTAGCTGTCTTTGAGATCTTATATGTGATGTTCTTAAGTCTTTTTAGGATGATGTCTCCCATGATGCCTTTCGTCACTTCGTTCAGCCCCATACAGAGAACTATGGCGGTGTATTTACTGAGCATGGTATCAAATATAGGGCAATAACTGCAGAGGTAGTAATAGAATACTATCTATTTTATGTAGAGTATTTAAGGATTGGATGGCACAGAACAGAGATATCCACACTTCAAAGCCATTACAGTAACTGTGATTTCAGTTGTCATCCCTTAAGTTGGCATTACATTGATCAAACAATTTCAGCACTATCTTAGCTTTGCAGATTCCGAATGGGATCGGCATTGTATTTCCCTATAAGAAATACAAATAGCCTCAAAAATTACAGACCAAATTTGATGATCATCAGTTCATTTCTATTGTCATCTTAATGACTAAAGAACAAAATAATCACTTTTATGAAATTCTTTTATGACAAATAATTAGTTTTCATGCTTTTGAATTTAGTGTTCATGCACTGTAATACTGACTTTTTAACACAATTCACGCTGCCTTTGCCTTTGTGAGTACGGTAACACCATGAGGATGATATTTGAAGATCAGTTTCATTTATAAACATGTATTTATGCCCTACTCTCTAAACAGGTATTTTTCTGAATATCTGCACATTTTAATTGAAAAAGTGCACTGCTATATTTATTTATCATTACATTCAGAATAAATAGGTTCTGGAATAATGCGAATGTCCAATGTTGTTACTTTTAAGGACAAAAACTACCAATCACTTTAAAGAGACTCAATTCCATTCACATAAATTGGAGAAAGCACTTGGTACGTTATGGCAGTAATATGAAGATTTAATGGAATTAGCACAATGCCCTGGATACACCAGAACAACATCCATATCTCTATGTCAACAGAGTATTGTTTTCAGAAATCCTAATTGATATTTGCATATCAATCCCTCTCCGCTGTGACAGGACTTGGCCGACTGACTTGACAAATTGATATGACAAATACCATCTATTAGGATAGGACTTTTCATATCCGGGTTCGTAAAAGGTGATTTGTAACTGATTACATGTCGTGCCGTCATCTACTGTTTATTCTAATAGAATCATAGTACATTGTATTGTCTACTTGTTTTTATGAACAATAATTATTTAGCAGGAATGAAAGTGGATTTCCCTAAGAGCATATTTAAATAAAATATTTATTTTTAAATTAACACAGCACAAATCTGTTTAACAAAAAGTAGTGCTCATTTTTCATATAAATGCAAGTTTTAATATTCTCACATTATAGACTTTAACTATAATAATGTAGGAGTGTTAAGTTCTCAGCTGCGGGTTGGAGATTGTTGTTGCATAGATGATCCTATCGTGGAATCTGCTTTGCTTGAGTCCATGAGTCTCCATGAACACAAAATGTCCCTCACCTCCTTTTTGAACCTTCTTCCGGTGAGACAATACACATAAAAATTACTAGCGTTATTTACATAAACCATAGATATCAAAAGTGATTGCAAAACTGACCAAAACTCTTTCTTGCTAAGTGCCTCTGGTACATTTATGAAAACCGACAGATATCCGAGCGGAACTAGTGAGAGGAAAACAAATGACACTCCCAGAAACATTTTAGTCATTTGCCGCAAATATTTTGACGCGGGGGACTTTTTGTCTAATGGTTTACTATCTCTATCAGTGGATTTTTTTCCTGTCCTCAAAGAGTGCAACTTTCGAAGTGCCCGTATGATCTTTATATTAAGAGACAGAACAATGATGCTGGGAAGAATGGCTAAAAATGTGTAGGCAATCCAGACTCTGGCCTCTTCCTCAAAATATCGGCTCCCTTCATTAGGGTAGACGCAATCGCCTGTTATAGATTTGTTCATATCGTCTTTGTCGAGAAGCCACTCTTTATTTCTGGTGAAAAATATGTGGAGATTTTTCACACAGAGCACAGTCAAGAGAGAGCTATATATAATTCTTACAACAGTCTTCTTACAGAATGATTTAGCCTTGACTGGGTGAACAACAGCTATGTATCTATCAACAGTGACGGCACATATCATCCAAATGGCATAATCCCCGGCTGTAAAGTGCATAAAATACATCAAATTACAAGGAATATAACCATTTTTTAAAAAGACCAACTCTTCTTTGAAGAGTTTCCTAATCAGAAATCCGCCTTCGCCGGAAACCATGAACACAGTGTCTGCGAAAGAGAGAATTGTAAAATATACTGCAGCGGAAGTACTTCTCATTGACTTCCTTTGCATTACAATTAATGTAAGAATATTTCCTACGCTTCCTGCCAGAATATTAATCACGGCAAATACGGCACGGATAATATCGGCGGCCTTGTTAAAGCGCTCCTCCTCTGGTGATAAGGTTGAGACAATGGTGACCGCCACACCTTCTGGGATACTTCTATTGTGGCATTCAGTAAGACTGCTGCATATGTTGTATGTATTCATTGACGTCTCCATGCTTGAGAAGTGCTCCTGAAATACACGAATTATTAGAACATCAAATGCATTGCAGAAAAAATATTTTTGGATACAAAAACGAAAATTATATATAAAATACTTAGCGCTTTAAATATTGCTAATTTTTTTCTGGAGATATTTATTGTTGAATCACTTATAAAACATTGTCTCCTGCATTACAAAGACAAATTCTAAACAGCATGATCAAAGCAAAAGGACCCTTAATATGCACAATGCTGCAATAAGATTCGATATGAACAGTACTCCCCTCTGGCAACGATTGTGGTTCAGTGTTTTTGCAGAATACATTTCCAAAACAAAACTTGATACATACCGTGCTGACTGAAACATAAACAATCCTGTTTGTAACACAAGGAACTGATGTACCAATATGTCAAATGTGCATCATTGAAGGCAGAGGGAGAGTGTTCCACTGCGAGGCTACAGTTCGATGTATAGATTCATGTACCTGGTGTTGACTGATTGATTTGTCCCATCACTACCAGTATTTGTTGTGTGTCTGTCCACAGTTGGCGGCCTATCCATTCTGACATTACACTCACACACAGACCCTCTAAATGAGACATGCCCTTATTTGGCTTCTCAATCAAGGATATCCTTTTTCCTACCCACACAATACTACCCATCTGGGGATCCTATTCGATTCATTACTTTGCCAACAAACAGGTTTGTTAATACATCCGTCGTTCATCTGCGGTTTGACAGTTTCAACATATAATTTGTAACTTGAACATTTGTTGAAACAAAATGTCCATGGTTACTTTGGAATATTGGTAATGTTATCTCGATACATTTACACAGTGTAGACAGAAATGAGTAGTTATAGCTGGAAAACGTGAACAAACCTCAGTTTGAAAAGTCAGACAAAACCAGAATATTAACAATATACAATATACCTACCCTGTCAACATCTGTGAGGCATAGACGATTTATTCCCTTGCTTGCTTGAGTCAATGTGTCATTTTTTTGTTCTATGAGCCTTGGTTTATTTTTTAGCCATATTGGATGACTATCTTTTGTTATGGATAAATACCACTGATAAATACCATTTGTAGGTGCACGATGTCATAAACACAGGTTGTTGTTACTAACTAACGGCATATTTGAATCTGTAAGTTCATTGTTCATTGTTTTACGTTATGATGTGAGTGCGTATATATTATTACACACATGTGCACTGCAAACGCTGACTTGATAAAACCTGGTTCACGAATCTGACAAATAGATGATTTTACATCATCAACATCCTTATTATATGGGTCTGGCTATCGCATTACCAGTGATATTTCAAATTTGTAATCGAACTCTTGATGGTCTTGTGACTTGGATTAAATCTCGTTCGAGTGTATTTATTTTATGTACGTATGTCTCTTTATACTATTTTCCAGGAGAAATGGTACCATAAATAGAAATACCAATATCATAAAAGGAAATGATTAATATGGCAATGCTTTTTTTCTGAAGGACGTATATATCAAAGCGTGTTGAAATATTTGTGTGAAAATATATGCATGTATTACATGTTCACGAGGAAGTGGGATCGTGTAAACCACAAATTTGACAATTTGATAATCTCATTGCCACTTATCACAAAAACAATATAATAGATAAATAAAAATGAGAGGGGTCGGTAGGAGAATGCCAAAAGAAATGTTGAACATTCCTTAAAAAGTGCACCGAAAGTTAGTTTGAAAAAGACAGGTTTAGGCCTATAAAATTGTTATCGGAAACTTTTGAGTGTTACAGCAATCTGAGAATACGAGGTATATGAAACGTCGTGTTTATCATACACCCTTCTTGATATTTTTGAAGACAGAAAAGTTGCATGAGCGATAGCATGCGAAAAAGTATCGAAATTCCCATTTAAGGTCGGACTCTTTAAGGAAATTCTCACAGCGTGAGAATGTTTCACCTGTATGAGAAAGAAGTGCATGTTAAAGAGCGTCTCTGGGCTAAGCATGCTAAGTAAGTGTAGATACAAATAGAGTAGAGGATAGTTTACCTGATGGCCATGTGATGATTCAAGATGCGGATGTTTACGATATCTTGTGTCAGTTGGTAACCCATTGTAAGTCTTTTAACCTTTGACCTGCGCCACGTGACATTCTTGAAAAATCATTCTTGAAAAATCTAAAAGAGGTCTCAAATGATATATGTCTTCGGATTGAAACAATCTTATGATCTTACCGATAATAATGGGATCGTTTTAGATCGCTGATCTGGGATGAAGCTATAGCCATACTGTTTCTGTTTCTTTATGGTAAAGGTCGGAAATAAGAACTCTAAATGAGATATATCTCTAGTTTGAAATTTAAAAAAATACTCAGACAATTCTGCATGAGAACAGACCTCTATTCAAATGATCAACCATTTTATCATACCAATAAATAGCTAAACGTCGTATTATTCTATTTGATATTAGGTCAACAATTTGGGACGGTTAATTGTTATAATTATTGACGACATTATCATGTATTCAGCATGTTATATTAACTTGAAATAAATTACACCATAGCTGCATTCAATTTAAAATGTATTGATCAAATTAAAACACATCTGAAATACCTCTGTTCTCTTTTCTGCCATGAAAACTATCGTTGAGCGGAGAAAAGCAAGTTTCAAAAATGAATATATTTTTACATAAATAATATTTTATTGAAAGTGGATATCCAGCACACAATGTGGCAGGCTTTGAGAAAATATAACTGAAACCAAATTGAGTGTGAGGTAATGAGACTAATATTTATAGATTTATCAAGATCGAGCCTGGTGAAGTACTCTGATTTCTTTATATCTTCTAGATATTTGCCATTTCTAAATATATCGTCCAATTTACCGTGTTTGTTAATATCATCATACTATCTTTTGTCATCGTAGAGATCCTTACCACTAAAGTTATGTTATGCTTTCTCTTAGATAACTGCAACCAAATTTGTCTTAATGTTACATAATCAGTTATCTCAAGCATATAACATCTGATGTTAAATATATATCAAAGTGTTTCTGCTGATATAATGCATAGAATATTGCATCAACAGTATTAATGTGTACTAAGCTGTTTCAGTAATATAAGATTTGTGAGGATCATCAATTTTCACTTTAATTATTGAAAAGATAACATTCTTGACCTGTTTCCTGAAACCTTTCCCTGTCAAACAGTAAATATAAAAATTAGAAGCATGGTTAACGTAGAGAAGAGAGATTAAGACTGATTCCACCACTGGCATATAGGGTGGTGCTCTTCCAGTAACAAAGGGCCGGATCACGAGCACAGACAAACCGGGAGGCACTAAAAGTAAGAAAAAGAACGAAACGGACAGGAACATCACTGTCATCTGGCGGAGATTATTAGCATTTGCGTTGAGGTTACCGGCTTCAGACTTGGCGGTCAGACTGTGGCTGTTTCTAACACGCTGGAGGTTGTGAAGGGATCTAATGATTAGGAAATTCAGTGAGATTAGAATAAGAGTGGGCAAGATTGCTATGAAAGTAAACACAATCCAAACTCTGACCTTCTGCTCAAAGAATCTGTAAGCAGGAGTTGGGTACCCGCATTGCTTGATAATTACCGAACCATTATTAGCAGTTTCCTTAAATTCCAAACCACGCGTCCAAAAGATATGAGCGTTCTTGCTGAACATAACCAACAGCAAGGTTCCACAGATATATTTAGCTTTGGTTGGTGTGCAGAACCACTTGGCCTTCATGGGCACAACAACAGCCATAAACCTGTCCATGGTTATTGCACACAGGACCCAAATGGCAAAGTCCCCAGCCGAGTATTGCAAGAATCTTGACACCTTACATGAAATATGATTATTATATCTAAAATTATTTCCGGTGAAGTGAATGATGATGGCGAATAGCTGTCCCGTGTAGAGGTAAGCGGTGTCCGCCGAGGCCAGGATAAGGAAGTAGATCCCGGCCGAGGTGGACCTAACTGACCTCTGAACCATCACCAGGATAGTGAGGACATTACCGACCGTCCCAATAATGATCACAACCAGAGCGAAGGCCACCCCTACAATGTCAGCCATCTCCTCGTAGCGCTCCGACTCCGTCAAGTTAGACATCTGAAATGGAAAATCACCGAGAATCTTCAAGACATGTGACGTTAATATAATTTCTCTGATTTTATTTGTAAAAAAAACGTTTTCCTTTCCAAGAAAATATCAGATTTTAGGACATTATATTCATGCAAAATCTTTTGTGTATAACCCATTTATATAAATTGAAAATAAAGAGAACAAATTTCTAATTGTTAATTCTTGAACGTTTTCATTATTCTTGTATTGCTTTGTTTGTTTGCTTGTATTGCTTGACCTTATATAAAAAGGAAGTTGGTGAATATATGTGTAACGAACATGTACTCACTATATATCAACTTGAAAGTGAACACACCAGTAAAAGAAGAGAGAAACTGAAAAAATCTTATTGCAAATGGTAGCAAGGAGAATCCCTGAAGCGAATCAAGTGTAAAAGCTAACTCCAGATAGCAGAAATGGAATGCGATGAAATAATCTTGCATGCCTCAAGAAAAACTGGTAAATTAAGGTATCCGAGGAACACTAAAATATTATCCTTTTAATCTAAAAAGAGAGACAAGTTAAGTCACCACTTTTGTCACTGGCATATCCACTAAAGAGTATCTAAGTAATAAGATATGTATGTATGTATGTATGTATGTGTGTGTGTGTGTATGTGTGTATGTGTGTGTATGTACGTATGTACGTACGTATGTACGTACGTATGTACGTACGTATGTATGTACGTATGTATGTATGCATTTGAAACACAAAGGTCATTTTGCCACAGCTACTATTTTGAATTTATGTTTCCTAAACATGAAAATAGATTTTGTCACCTTCTGCTATTTTTTGTGAACACATCTGGTTTCATACATATTTCTTCTTGAAAACAAAACAAAAACAAAAATAAACATGTGTAAAATGTTCTTTCACTCTGAATTAAGGTATGAGGCAGGGGAGTAAAGTCAAAAATCAGATATTAACTAAATATGTGCAGAAGAGATAAACAGAAGAAAACTAACCTTGTAGTGTGTTATCTAGACCTGCAGCATCCCTCCTTGGTGAATGCTTGTTGATAGGTGTTCTCATATACCTACAGATCTTAGTCATGGGCAAGTAATGTATACATGTCCTATAACAAAATCAATTGTTGTGAGCTGATGACGAACCGGCCTTGTGTTATGACAGGTGCAGGCAAAGCGGACGCATTAGATATGTGTTTATTTAGTCCACGAGGAAACGCAACAACACTCTGCTAATGGGCCACTATCATGCCTCATATACATAGAATAGTGGTGTACGATTAACTCTTATTTATCTAGAAGTTTACATGGTAAACAATATACCATAACTTATTTAAGATTATTCTATCTCATGCAATGTAAAGAACATCTTTATTGATTTGTATGTGTTCATTTTAACTAAGATCACAATTAAGACAAAACCAAATATAAATAGAAGTCTACCACCTGGGCCCAATGCCCTACTCTTTTCAAAGGAAGGCTGATGATCCCCACAATGACATGATAACGAAGGAATGGCTTTTAATTCTCCAGTCAATGGGTATTACTTGCAGGGGGAATCTAATTAATCAAATAGATCTTCAACTTTCCCATTTGCAACCAGTGTCCTCGCCACAACCAGGGAACAAAACTCAGGTCACATTGAAGATGATCGGTGAGACCCAATCGTTCTTAAATTTGATTTAACAAAAATTTTTGAGCAAATGGATGTGCTGTTCACTTCTTCCTAAATTTGATAAAAACTGTTTGTTGTCTGCTGTGTTTTAATAATTATCAATAATATTAACAGGAAAAACCATATAATTAATTAATTTTTACACAGCATCCACTACATAAATCGGCTTGACTATTTGCTCATTTGAAAGAAAAGGTACTCTGCATTATATTGGTAGTATTACAAGTCATTACATCTTCTTAATACCTCTACCGTCATTCCTTTTATTTTTAGCTACAATTACCAAAAACTGGTATTCCAAGAAGAGCAAAGAGATGAGTTTGTACAATAGAAATAACAGTATTCCGTGGATGGTCAGGTGACCTGATTAACATAATTTATGAGGACACCCCTACGTTGTTTTAATACTTTCACAAATGGTTGGCACTCAGCACTGTGAGGAGTGTGCAGTGGGCACGAGCAGACGACAATTTAGTTACTTAAAAGTATCATCAAGATGGTTCTAGTGAATCATCTTTTTACTCAAAATTTTTAAAAACTGCACTGACTTTGTAAAAACTCCATTTATTATCAATCAATAATTATTGGAATAATTATATCTCGCTTGTGGTCTCACACAACTGTGTTTATCTTGCCAGGGCTCCTGATGGTATTGATACATATTAACCTATTTTACTTAGGTCAATTGCATTTTATAATTCATGGTAACGCTGACTGTTTATGGCTTTTTTTTGAACCCCTGGGAATGGCTCCATTTACTACCAGAGCACTGGCAGGATGATGAGGAATACAAAAATTGGTAGCTATTGTAAAAGTAGTGGCTGTTGTCAATGATGCAGCAGAAATGGGAGTGAAGGACATCCAGGATTGTGCTAACTCTGCAAGGGATGGATCTCACCGAGGTCTCATTGTTCATGTCTCTTCTTCACACATATTTAAAATCCCATAATTCCTCAAATATGAGATGGAGAAAAAAATGTGAACTTTCATACTATAATATAATTCTCAATTTAAAGGTAAATTGGGAATAATGTGAACAAATGTATCTGATATGGGTATGAAATTCATTTGAAAATGTATATTTCCCAGAATTAATGTCTTGGATTTTGAATAATTTTGGCCCAAATATTAATTACATGGGAATGATCTTTAAATATTAATTAACCTTTAAAATAAAATTTGCATGACACAGTCTCAATCTGAGTTGAATAAAATGTAATTATGAGGCAATGAGACTTTGACCAGAAAATGGATACCAAGCATCAATTTCCCAGGTTATACATACATGGTGCATGTGGGGAAGGCAGTGTGTCTAAAAGTTGATTGATTGTTCTTTAATTTGTTCTGTAGGTTTAATACATATCCTTTTTTGAGTAGCTTGATCCCAAAATTAAAACAGCAAAATCCCAAAAATGAAACACCCCACATATTTTTCCTTACCCATCATGACGAGTTTGTTTTCTTTGAATTTTATTTTACGATCATACTATTATGTCTATCTTCTTCAGTTCAAAATTACAGATACTACAAATGATATGATATATGATTCATTGTTTCTGACAAGTGATGAAGTAATTATATAAGCCAAAGCTTGTGTTACTATTTGGTGATATAATCACATTATATGCTTATGATGGTCATGTTCGTACAGTTTACTTTAATGTTAATAAGGAAGTTTGGCAAAAACGTTTAAGGTAGAGCACATTGTCACCAACCAGTAATATGGAATTGTATAGCAGTGGAGATCGAAGCCAGCATTCTTTTTCATCCTCTAAACAGTTACAAATATTCATCAGAATTGTAAAAAAAAATGAAATGTTTTATTATACAGGTGCTCATATCCAATTGATAGATAGACAAAGACATCAAACAGCTTGCCACTTAAAATCAAATTTATTGTCAATATGCTGTTAATTATTGTGGTTTTGCTTTTGGTGTATAGTGAACAGTATTTCAACATAAAAAGTAAAGAAAGGTGACAATTATTTTGCAAGCTGAAAAAGGTAAGTAGCTGGTACTAATGGTATATAGCACTTTATCAATGTATTTGAAAGTATTTCTCTGATTCATCCCGTACAAATCAATATCACACTGATACATGTTATCATTAAGAAAAATAAATCATACCCTATATCCCAGATCATAAATAAAAGCTTTCAATATTCAAGGTTTGGGCGCATTTCATACACATTAGTTCCTTGTAACATTAATCTGTAGCACAACTGTTGATCCTATATAAAGCGCTTTTGTGTTGGAATATTGGAATTCCACAGATTAAAATATAACTATCACATTATGAATGAAACTGAGTTCTATTTATCACAGACAATAGCTTATGAGCTATCATTAAGAAGTTTAATCTTTATTTGGTAAAGACATTCTTTAAAAGTATATATTGCTTTCTTTTAGTTTGTAACAATTATTTATCACGTATTAATGAATATTTCATGGCTGAGAGAAAAAAAGGAATAAGATACAAGACAAATATGTCATAACATACTAGCTACACATGTAGGGCCAACACATTCTCAACAATACGATAACAGCGTCTATGAGATCTTGGAATCAATTTACATAAAGATCTCACAACTAACAAACATATATAGGACATGAAGTACAATTCTAAAACTACGGCGTAGTATTACATAATCAAGAAATCATATTCTTTCATTGTTTACTCATAAAAGCCTACTCATCAATATCTAGGGTGGGGGACATTTGTCTCATTTACTATATCAAGGATTAGGAACTTTAAAGGGGGTGCAGTTTTTGACCGAGTCATTCCACATCAATCCTGCTGGACAGTCCATCTCATAACAATCTTTGTGCTCGCTGCACTGCACAAATTTAAACTTATCTATGTGAGGGAAATAAAAGCCTGTGTTTTGATTGGCTGTCAGGCAGGGGTTGTTGTATGAACAGGTATGTCCTTCCACTACGGGTGGACCAGTTCCTGAAAGAACAAAGAAATGATTGTTTGAAATAAATATGTAAACATTATTGATAGTCCAATGATTTCCTCAATCTACACTCACAACGTTTATATCTGTCAATGATTTGCATCGCAAAACCTACAGCAGTTAACTTTTATTTTTTTGTGAAAGCTGAAAAACGTAATCAACACTTACCTATATCACAGTTTTCGCCTTCAAAACCATGGTTACAGATACAAGTGTATTTGCTGATTGCATTCTCGCAGATTCCGTTTTGACATGGATTTGATTCACAGTTATTTATCACTGAAATGGGAAAAATGGTCAATGTCTTTTCATATCGATATGGCACATTTTATTGCAAAGTGATTTTATCTTGTGATAAGAAAGAAAAGCTGCATGGAAAAATATAATAGTTACATTAATCTCAAAGGAGGATGCAAGTTATTTATTTTTGTTCTTGAAATATGATAAAGCAAATGGACAGCCTTCATAAAAATGATGTTATATTTACAATCTTTATTAGTGATGCTTTAACATAATATTCCTTCCCATGAGTAAGGCTTTAACAAAAACATTCACTTACTGCAATCACAGTTAGAACCAATGTAGCATAAATACCTCGGTTTGTCTACCGGAATGAGACTATCACTAAGATTCACTTACCGCAATCACAGTTAGAACCAATGTAGCATAAATACCTCGGTTTGTCTACCGGAATGAGACTATCACTAAGATTCACTTACCGCAATCACAGTTAGAACCAATGTAGCATAAATACCTCGGTTTGTCTACCGGAATGAGACTATCACTAAGATTCACTTACCGCAATCACAGTTAGAACCAATGTAGCATAAATACCTCGGTTTGTCTACCGGAATGAGACTATCACTAAGATTCACTTACCGCAATCACAGTTAGAACCAATGTAGCATAAATACCTCGGTTTGTCTACCGGAATGAGACTATCACTAAGATTCACTTACCACAATCACAGTTAGAACCAATGTAGCATAAATACCTCGGTTTGTCTACCGGAATGAGACTATCACTAAGATTCACTTACCGAAATCACATTTGGAACCAATGTAGCATAAATATATAGGTTTATCTAGCATGATGAGACTATAACTAAGATTCACTTACCGCAATCACAGTTAGAACCAATGTAGCATAAATATATAGATTTATCTAGCATGATGAGACTATAACTAAGATTCACTTACCGCAATCACAGTTAGAACCGGTGTAGCCCGGAGTACAGGCACACACGTAGCCATTAACACCATCTGTACACTCTCCGTGTTCACATGGATTACTCGCACATTCATCGATATCTGATAAGAAATAACAGGAGCGGATTGGTTCCCACAATACCATTGCCCTTCACTTACTTAAAGGGATCGGTTTTTGTTAATTTCAATATCATTTATTTCAAATAGAAAGTTAATCATAAAATCAAATAAGGTAATAATATAATTACTAATATCAGTCAAGTTTGATTTTACATTAATCATACAATCAAATAAGGTAAAAATATAATTACTAATATTAGTCAAGTTTGATTTTACATTTGGTCTTTGTAAAATGGTTGTTATAGACTTACCAATGTCGCAGTTGATGCCTGTGTAGCCAGGTGCACAAGTACAGATGTACTTATTCAGTCGGTCAGAACAAGTTCCATAATGACAGGGGTCAGAGGCGCACTCATCGATCTCTGCAAACCAAAGAAACCTTTGTGTAACACATCGAAATTACTCTTCACAAATAAATTATCCAATTTGTGTTTTTTTTAATATATTCTAACATTGGTAATTTTATATTTACAATATCGTTCTTTTGTAAGGTTGTCGCCATATGCATTGTATGTGCCTAAATAACGAGATGTTCTGTCGACTAACTAACAAGAACGTCAATTATTTTTTCTACAAGTAGATTAACTTGTGCACAAATTTGTCATATAACAGAAGCATTTATATCTCGATGTTTCGAGAATATGAAATGTGGAAAAAAGCATGTGAAATTAATGGTGCTACTAACCTGTGTCACAGTTTATACCAGTGTAGCCTGGGATACAGTTGCAAGTGTATTTGTTGAGCAGATCGTTACATGTTCCATGGACGCAAGGCTGTGATAAGCATTCATCTATATCTGAAATGGTTATATAGTAAGGGTGAGCATAACTCATCAAAAACTAAGGCCAAGAAAAAAGCTTTGTTTCCAATCGCTTATCGCCTCTATTTTTGAGTAAGACAAAAATAGATGTCAAAATCTTAAAATAGAATTACAACAACGGAAAGAGTATCACGAAAAAGGGTTGAATATAAAAGGGTTAAACTGATTCATAATCATTTGTATAAATTAAAAAAAAAACACACATCCCATGAAAAGTTAATCCGTTAGGAAACACACCTAATAATAGAAGCCTGTCACCAGAAATAAGTGTTCTACTCGTTTGGAAGAGTTCCTAGTTATTTGATCTTATTATTCATTTCCATATAGACATTATATGGTAATAAGCTTGAGTGTTTAACCTGTATCACAGTCTGGCCCAGTCCATCCTGGCAGACAATGGCAGATGTAGCTATTTGTCTTATCCTCGCACGATCCATGGATACAAGGGTTGGATTCACACTCATCAATATCTTCAAGGAAGAATAATAAACAATGACATTGCATGATGTTTAAAAACATAAAATAAACGATAATATTGCAAAAACAAATTAATTTTGATATAAATATCAAAAATGTAAAATTGATAATGTTAGGAATCGCTGCAATAACAAGTTACATGTAAGGAATACACATCACATTTTTAAAGACCCTAAATCACAGTGAATGTGGTGTCTTAAGTAAATGTCATGCTGGACAATGAAACCAACCCAACATTACTCCATCCTGACGTTTTTATTAGATTGAAATATGGCAGTAAATGCATGTAATAAAAGAAATAATAATGTAATAAAACATTTGCAAATTAAAATGTTTTGTTTGAGAGAAACATCTCACTGCAAAATGGACAATAGTTGAACTTACTGTACATAACACTTTACACTTACCCACTTCACAGTTGGTGCCAGTCCATCCCGGCTTACAGAGACACTCGTATCTGTTCTCATGGTCCACACAATCTCCATTGAGGCATGGATCCGACTCACATTCATCAATATCTGTATATTAAAGAATATGTTTATTGGTTAATTTTCCAATTGTTCTATATATTTTAATAGCCGGTGCTTCATAACTGACAATTGAATTTGTTCTTAAAATTACTTTGAAGGTTTTACTCTCCTTACAAGATCCGGGATTTTTACCAGGCTCTGGAAGGCCAGGATTGACAGTTTTAGGAGACCACACCCAGGACAAGCTTCTTTTTAGCAGGCAAGAGACACTGGGTCAACTATTTATCATATGTGATCACATGACCAATTGGTGTCCTTATAATAATAAGAAAGTGAGTACAACAACAAATGAGTTAAGATTTAGTAACATGTATATCAATATAGTTAGACTAAAATAGTCAGGAGATGGACCATTAATCTTCAAGGGAGGGGGAAGAAAAATCTTGATTCCTTTCTTCCTTGACAATACTAAAATATCAGATCTCACCATAAAATGACTAAAATAATGTTGAAAGTGATGAATAAGAGCCAACCAATTGCACAACTGTGTGATAATTGCATGCTAATATGTGCGGAAAGACCACAAGGCCATGGGCCATGGTGCAGTTGGTTAGAGTGCCAGCTTATTAGCACAAGTACCTATGTGGTGATCCATTTCTTTTGGTTAGCATGGCAACAGCGTTTGATAAATTATCGCCTAAATATGGCTCACAAGTGAGATGTAGGCAGCTAGCAACTGGTGGTCAAATGTGATTGAATAATTGTTATCTAAATAATAAATGAGAGATACTATTTGCAGTCATATTTGATATTTATAAGAAAATATGAAGTATTCTGTTGCCATGGTAACCATGAATTCTATATTTTACATTTTACACCATTTTCAAATAGTCTGTCATGTCTCCCACTTTCCCACCTGATTTTGTTGAGAAATACATATTCAGTGTAAAGCTTTTTCTAGAATCCCAATAAAATGTAAATGGTTGCCATGGAAACAGCTGTATCTTTTGAAAGACCCCACAATTTGAAAAAATAACAAATATCATTTGAGAAACTCTAGGGCACCTGCTACATGTGTAGCACTTCAAATTGCGGTTTGCTTTCTGTCACACGAACTCCCAAAAATTGGGGGCTGGCTCCTCGACTAAATGTAATTATGTAAATGAGAGGTGGGCATAGTGTTACTCTAGGTTGAGAGGCCACAACACAACATAGATTCATACTTCTTACTATGTTAACACTGGTCTGCTTTATAATATAAACCATCTGCGGAAGTTAAGTATGAGATAAAGATAATAACGCAAGAACATGCGAGTGCAGTGTTCAGGCTGACAGATCTCTCAATTTGGTTCTGGTGGAAGGATCTCGAGAGCCTGAAGAAAAATAGTTTGGCACAGGGATGATCTTCAAAAGTAGTTCAGCACATGGGTGATCTGCAAAAGAATATCTCATAGGTGCAGAACACCCTCTTGAAGCACCATGTATGAGATAATACTGTAATACAACCAAATCATCATGGGTGAAAAATCTTGATAATTTGCATATTTTCATTTAAACATTTGGATGTTTCTCAACTCACCCACATCACAGTTTACTCCAGTCCAGCCAGGTTTGCAGTGACACTGATAACTGTTCTCTTTGTCATCACACTCTCCATTTATGCAAGGATCAGAGGCACATTCATCTATGTCTGAAAATTAGATAATAAATATTGAATGGCTGCCAATTATCACTGATAACATATATCTTAGTAAACACACACTTTAAAAAGGCCTTTTCAAACACCAAAAATATATTAAACACTTTAATTTTGTTACAGCAACTGGAGGTAAATCCAGGCCATATTTGCTTTGTCGTCACTTTGTCTTCAGAATAAATCTTATTTTGTTTTATTAATCATTAGAGACTGACCTATTTCACAATGTATTCCAGTATGCCCAGGTTTGCATTCACATTGGTAACTGTTCTCTCCATCTGTACAATCACCATTGACACATGGATCCGATGCACACTCATCAATGTCTACAATAAATTTTTTATTAAACATTAATATAATCCTAAAAAAACATTTAAAATTTAATCTTAGTTCTGACCACAATGCTTCGGGCCCAGTTATCAGCTTACCCACATCACAGTGCTGCCCTGTCCAACCATGATCACAACAACACTCATAACGTTTCCCAAGTAATGTGCACTTTCCGTGTTTGCATGGGTTGGTCTCACACTCATCAGTAGCTTTTTCAAAAGGAAAGAAAAGAAACAAGATAATTTACTTTATGTTTTCATTGCATTCATTCCTTTGTACCAAACTTATCCTGATGTTAAAGTTCATTGGAGCTATTAGCATTTATTTTATTGTGGCACACAGATTATTTTGGTTGGTATTTTAGAAAATCCAGTTCTGAAAAATCTATTTCATCATAACACATGGCCATAACATGATGGTATTTCATCCATTGTGAGTTTTGTCATGATACTCACGAGTGTCACAGTTCTTTCCTTTCCAGCCCTGGTCACAGTTACAGCTATAATCATTCACTTTATCCACACAGTCACCCTTAAGGCAGGGTTTAGCAGCACATTCATCGATATCTTGAAAACAGGTGAAATTCATCTGATTACCTTTTAGTACAATATAACAATCATTACGTGTTTGGCCCTTAATACATATTTCAGCCTACATTTAGGTAACTTAGTTTCAATGCTTTCATTGATTCCCAACTACAATGGATTTTCCCCACAACACAAAAACCTTTGATGCACTCTTGATACAACATTATGTAACTTCATCATCCCACATACAGGATTTCAATTATAGTGAGACACATCATAATTTAGTTATAAACGTTTTAACTCTTGAAAGTTTTAAAATATGAAATATTTATCACAGAAAAAATACATTGAGGCCATATGAGGTTCATATATATCTTAAGAATTGCACACTGTTTAGAGTTTAAGGAACCCCAACATTAATAATTAGATCTCTGTCTATGTGTTTTCAATTAGTGAGATTTAAAACACATAGGGAGAAATCATCCTGATTAATTTAGAAAACACTAAATATTTGATATACCTTTATCACAAGCGGCTCCGTTATAACCAGGCAGACAGATGCATTTATCATTCGTACAGATACCTTTTATACAATTATCAGAGGAACAATTCCGACCTGAAAATATAATATAAGACGTGTGATTAAGTTTAGAAGGTAAATATATATATATATATATATATATATATATATATATATATATATATATATATATATATATATATATATATATATATATATATATTGTATAATTCTGTGATGCAAAAATTCAATTGGTTACCTGCAGCCAGTGCTCTACCAACAAGGGTCACTCCATTTATAGGGGGCGCTCCAGAAATAGGGGGCGCTCCAGAAATAGGGGGTGCTCCAGTTATAGGGGGCGCTCCAGTTATAGGTGGTGCTCCAGTAATAGGGGGTGCTCCAGTAATAGGGGGTGCTCGAGTTGTAGGGGGTGGCCCGGTTACAGGAGGCTGGGTGGGTTTTATTGTTTCACCAATAACTACAAAATAATTGAAATGATTAAAGATGTCCCACACATAGTTAAATGGTGGGGTCATTTTTTGTTCATATTTCGTTAGACAAATATAGAAAAGAAAAAAAATCAGTTTCCTTACCAGGGTCCATCAAACACACTATAGTTTATCATTCATAACCCATAAATTATACAAATTGCGATATGTCAAGATGACTTTTAAAAAGACGTAAATTTGCAAGAGCATAATATCCAAGTAATATCGGTTTTTTTTTCTGAAATAACATTTCCTGATAACTCTTTGGCAAGGCCAGGGTGTTAAAAAGCAAAGAAATATCAAGATTCTACACACAGTAAATCGTAGGTTTCAGCAGATGGTTTCAGAAATATGGATTTCAAAGTGTTCAGTTAAATATACGATATGGAAGATTTTAGAGGACATTATTATTTTGCTGACATACCCTCATTATGGATGGGATACTTTAAAGAGGTCAGAACTAAAATATCTATTGTCCCTTTATCAGATATTAACTGGTGATGCAGCCTGTAAATGTCATTCAAAAATCATTAAGATTTACCTGTTTCACAGTTCTTTCCTGTGTATCCATGATTACATGTGCATGTGTAGTGGCCAATGTGATTGGTGCAAATTCCATATGGACATGGATTTGGCTCGCAAAAGTTGATCACTTAAGAGAAGAGACAATAAAGTCAAGAACAAACATTCACATTTTAAAAGTATTTTTCATCCAGTTAGAAATAGGTGTCATTTAAAAAAAAATACGAACCACAGTCGCAGTTAGAACCAGTGTAGCCATCATTACATTCACATGTGTATCCGTTTACCTGGTCTGTACAGGCACCTTCCTCACATGGATTGGAGGCACATTCATCAATATCTTATAACAGATGATAAAAAATATTAATTAGAATATATTTGAAGGTGTTTTTTAATTGACATGTCCTGATATTGAGTATCTTTTAAAGGTTTTTTTACTCTCACTAATATATAATCAAAGTAATACCACATACCAATATCACAGTTGATGCCAGTGTAGCCAGGTTCACAGTGACAGACATAATGGTTTACTTTATCTGCACAGGTTCCACTATGACAGGGGTCAGAGGCGCACTCATCAATCTCTGCAACATATTTTGAGAAGTTTTAATTTAGTTTTTTTACAAAGCAAGAAACACCTGACTTGGAGAGCGCTTAGTCATGTCACCAGCCAGTACAGGGGAATAAACATTTTGCAAAATGATATTGTGGATGAATGTAGAGACATGCGATATCCCAATATATCAGACGTGTTTCATTGAAAAGATCTACAGATAATTTTCTATTCTTGAAAAGTGACACAGAATCTGGTGAGGATAACACCATCAATTTGTGCGATCTGCATGTCCTTCTGATAATCATGTAAACATCTAAATGAGAAAACCTAAATATCTAATTTTGTTATCTGGATTATGACAATTAATTTTGCATACACACAGGTAAACAGCAAAAATGCATTCTGCAAAATGCATAACACGCTTGATCCCAACATCAATAAAATTGACTTATCTCGACAATATTCTTGCTTGTATTAAATAGGACCTTTCCCATACTTTTCCGGTTACATTGTTATAAATATAAGACAAAAACTCGATGTGTAACAGTATTGATTCAAACATATCTAGAACTGACCTGTTTCACAGTTGATTCCTGTGTAACCAGGGATGCAGGAACAGGTGTATAAGTTAAGCAGGTCATTGCAGGTTCCGTGGACACAAGGTTGTGATTGGCATTCATCAATATCTGAAAAAAGTTTGGTAATTATAAAATCTCATTCCAAAAGTAAAATATTGATATCACATCTGGCTTATTGGTAGTTGATTAAATATAAGATACCTGTGTCACAATGGGTTCCGGTCCATCCTGGAAGACACTGGCAAGTATAACCATTCACCTTGTCTTCACATGATCCATGGATGCAGGGGTTTGACTCACATTCGTCAATGTCTTGAAAATGAATATTCATTGATATTAGATTTGTATAAGTCCACTATGTTTTTTCGTTCATGACGCTGCACCATGAATATTGCTTGTGTTTCTTTAAAACAGAAGAGTTATGTATCATTATAAAAACTACCTTATGAATATTTATTGAGTTAAAATTCATAATGAACAGGTCCATTTAGCTATGTATCATTATAAAAGCCACCTACCAACATCACAATTAACCCCGGTCCATCCTGGTTTGCAGAGACATTCATATCTATTCTCATGATCCACACAATCTCCATGAATGCAGGGGTCAGAGTCACATTCATTTATATCTACAAAAAGCAAAATATTACTGAGTTTTTAAAAGTAGTTTGATTTCAATTTTAACACCACTTTTTTTCAAATGTCTTAAATAAATGTCCATATCTATCATACAATATTGAGGATGTACTCAACTAATACAAAAAAAAACATATGTTAATTCATACACAAAACAGATAACATAATTTATTTGATATCATGTCATTAAACTTAAATGGCGTAATAAAATAAGAAAGATAAGAATTTGCTTCGATTTCATTTTATATAGTTCATATTTACATCTATCATAATTTTATGTAATATATATGCGTGTAGCAACACTTAAAAAGTATATTTGCTAAATTATTGCACTAAATATATTTTTTAATAAAAATATTTCAAGCGATTTTAAGAATAAGATATATTGTATCATTATATCATAAACTACATGGCTTTTCGTGATGTCTTCTTGGGTATTCCTCATGCTGTGCACAAAATATGGATACTGATCATGAATCATCATCTTTTTAACTCTCCAAAAATATATTTATATTCACCGCCATCACAGTTTACTCCAGTCCAGCCAGGTTTGCAATGACACTGATAACTGTTCTCTTTGTCATCACACTCTCCATTTATGCAAGGATCAGAGGCACATTCATCTATGTCTGAAAATTAGAGAACACAAAATAAAACGTACTGCTAATTGCTGCTGATGAAATAAAAACAAACCCTATATTTGGGCACAACATTCAAATAAATTCTCATCATAAACTGGTAGTAATATTGCTGTCGGAATACCAACCGATTTCACAATGAATGCCTGTATATCCAGGTTTGCATTCACATTGATAACTGTTAACTCCTTCTTTACAATCACCATGGACACAAGGGTCTGATGCACACTCATCAATATCTAGAATGCAAGACAATGAGAATAACAAGCATTTTATACAAGCTTAAATTTTTTATAAATAATCGTGTTGCATTAAGTACACATAAATAGTTAAAATTATATTAAGGTAAATAACTTACCAACATCACAGTGCTGTCCTGTCCATCCATGATCACAACAACACTCATAACGTGTTCCTAATAGTGTACACTTTCCATGTTTGCATGGGTTGGTCTCACACTCATCAGTAGCTATTTAAAATTACAAAAATATCAACTTATATTTAGTTGTCTGATGAAAATTATAGTGTTCTATTTTGTGCCAGAGAAACTTTAACTGTTCATGAGGCATGCAATGATGTATGCTTGAGAAATGTTTACAACCGACACGAACTGAAGGGAAAGATTTATAAAGCTTGCAGTGCCACTTCATTGTTACAGTAATACTTCAAGGTATTTCTCTTGAAGGTTGTACACAAATGTTCTCCTTGTTTGTGGGGTGTTACCGATCCCACTAGCACAGTTGGTAGAGTGTAGGATCTGTGCCTTTAACGGTTATATAAGTGGAGGACGGGAGGTGGTGGGTTCGACTCCCACTTCCGGAAGTGTTACTTTCACACTGGTTAAAAGGCTCGAAAGTCGACCTGATATGGCCATAGTTGCTGAAAGGGTCGTAAAAATACCATTTCACAATTTCACAATTTTGTGGTGTGTTTCTTCCTGTTACTCACGAGTGTCACAGTTCTTCCCTTGCCAGCCTTGATCACAGTTGCAGCTGTAATCATTCAACTTGTCAACACAGTCACCTTTTAGACAGGGCTGAGCAGCACAATCATCAATATCTTGAACATAAAAATGGACATCTTGGTTTTATTGTGCTATATCTAGAATACTAATAATCATACTTTAAGCAAGATATACAGTGCAATATTGTGTTCCCTTGAAAGAATGAAGTAATAGCTTAATACTGGTTCATTTTCTTTATCGTTTAATGATCTTAGCACTGATGGAAAAATTAAGATATGAGAACAGCTTCATATGAATTATTTTTTTCAACCTACCTTGATCGCATGATGGTCCATTATATCCCGCTAGACAAACACATGTATCATTCTTACACGATCCATATTTACAATTGGCAGCAGAACATTTGGGGTCTTAAAAACAAAACAGAATATTTGTGAGACATATAAAAGTGACAAAGTGATATACTGGTATCACAATAAATATGTATTCGTATGTATTTGCTTACCTTGAATGAGTCCTCTGCCAATCAGCGGTGCTTCATTGATAGTTCGGTTTGATGGCTGAGTTGGTAGCTGTGTTGGTGGCTGTGTTGGTGGTTGTGTCGATTGTTGTGGTGGTGGCTGTGTTTGGTTTGATGGACGAGTTGGTAGCTGTGTTGGTGGCTGTGTTGGTGGCTGTGTTGGTGGCTGTGTTGGTGGTTGTGTCGACTGTTGTGTTGGTGGCTGTGTTGGTGGTTGTGTTGGTGGTTGTGTTGGTGGCTGTGTTGAAGGTTGTGTTGGTGGTTGTGTTGGTGGCTGTGTTGAAGGTTGTGTTGGTGGTTGTGTTGGTGGCTGTGTTGAAGGTTGTGTTGATGGTTGTGTTGGTGGTTGTGTTGGTGGTTGTGTTGGTGGCTGTGTTGAAGGTTGTGTTGATGGCTGTGTTGGTCGTTGGGTTGGTGGCTGTGTTGGTGGCTGTGTTTGGTTTGATGGCTGTATTGGTGACTGTGTTCCGGCTATAGCTAAAAATAAAAACTCTTTATAATAATTAAACTTTACAGTGTTACAAGTATAATGAACAAAATATAATTACCATGTTACAGACATCGCAAACATGTAATATTCACCATTTAAAACATGAAGCTCTTTTCATATTAATGGATATTACCTGTTTCACAGTTCTTTCCTGTGTGTCCATGATTGCATGTGCATGAGTAGCGACCAATGTGATTGGTGCAAATTCCATTTGGACATGGATTTGGTTCGCAATTGTTGATCACTTGACAAAAGAGACAATGAAAGAAGCAATAAACATTCAAATCTTAAAAGTATATATCATCTGGTTAGAAATAGGTGTCATAAAAAGTAAATACGAACCACAATCGCAGTTAGAACCAGTGTAGCCATCATTACATTCACAAGTGTATCCGTTTACCTGGTCTGTACAGGCACCTTCCTCACATGGATTAGAGGCACATTCATCAATATCTGCGGAAACAAGATTCATTAATTTTTACCAAAAATGGCTTAAGATGTGTTCAGATTTAACAAGGCTATCAATGACACATTGGATGGAAATAGATATATGAAATGCAAAGGAGAATGAAACATACCAATGTCACAGTTGATGCCAGTGTAACCTGGTTCACAAGTGCACACATACTTATTCACCTTATCAGAACAAGTTCCACTATGGCAGGGGTCAGAGGCACACTCATCAATCTCTGTAACATAATTAAGCTCGGTGCTCATTGTGCATTTCTTTTTAACACAATATTGATAAGTCTTTAATCTGTTCATGAATTTATGCACTTTTGTTATGTACACCAGGTGACATCTCTTAGCACTCCGGAGAACTGCAGCAGCATAAATTCCAATAATATCTATATCTCATTATATTCTTTAAAAAAAATGGGGATGTACAAACCTTTTTGCGACATTTATTATTCTTATTGTTGATAATTTTATAATATTTTGAAATACTTATTTTTCTCCAACCCAGAGAGTATGAATGAATATGTAAACAAAACAATAATTGCTGCATCTTTAATTCTGATTGAGTTGTAATTAAAATAGCTGCATCTATAATTTTCACTGAGTTGTAATAGTCTGACCGAGTTCATAGTCATTTTTTGTATGTTAGAAAATGAATAAATACCTGTTTCACAATTGACTCCAGTGTAACCAGGAATACAAGAACAAGTGTACATATTGAGTTGGTCATTACACGACCCATGCACACAAGGTTGTGACTGACACTCATCAATATCTGTAAAAACAAAAGAGGGGTTAGGACGTAATATTTAAAACACCTTTATTCAACAAAACATTTTTGTGAACCTTATGTAACAAAGAATAGTCCTACCTACCTATATCACATTGAGGTCCAGTCCATCCGGGCAGACATATACAAATGTAACTATTTACTTTATCTTCACAAGATCCATGGATACAAGGGTTTGATTCGCATTCATCAATATCTACAATTTCAATTATGATAATCAGGTTTATTACAGTCTATTATTCTCAAGATATTTTGTATAAATAAAAAGGTGTTATTCACGAGATACACTAAAATAATATATATATATATATATATATATATATATATATATATATATATATATATATATATATATATATATATATATATATATATATATATATATATATATATTCTATGCTGCTTTGATAAAGTTCTTTATATTTTCACAATTTAAACAATACAAACCAGTCTTGCCAAATTGAGAGAGTTCTATATTTAACTTAAATTTACTTACCAACATCACAGTTGGTGCCAGTCCATCCCGGCTTACAGAGACACTCGTATCTGTTCTCATGGTCCACACAATCTCCATTGAGACATGGGTCTGACTCACATTCATCAATATCTGTGTAAATCATATATCAAATGTTTCAGTACATATATACAACACAAACAATTCTCAATACACGAGTTTCAACATTTATGATCCTCAAGGTGTCTCTTATGTCATGTAAAATGTATGCAGGGATAGGTTTGTTGACATGGCAGCTGACATGATGACACAATATCTTGGTAATAAATGCGCATACAGAAGATAAACTAATCAGTTTTGCATCTTAAGAAGAATAGAAAGAGTAAAATGAACTGATTGAAAAAGAATGACATGTCAATCAAATTTGTTGCTACAATGAAGCAAGCTTGCAAGTCTAATAAAGTTCTTCCGTGCTGGGTAGATTCAAAACACAAGGTGGCAGCATGGTCCACTAGAGCAGTGAGAATTCTTATTCTCCCAGTTATGAATAAATTGGTTAGACTACTTAGAATTGATTACCAATATCACAATTGTCCCCAGTCCAGCCAGGTTTGCAGTGGCACTGATAGTGGTTCACTTTATCATCACACTCTCCATTAACACATGGGTCAGATGAGCACTCATCTATGTCTACAACCAATCAAAATAATTAAAAAATGTTGGTTTTATAAGAACTAAACACGCTTTGTTAAGCTTTTCAAAGAAACATTGTATATAAAGTCAAATCATCATTTATTAGTGTTTGGTGTATTGAAATTAAGTAGATCTAAAATAACAAATTTGGCAGTTTATCTGTTGTCATATTATGCTTTCAGACATGTTACAATGGTATTGCAGTTATGTGTTTCAGGATTTAGCACATATATCTACCAATTTCACAATTGACACCAGTAAATCCAGGTTTGCATTCACACTGGTAGCCGTTTACTGCGTCTTTACAGTCACCATGGACACAAGGATCCGAGGCACACTCATCAATGTCTAGAAATAACACAAAAATGAAAGTAAACAAAATGTAGAAATAGTTGTGTTAATATAGATTCATTTTTAATAATAGAAAATGTGTAATCTCTTTCTATACCTGTATCATACAACATTTATATACATCAGTTCATTGTGATAAACCTAAAAGATGATATTATGTCAGCCTATTTCTTTCAGAATATTTCTTCTTAATCCATTTTGTAGTTGTGTATTCTTAGTTTTTTTATTTTCAAATTGATATTTTACTTCCCTTTTCTTTACTCCGGCACATCATATATTTTTGGTACAGCCTGATAGACAACGATATCAAGAATTCCTTACCCACATCACAGTGCTGCCCTGTCCAGCCATGATCACAACAACACTCATATCGGCTCCCAAGTAATGTGCACTTTCCGTGTTTGCATGGGTTGGTCTCACACTCATCAGTAGCTGAATAGTAGAAAATACAAGAAAATTAGGTTGTGGCTTACAAATCATTTAAAGAATATTAATAATACCTTCCACTGATTTCTTATGATCTTAATAAGAGATTTAAGATAAAATAAAGTTAATCTTATGATTGCTTCAGCAAAAAATGACATGTACTTTTTAAGAGAGATCGTCTGTTTATTCTCAAATCATATTTATAAGTTGTGCAACTTACGAGTGTCACAGTCGTCGCCTCGCCATCCAAGATCGCACTTGCACTTATAGCCATTTACCTTGTCAGTGCACTCGCCCTTTAAGCAGGGATTAGATAGGCACTCATCTATGTCTGAAATGGGCATTGATTCTAATAATAACATAGCCATATTGAAAAATAATGTATGTTCATAGGGCTTATTGAAGGTCTGTCATATTATAAAATATCAGTGTTATTCTTAAGTTTGAAAAATACACATTTTGAAAAAAAGAGATATAAGTAAATACCTTGATTGCATGACCCTCCAGTGTATCCAGGAAGACATTTGCAAATATTATTCTCACACTCCCCATTAACGCAGTTTTCAGCGGCACATTTGTAAGCTATCGAACATATAAATGATTTGTTACTACAACATGAATCTTATAAATAAATTGAAACTATTTGATCACAATGATATCTTTAAAATAAATGTAATATCTCTATTTACACAACTTACTTGTATTAAGTGCTCTGGAAGCAATTGGTGAGGTTGTATTTATAGCTGAAATAAATGTTTAATTTAGTATTATAGCAATGACCCAAAGTAGGCAATTCTCCATAATGCCCAAACTATTTTATTCACACCAAAATATGTACATCATGTGATATTGTTATTATGAGATTGATACTGTTTGACTCTTTGTGGCACATCAATGGGTTATCTAAACTTAATGTAATGACATTGTTGTATATATAAATATATATATATATATATATATATATATATATATATATATATATATATATATATATATATATATATATATATATATATATATATATATATATATATATATATTATTGCAGATGTAATGACATTATTTTACACATTCTTGTTGTACATATTCGTAAACAATTAAATAATAAAATACTAAATGTATGCACCACATATTTTCATGTTTGAATTTCTCATACAGAGAGTGTATTCGTTAAATAAAATGTGCTCACAAATATTAATATATTACCTTGTGAACAAGTCTTCCCTGTGAACCCTTTGTTGCATGTACATAAGAAGTGTCCGACAAAATTTGTACAAATTCCATTCATACAAGGATTTGCTTCACAATAGTTGATCACTGAAATGTAAAGATTAAAAATGGAATTCAATTTGAAGTTATAGTCCCATAAACCCAATTAAGAAATTAATAACGAGGTATCTGGTGTGCATGACATGTTATTTCCTCCAAGAATTCAGCCACATTTTAACCTTTATTAAGCCATTGAGAGACACCTTCCTTCCGGTATAGGGACCCAATATGAATACATTGAATACATCAATATCCGAGACTGGCTGATTACCCAGTCTAATTAAGTCTATTTGTGTTGTTGTTTCTCTTTTAATTACGTAAAAAGCATGATATGGAAAAGTAAAATATAGTACCCACCACAATCACAGTTAGACCCAGTATATCCAGGATCACAGTCACAAACGTAACCATTAATGCCGTCTGTGCAGCCTCCGTGCTCACATGGGTTGGATGAACATTCGTCAATATCTGGGGAAAATACAACATTCATTAATTTATCAGGGCATCCTGTATGATGCATTTTATAATGTATTGTTATCGAATATGTTTAACTTTATGTTTAATTATAATCATATTCTACGCACATTTATGGTTGAAAATGGATTTAACTTTGATATATTTGATTTGATATATACATGACATTACGAGTATCACATTCATCAGCAGTTTTACACATTGGGACTTGAAACAAATTGTACTGATAGATAACTTACCAATATCACAGTTGATGCCAGTGAATCCAGGTTCACAGAGACAGACATACTCATTCACTTTGTCGTCACATGTTCCGTGCAGACAGGGGTTAGAGGCACACTCATCAATCTCTGTAACGATATTCAACTTTTAATTAATAACTTTTATCTACATTTCAATTCTTCATGAATTGACTGAAAATAGCCGCTTGATAATAGACCTACGTTTAGAATTGTAACATTGAAATCACGTGGTTTAGTTATATAATGATTGGACGTATTACACAAAAGAATATCATTGGAAAATACTACCATATCCTTTTGAACAGGGACACACACCTTGGAACAGTATTATATACAGTATTAATATCATTAATGCATGTGTGAAAGTATAATTTCATACTTGTTTAACAACATTTCTCTGCCCAAAAAGAAAGTATTATTTTGCAAAACACTGATAAGTCAAGATACATATATTGATTGCATATTTGATGTGTGATAAATATATATTATATAAAGCTGAGAGACAGGATTATAATCCATACTTCTAAAGATTTACTTACCAGTTTCACAGTTGACTCCAGTGTAACCTGGTATACACGCGCATGTGTACTCATTAAGTAAGTCATTGCATGAACCATGGACACAGGGTTGTGACTGACATTCGTCTATATCTAATAATTGAATTATACAAAATATTGAATATATGAGTAGTTAAGTCTCATTAGTAGTTAAGTAAAACGAAATATAAATGGATTATTGCAATGCATTATTGATATTAACCTGTATCACAGTGGGGTCCAGTCCATCCAGGTAGACAGTGACAATTATAACCATTCACCTTGTCCTCACATGACCCATGAATACAAGGATTGGACTCACATTCATCAATATCTGAATAGAGATAATACGATTATCGATTAGGATAAATAGTGATAAAACATTTTGTCCTTGATATCTAAATTGTTTTCGCATGTGTCTATATATTACCTTTTATATTTGTTAATATTCAGTAAATATAAGGTTAGACAAATTTCCAAACCACTTTGCAAAAAATATTTTTCTGTCAGAGAAGAGTGTTCAGATAATAATAATTTATCGACCCCAAAGAGTGTTGAAAATCAAACATAACCGTGTGTCTCACTGCGACATGTAAAGAGCACTTGTATACCGTAATATTCTTATTTCAGTACGTTTTAAGATATGAGAGGCGTTGATGTCCGAGAAACACAAATTTTTCAGCTCTTGACCAAGAGCAAATAGTTGACTTATTTGGCATTGATGTTTTTATGAATTCAATATATTAAAACTACTGAACATACATATCCATGTCTGATGAAGGTTTATGTCAAATTGCTAAGATCGAGGCTCAAAGTTTACTTACCAACATCACAGTTGGTGCCAGTCCATCCCGGCTTACAGAGACACTCGTATCTGTTCTCATGGTCCACACAATCTCCATTGAGGCATGGATCCGACTGACATTCGTCAATATCTGAAAGACATCAAGACCAGAGATTGTCCCATGTTATCTAAGGACTATTCTTCCTCAAATGATAGATATATATATATATATTTATGCTGCAATTGGTCAGCTTGTTTATTTTCGTCAATGGCTATTTATCTAACTCTTTGAAGTCATCTTAAAAGACAACTTGATATGGAGTACTTTAAAACTTTCCTAACAGATATAAATTCTAATTATATCTACCAAGACCATTATCAATTTAGATCAATTAAATCTTGCTCAGACAGATGCCTTATTAAGGACAGTTTATTTCATCAATATAGTATTTTGCCGAACTTTAGACTTCAATGATGTCTTGTAATGTGATAGGAATATGACCAACAGTTTACCCACCCACGTCGCAGTTTACTCCAGTCCAGCCAGGTTTGCATTGACACTGGTAACTGTTTTCTTTGTCATTACACTCTCCATTAATACAAGGATGAGAGGCACATTCATCTATGTCTGAAATATATCAAATTTAATTAATGAATTACATTATTGTAGCAATGCACTTCAGGACATCACTTTTATCTCTGAGAACCTTGAACAACATTTAGTCTTTTGTTTCAAATATTTTTGGAATTGTTAAAGTTTATCAATACATTTGTGTCTGGATTCTAAATAATATTCAATACTACTGCCCCCAATCGGACTGATTTCCAATGAAACTCATTTTGTTCAGTGATATAAGTTATCCAATTATATCATTTTATTTACTGAAAATATGACGAATAATGTTTCTTCTTACCAATTTCACAATTGACACCAGTGAATCCAGGTTTGCATTCACATTGATAGCTGTTTACTCCATCTTTGCAATCACCATGGACACAGGGGTCAGAATAACATTCATCAATGTCTGTAACATATAACAAATTTGACATTAAATGTTATTTCAAAGGATGTAGTTTAATACTATTTCAATTCAGTTAAATGATAAAATGATGTACAACAGACGAATAGTAAAACCGAACATATGGTTTATGCCACCAATTATTTTGTAATCAATTATAGAAGTTAATATGCATTTATCAATTTCTTTATAGTAACGGCCTTTTCAACAGAAATAAGATACATCAAATCAGATAAGACTCTGTCACAAAGACCCAATGCCCGGCTCCTTTCAGAGAGATACCAGGATTATTTCTTTCACATTATCACTTAAACATGATAACAAAACGGGCTTTTGATAACGATTTGTTGAGCACTGGTTGGAGTGAGAAACTACCCAGTGGCAAATATCCACATTTCTCGATCTTGAAGCATAAACTAAATACTCTTATCAACTTCAAATCCAGGCAATCGAGACAATCGTCTAGCAAATTACATTTTATTGATGAAATATGGGAAATAGAACATACCCATCAGATGAAAATGAAGAAGGTCATTACCCTTATTTATTTCTCATTTGGAGCTTATGCCATCAAAATAATAAACTATATTTTGTTTAGGCAATCAGAACAAATTTCACTCTGATTGCAATCATTCAAGTCATAAGCAGTAACAAGCTCGCTGTAAATGTTGCCTATCACAATTTCATCAGTCTTCGTATGAGAAGCAAACACTAACCTGTATCACAGTGCGTGCCCGTCCATCCGTGGTCACAACAGCACTCATACCGACTCCCGAGTAACGTACACTTCCCGTGCACACAGGGATTGCTCTCGCATTCATCCATTGCTATATCATGGTAAAAAACACATATCCGTGATTAATAAAAAAGATTCCTGTTATTTCAAAATTATATGTTCCAAACCTAAGAGACATCATCGCGTTAATAAGGACGACCCGTATATATAGTCATTATCAATGGTTTACTACTATGTTTTGCATATTGCAAAAATCAATGAAGTATTGACTTTTAATGATTTCATTCTCGAGTATTTTTTGTTTGGGTAGTCATCTTGCCATTAAAACAACAATGTAAATATTTTGGTTGCAAAAAAATATATATTACTTTATTATGCGTTTTGTCTCATTCTTATATTCTATTTGTCCTAATAAGGAGAAAATGTATAGAAAGTAAATAAAATGATGTTTTCTACTTGATATAATGTAAGTACTGACGGGTATCACACTGGTCTCCTGTCCATCCAGGATCACAGTTGCAATGATAGCTGTTCACTTTGTCGACACAGTCTCCCTTCAGACATGGGTTAGAGGCACACTCGTCAATTTCTGCACAGAGATGACATGTTTCATAAAGCATTGTATATTTTGAAAATATGATGCCAGTTCTGCAGCAGAGTGGACTCTTTTATGTTTACATTACTTGTGAAATACATGGGAAATAGTAGTAGAATAGTGGTGACATACCTGCATCGCATTTATCTCCTGTGTACCCAGGAATACACACACATAATCCACCTTCACACTGGCCATTTACACACTCGCTTGGATTACAAAGGCCTGTAAAATGAGCCATTCATTCTTCTCACATAGGTTGTGAATTTTATTCCTTAGTTTGCAATGAGACCTTACGAGAAGAACCAGCTTAATATATATATATATATATATATATATATATATATATATATATATATATATATATATATATATTGAGGCTATACTGAAGTTAAAATAACCCTCATTTAATCGATGGTAACGTAATTTTCAAAATCGCTTATTTTAATAAAGACGCATTGTCCATAGTGGTTTAAATTTGACATTTATAATACCTATGTCACAGTTAGTGCCAGTCCACCCATCTTCACATTTACAAGTGTAGATGTTCACTCCATTAGTGCATTGACCGTTCTGACAGGGATTGGACGCACACTCATCGATATCTATAAAAACAATCGGGAACGTATCATGAAATTTATTTTTGTTGAAAAGCAGGATAACATTTGGGGGGGGGGGGGAATTTATATCATTTTATATTCAATCTATCAATAAATCATTGTAAAATATATATTCCTTAGTGTAGATTATCATCCAACAATAAATAATACATGCAAGAAAACCTTATAAACATCCAGCAATACCCTTCAAATACACCCCTACCTATTCTACAAGTAGAGGGATACAAATAGAGGGAGTAGCCCCATCTCTCCAACACCCACCCATCAAAGAGTCTAGGTTGAGTGAGATAACACCCACCCATCATAGAGTCTAGGTTGATTGAGATAACACCCACCCATCAAAGAGTCTAGGTTGATTGAGATAACACCCACCCATCAAAGTTGATTGAGATAACACCCACCCATCACGCAGTCTCAATTGATTGAGATAACACCCACCCATCAAGCAGTCTCAGTTGATTGAGATAACGCCCACCAATCAAAGAGTCTAGGTTGATTGAGATAACACCCACCCATCAAAGTTGATTGAGATAACACCCACCCATCAAGCAGTCTCAGTTGATTGAGATAACACCCACCCATCAAGCAGTCTCAGTTGATTGAGATAACACCCACCCATCAAGCAGTCTCAGTTGAATAAGATAACACCCACCCATCAAAGAGTCTAGGTTGATTGAGATAACACCCACCCATCAAAGTTGATTGAGATAACACCCACCCATCAAAGAGTCTAGGTTGATTGAGATAACACCCACCCATCAAAGTTGATTGAGATAACACCCACCCATCAAGCAGTCTCAGTTGAATGAGATAACAGCCACCCATCAAGCAGTCTCAGTTGACTGAGATAACACCCACCCATCAAGCAGTCTCAGTTGAATGAGATAACACCCACCCATCAAGCAGTCTCAGTTGAATGAGATAACACCCACCCATCAAGCAGTCTCAGTTGAATGATGTAACACCCGCCCATCAAACATTCTAAGTAGAAGCAAGTAACACTCACTTGTTTCACAGTGGACGCCACTGTAGCCTGCGGGACACTGGCATGTGTAGCCAGTGTCGCCGTTGTCGACGCACGTGGCCCCGTTCAGACAAGGGGAGGAACCGCACCAGTCCTTATCTACAGGACACAAAGCATACCGTGCACTCACATGAAACGTATCAATAAATGGGAATTTTAAAAAAGAATATGCATGTCATACATACATGATTAGATGTAAAAGATGTATCAAAGATGACTTTTTTTTTAAATGTGACATTTTTAAATGACTTGGACAACTATATTTATACATAGAAGATGGATGAGTCAAGAGTCGAGACCCCCTCTTCGGTAGACCTTTTTTGACCAAAATAAGATAACATCATTGACACAAAGTGTCTCCCTCTAAGAGAATCATGGATCCACCATAATCATGGATCCACCAAAGATAGAGCTGTGAGATAACAAGGTTGTAAAATAATTGACCTCTAAATTAAATGACACAGTATTTCCTCAGTTTGGGGAGAAAGCATACCTCCTGGGTCTATTCCAATTTCGATATCTGTGTCATTATCCGGGTCTCCAACCAGGTTGCAGAAGAGCAGGGCCTCGGCATCAATGGTGGGGGGTTGAGGAATGTAGAGCACCCCCATCTTCGATGGACTCGCCTTCACCATGGCGTCATAGTACACCACGGAGGGATAGGAATTCTCCGCTATGTAAAGCGTCACACTTCCGCTCTTTGCTTTCAACTGTTTGATAAAGTAGAATTGCGATGAATCTTAAATTAAGATGTTTTTAAGCCATGAACAAATACCTGTTTTTTGTTATCTTAATTATTTTTTAAAAATCTACCACCACAAATAATTATTTAAATGACCATAGACCACTTTTATTGATAGTCTAACATAAATCACAAATTATATGAATACATTTGATTATTATCATCCCTTATGAACTATGTTGTGTGGGTACTTATTCATCAGTGAGTGGATTGAAGATCATTCAAACGTTTATGAGACTGAAACAAATCATTGTGATTACCTTGATAGTAACGCCCTCTTTAGGAATTTTGACTTTGCAGTTCTGATCTTCATCGGCGTCAATTGTGTCTTCCATGTCTGTCCCATCCTCACCTGGCCCAATGATGATGGGAGCTTTATGCAATAACAAGAAAGTATTCTTTGAAAAAGAAATAATACTGTGCTGTTGAAAACAATATTATTTACAGACTCAAAGATCTTTTGTAAAAGGTATCAAAACTATTTCTTCACAATAAATTTATTCAAATCATTTATGTGAATCTTCACGTTGTCAAACATTTGTAGATTTTTAAATTTCATTTTTTGCGCCTAAATTAGACTGCCTTTTACACACAAACCGATGACTTTTACTATCTTTAATAACTACGATATTCTGCAAGGACGAGATGGCACATACTAAAAAAAACACCGCCAGAGAAGTTGAAATAATCTGAACATATTTTGTATTTGACGTTGAGTATATTATAATTACAGTATATACAAAATGTAATTTAAACAAGAAGACTATTTGAGCAAACAGTTTATATATGTACGAGTGCGAGCCGTAAATGTATTACTTAAATTAATTGAATATTAATGCCCAAATCCTCAATAAACCCACCATCACAAGCTCTCTTCTCAATGGCATGCTTGAGTCCATCGATTTCATCAAAGCCAGACAATGTAAACAGATGCAGACACGTTGGTTCTGAGGCAATTGCTGTTAGTTCATTCATGTCTATTTTATTGCCAACACCAATAGAAAACAGGGTGATGTCTGCTGAATGAGCTCTAAAAATATGTATCAATGACAATATGTTAGTTAGTGATATAAGTTTTGATTAATTCTTCAAACATGCAACAATTTAAAAAGTGCTTTGGTGAGTGTTTACATTAAGACGTCTACACACTCGCTCATATACCAAAATAAAGGTCTGGGTATGATATCGAACACAACAAATGTGTTTTGCTAATTGAGGGGACAAATGTATCCATGGGTGGATAGAAAGAAGTGCAAAATGGGGAAGCAAGAAAGAAGTTTATGATCCAGTGGCAATAAAGCCTTAATTCGATGTAAAAACTATGTAAGAAATCCAACTGGAATACACGATACAAAAGCATAAGATCATTTAGCATTTAACATCAAAATTTCAGACGAAATCATGCAGTCATTCTCATGTAAGAAAAGTAATATTCTTCTTTTCTTCTGGCTTCCATGAAAGTACAATTCAATTACTCTATGTCAATTGATTATGTCAAATGTTTTATATTTATGATTATTTCTTTTTAATTACTTTTAGAAATGAAAAAATTGTGCATCCGCCTCTGTCATCATTAAATAAGAAGAAATATATTTAATAAGAAGTCTGTATATTTCAAAGACCACTATACTGATTTACTTGTATTCAGATTTACTAACTGTAGTGTATAAATTGTGCTAAATTGTTATATTTTCGCTTATCATTATCTACGGAAAGGAGTTAAACGTTTACAGCAAGCCAATGTAGAATGCATAATCGTTCAGAAAAAAAGACAGTATTTGGGCACATAAATGTGGAAAACATTACCGCTCTACTCTCCATCATCTCATAATTGAGTTGCTAGTTGTTTTTAGCAGCAACAGAATCACTTCTCATTGTGATAAATAAAAGCATGGTACCAGTGTGTGGAATCATAGAGGAGTATTTGTTCTTGGTTACCTCAGAGCAGACATGACTGTCTTTGAGGGCTTTGCACTCTCACCATCCGTCACTATAATCCCCACTCGCGGGTGACTCTTGATAAGTGGACGAGCTCCGTAGAGTTCCTGAAGGAAATACATAAAATTATTATACAAATCATTCCTTGTGACATCTTTTAATGCTCATAAGAATGATCACAAAACAAAAATACAATAATTATATTGAATATTGAATACATTTCCTATCTGTTATAGTTTTTTTATTCAACACAAGTTAGATGCACGAGACAAATAGCAATTGGTATTTGGCCTAATGCAATTGAGATTTGATGAGCGCACAGTTACCGAGAAGGCAGTTTGGAGCATGTCGTCGAGGGCCAGGTGAGTATTGGTGCCTCCAGCACGATACTTGATATTGCCCACCGCTTTGAGAACACCCTCCTTGTTGTCATGATCATTGAAAACGAACTCAACTGTCACTGAAGTACTATATGAACATTAATAGAAACATAAGACATAGAATTAAGCTAGTGTTTTACTCAATATTAATCTGAATTATTATTTATATTAACTTCTCATTTTATGTCCTACCTACTCCAATAGTAGTTCAAAATTTAGATCTATAACATAAGAAAAATGTGAAATATATATTACCTAAATTTGATGACGCTAAACTGGTTTTTGTCTGGTCCAACATCAAAACTGTCAATGACATCATTGACAAATTGTTTTACTTTCTCAAAGTTGGCACGCTTAATACTCCCTGAACCATCCAGAACAAAAACAATATCAGCACCATGTCCAGTCACACAACCTGAAGGCAATGAAACAACTGTTACTTGAATGAACAAAACGTGCAGAATATTTCAGTCGATATATAAGTGTTGAGATTCATATATGAAGATTGAATGTAATCTACCTGAAATACACTTACAATATTTCAAATGCATGCACATATACTGTAAATTATGACGAGGTCAATGAAACAGTTACTGGTATTTTGGATAAATTAACTGTCGTGATATGATCTAATTACATTATAAACAAACCTTTCTCCAATGTATCGACTGCGTTGATGAAGTCCTGGGGGTTTCCGTTTAACCGGTAGTGATTTGACCACACGGTTGCCTGATCTTCTATAGGCCTTGGGATGTCTGTGCTACCCCCTATCTGAGTATAGAAAATCATTGTACAATATATAAGGGGCTTCAGAAATATAAATCATATTACTTTAAAGGACAATATCATCCTGACAGGTCAGCTGACTTCGTATCACAACAATTTGTTTTCAGTTGTTTGCTTTTTCCAATTGTAGAATAGGTTATGCCATTGTCCCTAATATTGTGTAATAATGCAGCGTGATAGCGTGATGCAGCGTGATATAATCTGTCAAAGGTAGTACATACTGAGAGAAATAATCGTGCTCCCATGGCGGACATCAGCGGATCTCTCAGGTCCTGCCATTTGGTGGTTGCCCAGTTGATGCCAAATGTTTTGGACACGCGATCCAGATAATAATCGTCAGCTCCCAGACTCTGCTTGTACATAGGTTCGTCCACCTACAATGATAGCAGCAATACGCAAGTTATGATGGGGTGTGTACTCGTTTCAATGTTCGCATATGTATATGAGCGATTTGGCACAGAAAGGTGGTATATCGTTTGTGGGGGTTGGAGGCCCGTGTTACCGTGCTAAAGTCGTCGGTAACTCTATAAACATTTATTGATGATTTTCACTACGACGATATAGCTATTACACACTATCAGGACTATTATAGCCTTGTGTGTAATACTCAATATGGAGATAGGACTATTATAGCCTTGTGTGTAATACTCAATATGGAGATAGGACTATTATAGATCCTTGTGTGTAATACTCAAATGGAGAAAGGACTATTATAGATCCTTGTGTGTAATACTCAATATGGAGATAGGACTATCCTAGAGGCCTGTGTAATACTCACTATGGAGATAGGACTATTATAGAGGCCTGTGTGTAATACTCACTATGGAGACAGGACTATTATAGAGGCCTGTGTGTAATACTCACTATGAAGATAGGACTATTATAGATCCTTGTGTGTAATACTCACTATGGAGTTAGGACTATTATAGAGGCCTGTGTGTAATACTCACTATGGAGATAGGACTATTATAGATCCTTGTGTGTAATACTCAATATGGAGATAGGACTATCCTAGAGGCCGCCTGTGTGTAATACTCACTATGGAGATAGGACTATTATAGATCTTTGTGTGTAATACTCAATATGGAGATAGGACTATCCTAGAGGCCTGTGTGTAATACTCACTATGGAGATAGGACTATTATAGATCCTTGTGTGTAATACTCAATATGGAGATAGGACTATCCTAGAGGCCTGTGTGTAATACTCACTATGGAGTTAGGACCATCCTAGAGGCCTGTGTGTAATACTCACTATGGAGATAGGACTATTATAGATCCTTGTGTGTAATACTCACTATGGAGTTAGGACTATTAAAGAGGTCTGTGTAATACTCACTATGGAGATAGGACTATTATAGAGGCCTGTGTGTAATACTGACTATGGAGATAGGACTATTATAGAGGCCTGTGTGTAATTCTCAATATGGAGATAGGACTATCCTAGAGGCCTGTGTAATACTCAATATGGAGATAGGACTATCCTAGAGGCCTGTGTGTAATTCTCAATATGGAGATAGGACTATCCTAGAGGCCTGTGTAATACTCACTATGGAGATAGGACTATTATAGAGGCCTGTGTGTAATACTCACTATGAAGATAGGACTATTATAGATCCTTGTGTGTAATACTCACTATGGAGTTAGGACTATTATAGAGGCCTGTGTGTAATACTCACTATGGAGATAGGACTATTATAGATCCTTGTGTGTAATACTCAATATGGAGATAGGACTATCCTAGAGGCCGCCTGTGTGTAATACTCACTATGGAGATAGGACTATTATAGATCTTTGTGTGTAATACTCAATATGGAGATAGGACTATCCTAGAGGCCTGTGTGTAATACTCACTATGGAGATAGGACTATTATAGATCCTTGTGTGTAATACTCAATATGGAGATAGGACTATCCTAGAGGCCTGTGTGTAATACTCACTATGGAGTTAGGACCATCCTAGAGGCCTGTGTGTAATACTCACTATGGAGATAGGACTATTATAGATCCTTGTGTGTAATACTCACTATGGAGTTAGGACTATTAAAGAGGTCTGTGTAATACTCACTATGGAGATAGGACTATTATAGAGGCCTGTGTGTAATACTGACTATGGAGATAGGACTATTATAGAGGCCTGTGTGTAATACTCACTATGGAGTTAGGACTATTATAGAGGTCTGTGTAATACTCACTATGGAGATAGGACTATTAAAGAGGTCTGTGTAATACTCACTATGGAGATAGGACTATTATAGAGGCCTGTGTGTAATACTCACTATGGAGTTAGGACTATTATAGATCCTTGTGTGTAATACTCAATATGGAGTTAGGACTATCCTAGAGGCCTGTGTGTAATACTCAATATGGAGATAGGACTATCCTAGAGGCCTGTGTGTAATACTCACTATGGAGTTAGGACTATTATAGAGGGCTGTGTGTAATACTCAATCTGGGGAAAGGCTTCATATGATATTCACCAGCGAGAAACGACTCGGACTATTGTAAAAACCAGTGTTTGATATTCGCTAGCAGTATATTAAACATGAAATGAGGAGTCAAATGCCCCACAGTATACTCACTGCGAGATAAAACATTTTAGGACTTTGAGGAGCTTGTATGTGATACTCACCTGGGATAGAGAACTATCATAGGCGAGGTTTGCCCTGTGATTACACCAAGTGTTGACCTTCACATATTTTACTGCTCAAGTATCAGTGAAAAAGTTATGTTTAAAGTTTTCATGTTCAGACTTGTGTCCTTTCGATTATTATACTTTATACTTTATGTTTTATGTATTTTTGTTTGCATCTCATCATTAAAGTTTGACATTAACATGTCAAGTAGGAGTCTCAAGCTTTATCACTGTGATCAACAATCACAGCAAGAATGTTTAGAATCTCTTTTAAGCCCACACAAATGTTCTTTATCAGTTATAGTGTCTGGATCTTTACCCTTGACCTGATTTCAAAGATTAATTTAAAATGTTAATTTAGTGCTACACTTATAACTGACATGTATCCATGGTGTACAATAATAATGGTACACACATACTCCTGTGGGCAGAGCTAAGGCAGACAGGATAAAAAGGATCCAGTCTCTGTTTTTTATATAATGTACATTTTATAGTCTAGTGGTCAGTACTCAAGATATGAAGATAAATGCCAAGTGGGTAGTTAGATAAGATATATATCGATGACAGTATGAATAGAAAAAAACGAGTAAATTGAAGAAATTCAAGAAGATAATCCTTTCTACCTGTCACGCATATTCAATTACCCCCTACCCACAAAGTATCGCAATCAATTATGAGATAAAAGGACTAATAATCATAATTTACAAGGGATTAATGAACATTGTGATTGGTGTGTTTTGTTTTTTGTTTTTTGGGGGATTTGTTTGGGGGGGGGGGGTTCTATGTCACATTCAGCAATATCTAATATTTCACTCATTTCTTGACGAGACCTACTTGTAGCAGATCTAGTGCCGCCTCATATAATTGTCATGTCGCAGGTCTTTGACCGTCAGGGGCCTCAGCTCATATGAGCATTGCAACATGAGTGCAATCTCGGCACGGCCAGGAATCAAACCTACGACTTTAAGAACATCACAGAGGAACTGGTCCAAATAAGCTTGCACTCGAACCCATTGCGCCACGGCCCGTGGTCTTGATCGGTGTCAACATACCTCTGTGATAATAAAAGAAAAACAAAACCTTTCCCAAAGAGGAGAGGAGCATTGTTTGCCAGTGGCTTCTCAACATCACCTGATATAACCTAATTTGTGCTTGTAAGTTGTTAAAACAACATACTTATCAATAAATGACAGATTTTGATATTGAAAACATCTTAATATGCAAAATGCAGATTGGAAATCTAGATTTGTCTTATCTGATGACAAACATAGTAAGATGAGACTAATCTAGTATCCAGGAGATCAAATCCTTGTGTCAAACAGAACAAATATGTACAACTTGTCATGTTGACAGATTCAGATTCAGAAAATAAGATTGTGATAAGATGCCCTAGTGATCATAGAATCTGATGTGAACAAAACCTGCATATGTTCGGAAAACGATATTCTAATTAGTGCTTTAAATTTTTCAATCATTTGTGCATCTCTCTCTTATTTTCCATTAAAGCACTAAACATCTAACTTGGGGTTGATCATTTGCAATCTCTTTTCTCTTTGGTGAGAGGGATGAGAGATGTATATGTTCCGGCTTCTCTCAAGAAATCCATATCAGGTCCTCAGTGAAATATGATATTTTGTTTTTTAAAAATGATCAAGCTGACATTGCAGAAAAAGATAATGAGAAGTATCTTTGCTGAATCGAAAACCAGACACCCATCACCCTACGACACCAAATTATTGGTCCCTTATCTTTAAATCTATTATATTTGAAAGGTTACCGACGTCTTCATTTAGAGAGGTCTTGTCCTTCATGTAATAAACTATTTTAACTCATTTTCCTTACTGGAGCGTTTGAAAATAGTATATAATATTGTATACAGGCTAATGAGAAAGTTAATATTAATGCTAAAAGATGGCTACTCGCTTCATTAGAAACAATATTTAAAAGGAAAAGATAAACTTCTTGCTGTAAAAGAAAAATATATATAAAGGGTAAGATTACCTTTAACAATTGCAAGTCACTTCTAAAAAGAGGATATTAATCTGCAAGGTATTAAATATTGCAGAGAAATGCCAAAGATTGGAAATATGTTGGGAATAAACTGAAAATGAGGTTTCATAAATTATATATTCGACATACCTGCCAAATTCCTCCATAGTAACCGGGTCTGTACGTATTTGGATGATTTCCATCATTGGATTCCACATAGGCCAGCCTTCTGAGAAATAGTTTATCATCCGGGAATATGCATGAGGATTGCACGAGGTCAGCAATGTTCTCCACCAGTGTGGATCCGGAGAGGGTGGAGTTGGATAAGTGGAGTCCTGCCCGAGCCACAGCAGTCAAGAAGCCCAGAGCTACAGTCAGGGCAACCAACCGCCTCATGTTCAATTCCTATGGACCTACTCAGTATACACTATTCTCTAAGTGGAGGTAGAGGAGAGATCTGTTCACATGGATCACTATCTCTAAACCTTCCCTCAGTTGAGTGGTGGCAGCTCTTAATATGACATATAAGGCCCTGATCAGATTCCGATAAGGATTGACATGCCATCTTCAAGTTCAAAGTCTCTCACATTAAGGGCCAAGATAATTCTTTATTGAAAGATCTTTGTTTTCATTCAGTTGATTGTGTGAGAATTCACCGAAATTCTCTTTGTGAGAACAATCTGATTATTATCACTCATAACAGACCAATTAAGACCGGAAATGCAGTTGCCTAATAATACTGAATTTGTAGCCAAGTATATGGTTATCTCAGGCTGTAGTTCAAATATGATCACATAACTTGGAATTATATCATTTCCTGACACCTTATCTTAAATAATAAAAAGTAATATGCATTCTGATCTGTAGTCAAGATACGTTATAAAATCATTTAATAAAAAAATATATCTCCACCAAGCATCCGACTTTCACTACATTTTATATGGTTTGATTGTGTTGTGCAAAAACAATCATGAATAGATGCTGGTCATATCAAACTCTACACGTTTTTATATTTGCTATTTATCAGATCAACAACGCATAGAATAATCGAATATAACTGTAATATAACTGTAATAATATTTTGTTGGTCAAATTACGGTGAACCTTGTAAGACATGATTCCAATTAAGTTTGCAGCATATAGTGAAGTTGAATTAAAAATTCCCAGATGTTTTTGGAGTAAGATAATTTTGCAATATTTTATTATTGAGATTGCTTTTTGAAAAATGATTTTGTGTAGATTTGTTCAGTTCATCTCCTGGTTTAGACCATGCCCTGTGCTCTTTCACTTGTATGCGGCGACTCTGTAGTTTGTTGACACAGCTATTGGCTGCTAGAAAGGTGAGCAGGAGAAGTTGTGGAATATGGAATTCACTCACAGTCAAACTGCTTCGAATAAAGTGCAGAGGTAAATAGGTGAAACTGCAGAGTATTCATTTCCGCTTTTCACCTCAATAATTTTTTATGATACTCAACATAACATCGTTTTCAACTGCACAGTATGATTTATTTTACAAAGAAATGTTACTGGAGGGTCTTACTCACTGGATAATAGTTCAATAGTTTACGCAAGTGATCACCAATGGGTGATTTTATTTTATTATTATTATTTTATTAAGCAAAAGTGTACATTTGTATAACAATGATACAAAAACCACTCCCAGCCCACACGGGCTTACTTGCTTTGTGCTCACATATATACATTATTTGTTTTCAACAAACATAATTGTCTTTCTTTTTAACATTATTTCATATAGATATTTACTAAAAATATTAACAAATTGTTTTGACATAAGTATTTCAAGTTTAACAAGATCATCATTGTTAAGGAAATTTGGCATAATGTTACATACTTTTTGTACAAACATTCTTCTTTCCGTGTCATACATTTTACAATGGAATAACAGGTGTATCTCATTTTCAATTTGTTGTGATTTGCACACATGACATACTCTATCCTCTAACTTAGTGTTATACCATCTCCCTGTTTCTAAATGTATTGGTAGTATACCAAACCTGAGCTGAGCTAAATAAGATCTACTGCCTCTGCTCATATGGGAAACTACATATTCTTCAGTTTGATAGGTATTCTTAAACGAAACATATGTGCGTAACTTATTTCTAATTGTTTCTGTCCATTGGTTACAGCATATCTCATTCAGTGATAACAAGGCTTGGCTTAAACATACCTGTGATCTTGTGTTAAAAGCATTTTCTTGGTTAATACTGTATAAGACAGATTTTATTTCTGAACCCCATGTATTGCCGTCAGTGCTGAGGTCCCATTCTAATACCATCTGTGGAAGTCTGTTATGATTCATGTTAACAATTCTGTTCCATAATCTTATCATGCATATCTTACGTCTTGTGCCACATTGTGTCCATCCAATATCCCCGTTTACTGCTGATATTGGTGCAAATCTATGGACTCCTAAAAATACTCTAGCTGCTTTATTCTGTATATTCTCTATTTTTTGGTAGGCTTTGTAGCCCGATATTTCACTACAATAGTCAAGTATAGGACATACACCACTCTGATATAACTTGCTATAGGTAAAATATCCTAAACCATTGAGTTTCTTATATTTATTGATGACAGAGCCTAGGGCCCTATTCCCTGCATCAGCTAACACTTGGGCTGTTACATTGTAATCAAGATGCTCATTCATGATAATGCCAAGGTATTTATACTGATTTACAATCTCCAATTTATCATTACCGAGCAAGAATTGAGTCTGAGTTCTGTGTACTCTTGGTTTTCTAAAATGTACAATATTTGATTTCTTAATGTTAAATCTAATTCTATTTTTCCTGCTCCATTCATACACACAGTCAAGCATTTTTTGTAGATCAGTCTCACTTTCGCCAAAAATAATTATATCATCTGCATACAGTAGGATACTTATTCTAACATCACCACATTGTACTCCAAGATTCAGTGAGTTTACATCTGTTACAATATCATTAATGAAAATGTTAAACAACGTAGGGGATAATGTATCACCTTGTTTAACCCCACAATCAGTTTGAAACCATTCTGTCAGCATATTATTCACATTAACAGAGCATAAAGCATCACTATATATTGTCTTTACATTCTCATACATATGACCTTTGATACCAATAGTCAGTAATTTATACAACAAAAGCTTTCTATCTATCCTATCGAAGGCTTTCTCTGCATCAAGAAAAGCAACAAAAGTTGATTTACCTTGTGACTGTCTATTCCTAATTATTGAAGTTGCCGTAAATACATGTTCAGCACATGAGCGTTTCTTTCTAAAGCCATTTTGCTCTTCAGCATAAAGACCATTCTCATCTAGATAATGTACAATTCTATTGTTCAACACACTGGCATATATTTTGTAAACAGTAGACAGTAAGGCAATAATATGCGTCAAAGTTATGAAATATGAATTTTTTTTTCGGTTTTTTACTTTTTACTGGAGTTTGTCCATGTTCAGTTGATATAATGCCTTATAAGCTTTTATATGTAAGTCAGTTATTCATATTACAAAGATACCCTCACATGTCATAAACATTTGTGCTACTTAAAAATAAAGGGTATAAAATATCCTAACAAACCCCCTTTCTCTACTGTTAGATTATCTGTTAGTGAACTAATTACATAAAAGATTTTCATAGCTCAAAACTCTTGACGGCAACTCCATGTGAAACTATTTTAAAATGTGCTATTTTAAAATGCGGTAAAAATAGATTTACTAATGGTTTCACTTATTTATTTGTTTCATTTGTTTGTTTTATATTATTTTCAACATGATGTCTGACTAAGTTATTTCATGACAAAACTATCTTCTAAAGGTACATTTCTCTGCTCTATTTTTTCAAAATAGATCCTGTTAGACCCTATTGAAATATTACAAATATTGGAAATCAGTTGAAGTTCAGAAACAATGTAAAATAATGTCAAATAATTGAAAATAAATGTTTTTATGACCCTTTCAGCAATTACACTGCCCGAAAAATAAGATTTACAAAAATAAACATGTATTGTTTTTCCATTGTAAAGACCAATGAAGATCTTTCAGCTAATAAACAATTTTGTAAATACCATTTACTTATTTACAATGCTTAGATATGTTGTATTTTACCAAATATATCAAATTGCACATATCAGTTCATAAACAATGTTGTAAAGATTGTTGAATGTCTTTACAATATTGTATTTATGTTGTTAATATCAGTATACATTCATATCACCTTTGATCAATATTATTGTTAATTGTATTTATCAACTTAGATATTTTGATCATATATTTGTATATGTGAATGATAATAGCGAATTATTATACATGTTACATAAAGAGCTTCACATGAAACGACATACATTCTATATGATTAGTGGCTCTTGGAATTGCATATAGGCACATATGCATACAGCATTGGAAAATGTGCATTTGAGGATTTTACTTGAGGACTTCATAATTGATAAATCACTACATCAGGATATTATATCTTGGATTGTAAGTGATAAGATATCTCTATTTGCATGTTCCTGAGGCTGATTATACACTGTTAGGACTTTTCAGAGTGGAAATCTGTTAAAATCTGTTAAAACATTAAAATCGCACCTGCCACTTTTTACACCTTTATTGTACTATTTACCATTCAGATCTCTTAGATATCTCAATTTCTATGATCTTGAGGTTGTTTAGATACTGTTAGGACTTTTAAGAGTGAAAATATGTTCACTACAAGCCAGGAATTTTTGCGAATCTTGGATTTTAAGTGACAAGAAAGGGTATAAAATGTCAAAAAATGTTTTAAATTGCGCCTGCCGTTATTTCCACCTTTATGGTACTATTTAACATTCAGATCTCTTTTAGATATCTCAATTTCCATTATCCTGAGGATGATTAGATACTGTTAGGACTTTTCAGAGTAAAAATTTGTTCACTACAAACCAAGATATTAGCAAATCTTGGATTGTAAGTGACAAGAAAGGTATAAAACAATAAAATCGCGCCTGCCGTTTACACCTTTATGGTACTATTTTACATTGAGATCTCTTAGATATCTCAATTTCCATGATCCTGAGGTTGTTTAGATACTGTTAGGACTTTTCAGAGTGAGAATATGTTCACTTCAAGATATCAGCCAATGTTGGTTTGTAAGTTACATTCTGGTTGACAACATTTTAATTTGCTGAGTTATAAATCAGATACTGATAGGAATTCAGTTGGTGTTTGGTTTTACACTGCAGCCAGCATGTGAGACATGTACACATTATTCTTGTCAATAGTATTCCCTTCTTATCCCACTCTTGCAAATGTCCAGTTGGCTGTTTTGACAAGGGAGCTGATTGAAAAGATCAGACCATCAAGGTCAAATATAATTATAACCTACATTGTCTTTTGTTTTGTTTCAGAAGTGCTAATTTTCAGACAGGGTCAATAACAAGGTCAGTCTACATACTGTTCCCACAAGGGCCTTGATTCGAATGGTTACATATTATTTAATGACAAACATACTTTGATATACAGTTTGTTTTGTTTCAGGATTGCTGGTTTCAAATAAAGGTCAATGACCTTCCAACAGTTTATGCAATGTTCGTACAAGGAGTCAGATTAAAAAGGTTCACATCAAGGATTGATATACCTTGCATTTTGTCTTCTTCCAGGACTGCTTGTTTTGATGCAAGTTCAATGACCTTTTTCTGCTTTGTGCACTGTTCTATCATGGGCCTTGATCGAAAGAGTCACAAATTATTCAATATTTTATAAACTGTCATTTTGTTTCACCTTTTTACTTATTTATTTATTTTTCTTTTGACATTTGCACTAACAAAGACCTTGATTAAAAAGATGACACACAATTCAATAATATGATGTACCTTGTCCTGTTTCACTATTGGTTGTTCCCATGTTAGGGCATTGACCTTTTTATGTAAATGACCTTTTTCTGTTTGTGCATTATTATAATAAGGGCCCTGGTTGAAAAGTTCACAACCTATCCAAAGATAAATATCTTGATTTTAATTATGTTCAGGGCTGCTTATTTTCAGGCAAGGTCATTGACCTTTTACAAGTATGGATACAGCTCTAACAAGGGACTTGATTGAAAAGGTCACATATAGTTTCAGGATATTTATGTTTTGTAGTAAGGCTCCTTGTTTCCTTTCAAGGACAATGAACCTGTATTTTAGAAAACTTTTGAAACAATAAATTATTTTCATTTCAGACAGATTGTTTGAGCAATCTTATTTCAATGACCTTTTTAATTGTTATTTTCCTAACAATAGCCATCAGTGCAAATATCCAAATGCCCTTTATTATCAATTATCCAAAAGCCTTGAGGTATAACCTTCAAATAAAGATATAGCCTTTACTCTCTTGTAAATATGCTGTCTTTATATATAAGCATCTTAGATGAGTATTGTAAATAATACATTTAAGCATATTTTGTGTCCAAATAAAGATCAGATTTGACAAGACTTTCACATGCATCTTGTTCATCTTTACATGCATATAGCATCTTGTATTTGTCTTGTTTATTTGAAATTTAACATCTTTTCTGCTTTTGTAAAGGCTTGCGAATTCCGGTCTTTACTGTCTTTGATGCATACATTAAAGATCTTGTAAATTGCCAATTTACAGTTTGTAAATATGTTTGAAAGGTCATGTTAATTTCAAATTTACTTCAACAATATTTACATATTGGCCTCTTGTAAATCTGATTTTTCACGCAGTGTTATGGCCATATCAGGTTGATTTTTTAGCCTTCTAACCAGTGTGGAAGTAACACTGACGGCAGTGGGAGTTGAACGAACTCATTGGTCATATATCAACATATTAGCTCCCTTTGAAACCATTATCCCACCATACTATTTTGCGAATGAAACATGCCAATCCACTTTCTTTGTTTTATTACCATTTTCAACTTATCAACATTTTCAAGTTAAATATGTAAAATTTAAATGATTTAGATGAGACATGAATTATAGACATCTACCTCTTATTTTGATCTATTTGTATTTATTTTGAAATCATCTTAGATATGCATATTTTAGAACATTTTGGTCCATAATTTTAACTTACTGAATAGACTCATAGAATATTTGAAATCTTTATATTGGGGGTATATTTGAGCAATATGCATGTCAGAACATATAAAATTGAATAGTTCTTTGACAACAATAAAAATATAAAAAATGATAACTCTTCATATTGGGATTCTATTTGAGCTCAGACACGCTTGCAAAGAAACTGTAACTTTTTTGCAATTTCAAGATTTTATTCCAGATTTTAAAGTACAAGTGGAGCATCTATTCAAGTTGAGCATATATGAATATATCCAGTGCAATGCAAAAGTTCCAAATGCTTTAGCAAAAGCTTGTGTCTCACAGATTTTATGATATGCTTTAACCCTTTTCTCTTGGTAAAACTGCTCACTCAACATTTTGCTTGGATCCACATTTCAATATAAGCATGGACTGTACCATGTTTTGACCATGTTTGTCATGAATGAAATCATTAAGTCACAAATCACCTGCATGTGTTTTTCTCCGTTTATCAGTGAGAAGGATGAATCATACTTTCCAACTGCTTCAAATTCTACCTTTATAGCAACATATTATAACAATGTTTTAATATGAGCACAGATAACCTCTTGGAAATGGTGTCAATGCCTCCAAAATAGTTCTCTGGTTTCAGTTGTTTTGACAGGATTAACAATATAGACTTAGGATGTCTTCCCGACTTAAGTCCTTTAGCATGGTGTGATTCCAATCTATTAAAAGATGGGCATTGAAGCATCCACCAGTCAAATCGGCTATGGGGGTTAAATCACCCGGGATGATTTTAGTGCAGCCTGGGAAAGTCATAATTTCAGTAACAAAGAGAACCACTCTAGAAGTTCCTGAAAACAACTCTAGTAGCACTCGCATGTGCGGTTTTTTTTCATTTCTCTGTCCCATAATAGCATGGCCGATGATAGATCATTATGCGTCACTTCATGAAAACGTAGGCCAGAAAAATATTAGCAAGCATCGTTACACTGACTATGTCAAAAAGGCCAATCATTTTATTGTCTATACCGAAAATCTTTGATTCTGCAGTAGGGACCTGTGCAAGCTGATAAAGAAGAAACATCTTTATCAATTGTTCATAGCGTCCATGTAATATAGACAGGCAGATGGCACAACCTATTGCCAACCCTGTACCTGCGGAGCCAGCTCATATCTTCCGGAATTGTTAAGCTGTCTGGCAGGGACCATGAGGTGGAGGGATCAATGGACGGGACTTTTTCCATGTTGATATTGTCAGCTCATATCTTCTGGAATTGTTAAGCTGTCTGGCAGGGACCATGAGGTGGAGGGATCAATGGACGGGACTTTTTCCATGTTGATATTGTCAGCTCATATCTTCTGGAATTGTTAAGCTGTCTGGCAGGGACCATGAGGTGGAGGGATCAATGGACGGGACTTTTTCCATGTTGATATTGTCAGCTCATATCTTCTGGAATTGTTAAGCTGTCTGGCAGGGACCACGAGGTGGAGGGATCAATGGACGGGACTTTTTCCATGTTGATATTGTCAGCTCATATCTTCTGGAATTGTTAAGCTGTCTGGCAGGGACCACGAGGTGGAGGGATCAATGGACGGGACTTTTTCCATGTTGATATTGTCAGCTCATATCTTCTGGAATTGTTAAGCTGTCTGGCAGGGACCATGAGGTGGAGGGATCAATGGACGGGACTTTTTCCATGTTGATATTGTCAGCTCATATCTTCTGGAATTGTTAAGCTGTCTGGCAGGGACCATGAGGTGGAGGGATCAATGGACGGGACTTTTTCCATGTTGATATTGTCTCATTAAGGTCAGCCATTAGCATGCCTTGTTCATGTTCGAAGCCTTCAACTTTAAGTGCCTTTATACATCTATGTCAGGAAATGCATCAATGCCTTCTAGGAAGGATGAGTTGTGGAATAGTTTGTTAAATAATAGGTTTGTTGTGTATGAGTTTTCTACTTGAGCCATCATTTTATTTTCACAATGCGTTAGGCTTGGGGGAATATAGATGCCAGAGTTAGACCTCAAACTACAGCCGCATCCCAGAGTTAGGGTGCAGACGGAGCATGCGTCAACTTCCGTAGGAGTGACATCTAATTGACAGGTTACCAACCATGGTTCCCTATGTCCAATAATTAAAAAGGATTTTAAAAATTAAAAAGGAGTTTTGAAGGTCTCTCACGACTCGTGGGGGTGTGGATGTTATAACATAGTCCACTTTACAATATCTCTTTATGTTAGACACTGTTCCCGTGAAGATAGATAGGGCACAGGAAGGGATATCTGTAGGGTATTCTGGGAACGACCTGTAGCAATGGCGTACCCCAGAGCCAAAACATTCAGAAAACTCTGCTCTTGAAAGTTCAATGTAGAAACGTTCATCAATAGATATACCAATATACTCTGAGAAGTCGGATATCTTTGTGAACTGGTTGGGGTTATTACTACCCGTGAGGATGGGGAAAGATGAGACTTCATAGATGGTGAATGCATTGTCTTTGACTGTTAGTGGCACGCTAACGTCGAGGTATAAGTGCGTTTCATTGCTCATAGCTGTGACGCCAAGTATGGCATAAATGGCACTCAGTTGATCGTACATAAGCCTGAAGGTGGGGTATTGTAACCGGAGCAGGCTCATTGTCTCATTGACTTATGTAGAGTATCTGGGGGGACTAAAATAGGGGATACTTTGTTAGCAATGCTGGTTTCCATAGTCATAGCAGGCTTCTGACTCCAACAGGGTTAGGGCCTGGACGTGGCCTATTTCGGATACACTGGAGTATGTGAAATCTGCTAATGATCTGAGTAATAACATTTGGGCATAAGTTTGAACCTTGACAACTATCCGCCAGCCGACTCTGTTCATCATTTTGCGTCTCTGTTTGTCTGCTACTAGTCCAAAAGCAGAACCAAGGAAATATCCTACAAATGGTACAAGTGCTCGTTTTTTCCTTATTCTCATAGTATCGTCAATTTGGGATATTGGCCACATTTTTTTAATGGAACGCCAGTATTTGTGAATGTGTTCAGTCAAAGAGTTATTCAGGTCTTGGTAATGCCTCAGTCACATTTGCACCGATTTCAGCAAAGATGCCTGGCCGATGTGTATTTTTTACAAAATCGGCCGGCAGTTCAGATTGCTGTGTGGGCACCGGGAGATCATCGGCCACAATTGGGCATCTTTAAGACGTCGGGCGGGTCATCGGGAACTTTTAGCTGCAACATAAAAGTTACCGGCAGTTCACCGATGTCTTATCACCAAATATCATCTTAAAGTACACGGTAGGGTCCCGGCAGTGTCCCGCAGGCACATCGACAGATTATCTTTGGGTTGCCGGTGGAATCGTGCAGTGAAAGTAGGATTATTTTTATTTCATGTGCTCACAGACCATCGTCAGATGATCCCACGGGCTCTCTACGATATCACATAGACGTCTTTAAGATGTCTTTCAGATGTCTTTCAAATGATATAGACATCTTTAGGATATCCTACAGACGTCTGTGCCATTCAGTCTTTCACGTGCGGTGCCCTTTAATAATATGACCACAGCTACGTCATCTCTCAGATTGTTGCTGATAAACTCCGCGGCGCCCGGCAGACTGGGAAGTCGGCCGATTGTTATTTCCCGGTCGGCACCCGTTGCAAAATTTAATGCAAAAATCTTGAGTGGTGACATGTCACGCAAGGTCAATCAAAGGTAATCTGCCACATGGCTGCATCGTTTGCAAGGAATCCATTTTTGGTCAAGAGAGCGCTGACGTTTGAATGGGCTAAAATATTAGTGCCTTGTATTGTGTCCTCAAGTGACTGTGGGGACTTTCCGACAACAAAGGCCTTCAATCAAGACCTGTACTTGGTGAAATGCCTCCCAGCACTGTGTGGTGTCATCATAAAATTCTCAATAAAATACACCTTAATTTTCATTAAATATGATCATTTAAACCCCTCAAATTGACCGGGATACCTTGTGACCAATGAAAAAGCCCATAGGGCTTGTCCACCCAAAGTGGACAACTTGTCCACCTACTTGTCCACCTGGACAACCCCAAAAGGGTATATATATGAGAAAAAAAATGATACTCCTCATACCACTGATGAGACTAACTTAGTCGAAACTAGTCTGGAAGTTGTACATCTTACAGAACAAAGAAGGACCCGACAAGATCTGCTTCATTCCTAGCCCATATACTTCAGGTCCCATACATGAATTCAGCTCTTAGGAAAGAAATGTACAAATGCAATATGATGAGAAACAAATATCAAAAATGGAAGACAAAGGACTTTGAACTACAGTATAATAGACAAAAGAACAAAGTAACAGAAATGAGGGAACAAGCCATTAATAAATCATACTTTCTAAGTAAATGCAATGAAAATAGCTCTCCATAAGATTTCTGGGAGTGTATAAGGCCATATATGTCAGATAGGATCAAATCAGACAGGAATATAATCCTCCAGGAAATGATGCAATTGTATCAAATAGAGAAGATGTTTGTGAAATATTTAACAGTTACTTTAGCTCAGTGGCTGATGGTATAGGGAAGCCAGACCTCATTGAAGTTGGCGAAGGTAATCCACTTGTAAATCTGTTGGCCAAACACAAAGATCACCCGAGTGTAAGAGCAATAAATGATATGGGCTTAGAGTCACAGTTTAGTTTTAAGCCAGTCAGCAGAATGTATGTGAAAAAAACCCTTATGAAAATAATTCCTCATAAAGCAACAGGTTGAGACCAGATGCCAGGCAAAATGATAAAGTGTTCTCAGAAGAATTAACAAATACAATTTGTAGTATAATGAATGAGAGTATCAGAATAAACATAGTCCCTGATGATGTAAAAGGCAGAAGTACTAGTATCACCTGTGTTCAAAAAGAAAAATGATCTACACAAGGACAATTACCATCCTGTCAGTGTCTTAAACACAATAGCAAAGGTGTATGAAACATTTCTAGCTAACCAGCTTTATGTTTACTGCAATGGTATATTTAAAAGGATGCTGTCAGCATATAGGAAGAAATATGGTTGTGAGCATGTTATAATAAAACTAGTTGAATCATGGAAAAAGGCTATTGATAATGATCAATATGTGGGGACAGTGTTAATGGATTTGTCCAAAGCCTTTGATTGCATACCACATGCTCTCCTTGTTTGTAAAATGAAGGCATATGGACTCACTGACAATGCCTGTAACTTAATGATCAGTTATCTGACAGGTCGATTACAAAGAGTTAAATATCAGAGTACAGAAGCTCATGGAAACCAATGAAAAAGGGGGTCCCCCAATGGTCGTGCCTTGGACCGCTCCTCCTCAATATTTTCATCAATGACTTATTCTGTTTTTTGGAAATGTGCACACTAGTATATTACGCAGACGACAACACCCTAAGTGCCATAAGACCAACCATGGAGATCATGATACATGCACTAAAAGATACTAAGAAAGTTTTTCACCAGCTTTGAAGAATTTCCAAATTGACTTGTTTTAGATATCGACCCAGAAACAGAAATTGAAAGAAAGTCAAATGTCAAACTGCTGGGTGTCACAATTGATGATAAGTTAAAATTTGATACACATGTAGATAACATATGCAAGAAGGCATCAAGACAGGTGAATGTTCTATACCGTTTCAAGAAAGTCTTCACTGTAAAAGAAAGGGCAGATATATACAGAACTTTCATATAGGCAAATTTTAACTACTGCCCGATTGTTTGGAGTTTCTGCAGCCACACCCAGCTGAAACAAATGGAGAAAATACAAGAACGTGCTCTCAAAATTATGTAAGGATGCAAGTTGTGACTCATTACATCTCAGGAGTTTGAAATTGATTGCTTGTGAAGTGTTCAAAAGTATTAATGACCTATATGCCTCATATATGTTTGATATGTTTGAACGAAAAGAAATAAAATATGACCTAAGGGTATATACTAGTGCAGCCGAGTTTCAAAAAGATCAAGTATGGCAAAAATACATTTACATATAATGGAGCCCATTTGTGGAAACTGCTACCAAATGAAATCAAAGAGGCAAGTGATATTACCATGTTCAAAAGAATTGTAAGCTCATGGCAAGGTCCAAATTGCACTTTTACTAGGTGTTCATTTGTATACTATGGCTGATTATATGTTCGTGTAGTGACAGTATGTTTAAATCATTTGTTAATTCACTACTGTATGTGTAATTAATTGTTGACTCACTTGTATATATTGTAGTTCTAGATAATCGATAATTAGTTTCCAGCTATTGTTATTGTATTTCACAATTGATTTACAATAAAGTTATTCTTATTCTTATTCTTAATCAAACTATTTTGGGGTAGGATGTGTCTCAGTTGGTAAGACATCTGCCTCCCATGCTCTAGGTCTCAGGTTTGAATCCTGGATGGGACAAGTATATCGGAATTGTTGCATGGTCGATAAAGGTGGAAATCTACTACTGAATTTTTTCATATTCCAGCTAGTGCTCCATAACTGATTATCAAAGGATGTGGTTTGTGCTACGATGTCTATGAGCTAATGCAAATGAAAGGATCCCCAGTCACTATTTAAAGAGAGTAGGGCAATAAAATCAAACTATTTCACTGCAATTAAGCCGAGCACTACAGTCAGATCAAAACTTGATTTCTTCTGCATGGTTTATGGATCAGCTTTTCAATCATACATAGGTATGTTAAATGATATTCAAAATCGAGGACTGAGGCTGTGTCTTGGTGCCTTTCATACATCCTCACTGGAAGGTCTTGATGGAGAAGCACATGAGTTACCACTTGCACTCAGAAATTAAAAGATGTGAATTGAGAGAATCCAGTACTTTACACCCAAAGAATGTTGTCAGGTTGGTCACAATCAAGGTCACTAGAGGCAGTCACTTAACATGAAAAACCGAACCTTAGACCCACATTTCCAATATATGTTTTATTAAAATTCAAGGTCTCCTTGTCCTAAATGCAATTTTTATTGCACAAGGACATACCATTCAAATTTTATGGCTGCTTAACATACACATGTAACAGGGGGTACATACTCTGCAAACTGTATGCACTGATTTTGGATAATTCAGAAATGTTATCCAAATTAGTTCAATTAATGAAACAAATATAAAACAAATAAATTAATATAGTGTATATAATGTTCAAACATAGTTGAAACTAAATTTGGACAACTAAAATATTTTATTTATAGAGAAAAAAATGTTGCGATAGGAAATAACATTTTGATATTTCCAGTAATGCTCCTAGCAAAGATTATGACAACAAATTATCTTCAAATGAAATCTTAATTCATAATGATTATGAACTGCAGATAAAGAAAGAATCTTTTTGAAAGATGTAATATGTATGCAACTGCTTAAGTATTTCACTTCTTATTGTTTTGAAAATATTGATACATTACCTGGGGTAAGTACTCTACGCATAAACTAACACAGAAACAACACTGATTTTCACAACAAAAATGAAATTAAAATGTTTAGGAAACAGATTTTAATTTTGAATTGATTTGCAATTGACATCCCATAAATTTTTAATACTTAGATATCGTCTTGAGTATCAAATAAGTATGATACAGTGCTGGGTTGGGCTTAATCAAGGTATGAATATACACTTGACAGTATTACAATGTAATAAAATATTTTCTGATGTCACCAAACATTTAAGATGTTGCATATGATAACAAACTTAATAATACCTTTTAGATAACAAGGAAAAAAAAAATAAACCTTTACTTCCAACAGGAAACCTTTACTGAGACAGACAGCCAAGTTGATTCTGTAGAGAATGAGTGTTTCACTTGTGACAAGAAATTCAAGGCCAAACTATTCTGCTGTGAATACTGTGAGAATTGGTTCTGTAAGAGCTGTGAAAATCTGGATACCAAACTTGCCAACTTGCTTCAGAAGTATACCTCAGTCCATTGGTATTGCAATACATGTGAGAAATTAGCCAAGGATGCTATAGCCAATCACAAGAGCATGATGGAGAATTCTGACCAAAGTATTGTACATGCCATTGGGTCAAGAATCCTGGAAAAGCTGGATAGGGTATCTTGTGAAATAGAGTCAAAAGTAAAAAAGCTTTTAACAACAACAGATGATAAAATAGTTGAAACTGAGCAGAAAATTAAAACATCATATGCTGAAATAGTACAGAACTTTCAAGTCAAGGACCAAATAGGAGATATACAAAAGAACATTCAGTCCTTGAGTAAGCAAACAGACTTGGGGGTCAATGAGCTTCAGGATAGAGCAGACAGGAAGACAAATGTGATAGTACATGGAGTCCCAGAGAGTGAATCAGATGACAGTGAGTCAAGGAAAACTCATGACAAAGTGTATTTCACAGAAATATGTGATAGTGGTCTAGACGTTAGAATGGAACCAGTTCAGATCACAAGGCTTGGTAAAAAGCATGAGGATGGTTCATCTCGACCAATGAAAGTCACCCTGAAAGACGAAAAGACCAAGTGGAGTATTATTAGCAAGGCCAAACATTTAGCAAAAGCGGATAATGAACTACTTAAGAAAGTTTTCATAAGCCCTGACCGCACACCCATGCAGAGAAAAGAACATGGATTGTTAATGAAATCACTAAAGGATAAACGTGAGGAGTCTAACAAGTCTGGGGATGGTGCTATCTGGGTGATTAGGAAAGGCAGGGTTGTTAATACAGCTAGGAGTGCAGACCCAATGCCCAGCCCTCCCGGCCAGGCCCCACCTGTGGTGGTGCAGGCCGAAGTCCACCATGCATCGGGGGACTAGACAGCAATCTACTTAGACCGAATGGAAGCTGGCATAGCATGCAACAGGACTCATCACAAGCAGCACCCGCACTGGATATGCATGACACCGCACCAAACCCTACACCTAGTGACAGAGACACTTTACCTGGTGCCAGTTTCCAGCATACAAAATTTGGTCTTAATACTATGTATTCAAATGTAGACTCTTTTCTGGATAAACGTCCAGAGTTCAAAACACTTATTCACATTCATCAGCCAGATATTATATGTTTAACTGAGATTCTGCACAAGAATAGAGATATGCTACCACAGGACTCCGAGTTCAATATTGATGGATATGACCATTTCACTAATCTGAATGAAAATTATAAGAGAGGACTTATAATATACACAAGGAATAATCTCAAAGCCAGTCCAATCCGTGTCCAAGGTGATGACAAGTTTGATAAATCAAAATGGTGTACAGTGAAACTAAAAGGTCAGGATAAGCTTGTTATTGGATGTGTATATAGGTCTCCAAACAGTAAGACTGAGAATAATGGATATCTCAGAGACCTGTTAGATAATGTGTGTGATATGAATGCAAGCCATTTGCTCATAGTTGGAGATTTTAATCACCCTGAAATTGACTGGAAAAGGGAAAGTTCTCTTGCTGGCATGTCACACCCAGCCACTCAGTTTCTGGAAAAGGTTAGGGATACTTTCCTATTTCAGCACATCACAGACCCTACCCACTACAGAGGCACACAAACCCCAAATGTACTGGACCTTGTTCTGACAAATGAGGAGGGTATGGTCAGTAGGCTCGAACACTTGGCACCAATAGGATCAAGCCATCACTGTGTGTTAAAGTTCACTTTCAACTGTTATTTATTAGAACCCAGTTTCACACCTAGATACAAGTACCACAGTGGTAACTATGATCTCATGAGACAGGAATTATGTGAATATGATTGGACAGATGTGTTTAATAGTAACAATGTTAATGAGACATGGAAAAAGATGGATGGTCTGATGAATAGGCATATTCCAAAGACAAAGCCACCAGGACTAAGGCCTATTAGAAAAGCTCTCTATTTGGACAAGAAAGCTTTGTCTAAAGTCAAAAAGAAGAACCACAGTTATCAGAGGTACATTGAGACTCGTGACGGACAGGACTCACTGATGTATGCCAGGATGAGAAACCAGGCCAAGTGGGAATGTGTACGTGCTGAAAAGGAGTGTGAGCGTAAAATCGCAAAGGAAGCAAAAAGTAACCCCAAAGCTTTTTACAAGTATGCTGACTCTAAATTAAAGACACGCTCTCGAGTAGCAAATGTACAAATGTGAGATGGATCGCTAGCAGAGACTGTCAAAGACAGGGCTGATGCATTAAATATGTTTTTCTCATCCGTGTTTACCCACAAGGACCTTAATGATGTACCATCCTTTGAGGAGAGGACCTTCCTTTCAGCATTGACAAATATACAGTTTTCTGAAGAATGTGTCAAGGTCAAACTTTCACGTCTCAAGGTTAACAAATCTGCTGGACCAGATGGCATCCACCCTCGTGTGATGAAAGAATTAGCAAATGAGCTTGCCTCACCCCTGTGTACTCTTTATCAGATGTCAGTTGACCAGGGATGCTTGCCACAAGACTGGAAAATTGCTCATGTGTCTCCAATATTTAAGAAGGGAAAAAGGTCATTATGCACAAACTATAGACCTGTCAGTGTCGCAGCCATCTTATGCCGTGTCCTTGAAAGCCTGATTAGAGACTCAGTCATGGATCACTTGATAGTAAATAATCTTCTAGTAAAGTGTCAGCATGGTTTCATCAAGGGTAGATCTTGCCTTACTCAGCTCTTAGCCGTATTGGACCTGTGGACTAGAGTGCTGGACAATGGTGGCTGTCTAGACAATGTATACCTTGATTTTGCTAAGGCATTTGACAGTGTTCCTTATCAGAGACTACTGACTAAGTTACATGGATATGGTATACAAGGGAAAATATTGAATTGGATCAGTTCATTTCTGCAAGGACGAGAACAGTGTGTAATCGTGAATGGCACCAAGTCGTCAATGAGTGCAGTTACTAGTGGGATACCCCAAGGAAGTGTTCTGGGACCCTTGCTCTTCATAATTTATGTCAATGACCTCCCAGATGGCGTGCATTCTTCTATAGCTATGTTTGCGGATGATTCTAAGGTTTTTAGAGAAGTTATTGACCAACAGGACTGTGTAGAACTACAGCGGGATTTAGATAGCCTGCAGGATTGGTCACGTATATGGTTACTGAAATTCAATGCACCTAAGTGCAAAGTTATGCATTTTGGTGGAAGAAATGTTAAATTTAAATACCACATGGAGAATGAGAATGGAGAACAGATAGAATTAAGTGAAACACAGCTTGAGAAAGACCTTGGTGTCTATATGGACCCGAGCTTGAAATTCAGTCTGCATTGGGAACAGAAGGTGAATATGGCAAATAAGCTGGTTGGCATGACAAGGAGATCCTATAAGTATCTAGATGGCCCATCGCTGAAAAAGCTCTATACTGGTATTGTTCGCCCACATCTGGAATATTGTAACTCTGCTTGTACGCCAGTTCTACTTGGTGACTGTGTTATGATTGAGAATGTTCAGCGCAGGGCAACTAAACTTGTGCCACGGCTAAAGCACCTGGAGTATACAGAGAGACTAAGAAAACTGGACCTCCCTAGCCTGTACTACAGACGTTTACGTGGTGACATGATTGAAGTGTTCAAACATATACATGGAAAGTATAGTGTTGATGTGGACTACATACAATTTAATGAGAATGTCTCTTTACGACGAGGCCGTTTTATCCTCCATAAGGAAAAGTAAAAAAAAGCATGCAGAACAAACTTTTTCAGTGTAAGGGTGGTAAATCCATGGAACAGTCTGCCTGAGAGCATAAAGGATTCACCTAGTATGAACGCTTTTAAAAATAGACTGGATAAGCATTGGAAAAAGCACAGATATTGCCAGGAACCATTACACTTGAAGTTCTTAGCTGATGCAATGAGAGTATACGATGAGACCGATCTTCCAACCGGCAGCTATCGCTAAGCCGACAAGGGAAGAAGAGGATGTATGTATGTATATGTATGTATGTATGTATGAATCAGTGTACCATTTCCAAAACAATAAATATTTTAATATCCTATACTTGACTTAAAAATTAACTATTATGAATGTGCATTGTGTGCTGTACCTTTTTGTCAAGTTAAAGTTAACAACTAATATAAAAGTTACATTGCACGAACAAGGTATATTTTACTAATTATTATTATTTTTTTTTTTTTAAGATTGTCTGGTGTATGGCATCATGGCAAACCTGCATATTCCACAATTTTCTAAGGAATTTCTGGTTTCAACCCCAGGTCATAAAAGATTGTACATTTCTAATAATGACTGATTGATTGATTTTATTTTTATAGTAGTACTTGTATAATATAAGTACAAAAATATATTTGACTAATGTTTAGTATTGTTAGTGAAATAATTATCAGTTGAAAATGAGATATCTGTCTGTTTGTAGTACGTACCCCCACCTTAGCATACATACCCCCCTTGTTCACAGATATGTTAGTTTTGGTCTTTGTTTGTAAAGTGATAATATGTCAAGTGGACAACTCTGTTAAAAACACAGGTTTGATAATTATGTTTTGGATCTTAACACAAAATTTCTATAAATATGAAACATGACATTGCCTCTACTTTTTAATTGTATTCTTGTTTAATTTACTCATTTTGGCTATGTTCTTTGAAGAACAATTCCACAAACTTTTGTACTTGGACTCCTTGGTCTATTTTGTTCATAAATTGTAACAGTTATGAGCCACCTAATCCAAGGATGAGCAGTATTCGGTTGAAAATCTCTCAATTTCATTTTAGTAAGTTCATGGAGTAGACTATACATACCTTTATGATACATTTACAATGAGATAATTATCAAACCATTTGTTTACTTTCTATATACTTATTCAAAATTAACTTCAAAGTTTCAGTTGGTCTGGCTAATGAATTTGGTAGAGAGTCGGATATTATCAAAATTATTGTAAGAAGTTTTGTGTAAAGAAATTTTGCGATGATACCATACACCAGACAATCTTAAAAAAGCTAGATAAATAATTAGTCAAAATATAACTTGTTTGTGCAATATAAGCTTTATATTAATTGTGAAATTTACCTTGAAGGAAAGGTACAGCACATAATGCACATTCATAACAGTTGATTTTTGATAAGACTAGGACGTTAAAATATTCACTGTCTTGGAAGTAATACACTGATTCGTGATTTTTTTTTATTTATTTTATTCAGCTTGTTATCATAAGTTGCATCTTGAATGTTTGGTAACATCAAAAATTATTTTATTTCATTGTAACACTGTCAAGTGTACATTCAGACCTTGATTGTGGCCAACCCGTGTTCTTTTCATTTGAAGTACCATAATGCTGTTGTTGCACTTAGATCTTTTCTTATAGTTGGGTGTTGAGGAAGCATTTCAAGGTGAGTGATGTGTTTAAATCTTTATTTTTTTCTTTTTTTTCAGTAGACTGAAATATTTACATAAGGGGGGAACAGTATCTTCCAAAGTTTGTTCTTCCAAAAAAAGTTAAAGTGCAAGATAATTGTTTTATATGAAAATAACTACATGCTAAAGGGAGGAATTTTTACTTAGTTTTTAATTTGTTTTTAGAATTTTATCGAACTTAAACATTTAAGTTTCAAAGTGGAATTAAAAATAAAAAAGATGTTTTTTGGTAACAATATTTATAGAAAGAATAGAGCTAACCTTTTGGGGGAAATATCTAAACTACCAATTTGTGTAGATAAGACACTAAACTTTTGCGAGAATGGTGTTATTTTAGGTTAAATTGATAGAATTTATTAAATGTCTTATAACGTGAGTAATTTGTGTTTTTGAAAATAACATAATTCAAATATATCACTTGTAAACCTTTGCCACGATTTGGTATTTTTTATTTGCCTTTCAAGAACGTTAGATATTTCAAAATATAAACCATTAATTAAAATTTCTTCTATTTAAACTAAATAGAACAAAATTTGGAGTAAACCTGATAATACATTGTCATATTTAAACTTGAAAATGTTCAAATTTTTATCACATAAATCGTGAGAAAATTTGAAAAATATGATATTTTTGTGAATATCCTTAAATAGCACGTCTTTGACATTTTGTATTTTATTTATTTATTTAGTTTTATTTATTTTACTTTTTACTCTCTCATCTCAGAATGCAAAAGCTATAAAAATCTGTACAATCATTGACACGGTTGTAAATAGCCCAGTTTCAAATCCTAGAACTCTGGCGATGGAGTTACTACTCATATAGCCAGCAGTATGAAGATATCGGCCAATCGTGAACAACCGGAAGTGCCATAACGCTACTGTTGCGCTGGGGTCTGTCATCACATAGAATGCTCCAATAAAGACAAATAGTGGGATGTTCTCCAGATCATTCAAGTGACACCTAAAAGTACATTTTGGGGGGCTTAATATGCAATTTAAATATATAATTATTATCACTGCATGAACAGTTAGCTTTCATAATGTTTTTCATATATAAATTTAAGAGTGTGCATTGGCAACTTTATTACAGTGAAAAAGGAAAATATATTAAACAGCTTTTATTTCTTATTGAATTTGAGGTATTTTTACAAATTAGGAAAAATATTATATTGGCCACTACAGTTAACAACAATTTCTTAAAAGAATATATTTTTCAATAAGCTATTATTTTCTACGGGAAAAGAGCCTGTTTTCAAATGGCAAAGGTTGTGCACATTTATACTAACAGCTTGCAGGTAGAGCGGAATTAGGGGTGGGATCAAATACCCTCAAAGAACAATGGTGTAAACATGTTTCCGGAAGCAGGTCAGAGATTTTAAAATACCAAGTTTTACTTGAAAATGAAATAAATCTGAAATAAGAGTTACTTACCTTCTTGTTCGCTCAACATCTTCGTCCACACCTACTTTAACATTAGCTACCTTAGAATCTTCGGGATTTGAAACGATCTGTTAAACGTATATAATTAAAGATGACATGTCATTGAAAAATAGACTGTTCAATTATCTTTACCTGGTACATTTAATATAGTATAATATTTCAATGTAGTTCCACATATGCTATTAGCTGTATAGTGCATTCGGAGGAAATGTTTGTGACAATGACGTGTATGGTGTACTTCATTAATTCATTAAAAGTATGATGTACTAACCTTTCTGGTTATTCTAAAGTAAGCGGTCCACCAGGTTATCAAAACCATTTTGAATAGGCATGCTGATGCATACAAGATGTAGCTGTGCACTACAGGGTTGTTAAAAACTGCTTCACTGAAGGTCATGTTTGATGTCTGTGTAGATATTTTCCTGAGCAGTCTATTGACAGTTTATTGGTGATTTTGTGGTGCATGAAATTTATTTATATAGCTTATTTTCAGCTACGCAAGTCACAAAACAAATAGTTATTCAGAACATTGTTCTAGAAAGCGTTATATGCAACCCAGAAAAGGTTCAAGAGATAAACGAGTGAGATATAGACGATAAATTGCCAGATACCTTGTTTATAAAAACTACGAAGTGTCATTTGAGTATATGTAACAATTTTAATAATTAATGACGACTTAAGATAATGTGTCCGATGTGTCAATCACACTTACAGAATATCTAAAGAATATTTGACATAGTAATTAATCTTGACTATTTCTTAGTGTGATTTTTTCGAAGATAATTGATTACAGAAAAGAATAATAATCCTCTTTTCAGACATGTACTCAAATGGTATTTCTGTACCGTATGGTGTGACCTTATCTGGAGTGGAGGATGGGTTTCATCGGTTGTTGACCGATGTTCGGCTAGAACGTGATCAGAGTTATCAAAGTTCAGTCAAAATCAAAATGACTTTTCCTCGCTCCTGCTAAAATGTTGTTTTTTTACAAGAAATATCTATGTCAGATATGTCTTGAACAAGATTACAACTCAATAAATAATAACATACTTCCTAATTTTAGATAGGTGTTGAAAGTGCCGAATCGGTAGGTGATATGATGAATAATTTAATTCATCCAATGAAAGAATTTCGTAAACAAATATGTGTAAATATTTACTCAAATGGTATTTCTGTACCTTATGGTGCGACCTCAAGTGGAGTAGAAGATGAGTTTCATCAGTTGTTGACAAGTGATCGGCTGGGGCATAATCAGTTATCAAAGTCAAATTTGTTGGATATTAAGGTCGGGTTAACATTTGTTCTTTGGGATTGTAGAACGCAAAACACCGTATATTGATCTTCTTACCGTGTGTATATGTCTGTTTATACCTTGTCTAGGGTGAATGCTGAAGGTTGCACACTATTATGCAACAATTGGCTGTCCAGCTTAATGAGCAAGCATGCATTGCAGGACAGAGGTTTGGAGTTGCATTATGTCGTCATCTCGTTTATTCCTGTATTATGCCCTCCAATGTGAACACATGTTTCTCTTGACAGGAACAGGGGTTCCTGGCATCTGAGGACAGTGCCTGTTCCAAAGTCAGAATTCTAAATCTGAATAATCTGGATGATTATGATTCAGACAATCCAAAATAAAAACTATTCAAAATGTCCACAAAGTTAATGATTAACAAAGTAATGTACATGAAACTAACGCTGTATCCCTCCTGCCTGATTGGTATGTCGAGGATTACAGTGTATAGTGTAAGGTGTGTTTTGCCCAATTTCAGTGTCTCCCTGTTGGGTTTGTGTTATTTTGACCGTGTTACTGATTTAAAGGCTTATAGTGATGCACTCCCGGAAATACATTTACATGTATAAGACACTGAAATTGGATCTCAGATATTTTTTATGTTTTTTTCATAAGTGATCTTAGATATGGCCAGAAATATTAATAAATGTAAGGCTAGGTTACCTTTTGAAACACTGAATTTAAGGATTGGATTGTACAGAACAGAGCCATTGTTTCAGCGCTATGAACAGACGTGTCTGGTATCATCATCATCATCATCATTATTATTATTATTATTATTATTATTATTATTATTATTATTATTATTATTATTATTATTATTATAATTATTATTATCATTATCATTATCATTATCATTATCATTATTATTATTATTATTATTATTATTATTATTATTATTATTATTATTATTAATAGAAATATCCACACTTTAAGGTCATGAAAGTAGAATTAATATCTTTATACATGGATTATCCAAGGTTGTCATTTCAGCTTTCATCCTTTTTGTTGTATATTACATAGGGGAGAATTGTCATTGTATTGAGCACACAATTTCAGCACTCTCTTAGTTTTTCTTCTATCATTACACTCAGGATGAGTCCTCTGTACTGTGCTGATTGATGCTTTTTGAGCAGTAAAATATCTTTCATTGATAACAATTTGTTTGGTGGTTTGTTCATTTGTGTGTATTTGTTTTACATCATTTCAACAATATTTCCTTGGCATGACAATCCATCCCGTCACAGATTTACAAGGCAAACATGGAGTTCACATGTAACAAAAACCAAAGAAAGTTTCTACTTTCATCCGGGCAATTTTATTTAGTACATCAGAACATGCAGAGTATATAGTTACATATCCGTGCCTCACCATAGACGTCTTATTTTCTGTATAGGGAAGTGTGTTCCATATACTTTGCCAGTCTCGTTTACCAGTAGACACGCCACGTGAAAGACACATGGATTTCTGGTTGAAATTTCGTGACTTTCAAGACCTAGATTTGTGGGTCAGTTCATGATGTGGATAAACTCAACAAAATTGGAGATGGTAGATAAGTAGAAAACATGTTGTTGTTCAGTATTGATGTAGATATTTTTTATTACAAGATATGATATGTGTTACAAGTGAATCATTTTAAAATGTGTAAGCAACTTCTATGAAGCAGTTAATCTTGATAATTTGTCTGGTTAAAAGATAAATACATAAACTGGCATTCATGTTACTCTAAAATTTATAATCTACGTTTTTGTGAGCTATATGTATTAAGTTAGGCGTTTCTTTTCTCAATTTAGACTGATCTAACCCTGCTAACGGAAAGTTCCTTTGAGACAGGGATAACCAAGTATATGGCATTGCTCAGATAGCTATCTGTGGTAATGATAATAAGAAAAAGAAAATTATTTTCTCACGTAGATAATTCCTGTCTTCAAACCATGAAAATTTTGGATCTTCTTCTCGTCTTTATCACATAATTAATTCACGTCTTTTCCAAGTGAATAATTTGGTTTTTTTCCACATAAATAAATCACGTCCTACCCACTTGTTAATGATTTTGCTTTACATATTCCACCAGTAATCCACGTCACAACCACATCATTTCAACCAGTTTTATCTGCTAGGTAATTGTTCTAACATCTCAATCAAGAGGCACATTCAGTTGTAATTGGTGCATGCAGATTGTGTTAAGTTGTGATGTTGGGTTTTGCAATGTATGGATACATGTGGTATCAACTATTCACGGTTCATTGGAGTCTATTTCTTATATTTATTCTAACCACCAAAGCCACACAATGGACCAGCATTCTTAAATATCCCCCAGCAATATTTGTTTAATCAACTTAGAGCATTCTTAAATTCTAAAAACCTCCTTTGATTAGATTCTACAAAGCTACACAGGCCTGCGCATGTGACAAAATTACCATACAACAGTAATGATTCTTACTCCCATAGAAATACATGTGAAAAAGCCAACAGCAAAGCAAGGGCTTCTCAGCATTGTGTATCCGGTCCTGTAAGCTACAGTGTGCAGGAACCTCGCCCCCGTGAAGGCTTTCAGATGAAGTATGGCTGTGGATGGGTCCGGGTTGACAGCAACAAACATTGCTCCCAGCAGTACGAACACTGGGATATTCTCAAGGTCATTCCTGTGCATTCTGAAATTCAGAATTGTTTTCTGAGAATATAATTTCACATTCGAAGAAAAAGTTTGAATTGAGAAAATATAGTAGAACTTATGTTCTGTGCAAAGTTGGTTGAAATGCTTGATATTTAAAAATATTTCCAAAATGGCTACCTTCGTATTCTCTCCACATCATCATTTCTATCAGTGCTACTTCCTAACAAATCAGCATCTTCTTGTGTCACAGCTGACTTAAATTAAAAACACATTTGATATGTAGCGATAAGTCAGGTTACATGACATCAATTTGAGGTGGAGGTGTGTTTTTAAAAGTATATATCTGAAAACATGATCGGTATAGATTAGCTGTTGAATTTGCACCATTATTTACATCGGATTTTGTTATTTAAATTAGATTTTTTACAGAATGATAAACATTCTCAAAAAAAGGTTTAATAGGTCATGATTTTGATGGAGTTTGTATTGTTTGTTCTGTTTTAGGGGGTTTTCTATTGTGAAATAACAGTAAAGAATAGAATAAAATGAATATTTTCTAAGATCAAATAGATTTAATATTTTCAAATGTTTATGATATTTATATAATTATATGAAAATAATCCACATAAAAGTACATAACGACTGTTTCATAATTGAGTTGAAAAAAATCATGATGACAATAATCATACCCAAAGAATATTTTAAAACTCAATTTAATTTGCTAATATTAAGGTCACGGGTTTTCTCTGATATACATGAGACTAGCCACATCTGTAAATTAAACATAACTTTAAAATTGTAATATTTGACAATGCCAAATGTAAAGTGAGTATTAAGAATCTGAATCTAGATCAAATTACACGATTTGCATACAATAACACATTTTAATGATGAGTAATTCATAAGAAATACGAATGATGGGTAATTTACCCCTTTGTATTCAAAAGTCTTTGTCACATTGACAATTCAGGGTCCGAGTTGGTTAATCACCTTCTGCAAAGCGTCAACCTGGATTTAGAGTCCTTCAAACAAGCTTTTTTATATATATATATTGTATCTGTGACTCACATAATGAAATAGGGTTGGCTTAAATTCTGTGATGTTTTAGGATATTATCTATCAGATATCTGGTCAAAACGTTATGATATTAAATAACCTAGATGGTTGATGTACTTTTAAACTATCATTTATAAAATGACGTTTAACATGTTAGATATGAAGTCAGACAGTAACATATGCCAAATTCAAAGATACTCATTCCAATGCACCTGGTTAAGCCTTTCTTCTGTGTTTGGTTGCATGCATCTGTTAAGGCATACTTACCCCTGTCTTGAACCTGATGATAGCAGTCCATATTGACATTAATATCATTTTCAGTAGACAGGCAGTGGAACATAAGATATATGTTCTGAAGACAGGATTATCAAAAGTAAATAGGTCCACAACCTGAGGCATATTTGTCTGGTGTTGGTATCTTGTTAAACCATAGAATTATGATATTACTTGATATCGTTGACTGAATGTGTGTGTTATCACAAAACACAAAAAAAATCGTCTGTGAACATTGGCAAAAACGAGGCCAAGAAAATAATTATTTTGACGGGAATCTGATCAAGTGCGATAAATATCGATATTTTCGAAGACTAAATGTATTCGATTTTCAGTAAAGATTATAATTACAATTCGGGAATTTGAAATTTATTAACATTTGCAAATTGTCACCATAGAAATATAAAATGACATATGAGTGTATGGCTGAACACAGTAAATACGGTTGTGCCTCTTGAGATGCTCACATGACCTGTGATCTCTGTTGCTCATGTGCTCATAGCATATTTGTTATATGCTGTTATATGCTTTTTGGAATTGCATTAAGTGTTCGGCCCTTGTTATGAGATTTTGATGCAATAATTCGCTTTCGGTGCCGTCACAGCTTGCATGGCCACAGGTATCATGGATGATAATAGAATAGGTGCAAATGCTTTGTCTGTACGCCCTATTCTACAATTTACTCCCCCACCTCTGTTTCTTTCCTGTGATTCACCTCTAAAGTTAGGTATTTTCGCCTCTGGAAAATAACAATGTAAATTCTTTTTACCACAGGTTGTAGATTTAACATTTATTCCTTAATAGTTAGTTGTAAATGACACAAGAAATAATTGACGTTGCACAAGTAAAACATTTCTGTTTCTTAGATTGTCATATTCACTATGGTCTACCAGGGACTTTATGAAAGAAAAAACCTTTTTGGGTGGCCTAAAAGTAAGGTATTGCCATATTTTCTCTACATGGCACCTAGAATGGCATATAATAGAATATGGTCCCTTGCTTTGTCATCATTGGCGCATGTCAGTTTGTCAGTGAGGCTTTTCACACGAAATCGGTCAGTGTCCCGTGACTTTCACAAACCACTTAGTAACAAGGTTCACCAGAAGAACAGGCCTGGAACCTTAGTGCAGAAAATCATTCCATCCACTTGCTTGTCAAATGTTACCCATAACCACATGGGAAAATTATTCATTAATTTCAACAAGCATTGTTCTCGCACGTGTATCTGTAGTTTATAACTGGGTTGAGCGCATTATTCGATATTTAAGTGTGTTACTGAAAGGTTCTTGAGAGAATGGCAAATGTTCAATGGAGGTGTGGACATAGTAGTTTGGTATTTGTCTTTAAAATTTGATGCATGGCTAAATTTGAACAATATTACAAAATGTCTTATATTTCATCGTATTAGTCATATTTGAATGATGGTTTTTGCCTTCAATATATACCAACGTACAGGAATATATGTGTTTCACTTCAATCTGTGAACAAGACCAGATTGTCTATAAACATTCTCACATACAAAAATGTAACCACCATCTTACACGTTTTAATCCATATTCAGAGTTGTAAAATGAATCTTGTGAGGTATATTTCTCAGATTAGATTTGAATGTATTAAGATATGGATTTTGATTATGAATATGAATGATGTGAATGTATACTGCATATCTTTAAATAAATCTATAAAGTTTGTAATAGCAAACTGTATAACTTGAATATATTATCAAATCCAAGATAGTACCTAATTAAGCATATCGAAATATGATGTGTTTAAGGTTTTGCCAAACTCTTAATTCAAGTTGTAAGTCCCTTTGGTGGAAGGCCAGCAACACTCCTCTTCAAAACTGAATTTGAACACCTGCAACAGACAACAACTGTCACCTGGTGTACTTTCCCATGATAGAACCTAGACTATGCAGTCCAAATCTATATATGGACATGTTATTAGTGTCTATGATAGAACCTGAATACAAATCTAAACTGAGCCTGCTCCCCCTAGCGTCAAATGGTTTAATAGAAATATAATGTATTTTCAGAAGAAATCTGATAATTCAAAATTATTTGTTCTATAACACTTTGAGTTTGAAAAATATATTGACCAATGCAAAATGTCCTTTGTGAGGTTTCATTCTGAACAGACAGCGATCCAAAATAAGCCCCCAATGGTATTGTTATTGTTGTTCACATACCAAATAACACGTGTTAAGAAAGAAACTCATTGCTATGACATACATTGATTTAAAACTCGGTTGTGCATGAGATAACACTCACATTTAGGCCAAGGAACATCTAACCTTGTGCGTTAAACATGAACAATATAATCACAGTTTACTAAACTTGGCATTTCCTATGTGATGTCTTATAATATGTCCCTTTCATAGTTGACTTATTCAGTAATAATCAAAATATTGATACGATAATAAATTTAAAATCTCAAAAAACGCTGGAAAGAGACTTTTTACAGTAATTTGTTCCATGCATTTTATTTTTCTCAAGATTTGCACCCAAATTTGATTGGTAAAATATTGAATTTACTTTGACTAGAAACATATAGTTATTCTTGGCCATATGTTGATAAAAAGTCGATAAGTTAAGATGTCCAGGATGTCAAGTCATAACCAAACAGGAAGTATGTTGTAAGCGATGTTGACTGCAAAAAGCAATGTGTTTAATATTTTTTGTTTCTATTCAATAGTGAACTTACTCAAGATGATATCAAACAATATCATACTACAAAAGAGACGGACATCTCTCAAGGTTGGTTTCAAATGAAATTTTAATTTACATTGGCCAGTATTAATGTCCTCTTTCTCTTGACTCTGAACTAGTGTACCTGGCTATCTATACATCAGTACTTTAGTTTGTTTTTAACTACTTTGTCTCATAACTCTGTGTGAATAATTATGAAAACAACATGACATGTTATTCCCTTAAGAGAAATTACCAGACTTTGACAATAAAAGTCATGGAACCAGTATTTTGGGGAGATGAAAAGGTTGCTTTGTGTCAATGCGTTGCTTTAGCGGCAAACCCATGTGTATAAGTGGTAGTAGTGGCTGTAAATTGATTGAAAAATGCTTGAAAATCTCTTAAGGGCCTAACACGTAATGAACTGAATGTCACATTGATTAGCTTGATGTCTAATATTTTGAAATTCACCATTATATATATATATATAAATATTACAGACAGGGGATAAGGCTGTTTGGGAGGAGGACAAACACGAATTGCCAGCATATCTCGCAAGTTCTACATATAACGAGCTGACAAGGTATGCATCTCAGCATTAATGCACTGCTAAATTTCACAAATGTTCTCGGTGCGATGCCAATTGGCTGTCACGAGTAAACTTAAAGATGTTGATGTGCATATAAATATTGGTGGCAACTCCCCATTCCTGGTCGACGGTTCAAAGATTCTTTACAATGGCTCTTTGGCAGATTGCAGTGAACCAGTCACCATTAATGTTCACTACGCTTTATGCCTTCTTGCTCCTCCACGGGAGCCACTAACTTGTTTATACATCACAAATCCTAAGACCACAGGGTAAAATGTTCTTCGATATAATAAGTACAGGATGTCAATCATTATATCAATTAGTAGTCCAAAACAAAAAACGAAAAATAATAAGTAGACATAGAAATGTCCTTATGATATATATATATATATGAATTTTTTCAAGTGGAGAGAGAGACAGAATCTTTTATATGAATAAATTTATATATATATATATATATATATATATATATATATATATATATATATATATATATATATATATATATATATATATATATATATATATATATATATATATATATTCATTGCTCTGTCATGCCTTAATGTCATCCTTTTTTTATCTTTTTAATAATCATAAAAATAGGTCACTGGAAATGTCATGTTGTAAGATGCCGTGCGAAACTACAATATCCTTGTTATATTGCTCTCAGATTGAAATAGATTTTGACGTGTATTGTTATGAATTTTCGTTCAGATAGAACTTTTCCTTAAATTGATATCTCATATTAAATACACATCTGTGGGGACATCTTCAAATAAATCACACGCTTTAAAGATTCTAAAGCTTTGGAGAGGTTAAACAAACCAGTGGTGTAACAAGAAAGTCTTTTTTAAAGAATTTGTGTGCAAATTCCTTTTTGAAAATAATATTTATATTTGTCCATCCCCTAAATATCAAATGGCATGGCCGTAAATCTCGCCAAATGTTGTCTAGTGAAGATGCGTTTGATTTTAAAAGTCTAATGTGAGGTTGGCAATCTTTGTTTCCGAGCGGATTTGTGAACTGCTGAAAGAAGGAAATGTGCACGGTTTGGGGCACCACTATCCAAAACCGCTATGCAAGAGTATAAATCGAATACATTACAGACTGAAATGTACACAGAAATCTCTGAAGCCCTCGTCGTCTCTGATCACTATATATGCAATTTGTTTTGATATAGTCTATATTACTACACATATTTATTAATCAGTGCTCTAAGAGTTGCATACAAAAGAGTTCTCGAAAAGACAGGGTTTTCATCAAATAAATCATTAAGTATAATTTTTTTAATGTTCTAGTATTCATTCCATAAAACTTTGTATCGTAAGATATTGTTGATAATGTACTGGGAAAACCAAACTTAACTCCACATAAATTGATATTTGGAATGAAATCGACGAATCTTTGTTTCATTTACTGATTTCAAGTAGCAATTGTTGGGTACGAAAATGTCGTTTCGAGGTCTTATCAATATGGTGCACCTTTGGTCGGCATATACATTGAATAACATTGAGAAGCATTAAATACATTGCACAATCTTATTTGAATATGTTGGCTCAAAATACTATTATTTGTTTGTATGATGCTGAAGTATTGTTTCCAAGTACTGTCTCCTATTATCCAGAAAACATCTGAGCAAATGCTCAAAATGTATATACTATATTAGCATATACTGCAGCGTAAATTGTTTGACCATTTTCATTTTTGTTTTATTTATCCCACAATATTTAATTTCAGGAGTCAAATTGATGACCTTGAAAACATTCCTCCGTTTATCCTGATTGGTCTATTGTACATTCTTTGTGACCCGGATGAAGGAGAGGCCTTGTTACATTTCCGTGCTTTCACCATTTCACATCTGCTCCATACATACAGTGACCAGCTGAATTTACCCAAACCAGTTCAAACCATTCTTTGGTTTGGCAGGACGGTTTCAACATTATCCATGGGACTGAATGTTTTACACAATATAAAGAATTGAGTATTTGTAACGGTATAGTGCTTTGTATTTCCTGAAACTAGAGTAATGTATCTCTAAATATATATTGGCATTGACCAAACTCATAAAAATAACTAGACCAGAACATATTGTCTACATGTATTCAATAATTGACCAGAAGTGAAAAAACAAAAGAAAGGTTTTTCTCTCCAGTTTATCTTAACCTCGCGAAACGATCTCACTTTCTATTTTGAACTTCATGAAATCATGAAAAACTGTCTGTTATTTGTTTTGAATTCGTTTATTTATGGTGCAATTGTGTCAAAAATAAATGATATAAAATCACATGTTACGTCAAATATAAGCGATGGAGAAATTGGGGGCCACGGGCCGTGGTAATAGAGCCGTAGTATAAGCACCAGTTTCTCTATGGTAATGCTAAGGTCGTGGGTCTGATCTCCGGCCATGCTAAGATTGGGTTCGTGTTACGCTTGAGCTGAAGCCTGTGACCGTCGTCCTTAAAAATCTGTGACTGGATGGGTTGTCGACATTATAATTCAGTGAGGCAGCACCGTTTCTGCTACAGATAGGTCTCATTACGAAATGTCTGAAATAATGTTGGAACTGATTCAAACCCCAAACAAACCAAATAAACAAACTTAATGATTTGGTGGAGAGTTCAATAAAGATTATGTATGCGAAGGTTTTTTGTTTTGTTTTGTCTTTTGTTATTTAACCTCACATAGATATGAGGTTTTAAGCATATTGCTTTTCTATAAAGAATCAGCTAACACTTACATGTATATATATACATGTATATGAATAGTATTCTGATAATAATAAGCGAAATATTTGAGTCTCTATGTGTGTTTACTGTCCATGTTTTTATCTCGATATTTGAGATATTTTATAGAGGTTTAAAAGGATCTCTCCACAAAACTCGCCGAGAAATTTAAATATGTTCACTGATAAAGTGAACGATCATACTAAATCATACTAAACGCATGTATACAAATAGTCAAAATGGTAATTCATTGGTAACGGCATTCGAGTACAAAACATGTACAAACATTTGAGTCCAAATCTCAATATATTCAGATATGACTAAAGGCTTTTTGTATATATTGTACACTAATATATAGCACCATGTTATCGTGACCTGTCCTCATCACTCGAATCTGTGATAAGATAAGGAGTTACTAAATACAATCCGATCTTGAAAGTGATGGAGACATTGAGCAAATAAAACATGGAGAAAATGATGGACGCTGACAATACCGTGTTCAGGGGTTTTGTATTTTATGCAACAGCAAGCTTAAGTTCAATGGTATTAATGAGTATGAGCAGGATGATCAATAATAAACAGGAGAGGGTGAGTTTGAAACCTGCACACGAGTTTGCACCAAGCTTGTCGATGTGCACTGATTGTAGATCAAGCTGACATGACATCAAGATGACCTATATTTTAATTGACAGGTCACGTCGCAAAGCTTAAACCAATTTCCACTCTCATGTCCAAAATGTCGATACCGTATTTTCTCAAATGGAAGACCCATTTATATGTCACACTGATTTGCATTTTAATGCCTTCCCCGTTGTGTTTACCAATTTCAGAGGGTCATTTTACCTGAGGTAGATTGGATTGGTGATTCCCCTGACCTTCATATTGAAATACACAAACATCAACTGAAAAGGTTGACAATATTATATAATATAAAAATGAAATCAATAATACTTTGTTTTCATTCATTTAATGTTATACACTCTTTTGTCAGTTTTATAATTATATCAGTCATGTATGCAATATTCTAAGGACTTTTCTCTTTTAAGGAGGAATGATGAAGAACTTGAGAACATTCCTGTCTTTGTTATGGCTGGGGCTTTGTATGTTATGACTGGACCATCGCTTAACAGCGCCCTCTGGCATTTCAGGGTGTTTTTCTTCTCGCGTCTTTTGCGCTTGCTCTGTTCTCAGTCTGAATGCCTGAAACCTGCCAGAAGGATATGTTTCATAGTGGGACAAACAACTGTATTATCTATGCTCTCGCAAACTTTTAGTGCAAATATGATGTAATCTACCTTTCATAACTGATAATTTTAGAACATGTTATTCTCTGTGTTTTAATATTGTCGATTTAATTGTATGTATTAATTAAGTCTGTAATAATAAAAAGGATGACAACACTTCCATTTAACCATGATAAAAATTTGATTCATACGTAGCAAATTCTGTCTGCTCTACTTGGTTTGACTTTGAGCAAAATTGAAAGTAAAATGTGAAATTTTAAGAAGTGTAGAGGGGAATTAGTATTATTGTAGATGGGTGGCTGGGTGTAGGTGGGTGGCTGGGTGTAGGTGGGAGACTGGGTGTAGGTGGGTGGTTGGGTGTAGGTGGGAGACTGGGTGAAGGTGGGTGGCTGGGTGTAGGTGGATGATTGGGTGTAGGTGGGTGGCTGGGTGTAGCAGGGTGACTGGGTGTAGGTGGGTGGCTGGGTGTAGGTGGGTGGCTGGATGTAGGTGGGTGGCTGGTTGTAGGTGGGTGACTGGGTGTAGGTTGGTGATTGGATGTAGGTGGGTGACTGGGTGTAGGTGAGTGACTGGGTGTAGCAGGGTGACTGGGTGTAGGTGGGTGGCTGGGTGTAGGTGGGTGGCTGGATGTAGGTGGGTGGCTGGATGTAGGTGGGTGACTGGGTGTAGGTGGGTGACTGGATGTGTAGAGGGGAATTAGTATTATTGTAGATGGGTGGCTGGGTGTAGGTGGGTGGCTGGGTGTAGGTGGGAGACTGGGTGTAGGTGGGAGACTGGGTGTAGGTGGGTGGCTGGGTGTAGGTGGATGATTGGGTGTAGGTGGGTGGCTGGGTGTAGCAGGGTGACTGGGTGTAGGTGGGTGGCTGGGTGTAGGTGGGTGACTGGGTGTAGGTGGGTGGCTGAGTGTAGGTGGGTGACTGGGTGTAGCAGGGTGACTGGATGTAGGTGGGTGACTGGGTGTAGGTGGGTGACTGGATGTAGGTGGGTGACTGGATGTAGGTGGGTGACTGGGTGTAGCAGGGTGACTGGGTGTAGGTGGGTGACTGGGTGTAGGTGGGTGACTGATGTAGGTGGGTGACTGGGTGTAGGTGGGTGACTGGGTGTAGCAGGGTGACTGGGTGTAGGTGGGTGGCTGGGTGTAGGTGGGTGGCTGAGTGTAGGTGGGTGACTGGGTGTAGGTGGGTGGCTGAGTGTAGGTGGGTGACTGGGTGTAGCAGGGTGACTGGATGTAGGTGGGTGACTGGGTGTAGGTGGGTGACTGGATGTAGGTGGGTGACTGGGTGTAGCAGGGTGACTGGGTGTAGGTGGGTGACTGGATGTAGCAGGGTGACTGGGTGTAGGTGGGTGACTGGATGTAGCAGGGTGACTGGGTGTAGGTGGGTGGCTGAGTGTAGGTGGGTGACTGGGTGTAGCAGGGTGACTGGATGTAGGTGGGTGGCTGGGTGTAAGTGGGTGGCTGGGTGTAAGTGGGTGACTGGGTGTAGGTTGGTGGCTGGGTGTAGGTGGATGACTGGATGTAGGTGGGTGGCTGGGTGTAGGTGGGTGGCTGGGTGTAGGTGGGTGACTGAGTGTAGTGTTTGGCTGATTTCGTCTGACGAGTTTGAATGTATATCCGTTACATTTTTTATTATTGTTCACCTGCAATAATTACAATACAAATAATATGATAATCACTATCACTGCTACCACTTAAAATCCTGCTTGATATCTTTATATCTTTATCACCTTTGGCATAGTATAAAAGCGGTTTAGTGGACCTCATCTTTAGATGTAATTCTATTTTATAGACAATAAACAAGAAAATAAGAATACGAAGAAGAAGAAGAAGAAAAAGCATAAAAAAACAGCTAAAAACAACAGTGAATCACTTGCAATATTTATAGGTTGTCATTTTATTGTGTTAATACGACTGCCATGTTTGTCCTATATAAACCCAGTACTCAACAAATAATAATACCATCATGAACATTAACCCAAGATAGGGACATATATTTCGATATATAGGACACTGTGCCCTCCTGGAGGAGTCATTCAGTAACGTTTCAGCCCTCAAGATGGTGGCAACAGTTAGCATGGATAACCCTGTGTTCAGGAGCTTTGCCTTCTACGCTGCGGCATGCATAGCAAAAATGTTCATTTTGACTGGGATGACAGTATTTCAAAGGATGTCAAGAAACGTAAGTGCTATTCATTAATACTTAAACCATCATTACACGAATATAATTAGCAATGTAACGTAAGTTGATGTTTTATTTAATTTTTACTGAGCTATGAGTTCAGATAATCATTCAATTTGATGAACGGAAATGTAAGCTAAAGGTTGCTTCATTTTATTACCATCTTGGCTATGGGTTGTAGCGCATTGTCCCAATCTGAAGGTGACCCACTGTTAGCAAGACTTTACTAAGCAGGTGTTTGCATGAGATCACAGGTCAGCTAAACAAATTTTGATGACAAGGTCTTAAATGTATGGTTTGGATTTTAGCAGAAGACTTATCCACTTTCAAATGGCACAGAAATTTATGTAGATGAAATATGATAAACATTTATATTATGCAAGGAAAACGTGCTTGAAACCTCATTTAAGTAGGTCTTGTCGTGATACAACTGAGATGCTGTTGAAAGGGACGTAAAACCCCCCAAAACACACCAGAACGCTTAAATTATAGAAACTGCAATAAAATTTAAACCAATCACATGTTGGGTGGCATTTGTTGGGCGTATGATTTGAAAGAGAATTGAGTCATCTATCTTTTGATATCTATTTCAGTGTATGTACATTTTATGGTGTTTTGTTTTTTACTGGCCAATTTACTGTTCACTTTTAAGATATTCGTGAACAAGGAAGATGCGCAAATAGCTGGAAGTCATGTAAAAGTTGTCCTGAACGACGCATCTGTCGACAGAATCATGAGGTAAGCTATGTGGTCAATCAAGTTGAATAATTACTCTTAATCATAACAAAGTAGCAAAACATATCACAATTACTATTCATTTGTCTCCTGTCAGCTAGTTTTATCTGATACCTTATGGTCTCTGTATAATTATATAAATATATTACATTACAATAAAATACGTTTTGTTTCAGGAATCACCGCAATGACCTTGAGAATATTCCAGCGTTTATTTTTGTTGGAGCCCTCTACGTTTTGATTGGGCCATCCTTTGGGAGCGCCCTCTGGCACTTCCGTTTGTTTTTCTTCAGTCGTGTAATTCATACAGTGGCATATCAGTTTGCTTTACCACAACCTTCCAGGGCCCTTGCATTTACTGTTGGATTGCTTGTCACAATTTCCATGATTGTGCAGGTTATCAGTGCTACCATGTAAAATTTACATTGAATATTGACAGTAACATGGAAAGATTAATTAAACGTAATCTGGTGTGTATCTTTGTATAATAAATTAATTTTTTGTTCACTAATTCACAAAACCTATGTAAATGGTAAATACATATATTAATATCAATATTAAAGTAATAGTTATCATTATGAGTGTATCAATAAAAATGATAGGCATGCAATCAAGTAACATTTTGATGGCCTTATTACAGATTATTTTGATGGATAGAAGCCTATGAACCGCCTATGAACTTACAATTTGATTTTAATCTTTTCCGTGTGTCAGTGTCCTATTTTTAAACGTCAACGCTAGATAATTTCTAACAAAGATTTTGAATATTTGCAAAAAGGTTGTCGATTAAATCGGAATGGTTGGTCCCCTTCACCCCACTAAAAAGATGTCCGTGAAGCTCGTCCCACATTCACTTTCGTACCATATTCGTCCCACATTCGTCCCACATTCGTCCCATATTCGGTTTGTCAATTTTTGGCCCGTATACCCATCAGACTATAACAGGAAGGTCAAGATCTTTCTGGGGGGACCCCTTTAAAGGTCAGAGGCCTTTAAAAAGGTCAGGGCCCTTTTACCCTGACAAACATATAAAATATAAGCGCGAAAAGACAGAGAAGACTAAAGTGACGAGATGCCGATTTTCGCCGTTAAATTCCCCCCTTTTTTCAATTGGAATATTAAGCTAGGGGGGTCTATGATTTTTCTGAACCAAAACCATTTTGGTGCGAGACCGGTTTTGATGTGCTAGAGACCCGTAAATCGGAGAAAACCGGGAATTTTACCCATTATTTTGTGTTTGGGTACCCGGATGCCGATTTTCGCCGTTAAATTCCCCCCTTTTTTCAATTGGAATATTAAGCTAGGGGGGTCTATGATTTTTCTGAACCAAAACCATTTTGGTGCGAGACCGGTTTTAATAGGCTAGAGACCCGTAAATCTGGGAAAAACGGTGCACTTCATAAAAAAAATTTATGTTCAAGTACCTGGATGCCGATATTCGCCGTTAAATTACCTCCTTTTTTCAATTTGAATATTAAGCTAGGGGGGTCTATGATTTTTTTGAACCAAAACCATTTTGGTGCGAGACCGGTTTTAAAATGCTAGAGACCCGTAAATCGGAGAAAACCTGGAATTTTACCCAATATTTTGTGTTTGGATACCCGGATGCCGATTTTCGCCGTTAAATTCCCCCCTTTTTTCAATTGGAATATTAAGCTAGGGGGGTCTATGATTTTTCTGAACCAAAACCATTTTGGTGCGAGACCGGTTTTGATGTGCTAGAGACCCGAAAATCGGAGAAAACCGGGAATTTTACCCATTTTTTTGTGTTGAGGTACCCGGATGCCGATTTTCGCCGTTAAATTCCCCCCTTTTTTCAATTGGAATATTAAGCTAGGGGGGTCTATGATTTTTTTGAACCAAAACCATTTTGGTGCGAGACCGGTTTTAATAGGCTAGAGACCCTTAAATCTGGGAAAAACGGTGCACTTCATAAAAAAAATTTATGTTCAAGTACGTGGATGCCGATTTTCGCCGTTAAATTACCCCCTTTTTTCAATTGGAATATTAAGCTAGGGGGGTCTATGATTTTTTTGAACCAAAACCATTTTGGTGCGAGACCGGTTTTAATATGCTAGAGACCCGTAAATCGGAGAAAACCTGGAATTTTACCCAATATTTTGTGTTTGGGTACCCGGATGCCGATTTTCGCCGTTAAATTCCCCCCTTTTTTCAATTGGAATATTAAGCTAGGGGGGTCTATGATTTTTCTGAAACAAAACCATTTTGGTGCGAGACCGGTTTTAATAGGCTAGAGACCCGTAAATTGGGGAAAAAAGGTGCACTTCATAAAAAAAATTTATGTTCAAGTACCTGGATGCCGATTTGGCCGTTAAATTACCCCCTTTTTTCAATTGGAATATTAAGCTAGGGGGGTCTATGATTTTTCTGAACCAAAACCATTTTGGTGCGAGACCGGTTTTGATGTGCTAGAGACCCGTAAATCGGAGAAAACTTGGAATTTTACCCATATCCAAACACAAAAAAATGGGTAAAATTCCAAGTTTTCTCCGATTTATGGGTCTCTAGCATATTAAAACCGGTCTCGCACCAAAATGGTTTTGGTTCAGAAAAATCATAGACCCCCTAGCTTAATATTCCAATTGAAAAAAGGGGGGAATTAAAGGGCGAAAATCGGCATCCGGGTACCCAAACACAAAAAAATGAGTAAAATTCCAGGTTTTCTCCGATTTACGGGTCTCTAGCATATCAAAACCGGTCTCGCACCAAAATGGTTTTGGTTAAAAAAAATCATAGACCCCCCTAGCTTAATATTCCAATTGAAAAAAGGGGGGAATTTAACGGCGAAAATCGGCATCCGGGTATCCAAACACAAAAAAATGGGTAAAATTCCAAGTTTTCTCCGATTTACGGGTCTCTAGTATATCAAAACCGGTCTCGCACCAAAATGGTTTTGGTCAAAAAAAATCATAGACCCCCCTAGCTTAATATTCCAATTGAAAAAAGGGGGGAATTTAACGGCGAAAATCGGCATCCGGGTACCCAAACACAAAAAAATGGGTAAAATTCCAGGTTTTCTCCGATTTACGGGTCTCTAGCATATCAAAACCGGTCTCGCACCAAAATGGTTTTGGTTAAAAAAAATCATAGACCCCCCTAGCTTAATATTCCAATTGAAAAAAGGGGGGAATTTAACGGCGAAAATCGGCATCCGGGTATCCAAACACAAAAAAATGAGTAAAATTCCAGGTTTTCTCCGATTTACGGGTCTCTAGCATATCAAAACCGGTCTCGCACCAAAATGGTTTTGGTTAAAAAAAATCATAGACCCCCCTAGCTTAATATTCCAATTGAAAAAAGGGGGGAATTTAACGGCGAAAATCGGCATCCAGGTACTTGAACATAAATTTTTTTTATGAAGTGCACCGTTTTTCCCCGATTTACGGGTCTCTAGCCTATTAAAACCGGTCTCGCACCAAAATGGTTTTGGTTCAAAAAAATCATAGACCCCCCTAGCTTAATATTCCAATTGAAAAAAGGGGGGAATTTAACGGCGAAAATCGGCATCCGGGTACCTCAACACAAAAAATGGGTAAAATTCCTGGTTTTCTCCGATTTACGGGTCTCTAGCACATCAAAACCGGTCTCGCACCAAAATGGTTTTGGTTCAGAAAAATCATAGACCCCCTAGCTTAATATTCCAATTGAAAAAAGGGGGGAATTTAACGGCGAAAATCGGCATCCGGGTATCCAAACACAAAATATTGGGTAAAATTCCAAGTTTTCTCCGATTTACGGGTCTCTAGCATATTAAAACCGGTCTTGCACCAAAATGGTTTTGGTTCAAAAAAATCATAGACCCCCCTAGCTTAATATTCCAATTGAAAAAAGGGGGTAATTTAACAGCGAAAATCGGCATCCAGGTACTTGAACATAAATTTTTTTTATGAAGTGCACCGTTTTTCCCCGATTTACGGGTCTCTAGCCTATTAAAACCGGTCTCGCACCAAAATGGTTTTGGTTCAGAAAAATCATAGACCCCCCTAGCTTAATATTCCAATTGAAAAAAGGGGGGAATTTAACGGCGAAAATCGGCATCCGGGTACCCAAACACAAAATAATGGGTAAAATTCCCGGTTTTCTCCGATTTACGGGTCTCTAGCACATCAAAACCGGTCTCGCCCCAAAATGGTTTTGGTTCAGAAAAATCATAGACCCCCCTAGCTTAATATTCCAATTGAAAAAAGGGGGGAATTTAACGGCGAAAATCGGCATCCGGGTACCCAAACACAAAAAAATGGGTAAAATTCCAAGTTTTCTCCGATTTACGGGTCTCTAGCATATTAAAACGGGTCTCGCATCAAAATGGTTTTGGTTAAAAAAAATCATAGACCCCCCTAGCTTAATATTCCAATTGAAAAAAGGGGGGAATTTAACGGCGAAAATCGGCATCCAGGTACTTGAACATAAATTTTTTTTATGAAGTGCACCGTTTTTCCCCGATTTACGGGTCTCTAGCCTATTAAAACCGGTCTCGCACCAAAATGGTTTTGGTTCAGAAAAATCATTGACCCCCCTAGCTTAATAATCCAATTGAAAAAAGGGGGGAATTTAACGGTGAAAATCGGCATCCGGGTACCCAAACACAAAATAATGGGTAAAATTCCCGGTTTTCTCCGATTTACGGGTCTCTAGCACATCAAAACCGGTCTCGCACCAAAATGGTTTTGGTTCAGAAAAATCATAGACCCCCCTAGCTTAATATTCCAATTGAAAAAAGGGGGGAATTTAATGGCGAAAATTGGCATCCGGGTACCCAAACACAAAAAAATGGGTAAAATTCCAAGTTTTCTCCGATTTACGTGTCTCTAGCATATTAAAACCGGTCTCGCACCAAAATGGTTTTGGTTCAAAAAAATCATAGACCCCCCTAGCTTAATATTCCAATTGAAAAAAGGGGGGAATTTAACGGCGAAAATCGGCATCCAGGTACTTGAACATAAATTTTTTTTATGAAGTGCACCGTTTTTCCCCGATTTACGGGTCTCTAGCCTATTAAAACCGGTCTCGCACCAAAATGGTTTTGGTTCAGAAAAATCATAGACCCCCCTAGCTTAATATTCCAATTGAAAAAAGGGGGGAATTTAACGGCGAAAATCGGCATCCGGGTACCCAAACACAAAAAAATGGGTAAAATTCCAGGTTTTCTCCGATTTACGGGTCTCTAGCATATTAAAACCGGTCTCGCACCAAAATGGTTTTGGTTAAAAAAAATCATAGACCCCCCTAGCTTAATATTCCAATTGAAAAAAGGGGGTAATTTAACGGCGAAAATCGGCATCCGGGTATCCAAACACAAAAAAATGGGTAAAATTCCAAGTTTTCTCCGATTTACGGGTCTCTAGCATATTAAAACCGGTCTTGCACCAAAATGGTTTTGGTTCAGAAAAATCATAGACCCCCCTAGCTTAATATTCCAATTGAAAAAAGGGGGGAATTTAACGGCGAAAATCGGCATCCGGGTATCCAAACACAAAAAAATGGGTAAAATTCCAAGTTTTCTCCGATTTACGGGTCTCTAGCATATTAAAACCGGTCTCGCACCAAAATGGTTTTGGTTCAGAAAAATCATAGACCCCCCTAGCTTAATATTCCAATTGAAAAAAGGGGGGAATTTAACGGCGAAAATCGGCATCCGGGTACCCAAACACAAAAAAATGGGTAAAATTCCAGGTTTTCTCCGATTTACGGGTCTCTAGCATATTAAAACCGGTCTCGCACCAAAATGGTTTTGGTTCAGAAAAATCATAGACCCCCCTAGCTTAATATTCCAATTGAAAAAAGGGGGGAATTTAACGGCGAAAATCGGCATCCGGGTATCCAAACACAAAAAAATGGGTAAAATTCCAAGTTTTCTCCAATTTACGGGTCTCTAGCATATTAAAACCGGTCTCGCACCAAAATGGTTTTGGTTCAGAAAAATCATAGACCCCCCTAGCTTAATATTCCAATTGAAAAAAGGGGGGAATTTAACGGCGAAAATCGGCATCCGGGTACCCAAACACAAAAAAATGGGTAAAATTCCAGGTTTTCTCCGATTTACGGGTCTCTAGCATATTAAAACCGGTCTCGCACCAAAATGGTTTTGGTTAAAAAAAATCATAGACCCCCCTAGCTTAATATTCCAATTGAAAAAAGGGGGGAATTTAACGGCGAAAATCGGCATCCGGGTATCCAAACACAAAAAAATGGGTAAAATTCCAAGTTTTCTCCGATTTACGGGTCTCTAGCATATTAAAACCGGTCTCGCACCAAAATGGTTTTGGTTCAGAAAAATTATAGACCCCCCTAGCTTAATATTCCAATTGAAAAAAGGGGGGAATTTAACGGCGAAAATCTGCATCCAGGTACTTGAACATAAATTTTTTTTATGAAGTGCACCGTTTTTCCCCGATTTACGGGTCTCTAGCCTATTAAAACCGGTCTCGCACCAAAATGGTTTTGGTTCAGAAAAATCATAGACCCCCCTAGCTTAATATTCCAATTGAAAAAAGGGGGGAATTTAACGGCGAAAATCGGCATCTGGGTATCCAAACACAAAAAAATGGGTAAAATTCCAAGTTTTTTCCGAACTACGGGTCTCTAGCATATTAAAACCGGTCTCGCACCAAAATGGTTTTGGTTCAGAAAAATTATAGACCCCCCTAGCTTAATATTCCAATTGAAAAAAGGGGGGAATTTAACGGCGAAAATCGGCATCCGGGTATCCAAACACAAAAAAATGGGTAAAATTCCAAGTTTTCTCCGATTTACGGGTCTCTAGCATATTAAAACCGGTCTCGCACCAAAATGGTTTTGGTTCAGAAAAATCATAGACCCCCCTAGCTTAATATTCCAATTGAAAAAAGGGGGGAATTTAACGGCGAAAATCGGCATCCGGGTACCCAAACACAAAAAAATGGGTAAAATTACAAGTTTTCTCCGATTTACGGGTCTCTAGCATATTAAAACCGGTCTTGCACCAAAATGGTTTTGGTTCAGAAAAATCATAGACCCCCCTAGCTTAATATTCCAATTGAAAAAAGGGGGGAATTTAACGGCGAAAATCGGCATCCGGGTATCCAAACACAAAAAAATGGGTAAAATTCCAAGTTTTCTCCGATTTACGGGTCTCTAGCATATTAAAACCGGTCTCGCACCAAAATGGTTTTGGTTCAGAAAAATCATAGACCCCCCTAGCTTAATATTCCAATTGAAAAAAGGGGGGAATTTAACGGCGAAAATCGGCATCCGGGTACCCAAACACAAAAAAATGGGTAAAATTCCAGGTTTTCTCCGATTTACGGGTCTCTAGCATATTAAAACCGGTCTCGCACCAAAATAGTTTTGGTTCAAAAAAATCATAGACCCCCCTAGCTTAATATTCCAATTGAAAAAAGGGGGGAATTTAACGGCAAAAATCGGCATCCGGGTATCCAAACACAAAAAAATGGGTAAAATTCCAAGTTTTCTCCGATTTACGGGTCTCTAGCATATTAAAACCGGTCTCGCACCAAAATGGTTTTGGTTCAGAAAAATTATAGACCCCCCTAGCTTAATATTCCAATTGAAAAAAGGGGGGAATTTAACGGCGAAAATCGGCATCCGGGTATCCAAACACAAAAAAATGGGTAAAATTCCAAGTTTTCTCCGATTTACGGGTCTCTAGCATATTAAAACCGGTCTCGCACCAAAATGGTTTTGGTTCAGAAAAATCATAGACCCCCCTAGCTTAATATTCCAATTGAAAAAAGGGGGGAATTTAACGGCGAAAATCGGCATCCGGGTACCCAAACACAAAAAAATGGGTAAAATTCCAGGTTTTCTCCGATTTACGGGTCTCTAGCATATTAAAACCGGTCTCGCACCAAAATGGTTTTGGTTAAAAAAAATCATAGACCCCCCTAGCTTAATATTCCAATTGAAAAAAGGGGGGAATTTAACGGCGAAAATCGGCATCCGGGTATCCAAACACAAAAAATTGGGTAAAATTCCAAGTTTTCTCCGATTTACGGGTCTCTAGCATATTAAAACCGGTCTCGCACCAAAATGGTTTTGGTTCAGAAAAATTATAGACCCCCCTAGCTTAATATTCCAATTGAAAAAAGGGGGGAATTTAACGGCGAAAATCGGCATCCAGGTACTTGAACATAAATTTTTTTTATGAAGTGCACCGTTTTTCCCCGATTTACGGGTCTCTAGCCTATTAAAACCGGTCTCGCACCAAAATGGTTTTGGTTCAGAAAAATCATAGACCCCCCTAGCTTAATATTCCAATTGAAAAAAGGGGGGAATTTAACGGCGAAAATCGGCATCTGGGTATCCAAACACAAAAAAATGGGTAAAATTCCAAGTTTTTTCCGATTTACGGGTCTCTAGCATATTAAAACCGGTCTCGCACCAAAATGGTTTTGGTTCAGAAAAATTATAGACCCCCCTAGCTTAATATTCCAATTGAAAAAAGGGGGGAATTTAACGGCGAAAATCGGCATCCGGGTATCCAAACACAAAAAAATGGGTAAAATTCCAAGTTTTCTCCGATTTACGGGTCTCTAGCATATTAAAACCGGTCTTGCACCAAAATGGTTTTGGTTCAGAAAAATCATAGACCCCCCTAGCTTAATATTCCAATTGAAAAAAGGGGGGAATTTAACGGCGAAAATCGGCATCCGGGTACCCAAACACAAAAAAATGGGTAAAATTACAAGTTTTCTCCGATTTACGGGTCTCTAGCATATTAAAACCGGTCTTGCACCAAAATGGTTTTGGTACAGAAAAATCATAGACCCCCCTAGTTTAATATTCCAATTGAAAAAAGGGGGGAATTTAACGGCAAAAATCGGCATCCGGGTATCCAAACACAAAAAAATGGGTAAAATTCCAAGTTTTCTCCGATTTACGGGTCTCTAGCATATTAAAACCGGTCTCGCACCAAAATGGTTTTGGTTCAGAAAAATCATAGACCCCCCTAGCTTAATATTCCAATTGAAAAAAGGGGGGAATTTAACGGCGAAAATCGGCATCCGGGTATCCAAACACAAAAAAATGGGTAAAATTCCAAGTTTTCTCCGATTTACGGGTCTCTAGCATATTAAAACCGGTCTCGCACCAAAATGGTTTTGGTTCAGAAAAATCATAGACCCCCCTAGCTTAATATTCCAATTGAAAAAAGGGGGGAATTTAACGGCGAAAATCGGCATCCGGGTACCCAAACACAAAAAAATGGGTAAAATTCCAAGTTTTCTCCGATTTACGGGTCTCTAGCATATTAAAACCGGTCTCGCACCAAAATGGTTTTGGTTCAGAAAAATCATAGACCCCCCTAGCTTAATATTCCAATTGAAACAAGGGGGGAATTTAACGGCGAAAATCGGCATCTCGTCACTTTAGTCTTCTCTGTCTTTTCGCGCTTATATTTTATGTTTGTCAGGGTAAAAGGGCCCTGACCTTTTTAAAGGCCTCTGACCTTTAAAGGGGTCCCCCCAGAAAGATCTTGACCTTCCTATTATAGTCTGATGGGTATACGGGCCAAAAATTGACAAACCGAATATGGGACGAATGTGGGACGAATGTGGGACGAATGTGGGACGAATATGGGACGAAAGTGAATGTGGGACGAGCTTCACGGACATACTAAAAAGCTGCTCTACAAAACGTACAAAATTGATTATCTTTAAAGTTGTATTACAAGCTTCCCCTATTTTGTGCAGTGATATCATTTATATTTACCCTGCCTCACGGAACATTTGTTGTATATCCCAGACAGCCCAGGACCCTGGACCCAGGACATCCCTCAGACATCTCCTTACCTCTCATTGTTACAATATAAATATGTTGGTAACAGCATATTGGGATAGTTTAAAAATACTCTTTTAGATTGTCACGTTTGTCTCCTTCAAGATTGTAAAACAGATTGCAAGAAACATCGATTCTCATTAATTTCTCAATTATTGACAGTCTATATACTTCGTGCATGAAAATCATATGATACATTCAAAGAGTCAAATTAATGTTTATAGACGTGTTTATAGTTGGTATCTGTGTTGATGTTTGATAGATTTAATATTCATGTCCTTTGTGTTTAAACACGCTATTTTTTTTATTCTAAAAACACATGCCACACCCGAGTTCATACTGCGTCAGTGTACACAATGTAACAGGATCCTGACCATGCAAGATCACTCCAACTTCACAGATACATTTAGGGGCGATCCATTTGATTTTTGTGGGGTGGGGTGGGAGATTTTGGAAAAAAAATTTATTCACCCACCCCACACCAGAAAAAAAAATTTTTCACCCAACCCACACCAGAAAAAAAAATTATTCATCCACCCTACCAAAGAAAAAAAAATTATTCATCCAGTACTGCTGTCCCACCCCACCCCACAAAAATCAAATGGATCGCCCCTAACAAGAAAAAAAATTTATTCACCCACCCCACACCAGAAAAAAAATTTATTCACCCACCCCACACCAGAAAAAAAAATTATTCATCCACCCTACCAAAGAAAAAAAATTTATTCATCCAGTACTGCTGTCCCACCCCACCCCACAAAAATCAAATGGATCGCCCCTTACTGTCCCTGATTTAGTTTACCACTGAGGTATAGAACAAGCCTCCTCCGGTTCACCCTTTTACTTACTAAATATAGTTATTTTCAAATTTTGCACTTCAATCACAAAATGTTGGTTTCTTTCAACAAACATTGGGATAGTTAATTATTTAATTTCACATGTTGACAATTATCCTGGAACAAGGTTCGAACCCTTGCCAGTAGCTTGATACAGTGGGTTGTTGTCAGAGAAAATTAATTACTTCTTGATAAATCAGATTTGAAAATTGGTCATTTGACATTTTCAAACATTTTTTCAAAGTGACTTCCCTTCACACAAAAAACACTGGGTGGCGTCAGTGGATTCCAGAGGAAATCCCAATCAGCTTCGAAGTATCCACAAGACTGAGCCAGTGCAATTGCACAACACCATTTTCTGCACCCAGCCAAAAAGAACAGCGTGTTTGTTCAGCGCGTGTATTTTATAAACAATTGAATTTATCTGTAATTGTTCAGAAATCTCCATACGCAGCCAGGTACATATATTTATATATATATTTAATGACAAATTTTAAAATATGGACAATAAAAGTAATTTTAATAATATGATTAAAGACACGGAAGTGTAAGATTATATTCCTGTGTGTCAATTAATAGTGTTATCGTCGCCCATGGCGACAAATCAAACAAAACGACCCAGCCATCAAAACTCCGCCAGAGGTCGACACAGTTGGTGACGATACGGTTGACTGGGTTCCGTTTCAAACCTTGGAGCAGGAATCATGAATTTGGTACGAGACAAACGAGAGTGTGACCTTCCACAGTAATGAAAACAAGGCTTTGTTTGTTTGTTTGTTTGTTTGTTTGTTTGTTTGTTTGTTTGTTTGTTTGTTTGTTTGTTTGTTTGTTTGTTTGTTTGTTTGTTTGTTAATTATAAACATTAATTATAATATCTTAACTGTGACATTTGCTTAGTAACACATATTCAACAGTAGCATTATTTTTTTTGGGGGGGTGGGGTGTTGAAGGGGTTTTAAACAAAATAATTTTCATATATCTTTAAAATGCTGGAATTGGGAATTTAAGGCCAAGCCTTAAGGGTATCTAGGCATAAAAAATGTATTTTTTATGCATTGTATAGTTAATACATCAATAATCATTAGTATGTATTGATAATTTTAAGCTTCTGACTCATCAGTCACCATCTGTGTGTATGTGGATCCTTGGCTCCTTCAATTAACAAAAACTTCAACATTTTGCTTTATTTCATCAGCTATCTAACTTGTTTTTCAAGGTCACGGTTAAAATTGTAACCAAAAACTTCTTGTTACATCTAAAAGACAATGGCCTGCTGACCTACTTAAAATTATGAATGCTTAAATAGCCACTGAGTAAGCAAGACCACATGAGGCTTTTGCAATTTTCTTTCGAAATGTGGCCAATAACTTTGACATTTCATTATTTCTCATCATTTTGATAAGCAACTATAGAAGTATCTAGGTCTGGTGCGGGAGATGAATTTCTGGATTTTAATCCAAAATATACAGCATATTCTGACACAAAATACACGAGATCTCTGAGGTTGACTTACCATCCTTTATGTTCGAAATTGTACCATTTATGCATTCCTCCCTATCCTGAACAATTCTGTAATTTACCTTTACTCTAAGTTATTTTTGTACGTTCCACTCATTGAATTTCCTAGTCAGTAAAGCAAGCTTTTTTTCAAAAAGCCAATGTGTCACCTGCTGGGACAGTTAGGCCATAGTCCATTGTTTTAAGCAATGGTGTGATAATTAAATTGTCTGCTGCCCCACTCCTGGTCTTATACTCCAATCAAATTTGTTCGATCATCCTAAAGGCAAATATGACAAAACTTCCCAGCACCCAGGATGCTGGCCATTTCTTACTTCACTGTTGTCACCCACCACAAATATGACTGAGGTATTATTAGCAATTAACTTGCAATATGTCTGATAGTAATTTAACATGTCTGACCAATCAGAGCACTATAACCTGTATCTCATCAATAACTAATGAATATTCAAGTAGCTATTGCTTTAAAATCCTTTTGCTATCCCGACCCCCAGTGTGAGGAGGGGGTACATAAAGCTTAGTCGATTTCTGAAGTAGTCACCAATATTACGATTTATATATAGATGGATGGAATTTACTTCATTAGATGATTACTTGTAATGTGTGTATATGAAGCATTGCATCATTTTCTTATTAATCATACATCCATTAACACACACATATAAGTACAACAACAAAATAGGATGTGTGCACCCTTGAAAAGGAAAATTGGTGGCCCAACCGACTGAGAAAATAAATGGAGATATGTTTTGGTTTGGAAATTAAGAATGGCCGAGCACCCAAAAAAATCAATACATGAAATTTCCTTCATCCCCCAAATATATATTTCTCTAAATATTGCACTTTAAGAATTCATCATATTGCCATTATTATGTCTTGATATATTATTTTGACAGCTTTTATGGCGTGAGAAGTGATATTTCATGATAATTATTATGTTGGATACACAACAAAGTCTAACCACATATATCTGAGATAAAATGTATATGTGTTCAATGAGGTATTTTTTTACGTCTGTCTTATTATAACATCCTTTTTGTAAGTTGAAACCTTAGATAAGTGGAGAGATGGCTGTTTCTCAATCTAGTTGTGAAAGGTGGAAATCTACTAGAATAGTCAGAATATTTAAAATTGTTTTTTTTTTATATTTTTTTTTTCTTGTTTAATAAATAAGCTTTCAGACATGTATGCATGGCATATGGTGATTTAATTGTAGAATATATACTTCGAATAAGTTGGCCTCGGGGCCAACCTTGAGCATATTTAGCTACAAATGTTAATCATGGGTTTGGGACCAAATCATATATTGACAAGAGCCTTGAAGAAGGCATTTGTGGTTGTGATGGCACTGTCATAGTGGCGACACCATGTGTGCGGACTGCACACACATACACGATGTTAAAACGGGTAGACGTGGACAATTGTGACACCGGCTTTTTTCTATACTTTCTCTCAGATGACATCAGTTTCCGGTTTGCGAGGGAGCCTTGTGCCAAGTTGTGGATTCATAATGAGTTCACTTTGTATGTCACTTTTCTCCTCAAATTCATAAGCCGTCGTTGATATTTTCAAGAGGTGAGTTGCATCATGATTTTTCTATTTCAGGTCAAATATGCAACCATTTTCATTTAGGTGGACAGGGACATGTAGGCCGCGATTGAGGCCAGTCAACGTCAGCCGGGTTTATGTCACCCTGGCCATTGCCACTGTCAGTCTCAGACATCACCATGATCACCACAGTGGAACCTCACTCAGGCTATAATGAACCTGCACATTGTCTATGTGTCCTCTTACATCTTATTTTTAATGGGAGCAATGGTTTATTTTTTTATTTACCCCTAACAGACTGGACAACTTAAATGCTGATGATTCAGTGGTTGCCAGGACGAACCAATTTTTTTCCTGGATTTGTGTATCTGCATTCTAGATTGGTAGAGCTAACAATCACAGGATTCGTGCGACCATAGGATTGGCTGATAATTATAAAATTGTATTGTATATATAAAACAAATGGAACAATGGACTTTTTGACATAGAAATGTTTATATGAATGGTAAAACTGAATTGTTATGAAAATCACACCCATTGAGCTCTTCTCTTAAAATATGTAAGTCTGATGTATGATATATTAATTTTCATCTTTCAGCATTGAAGAAAGTTCAGTGCACAAAGGCTATGGTTGTTCATGTTGTTTGCGCAAAGACGTGACTCTGACTTGTCAATCTTGTCAGAATAGAACATACGCACATCGCTTTATAAGATAAAGTAATGACAAGTTTCACTGATGGATATACCCCACCATAGCACACATATAGATAACTCTTCATTTATTTATTGATTATTTATTTATTGACAAAGACCAAAATGCGCGAAATTGACGGTCGTTAGCCCTAATCATTTATAACCATAGTTGGTCAATATTCTCATCAAAGTTCTGGGGTCAAAAGTTATCAGAACAATGGGGATGTGATTGTCCTTCATATCCGATGTTAGTGGTGGACATTGACCTTCCTTCTGTCTGTTATGGGTTAAATGTTTTTATAAAAAAAATTCTATTTTCATTCAGAGATTGCCTCTTTTTTATAGTGCGATTGCTGGTTTAGAGATTTTTTATTTAGAGATTCCGTCTGAATTTGTAACAGTTCAGTTAATATTTCAAAATATTCATCTGGGGGGTTCTTATATCCCGTGGGAGTAGTTCCAAGAAGTTATCCATGTGTGGGTTGAATCCTTGGGACTGGTGGGACTTCTTTGATCTGGGGGATTTTCGCCATTAGAAGGAGAGGTGTAGGTAGTCTCTCCTTCTGTGATCTCCCCTTGCACTCCCTCTTCTTCCTCTGTTATGTCTCGAAAGATTGGAAGTATTTGATTGGGTGGTTGATGTGAATCTGTCTTTCTGTTGTGTTTACAGAATCATGATTCTCAAGTTATGTAGAAGTAGGGGTTGTCTTACTTACTTTTGACAAGTGGTTCTCTGTGGACCTCATTTGTGAGGTTGCTAGGACCTGGTGTTCCTGGAGTGGTCCTGGGTTGGGGTGCTGGTTCTGCCAATACTCGGATTTGACATTTATTCCGGAGGGAGCACAGTTGGTTCCTCTTTAAGTGTCTCCTTAGATTGTCCAGTCTAGTGTAATTGGTGTAGCAGTACTCACACATATAACTCTGTTGTAGAGTCATATGAGATGACTTTGTGTGGCTGAGCAAGGCTCTCTTGGTCGTGTAAGTTTTGCCACAAGTTGTGCAGAGGTTGTGCGGTCTTGACGTCGCCATGTTGTGCGGGTTTGTGTTGCTAAGGACTATTGTTTGTTGGTTGTCAGGGTTGAGGTGGCATTGTTATTTTGCGCCGTCGCTCGGGAAGCTTGTGTATTGTATTGTTGAGTCTGTCTCGAGTGCGAGAAAATAGAAATTGGTCGGCTCTTAACAGGGTTGATTGCTTGATTTGACTGTGGAGCCTCGTTGGAATGCTCAAACAGTGCCCAAAAATTGTGATTGGAGTATTTGTCCATTGTTTCATGGTAGAGACCTATTACTCCCAGTTTTTGGTCCTTGAACCCATAAAAAAACATGGTATGGTTCAGTGCTTGATCGTGTAGCGTTAGCCGTGAGGGGTAGATGGTGGATTTCATTCATACCTATTAGCATATTTCCATTTAATTTTTTTACTTTTTAGCATTATTCAGTGCATCTTCAATTTCAATTTCTATGCAGAGCATAGTGACAGAGCATATTGATAGTGCATAGTGGCAGAGCATAGTGGTAGTGCATAGTGGCAGTGCATAGCAAGAGCATAGTGGTAGTGCATAGTGATAGTGCACAGTGGCAGTGCAAAGTGGCAGAGCATATTGGTAGAGCATAGTGATAGTGCATAGTGGCAGAGCATAGTGGTAGTGCATAGTGGCGGAGCAAAGTGATAGTGCATAGTGGCAGAGCATAGTGATAATGCATAGTGGCGGAGCAGAGTGATAGTGCATAGTGGCAGAGCATAGTGATAGTGCATAGTGGTGGAGCATAGTGATGGTGCATAGTGGCAGAGCAAAGTGATAGTGCATAGTGGCAGAGCATAGTGGTAGTGCATAGTGATGGAGCATAGTGATAGTGCATAGTGGCGGAGCAAAGTGACAGAGCATAGTGACACTGCATAGTGGTGGAGCATAGTGGCAGAACATAGTGATAGTGCATAGTGGCGGAGCATAGTGGTAGTGCATAGTGGCAGAACATAGTGATAGTGCATAGTGGTGGAGCATAGTGATGGTGCATAGTGGCGGAGCATAGTGGCAAAACATAGTGATAGTGCATAGTGGCGGAGCATAGTGATAGTGAATAGTGGCGGAGCAAAGTGATAGTGCATAGTGGCAGAGCATAGTGATAGTGCATAGTGGCAGAGCATAGTGGTAGTGCATAGTGACGGAGCATAGTGATAGTGCATAGTGGCGGAGTAAAGTGGCAGAGCATAGTGATAGTGCATAGTGGCGGAGCATAGTGGCAGAACATAGTGATAGTGCATAGTGGCGGAGCATACTGATAGTGCATAGTGGCGGAGCATAGTGATAGTGCATAGTGGCAGAGCATAGTGGCAGAGCATAGTGATAGTGCATAGTGGCAGAGCATAGTGGTAGTGCATAGTGACGGAGCATAGTGATAGTGCATAGTGGCGGAGTAAAGTGGCAGAGCATAGTGATAGTGCATAGTGGCGGAGCATAGTGGCAGAACATAGTGATAGTGCATAGTGGCGGAGCATAGTGATAGTGCATAGTGACGGAGCATAATGATAGTGCATAGTGGCAGAGCATAGTGATAGTGCATAGTGGCAGAGCAAAGTGATAGTGCATAGTGGCAGAGCATAGTGATAGTGCATAGTGGCAGAGCATAGTGATAGTGCAAAGTGGCAGAGCATAGTGATAGTGTATAGTGGCAGAGCATAGTGACGGAGCATAGTGATAGTGCATAGTGGCGGAGCAAAGTGATAGTGCATAGTGCATGTAGATGTTTCTTTTTGAACTGATTCTTCATTCAGCAAGCTATAAATGATTGATGCTTATCCCTCTGTGTTTTTCAGAGTTACGATTTTGAATGGTGTAAGTGGGAGAAGTGTGATGCAGAAGAGAATGGTTGATCTGTGAGTGTTAATATGAAGGAGGAAATGGTGGACAGGTAAGCACGAGATATACAACTATTAACAATATAGATTCATTTATATTAGTATATTAATACTTTATAGCCAACAAAGTGAATTAATGAAATCCTTCAAAAAGAAGTGTCTCAAAAATATCCTCATAATGCTCCTGTTGAATTTTAAAGCAATTTATTGAAAAATGTACTATGTACTGTAAGAGAAAAGTCCAAAAGGTGTTATCCCGACTACCCTGTAATTTTGTGTTATTGCACTGAAACAAGAATTTTTTTATTATTTTATGCTGAAGTATTGTCCAAAGAGGAGAAAACAGGGTTTCTCTATTTTTCATGTGATTTAGTTATTGTATGTCAGTGTTTGATATTGGAGCATGCCCTGTTGACCTTAACAAGTGTCTTTTGGTCAAAGCCAGCAACAGTGAAGGTTCAGTTTATCATTTTGCTTCTTTAACACGAGAGTTGTTGTCTGTATTGAACTTGGTGGTTCTTGCTTTGATCGCCTCCTGTCTTTTACTTTTTTTCTTGATCAAATGAAACTGACTGATATTAAGTCAAAAGTACTTTGTTGTTGTTATTTCAGATATATTGTAATAGGTGATTATTTCAAAGAATTTGGTTGTTGGTTTCAGTGTAAGCAAATCAGTTCAGCTGGATGTAGTTGAGCTGCTAAAGCAGGTTCTTCAGTGGACACCACTCTATAAACCTGGACTTAACAAGGCCCTCATTCAGGCCTCCAAGGTTGGTGCATACATTGCCATCAAATCTCACTCAAACTTATTGCAGGTTTTTGTTCAAAGTAATTTTTGCACATATATGTTTATTTATGCACTTTTTAACAATCAAAACGTTTCTGGGATATTAAAAACAAATATTTTAAATATTTGCAGGTTGGGTCTATTGGCTGTGTGAAAGTTTTGCTGTCAGCAGGGGCTGATATTGACACAGAAGATGAGAACGGAGACACGCCGTTCGTGCATGCCTTCAGGGGGCGCTTCCGAGAGTGCATGGAGATGCTGAAGGAGGCAGGATGCACGACCGAGATAGCTAAGATGAGCCTGGCCCTAGCCACAGGAGATATAGAATTTGTGAAGTTCTGCCACGGTCTTGAGATACCCATAGAGAATGAGGACTGGAACACAGCAGCTGAGGGGGAACTGAAGATTCTACTGGAAGAATTACAGATTGATCCCTTTGTGGGCCAGTATGGCCGACATGGGTACGAGGACAGCCCTTTCATGTTTCTTGCTCAGGAGGGCAAGCCTCTGTTCATGCAAATGCTGCTGGACAAACATCCATGTCTGAATAAATACACTGAGGAGGACAAGAAGGAGAAGATGAATGCAGCCCTCCATAAGGCTGTAAAGTTCCGGAACTTTGACAATGTGAAGTATCTACTGGACAAGTTAGATGCTGAGTTGGAGGCGAAGGACAAGGCGGGACGAACTCCGTTTATGGCCGCATGTGAAGCCGACGAGGCCGTGGCCGAGTACCTCATGGAGAAGGGAGCGGATATTCAGCAGGAAGACAGCGAGGGCTTGAATCCCTTGCACTGGGCCTCCTGTGTAGGCTACTCTCGGGTGTGCAAAGCTCTGGTGGAGAAAGGCCTTTCTGTTAATGCCAAAGCCAAACTGGGTGCTACACCTCTGATGGTGGCATCCTCTGGTGGCCATCTGGACATTGCTCAATTCCTGATTGCAAACGGTGCAGACGTTAACGTGAGCACGCCAGAAGGCTGGACTGCCCTACATGTGTCTGTGTGGGCCAGTGCTCCCGCTGTGGTTAAGTTGCTCATCAGCTCCGGGGCCATCCCGGATGTTCAATCCACCAGACTCACCCACAACAGTGATGTGGTGCCAGGAAGCACCCCACTCCTCATTTGTATATTCCTCAACAGCATGAAGATATTCCACCAACTGATCGATGCCAACTGTAACATCAACCTTGCCGGTATTGTGTGTAAGAAAAAGTCGGATGACGGCTTACAAACTGACTTGCTAACCCCTGTGCAGTTTGCCATATCTTCCCGCGGCTGGGACTTCGCTGAGCTACTGATCAAAGCCGGCTGTAGAGTAGATTCCGTCATTCCCTGGTTCTTAGAAGAGGAACAGTGTCCAATTAAAATTCCAGAAGACCGCAAAAAAGCCTTGAAGAAACTGATAACCTCTTTCATTAAAAGTCCCGTCTCCCTTAAGGACCTGACAAGGAGATTTGTTCGGAAAATGACAGGATATGGATTGGCTCCCAAGGTCGACAAAATGGATATACCACTCAATATTAAACAATGTATTCTCTTCCAAGATCTTTTCCAACCACCTGCTGGAGAAGGATCGTTTGAAGTCTGAATTAACAAATTATCCAATTCCTAAACATAATATAGTTATGAATATTTAGTGGATGATGAATAATTGACTGATTTATCTACTACATATATACACGTGAGAATATAGGTAGTACACTAATAGATATCAAGGTCTAGCATTGGTTGATTCAGACATTCAATTAAATTGGGATTTCATTAAGGGTATATTATCAATAAGTGATTTGCAACTTTCTGTTTTGGATTCAATGTTCAAATTGATTGTGGTCATTAATGAAGCAAAACATTTCATGTTCAAATTTTATGCCTTATTGCTATGCATGAAATGTAATGCCAAAATGTGAATGATATGCTATTCTTAAACATAGTTTTAAGTATGAAAATTACGCACGTTTTTAAAGAATTGCAGATCATTTTCCTTTTGGTATTTGCTGTTGAATTGTGTCAGATTTTTTTAAATGTGAAGCTTCCGGGCTTGTATGCAGTTGATGGAGATAAATGACATGTTTTCATCAGGGTTTTATTTCCTGTGGCAGCTTTCAACATGTATACTCGACAAGATCCAGATCACATGATAATAGCTAGAGAGAAGACAACACTTGTCGACCAACTTCTATAAAACTGTATATATTATATACCTGTTAAATAATAAAATGTTAAATAATAAGACTCTACAGGTTAAAATCAAGCAGAGAAGTAAAGCATGGTCAATAGAAATGAATGGTTGAATGCACTTTGACAAAGGTCCAGAAAAATTGTCTGTTTGGATCTGTTGAGAATGAAAGTAGTTTACATTTCTTAAAGTAACCAATTTCATTTGTTTTGAGCACCCTAGAATAATTTGATATCAATAATAACAGCATAGGATTGTGGACTAGAATTGATCATGCATAAAGTAGCAGTCCTTATTAGGATATTGAGCTGTTGTCAGTGTGACTAATGATTTGACTGGTACCCTGTTAGCATCATCTGGTCACTATAAAGCATGACCAAATTAACCTTTAGCCCAAATTTCAAATGTGAGTGAATAAGAATCTAGTGTAAAGCAGTAATGGTTCACATGATCTGTCAGAAGCCTTGAGTTAAGCAAGTATTACTAAATCTAAAAGGGCATTCTAGTTTATTTTTATCTGCCATTTTTTCTTGTGCACATTATTTGGATAAGAAGTCAAGTTTGTTGTCAAAGCTTGTGTAACTCTGCAACCCTAATTTAAACTAATAAGTCTCAGTACTAACCACCTGTTGAAAAAGGAGCTTATTATTAATGACAGTTTGTTCACATTACTTTAAACACTGCAACCCTAATTAAACTAATATCAATTACTGACTAGTAGCAAATAAACTAAATATAAGATCCTTGCCATATTGTTTGGCATGCCACCTGGTGACTTCCTTTTCATATTGCAGAGTAAGCATGACATGATGCATTGCAAAAACATGGACAATGGGACAGTATGTGTTTCTATAGGTTTGTTATTCCAGGATTGTTGTGAAATTTGTGGTGCAAAGAATATGAAATATGACAAATAACATATGATTTATTAGATATGACAAATAACATATATGATGCCCTCAAAGTATACATACAAGATCCTGGAATATACACTATTTACACAGCCTGATAATCAGCGGTCAAGCCCAAATATCTAATTGGTCAAGCATGAAAAATGACCCTAAAGAAGGCCCTCCCCCCAGATTCAAAGTATGGGTGTATTTGACCAGGGTTAAGGTATGCCTGACAAAATAGGGTCATACCATGGCTGTGTGACCTTATTAAGTCACATACATTTCCAAATAGATGTTTGTCTTCAACCGCTCAATAGGAAGAAATTGTCATTGGAAGTTCTTGTTGTTTGGATACTGCATGTTAAATCTGTAATTAGAAACCTATATACTTAATTAGTGACTGCTGATGCGGAATATGATTAGATACATAATAGCTATTTATATTTCATGTATATATATATTATACCACATTTTACATATTGAATCCCAAGAAAAGGTACATATACCGGTAGTTCACAAATTATTATATTGAAAACTATTTTGCATAATATATATATATATATATCGCTTTCAGATATTTAAAAAAATTCCAATATGTCAATGTATTTTAGGATTATTCATCATATATTTATCGATTCTCAGTTTCTGATAGTATGGTTCAAGATTTATGTTCAAAATGTGAAATTGATTTGACAATTAGTCTTGTCTCGCATCAGCTTTGCTCAAATACAATGTATGTATAACTGTATATGCCACAATATCTAAGATAATATCTGTAATAATATATATATATATATATATATATGTATATATATATATATATATATATATATATATATATATATATATATATATATATATATATATATATATATATATATATATATATATATATATATATATATATATATATTCCAAACTTTAATACTGATACATGTACATTCCACTCAATACCAGCTATTGACCAAATGTCTTACAGTACACATGTTGTTTATATAACCACAATGTTAGACTTTGTCATGAGTGTCTGACATTTACATGTACTATGAAAATGGACTGATATTTGTGTTATGTTACTATCGTGTACCTTTTTACACATATTCTATAATTGCCTAATGTGAAGTGTTTTCCTTGTCAGCACTACTTCTTGCTGTGGATGTATTGGGTACTTTATAGTGCCCTACTCTGTGTGCTCAGTATGGTCTTAACCATAGTAAAATAATACAGCTAAAATATTTGCTTCTTTGTTACAATCCTATAATATTGCTCTTTTCATGGAAAAAAAGACTTCAAGATGTATTGCAAAACTATGTAATTTTCTGCAGAAATTTAGCATTATTTCTGATGCATTCTACCTTGTGAATTAATTCTGAGTCTGGAAGTTGAGGCCAAGTAGTAAGTTAATTGTCTGTTATTTTGATTCAACTTATGTGAATGACAAAGCCATATAAACAGATATTTTGATTTATATATACTACATCAGAAATATTTCAGATATATTCACATATATCAGAATAGAATATTCACAACTAAAGATTTAATTATTTCAGTAAGAATGAAATATTTTTTATGGAGATGCAAGTTTATATTGTTACTAGTTAACATTGCAATACTTTAATTGCATTTTAGATATTAAGATAATTTTTATTTTATTTGAAAATCTTTTTAATGTGAAACTTTGGTGCTTATATATTTTTTATTTGGTTTTGTTCTTTTCCATTATAAGTCACTATTTAGATATGTTATGCTTAGCTCTAGTCAGATTAAGGTACCGGTACTGGAAATATGTCCTATACCAGTTTCCAAAGGTAGCAAAATCATAAGTTAAGTTTTTGGTTGTTTTTGTTGAATTGCTTTATTTACATTGCAGATGATATTTGAGTTAATTTTTAAATGTTGATTGTTTATATTTATTCACTTATTTGTGATAACATTTTATTCCAAAAATAAACATGAAGTGTTCATAAAATATATTTTAGATGCTAATTTTCACCTTTTTTCTTTTTCTTTTGATTACAAGAATAGATCTCATTTGTCATTGTCATTTAGTGACTGTGATAGACTCCATGAATGTCATGTTCCCAGGATATATATCAAAGTAATAATGTTTATATAAACATTTATATGTGCAGTGTTTGATGTTGTAAATAATATATCTTGCTATTGACAGTGTTATTTGTTTTGTTTTGTTGCTTATTTTTGTTTTCCTTTTTGTGTCTGTGGCTTACATACATATATGCTAAGGCTTGTAATAAGATTACATTTCATGTGATCTGTAAGTTAAATGATTAGAATTCAGCACTGGTGTATCATTTATATGTTTCGCTTCTTTTAATGTTGTGGGCCTCTGTGGTGAAGCACCATGCCAACAGTGTGGCACTATACATGCCATTCTTAATGTTAACACAGGATGAGTTCATTTGTCAGGATGGAAGAAAGAATAACCAGGATGTTACTTTGTTTTGTCTTGTTTTTGTTTTTGTCTATTGTATATTAAGTTATGCTGCCTGGTGATACTCTCTGTAATAATTTGCAAATAATCAAAATAATAATTCCATTATAATCACAACTTGGCACTAAGGATTTTGGTCATTGCCCTGGAAAAGTAGACTGCCTTCAAATCCACTGGCACTATTGTTGCATAGTGCAGACCTATGACATAAAACAGTCAAAATTGAGACATTTACACTTAATTTCTGACCAGTAGAATTTAAAAACTACTGGTCCATACTCGTAGGCTTAGTGGTTCAAAACCCTTAAGAGCCTCCTAGTCAGTGGTATTGTCAAGTCCTGATAATATGCCATGTGAAGACTTACACCATAGCAATTTAGGAATAGACATATTGAGAGAGATTACTCTGAAGATTCCAGTATATTTGAAGAGTGGCACACAAGGCCAGAAAAATAAATAATTGTTTCTGATTGTTAGGTAAGTGCTAGTAGATGTTATCCAGCAGACCAAGTAAAACATTTTTTTTATTGCCAAGTTTAGAAAATTTCCTGGCCTACTTATTTTCTGATAGAATTGGACAAGTGCTGGCAAGCTTTTAATACAAGATTAGTATAGAATCTTTAATTAAGTTTGAGGGATTTTTAAAATTGATTTATTAAGATGCACCTGTTTGTGTTTCCACTGTCTGTTGGTAGTAATCCTACTTCTTAGGCTAAAAAAAGAGTAAAATTGTTTTGGTGCTGAATCATAATAATAAGTTGTACAATGGTCCATGGCATCTCAAAGGTTTAGTGAAATCTGACATATATGCTTGGTGTCCTGGTTTCATTGTATAATGTAAGCATTAATTGTTGTACATTTAATAATATTTAACATATCAAAGTGAAGAAAAACAGACCTGCAATTTAATGATTCTCGTCAACAAATGTTATCATTAGAGACTTACCGGTAAGACAAAAAGGTATTTTAAAATGGCAAGTTTGGAAAAGCACCAGGTTTGGAGAATCACAAAAGTGGAATATAAGCAATGAGTGGTTTTGGTCAAGTTGAAGTGATTTTGATAAAGAATTTTAAAAAAAATCATGGTTAAAATGGAGTAAGGCATTATCTATCATACTTTGACTGACAGTGCTTTTATTGCAAAAATACATTATGCAATTATATGCAATTTTTGACTTGTAAGATTGTTGTGCACATGTTGAAGTGTTTTCCTTTTTTGAAATTTTGATGTTGTATGTAAAGGAGGCCAGATGAATATAAGATTGATGGAAGTAAATATTGTAGTATCACCTGGGAGCAATGAGCAAAGCTATCCTGCTCTCACATGATTCATTTATAATCAATTGCAAAACAATACTAGACAATGCAGGATGTAGATTTGTTTATGGAGAAATGTTCTACGTTCTGTAGGGTTGAACATGTGCATCATATTTGCCTCAAGACTTGTTCTTGTTTTCAACATGACCATTAAGGGAGATTTGGGTTGAAATTATCTTTCAAATCCATCATGCTTGTTCCAAGATACTGGTCATAATATATTACAGTTTTTGAATTTTGGCCATTTTGGTTCCAAATTCATCTAAATTTTGGGTAGCTTTCTATTAATAGAATAAAACCCTGTTTGGTATGACACTAGTTTCAATCCAAATCTCTTCTTTGAGAAATGTTGTCAGTCTTTCTGTAATGCTTTCTACAATGTACATACATGTATGTGAGTATTATTATATTAACATATATACCCAAATGTCGGTCTTCATACTTGTAAAATGTAACCTTGTAAAACTAAGTAGGAAGTCTGATTATGGTATTATATAGACTTGATATTTTACTCCCAAGATAGCTCTTCTCTGTGTATATGTACTTTATCTCTTTACTCTCATATTTCAAGGATTATTCTCTCTATATACTCACTCTGGTCCTGTGTGATTGTATATACATGTCACATGTGTGAGTGGTCAGTATGAAATCTAAGGATTTTAAAATGCAGTCAGATATGAGAAATGCTTGGTTTTTTTTGGTGTTTTTTGTGAGCAGTATGTTTTATAGTTCAATCGAATATTGTTCAGAAATGTGAGCAATGTTTTATACTTCAATTGCATATTGTTCAGAAATATAGTGCAGCCATGACAAAGCATTGTAATATTCTCAACTCAGCAATATATAAATGTAAATGAATAACATGTGCGATCTGTGAATGATATTCAAAAGTTACTTGTGTAATTAATAAGCAATTGAAGAAATTTAACATGAATTAAGATGCCATCTGGTAGTGGAAAATTGACATTGTCTTTGCAGACTCTTACCTGTTAATTTCACATGGCACTGAAACTGTTCAAGGATTCCCAACAGGTTTACAAATCTAAAATATAAAAAAAATGGCTCAAAGGCTCACATGAATTGTTCCAGGGGCTGTAACAGGGACCTACAGAGGGGTGTGCAAAAGATTCCACCATACTCTGACAAGTATATCATCTGATTGACATTAATATGGACACACACACAGATCTAGAAAACAGCAAGAAATTTAAATGTCTTTTTTGCCCAAAAAACAAATATTGAAAACAAATTTCCCACCTCATTGTACAGTATGATTTTCATATATTCAATTATTCATTTGTCATTGTGAGAAATATAATTTGTGGTCTGCTTCATGATATCTGTCAGTATGGAATCAATAAGGGCACATTTCTGTCACTAAACATTATGGTCATGCAAGGTACAGAAACATTCTTTGATAAATCTGAAGAAGTTTTTTGTAATGGTCTTTGTTTAGTGATTTAATATTATTTTTATTGTACGATATTGTTCATCATCTTTAATTCAAAGTTTGATGTTATTTACATGTAATGTTATCACAATAGAACCTGCAGAGTCTTTTTAACGATATCATTAATTTTAATAGCTGGAGATCTCTGTGATTTAAGTGAGTGTGTTTTTATTTTAGTGAAATGTTATGTCAAACATATATTGAACAGATAAAAAATTAAAGATAATACTATAATGATGGTATGACTCATTTTTACCAACTGTACATGCACAACTTGATTTGAAGGTTTAAAAGATATTGTAAACACATTGTGGATTTTGGCAATAAAACTTTCACGGAAATTATGTCTGTATTATATGTTGTTCACTTTCCATGGATGTAGGGTACTCTGGATACATATCCACCTGAACTTTGGTCCTGTATAAAGAAAACAACTGGAATATCAGGTCATAGATTGGTTCATATTTTGTACAGTCAAGCATCTCATTAGTCAAGCAGTTTGAGACAATCAATGAAGTCATATAGGAACATGGCCAAACGATGTTATTATATTATCCATGAAATACGAGTGGCCAAATAATAGCAAAGGACAGTTACAGATTGCCAGATGATGTTCAGTGATAGCTATGCACAACATTATTTGGTCAAGTTCATGTATGATCTAATAGCTATTATGTTCCAACAGTTAAGTGTTAACTTGGGAGTCATATGGATTTGTTCACACAAACTTGGTGGCTCCACGCAGGCAAAATAAGGAAAATCTGTAGATACATGGCTCAGGCTGACAATTTCCCACCAACGTAAAAGCACAGTGGTCTTAGCAAGAAAGCCACACTGGTTACCATGGTAACTATTGATAAATAGTACAATTTTCCGGAGATTATGCAACATTATGTTGCACATAGATTGGGAGAATCGGCAATAACCACAGTGTCCATATATTGATAAGGCACTGAAAAGTAGTTCAATGATATCAAACCAGAAAAGCTCTTGATATTTACTGATCCAACACTTCATTGCATGCTGGAAAAGCCAAAGATATTTGTGCACCTGACACGATGTTTATCTTTCCATCTCCAGAATGCAACAAAGCGAAAAGCAAATGAGAGCATTTTCAACCCAACATTTTACAAATATGGATGGGTGATATAGTTTATATCGTTGTCCACAATCGATTTTCATCATTTTGACATTTTCATTACAAGGAAGATGATAGTTAAGATACACCTCCATTTTTATTTGTCACAAGTTTGATTGTCCTGATAAAGCAGTCATGTAGATGACTTAAGATGTATGCTTGCTGGGGAGAGCCTGGATTAATCTGGCTCTGCAAGTATTGATCTGACATGCAAACTCCTAGTATGCAGCTAATTAACATAAAGCTTTGCAGCTGGTGGAGTCCTGTGAGACATGTGGGTGTGATCATTCTTTGGATCAAGTCTTTGAAACACGAACCATTAAATATTTTAACAGTGTGAAAGGATCACTGGCAGCAGCAGGAGTGGGAGTGGGATTCGAACCCACCACCTCCCGTACTCGCCTATTTGACCAATCAAGGCACAGATCCTTTGCTCTACTAACTGATCTAGTGGATACGGTCTTCTTGTGGTAAAAAAACCATAATTCCAGACCAACACCATGGCATTTGTTTAATAACTATAAAAACAAGGCACATTGACCCCATGTTTTGGGGTTTATATTGCCAGATAGGTAGAGAACATAATATTTGAAAATTAAGGAATGTAATGGATTTCCGATACTCTTACTAAATATGTTAATTTGTTTTTCTAAGTATGGCAAGTTCATACTCTGATTTACTCTGCATTACATAGATAGTATTCACTTACTATACCTCTGCCGTTATTGCCTATATTTGATACCATTCGAAATTTGGAATTCCCCAAGTTATAAATACTTATAAACTGTATATATAATATTATAAACTGTAATCAGGTGTCCTGTGTGCAGCTTTATACCTTTGGAGGCAGGGACTGATATGAGAGAGAGGTCCTGTTATGGTGGGCAACTCTGACTGAGTCATATGTGTTTTTCAAGAATTTTGGTTATCAAAAATATAATATAATTCCACACCACCAATGGCATTTTGCAAAGTTGCCATTGCCTTTTTTGGGGGGGGCAAAAAACATGGTGACCCATTTTTTGTTGTACAATTGCCATAGAGGTTGGGGCCTTTTGGGGAAGAATATTGTGGATGTCTCTATCTCTCAAAGAAATTAATTTGAACGAACAATAGTTCTTTGTCTAAAATACCATGTAAAACCCAAAACTTTTGGGTCCATTTGTTTAAATATGTATTAAGGTAACATTTCTTTCTTCATATATTGGGAATACATGCTTTGAATGAATTTTCGTCAGATTTTTGGAATGGATTTTTCTGGGCTTGTTGGGGAAATCAACTTTAAACAATTTGAATTATTTTTGGAGTAAATGACATTCAAAGTTTGGCTACCAATATCACAAATGATGTTGCCGGCAACACAACATTTATGAATGCATTCAAGAGACTACCCGTTTCATTTTGTATCTCCCACGCTGGATCCATACCAAATACTTTTCCGCTATTAAATTTTGGCATTTTCACTTCAGGGAATAACATGTCATGACTAAGAACATTCTACCTGAAATACGACAGACCACAATAGAGGTCACATGATTGAATGCATGTGGCCACCTTGTGGTCAAAAGAGTACAGCCAGTACTTGGCACTTTCAGCAAAACACAATAACCATGGTCAGTGTATTTTGGTTGATTTTAGTGACATCCAGGCACCTACATCCAAACATCCGGGCACCTACAAGGGTCTTTACTGTCTCAAATCTGGGACTCTTATTAGTGTCTTCGTTACCATTTGTCAATCCTTTAATACATATCTTGAAACAACACTCAGTCCATCAGATGGACAAAATATTGTACCAAAAATCTTGCGCAGTATGTACATATTTAATATCTTCAAAATGTGGTGTTGTCCAAATTTGACTATGTCGGCCATGATAGAAATCCACATGCCACCTGTATGTGTAACTATGTTATGGCAGAACACACAGGGGTGTTGGTCTTCCAGTTCTATCAGGTTTATTCTTATTTCAAAGTCATTTTTATATTCTGACTCGTCAATATGATATTTTCTTCAGCAAATTAAAATAATGATAAAAGTTGAATTCACAGATGGCCAAAAATGGTCGGAAAGAAGCAAAGTCGGCATGAGTGAACCGGTCAATATTTACTTTCTATTCATGTGCTTCTGACCTTGGAGTAATAATTACTCCAAGTTCTGACCATGGAGTCACGTGGAGCAAAGTTTGACTCTAAAAGAACTTTCAATCCATCCAATCAATAAAAAAGCCAGCCATGCAGTTCGGTCACACAGGATTTACCCCTACCCCTGTGAGGAAAGCATTACGGTCCTTAAGAGATTTTGAGCCATGTTTGACCGACTTATGGCTGCCACTGTTAGTGCACAGGCCCGATGCATGTTAATATTCCACTTTCACGTCAGGCCATGCCGATCATCAGATTCATGTATTGCATTGGGGAAAGGTATTGAACACGTGGTGATTGCGTCCATAGACTCGTCATTTCCTGTTTATGTTTATCAGTTGTTAATTGGTCAACAATCCATGTAAATGCTCAGCACCTTGATTTCAAGCAATGGGAATCAAGGTAAACATTCATTTCAGGTTGAAAAGAAATGATGATGTCATGGCTGAAGTCAAATGTGAACCGTGAGTTCCCTGGCTGATTTGAGTTAAAATACATGATATCAAGTGGTGTGTGACATCTACATCTACATCTATATGTTTACTCGGCAAAACCAATTGGCATCCCGCCGAGAGTGCAGAATTGCACTAGGGGTGCAGCTGGTCAATACCAGCTGCAGGCCAGAATTTACACTCTGGACTCTGTGACTCACAACAAGGTGGGCGGAGAACAGTTTGAAGACTGTTTAAGGAAACAAAGACAACTTGAATGGTCAGTTTGGTCAAAAAAGCAAGATATGCATGGCTACCAGAATTTCTACCAGTGGAAACAATTTGCCGGGAACACAATCCCCCACAATGGTTTCACACCAAATATTTTCCTTTCAATGTTTGTTGGTTTTTACTCTTAAGGTAAGGGAATAAAACGTCATGGCCCACAGTTCAAGAGTAGTTCTAACTTGCCATAATCGAAGACCTCCACATGTGATCACCTTCAGAGCTATATATATATATATATATATATATATTTATATATATATATATATATATATATATATATATATATATATATATATATATATATATATATATATATATATATATATATATATATATATATATATATATATATATATATATATATATATATATATATACACACACGTCATGGTCGGTAAACTTAAACTTAATAGCATGTGGTGACCTTGAGATGTTTCTCTTGACTGCCACTCCCCAGTGTATGTGAGATTTTGAAATTCACTGTTGATGTACTACCATTTCAACTTAAGGGTTATATTTAGAAAGAGAGAGAGAGAGAGATGCAGTATGGTCGGCAGTGCATGAGTTTAAATGTTAGACATTATTATCTCCCTGTGATGTGTATTGATCTTCCCAGCATGGAACACGGATAGTTGAATGCGACACAAATATCTACAAGACTTTGCTTTTTGTCCTTCCTATTGCCTATAGATTGAAATTTGCTTAGAGATAGATATCTAGCACATATGCGGTGGTGAATCAGAGTCGGACAGTCTAGTTCCTGACATAACCAAATATCATGGCTACATTTTGGTGAGTACAACTTGTATATTCATCATATACCATTTTTGTCATTTTAAGAACCATACCCTGATATTTACAAAACGATTATTTGGTGTCAATGTATTCAAAACTTTCCATAGCTTTAGAGTTTTGCCGTTCAGGATATCTGTATTCAATATCACCATAAATGAGCACCATGACTGTACTGGTAAAAAAGCTTTACAAATCTGTCCCACCAACCCAGCAATATAGATACCTAAAACGCCTGGATTCGTGGCTGGCTGCCTCTTCAAGAAACACCGAAACAGCTCAGGGTAAAATATATTAATATAGGAACATTATCACTGGTATTTCACTGATACTTGTTTGTTTGTACTTTTTACAGATTATATGTTGACATTTTGCCAGAAAAAGTCATGTTAAGTGGGTGTAAATGCAGCACCTCTCAGTGCAGGGAGAACCTGGATACCTGTGATCAAGGTAAGTCATTTTACCTCCATTATCAAGCTTCTAGCCAAATGGATTAAAGGTTTATAACTAAATCAATTATAGGTTTTAATGGTTGTGTATATCATAATAAAATAGAAAAACACTCATGTGAGTTCTCAGTTTCGTTGGTCATTCTGATCATAAAAATAAATTAATCAAACTTTATCAGTTTGGCAAACTGTGCTTCTTCACAACTTCTCACGACCCAGGAACGTAAATACTTTGACCTTCCTTGAAATTAAATGAAGCCGTCATTCAATGCGGTTTATAAATGCTGATGGGGAGTGTCCTCTGGTGGTAGATTTATTTTAAGAACTACTTTATTTCTATGCCAAAATATAACACTTATGGGAAGACTGCTAATCTGCTAAAAATAAACCCTTTTTCATCTATACACCTATACTAATACAAGTAAGTAAGTAAGTAAGTAAATTTTTATTAAAGTGACATGTGTACATTTTAGTTCAATATAATATATCAGCATATGCATTCAACATCAAAGTATTCCTTGAACTGAGTTACACCCAGCCCGAATTGGGCTTATAAGTCACTATAAGCTACATATAATAGTCATAATAAGTGTGCTGTTTGTTAGTTGTACAGTGTATAACGTCTCTTAATAAATGATTTATAAATATATTCAGCCGTATCTTTTACAAAATCAGGACTCATAAGAATTCTAATTTGTTTTTACAGGTATCTTTGTTATGAAAATTATAATATAAAATACCATGACAAGATGTATATTGATATCCTCTTAACTAAGAAAACAGTGGTGTATTTTTATATCACCACTAAAGTATCTGTTTTATAAAGTCAGAATGCAAAACAGAAAAGGTTCTTCAGATTTTAGGGCTAAAAAGAAGATTATTCCCAATCAGCTTTGGAAAAGTGTTCTTCAAAATATTTACAATAATCCAAGTAAAAACGACAAAGAAAAAAAGAGGTTTAGTACACACTTGAGACTTTTGAGAAATCTATTTTGTTAATTGTCATTATATATCTATAATTTTAAACATTCCTTTTATTTCCCTGGGATCACAGTAAATTGTCTTGTGACCAAAGCATCGTTATATACAGACCTTTCTCTGTTAAGTAACAACATGGGTAACCTTTCTGTGTTAAGTAAGTGCAAAAAAGCAATGATGAAATGTTGATTTGTATTCGTTACATTCATCTGGTCATTGACACTTCACATCTGCTACCAGACAGCTCAGCAGTTGCTTTAGGAAGTGCAGTTAAAAAAGGCTACCATCCATGTTAACATTTTAAAATATCAAAGAACTGTGAATAAGAATAACAATGCTGATGTAACATTAATATTCTTTGGAAAATATAGGATTGTGTGACATATTGGGCGCTGTAAATAGACCTCTTCAGGGGTCAGTACTAAATTCGCATCTTGTTCAGCGCCATAATTTTGACAATTTCGCGCCATAATTATGACAATTATATTGCGCCATAATAATGACAATTATCATTTTGTTTATACAAGGTTTGTGCCAGGACCATTTTTCCATACCAAATACAGTGTGCAACATCTTGGATTTACCAGAATCGTGTAATTTTTCCCTGCTGCACTACAACTGTATCCCAGGGTTCTCAAGACGGGGACTCAGCGACACCTGGTGGGCCAAATGTGTCAATGGGGTTTGGAACGTATCATCCTTCAGATGTGACAGTAGGTGTAATGCAGTCCTTATCTTTCGGAATTTTGACAAGTTAAAGAGCTAAGAACGTTAAGAAGTAGAGTTTCGGATTTCTGGTCAAGATAGCGATGCAGAATTCAATGTATACACAGTTGGATAGCCGAAGTTAATAATGGCGAAGTAAGACACCTGAAATTGGATAGTATGTTTTTGTGAGACAAGGACAAGATTTGGGACATGTTGGAAATTATATTCCCATGAAGGAGAAAGTTTCAATCTTGATGGAGAGTTTTTAGTTAGGGTAACGTTTATGAGTTAAACGGTTGAAGCTGGTTAGTTGAATTGAGCGTACCCCCAAATCCATTGGTTCTTTCAAAGGATTGTCTTTCATATCCCCCTTTTTATTTCTGACGTTGCTTTATAATGTATATGGACAATGAACTAAAATGGCATGTTTTGTATTTTAGGACTGAGCTGTGGTTATCCAGAAGTGAGCCCCCATTCTCAAATACACGGAGAGAGTTTTTATTATGGAGACAGCATCAAGTATACATGTAACGCATTTTCCCATCTGATTGAGGGTAATGAGGTCAGGGTATGCAAATCAGATCAGAGTTGGTCAGGTGGACCTCTTGTGTGTTCCCGTAAGTATCTGAATATAAATGACCTTGAGGACCTTTTTGTTGTGCTAGTATACTATGAATGAGCATGTTGTACTGAGCATGTTGTACCATGAATGAGCATGTTGTACCTGTGTTATGTTGTCTCACCACTTTCTTCACTCTTATCTATTACAGCAATGTTCACAAGAGGTCATCTGGCGGCGTCTTTGATCACTTTATTTTTTGTGCTTTTCATGGCTGTTCTTTGCGTGGACTTCAGAATGTATAGAAAGAGGAAGCGAAGAGAGAAGTGCCACTTGCCACCTTCCCGGGATCAATACGAGGAGAGGTCCAGACCGGGACCCATCATGCCTGCCCTCTTTTTCAAATTTCAATCAAGAGAATCAATCGATTTTACTACTAACTCAGAAAAGGATTTTGAAAAACAAAATGGCAACATTCTTAAAACCACAAATCTTATGCTGCAGAGCATCAAGGGGTCTCAAATATATAAACCGGAGGACTGTCACCGAGTGACAAACGGGGAAATCGGGATTTCATTTAACTCCTCTTTGAAAACAATAAGAATTTCTGAGCTCATTCAAAAGAGATCCCAAAATGGTGGCGACAACGGGGTGATGAAGAGAAAAGGCTCACAAAAATCAAAACCTCCACGCTACGAAGATTGCAAAAAATCAGAAGAACTTGTATTAAAACCTCTTTCCAATGGGCAAGGTACCCTGGAATTGGAGGAGGTCCGTGGGAGAGGGGGAGGAGGAGACCGTTATCCGCTGATGGAGGACATCATTCCTGGTGTGAGAAATAAAGAGTTGTCCAAGCAATCCCTGAGACCTGGCAGTGTGGGAGTTCACATCCTACCCACCATCATCAACCCGGTCTATGGCGATTCAGACGCAGCTTCTTCACTCTGCTAACTTATCATTGGTTCAAGCAAACTGAGATATTTAAATGCCCATTAACTACTATATATATATATATGTTTTATCATGTTTTATCAAGTAGTTTAATCTGGTAGTCTCAGAAGTATATACAAAGAATGTAAGTATTATTATTAAAATACATAATGGCATGTCACAAATTTTCATTGTGATACCATTTAACAAACATGACCTTAGAACAATTACCGCCATAATCCTGAATATAACTAATAAAAGATGTGTTTTGGACTTTATTTTATTTTTTCCTATTTAAGAAATGCTCCTCAAGATAACATTTTTAGGTTTTTATATCTGAGCAAGCCCTCCTCTTCACGAATTCAGCTACATAAAAGGGTATTGTTATATTTGGATATATATATATATATATATATATATATATATATATATATATATATATATATATATATATATATATATATATATATATATATAATATATATATATATATATTTGTTTTGTGAAGCTAGATTTTCATAATGATGCACACTGTCCTTTAAATACATATAGAGAGAGAATGTCAGGAAATATTAGAAATTGCAGAACCTTTTTGGGCACAATAATCCCAGGATTTAGGTGGGTGGGGTTTATTTGACATTATCAGTAAAGGCCAGGGTGTGGCGGTTTTGATTCACGATGTCCCATCTCCCAATCCATGGTCCAGTGACCGTCGTATCAAACTCGTCCGCCTTCTGCATCTGAGAGGAAACCAGAAACTAAAAATGTATTGGACTTGACATTTTTTTCCAAAAGCGGATGTGCCTGACTTAATAGGTGAATGAAAGATAAGGAATAATTTTCAATCTTGATTTAATAGTTTATAAGATTATGGCTCTTACCTTACCATTACTTTTTATACCCTCGCACTGGTTGATGACCCATGGAGATACCAATGCCCCAAATGTTTCTCTCATATTTTTATTTAAATTATATCACATCTTGTGATAGAGAGATTACTAACTCTAACTAAGAAAAATAACAGTAATGTGACTATTCCTTGTGAATTCATTATAGAGATTTGAGTATCATTTTATCACAAACAAAATAAAGATTACCTTTTTGAAATGTCTTTTCTGCCACACTTCCTTTCTATTCACGGAGAAGAACCTGTCCCAATCGGGTTTAACATCCGGGTCAGAAGACGAGCGGAAATGAACGCCTTCTGTTATGTCGTAAAATCCCCAATTCTGGTCCGGATTCTGCCATCGAAGATCCACACTCCAACGTACCTTGTCTGTGATGTTGTGTAGACTGCAATGTGGTCACGGCAAAGCATTTAGTGTCAAATTATAGGGTTTCAAATACGTTTCCGCATGGGAAGATACACAACTGTAACATCCAATGCCTCGGTCTACTAATTTAAATATGGCCTTACAGCCGACGACAACTGGCCTGCGGACGACAACAGAGCTGCGTTTCAGTGTATCAAAAGATTATCTATGTTTATCACACCATTTGGCTTGTTGGCACATGCAGGTGTCAGAGAATAGCCTGATGTGAATATTTTCGAGAGTACAGGTGTAATTTATAGGCTTTGAAAATGGAACCGCAGTTCTGTTGTCGTCCGCAGGTCAGTTGTCGTCGGCTGTATTTGAAATCTTCTGGAATAAAGCAAAGTGAGAGTGATGGATTTTCACCAAATGTAAACTGGCTAAATACTTTAAATTCCATTTATGAGGCAATTTGCAGGCATTTTCAGGAAATGTTTACAAACATAAATTAATGGAAGGTTTAATTGTTAAAAGCCACTTTTATTAATATTTACCTTCTGTGGGGTGTCATATTGTTGAAGAGCAGGAATCCTCCATATGGAACTCTACATGTCACAACATCTTCCTCCAGATTCACACCTACAATTAACATTGTTATACCTGATGTAGAACTTTATATCGATAAAGACCAAATCATTTCTGTGGAACGATTTAATACATAACCAAAAGTACACATTGTATTTTATCTTTCACTCATTAGCACGGCTCTCCATCGTTTATCATTTCAACAACTGCTTGGTTAGTCAGTCCGTTATTTTAATTGATGTTTTTAAGGGTATTTATGGGTCCCCCTGGTGGCAGATATAAGAAACACCAATTTATGCACGTAATGGGAAGTGGTATATTTCCAGTGTTAAGGTTATGTATTTGCCGTTATAAATCATAGCCACAATTAATTTAATCAATATTAAACACTGCAATATTTGGATAACAAGACATGAAAACAAATATTTTTTCCAAATAGTAATAAAGTTTCCATGTTCCTCGATAAAGACTCGGAAAAACATGAAAAAAACAAACTGGTCTTGCGTATTAGTAAACAGGGAAAGGTTTCATTTTAAGCTGTGTTGATATCATTTTGTAAAAGGAAAAATTACTTTGAAATAAAAAAACACAATGTCTCATATTATTTGTGACATTTGGAAATGCAAGGAGTGTTTGAATATCAGAAATATGAAAAACGCCTTTCTTTTTTTCTTAATTTAAAATATGAAAATCTGTTTCACCAGGATCACAGGAAATATTGTCAAGATCATTTTTGCGTTATTTGGAAATCCTCTTTATGGTGGTCCCACAACCTGCAGAACTGTTTCCTTTGAACAGTGACATGGTAAAATACATATTAAAAGACATTTTAGAGTAGTAAAACCATCTTTTTTTTTAATTAAAAAGAAATGAAGCATCCAATATATCAGAGAAATGTCCATCCGTATTATGGAATAAGAAATCAATAATTTCATTACAAACGTGAATATCAAAATTATTGTGATCACTGGAAAATTTAAATGAAAAGAGAACTCCTTTTTATAGTTGAGCAGTTTTCCCGTACTTTTGAAAGCGTTCCGCTTTCTCTCAGCATAAGTGACTCACTTTCAACACCCATTAAGTTTTCAAAGAGATTATAGATATTTGATATTACCTAAGGTTTTTTCCATTTCCTCTTCCTCCAGAGTGATAAACCACGTGTCCTTATGACAACATGTGTGACGAACCACTTGTCCCTTCTTTTGAGCTTTCTTCACCACCTTAATAAATCAAGTTGTACATAATCATAAAGGGTTTTTGACATGCGCGATCACAGTATACCCTGGAGTATATGAATGGGGTTGTGACTTTTTAGTCTGTGGTCATAGCCACGTATCGTTTGAAATGTAATAATATTTCTTTTATATATATATATATATATATATATATATATATATATATATATATATATATATATATATATATATATATATATATATATATATATATATATATATATATATATATATATATATACCTTGGGTATATAATTATGTTAATGACGGTGTACCTGCATTCCACCATTGTTTTCATCTGTATCCAGGAAGGGTATCCAGGCTATAAGAATCATGTGATCATAGGAATCCTCGCTGAAATATCCGGAATCTGAAATCATTATGGTATTGCAAAAACTGTGTGGTAAATATCATCTAAATTATTAATTGTGACAATCAATTTGAAAGAAAATCTGTTTTGCAATTTTTAGAAAATATTATAAACTAGACAATCCGTAGCTGTTCCAAATGACCGTGTTGACAGTTAATCCAGACATTTTTTTTCTCAGTTTTAATGGTTTGCTTCTGTTATCTATTCAGAGTAAGCCATCAAAAAGCGATGTTGAAATGCAGACACGTGGTGATCGCCGCTTCCTGCAATTGTTACTACAAACAGTTTTGCTAATTGTTTGTTACCTGCATTCTCGTTGGTCTAAATAATTGCCATTGTCTCCCACCATTGTCTTGTCTGTCGTGATTTGTCCCTAAACCGGATGTGCGTTCGGACATCATAGGATTATTATTTAGATTGGGTTTTGTTGTCTTTTAGTGTTGTAGATATATTATATATTAAGGCCTTTAAGGTATATCGACAAAGAGAATGCTAATTACCCTGGTGCCAAGGCACTGTTGTGTAGTCATTCTGTGGGGGTTTAATCCTCAGGTTCCACACCGGATGTCCTGCCACGTCACTGCCAATAAACTGCTCCACCATATTGAGTAGGCGAGGGTTGCACCACAAGTCTTGAAATGCCTGATGGAGAGAACGATTTTCACAATTTTGTAAAGCTAACATACGCGCGTTGTACTAGTTTACAGAGATCAGTTCTTATTCGCGCAAGTGTTTGCAAAATATTGATTTGGTTATGTACAAGAGTGACATTATGCAGGATAGAGAAGTATTTTGAGACATATGAGAATAGAATGCAGTTCTGGGCGTCTAAATACAAAATGCGCAGACCTTCTGTTATCATTAAGAGCGAATCACCGTTTTTTTAAACTTACACGTATTTGATTCAATGTGTGTTACACTTTTATGATGGTTGACATGCAATTAGCCAATAAGAACGTTTCCATTCATAGCCCACCTTTGGCATTTTTCCTTGTTTAAAAAGTAGAACAGCTGCTCCCGGCCATTCCTTTTCTATCTCTGTTAAACGATGGAATACGTCATACTCCTCATATAACTCTGAAATTAACTTGAATTATCATATACATCACTCTGATAAATGTTTGCCCACTGCCCACAAAGAATCAACGTAACCAGATTCTCATGCTGAATTACTCAGATTGATATCGAATGAGTTTGATATTTGTGGAAAATTAAGATTTTGTATGAGTTATTGTTCTCGTTTCTTGTGTGACACTACCGTCTTAAAATGTAATCGGCGAGAGACGAAACAGAGGGCGCTACCCGCCGGAGGGCATTGTTTACCTGTAAAAAACGTATACGAGATGGCACTGGATTTCTGAGAAACTGTACATTTTAATATCCCAGAGGGCACTGTCTACCTAGGTTCAGGAAAATCAGTATTGCTGATCTGAATTCAAACATTACATTCCTTTTCAGATAATTGTTGGTTACAGTAGAATTTTAAATAAAATAATGGGATACATTCATTCATGAAACCAGACGGAGTATTTGACATTTAGAGGTAAATTATAGCAATATCAATAAATCCAATTATTAATGAACACAAATGCTACAGTCTAGATCTGGACAGAGAGTAAATGCCATATACACTGGGAATGTGAATAACCTTGGATGCGAAGATTTGTAAACCATACATAAAGTTGTCAATTTCACATTCATGCATGACCTAAAAGTTAGGATATTTCCACCCTGTGTGTAACATGGTCAACTATGCCCAGATCGTACACTCACGGTGTATTTTGCCAGCCTTGTATAACTTTTGAGCCAGCTCCTCCACCAATCCTGCACACGCCTCTCTACAGGGCTCAAGCTCCTCGGGTTGGAAGAAATCTTCTACTATCAAGTAGCCCTGAAATACAGGTAATGTATGCATTAAGCCTACAATAGGATAATGCTTTATTAAATATAATAAACTTGCAATGCACATACCTCTATGTATATGGTAACTCCTCAGCAAGATAATGCATGGTTACGGGTTAATTCTAGATTATGTACCCCACAACAGGGTACAGTCCAAAATGATACCTTTCCCAATAACGACAGGGCAAGGCACAGTGCTGCAGTAACATTACAACACAGGGTAATCTATGGTCTGATATGACAAGCCAACAGCAGGTAATTACAGGTCGTATATTGCAAGCCTATAATAGGATGCAGTTCTTAGTCATATATTTCTACATAAAAACAGGGTAAGTCGTAAAGTAATACTGCCATGTCTTTATAACAAGGTAAAACACAATCGATTCAATAACGGGATGATGTACGATAGTGTATATCAGAAATAAAACAGAAAACACCGTCCTGTGACAGTCAATTCATAGTCCTGAAGATTTATAGGGAATGGTATGTCCCAATTTAAATAAACTGCATGCCTTCTACGTGTGCGCAACTTATACTACGGGGAGACCATATTATTTGAACAACTGCAAAATGCATAAGATCCCGTACCTCTTGGAAGAACTGTTTAATTTGCTCCTCCCTCAAGTGTCCAGGTTTCTTGTCCTGTGGCTGGGGAGGAGGGGTGGTGAAGACCTCAGGGTAGAACTCTCTTGATGCCATCACTCTGTATTCTGAATCGTATATAATATACTCACCTTAAGCTGTCCTTATGCTTTGTTTTGGAGTGTAATAGATTGGTCTTATCAATGCATTTGACTACAGATGGTTACGTTCTCTTTGTTGTTTTGATAGATAAAGTGTTCAGATAACGAGATAGATAATCGTCAGTGCACTCTATATAGGTTATAATATGCAAAGATTAAAGTCCCAATGTACTTCCTCACTGTTATTAAGTATAAAAGGGAGCAAATAATGATACTGATAATGATAATAACAACATACATACATACATACATACATATACATACATATCCTCTTCTTCCCTTGTCGGCTCTACCTAAGGCAGCCGGTTGGAAGGTCGGTCTGATCCATAATTCTGGTCGCATCAGGCAGGAACTTCCTGTGTAGGGGTTCCTGTATAAACCGATGCTTCTCCCATTCTTTATCCAATCTGCTTTTAAAGGCATTTAAGCTTGGAGCGTCTTTTATGGTTTCAGGTAGGGAGTTCCATGCATTGACCACTCTCACACAGAAGAAATTTGTCCGACAGGCTAGTTTGCTCTTTTCCTTGTGTAGTATAAAGCGACCTCTCCTCATTGAAACATTCTCATTTATCCTGAGATAGTTAGCTTCTACATCATACTTTCCATGGACATGCTTGTAAACCTCTATCATATCTCCACGCGCTCGTCGGTAATACAGGCTCGGGAGGTCCAGTTTTCTGAGTCTTTCTACATAATCCATGTGCTTGAGCTTAGGCACTAACTTCGTCGCTCTGCGCTGCACATTCTCTACCAAGACACAGTCACCCAACAGAACAGGAAAACAGGCTGAGTTGCAGTACTCTAAGTGAGGTCGTATGAGACCAGTGAAAATCCTCTTCAGAGAAGGGCCATCCAAGTACTTATATGATCTCCGTGTCATACCTACAAGCCTGTTTGCTGCATTAACTTTCTGCTCCCAATGCTGGCTAAACCTAAGGCTCGGATCAACATATACTCCAAGATCCTTCTCTAACTGGGTCTCACTTAACTCAATGTTCTCACCATTATCATTTTCCATATAGTATTTATGTTTCATGTTTCTTCTACCCAGGTACATAACTTTGCACTTAGGTGCATTGAACTTAAGCAGCCACATCTTTGACCATTCCTGGAGACTGTTCAAATCTCTCTGAAGTTCTGCACAGTCCTCTTGACTTACAATTTCTTGGAAAACCTTCGAGTCATCAGCGAACATAGCTATTGCAGAGTGTACAGTTTCTGGTAGATCATTAACATATACTATGAATAACAATGGCCCAACTACACTGCCCTGGGGAATCCCACTTGTGACATCACTCATAGACGATCTGGCACCATTCACAATCACACATTGCTGCCTCCCATGGAGGAATGCACTCACCCAATCAAGCACTTTGCCCTGTATGCCATATCCGCTTAACTTTGTCAGAAGTCTTTGATATGGGACACTGTCAAATGATACTATTGATCACAACAACAACAACAACAACAACAACTATATATATATATATATATATATATATATATATATATATATATATATATATATATATATATATATATATATATATATATATATATATATTTATATTTAGAAATTTTCTGATTCTGGCAATATTTTTAAGATGAAAAAGGCCTTTTTTACAGATGTTACTAATATGATTTTTAAAAAGAAATTGCAGAGTAAAAAATCACACCCAAATTTTTTACTTTTTTAATATTAGTTTTCCTGTCTTCTCCAACTCTTATAGTATCAAATTCATTTTTATTAATATTTTTATCATATTTTGAGGCAATTAAGAACTCAGTTTTACCTTCATTCAGACACATTTTATTTTACTTCTGTGCATTTCAATAACTTAAAATAATTCAGTTTGGCATTTTCCTCATCATCAAGATCCAATGAGATATATAATTGTGTATCATCAGCATAGACATGATAACTTAGCCCAATTTATCTAATAATGTCAGAAAGAAGAGAAATATAAATAATAAAAAGGATCGATCCCAAGACTGATCCCTGTGGCACTCCATATTTAAGGGATCTTTTCTTTGAATAATTACCATTTACCGAGACATATTGTACTCTGTTAACGTTATTTATATATGATTTGAACCAATCTAGAACAGGCCCATTAATACCACACCTCCTAGATAATCTAGATAATAGAATATTGTGATCAATAGTATCAAATGCGGCAGATAGGTCGAGTAGTATAATCAATACAATATTGATATTGTCAATATCAGATAAAATATCATTATGTACTCTTAGAAGTGCACTTTCAGTACTATGGAACATTTTATACGCAGACTGAAAACAATCTTTCAGATTATTATCCAGATGATCAACTAATTGATTAGCGACTGCTTTTTCAATGATCTTAGATATGTATTTAAGATTTGATACTGGTCTGTAATTTTTCTTAATTAGTTCCAAACCTAGTTTTTTAAGAAGAGGCCTTCTTATTGCAATTTTGTAGGAATCCGGCATTATGGAACATAATAATGATTTATTATTAATTTTTGTGATAATTGGTATGAATTCTTCAAGTTGTATAATCAGCCACGCTGGGATAGGATCAAGCTCACAAGATTTAGATGATAATTTCTGATAATTTTCCTAACATCTTCATTATTTACTAATCTAAAACTATTCCATTGTCTAACATTAGTTGTAACAGATTTATTATCGTCAGAAACAATTTTATTATATGATTTATTATTATTTAATTTTTCACGAATTTTTTCAATTTTCCCAATGAAAAATTCATTAAAGTCATCTGCTAGTACCTCATAATCTTCCGACAGAACAAAGGGAGTGTTGATATTCCTATTCAATAATTTATTTATAGTTGCATACAATTTTATAGGGTCTTTATTAGGGGATTATCAGTAAAAAAAAATTCATAATATTTACATTTAGAATCATCGATCAATTTATAAAATTTATTTCTTTGTTTCTTATATAATTCTTTGTCAATGGATAAACCCGTTCTCCTAATTTTCCTTTCAATCTGTCTTTTCGATATTTTCTATATATCAATGTCACTGTTATACCATGCTGAAGAATTCCTAATTTTTATCTTTTTGTCCATAAGTGGAGCATGTTTATCTAATATCTTTTCAGATCCTTCTAATAAATCTACTAATTTATCTAAGGTGAGATTCGAACGGGAATCACTTTTAAAATATTCAGTAATATCTTTCTTAAAACCAAGATGATCCTTCTTATTATATTTCCTAAATTTTGTTTCTTTTTTTTTATATTTCATTTGTAAGTCTAAATTTACATCTTATTGTACTATGATCCGAAAAAAGATCATCTACAATAAAACTTTCAAGTGAAACACTATCATTAAATTTTATTCATAAATCCAGAGTATTTCCTAATATATGTGTCGGTTTATTTATTAATTGCGTACAGTCATGGTCATTTAGTACTTCATTCATTTTTAATACTTCGGGTTTATATTTATTATTCATATGCAAATTAAAATCTCCAATTAGAAAAACTTCATGTGTATTGAGTTTATAATATGATAAAATATTTGATAGTTCATCAAAGAAAAAATTAAAGGTAAAGTTATTCTTTTCGTTAAAGCCTGGTCTGTAAATATTAACAAATGTAATTATAATTTAAGCAAATTTCCATAAATTCCATAGACAATATATTAAAAGGTATATCATTAATAGTTTTAATATCTAGCTCATCACGCTGTAAGCATAAGCACATTACTGTTATCTAGATCATCATTATCTTATTGTCCTTTATATTGATGACTGCTTTCTGACGGACTCTTATCTATAAACGTTTCTTTTGAAATATGAGGGCAATCGAGGACGATAATTAACCGATTTAAACCATTTAAAGAGATGTGGGCGATTAATATATATTGAGGAGATTCCCATGTGTGTCTTGTTGTTTTATCTTTATAACACCTTTTCATATGATATACGTGTAAATACGCAACAATAAATCATAGAATTTTTAAGTAAGGAATGACAAATTAGAGAAGACTAGCTGACAAATTTGTATTTTAGATTTTTACAACATGTGGCTTTGGATGTTTACAATATGTGGTCTCTTGTGAATTGTGATCATTATTGATTGAAATCTGAAGGTCCAGATGTGTCCCCATGGAGCTGTCTTTATTGGCTGATATCGAAGATTTGCATATATCTTGAAAATACAATTTTGAAAAGAAGGTGTGATTTCATTTTCATTTCAGGTATCTGTAGTCATGTTTTTTTTTTTAAATGAATGCAATGTCCACACATTCAAACATCAACTACCCTGGAACACCATGGATAACCTTTCCATATTTTCATATTCTACACTGTTATTTCAGTAAAAATTAAATAGAATGGATAATTTTTTTCTCCTTAAGTTAGTGTAAGTGGTATCTTAATTTTGTTTGTCTGTTCCCTTTGATAAAGTCAATCTATGACCATAAATACTGGTATGCACATGATATGTTGACTTTTGAATGTATTTTTTATGTGTTATGATAACTTTGCACAATAAGTTATCATCAGGTTAAAATGACGGCTTGATGAGAAATCGGCCACATTTTCAACTGTCGTCTAGCAATATGGACACCTGTATGTGGATAGAGGGGCACCGTTACATAGATTAAAGTGCCAATCTCCCATAATGGCTGGTGGCCTGATTACATCTCTATCAGTGTGGTGGATTCTCAAGTCATGTTCTGTTCTATACAATATATTATGAAAACACCAGGCCAAATTCTTTAATTTAATGGTATATTTATTGTATTGCGTAATATGATTAATACATTTATATCATAATATCATATAAATCGTCTATCATAAATTCATTGTGTCTACATCATACTTAAATCTGCAACAAAGTTATTTTATACCTAACAGCAATAAATCAATATATCAACATTTATACCACATGCTTAATATAACATATCTATTTTATAACAAGTTCCGGGTATAAATTGATTGGCACATGGATATTGAATATAACAATCTACCAACAAATAATTCGTAGTATGAAATCTTGACTCGCAAAATGAGCTGTCAGTTTTCCAGTACAACTGTTGATAACGAACCCACCAAATTATGTGTAATTGAAACACATAATTCCCCATGAAGACATTTGCTGTGATGGCTTAATACTTGAACAATTTTTTTTTTCTTCTCATTTGCAGGGTTTTACTATCAGCTTCTATAGTTATCAGTGAAAGGCACATTGCTTAAATAGCAACGGATTTGCGCAGCTTAATTGTCAAAAAAAGAGTTCACAAAGTCCAACTTGGTATCTAGTCATCAAATGAAAAATGATTTCCAATTTATTCTCTCCTGCTCGTTATCTAAATCTCAGAGGTGTTCAAGTATTAATTGCAGAACTTATTATAAATGTAAAATAAACGATTAATATAAAGTGCATGATAAATCTTATCATTTCTACTGTATTTCGGATACACTGTATAAACCATTGTCTTAATCATTTTGTATGTCTTTTAAGCTTAACAGATTTTTGGGTGGTGAAATATTGTGTGTATGGGCTTGGATTTTCTACGATTAACATGTATAATTATATAGCCTTACTAATGATTAATAGATATTGATTTTCATCTCCTAGCTAGGGCACCAAGCAATGTCTTGATATTGTACCCCGGGAAGGAAATCGATGTCTATCCTAGGGTGAAGAATACGAAGTTGAATCCATGGCTGTCTTATCAATTGTATGCATATTCCCCTTTCCAATTCTGTGGATTTGATTATAATAATGACCAGTTCCCCTTGCTATATCTGACTAGGTGTTTTCAGTTGTGAACCTATTGTGTCTTATCGATTAAAACATTCAATCAATAAAATAGCCATAACACATCTATTTTTTTCTAACCATGAGTATTCCAGCACTATAGGGTTTGAAGATGTGTAAATGCTTTACATCTCAACAATTTCAAAGGGAATGTATGAGTTAAACAGTGAATCCTTGCAAGAAAAAGAAAACAGGTCATTAGGTCATTAACTATTACTTTTTAAGTGGCGTGTTTAATTCACTGCATAACTGATACTGACCCATTAGAGTTTGTTATATAAATTTGATATTTGTATACAAGTCTAGAGTACCTGCCTTATATTTGTCCCACTAATTATTTTCTATGATATTTTAGTTATAGTATATTTTAATCAAAAGTAGTGAAATGACAACAACATACTCAGATACATAGGTTAATGCTTTTGAAAAGAATATATATCTTTTCCCCATATATTTCCTCATCCAATCATTCAAAGTAGTAATTAATGCACTGGACCACGTACCTTACCTACATATCAATGATAATGAATCTAATAATAATGGCAATAATGATAATACCTTGTAATTGATTGTATTCATGCACTTGTATGTTTTATGATCCCAAGGAAACAGATAGAGATACAGGATTAACCTGAACAGTTAGGATAATCTTAATTTTGTCCACATAGAGTAACATGACATGTATTCATTGCAACACTGACCAGGAATACGAGATCTTCACTAGCAAAGCACAGTCAGAATCACTTTTTCATATCTACAAATATGCTTTTATACACGTTATACATTGCCTCATATATATGGTCACAAGGGAATATGTAGTAAGACAATTAATTCTTTTATCATAGAGTCAAATAATAAATCTTTGGCAAATAAATGACAATATTTCTTCTTCACCCCCTCTGATAAATTAGCTTTAGAATTTCCAGAACTGCAAAAATCATATATTTCAAATTCCAGATGTAATTAATGATTGATTCCAGATTGCAACATGCTATGCAATTATTTCCACAAATTAAAATCTGGATGATCAAAACTCTTTCAAACAATAAGCTAATGAGGACCTCCCATATTTACCACCTACATATAGCAACACACTTCAGATAATGTTTTTAAATATTTTTTTAAGATTTTTCACATCAACAGCCATTATGAGCACCTCTACTTTATCGAACAAAGGCACACAAATGTATCTTGTTGTGCCTTCCATATATTGTACAATAAAAATGTATTACTAATATCTAATGTCGTTGCAAGTCATATCATTTTTATTGGTTAAGTATTTACATGAAATATCCTGACCATTCTATACACCGAAGTGAAATATCAGAAAGCCAACTATAGCTTTTTCTCCTTACAGTTTATGGTTTAAATCAATCACGATTTAAGTAAGGAAAGAGGATCTTTCAATGACTCCCAGGGGTATATAACTAATGGCAACATCACTAGTGGGAACATAGTCACAGGAGGATATTGAGCAAATTTCCGACCTAGAAGGTGAAAAGGGAAGGAGAAGGATGAGAAGAGAGAATAAGGACTTGTCATGTCATGAATAAGGACTTGTCATGTCATGAATAAGGACTTGTCATGTCTCACTTAAGTGAAATGCTTGTATCGCCCATGTCACGAGAGATGATTAAATAGCTAGTTCATATGCTACTCATCAAGGGTCAATAAGGCTCAAATGAACAGGACATATCTATACCAAATGTTAGCTAGCAACATTCCAACTTATATTCATGCACAGTAAAATATTAATATTAATGTTAATAAGCGTGTTTCCCTCTATTGACCCTCCTCTTGAAGGAAGTGTTCCTCATATGGCTGGGTGTCCCAAAGTCTGATCACAACCCGTTGTTTATTGTGCCTTGATTTTAACAGACCATGTTTTTGTAAGGAGTAAAAGCTTAAGAAAGGTCTTATCATTTATCAACTAGAGCCTTTTTGAGATCTACTGGTAAAAACTTTATGGAGCACCTAACTATTTATGTGAAAGTGATGGGCTGAGAAATGCACACAGTGAATGTGTTCTGTGACTCGAGGAACTGTCAAAATGTTATCTTTTATGGAGAATTGTTAAGAGCACCGACACTCAGGGATATCTAACATATCAATTAAGTACAGCTCAGTCCCTCGGAATCCATGTCAACTTCATTTTTTTGATAAATATTTTGACAGAACCTTTTATATTACAGTGTATACAGGAATAATTATTTCTATGTGTATGATCCATACGCTAATCACCGTACCGCTAGTAAAATGGGTCCTGTCTACAGACCTTTTATTTCTATGTATTTATATTTCTATCTTATATTTAGCTTGATTATTGATTCACCATATTTATGTCTGTCATTCAGATCTTGTCTGTCGGACATAAACCAGGTATATAAAGTTAAAGTTAAATCTTTCTACTTAACGTTCTTCTCTAACTATTGTCATTTCATTGTGGTATTTACATCATTATATATTCAATAGAAAATGTCTATCACAAGAGCTATTATTAACCAAATGGACTACTCAGTTTTACCCATAATAGAGCTCACCATGGTGACGCACGAAAAGAAATGTCATTAATGTTCTGTTCGTAATTTACCGGTAATGAAAAATCTTTAGTTAAAACCAGACACATACATAGATAAACATGACTTCTTCAAATGTCTTTCTTCTCACAGCCCAATTTGCTGGTATATAAATAGGGAATTTTGATTAAGGTAAAATGAATCTTAACACAAATATTCTTTGTCTGTTGTTATGGGAACCACTAAAAGGTCGGCTTTATACTGACGGAACACATTAACTGGCTAAGAATGAAAAAAAAATGAAAAATACATTTATTGGTGAGATGTCTGGTTCTTGTATTAGTTGATATGTGAACAAAAAAACACTCAGGTGATTTCCACAAGAAAATTATTGGTCAGTGTTTAATTATGAGAGAGGTTTACGGGCCACCGTGTATCACATATAAAGTTTGTACGCAATTTAGCAAGGCCTTAACAAGAATGATAATTGCAGCATTATATCATAATACTACTTTTTTAACCGGCATAAATTATTTACCCTAATATTGCAAATTAGATTCTTCTTCGTGAAAAATACATAACCTAAATGTGACATCAATCATTACGCTTCTGTGGAAACACATCATGATGTCACAGAGGCAATTATTTATTTATATATATCGTCTGATAAAGGACTTAAGTAATCATATAAATTTAAAATCTTTCAAAGTAATAAAACTGGATCCCACGCAAATCTTAATACAGAAAATGCTAATTATATATGAATAGTGTTGAAGAGTGAGCACTCAATCTTCCCATTCCCTTTTCGTCTGACTTGAATCATCACTTTACTGACGTTCATGGCATAATGGATGAGGTGATGTTTGCAATGGTATCGTTAAGGGAGCTTGGGTTCTGGAACATTAGGGAATCTCCAGTATAAAGAACACCTGAAAAAATAACAATTACAAAAACAATTTGATTAGCGTTTTGACAGGGATGGCTTATTAACACGGGGACATACGATTGCAGTCGTCAGTGTTAAATGTTCAAGTACAAATTATCAATTTTATATAAATGGATATTTCATTTCCCTTTGTTCACACCCCAGGTCATATTTTGTGATGCGGTTGAGTATTTATAAGAATTATGATCACTTTAAACATGAACCACAAACAACATTACTCTCCAATGTTAAACCAGGAGCATATTTATATCTCTTCAATAATGTTTATTAGTGATGCAGCAATATTCCATGTGTAATATTCCAAGTTATGTGTATTCATTCTATAATACAAGAAAGTAGTAATGAACTTGTTCAGTGGTCACAGCCAGGAATTGTCATGCGAACATTAATCAATCAAAAAATGATTGAAGGAATTAAAAAAAAACTGTATGTAATATATATTTTAACTATGTACATAGCTTTGAATATCAACCATTTGACACAGGTGACAGGTAGGACATGTATAAAGGTGAAGCAAATCCTCTGAGTTACTCATGAGCATTATAGAGCTACTTAAGCATTGTCAATACACAACCTATTGATGACATGCAAACATGCACAAATAAAGAAATAAGTGTATATGACGATGTCTAGTTAATATTCAGAGGGATCCCAGGGGTATTTTAACCATTTCTATGCAGTATGTGTAAGTATAAATCAAAAATGGGCGTGACAACCAAATAGGACAACCTCACTAAATGTAAGGTGGGATGTTAAACGAGTCAATGGAAATAGTTAAATCTCCGATAATTTAACTGGGTATCCCTGATTATGTGTGTGGCTTTAAGATCAACGTATGTATACAGATGCACGCAATCAGTGCTTTCCTGTTTGCTTGGAAGTCTCTTCTTTACTTGGATAACAATGTGACAGAATTTGATCATACATATAAAGCATGACCCAAACTACAGGACAAATTTTCAGCAGTTATTATGCTAGAGAGACAATATTATCCCACAAAGACAAGGTTAAAGGACAAAACCTCTGAATGACATATGACAGGTGCCGCTAGTAACTATTAGAGGATAAAATTATCGACAATGGTCAGACAACAAACAAAGAAATCTTGCCGTCTTCCTGTAAACCTATTCGTTAGTTATAGTGCCATACTGCTAATTCTTTAACACATGTATATCAAGACCATAATATTTTCACATTTTGGCATGTGAATAGATAGACAGGTATATCTCGCTCAAACACTTATCCCATCAAGACGGAATCAATGCTTCTTACTTTGATACATCGGGAATACTTTTATTGTATTCCACGTTGATAATTATCAGGAATTCACAATGATAAAATACCCGGTAACACTTTTGATGAGGCAACAAGTTTTGGTCAGGCATAGGAACAATGGTATTTTGTTGATAAAGGTAATTAACTTGCGTGTCTAACTTATGGACAGAGCATAATAACTACGCGTGTCGCAAAGCACTCTGGTTATACAGGTATGTATAATATATAATCGTATAACTAGTACACAACGGAAGACGCCCATTCTTTCTGATTTGTCTTTTTACAAAGCATGAAAGACTCAACATGGCTTGCCTTTACAACAGTTTTAACAAATGCAAAGATTTATTGTTTTCGGGATGGAACGTTGTGAACAATGTCAAGTAATATCTGCAGCTATTAGAATAAGATCGTGAGGAGAGATACCTATCAAAATCCCTAAAGAGCAGACGCCTGTCTCAATATAAGTGTAATCTTTTTAAATGTTCCTTGAAAAAAACTGTTCTTCTGGAAGCCATGTTGCGGTGACAGTGGTGCCACCTTGCGTCTCCTAGAATCACATAATTATCTACATTGGCATATTGTATACCTGGGAATATCGGGATAAGCAAATACATCAGCAGCCTTTATATTCAGGGCAATGCAGTGGTCAAGTTCACCGCAGTTGTATTTACAACATCCAATGAATGAAACTGAGATTCGCCTGTATATAAAACTCCTGAAAATCAAAAATAAAGTGCTTGGGTGTGGAAAATATTACACAAATAATACACAAAAAGTATTCATTCCGATTTTTTTTTATCTATTTTTAAAAATTGAAATAGAAGGAAGCATCCATTTAAGGGGAAGGGTTAATCGAAATCGGGTGAACAGGCAGTGTAGAAAATATTCCAGCTCTACTTTCAAAAGGGCTCAAGCAAGGTTCTAAATATTTCTTTCCGTCTAAAATGAAAATACTAATTTGATCTCACTATTTGAATTAAAAAGTGTAATTTGCAATATGTGGTAAGCACACATACCAGCAATGCAAGCTGTCATGAAGCCAGCGAGATTTCCATTGACCACAGCTCTGAGCGCCACCTCGGAGATATCACCACGCCGCAAGGGGGCGACTGAAACCAGGGCGCCAATATACACACCCACGGCCGCAATACTTCCAAATCCACAACACGCATACGTCGCGATCACCGTAGAACGGTCCTGCAATCCAGATGAAGGAAAATGTAACCCTAGTGGAAAAATTGTTTAATACTTAAATTTTCCAAATAAAAAACAACAGATGCCATCGCTCGTCCAAATGCCAAACCACCTTTTAAAATGGATGTGGGTGATCTTGAAATTCGACGAGGGTCAGCCAAATTTGTCTATCACTATTCCACAGGTTAAATCATCATATTTGAAGCCAACTTGACAAGCCGCTGGCTTCAATTTTGTCTCACCGTGAATTTACTGCAATAATCGTGATGTCTCATGACATAGCTAATTTTTAGTACCGGTTATCGCTATGGTATTGGGATTTGACAAAATGCAGATCAAAAAAGTAACTTTTAACTTAAAAATACCAGTGAGAGATGTGAAAATTGTCATTAAAATACCAAAAAATCAAGTGTGAAAGGTCACAATATAGATCCATCAAAGAGAGGGGGCAAGTGAAATAGGTCACAGTAAAGATCCATCAAAGAGAGGGGGCAAGTGAAATAGGTCACAGTAAAGATCCATCAAAGAGAGGGGGCAAGTGAAATAGGTCACAGTAAAGATCCATCAAAGAGAGGGGGCAAGTGAAATAGGTCACAGTAAAGATCCATCAAAGAGATGGGGCAAGTGAAAAAGGTCACAGTAAAGATCCATCAAAGAGAGCGGGCAAGTGAAAAAGGTCACAGTAAAGATCCATCAAAGAGAGGGGGCAAGTGAAAAAGGTCACAGTAAAGATCCATCAAAGAGAGGGGGCAAGTGAAATAGGTCACAGTAAAGATCCATCAAAGAGAGGGGGCAAGTGAAAAAGGTGACAGTAAAGATCCATCAAAGAGAGCGGGCATGGCCAACCTTGAAAAAGTTGAACCATCTTTGTACTCGCAATCACAGGAGAGTTCAATCCTCGAGGGCTAATTTTCAAACAGAGGATTATATATATATAAATATATATATATATATATATATATATATGACATTGAAATGTTGACACTCACATCAATTTCGTTATTAGCCTTCATGATGCCCAAATCGCGGAAGGATATGAACTCGTCCACAAACACTTTAGTGCCAAGTAGACTAGCCACTTTGCCGGCGTCTTTGGTGTCGATCCCCATAATGGCGGCAACTGGCCAAAACACGTACGAACAGATCGTCTGATGAAGACAAACGAAACGGTAAACATTAAGATTATCGCATGATACTATGCAGTAGCAACTGTATTAAATTGTTAACTTTGCGAGACTTGAGTCATGTCAATAAATTAATATCTTCACATATTTAGTGATATGAGTATTTTCTCTACACATTGCAGGTCAAATTTGAACTCCAATTCACTTAGATTTAAAAGCATCCATTATAAACTTGAAAAAGTTGTCTGTTGCTACAACCTGGAAGTTAAGTTCAGGGTAGCCGACCCTGGCGCCCAGGTAGGAGAGGGTGGCGTTCAGAAAAGTGATGAGTCCGAGAATTGCGATCAGATTGGCCGCAACAGACGCTACCACCTTGATGGCGTCTATGGCGCCGTTAGATGCCGCTTCTACCACGTTACGTGCAGGACTACAAAGAAATGCAGTGTTATTGTTAAGGACTTTTAATATTAAGGTTCTGCTTCAGAATCTGTCTTCTTTTTGTCTGAAACGAAAGTTTCCTTACTTTTCCGATACCTAATTGGCTTTAGTCTATGATATTCTTCTTGCCTTTATTGTTTGATATCTTGCTTGCCTTGTGATAAGTTATTTCCAGATAGGTATTGTCTTTATTGTCACACATCCTGCACATCTTTATTGTCTGATAATCATCTTGCCTTTATCGTTTGACATTCATTTTGTCGTAATAGTCTGATATCCGTCTTTCCTTTATTGATTGATAATCACCATGCCATTATAATCTGATATTTATCTTGCCTTAATTGATTGATAATCATCTTGCCTTAATTGATTGATAATCATCTTGCCTTTATCGTCTGATATTCATCTAGCCTTAATTGATTGATAATCATCTTGCCTTTATCGTCTGATATTCATCTTTCCTTGAATGATAATCGCTATGCTTTATAATCTGATATTGGTCGTGCCTTAATTGCCTGATTATCATCTTGCCTTCATATAGCCTGATATTAATCTTGACTGTATCACTTGATAACTAGCTTTACTGTTAGATATTTCTTCCTGAATTATATTTTTCATAGTCTGATACCATTTCTTCCTTGCTTCATTTACCTGATATATAAATAAAATGATTTCATGATTTTTTTTATATTATCTTATAATCGTTTTGTGCAAATTGCATTGCACCTGCCTTATTTGTATGATGTTCTTATCGCTGTCCTCTAGTAATCTTCCTGCATGTAATTATTATATTGTCTGACTTCTAACCTGGCTTTTTTTACCTCCAACTCATCTTGCCTTAAATCGATATAGGTTTTGCTGATATCATTGTTAGTTGACAGTTTTGGTTCATTATTGTTCATGTTGATTTTCCTGTCTTTATTGTCAGAGATTATAACAAATTTGAGTTTTACATTTACTACCTGGCTTCAATACCTGGTCTTGGTAATATCTTGCTTGTCCCCAAGACAACATTTACTTTTACGTTCTTTTATATAGTGCTGATTTCGTCATCACCCTTACATTATCATACTTAAAATAAATGGCCTTTATTAACTATAATTCCTCTTTACAATTTTGAGGGTTATTAAATGTTCATGATAAGAAAAGAAAGGCGTATTACGTTTTCTCCATGTAAACATCATCTTCGGTCTTGGTATGCGACACTTCCGTTTCCGGGTAGGACAGTTTGGCCATTCCCAGTGCGGCTGGGGCGGACATTATCGCTGCAGACAACAAATGCTCCGGAGAAGCCTGAAATAAGTACACACATTATATCAGGTTCATTCCTAAAATGAGAACTCCAATCCTTAAAAATGGTATTCCACAATCAACATATTGAGCCACTTTGCCCTGTATATGTTATGTTGTGAAAGTCTGGAATGGTAAAATTATGATGAGAATATGACTACTAAATATACATAGGTCTGACTGCCTACAACCTTACAGCTCGATTTTAATGCAATTATTATGCATCTAGAAAGAGTAGACCAATATGACGGGTCTCGGTGCGAAGACTTTGATTAAGTGAGATTTTTTTTAACTTTTCCAACTAAAAATGGATATGTGAAAAATAAAAATCACGGTAATGATTGATACAGTTGAAAAGAATATGAAGAGAGGCTTACCCCGACTTCGACTAGCAGAGCGATGTAAGAGCCAGCTACGGTGGCAAAGCCTCCAGTCATGACCGCGTGAAGCTCAGATTTAGTCAACTTGTGAACAAATGGACGGAGAATCACACACGATTCAGCCTGAAAGTATAGTTAAAATATAATATATCACATGATTAAGCCTATCTATAGGTATAGAGAATATATCACACATGATTAAGCCTGTATATAGGTATAGAGAATATATCATGCATGATTAAGCCTGAATGTTTCGATAGAGACAGGATATCACCTATAATTAAGACTTAGGGCGCAGGTATGGATAGAGAATATTCAGTATAAAGGTAAAGGCAAATAAAATGATTTAATCTGAACGTAGATAGAGACTATCACACATGTTTCAGACTGTAAGCATATTAAATTTAAAAGAGAGTATATTACAGATGATTCTGTATGAAATACAGGTTAGAGAGAGTATAACACACATGGTTCAGTTTGAAAGTACAGGTAGAGTAAACGACACATGATTCAATTTTAAAGCACAGGTAGAGAAAGTATAACACATGGTTTAGCCCAAATGTATTGGTAGGGACAAAATCCAGACAAAGGTGTAGATGGAACTGCACTTAAACCCTGAAAGTACAGGTAAGGAGAATATGTCTAACACTGTGACATGCATTAGGTTCAGATATAAAGCTCGGGCCTGTATTCCTATATATATATGATTTCTTCTGTTTTCTTCTTGGCCCCATACTCACCATTCCGATGAAGATATTGGCGGCGGCGTTAAGAGACTCGATGGCCGTGGTTCCCATGGTGAACTGCATGGCCCGGGCTATCTTGCACACGATGAACTGCATCAGACCCCAGTAGTAGAAGATGGAGATGACAGCGCTGAAGTATATCACGATCGGAAACACCTACAAGTAGATCCAAGTTTTAAAATGTTGCTAATTTGCCTTGTACTTTTCAACAACAAAAAAGAAATAATCACCAATTATTACCCACATATTTCATATAGTACATATGCCTTTTATATAGTACAAATATAGTATTTCTTTGAAAGGGTTTTTTTTAAAAGGGGTGGTTTTTTTAATATGTAAAATTTTTAGTATATTAAATTATCATTTACATTATCATATTCATAGAAATAGCTGACAAGCATGTTTGTGACGAGTGCCAATATTTGATCAAGAGGAAAGTAGGGACAATGGGGAACGAGCACTGCAAGATGGCCTCCAGTAACCAGTGGCAACTCACTGAATATTGTCAATGGCAAAGGAAATGTGAAACTGGTCATAGAAGGGCATGGGGCTGCAGGTGTCGCCAAGGTCCCCAACTGTCCCCAGCGACAACCTTCTATATCCTAAAGCTCTTCAGAATCAGGCTCATCTTTTCTTTGACAAAGAGGTTATGGTCAACTGTCACCTGCTGCTCATACACCAATTAACGGACAACGTGCACATGGCTTGCAAAGTTAGGGCTATACAGTGTCCGTGACCGTAGATGACCTTGTCCCCGCAAGGACATCACAGGTTAGATTAAAAATATATACTTTGATTTGTCTAGATAACCAAGGCTCTATCGGATCCTTTACCTTCTTATTTCATCTAAGGCCGTGATACATGTGGAAGGTTTTGTATACTTTGCTAGAATATATCACACATGATTAAGCCTACTTGATTGAAAAGCCAATATTGCTGCCTGAACAAATCCTGAAACATACTATACAAGTTGTTACCGGGATAGAAACATGTGTTAATTACCTTGAAGGCCATAGGATGGGCCAGGTATCCCTCCTCGCCGAACACAAACTTTGAACCTTCATCTGTGTAGTCCAGAAACACCTTGACCTGGTCGCCAAGGAACCGGAAGAAATAATACCCAGCTGACCACCGGAGAATAATCACCCCTAGAAGGAACTGTAAGCCAATTCCCCATACTACCGGCCGCCAGTCTACCTGAAATCAAATATTACCAACGGAAAACATTAACTGATATTTGTTAGTTTGTTTGTTTGTTTTTGTTTGTTTGGGGTTTTACATCACTTTCAACATTATTTCAGTCATTTCGTGATGAGACTTACTTGTAGCAGATATAATGCTACCTCACTGAAATGGCATGACGCAGGTCCTTGACATGATTTTCTGATATTGAAAGAAAGTTATTCATATTTACTTTTGTTCGTGCACATCAAAGTATATATTCGGTTCAAAATATTTTCTTTCCTTTTTAATAAATTACCATTTCAGAATAATAAAATGTTGACGAATAATGCATTTAATGTATTTATTGTCTGTGTCATGTAACAATGTGGAAATCAGCTGTATGCAGTAAAGACGGTCCTGAAGATGGGCTGTGTGGCTGAGATGGTGACATTTACACTGGTAAAGTAGTTTGTAGTGGAGTGTGCAAATGAGACATACCTAACCTAGGGATAATGATGCCCTGGGGTGCGCCATGGCCCTTCATAATTGACTTAGGTGCTCTTATACAGGAAGCAGTACAAACCATGCAAGCATACACCTAAATTCAATGTTTCTTTACAGAGAAGGGTGTAAGGTTTTCTAGATTTGTAATAAACGGACTAAATATATCTGTTTTAAACACTCTGTTGACACAAATTATAATCAAATATCATTCATGGTCCTTTCCTTTATAACATGTATGTCATACATAATCTCGTCATCAATATGAACTTAGCAATTTAGGATAAAAGCTGTAGAATGAAAGCTTATTTCAACGGCTTTAGTGTTATATAATTGAACAGACATTCCTGGGTAGGTATATTGCAGTAATCAAAGGATCATTGTCTGCAAATGGTGGAGTCCATATGAAAGCAGTGTCATTGAGATATGGGGCCTAATGCCGTGGTTCCACCCTGCCGGCAAACATCACTACATAACCGATATGTCTGTGATACCATCGGTCTGTCAATCCCCCGCAACTCAGAGGGATGAAGCGACGGACTAGGTGGTATATGTGCTTGACCATAAACCTGATCCCGGCAATTTAAATAATACAAATTACATGAAGGTTATTGATGCCCCTGCAGCATATGGTATCTCGCCTTATCTTGGACTGTCATTTGTCTAGACAAATGCAATGCATACCAAATATAGCGGGGAGTGTGCCTGAAGAAACTCAAGGGTGACCCTTGTAATGTTTCTAAGAATGGATTGTAACAAAACCTAAATATTGAGAGTTTCAGTGTACATGACGTTAGCTAGGTTTAAGTTTTAGGTTGTTAATGATCCATCAGTTAATGCATGACTAATTCAGCATGACAAAAAAAATCACCAAATTTATCTGGTGTGTTTACAGTATCTGTTGACCTTCACAAAGTTGAATGTAGACCAGACATTACAAACTGATGATGAAGACAATTCATTGAAACTTTGAACAAGAACAATGAAGCTTGGTCATTGAGTTAATTGATATTCCTCTCCAACTCGTCAGAAAAAAATCTTTATAAATCATAAGTGCTCCATATAAGTAATAACAGGAATTGAGGACAAGAAAAAAGTCTTTACTGTACTACTTTCATCAAGTCAGATGACGCCGAAGGATCCTTTTTTTTCTACTAGTTTTTTTTGCAAAATTCACATCTTAAACATTCACTAAGAGAATCAAATTAACGTGTAATACCTAATATGCACATCATCTGCATGCTACTAAACAAAGCTACAAAAGCGGGCAGAGGATAACTCTCCATTGTATGCATATGAGTAGTGTATTTGAGTGAGCACATGTTCTCACAGTGGCTGGTCAGGACAGCCGAGTGACTGCGGTGCAACAGGTGGCACGACATTAAGCCTGCTAATAGCTCAGTCTCCTCAGACCATCAGGCGCATCCCTATGCATGCGCACATACATCAGCCTACGGTCTGTCCTCATTTGACACGAGGCAATTGTCTATCGCAGTTATCGTATGTATAGAACCTGAGAAAATGAGGCAGTTGGTTAATTAAACCCTGGCTACTACTCACATGTCTCCCTGAGCAGTTCTCCCGAACATTGCACTTTACAAACTGTGGGGTTTCTATAATTGTGCGCCATGCTATCACCTTTTATATGAAGTTTCCTATCAGGTCTGCAATTGAAAAGGTGTGCCTAAAAACTACTCAGACGCATTTGTCACAATCCGGTTGGCATTAAGGTTGGCAATCTTTCCTCCAGCTGTAACTAACTATAACTGCAGCAATTTATATATGTTTGTATGTGTGTGTTTAACATAATATTGAGTTTCTGTAATACAGAATTTGAATCATACTCTGGTAATAGTGTCAAGCAGAACTATCCCTAGCGCTTACACACTATGCTTATCACAAGAATACTGTATGAAAATTATATTAATCCAGAAATTCAAGAAATCTCCAAGGAGTGCGGGTAAATTTTGCACTCTTGCATTGTCTTCAATGCAGATGAAAAAATGAGAGGAAGTATAAGCCATTTATCCGCACCAGCTGTGTTGCCCTATGGCTTATGGGCATGTGATATACTCAGCTTTACTGCATAGGCGATTGTCCGGACTATCAGCTTTGACCAGAAGGTTTCGCTGACTATCTGTTTGGTATTGGTGTCTCGTCTCTCATTATCTCTATGTTTATCTGCTCAATGCCGATTGCCCAAGCCAACTGCTCTGTTTGGAGATCTGCTCTCTATATTGGATATTGGTCAGGCTATCTGTTCTATATACTGGAAACAGGTCAGGTTATCTGCTCTCTGTACTTGAGATTGGTCAGGCTATCTGCTCTCTACATTGAAGATTGGTCAGGCTATCTGCTCTCTATATTGGATATTGGTCAGGCTATCTGTTCTATATACTGGAAACTGGTCAGGTTATCTGCTCTCTATACTGGAGATTGGTCAGGATATCTGCTCTCTATACTGGAGATTGGTCAGGATATCTGCTCTCTATACTGGAGATTGGTCAGACTATCTGCTCTCTATATTGGAGATTGATCAGGCTATCTGCTCTCTATATTGAAGATTGGTCAGGTTATTTGCTCTATATACTGGACACTGGTCAGGCTATCGGCTCTCTATATTGAAAATTGGTCAGGTTATTTGCTCTCTATACTGGAGATTGGTTAGGTTATCTGTTCTCTATATTGGAGATTGATCAGGTTATCTGCTCTCTATACTGGAGATTGGTCAGGTTATCTGCTCTCTATATTGGAGATTGATCAGGTTATCTGCTCTCTATACTGGAGATTGGTCAGGTTATCTGCTCTCTATACTGGAGATTGGTCAGGCTATCTGCTCTCTATAAGGAGATTGGTCAGGTTATCTTCTCTCTATACTGGAGATTGGGCAGGCTATCTGCTCTCTATATTGGAGATTGATCAGGTTATCTGCTCTCTATACTGGAGATTGGGCAGGCTATCTGCTCTCTATATTGGAGATTAGTCAGGTTATCTGCTCTCTATACTGGAGATTGGTCAGGCTATCTGCTCTCTATAAGGAGATTGGTCAGGTTATCTTCTCTCTATACTGGAGATTGGGCAGGCTATCTGCTCTCTATATTGGAGATTGATCAGGTTATCTGCTCTCTATACTGGAGATTAGGCAGGCTATCTGCTCTCTATATTGGAGATTGGTCAGGTTATCTGCTCTCTATACTGGAGATTGGGCAGGCTATCTGCTCTCTATATTGGAGATTGGTCAGGTTATTTGCTCTCTATACTGGAGATTGGGCAGGCTATCTGCTCTCTATATTGGAGATTGGTCAGGCTATCTGCTCTCTATACTGAAGATTGATCAGGTTATCTGCTCTCTATATTGGAGATTGGTCAGGTTATCTACTCTCTATACTGGAGATTGGTCAGGCTATCTGCTCTCTATACTGGAGATTGGTCAGGTTTTCTGCTCTCTATACAGGAGATTGGTCAGGCTATCTGCTCTCTATACTGGAGATTGATCAGGCTATCTGCTCTCTATACTGGAGATTGATCAGGTTATTTGTTCTCTATATTGGAGATTGGTCAGGTTATTTGCTCTCTATATTGGAGATTGATCAGGTTATCTGCTCTCTATATTGGAGATTGGTCAGGTTATTTGCTCTCTATACTAGAGATCGGTTAGGCTATCTGCTCTCAATATTTGAAATTTGTCAAGCTATCTCTTCTTGTAAAGGACATTGGTCAGACTATCTTCTCTCTATTGGTCATAGGTCAAGCTACCTGCTCTCTACTGGAAAAAGGTCTGAATGTGTACTCTGTATTGGACGTAGGTCTGGGTATTTATTTAACACAAATCTGACTATCTTTGTATTTGAAATAATTTTACACAGGTACGGCTATCTTCTCCGAGTCGTCCTTGGTAATTCTTTTCAAGTCCTTATGACGTGTTATTCCCACAAGAGAAAATGCCAACTTTGAAAGGAAAGATTTTGGTAGGTCAGACAATCTTCTCTGCATTTGGACATAGGCCAGACCTTGGAGTATAATATTCTGACAAACTGCTCTATCTTAGAGATTAATCCTGCATCGGAAATTACAACAATTTCTGTTATTTTGGAGATTGGGCTTATTTTCCCCTCTGTGAAGACCATGATATACTTTGTTTGTAAACAAGAGTCAGTGATGTAAACTGAAGAAACCAAATCGCATATTCACGGTTGGCATTTTACTAATTGTCTGAAAAAGAGAACCGCATTTTCCATCTTGACTTTTCATGATTTTTCAAAGAATCAATTAGTCTCAGCCATATCAATCTCACGTCCAGATGTCTTGGAGTATATACGTCTTTTCACACCTACAACCACGCAGCTTACATAATGTGACAGTAAAAATGTAGAAATTTGAATATTCAAGTCTAATTGTGTGGAGATCCATTTTAGATTTAAATGTTGTTTTTTTTAAATCCAGATTATTTCTTCCATAGTAATTGTTTTTATTATTACAGATTAATCGTCCTTGGTGATTCTTTTCAAGTCCTTATGACGTGTTATTCCCACAAGAGAAAATGCCAACTTTGAAAGGAAAAAATTTGGTGTGGAACCAGCGCGGGAGATTAAAACAATTTAATCAAGTAGTGGCGCGAATGCATTCGCATGTATTGGGTTAATTTGTGACAGGTGAAATCAATATTTGAAAGCATTTAAAACATGGCGGCTGTAAGTTGGTCGATATTTTGAAGCATAACGCGTTATGTTCCATTTTAATATCAATATGTTTATCTCACAAATTTAAAATAAGACAGTTGTGTTTTAAATGGTGGCTTTCTGAGAAGATTGGTGTCAAACTATAGCTCTTTTCCATCCGTTATTTCCCGCATGTTGATAATTTCGTTTAGAAAGGTGAGAGTAAGACCGGAACTTGGGATTCTGTTATTTATATTGCTTATTTTCTGAGATGAAGATTGTCAATTACCAAAGTATGATTTATTCCTTTGGTATTATTGAAATAAGACCTTAAACTGCCAAGAATTTGATATTTTTTTCCGCGTTTTAACTGACCCCAACTCTGCCAGATTGATTTATTGAAGATCATAGTACTTTCTACTCAAATATTAAAAACGAATTTTACTTTAATCAAAAATGTCTGAGGAATATATCTATCATTACAAAATCCACACGACTACATTTAAAATTGTCTAATGTTTGACAGAAAGTATCTGTATCGTCCACGATTCTTCAGATATACCCCGTGATGGAGGGGGTGGGTATTAGGGAATTACTGTGAAGTAGCATGTAGTCTCCCCTGTGGCTGAGGCTGCGACTGCCCGGTATGGAGGTCAGGTCAGGTATGGTGACCTCAGTGGAGATGCGAGGTCATCTCAGCGCGACTCCTCACGGCGTAATGATCATTGACTGCGCGTCTGTGGACATATCAACGTGGCGGATGCGCCTATCAGTCATTTTAGTTTGCGACATATTGCCACAAAAGGGCCATTCATGTCATATAGAAGTGTTGCGTTTCACTAAGCCAATCAAAGTTACATTTTCAGTATTAAAACAGGCGTTTGTTTCTGGTTTAAAAGGATACGCTTGACATGCATCCTTGTGCTATTTTAACTGTTCTAAGAATAGACCTTTCAGCGTTGTCCAACATCTAGAAAATATTGAAGTCTATGGCACTATTTGTCATTTTATTTGTGTCCATCGTGACACCGACATGTCTTGCATCTGTGGCCGATGTCCTGAAGACAATGGCGTCCTGACTGTCTTACATTCTACGCTGACTCCGCACTCGCCTTTGTTATAATGAGACTCGCCGGGCCAAGAGCGACTCTGCCCGCGGCAAATGGCCGATTGACAGGTAAAGGCCCTCGTCTGCCTCCTTGTTAGTATATGCCCATATAAGTGTGGGGAGTTAATCTTAGGAGGGCCTCAAGCTACACTCCAGGTTAATACTCATATATCACTTTAACAATACAGCTTCCATATTATAGCTATGAATATTAAAGGTTTACTAACACGATTGCTAACATTGTGACATTTTGTTTTCTCAAGTGACCACTAAAGCGTCAGTTGTCCAGTGTTGATTACTTGCAATATCAAATTTAAAAAGTGCAACCATTGTGCATTGTATTGCCGATGTCCATCCTACTGTTTGACCTTTTGTGGCTGCACGAGGGCCACACTGCAAACCGACAACAATCTTTTTTATGGTGTGTAAACACATTTTACAGCCATAAAATTGTTCCGCAAAAGACAGTTACAGATACAAAGTGAGATTTCACCCAATTCAGGCCCTCAATGATGTCACACTTATTGTAGATTTAAAAAAAAATAAAAAAAATTCTGCATTATTAGTATTAAAAAGTGTCAAAAATGAGCATAAAACAATATTTTTGTGATATGGCCCAAATTAAGTTTTTTCAGAGAAATAAAATTCTAGCTACCAAAAAAATTAAGACGCACAGTGGTCAAGACAATTATAACATGAGTAGTTGTGTCTCACTAACACAATAAAAAAGATTGGTGAAAGCCCTGATGTCCGGTAGACTAATGATGGTTTTTTTCTGTGTCGGATTGTGATTTCTGAAACGGACAGTAGAAGTCAAGGCACTGAAAAAATCCACCACAGCGAGTCAACGTCAGTTAAAATGAAGACAGACGACGGACGTTTGTCACAAAAAGCGCTTGCCCAAATAGGCTAGTAATCCACGGATATTTAGAGAGATTATCCGAAACGGAAAACGCCGACCCGGGAGGGATGATCATACACGGTAGGCGATTGATCCAGACTCAAATAGTAATGAAGGCAACAGGAAAGCGTGCATTAAGAAAGGAGAATCGTATTCATCGCCACAATAAATCTACGCTCGGTCCGGGGTAATAAATTTGTCTTGTTGCAGTTTGCTGATCGGTGGCTTATTCGAGCCGTTTCCTGAATGGCAAATTAGCGTTTTCGGGGACCTGTTGCTTGGTCGTCTGCGGAAAGGACGCGAGAAAAAAAGTGGCGGGAGACATGTGTCTGAGATAAGGCGAAATGACTCTGCGATCGCATTCAGAATGGTAATGGAACGTTGTTCCAGTGTCAGCGACAAAGGGGGCCCTGGTGCTGTAATCGTCTTTTATTCCCTTACACAGATAGGCATCAGAGTTGGCGGGAAACGAAGGTGCCCGTAGGATTACCACGGGGGTTATCCCATTTAATCGAAATAGCCATGTAATCCCGTGTCAGAATTGGTGTTGTCAACTTGGCTGTCATAATGCTTAGATGGGCCGCATACTGCATGTATAAGAGCCGAGTGTTCATCTGCGGCGGTATATACTGGGCGACCAGAAGCTTGCCTCTTCCCGCCACTCACAGCAACAGAAGCGGATCCAGGATCCTACTGACGGGCCCAAACACATACTAATTGTTACTGTCTTTTTTAATGTATGTAAAAAATATAAATATATCAATCTAAGCGGAGAGGGGTTTCTCCCCACTCACCACTCACCACCCCCACCCCCGGAGCCGCCCGTGTGACATCGATGGATTGCCGTGATTTTCGCTCCAGTAATGGTATGGAGATTCAAGACACGTCATATGCAAGATCGGACCATCAGATATTGCCGTCTGGTGCAGAAGTATGATTCATATACCTCCAAGATGATAATTCCCACTCTGAATGAAGCAGAAAAATATCGTCTGCCATCATCGCTGCTGCATCATGATTGGCTGATACACCAACATACTGATATCAATATTATTTTTTGCATTCCAAATAGCTTTTTGGGTTCAAAGTTTATATTTATTGGTTGATCACCTTGATAAACCACATCTGATTGGCTTATCATCACACGTCATTGTATGATACGGGAATATATCTTGCAATCAATTTGGCAAAACAAGATGCCGGCTTTTCCTCACAAAAAATATGAAAAAAGCATGTTATGCTGACATTTGATATGCCCATTTGGATGTCGGTCCGGTTGTGAGAATAAATTTTTGATGATCATTTTTACCAGCTGTGTACTTGGGCACCAGCCTTTGGAATCCCTACCAATGACTTATATTCATTTCACATGAATTGTAAATGGCTATTGACATATTAATTGAACCTGGATTGTCAATAAGGACATGTTTCACACTCATAAATATGCTGATATCGATTAGGTTTCCTTGATATTGTATCCCGTTAGATGACAAATAGTAAATCGCATTTGTAATATTGAAAGGGGCGGAGGTCCGTTCAGGTAAACATCCTCATTTCAGGACGTCGAGAAGATCTTTGAGCTCAGATATTGGTTGAAATGTAGAATTAAGTCGATATGTGATTTCCATCATCGGGAAGAGGCGGCAATGCGTCACCACAAGAATCGTGTGAAAGACGCAAATCTTATCAGGACAGTACAACTGAGTTGTGAAATCCTTTACCTGGATCTTAAATACATTCCAAATTGGTTTAAAATGGTTCTAAATACATTCCAAATTGGTTTAAAATGGTTCTAAATACATTACAAATTGGTTTAAAATGGTTCTTTAAACATATTCAAAAATTGGTTTAAAATGGATCTTACACCATTCATAAATGATTTTAAATTGAATCTGAATACATTCAAAAATGTTTTAAAATGTTTTTTTTTTACAATTCTTTCTCTCAGTGTTTGGTATTTCAAAAGCATGCGTCTTTAATCATTTTTTTCAAATGATAGAACAAATCAAAACCAAAATTTGTTTGGCGCAGTTCTCAATGATTGAAATCGATAATCCTGGTGCAGTCATTGCTTAAGGTGGATCTAAGAAATTATCTTTGTTAAGTATAAATAAGGTTTGAGGTATGACATAAAGGTATAACTGGGGAATAGACACTGGTCTGGTAGTAGCACTTGATTACGTTTATATATGTGGCTAATATGAGGTGCAAGTGTATAAGAAAGGTGGTCTGGAAGTTGGAAAAGTCTTCTATTTGAGCATATTTCGTCATTTGAGGTCAGAGGTTGGATGGCTAAATGGTACTAAATCGCCATTGGTCTGTTCGGTTGTGTGGTTCTTATTTTTTCTCTTATTAATACTCATCTTTGTAATGTTTTGTCTTGGGTCAAACTGTTTCTTTTAAAACACAAATTTCACAATCTTAGAATACTTACTTTTTCATGTTGCATTTAAACTTGATACAATTCTTTAGAATAATGTTCAATACAGAATATGTTATTTTAGAATGGGGAATTTATAAGGTTTTGCTGATATTCATTTTTTTATTTGGTTCAAAGCTGAATAAAGATCAGTCTTGAATAGATTAACACGCGATTACTTTCTTCACAAGATACAGGTAACAGACATGAGCATCTGAGGCATAAAAACGATGAATGTTTGATGGATTAAGTGGTCAGGATCGCAGATGTAAACTGCTGACCTTTGAAAACCATGCTGGGAATCGTAGAGTACTCCCTGGAAGACTTTGGGGATAATAAAATACAAGCGAAATAGGAAACACGCTTCTGTCTAAGATATAGAATATTACAAGATGTTTCATCAAAAGATGGAGGCCAAAGGTTCACCAACTAGTTTCTAACAACGAAAGTGGATCTCTGTCTAGCGTGCGTGGTTATTAGTATATGGTGCACGCAGCATAAAGTATGTAACTTTAGATGATTATAATATTCTTATAGTTATCTACTCAACAATAGATCTCAGATGATTGCACAGCATGGAATTCTCCTGACTAGAAATATGTACAGGTTACTAGTTATGACAATGTAAATTATCTACAAAATCAATAATCACTGAAAAGTCACGCATATTACAAACATTAGTTCAAATTATTCACGATCACTAAATATATTTTTGCAACATAGACTCACTTAGAGTTATCAATCTTGTTATCAACACTGACCCCAACGTGTGCTACCATAGCAATATATTAGATGGTGCAAATTCAAGTCGGTGCCACGCTTATAGATTTGTGTCCAGCTGACAAGCGATGCAAAAGGTAATTGGAACAAAATGGAAACTTAAGTCCAGATATGCCTGCGTGGACAGCTATGCATAGAGATGAGGGCGGTATGTACATGCCCTGTTAGGCTGTATTTGTTTACTATGGGCTTGTCTCAGAACTCTATGGAAATCATCGAGGTTATCCTGAAGGACATACCGTTACTTGTACTTGCACCAAGATTTATAAATCAAGTGTGGCAAGTAGACCCTTATAATGTTATGGTTGATGCATTTATATCAGTTGCTGTTTGCCTTGTTAATGTTTATTACGCTTAATCTGAGTGGAATTTACACTTAACCCACAGTGGAATGTTGGTTAATACCCTGGTATGTTGGTTACCTATCATGCTCTGGGGCTGGTCAGTCCACTGAGACTCTCAGATAGTTTGGTCTGGATGATCCAGGATAGATTCATGCAGCCTGATGCAGATGATACTTTTAATCTAGATAGACGTGTTCACCTTCCTGGGTGGGGTCGGCACTACTTATCCAGATTAAAGGGGGGCCTACCAGTGCGGGATCCAAACTTTTTATCCAAGTTGAAGTTGGTTTACTTAGCCTGAGGGGTTGGTAGTGCTTGCAGTGACGCTTCTTATTCATTTGCACTGATTGAGTTGGTACAGTTTATCCAAGCTAAAGATGGGTGGGTTGGTAGGGTTTATCCAGGCAGAACTTGGTAGTGAACCTTGCAGTGTTGGTACTTTTTATTCAAGGGAAACTGACACTGATTGAGTTGATAATATATATCAAAACTAACTTGCCATGGCGATATTGGTACTGTTTATCCAAGTTAAAGCTAGCACTTACCCTGGTGGGGTTGGTACTATTTATCCAAGTTAAAATTAGCACTTACCCTGTAGGTTTTTATTCAAGTTTTATCGAAGTTCAAGTTGAAAGTTACCCTGGCGAAGTACTGCTTATCCAAGTTAGTACTGTTTATCCATGTTAAGGTTGGCACCTACCCTGGCGGGGTTGGTACTGTTATCCAAGTTCAAGTTGGCACTTACCCTGGCGGGGTTGGTACTGTTATCCAAGGTCAAGTTGTCACTTACCCTGGCGGATTTAGTACTGTTTATCCAAGTTCAAGTTGGCACTTACCCTGGAGAATTTAGTACTGTTTATCCAAGTTAAGGTTGGCACTTACCCTGGCGGGGTTGGTACTGTTATCCAAGTTCAAGTTGTCACTTACCCTGGCGGATTTAGTACTGTTTATCCAAGTTCAAGTTGGCACTTACCCTGGCGGGGATGGTACTGTTTATCCAAGTTCAAGTTGGCACTTACCCTGGCGGATTTAGTACTGTTTATCCAAGTTCAAGTTGGCACTTACCCTGGCGGGGATGGTACTGTTTATCCAAGTTCAAGTTGGCACTTACCCTGGCGGATTTAGTACTGTTTATCCAAGTTCAAGTTGGCACTTACCCTGGCGGATTTAGTACTGTTTATCCAAGTTCAAGTTGGCACTTACCCTGGCGGATTTAGTACTGTTTATCCAAGTTCAAGTTGGCACTTACCCTGGCGGATTTAGTACTGTTTATCCAAGTTCAAGTTGGTACTTACCCTGGCGGATTTAGTACTGTTTATCCAAGTTCAAGTTGGCACTTACCCTGGCGGATTTAGTACTGTTTATCCAAGTTCAAGTTGGCACTTACCCTGGCGAATTTAGTACTGTTTATCCAAGTTAAAATTGGCACTTACCCTGGCGGGGTTGGTACTGTTTATCCAGGCCAGCATAATGAATGTGAACATGCCAGCAGCTGACGTCAGGCGGTGGTAGTCGCTGCCGACGTCGACGATCAGAAATACTATCGTAGCTATTGCCAACATCAGATATAATGACCTGAAAAGAAACATGCAATAATACACTGAAACACGCTCTCAATAACGGTATATGCTTTGAAATATAAGATTAATAGGAAGAATTTTTAATTATCAAACCCGGCAAACTAATATAACAATCCTCAACAAATAAGCCATATTTCTACATAATATATAAAAAGGGCTACATATTCGCATATAACATTTTGTCAATGCGTTTAAAGCAGATTTCAGTATTCATAAAAACCAAACTTCGGAAGGTCAATGTTCCTTCATACTTTGAAGCCTCCAATACTACGCATGTCAAGAATATCTCTTAAATCAAAGATGTATAAGTGGTCAAAATAATTAATCCTTCAAGTTTTTAGAGACTTTTGTCCACTGTGAAAAATCTTAACTACAATTTCTAGCACAATATCTTACATCATTAATCAATAACATAACAAATTCCCACCACATTCTCACTTAATCTTTTTTCATTTCATAAATGATTTTGTTAAAATGAGGTCAGTAGTATCAGTGATAAGATCTTTCAATAACAGTGGCGTACCTCTGTGGTGACAAAAAAATTGAAGAAATCTCTGTACATGCAAAAGGAATTGTTAAAATATTTCAGTTGGTGTAAGCATTCTTGTTGCTCCAAAGAATAACTTATCACACTTCGATAATAAGACATGTGTTATTGGTAAACACACAATACCTGTGCAAATATAAGTTTGGAGAAGTCAATATGCGATCATCTTGGGGTCATATATCTTGCAGGTAAATCATATGTTAATTCAAATGCACAATTTCATGCTGGGTTCGTTTCGTATACTTAGCCATATGCTAACTCGATGTGTCTGGATTCCCATTTTGCTGCAAACAACGCGCCGGTCGACGAAGCCTGGGTTGCACAATTGGATCAACCTCTTCCGCTTTTTACAGGCGATATTACGGAAGTCGGCAACCCTCAAATGACTTGTTTTACAGAGCACTAACAGAGCAATATTTACATGTTCAATACTTATGAATACCTACAAACCCAATGAGTTTGTTTTTGGTTTGTAAAATATACAACTGAAAGCTTTAATTCAAAACAGAATAGTTCATGCTATAACACAGGTATTTTAAATTCTGGTAATGCAGTTTTATAAAATTTGCTTACAAGGATATTTTTAATAATAAGGAATCTTAAAATCTATGTTATTGCGAAAAATTGTCATGAAATCTCAATTCTTTCATATTTCAGACTGCGATTTGATTATCTTATTTCTTTACAAATTCGTTATTTCTACTCTCTAGCATTCATTCCTTCAATATATACTCTTTTTTGTTGCATAGTCAAATACATAGTATGAACAATTTTGCTATATCTCATTATGTTAAGTAAAGAATTTATGTCACACACACATAAAGAGAGAGGTAATGACTTTTACCCTCAGAGAGGTAATGACTTTTACCCACAGAGAGGTAATGACTTTTACCCACAGAGAGGTAATGACTTTTACCCACAGAGAGGTAATGACTTTTACCCACAGAGAGGTAATGACTTTTACCCACAGAGAGGTAATGACTTTTACCCACAGAAAGGTAATGACTTTTACTCACAGAGAGGTTATGACTTTTACCCACAGAGAGGTAATGACTTTTACCTACAGAGAGGTTGTGACTTTTACCCACAGAGAGTTAATGGCTTTTACCCACAGAGAGTTAATGGCTTTTACCCACAGAGAGATAATGGCTTTTACCCACAGAGAGGTAATGACTTTTACCAACAGAGAGGTAATGACACATACAGAGAAAGGTAATGTGATAAAAAGGGAAAACATTTAAGAAGAACAGAAAAATCGCCAGCTTTCGAACCTTCATGAAATACTTTCTTTGCAAACGTGTCTGAGCTCAGAACTCAAATAGAACCTCAGTATGAAGATTTCATTTATGTTTTCTGAATAAAGTCATTATTATATATATTTTCTCTGTTTGCGTTCCAACACATAGAAAAGAAAGAACATTTCTTTTTATAATGGGACTTTTGTCTCAACACATTATGTTGTATTGAGTGTAAAATAATTTCATTATTATCAGCGCCAGTGATATTATAGCACCTGTATTGGCTATACCTGACGGTGAAATATGATTGACAAATTGACAATGTACTTCTATATATTAATGAACGATGATCGGAGCAAAAACGGGACCCCTGACCAGCCATGTCTGGGATGAGTAACCCAGAAGCCCGCAGTACATGACGTTTATTCCCTTGATAAAAAACATGAAAACAATTTGAGAGGAAAATGTTTGGTACGGAACTGGAGTGACATATAAAAAAGGGGCAGAGCGGCGAATGCGTTGGTCTCTTAAAGGTTTACCACTTATACCAGAGGGCAACGTGGTGAACACTGGTATATCAGCCCCTAAAGGTATGCGTAAACATGATAGATAGGCTATTCATGATGGCCATCTCCAACTCATCTCCCTCCCTCCTCATATGTTACCAGTACAACTACATCACCATTTGGCATATTGGAATACACCAGTGATAACCATTATTATACACAATAGAGCCGGGATTTCCTGCATCATTAACTTCATAAATTAGCACTCAGAGATGACCTTGGTTGTGTCAGCTTCTCACAGCAATTGAGTTTGTTATGTTCTAATTTATACGATCATAACCATTTGTTATTGATCTTTTTAATGTTTTGGAACAATTTAAGAAAAAACATATCAATTTCTCTTGGCTGAACTCAAACTGGATCAGCAAACTGAGATAAGTTTATAGCTGTATTTTGATTGCTCATATCAGAAATCTATTATTCATGGAATAGGCATACGCATGCAAATGAGTGGATACATACTACATATACCTGAATCTTATACATAAAGAAATATTTTTGATGGATTGGATCAATAAACGCAAACAAAAGTCACAAAAGATTTACTAAAACATAAAATCATAGTTGTTTCTATATTCCATATCCTTGTTTTCACTGTTAAACTTAAGATTAGTAAATGTTGGAACTCAGAGAGACGGGAGCAAACTGTGTGGTGAATGGCAAGGGTGTTGGGGTTGATGTTGCATTTCATCAGTCAGTTGATCCCTTAATCTTCTTCTTTAAGATCAACCGTGCTTACAAACTGGGGTATTTACAACATATTTTTATGTATACAGTACCTTTCTTTGCCGTATTTTGTTTGGGAAAGATTTATGCGACCTTTCCATACAAAAATTCTGTCCTCCTACGCCCTCCTGAATCAGAAATATCTTTTGCTCTCAAATAAGGTACATTAGGATTGTTATTTGTAATTCAGGTTACCCTTTATTAGAGAAGGCCATTTGTCGATTAGCACGAGTTACCTTTGTAGGCGTCACTCCGCTAACTGCCACAATCAGACATATACCCCTGGGTCTAACACCCCCACAAAGACCGTGAATATCAGGCCAATATGATACAGACTCACAGGCCCTCTTTGGGTGCTGAAGGTATATTTGAGCAAAATTAGGGTCAGTGCTGACAGAACATTGTGACAGCATTTGACCTTTATTTGACCTTGAGCTAGATATTAACTTTACCTTGGGCAATATGGTGTCATTGAAAATTGTGACAATCTGATGGTCATTTTACGCACAAGGGTGCAAGTTCCAAATTACACATACAGTTGTCCACAAGATAGTTAAGCATCGAGGATAATTGCTAAAAATAATCAGCACATAGTATCTATATTTACTTTAAAATATAACAATATTCTCATTCAAACAAATGTATAACCCTTAAATAAATAGGCCCCGGCGTGCGTGGTGTTTGATCCCATGCAGAGCAACATACACACAACTCCATACCCGCCCAAGAAACAATACTATAGCTATTTACTATATATCCCTGGAATCTGTGTTTATCAGAATATAATGAAAGTTCAGTGCAGGGATCCAACATCATATTATCTTGAGTTCTGTGATAATGTGGACAATTCCAATTGACTGGGCTAAGATCATGTAAAATAGGATATATCATAGCGTACGTAAATGAAATCAACCGCTAATTTACAACCATACGATGTCCATTCTAATGACTTTATACAGAGTTTATAAAGTAATGACTTTATACAGAGTTTATAAAGCCATCCAGGATTCGTCTAACCGTTCACGTTCAGTTTATTCACTATACTAATTAAATCATTTCCTATAACGCAGACTCCTCCTGAAGGATATTGATAAAATGTCTCTATGCTAACTCCTAAAGAGACTGATGTCCTGTAAATCAATCACAAAGCTGACCTTGAACACATATCTTGTTTCATTAAAGCGACAATTTCTTAATGATCTTCAACGTTGTGATCCAATACAGACAACTTAAACAGAACTATACTTTTTTAGAAGAAAGTAGTCCTCATTATAAAGCATATTATGTTTTAGATGGAATGGTACAAATGGCCATCTTTCTGAAAGATGTATAACTTGAAAACCATTAATCGTGGCACATAATCTCTTATTCTAACCAACAGTAATTAACTGACGTACTGATGATCCCCAAATCTGTCTCGAAATAAACTAACTTATAAAACTATTGTAAAACTCAAAAGTTTGTTCAAACACGTCAATAATACAACTACAATTATCCATCTGTTGCATGAAGCTAGGGACTGTTAATATTCCATACCTCTGCTGCAGGCATCTGGTTCCATGGGGTATCTTTAATAGTTCATTACTTTTTTATAACAATACAAAGAAAACCAAAAGATTATACGTTTAATTAAGATCAGATAATTAAGCCTGTTTTGCCCTTATAACTATAGTTCTAGATCCGGCTACCTTGTTCCGGTTACGAAAAAGTGACCGGTTTATCAACATTTTGGAAATTCTATTTGCCAGGAGTTTCTGATGAAGATGTATGAAGATGTAATTTGGCTGGCATGTAACTTAGGAGGGAGCATGGAGTGAGATTTACAGCTATTTACCTCATACCTTTTTTCTGTTATGCCTGCAATTCTCAGCATTTTCATAGACACTCATCTATTTCATAGAGTGTTGAAGGTAAAATGGAACAGCAAGCTCCTTCCTGATACACGTGTTTGCTATGTATTTAAACTCATGTGGCACGTTTTTCCGTTGAAGCAGGACTAGACATACATTGTGCTTTGATAATAATGATGATAAAATGTGTTAAGCGCTGATATGAGAGAGCAGCCATTGTCTGGCATACGCACTGTATAATCATGTTACTTTATATATTAATATTACTATTACTATTCTTATATTACTGTATCTATAACTAATTCTATTATCATCACATCATTATCTTCATCATCATCATTATCATCACCATCATCATCATCATCAATATAGCACTATATATTGTAATGTCATTTTGCCAAACTTTAATTGTTGATGAAATATTTTTTTGAATATACACAAAGAGTTGGAAGTAAGGATTTGCATTTACACTCGGTCCTGAAAGGCATAAGGCCAGGCTATTGTATTCAAAGTGTCATTGATCATTCCTGTCATGTTATATGCCAACCTGTGTTCCTCCTATGCTCACACTAATACCTCTGACAACTTCATCCTCCTTCCTATTCATTCAAATTACCGCCATTTTCTTACCACACATTTAAATAATCTTTTACAAATTCGGGTCTCGTTTAATACATTTTATATACATATATCGGGAATTGGTGAATTCTTACTCTGTAGCAAATAATGTATGTTGTTAAATTTATGAATGTTAAATTTTCTGGGTTTCATGTGTAAATATAATAAAGCAACATGTCTCCAGGTAATTTTAGAGATCTGGAGTATGTATAAATGATATGTCGTTATGAAACTGTGATACAATACTCCTTAAAACCAACCGAAACATACCTGGACTATTGTGTTTTTCTAAACGTGCCTTGTAATGTGTGGTTATGATAACAACAATGTAAGGATGTTAGACCTGCACAAATAGACAAAAACCAATGGACAAACAGGCCTCTGTAAGCCAAAGCAGCCCGGTGTCTTAATTTGAAGATGTCCCATTTTAGAAAACCTTTACTAAACAGGTGTTTGCACGAGATCACTGGTCAGCTACGCAAAGTTAGTTAACAAAGTGTTCAATTGGATGATTTAAATTTTAGCAGAAGGCTCATCTTCTTTCAAAGACTTTATGTGGGGTTAATATGATGGATAACATTTTATCACAAAGTTGATAATATAATTACCATATATATAATTATTGATATTATGTGAGGGAAAAGTGCTTGAAAATCAGTTCTCATGAAATTTTGAAAGGTTCCGTGGCATTAACTAAAAACATCGGGATGCCATATCAAATGTCGCTAAATCAAATATATATGAATATATGCTTTGTGCAATGTTTATATGTTCTGCCATATAGTGATCCTAGTTCTACTGATCTTAGTTCTGATGGGGTATGGTAATATACGGGATCTTCTTTCTGTAGAAATGACAGGAACACAGCCATAAACTGATCGAAGATCTGACCGGAAATAGCCATACACCGATTATAGATTTAGCTGATATTGCTATAAACTGATTACTATTCTGGCGGAACATTGCCAAATACTGATCAGAAATTACCATATATACTGGTCTTAGTTCTAACTGGACATGAATAAACTTTATCAGCCTAATAATTTGTTATTTGATTAGTATTGTTATATCATTAGTAACATCTGGCATTAAGGATATCCGGGTTGAAATGTGCCTCCGTGGAGATGGTTGCTTTATGCTTGGAACTGAACCAACTGTGTTGATTTGTGGGAAGCAGTCATGCTTACAAAGTGAACTAGAAACTGAAGTATTAGCAGCGGGTGGGGGTTTGCTTGGTAACGTATATATTCTGAATAAGAAATATATGGTTGAACAAAGGGTATCATTCTCTGCATTATTCCTTTCATCACAGTGACCACACAGTTTTGTTGAAAGTTTTGTTGATGGTGGTGGGGGGTGGAGTGTGGTCAAATGATCAGGATTGATATGTCATTGAGTAACTTGCTTGTTAATTCTTTTCAGTTCAGTCCAACCTTTTCAGATATATATGAGTCACTGGGACTCAATGTCCTACTCTTTTCGAAAGTGCCTAGGGATCATTCTTCTCTATTATCACAAAAACATGATATCACAAACAACGGCCTTTGATAGTCAATAATAAAGCAATAGTAGGAGATTATATGAGTAAAATATCTCTAACATGTGTAGTGTGTGCATGCAATTATTTTTTTTAATTGCTCAATATAATGTTGCAATAATAAAACCATAAACGAGGGGACAAATGCATGCCAATATTTACAGGAATTCCCCCTCTAAATATAAATACGATAATTAATGACCATGATTGGGAGGCTATATGAATGGTGCTCTTAATGTAAGAACTGTTTGATACAGTAATTAATTGTATATATATATATATATATATATATATATATATATATATATATATATATATATATATATATATATATATATATATATATATATATATATATACATTAAAACATAAATAGAGCAAACGATATATCATTGAGCATCGATTATTTGTTCCAGAGCATCAGATATGTAACGAACATACATCGTAGCTTCATATAAGTAAAATCGTGAAGCTTGTACGAGAGGAGAGTACGCTAGCCCCAGGGTCAGAGCCACATAAAACCGCATCAAATGAAAACAAACAAACATTATTTGATGTGCTAAGAATATCAATGCAAAGGTAACCAGTGGATATGCCAATTGAGAACCAGGTCTCACTTTTATCTTCAGTATCTATCAGCACTAAATGAAGAATCATTGAGTTGACATCTATTTTAGTTATTTATTCATATTTAGCAGGGAATGAAAGAAAAAAGCGAGTCGTTTTCCTTGCAAATGGACAAGAACTTGTTTCTCCAGAACCAAAGTGTCCATTTAAGGGAAGCCGGTCTGAAAGGGAAGCCGGTGTGAAAGGGGAACCGGTCTGAAAGGGAAGCCAGTCTACAAGTTGGTGTCAGTGGCCCAAATTGTTCAAACTTTCAGGAATTCCATATTGAATGTTTCATCTTTATATGAATAATTCAAAATTTTAACAAAAATTGTTGTAACAAAATATTTTCTACTAATTACATAAATAAAATATATAGCATTAGAGCTATGCTGATCATTGATTTTTTTTATAATGTGGGAACATTTTCTGCAAATTTTGTGCTTCATAAATGGTCATTTGAATATTTCCTCAACAGATTTGAGCAGGTGATCATGTTGACCAATCAAATTGCATGATACATTTTAAAATTGACCTCGATTGTCATCTTCATTATCATTTGCTAAAACATGTAATGTTATTCAAAATAGCAGCTTCCATGTCAACGCAGTGATAGCTATTAGATTTTGGAAAACAAAAATTATCATAAAATTATTAAAATGGAAAAAGACCTGAGCCCAATGATAAACAGATAGAATTGATCCCGGAAAATACAACATCTTTCCTACTAATAACTAAGATACCCGCCCAGAAGTTTAAAGTTGATGGACAGAATGACAGAAAATGTTCCCCCATCACTACAGAAGCATAGCTAAAAACCAAATTAAATCCCCCAGCGACTCTTCATTATGACATCGGTAGTTATCACTACCTCGGGCATCTTTGTCCTGTTCGAAACCTGGAACACCATGCCCATTCATGCATGTGAATGATGTCCACCAAAATATCATACAATTGACCGATCTAAGGTCACTGACCAATCTAAGGTCATTGGCCAATCTAAGCTCACGACCTTTACTCACGGCCATTTCTGTGCACACCTTTTTATCTTTGATGGCAGGGGCTGATCACAGAGAATACGTTTTGGAGGGTATCCCCCAGTAAGCCTTGAAGAGTTCCACCACACTGGCTCCGCAACATTGTGTTTCGTGAGTTAGCCTGGATTATGCTGTTTCTCCGTGATTTAAGCCAGCGGGTGGACCTGCGCCCGCTGAAAACCCTTGGCAAATTTGGTGGGACAAAATGGAGGATCTGGCGATCCGTCGTTCTCGCCAACGTTGAGACGGTGGGTGCCATCCCTTCAGTTGTATATGACAGAAGGGAGAAATTGACATTGCATTGATCACACAAGTTTGACACTCTCTTAGCTTTTCAGATTCCCTGTGATTTCAACTGCTTTGTTGTTGTGCTTACTTTCTTGTCACAGCAACAACACCGACTGGCAATGTTAAAACGTGCAAAATATCTGACCCTGTGGCTGTGCTTATTGGCTGCAAAAAAGAAGCTTGTACTGGGTGTGGTCTCACAAGTCTGACTCGTCAAATCAACATTGCTTTGCCACAAACAACTTATCCATGTTAATTTCCTCACATAAGCTATATAAGCTCATTACATAATAGAGTCAACTGATTTAAATAACAATTGTCAACAGGCTGTGAGCTCAGCTGCACTTTGAGTGCTGGTTTATATGTTACCACTTGTCATGTTTACAGAGAAGTGCATGTTAAGAGAAGCATATCTTTTTGATATCACAAGTATCAAGCATCAAATTGCATTGTTTAGTTTAACTTTTAGACAATGGTATAGGAATTTAAAGTATCTTTAATTTGCTGCATATATCATATTATACTTCCATTTTATATATTTTTAAATGATATATTTGTGATATCAATAAAAGCACCTTATCTGAACATACACTTTGCACTTGCACTTGCATTATATCGGTAGTTCCCACTACCTCTGCAGTTATTGTCCTTTTGTGACGTGGTTTGAAATGTGGACTACCATGTCCACTCGTGCATGTGAGTCTTGCCCACCAATCAGAATTGGCCAATCTCAGGTCATGACCTGTAATTGTTTGTCTGACTGGAAACGCTAACCAATAAGAATCTGTATGAATAGTCATTTTATCAATCAGTCAGATTTCTATGAATAGTCATGACCTGCGGTTGATTGTGTGCGCCCCTTTTTATCTTTGGTGGCAAGGACTTTTATGAAAGAGAAATTCTGTTTTTGGATGGTATTGAACATAGAGTGTAGCAACCATACGTCCATGTATACCGTAATAAAGGGCCAGTGGCCCATGTACGGTATATACTTGACCCTGGGATGATGCATTTTCACAAAGTCTACGCGTAACTGTATCATATTCTTGGTTACTAATCTAAAATGGGCCAAAATAATTTCCCTCGTACCTTCCAAAGTTAGTATTCAGGTTGAAAATAAACGCAACCCTGGCAAACTAATGTTGGCAGCCATGTTACAGAGTTTGCATTTTTTCTACTCTGCATTACATAGGTAGTATTCAATTACTACCTCTGCAGTCATGGCCCTGTTTTTGATCTCATTCAAAAATACTTTCCTTGCTCACAAAAATATCATCAAATCTGAATTGACCAACATCAGGTCAAAAACTGTAACCAGGTGTCTGGCACATATACTGACCAATCAGTACAACTGCCAGCACAAAACAAATCTATTTTTATTCTTTCACCAATGAGTGGACAGCCAAATTTTTCTGAATACTGATGACTTGCGCTCGATTCTGTGCACGCTTTTATACGTTTGGTGGTAGGGACTGATATGATAGAGAAGTCCTGCTATGGAGGGTACTTTTTTCTTGAAAACGAGACTTTTTTTACGTTTTCTTCAAATAGTTTTGTTTAAATAACAAAACATGTGGAAGACAAATATATGTATAATATTTATAGTAAATGATAAAAATAGGGTGCCTTTCTATTGTTTTGGTCTTGGCCACTGTATGGATCCTTTATCTCCGGCAACCTACTCTGCATGGCGAGGTACCTCTGCAGCAATACGTTGTTCCTTGCACAGAATAATCCGCATATTTGCATGCAATTACCATATAGTTGGCCAATTGGCTGGCTCATGGTACATGCTCATGCACAACAACACAACTGCACACGTGCTCATGCCTTTTTCATATATTCAAAAGTAATTCAGAATGGATCATTCGTAATTTGGGAGGGGAGAGTATTTGAAATATCTGGTTGAAAGATTATACCATTTACATAATTTTGTTCAGGATTTTACATCACTTACAATGCTATTCAGTCAGTTCATGGTGAGGCCTGACATATAAGCTTTGCCCAAGAAGAAAAGGTCAAGATTTTTTTTCCTCCTCCCTTGAGGATTAATGGTCCACCCCCTTCTGACTATTTTTGTCTGACTATTTTGGTACACATGTCACTGAAATCTCAATTCTTATTGTACTCACTTTCTTATAATAACAATGACACAAATTGGCCATGTTACCCCATGTGATGAAATATTTTATTCATTGTGTCCTGGTTGCTTGCACTGGGTGTGTCCTCTGTGCACTCAACCAAATAGTTGAATATGCCGTTTACTTGCAGAGCCAGGTATAAATGCTGGATCTGCTGTGGAGAGTACCAGCAACCAAGACAATTATACAAGTAATGAACGAGTGGCCATACCTTATCTGTTTTTAAATATGGACTTACAAAGTACTGAAACTGATTTGAGTACATATTCTGAAGTTCAATGAATGTATTTCATGCCAATCACATGGTATAATCAATTTCAATTTCTCCAAATTTATATCACACTTTATATCACACTGGGTAAGAAATGAATGAGCCTTGATTTCAATTTCCACCATCATATACTGGTTGGAGAAGAAAATAATCACCACAACCAGTATCAAAACTGAAATATGTCGCATTAATCAGTATTGTCAGGGAAGCTCAAATCTTTTTGTTAATGACTACATGTACTTTCAATTATCAAGTCTTCAAAATTTAGTTTTGGGTTTATTTGTTCACTTTAATTCATAGCTAAATCAAACAAGAATTACTATTATGAATCAAGCAATCATGCGGGTGGCGCAGGACTTCTGTTGCAATATATAATGTCAGTCTTTCGTTCAATATTATCATAGATTTTCTTTAGAAATGATAGAAATGTACACATTGAATTGCAGGCCTTCAGGTTACATAATGAGCATGTCTCATTTCATGTCTGCAGTGAGGCCATCTATAAACCATACATTACGTGATATAAAGTACAGCAATACTGATCTGTGATTGGCTCGAGAAAGTAGGCCATATTTTAAACCATGATGCACCATTCATTATGGCAGCAGAATGATACATTTTCCATAACCCAGAGGATATTCCAAAGATTATGAACATTTACCTCACCAATACCCCTGTATATCAGTGAAATGAGAAAGCTGTGGATATTTGGAATCCTGAAGACTTTAACTGAAACTGCAGGTGTGACATGACATTTTGGTGGGTGTGACTCATATGCATGAATGGACACGGTGTTACAGATTTCCGATGTTATGCAGAGCACTCTCATGAGTTCATTCTTACTGGGTCAATTTTATATAACAAAATTGTAACAATTTAATACAATGTATATGTTGTACCACGGTATCGTTTCTCTTCCCTTAATAAATACACAGATTGACAAAAAGGTCTTATATTTCATTCAATTTACTTCATCAAATTTACAAGAAATAAAAGAAGTTATCACCGGAAGAAGCGGGGAATCTTAATGATTAATGATCAGTCTCAGATCTTGTTACCAGTGTCATGCATAGTGAAGGGTGTTGCTCTGAATGGTGGGCTGTCATGCCGTGTCTGTCACATATATATGTGCTGTCAATGTATCATTATCATATAAGCAGGTAGGGGGTCTTTTTTGTGTTTGGCGATGTAATTTGCAGCCATATAGTGTCCCATCGCTCATCATAAATGTAATCTGTGTGAGATCTGGTAGACCGATACACTTTTGTATCATATACTTTTATGCTCTAAAATACGGCGACACAGGAAGTTCATAATTTAATATTGATAACTAATATCCTGTTTCCCACCCACCTCTGCTTTCTAACCCTCTCTGTTTATAGAATGGCCTGAGTTCATTGTTTCGATCTTGTTAATGTTGCATTTGGTTAACAAAAGAAGGCAAATGCTTGTGGAATATTTCCCTCGTCTTCTGTCATTGATCTAGATACAGATATATATTAACAGAGTATATTTGTCACAAGGACAAAAACATTGACACGTATAATAAATTTTGCTCATATTTTGTCCTCTTCTGTAGCATATCATTCAACCAGCCCAAATACAAAGAAATGTTTACTTTAAAAACTTCATCCAGAAACTTTAAAGTAAAAACAGCATACATGTAAGAGGCGCGTGACACTGTCTTTCCTGCACTTTCACTATAATACATTTCATAGGTTTTATTTTAGTATTTGAATTGACATATTTGCGACCATTTGACGTGAATGCGACCTTTTCAACACACATAAGGAATTACTAGAATAATCATAATACCAAATGAACAATTCTGGAATGAGTCAGAGTTTGAGTCAATACATATAGATAAACTTCTTGTTTTCATGAACCATATCATCCCTGTGAGACCATGTGTACATCTATATCTAGATTATCAAGATAGTTTGCATTCTCCACTGAAACTGAATATAGCTTGTACTAGTAACGGGTGTCCTTCCTAAACGCCCAGTTCTGACGTACATCTTAATAAAAAAATATAGGTTGCACTCACAGCAGTATAATAGCCAGCTAAAATCTTAACTTATGGGACTGATTCTGCTGGTTTGATCCATGTGATCATAACTTATGGGACTGATTCTGCTGGTTGATCCATGTGATCATAATTTATGGGACTGATTCTGCTGGTTGATCCAAGTGATCATAACTTATGGGACTGATTCTGCTGGTTTGACCCATGTGATCATAATTTATGGGACTGATTCTGTTGGTTTGATCCATGTAATCATAAGTTATGGGACTGATTCTGCAGGTTTGATCCATGTAATCATAATTTATGGGACTGATTCTGCTGGTTTGATCCATGTGATCATAATTTATGGGACTGATTCTGCTGGTTTGATCCATGTGATCATAACTTATGGGACTGATTGGAACACATGATCTTAGCTTGTGGGACTGATTTTGCCGGCTTGGAACACGTGAGCTTAGCTTGTGGGAGTGATTCTGCCGGCTTGGAACACATGATCTTAGCTTGTGGGACTGATTCTGCCAGCTTGGAACACGTGATCTTAGCTTGTGGGACTGATTCTGCCGGCTTGGAACACGGGATCTTAGCTTGTGGGACTGATTCTGCCGGCTTGGAACACGTGAGCTTAGCTTGTGGGAGTGATTCTGCCGGCTTGGAACACATGATCTTAGCTTGTGGGACTGATTCTGCCGGCTTGGAACACGGGATCTTAGCTTGTAGGACTGATTCTGCCGGCTTGGAACACGTGACCTTAGCTTGTGGGAGTGATTCTGCCGGCTTGGAACACGGGATCTTAGCTTGTGGGAGTGATTCTGCTAGCTTGGAACACGTGACCTTAGCTTGTGGGAGTGATTCTGCCGGCTTGGAACACGTGATCTTAGTTTGTGGGAGTGATTCTGCCGGCTTGGAACACGTGATCTTAGCTTGTGGGACTGATTCTGCCGGCAAGGTCCATGTCATCTTTTTATGAGATAATGTTTTATCAGGATATATCATGATTAAGCTACCAAGTACATTTATATTGGGCTATGCAAATCAAACTCAAGCAATGCAGTATAAATAAAGCATTCAATTAATTAATATATTTTATGATGTTTAACTGCAGCAACGATTAAAAAAGCACTTACATTCGACCGTATTTCCACCATGGCATGGAGAAGCATCTGGACACAGGGTCACAGGTGACTGCCCGGATGTTGGTGCCCCAGTGTCTCCAGACCTCTTTCCACAAGAAGTAAGTCACTATGAATAAGGTCAATACGATCAACACTAGCGCCCCTGACGGACTGTAGTAAATCGCATATCCAAAGTATGTGGTATAGAGAATCAACAATATTACCAGGAGGACCCTCTTGAGAACAAGTCCATGGTCTCTAAAGAAACCAAAGACGGCAGTCTGTAGTTTTTGGATGCACTTTATGCAGTTATTTTGTGTTTCCGGATCGTATTCTTCAAGTTCAAACTGTACCACTGTTTTATAACTGGCGTCCGTGTTCAACCCCTCCGTCCCTATTTGGAAGTTGGGATCTTGGTTCTGGTTTAACTCGCCGTCCATCACAGAGTGACTATGTGGAAGCTCCTCCTCAATTTTGACCCTGGCCTCCATGGAGTTCCTCTTGGAGCCGCCCCTGGAACTGTGTCTGGATGTGTGGCTGCTTGCCCGGGATCTGGAAACCGGTTCCAGTGAGCCGTTCGCCTTGTCCCTCAGCGACCGGTTCGAATCGCTCCCCCGCATTTCTATTGACCTTGAATGCTCCATTTTTCTTTGTTATCTTGTATTTTATTTTCCCTCGATATTACTTTCTACCTGTTATAAAATATATAAAGCCACATAACATTATAGATAAATCTCGGTTTTGTGATCAAAGGCATTTTACTTGAAGCAAACTAATACAAATAAAAGAGAAGAATGTCAATATCACGTTTTTTCTTGGTATTTTTAAACGTTATCTATGGATTATTATTGTGTTCATTAATCACTAACCAGGTGTGAAAAACAAGGCACATTCCAAAGTATAATTGACGTGCCTGGCTCAAGAGGGAAACAGGAAGTTGTTTGCACCTATCATAAACCTTCAACTTAACGTCACGTCAAGGGCAAATCCAGAAATCAGCAAAATGAGGTCAAGATGTATTGATGACTTATTTTTTTAAAGAATGTGGTAGCTCAAAGGGGGTAAAGCCTGCTTCTTCCATCAGAGCAAAGCATGTCTAATCAAAGCTAGGTGAACTTAAGAGAACCTGGGAATATTTGTGGGTGTGGATGTGTTTTTTTGAGTGTGTTTTTGCGTTTTTTGTTCTGAAAAGATGTTCAAAACGTGCATGGCATTAATCTGAGTTAGCAGCTGTTATTTGGTTAATACAGGTGTTCTCAAAAACACGCTCCCCAAAACTTATCCTCGCTCGTAGAGTTATCAACTTTGTACATTCATGAAAGATGTGAACGTGGAGGTTTCATAGATTGACTGCAAAATATTGAAAATTCCACAGAGATAGAACTGAAAGGAGCTTGGTCATGCATTTAATCAAGGATGTGATATGAATTATTAGAATGAAGATGGAATCTTTGCATAGGTTTTGTGCTCCCCTATGCGGTAGAGTTGGCTGGGCAAATTGCATACAAATGTACAAGGGTTTACCCTTTCTCACACAGGCTGAACATTTTATAAGATTTGGGATAAATTTAAACCTGCATTCCCGAGGGCTCAAAATACGATTAAGTGGGCGTGTTTTTGGCCATATGTTTACATCGTGTATCTCGCAAGTGACATGGGCTAAATTTGTAATACTACTATACCCCAGTAAACGGCCTCACAATTTGGTTTCATCAATATATATATATATATATATATATATATATATATATATATATATATATATATATATATTGTCAATACATCTATTTTGTACACACAAGAAGTGTATACACATAAACACATATGTGATAGTAAATCTGTAAATTCTATAAATAATTATGAGTATCTCGATTTTTTGGCAAGGGTTTGGGATGTTGTGGCTTCATGTCATGTTTAAGTCTAATTATCAAAGGGTGACAAGCTTGTGTAAATACAACCGGGTGCAGGGAAGACCAGATCTATAAAGTGGGGTAGGTAATAACGTATTAAGGTCATTTTGTATTATCCTGAAGGGGGAAGTATGACTGGGATGTTCAGGAAGCGGTCACACAAATACAAAAATTGTCTGAGATTCATAAAATGGCTCAATATTGGTACAGTTTAAAATTTAGTATAGTTGTACCAACAGATTTACAAAAAGGGGCATTTATTGATGACAATAACACCTGGCTTTGTATTTTAAAGATGAAATGAGTTGTCTCAATTTTTTAGTTTCCTTAGATCAATCTTGACGGAGGTGACTTTTATCAAAGATGTCATGCCCACCCTTAAAGAGGGCACATATTTTCCCCCATTCTTGGCACTCAAGATGTCCCTCATAAAAGTCAAATCGTAGGCCCCACCATTTATCACAAAATAACACACTGAGTAAGTTGTCTGGTCGGGGCATATAATTCCCAAACACTCCCAGAAGGTGTAATCCTAAAATGGGTTTTCTTTTTTTGGTTGTGGTCCAATATTCCACTGGATAGCACCCACTTTGGAAGATTAAGTAGGAAAAATACAATGTTGTTCTCTTATAAAAAAAATGAGGGAAATATGAGTATGTTTTTCATATGTTCAGCTGTCTGTAATGAAATCAGGTGTTGTTAAATCACAAGAAGGACCTAGTCTTTTAGAAAAATATACTTTGTTCTCTGTATCCCTTAACGTTCACTACTTGAAAACATTTGGATTTTGCGATGAAAAGATATGACGAACCTACCTTGTTTACTTAAGCTTGTTTTTATGCTTTACCACAGCGATTCCCACCAGAAGCTTCTCACCAGAATGAGAGATAGAGGAAACGTGTATGAATTATAGCCGCGTTCCTATAATACTTAAATCAGGATCTGAACAAGATCCTACAACTTTTTTATCCATTCTTGTCTTCTTGTCCGATTTCCTCTTTGAAAAGTGATTGTCTCAATTGTCTATTAAAGATGTCTGTGATAAGTGTCCCCGCTGTGTGTGCACCCTTCAGCTTTCCTCTGCAACATTGCCTATATATCTGAAGGCGCCCTTGCAGGTAAACGACTCTCTGCTAACTTGTTGCTCTTACAAACTTACAACAACACTGAACCCTCTCCGTTACAGGCTCTGGGTTGTGTTTCTTCCTCCTTTGCCGTCGCTTGACGTTTAAGGGGGTTGTTTTCACTGCATTCCCTTTGCTTTCTGACCTGTGTCTAAAGTCACAGTCAACTACAGGAGAAGTGCAAGTAGTTAGCGAGCCCAGTTAAGTGAGAGATGCAGGTTAGATGGCCACTAGCAACGTGATGCGGCTGCTGAAGATTGGGCCATACCATCACGGGCGCCACCAAGCGGCCATCTGCCGCTAGCTCTTTGGTTGAAATGTATAGTTGGTGTTATGTGTTAAACATGTGTGAGTGTACGAGAGAGCATGACTCCAGTCATCAAGGCTTATCCGAATAAAGGGACATCATTAGAATATAGTTGAAAATGTCATAGACCATGAGAGAGAATGATTGTGAAAAAGAGAAACAGACAGTGAAAGAGGGAAAGAAAAGGAGATATAGAAAATAGAGAGAGAAAGAGATAGAAAGAGGGGAGAAATCAGAAAGAGAAATAAATATATAGATTGATGGGGAGAGACATATAAACAAAGACCAAGAGGAATGGGATTGATGAATGATTGGACGATAAATATTGTTAGAAATATTAGAAATCCAAGACTGATCAGGATTAGCACCAGTAATGATAACATTTCCTATACTGTTCCTCCAAAATGTTTAGGTGAAAACAGATATTGGAGAAATAATTTTGAATAATCATTTACATCCTGTGTACGTTTTCAAATTATAGAAGTTACTCGTTGGCTCATTGGTCAGGAATCTCAATATTGGTTTTCTTGGCATACCATATACAAATATATATATAAATATGAAACCTTCAGATATGTATTTGCATTACTAAGAACAAAGGAATGTGAACTGGCACAAGGTTTGTGGATCTCAAAGCTATTGATAATTACAGCTATTTGACGGTCTAATATGAAGTCGATAAAAGTTAATCTTAGATAGATTCACCGAGAACAAATTGAACCAATTTGATCTATTTCCTGAAAGATACAGATTTTTATTTTTGAAGAAGGATTTTATTAACATGAACCAACTGATAAGCTAATTTGTTATTCAAGAACTTCAAGGCTCATAATTCTTTTATTTGGGGGTCAAATGCTTCATTAAAAAATCAGTATTTAGGAAGCAAATAAACGTTTGTGCCCAATTGAGGGATATTGTAGACTGTCTGATGGAAATGTGAAGATAGAGACCCATTTCTCCACTTAACGGCAACCAAAGAAGCACTGATTTCTTTCTATCTAATGTGAAATACTATTTCATTCATTTTGTACATCATATGCACCCTCTGTCCATTCACCCATCCACTGTTAGCCCTCACTGTCATTTACATTGGGTATACAATGGATGAAATAGAAATGTATATTTATTCCATGGACAAACTTATTTGGTGCAAAGTCCTTTTTCCTGGTTATTCAACAAACAGTTTCTGAAATATATACGTGTTTTTAACATTACATTTTAAATACCATAAATATATGTCCTGTTATTTTTCAACAATTTATAAAATATAACGTTTTGTTCCGTCGGAGATCATAATATGTGTTCTTAATTTATAAATAGTAAGAATACTATTCATAAAGCTTCTTTTACAGTTGTTGTCACTGTTCAATTTATTTTTTTCCTCAATTATTTGCATTGTACTTTTCACTATCAATATCATCCTTTTAACATCATCCTTTTCTAGCCCCCATGAGCTTAAATTGTTCTTTTTACTTAGGCTATATCATTCACATTGATCTGAATGTGACAGCACGCTAAGAATTCACATTCAATTCGGTACCGAATCGCAATACTTTTTCCCCAACAATTCGTCATCAAGTGGATTTAATGTTTCACGATTAAGACAATTCTGTATTTACCACGATGGTTTTTATCTACTTAATGGCTTGATAAATTCCAACAATATTCAACAAATTCTGTGGATCCTCTGTCACAGTTTCAAGGATATATTTAATTTTATCTGCCAGTTGTTCCAGAATCTCCATATCGAAATCGTTGAACACATTGAGTGATTGCTGCAGGATGTGAGGACAATGTTTAGAATTGAGCATGCGCAGGAGCATGCGCAGCATCAACATAAACCATTGTTGTCTGGACCTCCAATCGGGAGGAGCTTGGCGTATCAGCTGCAGCTTTATATTCAGCAGTGCCTGTTCATCCATGGTAGTAGATAAAGCCAGTCCAGCCAGGTTGGACAAAATGAGATCCAATAAGAACAAAACATCTGTAATTTCTGAAGCCACGTTGAGACAGTTGAATCTCTCAGCTATATATGCCTCTATATCTTCTATGTTGATCAGCCATAATATGCATTCAGAGAGTCTAGACTTCTTGCCCAGGCAATATGAAAGGTCAGTGGAACAACACTCTCTTGACACGCCCCCATCCAGCATCCACACTCTCCTTCCCTCTCTGGCTTCTTCTCCCAGCTCATCCATCCAGAGCTGTGGATTCCACGAAGATGGTGCTCTGCTTGGAAGCGGGACCTTACACCTGACCCCTGGTGGCCACCCGTCGCCTTCCATCATCAGGCGCATGCTCACTGTCAGCATGGGGCCTTCGTCACTGTTGTCATCGTCCTTGTCATCAGCACTGAAGTTTTTCAATTGTAGGAACAATGGTAAACGCATGTTACCATCAAAGTCCACAATTATATCCTCCAGTACGCGACGATTCTTGTTCCTATAGCTATCGACAACCTCAGATATCTCTACAACGGAAATATAACAGTTAACTCTGTTCTCAAACATAGAAAAGGGTAAATTCGAAGACCTCGTTCAAGGTCTCATCCAAGGCACTCGTTCATACCCAAGAGTCTGATACCCAGAAAAAAAATGTATCATAGAAACATATAAAGCACCTGTGAAAAGCCATCCATAAATTTTCCTTGGAGATATATAACCCTTGGAATCGAAGCAAAGCGCCCAGTGTTTGCGTATGAAGGATATTTCTTCCTTGGTGAGGTTTTTTGTGTTGAGAACACAGGCGGCCATACCGTTTGGGATCCCCTGCGCGTGGTCTGTCTCACACTGAAACACATGAGAGCACTTCCGGTTAGGTTAAGAGAGTCTTTTATCCAAAAAATATCCGATTTCCATTTTAAAGGTTATATTGACTGTATTAAGTATGATGAAAAAGATAATCTTGATGGAGTGATTCTAAATCTTACGCGTAATGCATATTGTGATATGATATCCACAGGATGACATGCACACAGGAAATGATGATGTATTTTTATCGTGAATGAGCCAGGCACATGTCTGTATTTGTTTGTTTGGGGTTTTACATCACTTTCAACATTATTTCAGTCATTTCATGATGAGACCTGCTTGTAGCATATACAGCGCTGTCTTGCTGAATTTTTATATCGCAGGTCCTTGACATGACAACCCACCCAGTAACAGATTTACAAGGACAACGGGCTAACCCTTTAGGCCCGGGCCTCAGCTCTTATGGGAAATTATATAAAGAGTTCAATCTCCGCATGGCTGGGGATCAAACTCACAATCACCACAGTGGAACTGGTGCTAATATGCTGGCGCTCTACCCATCTGCACCACGACCCGTGGCCCCAGATGTCTGTAGTATCCAATATGTCACCACAGACACTTCCCTGTGCCACAGATTCTTCATAAGCCTATGGCTTAGGTACAACAAAATCCAAGTGGATATTCACTAAGTACTTTTCAATTAATTTCATTTGGGCCGTTTGGCATTGTTCTTGACCTTTTATATCCTACATTTTAATCGTCAACAACGTTGTACAACACTGTACTCTTGAATATTACCGACAATTACAAGACAAGACGAGACAAGATAACAGATTGAATAAATCTAATAACTGAATCAATGAGAGATTTCTACGGCAGTATAAAAGCCTATCATTTTTCAGTCTTTTCTGTAGGATTTCCGGAATATGAGTTATGTATTCACTGCTGATAATCGATTGTAAGAAGTGATAAAAATATACATGCATGTACATATGTAAAATGATTCATGATATTTTCAGTATGTATTATAGGCATTACCTTAAAGACATTGGGTTTGTCTGGTTTTCTTATGATGAGCCGGGCCTCATAGTGCCCCTCTTCCTCAGTCTCCACCAGAGGGCAGATCTCTCCCAGAAGGGCGTCATCATCACCTCCTTCGAAGCCCTCCTCATCATAGGACCTGCTGAAGTCCGGAGCTATAAAGCATCTCCTGAAATCCTCATTAACAATCCCCAGAACACGAAATATCTTGCGCATCACCGTGGAAACCAATCTCTTGGCCTTTACTTGTCCTTCCTGGATATTTTTTAATTTATCTGAGTTGTCCTCCACAAAGGTAGTTTGTTTTTCTGTTTGCATATCAGGAGGTCTAGCGAGCAGCTTTTCTTCTTCTTTAAAGATTTGTTCAATTGTTTGTGTTGCGTTCTTTATGAGCTGTTGCCTTGTCATGTCCAGAATATTGGGTGTGCGTGTTCCCAGATTGGATTCTCTGGTCATAGGTCTTGTCTTGGAGAGTGTATTCTCTCTGCTGAAGGTCATTCTGGTAGGGGCCCGAGACATTGAAGTCGGAGCCCGGGACATGGTGTTCTGCCGTGTCAAGGTCCTTGGGTCTTCGAGGCTGAGGGCGGTCACTACGGACCTAGCAATCTCGGACTGGTCGTTAGAAAGGGGAGTGTTAGGGTAGTCCACAGGGTTTCCTCTCGTCAACACCTGAGTTATGTAGAAATCTAGATTGTTCTTTGTCTGCGGGGTGGCCATATCTGCGTTGTCCTGTTTGCTGTTCCGCTTTAACTGGCTGTTGTTGGCGGGCTGTTAGTCGGTCTCTGCGGGGAGTGGCCACTTGTTGCCTTGTTGTTCACCTGTTGTCCTCTTGAATTCTCGTTGTTCTATCTGTTGCCGTGCTTGTTTTCTCTTTTACCTGGGTGCCTATTTCTCAGATAATTGTCCTTTTATAATGACTGTTGTCCTCCTTGTTGCATCTTGTCACTTATTGTCGTATTCTATTATTCTACTTCGCTGCCTATTGTTTATCCTGTTTTCCAGCTTGCTACCTATTGTCGCATTCTGTTTTCTAGCTTTCTGCCTGTAGTTGTATCTTGTTTTTATCTCAAACAGCCAACTTTCTCGTCACCAAAATGTTATTCCTCCTATGAATACATCCTACTGTCGGTGATGTTAACAATTCATAGTTTCCGTTGTGGCCTTATGCAGAGATCATTTGGCATATGATCAGATGTACACACACATTGGCTGTATCTGCCTTCTTACATAAGTGTAAGCTGATACGAGGTACTAAACGCCAATTTGTACACCATGGGCATAAATGTTACAAGGGGACCATATACGATTTATTTTTCAATTCAAATGTCTATTTAAATATACGGGTGTATTTTGTTTAAGTAATAAATGCAAATATCTAAATCACAACATTAATGAGAATGCACAGCATATTTACTTATTTTCATATATTATATCTGCTTGTTATTAGATATGGAGAACAAAGAGGATTAGTTTCTTTTGCATTTTTTTGCATTTAACATGGTCCCTAAATGTAAAATTACGAGATTATCCACGTTTCTTCTGGGAATAAAATAAATGATCTGTAGTTGTGCCAAACAAGAAATGTTTGATCATACAGCAAAAGGTAATCTTCAGATTTGGATCATTAAATCTAGTAGGATTTTAAACCAAACAAATTATCCTGAGATTTGGATTACCACTTACATGTAGAGTAGGAATCAGTATATCCAGATTGAAAAAAATCCCTTTAATTTCAGTAAAAGCAAGACAAGAGATTATTGCATGCACATCAATAACCTTATTTATGTCAAATATGCCAGATTGTTGTTATATACAATAGCATCCAAGGGTCAAATGGAAGTGTGACTCGGATGTGATATTTGGCTTTCTGATTGGGGTTTTCTGTGTGATAATCTGATTGCGTCTTGTGTTTAAATGCTTTGCGCAGAGGTCTCATCAGAACTGCCGGGCTGACCAATTGATTTAAGGGTCTATTCATGACAACAGAACGTTTTTCAGTGTGACAAGACCATGGCATTTGTTGCCAATGGTGTCCCCTGGGACTCATTCCAAATGTCTTCATTAGATTAGATAAGATTGCTGCTCAGGTATACTTAACACAGGGAAGCAGTTTAGTCAGTACAGGATAGTTGCTCTGGCTGTTATTGCAACAGGTTTAGCCTCAAACCTTGCCATGTATATTTCAAAGAGGACAGAAAATAACAATCGATTCCCCAAGTTATAAATGCTTTCCTTTCTCACAAAAATATCATCAAATCTGAATTGACCAACATCGGGTCACAAATTGTAACCAGGTGTCTCACACATAAACTGACCAATCAGTATTGCTGTCAGTATTGCTGGCAGGGACTGATATGATATAAAGTCCTGCCATGGAGGGTACCATTAAGGTTTCTATCATGCTTATAATTAATCACACGTGGATATTTAATTCTGTCCATGTGGCTCCCTATGATATAGATGCCTTTAGAATATCTTTCAGACGTCTTTCAAATGATCTAGATGTCAGGCCACGGCAATTGGTTAGAGCGTCAGCTTATTAGCATCAGTTCCTCTGTGGTGATCCAAAGGTCGCGGGTTCGAACCCCGGCCGTGCCAAGATTGAACTCATGATACAATTTCCCAAAAGAGCTGAGGCCCGTGCCTAAAGGGTTAACCCGTTGTCCTTGTAAATCTGTGACCGGGTGGGTTGTCATGTCAAGGACCTGCGACATGACAATTCAGTGAGGCAGCACTATATCTGCTATAAGTAGGTCTCATCACGAAATGACTGAAGTAATGTTGAAAGTGATGTAAAACCCCAAACAAACAAACAATCTAGATGTCTTTAGGATATCCTAAAGACGTCTGCCAAATGAGACAGACGTCTTTACTGTCTTTAGATATCTTATAGACGTCTGTGGCATCTCATCTGGCATATGCCGCGCGGCACCGTGAATTCTTACTTCCCGGCCGGCGCCCGGTGTAAATGTGACTGGGGTGTTACAAGGGTCTTTTGATTATTTGCTATTCTGTCTGCACACGCTGAGTAATTTCATTTAAGTAGTGACATCTAGTGTCAAACTCTACTGCTAAATAAGCGCATCAAACAGTTTTACATTTGGACCTTTTTAAAGTTTGAAATTGAATGAGTTGTGGTGATTATTACTGATATAGAGGACAGTGTGAATATCGTATATAACATACCGGTAATTAGTCATGGCATCCACTCCCTAAATAACTAGCCCTTTCCTAAGGATGTTTTCTGCTATATTTTATTTGCATTTTAAACATTTTTGAGCAGCTTAGGGGCAGTTTTTAGGTCGTGGAGTACTTCAGTAAAAAAATATGGTTTTTAAATTCTCCTGCCTTCTTCATGGAAATTCACTGTTTGCATAATAATCTTGGAGGAAAATTTATTGACACCTCAACATAAATATCCCTTACCTATTTTTGAATAAGACTGCTTGGTCAGTTCAACTTTTAAAGTTGTATATTCCTAATAAATTAAGGACAAAAATTTTAATTTGATCACAAGAAATCTCCAAATGTTTGTAATAGTGAAAATGCCAAGAAACATCACCTGATGAAAACACTCTTGAGACAGTGGAAAAATCACTTCCCACAACAAACAAAAGTGGAGGGTGAAAAGCAGTCACGTGGTCTTAACCAGTCTTAACATTGGCGGCCATTTCAATTCAGAGGAAGCTAAAATTCTTGTCCATTTAAAAGTGTGTTAACTGACTTAAAACAGAATAAAATGATCGTTTTACAACTAGATATTGAAGAAAACAGATTATACTTTGCAAACAACCAGGCCATGTAATCAGTGAGTACACAATTACAACACCTGCAGTGTGTGTTTACCACGCGCAGCTCAGTGGGCTGCGCTAGGGCAGATTAAATTTGATGAACTCTCTCTAGCCGTGAAATGGCCGCCGGGCCCAAAATAAACAAAAGGCAAATTCACTGCTAGAGATTCTCGAGCTAACCGGTAATATATAATATATAACATTTTCTGAATTCTCCATATTGCAACATAAAAACATATGCATGGGTATACATTTAGTTACCTTTTTATTCATCTGTATATCAATTTTCTTGTAATGGTAATAAATAATGATAAGATTTATATTGTGCTGATACAAAACAGAGTCTGTTCAAAGTGCTTTTCAAAATAGTGTCTCTGGAACAGATTGTGGTAAGACATTTCTTAACATAGGCCAATGGACTTAGAACTATGCTGATCATTGTTTTTTGTAATGTTTCTGTACACTTTCAGGATATTGTTTCATAAATGATCAGTTAAATCCTTTTTGAGAGCAGACTTGAGCAGATGATAAGTTTGACCAATAATAATGGATGTTACATATTAAACTTGGCCCCAACCTCTCATCTAGATGCTCAATGGCTTATATTAATCATATTATTTGAAATAGCTCCTTGACAACTTAATGATAGAAATTAGGTTTTTGTGGATAACAAAATGGAAAAAGATCTAAGCCTAATACAAAATAGATAGAATTGGCCCCCTGTAAATAAAACATGTTTCCTACTAATAGCCAAGATCTGCACCCAGTAGCTTCAGAGAAGATCAATGCTGACAGACAGAATGACCAAAAATTTTCCCCTAATCACTGAAAACATCAATAGAGATGCTTGTTCTAATCTCATAAGGGAGATCATTCTAGTAGGGATATGTGGCCATGCAGGCATCAGAGTATGATAGCTACAGGTAGGGATATGAGGCCATGCAGGCATCAGAGTATGATAGCTCCAGGTAGGGATATGTGGCCATGCAAGCATCAGAGTATGATAGCTTCAGGTAGGGATATGTGGCCATGCAAGCATCAGAGTATGATAGCTCCAGGTAGGGATATGTGGCCATGCAGGCATCAGAGTATGATAGCTACAGGTAGGGATATGTGGCCATGCAGACATCAGAGTATGATAGCACCAGGTTAGGGATATGTGGCCATGCAGACATCAGAGTATGATAGCACCAGGTAGGGATATGTGGCCATGCAGACATCAGAGTATGATAGCTCCAGGTAGGGATATGTGGCCATGCAAGCATCAGAGTATGATAGCTTCAGGTAGGGATATGTGGCCATGCAGACATCAGAGTATGATAGCTTCAGGTAGGGATATGTGGCCATGCAGACATCAGAGTATGATAGCTCCAGGTAGGGATATGTGGCCATGCAGGCATCAGAGTATGATAGCTCCAGGGAGGGATATGTGGCCATGCAGGCATCAGAGTATGATAGCACCAGGTAGGGATATGTGGCCATGCAGGCATCAGAGTATGATAGCTTCAGGTAGGGATATGTGGCCATGCAGACATCAGAGTATGATAGCTCCAGGTAGGGATATGTGGCCATGCAGGCATCAGAGTATGATAGCTCCAGGGAGGGATATGTGGCCATGCAGGCATCAGAGTATGATAGCACCAGGTAGGGATATGTGGCCATGCAGACATCAGAGTATGATAGCACCAGGTAGGGATATGTGGCCATGCAGGCATCAGAGTATGATAGCACCAGGTAGGGATATGTGGCCATGCAGACATCAGAGTATGATAGCACCAGGTAGGGATATGTGGCCATGCAAGCATCAGAGTATGATAGCTTCAGGTAGGGATATGTGGCCATGCAGACATCAGAGTATGATAGCTTCAGGTAGGGATATGTGGCCATGCAGACATCAGAGTATGATAGCTCCAGGGAGGGATATGTGGCCATGCAGGCATCAGAGTATGATAGCACCAGGTAGGGATATGTGGCCATGCAGGCATCAGAGTATGATAGCACCAGGTAGGGATATGTGGCCATGCAGACATCAGAGTATGATAGCTCCAGGGAGGGATATGTGGCCATGCAGGCATCAGAGTATGATAGCACCAGGTAGGGATATGTGGCCATGCAGACATCAGAGTATGATAGCACCAGGTAGGGATATGTGGCCATGCAGACATCAGAGTATGATAGCACCAGGTAGGGATATGTGGCCATGCAGACATCAGAGTATGATAGCACCAGGTTAGGGATATGTGGCCATGCAGACATCAGAGTATGATAGCTCCAGGGAGGGATATGTGGCCATGCAGGCATCAGAGTATGATAGCACCAGGTAGGGATATGTGGCCATGCAGGCATCAGAGTATGATAGCTTCAGGTAGGGATATGTGGCCATGCAGACATCAGAGTATGATAGCTCCAGGTAGGGATATGTGGCCATGCAGGCATCAGAGTATGATAGCTCCAGGGAGGGATATGTGGCCATGCAGGCATCAGAGTATGATAGCACCAGGTAGGGATATGTGGCCATGCAGGCATCAGAGTATGATAGCTTCAGGTAGGGATATGTGGCCATGCAGACATCAGAGTATGATAGCTCCAGGTAGGGATATGTGGCCATGCAGGCATCAGAGTATGATAGCTCCAGGGAGGGATATGTGGCCATGCAGGCATCAGAGTATGATAGCACCAGGTAGGGATATGTGGCCATGCAGACATCAGAGTATGATAGCACCAGGTAGGGATATGTGGCCATGCAGACATCAGAGTATGATAGCACCAGGTAGGGATATGTGGCCATGCAGGCATCAGAGTATGATAGCACCAGGTAGGGATATGTGGCCATGCAGACATCAGAGTATGATAGCACCAGGGAGGGATATGTGGCCATGCAGACATCAGAGTATGATAGCACCAGGTTAGGGATATGTGGCCATGCAGACATCAGAGTATGATAGCACCAGGTTAGGGATATGTGGCCATGCAGGCATCAGAGTATGATAGCTCCAGGGAGGGATATGTGGCCATGCAGGCATCAGAGTATGATAGCACCAGGTAGGGATATGTGGCCATGCAGGCATCAGAGTATGATAGCACCAGGTAGGGATATGTGGCCATGCAGACATCAGAGTATGATAGCACCAGGTAGGGATATGTGGCCATGCAGACATCAGAGTATGATAGCACCAGGTAGGGATATGTGGCCATGCAGGCATCAGAGTATGATAGCACCAGGTAGGGATATGTGGCCATGCAGACATCAGAGTATGATAGCTCCAGGTAGGGATATGTGACCATGCAGGCATCAGAGTATGATAGCTCCAGGTAGGGATATGTGGCCATGCAGGCATCAGAATATGAGAGGTGTGTTTCAATGCTGGAAAGGTTTGTATCGATGTTTGCAGTAAAAGACAACCTATGGATATCCTTAATTTGTCTTCGATGTTTGCAGTAAAAGACAACCTATGGATATCCTTAATTTGTCTTCTGTCTGTATCAATGTGAAATTCATAATTCTACACATCCATTTCCTTATAATATTACCCAGGGAAATGTTATACACCTCCACAACAATCGCCAGGGATAACATTAACACAGCAACTTTGTCTATGTGCCTTTATTCTACAAATTACTGTACATTGCTATTCACAAATTATGCATTGTATAAATATGTGATATGTGCACATAAGGTAAAGACAAAAATGTTTTGTTTCTGGTTACAGCAAAATGGGTGTTTAGTCAAACAGGCAGGAATGTTTTTTTATAAATAGATCATAAATATATCTTCAAATCAATCACACAGATTTTGTGTAACTGCCAAGTAACCAGATTGAAAACATTAATATATCTTATGCTTACATCATTTGTTTGAAAAAATATATCTTACCATTTCACTGGATATAGGTACTTTTTACATGTGATAATTATTTCATCTATCATTTTACAGTAAGCATCACAACGTGACATACATTTGCTTATGTAGATTACAATTTATTCAGTATAAAATACACCAGTTTGCCATCTTGCAGAAATTCATCAAATTGGCTAAAGGAACTTGATAAACATTACAGTTTTTTTTAAATTAAAAATATGATAATTTACTGAAATATTGATACTAACTATCATAAGGGCAGGACTGGAAAATACATTTGTGAAACAGCAAAATAGATGATGAAAATTAATGTTTAGATCATAAAAATATTTTGTAAACATATAAATCAGTAATTCTAAAATCATTCTGATACTCTTGTGAATACATACGGGATTTTTGTGTCATGTCTGATTTGTGTATTTATATTCTGGCATGTTTGCATTGTGTATTTATCATATGGCATGGCTGTATTGTGTATTTATCATCTGGCATGGCTGTATATTATGTATTTATATACTGGCATGTTTGCATTGTGTATTTATATACTGGCATGTTTGCATTGTGTATTTATATTCTGGCGTGTTTGCATTGTGTATTTATATTCTGGCTTGTTTGCATTGTGTATTTATCATATGGCATGGCATGGCATGGCATGTTTGCATTGTGTATTTATCATCTGGCATGGCTGTATATTATGTATTTATATACTGGCATGTTTGCATTGTGTATTTATATACTGGCATGTTTGCATTGTGTATTTATCATCTGGCATTGCTGTATTTTGTATTTATATTCTGGCATGTGTGGTTGGTGAATTCATATTCTGGCATGTCTACATTGTTCAAATGTCTTTTGGTATATATCTACATTTTGTATTGATCTTCTGGCATGTTTACATATATCTTCCAGTTATCAAGTCTGGATATATTCATATCGCCATAACTATGTTAAGCAAATACTGACTGTTGAATAGCGTATACTCTAAGCTTGTCATACACAGTAAATATATTGTTAACTTAACTATACAACTGTTTATATAATCATTAGAATATTCACATTCTGATGTATATGGTTATGTCATATTTAATATAATATTTGTAAATATTATTCCCTGAATAAGGTAGACATTGCTGGTAGATTAAAAATTCAGTTCAATCATAGTAAATGCCCTTTTTTATAAACTACAGGTAAATTAAACATTTCAAAAGTGTATAAAACATATTTTTTATTCAAAAAAGTATACTATACTTTGCTTTGCAAGTTTCAATGAGATTTTAAATAAATTACTCAGATTATTCATCAATTCCTGCCTTGAGTGGCAGTGATCAGGATGAATATTTGTTATATAATATTTGCCACAAAACTGGATTTATTGAATGTGACTCTGGATATTGACTTTGAACAAGAAATATTTTTTTCTGGATTTGAGGCTTTGAAATTAACCCTTATTCAGTAAAAAATAATAGTAATTTTATCCCAATAAAAAAAAAATAAATCTCTTCATACAAGGAATATGATATCAACTTAGAGAGCTGAATCTTTGTGAAGTAATTTTCACTGAATTGATTATAAGAAAAGCACTAAACATAGTTATATCACATACTCAACATTAAAGGGGCCTTTAAACTGAGAGATATACAGCTCTGCGACAGTTCATTACAATCAATCTTTGGCCAATCTGGTCAACCCCTGGACAGTGGAAAATGTGACTCACTCTTAAGTAGGGTGTCACAACATCAATGTATACTGTCTACAACACTGATGTAAGATGTACCGGTATTACATGATGCAAGGCAATATATAAATTAACTTTGCTCATTCAACTTGAGCACACCAGCTGATATATCATCCTCATCAGCAGAACATCCCAAGCCAATATCCCAACTATATGTCACTTTGGGAGTATTTTTTTGTGTTTTTCAAAAATCTCAACTATGGTCTATACTGTAAAATGAACAACGCTTTCTCATTTGTGATTGGATAGAAACTTAACTCGTACATTTGAGCATATATGACAACATCCTCAAAATGGTACCATTTCACATCATAAGCAATGACTTCTTAGATTCAGACAAAAGATCTGATCAGGTTGAGATATTAGCTCATATTTCTGAATGAAGTTTTAAGGGATAATGAATAATTAAATATAGGAGACTCTCCTGTCCACTATCTTGTTGCAATAAAATCTACTGTAATATATGGCGCACTAAATACAAAAGTTATGGCTGTCGTGCTTCAAAAACAGTTTATCATTTTCTTCAAGGTCATTAACAATGGGCAATGTTGTGGCTATAAAGTCCCATGTTATGACTAAGAAGTCAGATTCCCATGTTATTATGGGTAAGTGAGATTTACATGGTATTACTAGAAGTCAAATATCCATTATACTGCTGGTAAGTTAGATTCCCATGTTCTTAATATCAGATCAGATTCCCATGATGTTACAGTAGTCAGTTTCCCATGATATCAGGGTTCGCCAGTTTCCCATTATTTCAGGGTCGGTCAGTTTCCCATTATATCAGGGTAAGTCAGTTTCCCATCTTATTTCATTTCAAAGATTCACATCTTATCATTCATAAAAATACCTTTAACTCAACTTTAACTAGATCCCACACTTTAAGTATGCTCCTCACCATCAACGACCATATGAGCATGCCAGAAGAATGCCACAGTCTGCTCAGTCCATTGCACCCGGACGACTGGCCTTCAGAAGAATATACAAGAATGAATATTTGTGTCATGCATCATCGGTTTTTTAAAGATGGGTCAAGCACAAGGAGGTCCATCTGTGTTGAGTTTTTGTTTTTGAATGCCTCGGCTATCGTACGGGCACAACGTTGATGTTCCAGACCACGCAGAGACTTGCCGTTGATCTCTAGTAGAACATGGCCGACCCTCAAACCTCCAGACTCGTGAGCAGAGCCCCCTGGCTGTAAAATTAAATTCAGAAGTTTTCTTTATTACAATTGATATAATACATTGGAAGCAAACAAGGTTGACCTGGGAAGTTGATGATAATAGTCTAACCTCAAAGATACAAAGTCATTATTAAACATATAAGATTTTTAACAGAATATTGTCATTAAAGATATTTTGGGGCAAATATGGTTGGCAAAAAAATTCATATTGGTGGCAGACAATTATTGCTCCAAACAAGTGAAAATCTCATTAGCCTGTGCATTTAGGACTTTGGTCATTTTATTTGTTTGTGCCTCAGATTTGAATATAACAAAATGTCTGTATAAGTGAACAAATAGATAAATAAAGACATCCTACCGGTAAGTAACAGAAATATTGAATTAGAAATAGTTATCCTTTAACTTATTTATAAAATCCAATAAATAGTATATTTCATAGAAAAAATGATATCCAATGTGACAGAAAAAGTAAATTAAAAATAACATTTAACTTGTTTATAAAATTCATCTCCATAAAATGAGTGAAAATAAATCTTTAAATGAAATTAATTGCTAAGTGTGAATGACACATTGAAACAAGCAGATCATACTGTGTAACATATTAATGTGTTGAGTGAGTTCAGATACCTGTATGCTGATGATCCTTGGGATTGGTTGCTTTGTATTGGCTCCCCCTTCTATGGCAATGCCCAGGGTGGGTTTGGTTTTGTATATTGTCAACAGCTCAATCTCTCCATCTGGAAGGTCTATGTCTACAAGGGATGTCTGAAAAAAATCAATACAAGCAAACTTCAACATTTTGTTGGCAGAGAGGTAGACAGGTGTTAGATGACAGAAACTAGGTAGGAATAGCCCAAAGTCTGATGTGTGTTTGAGATAAATTCTGTAGCCATAAAGTTATAAAGGTATAAAATCAGATGTGCATTGAATATGAAGTCTAATGTGTAATGGGTATAAAGTCAAATGTTTGATGTGTATCAGGTATAAAAATCTTGCATGTTTAAAGTCCTATTTTACATGTCAGTCAAGCATCCTGTCATAACAGAGGATTTAAGCACCAATATTTATTCTATTCTTTTCACTTATGTACAAAAATATAATCTTCTATTTTGGGATAAATTTGCTTCCCAATCACAGTACAGATCCACCATTTTTTTCAAAGGAATCATAAATAATCCCATTTTTGACAGTCTTTTTATATTGAATAAATATTTTGTCAACAATTCTTAAAATGGTAAAGGTCAAATTTAACTTGTCCTTTAATGTTTTGATTAAGATGCAAAAAATAATATATTCATGGCAAAATAAACACAGTCTGAAATATTTGAAAATGCAAACTGAGATACCGTTCCTGAATATTGTTAAAATTCTGTTTCAGACCTGATTAGGATTTATATTCTAAGATAACTTTAGAATGTCAAAACACACAACCTACATTTGACCATGAACTAATTCCTGAATCTGTGTCCGAAGAATGAATGTTATAACAGACGGAAGGTCGTGGGATTCTCATCGGTCCAAGGTCACCCGCCAGGTCTCTCCAGGTCCTCAAACCTGAATCACCCTCAACCATGCTCTGCCGACCTTGACCTCTGATATAATGACCTTGCATCATATTGAGATTTTGCATCATTGAAAACAATCTTTTCTCCTATAGAATGACCATTTCATAAAAATAATTGGAATCTTGTAATCCAAAATATCAACGATTCATTGTCTTAGATTATCAATTATCAATTGTTGAGTGATGTAGCCTGGTTTGTGCGAAACTTCAAATCTTAGTCACTGAGAGCAAATATAGGAGATTTCCTTGCTGTTTCCTGTGCAATTAGTTTTCTCACACATGTTATAATTATAAACCACTGAATAGTAATCAGATTGTAAACTGCAAACTGCCCATCACAAAACATCCATTATTAAGAATGTTTGGTTAAAGATCCATGTTTAAGATTCTATCCAGTCATGATGGACATTGTTCGTCCATTACTTCCTGGGGGTTTCGTGTTTGCAGGCAGACACCAAATACATCTGTGTGGCATTTGTTTCCAGAACAATGCACGCCCTTATATGTATGTATGTGTGTGGCTGCACATGTGTCTCCAGTTCAACCACTCAACATAAATGTACTCTCAGCTGATGACAGGGAGGGAGGGACACCAGACACAATGAATATAAAAAAACACTCATAGATGCATTTGATTGCCATTTAATCTCATTGAAAAAAATATTTTTTTTTTTACTCTAAATATCATGCATTTTGACAATTTTTTGGTAAGAAAGCATTGAGTATTAATGATGCAGTTTTGCCTCCAGCATGTGATCCCATCCCTGCTGCCTTCCTGCATCTCCCACCCAGCTGCAGCAGCAGCAGCAGCCAATACCTGTCTATAACACCTGAACACGCACTCAACGTGCCTCATAATGATTTTTACTCTATTATTTAACTGCTTTTATCACATAATGATTTTTTGTTTCACTTTGATTCAGTACAATGATTGGTGCTATGATTGAAATAGTCATGTAACATATGCTAATTGTACAACTAATTTGTGTATTTTTTTTACCCAAGTTTGATTATTGGATCTTATGTAATATTCTAATGTGAGGAGAAATTTACAAATGAATAAGCAGAAAATGCTTACAATTTTACTTTTAAATTTTTGTTCTGACAACAAAATGTTTAATAAAAAGACAGCAACAAGCTTAACATATAGACAGCAACAAGGTTAACATATAGTCATCAAATTAATAATAAAATTTATAACAGAAGCAAAGTTTGTTGACATAAATATGAATTACATACCCCATAGTCCATCGGCAGCCTGGCTGTTGTGTTTCCATGGGGACCATAAGGAGAACCAGGCCTTCTAGGATCCATATATAATGGTTCCTTTGTATTGACATGGTTCCTGCCAAACCGTAAATCCATCTTCATGGAATCCCCTTTTCTCATTAGATTATTTTCAAGTGTGTCATAGCCTGGTTCATTGTTCCTGTTATTGCCATGGAAACCATAAATAGTGTCTCTCTGGGTGCTGTACAATGGTTCCTTGATACTACTGTACCCATGTGAAGTGTGAGACCCATTGCCATAGTGACCATGATTATCTTGATAACCACGTGAACTGTCTCTGTCTCTACTATTCGACCTGTGAGTTTTGTGTTTGGACTTAGATTTTGGCGACCTTTGTTCAGTTCTTGTGGGAGCCGTATTATTTGGGCTCTTTTTAGCTTTAGGTGATATTTCACTACTTCTGTCCCTTCTTCCCCCAGAAGGAGAATGATCATTTCTGTAGTTCCTCCTCTCAACACTAGGGGACCTCTCGCGACTTCTGTCTCTCCTACTTCTGTGTGATATGCCATTTTCCATTTCTCGTGAACTGATCCTGGGTGAGCGTTCCTTCTTCACATGGGGAGTTTTGCGACCCATTTTAGGAGATATATCCCAATCATTAAGCTGTCTATGGAATAAAATCTCTTCTTCTTGACTGGAGACATCAGTCTGCGATGCCGGCTCATTTAACACTTCATTAATGATGACTGGCTCCTGGGAAGACATCGTCACTCTGAAAATCCATCATATAAACATGATCAACCACACAGATATAACTACCATCTACATCTATATTAATCCATTTACCGGTAATACTCTTAAGTTTCTTGCTATTTATTTTCAGTGCATTCTTCATTTTAAATTGGACTCTCATTAAATTAAATTAATCATAGTGTTTCAGGAGTTTCTCATGGTTTCTACAGGATTTGATGCCAAATGTGCAAAGAAACATCCCTCATCATACTCATTTGAAATTCAATTATTCATTATGTCTTTCTTAGAAAAGAAATACCTCACAATCGAATGATATTATTCTCCATATTCATCATATTTTCAACTCAAGAAGTAATTTTTTGCAAGCTCAATATGTTTAAGTTAGAAAACTATATTATCTTTTTTTACAGTAATAACACATATTTAACATATTTAAAAAAATCAAACAATGTAATATGCTGTACAATTAGCAATTTTGGATGACAGGATATTGCTCAGTGCATCATATAGAATATAATATAATACTGACTAACATGTCTATGAATATTACATTTTTTGTGAAATATTAATTCAGGAAAGATGAGCTTGAGATTTTGATGAAAAAATTGAAAATATTTGTCAAAATTAAAGGAGTTAAACTATCATTATTTGTTTAGCAGCAAAAATATTAACTTCAATACTCTGATGATACTAAACTGGTGCACGGTTTGTTCACCACAATTCTAACTTCACATTCTGGAAAACTCATCATACATATTAACATTCATGCAGGTAGTGGATTATTACTGAATATACAGAATAGTGAGAATAAAATGGATCAAAAGATGAATCTGGTTTTTAAAAAAACAACTTTAATGCTTATGAATTATATTGATTATTAAATTTAATAAAAACAGGAAAAATATATTTCTCACAACAGAAAAGAACAGTTTGACATTTCACGAGAAAAGCAACTGTAAGCAAGACCTATATAATTCCTTTTTAACATTGGCTGAACATCATCACACAATAATAAAATATGTTCTATAAGACTCATACTTTGTATTATTTAAATGGAATTTGTTTAAATCTCTGACAGTAACTATGAGTGTGAAAACAGTGAGTATGGATAATGTGTGTAGGATGGGTGATAATACAGGATATATATATGTATATCTAACAAACCTCTTCTTTTTTCCATTTGTTTTACTAATAATACCAAAGATATCAAATTATTCCAAATTTCAATATCTGTTTTCATATTAACTGTAAATATAGCAAAGTATTGTACATCTGCTTAGGGAAGCCATCAATGTCCGACAAAAAACTAAATTTCTTGATTTTAGTTGTGGGGTGCTTAGCCCAATTTAAATTTGCTTCAGAGAACAACACACACGTGAAGCAAACACAAATCAACGTTTTCACAGTTAAATATTTAAGGAGGCGGTAAGCGAAACATTAAAAAAAAATTGCTTTTTGTAGTACTTCAATGGTTTCCCCCAAGAATCATGATCTTAAAAAATGAAGTTACAGTTATCTTTTTTATTATCACAACTGAAAATTACAGCCAAAAATATTAGATAACTTATTTCTTCTTTGCCCCACATTTTTTGTAATACCAATTTCATATCATACATAATATGCTCTTCCATGCTATGGAAACTTGGACATAAGTTGAATGAATTATCAGACATGTATATGTACTTGGGTTAACATCATTCTACTACAAACTTGAATTTTTTGTCCAAAAGTCACATTTATCAACAGCCAGGATGACTATGTCTACAGGCATTTTTCTCTTGTCCAAGTATCGATAATTTATGACAAGATGTATTCAACTTTATGGTAACATACCAAAGTGATAGACAATTACACATAGCAGAAAATATCAGGAAAATTCAATTATTCATTATGCAATATGCACCAAAGATGCATGTATTTATATGGTGACTGGCACAGAAGCAAGTGCCAGCAATAAGTACCACACCGAGTAAGCAATAATAAGTTCTGGTGATACAACTTGGCAAGTGGTTGATAAAAAAGGGTACGTTCCTGCAGGAAGGGTATGTTCCTGCAGGAAGGGTATGTTCCTGCAGGAAGGGTATGTTCCTGCAGGAAGGGTATGTTCCTACAGGAAGGGTATGTTCCTGCAGGAAGGGTAAATACCAGCAGATACATCCATCAGGGCAAGTAGCACAGGATAAGGATAAGATGGAACATACCACAGGGTAAGTGCCAACAGGTTTATACCAACAGATAAGTGCAACAGGTTTATACCATATGGAACATACGACAGGGTAAGTGCCCAAATGAACATACCAGCAGATAAGTGCCAACAGGTTTATACCAGCAGGTAAGTGCCAGCAGGTTTATACCAGCAGGTAAGTGCCAGCAGGTTTATACCAGCAGGTAAGTGCCAGCAGGTTTATACCAGCAGGTAAGTGCCAACAGGTTTATACCAGCAGGTAAGTGCCAGCAGGTTTATACCAGCAGGTAAGTGCCAACAAGTTTATACCAGCAGATAAGTGCCAGAAGGCTTATACCAGCAGGTAAGTGCCAACAAGTTTATACCAGCAGATAAGTGCCAGAAGGCTTATACCAGCAGGTAAGTGCCAGCAGGTTTATACCAGCAGGTAAGTGCCAACAGGTTTATACCAGCAGGTAAGTGCCAACAGGTTTATACCAGCAGGTAAGTGCCAACAGGTTTATACCAGCAGGTAAGTGCCAGCAGGTTTATACCAGCAGGTAAGTGCCAACAAGTTTATACCAGCAGATAAGTGCCAGAAGGCTTATACCAGCAGGTAAGTGCCAACAAGTTTATACCAGCAGATAAGTGCCAGAAGGCTTATACCAGCAGGTAAGTGCCAGCAGGTTTATACCAGCAGGTAAGTGCCAACAGGTTTATACCAGCAGGTAAGTGCCAACAGGTTTATACCAGCAGGTAAGTGCCAGCAGGTTTATACCAGCAGGTAAGTGCCAGCAGGTTTATACCAGCAGGTAAGTGCCAACAGGTTTATACCAGCAGATAAGTGCCAGAAGGCTTATACCAGCAGGTAAGTGCCAACAGGTTTATACCAGCAGGTAAGTGCCAGCAGGTTTATACCAGCAGGTAAGTGCCAACAGGTTTATACCAGCAGGTAAGTGCCAGCAGGTTTATACCAGCAGGTAAGTGCCAACAGGTTTATACCAGCAGGTAAGTGCCAGCAGGTTTATACCAGCAGGTAAGTGCCAGCAGGTTTATACCAGCAGGTAAGTGCCAGCAGGTTTATACCAGCAGGTAAGTGTCAGCAGGTAAGTGCCAGAAGGTTTATACCAGCAGGTAAGTGCCAACAGGTTTATACCAGCAGGTAAGTGCCAACAAGTTTATACCAGCAGATAAGTGCCAACAGGTTTATACCAGCAGGTAAGTGCCAGCAGGTTTATACCAGCAGGTAAGTGCCAGAAGGCTTATACCAGCAGGTAAGTGCCAGAAGGTTTATACCAGCAGGTAAGTGCCAGAAGGCTTATACCATCAGGTAAGTGCCAGAAGGCTTATACCAGCAGGTAAGTGCCAGCAGGTAAGTGCCAGCAGGCTTATACCAGCAGGTAAGTGCCAGAAGGTTTATACCAGCAGGTAAGTGCCACACAGTAAATCACAGTAAACAGCACTGGAAGCAGGGTACAAATGCCCCTGGGTAAGTACCTGTGATCAGACACCCTGGGCTGGGTGTACTATGGTAAGTATGAGGGGGGTGGTAAGTAAGAAGGGTTAGTACCTTGGCATGTCCATACTGCTCCAGTTATGTTCATAGATGTGCTTCCTGAAATAAAGCATGTGCCTATGTTAGTCTGTGTCGACGTGCAATTCTCTCTATATTAGATGCTGAAAAATCTGCATTGATTATCCCACACAATTAGTAAAGCACTAATCAATTTTTAGTTATGTACACTTATTGGAAAATGACACCACTCATCAAAAGCTTTTCACTCCAGTGACAAAATGTTTCAACAAGCTCAGATTGTGACCCAATTCTGACAATGTAGATTTGACCATAAAAATGATCCTATATAATCATGTTCAAAATATGTAACACTCTTATTTCTACATTTTAATATTCCTGACAGGCAGACCAGTCTGGATGCTATAACAAATAGAGGGCGCTGTTAAAAAAAACATTTATTATTATTATATTATTCATATTATTCATTACCATTTAAGTGCAAAACAATTTTTAGAGAACATTTTATTACCTGTTGTCATTTGAGCTGTTTGAGTTCTGAGATTCTCCGTTAGAGTTGTTGCCATTCAGCTCGACACCACTATCCTCGCTGGGGCTACGTAGTGACTGGTACAATACCTGGAGGTCAGGGTTAACAATGTGATAAAAATTTAAAATCCATTTATCACTGCCACTATGCCGTGGTTTACAATATAGCTGTCAATTCTCATTGTTTGAGTTTCAACATTTGTGATTCACCAGGTGTCTCTTGTAGTTTATAGACATGACAGCTGATAAAAATGACTACCATTCTGCATGCTGTGAAGGGAATACGTTGATATTTTGGCAACAAATACAAGTACAGAAGAAAAACAGGTCAGTGTTGGAATCGTGAGCCAATGAGCCAAACTTCCATGTCTACAAAGTTCAACAATGCATGACAGGTTTAGCACACTAGGTGACAGCAGGGATCACTCAAGCAGTGAGAATTGTAGTCAAACCCAAAACTAGAGCCAAACATGGTTCTCACTGGACTGAAAATGTATTTCATAAATAAAAGATGTACCCTTTTATTTTCAGATTACAGAGCCATATTGCTAAATATATATTTATATATCTTTTCTCCCTCACAAATATTTTAGGCCCCGTCAGCAGTATATATAGAAACAGGTTGTGTTCATATCTTGGGAGCACCATTATGTCTCAATAATGACAGGTCATGAATCATTTCCCCACAAAATTATATCAAACAGCAATCAGAGATTGTCAGATGTCATCTGCCATATCAAGAATTTGTGGTACTGTTATTTAATTCTGTATGGAAAGATGCAAACCAAATGTAAAATAATGTTAAAACCACATTTGTGTGATACCCCTTGCACCAGATGGTGGCCACCTACCTATAATGAATAATCACTATAATCAATTATGCAAATCTCTCCACAGATTGTTCATATTCAAGATGTCTAACCTTTGATTTTGTCTTCTGTTTTGGCGATGCAGGTTTTGCGTGTACCTGTACCTCTGTGACCACCATGTTAGAGTTAGCCGGGAGGTCGGTTCTATTGGGACTGTTCTTGGTGATGCCATTGGGGCCGGCTTTGCTTCCTCGACCACCAGGACTTTTCTGTGGAGGACTTCCATTGATGAGGGGCATCGGCTTCACCACTGGTACATTATTCACCATCGACGTAGAAGCTTTGACGCTCTCTACTGGTTTGAATGCCGATATATGGGGCTTGTCCAAATGAATCTAAAAAAATCAACAGATATTATAAGATAAGATCAAATGAAGCTGAAATCCTAAAAAAAAAAATTAAAATCACACAAAAAAAATATTTGTCTCAAAAGTGGAAATTTCAATTTTAAGCCACCAAGCATGACTTGTAGCTTTTAAATGAAATTATTTTATCAAGATATTTTGTACAGAATTGCACAAAATCCATATTAGCTTTTGTAATTAACTTACAACCTAATATCTCTGTATGATATTAAAGGAAAACATGTCACATATCAAAGTTACAAAAGGGAAACAACTAGGTCACAACATCAAAACATCTCTCTGTTGTAGTATTTTTTTTGGTGATGAATTAATGAGTGAGACGTCTACCTCTGGAATGTGATGCTCCATGGCAGACTCACTGATCTGTTCTATGGCAATCTGCAGCGGATCAGACTCACCATTCTCCGACATCTGCCAAACACACACAAAATACTGGCATTGTAAAGGCAATTCATCAATCCAGTTTTTTACTTTCCTTGAAAATATTCACTCTTCTCTGTCTGGAAACACGAATTATTAAAACATTGTAATATTGAGAGTATGTTATTATAGTAATGTGTAACAATATTCATTGTAATGCTGCAAAGAATTTCTCCCCTTACCTGGATTATAGATTATAATAAATTGCAATATTTGGATCTATGAATTTTCTGCAATAACTATATTAGCGAACACCCTGCTGTTCCCATATTGCCACGAAAAGATATTTTTGAAACCGATATTTTCTTTCTTTTTTAATAGATAGTTCAGCATATAATGTGAATCTAAGACAAGAAATAATAAGATTGAATATGATGTGTAACTAATAAATTCATTGAAAAAATGAATACAAGACATAATCACAGCCCATTTTATCCAGGTTAACTGACATATACAGTTTGAATAATATTTTCCTCAATATATGTCTGGAATTTACATTACATAACAACACATATAGTTTTAATATTTTTTAAATGATTATCTACTTTTGAACATTTTGAAAATTATAATCTCCTTTTACTAGCCCTCATTATCACACATATTAATTCTTCATTAGAGACCATAACATAAAAGGAATTTTTCAAAGTAACAAAATTAATAATTTCTAATATTTTTTATCCCAAATGTTCTAGAATTTTCCTCCAATGTTCTGGAATTTCATGATCTCTTAAAAATTCAATTTCCAGTTTTACACTGTCAATAAATAATACAAACATAATTTCATATTAACATAATATGATTCAAAGATCTGTGCAAACACTGACATTACATACTTCTGAGTGTAAAACATTTTGCACACAAAAAGATCTTCAAAGATAAAATGTTTCTGGATCTTTCCCTGCCCTGAGGCTAAAGCATGAAAAAGTTACAAGTTAAAGTGGATTCAATGCTATGTGCATGCAGTAACAAAGGGTAGTTATGGTTACATGAGTATGGACATCTGAGATCGGAAGATAGTCACGTCTGCACACGTCCGGCATTGTCACACCTCATTAACCCCTCAGATGTCATGTTCTGTGCGCTTGTAAACATTCAAATATGCTTTACACTTGCTAATTGTGATAACCTCAAGCTCTGATGCACCTCTATAGTAATCCACAGAACTGTTGACATGAACCATTTGCTGAACATTTTGAAGTAAGTTTCCAAAAATGTGCAGAGATAGTGAAAAATATCCATGCAACAAATGTGTGAAATCTAAAGTAATGAATATGACCTTCTTTTTTTTTTTTTTTTTTTTTTTTTTTTGAGAAACGCCAGAACATTCAAAACAAGCAGAGACATGCATGCCATTTTACTCATGAAATATTTAAAAGAGTAATATATTATGAATGGGATTTCAGCCCATTGGAATGTGAGTTCTCATATGCTGCCAGTGTATTGCTATTTTGAACCTGGCATTTACAGATTTAATGGTTTGAGGCTTAAACTTTGACAGATATTTCAATACAGAGTGATCCAATATCATGCCATTCACAACAAGTTTAGATATTTTTGTTTACCTTTGGGGGAAGTGGGGGCAGAAAACTAGCTGGGTCAAATAGTTCTGACCCCTCAATGGAATCCTGGAATATTGGATTTACAAATAGCATCAACGCTGGGAAGATTATATTCAAATATGAACATTTATAGCACATTGATAAAATAAAATTGGGTTCTTATTTTATCAATGCCTTCTATCAATTTATGGTCCAGGAAATTAGAAAATTTGGTCGCCAAGCATTTGACATATAATTTAATGATCTTATTATACATTTTATTTCTGAAAGGTAAACGGCAGACAAATAAAATGAATAACTAATGCAATTACCCACTTTCCTATTGCAGAGAACATATGGCTATGAGAATATTATGCAATTGTAAAAAGTTTCAAAAAGTAGAGCTGCGAAGTAAGAGATTAAAGAAAGATATAAACAATTGAATATTGGAAAAAAATAAAATGCTAGGTATCAATTATAAAACTTGTAAAATCTGTAATATTGTGTTATCGCATTGGATGGGCTATGGCTGTGACCAGATGACTGCTTACCTTGGACACACTGCTGACCCGGCTAGTTGTAGATAGGGTGTCATCATAGGAATGAACAGATATCCCATCTATCACCTCACAAGGGGCCTACATAGGGGAAAGGCTTGGTTGAAATATTGGCATTGATAGATATCCCCTCTGGTACCTCATAAGGGGCAATATATGAGTAGATTATACAGGTTTAGTTAAAATATTGATATTAAAAGTACCCGGTACCTCACAAAGGGTCAATAAACTGGAAAGTTGGGAAAGTTAAGCAAAATTTAATATTATTAGACACTCCCTCTGGTACCTCACAAAGGACCAACAAAAGAGAATTATTTGGCAAAATTATTTTCTGTTTAAGAACATTATCACATTAGCCTTTCAAAACAAAATATCCCATAAATCAATTACATTATAAAGTATAAATAGCAGATATCTGAATTTAGCAACAAAAAACACCATGACCTCTCCTCAAGACCTTTTGCAGGGAATAATATAGTAAGATTGCATAACACTCTTCCTATTTTACCTTCATTTCTTCCACTTCTCTCTCCATTAGCAGAGCATCAAACTTCTCTATATCTTTTGGCACGATCATTCCTCGAATCTCGGGCATCATGGAGTACTGCGCAAAATACCAAATTTGTCATTTTTAAGAAATCAAACATTGACAAGAACACACCATTATTATTCTAGTTATGATAAACCACAATACAAAAGGTTAAATAATCATTTTCAAGTAGATGTTAATGCAATGGAAAGGTTTGAGCCGTATATATCCTGATTACTGAATATTTCTGATAATTCTTTTTATTACAAATTAACATACCGTAAACAATTATCAACCATTAAACATAATGGTCATTTAAAAAAAATCGATTTCATGTAACATCTTATTCCAATCAGCCATATCTTGCCTTTAAATTTGTTGTTTATTTTAACATTAAACCAGAATAAGTTTGGTTATGAGACATTCTTGATGAGTCAAAATGGAAAATATAATCGTCTTTTTTTCCCTCTAAATAATGGACGTACCTTTGCCTGCGTGTTGAAAAGTTCAGAGAGAGCCAGGATGAGGGATTCCACGTTGACAGTACCCTTGATGTACTCACTCAGGTAATAGTTCATGGTGCCATGCTCATTTTCATTGAGCAACTGACGAGCTTGCTCATCAATCATTCCCTTCTGCGTCTGCTGATTGGCTACTGAGTTATGCATTAGTTGTGACCCCGCCCCTCGCATAAACACAGGCTGAAATACAAGATACCAAGGCAATTAATAAAGATATACAACTATAATGTCCCAAACTTATATTTAAAAATAAATGAATAATTTAATCTAGTTATGTGATTGAAATTGACCATCGAAAATAGAATTACAGAATAGGTAAAAGGCTATTTATCTCTGTTCTTATCATTAAGAAAGAATTGCTGTCTTTTTTCCGGTTGCCATGGATACTAAACAATGCAGAGGATCTGACAATCAACCTTCCAAGTCAGTGACAAAAACATGCTGCAGAGTTATGGTCTGATATTTGCTTGTTTTTAAAAATAACTGAGATACATTTCCATTGCAGTCCTGATTCTCATTTTGCCTACATCCAGAAACGTGACATTTTTACAGCCTGGCCTTTATGATGTAAGGGGTAAAAATTATATGTATAAAAATAGGCCATGTGCCTTACCTCTGAGCTTTGCCTGCGAGAAGATGGGCTTTTGTTTGGCATCTGTTTGTTGCCCAGTCTCTGGCCGGTGATCCACTGGGTGTGATCGTAAGTCGTCCTCGCATACGGCAACTTACCCACGTCCTTAATGGTGAACATCATGTGTTTTGAAGACTTGATGGTCTTTACTGCATCAGCATGACTAATATCCAAAAAGCTTTGACCATTCACATCCAAAATTTGGTCTCCAACCTGAGCGTACAATAATATAAAGTTTCAGCAATTGTGGAGCAAAATCATTTAAAGAATTTCCCTTTTTTGACCAATATGATCAAGAGACACAGATTGGTACCAACCACTAACCCAATATGATCAAGAGACAGATACATGTATTGGTATCAACCACTAACCCAATATGATCAAGAGACAGATACATGTATTGGTACCAGCCACTAACCCAATATGATCAAGAGACAGATACATGTATTGGTACCAGCCACTAACCCAATATAATCAAGAGACAGAGATTGATACCAACCATTAACCCAATATGATCAAGAGACAAGGATTAGTGCCAAATTTAAATCTGGCACAATCACAAAATGAGGATTAATATTGAACTTTAATCTCTGATGATGAACAGATAAGGATTATTGCTGACCTTTAATCCTGCATGATCTGCAGTTGATCCTTTATCTACACCTGTCACATATATCCCGAGGCCAAACTCATTGCCTCCACGTATCATTAGCCCGAGAGGTTGTACGTCGGTCACATGAACATTTACCTACAACATATATACACACCTTTAAATATACAGAGTATTTCTCAAGACAAATGAAAACATTTGTTTATTATTTCAAAATTGTTCCCAATTTTTACCTTAACCTAACCTTAACCCTATACTTTGGGACAAAGGTTTATTTCAGGTAATTTACCAAAGAGCTTGAATTAAAGTTGTCCATAAATCTAAAGTAACAAAGCTTCAGTTGGAGATTTGAAACATGCAGATGTTAGACATTATTTGCCTTTTAATCAAACTAGATTTATATATTTTTATTTCATATATTTATTCATAGTGCTATATATCAGTTCTTCTGAGGTGGCAGAGACAGTATAGGCACACTGTGATTCCTTCACAGATCAATAGTCTGACATTGGAGCCAAATCATTATATATCCACAGTGGGATTCTCATTAGGTGTTGCCATGTTAATGCAGTCATAATACTGATATTTAAACGATTAATTGTAAGGCTCACTCCAAATGGCTGTAATGAAGCAAGTCAACATATATCATAGCAAATAGGAGAAATTTATGGCATTAACTTAAATGTAATCTTAAGCACCTGACAAATATTGCTATATAACCTGACTGATAAATTTCAAAATATTCAAAGGCCTAAACATGGAGAAAATTACTTTCCAGAATGCAGAGTTCTATGTCTGCAATCATGAAGGGATTGTCTTAATTGTTGAAAGTTCTGGCTTTACAAAGATCAATATTACTCAGTCCTGACAAGCCACTTTAGAGTTTGTTTTGACACCAGAATTTGTTTGAAATAAATAAAAAATGTACAATCCTTCTAATAAACCATCATGCATTCTCACAGTTTGGACAAACTCAGCTTATACTGAAAGCTTCTTACAGGCTAACCTCAAATGTTGGTTGTCATTGATTTGATATTTGCATCTCACTATAATTGATCTCACTTTATACAGCATGCAGAGATATCTAATAGTAAAGTAGCATGGAAAGATGTGTCCCTCAATGGATACTTCTTTGGAGCTCAAAATCCATTTCTACTGTACTATTTCAATCTTCAATAGTTCTATGTTATAATGGACATTGATTACAGCAATGCTAAGTATGACAACTTGAATAAAACACATTAAGAAATATGTGTCTGATCGCTTTTACACATATGGTAAATGTAATAAATTTGTGAGCTAAAATTAATGATTTTCTGCGAAATATCGGAGCTCTGTGTTGTTTTTAATAATGAACATTGTAAATGCCTGTGGTGAGATGATAAAGAACTGCTGAAAAACTAAATATTGAATAGATTAACAAAACAGAATAAGAAATCTTTGATTATTAAATGCAATCTGGATGCTGTAAAATCTGTGATAATAGCCGTGAGGGACCTATAGATCGGCAGCCTGGATGATAACAATCTCCCACTGAGATCTGGCACACTTCTACTGAGCAGCTCAATTCTTCTACCAAAATGCCTTGTGATGCCATGACAATAAACTTTATCTTTATTTCCTGATGGGGGAAAACAGCAGCCGCCAGGTGGAGCAATTATCATTAAAATCTCACAAAGGATCCCGTCATCAACATTGTGCATTATATAATGTCAATATTCAGGCCAGTTTAATCTGTCCTACTGGAGAAAATATGGTCTATTTTGAAAATATTGCATCTTGATTATTTAAGTTTTTAGTTGGGAATTTGACATTTTTTAATTCATTGGTACTGGTAAAACACTAAAATATTGTCCTTTCAACTGACTTTAATCACCTTAGTCATGCTTCGTGATAGAATTTTTGATCAAAGTTGTGAACTCTTTTAGAGATGTTTTAATAATTTCATAAGGTTTAATCCTAAAGCATAATCTTAAAGTTGCATCCAGACTGTACTCTTACTCTTGACATTATGTTGTACTATGAAAACTTTCTGCTTTTGAAATGACCCGTTTTCAGAATATTTTTAGAAATACTGTTTCTCCATCTATGTTATAACAGATACTGGTAAGATAACACCAGATCTTCATCCACTAAAACATCATTTCCCTAAAACTGATTAATATGTGCCTATTTAACACCACAGATCTTCCTGAGTGTGTATGCTACTATCATATAAAAATAATTTCTGATTTTTTAAATGATGGTATTATTGTAGAGATTGTCTTGAATGAACATAGATTAAGGCCATACAATATTGACAAATTAAAGTCACTTTGAAAACATTATCTCTGTCTGAAATATGGTTTAAAACTTTGCTACTTTATTTCCCATTAAAACTGAGGCAGTTTTTATTAGACATAATAGAAAAAGACCTAAAGAGTTGCCAGTCTAGCCAAAAGTTTATGCTCAGGGCAAGCTCAAGTTTTGAAAACTGATTGCAACTAACACTGACACTGAATCTCAACAATTATACATGATTTAGAGTTTTTGCAGATAATCCCATTTTGGGTATATTTTGTATCTTTTTATTCCTGATAATCGCCTCCTGGCCACTGACCTTCCTCTCATCGCTGTCTTTCAGCAGCATGAGGCCACTCCTCTTGACACCAGTGGGATCGTACCTCCCCTGGTGGTCGACCTCTGGCGGTGGAGACACCGTGCGGCCCACTGGATCCACCCACGTGTAGGTCTGGTGCGTCTCAAACGACCCCGGAACTCGCCCCACATTCCGTACCTCAATCTCAAGATGCTTGGCTGACTTAATTACCTGCAAATATATACATTTATAAATGGTTTAAACTACTGTTCTTCTTGATAACAAATAATATACATAACATGTAAATACAACAAAAATCAGCATTTTGTCTGATTTATATACCCCCTCCCTCCCCCAAATGAAAGTTTTGTATTTTCATCCCCATTACACAACATTGTGTCTCTGAATAGGAAACGTGAGATTGCACGCAAGCAGACCTGGACATGTGGGAATCACTGTTGATGTGTGTTACCATGGCAACCTCTGTCACAAACATGGGATGTTTACCAGAGTCCCTACAGAATTGTCATACCATGAATTAGATCCCCAGCCATAATCTGTCCTTATCAGTGTGATGCTATTTCACTTTTCACAGGGAATATGTATGCATACTATACACTCTGGCAATGAAATATATAGCACCAGACCTTGAACCGTTTTTGTCCATGATCCAATAAAAATTCTTTGAACAATAATAATTTATAATTCATATGACCTGAAATTGGATGCAAGTCTAAAGTGTAAATGTGTAATCAAAAGGTGTATTGAGGATACAATGGACTGATTTGGACATAATAACACCCTGTCATGATATGCAGTGTTACTGATACTTGTTGAATTTGTCTCTTATTAAAATTGTAAACTTCAAAAATGACTGATAAAAATTCTTTAGAATTCTATGATACAGTTTATCAGTGTGGACCCCAGCAGATGCTTGTTCATGGGAGTTCAAAGTGATTAGGATGCTATTAAGTTGTGCAGTAGACGTCTGATTCTGATTGCTAACCATCAAGCCACTCACCATATCACCTGTATTACTAATGGTAAAGTTAGTCATGGATGTATTACTAATGGTGAACTGAGTCATGTATGTATTACCAATGATAAACTGAGTCATGTATGTAATTCCAATAGTAAACAGAGTCATGGATGTAATTCCAATGGTAAACAGAGTCATGGATGTAATTCCAATGGTAAACAGAGTCATGGATGTAATTCCAATAGTAAACAGAGTCATGGATGTAATTCCAATGGTAAACAGAGTCATGGATGTAATTCCAATGGTAAACAGAGTCATGGATGTAATTCCAATAGTAAACAGAGTCATGGATGTAATTCCAATGGTAAACAGAGTCATGGATGTAATTCCAATGGTAAACAGAGTCATGGATGTAATTCCAATGGTAAACAGAGTCATGGATGTAATTCCAATGGTAAACAGAGTCATGGATGTAATTCCAATGGTAAACAGAGTCATGGATGTAATTCCAATGGTAAACAGAGTCATGGATGTATTACTAATTGTAAACTGCCCATTGTATAAGTACACATCCTGAAATACCTCATTCTTCCAACATGAAACAAATCTAAACTAACATAAACAGATTGTGTTAATCAAATATTATATGATGATTGATTATGAAAGAAGCAAAACGATAAAAGCAAAGTTTATTAATACAATACATCAATAAATCATGTGAATATTCAAAAATTTATAATCTATGCTCAGCATGCATTGTTGAATTATGTATTCTAATAACAAGTGGCTTTGTTTACAAATTGTTTGCACAATTGTATATCCAAATTGACTCAACTTTTTTCTTGTAAATGGATTTAATATCAAGCACATAATGATACATGGTAACTTAACAATTATATCAACTTCTAGGAGTCTGAACTTTTTTATGGTGGTCTGATTCTAGGAAATGTATTTTGACTGTAATAATAGGCATTACTACTATAGGCTATTGGTATTGGTGGGGGGCCGGATGTTGTCCCAGCCAGGATCGATCAAGGCATACCTGTATTTCTAATTAGCGAGGGGAGCTTCGTGAGGAGAATCCCACGAGGATCTTATATTGAGGTCAGCATGAATAATGAATGATCCCACACCAGCCACACATCATATTCACTGACAAAGGTAGTCATCTTAATACTTGCATTAATCAGACATTTCTCTATTCATTTTTGGTTCTTTGCAATCTGCCTACATTTTTTTAATATTAAAGAAAGATTATATAAATAAAATATAGTTTTTAAGAATCCTGTATAACTAATAATGTCTCTGAATCTAATGCTTTCATTATATTTATTTTCACATTATCATTTTGCAGTTAATTTTAAAATATTCTCAGATGATTACAATTAATAATGTGATCAAAGCATTTTAAAGAATTATTTTTAAAATACATTTGTACCTTAAAACAATTACAACTATATACCATTTGTAGATGTTTTTTTTTAATTCACTTTAAGAAGGAAAACAGTGCCAACTAAGTAATAACTGGACAGTGACTAAGGACCCCAAACGTGTGTGTGTTATGAACATGAACATCAAAAGTGTTATCACTTTAACATATATATATATATATATTAATAAAGATGGTCAAATTCAATTAAAGTGATATCAATTAAAGTGATATCAAGATGGTCAAATTCAATTAAAGTGGTATCAATTTCAGTGTGATGTCTGATTCTCACTAATTCTGCAAGCTGTCAGAGATTAAAATATGTAGATACAATTATCATGGATTATCTTGGTGGATAACAAATTTCAGGCAGAAAGTTGAAGTCAGCTTGGTATATAATCTGGTCTCTAAATATTGATCATTGCTATTTTTGTAAACACATCAAACATCAACACAAAATGTATAAGCAACAATTGTATGAAGCCAAAGATTGAGGAGATTAAATCATACTCTAAAACATTTCTAAATCATTTCCACTTCACCTTTTTGAAATGCTTGTGACAGACCTGTCAATTTGCCCAAAGGCAATGTGGTTTGGATATATTTAACTAACAAAACACATGGCAAAGTGCAACCAGGAAGGTCATGTGTTGAACACGTTGATTAGGTTTATGTACAGGAGCAAGTCTGTGTCCTGGGATAAATCCACTACCCTTCAAGTCAATGGAGCGAGAGGCACTACATTTCTATTGATCATTTTTGTGTTTTCCCTCCCTTGCTATAGATTCTCAATAGGTGTCCTGCTGAGGCTTTGAACACAGAAAGCAAAACCATTCTGAAATACTGGCTGACATCACTTCACCATATACAAATAATGAAGAAAGAATCAATATTTCTAAATATTTACTGTTGGCATTCTGAATAGCCTTTCTTTTCAGTGAAAAATATAGGGGAGTGGATTAAGTCTAGAAATCTCTTATATCTTTTAAAATATTGAACATGAACTGCTGCTGACTCCAATCTAGGTTCATACAATACATTGTTTATGTACTTTTCCAGATTCAAATTGAGTTTCATCTCATGTATAATTGATATGATCTTTTCTTGACTCAATTCAGGTTCAACCAATGTCAAGGTGACATAGCCTATAGAAGTATATTTTTTAAAATAGCACATAATATCATCAGTATAAATCATATAAAATTGTGGTAAACATTATAAATATAGAAAATAATAAAATAATTTCAAAATATTCTGATTAATCCTGACATAATAAATAATTTTGTGTTAAAATAAATTTTGTGTTGATGTTTGATGTGTTTACAAAAAAAGCAATGATCAATAAAATAATTTCAAAATATTCTGATTAATCCTGACATAATAAAGGATTGTATTACCTTGGCAGCATCTCCATGTGGAATTTTATGGAATGTGACACCATTGACAGACAGAATTTGATCCCCTGGAACCAGTCCTCGTTTTTCTGCAGTAGAATTCACATCCACATAGGACACATAGATTCCGATCCCGTGTTCCGCTCCACCCCGGATACTGAATCCTAACCCTTGCTTAGGAGATGTAGGGGCATCCATTAAAATCTTTTTTACATCTCCTATTATTCCTGCCTCCCAATTTGGCAGATTCAGCGTTTTGTCCTCATCAGGATTTGAGGAGGTTTGTCGCCTGATAGTTTTTGCCCCCTTTTGAGGCAATGTCTGATAATACCTCGCTGGAACACTCATGGTACTACCAGCTTTGTGAACTGTTCCAGGGTCTTTCTTTTTTCCAAGCGATCTACTCGGAAAAGAGTTTGATTCGTAACCATTCATGTTTTGGTCAAATAAATGCACATCCTTTTTTGGAATGACCCGTCTCACAAGGGCTGCAAGTTGCTGCTTTGCAGGGGTATCCAGCAAAACTTTCAGAGAGAATGCAAAATCATGGACATTCCTCCTTGCATGAAAATCATTTAGCACTTCAAGAAACTCATTCTGTTCCCTGGAATTAAGGAGGTTGTGCATCGCCTCTTGGATTTGTTGTAAATTCACCGCTCCTGACGAGGCCATGTCTAAATATGCTGACAAATCACATCTTAGTTCAATTAAGTTTGATGAAAATTATCACCATTCGTTCTCACATGTTTCCAATAATATAAATTTTTCTGAACTCTACTTCAAGTCATCAATTGAAATAGGTGTAATAAAAAAATAAAAAAAATAAATATCTTTTATCCTTGAAGATGGAAAATCCCATCATTTCTGCTGCCTCATCAGTTAAATATTAATTTCCTTCCTTTGGATTGTGTGTGGAAACTGTGGGTGCCATTGTAATCCTGGGAGGCTTCACTGGCTGGCAACATGTTGTGCTGATTACATTTCATCCCTGGCACTGACATGCTTGAAATGATCCACCATAACCAGCCAGCATCCCACTTCTTGCTCAAACTTCAACATGGGACCTTTTTGACATATAAGGGTCACGCCCCCTTCACAACCAGTCCCCCGGTGTTTGTCTTACTGACCGCGCCAGTCTTTGAATAAAGCCTCCGCCTTCCTGAACGTTAAGTGCGTGGTCTGTTTGTCCAATATATGGATTAAAAAGTGCTGTACCCAACTAACAATAGTACACCACCTGGATTTCGCAGCTTATCGATTGATTATCCCGCTCTGTTTTGGAGTCTCTCCAATGTGTATGTCACGTGACCACGCTTTGCCAGAGCACCTGCCTTGCCTCCATACAAAACGAGTTTTGGAAAAGTGGATGTATGTGATTCAAGCCAAAGTTCTTCTGCAAAAAAATAAACAAATAAGAATTCTGCTGTTATTATATTTCATTACTTGACAATAAAATATTAATTTCATGTAGAACTATATTTTTTTCTTGGAAAATGGCTTGCAGGTCTTTATTTTGGAAAAGAACTAAAGATGCCACAGGGAAGGAATTGTTTGTTGATTCACTCTTTGGAGAAAAAGGCTCCATTTCTTACATTAAAATGGGTGAAAACAAATTGGTAAATAATTGAAGTAATGCATTTTCTGTCTGCATTATCTAAAACCAACTCGAAGATAAATTTCAAGAATAGATATGATCTTTCTTATTATTACAAAATTGGAAGCTGCTGACAACTTCTTTAGAAAAAAAAATACTTGAAGAATAATTTTGAAAATTCCCAAAGTGCAAACCCAAAATTACAAACCCCAAAGCTTTAAAATATTTGTAATTATCATTTTTTTAAACTGATGTTATAAAGTGAAAACCTCTATTTATATTTCTGTAAATGAATCTGAAAATAACCTTTTCACAAATCTAATAAGATAAGAATTAAATGTTTTTCTTGACTCTGCCACTGTTCCCTTCTTTAACGTTATAGTGTCACTTTGATGATTTGGTCATTCTCTTTTTTATCACAAATTCCATGCATCTGACTCTTCTATCATTTCTATATGTCCATTTCATGTCATATCCATGTTGCCTATTTCTTATGATGTTGTTTCCCATTTTACACGGTGCTCAAGTTGCCCATTTTCTGTAATGTTCGGATTTATAATTAATTAAATATATATATATATATATATATATATATATATATATATATATATATATATATATATATATATATATATATATATATATATATATATATATATATATATATATATATATATATATATATATAACCTTAAAATGCTCGTGGCTGTAATATAAAACTGAGAGTAATTATTATTGCTCTTGGTATAAACATGGAGTAATTAAGATCCATGGTATAAAGTAAGTAGAATGTGAAAGATTCAGATCTGAAATTTATTCATTCATTTACTTATTTTATTTATTTTTTACTTTGTTTCTGATATTCAAGTTCTTTCGTTAATTCTGTGTTATAATTAGATTCTTTTCTAGACACTTTTCCCTAAATCTTTCAGTGTAATTCGAAGCTGAGAGCAATAATAAATATTGCTCTCAGTTCGAAGTGAGAGGATAATAAAGGTTATATTACTCTCAGGCTCTGATGATTTTATAACATCTTCTTCGTCATAATAATGTACAATTAGTTTGGTTGAAATGATAGTCACCCAAATGATAAAGGAGGGCAATGATGAACATTGATCTCGCGTCACAATCCATGTACGTAGAAGTTGATCGTGACATAACGCCATCTAGCGATATTTATTTTTATTTTTTAACAATTCAAAATCGTATCTGTCATGAGGTTATAAAGTGTATTTGACAACTTTGTTATTTCCTTGATTATCGCCCTTGAAGAACTTTCGAAGACAATTCAAGATTTAGACGGTTTTACACTTCAACGGTATGTGCGGATCAGTTATATTCATATGCTCAACATAAATCAAACGCCAGAGAATTTAATTCTTTGCTTTTAAAAGAAGTTTGGAGTTAAAACTACCTTCGAAACGGCGTTGTATCAACAAATTGAGAACGAGGCGACATGCATTTCATGTTTATTCAGGCAAGACGGTGGACAATTCAAAGGCGATCATGATGATGTTTTCTGTCATATCTCGTCTTAAAATACTCCAAATGTAGCTGGAAAGAGTTCCTAACTTTGCTAACGTAAGTATATTTAACTTTTTTTGTTTTAATGAGTTCAGATTTAGTTGTGATTTAAATAGAATTGCTGTTTATCCCAAGCATTAGTCTAAAATCAACATTGATTTTCTTTGATTGGATTCTTTGGTGAAAAAATAGCCAGGAGGATAATTAAGAATAAAAGGTGGCTAGTTGAGAACCAGGCCAACATGGACTAAAAGATAAATAGTTTCCACCTGCTGGGTGTCAGGTTTACAAGCTACTGTAGAGTAGAATCCAAGTTAATTCTTTTGTGGTGACGACATTTTGCTGAAGACATTCTATTATTTCTCAGGCAGATCACTGTCTGTTGAATAATGCTAATATTAAAAAAAACTTAGCCTCAGGTACTCATTTTTAAAAAAAAACTATTTTTATATTATTAACCACATTTATCAGTTACTATGGCAGTTATGTGAAAATGTGCATGTTTTGACAGGACAAATCTAGGGAACTCTACACTCTACACTATTAACCATTGAGCTGCTCTTGACAAACTAGTTTGAGCAGTGAACCAATTCATTTTTAAGAATCTTTAAACAATTTTTTTCCAGTTTAAGAATAGCCTTAATTCTGTTAAAACATAAATAATCTCATGACCATAGTATGGAACATATCTTGAAATATCTGTTTACAGTTAGACAATATAATGATGAGTGTGAATAATTTATAATCTTCAAATCACTATCGTCTCAAGAGACACTTTCAGATTATTTTTAAAATATCTTCCTCTTTCATCTGTGGGTTAAACTCTTTTCTTCCTAAGCTGAAGAGACTTCAAGTTATTCTCACCCAAACAGCTTCAAATTTCAAGCATTATATTTCCATGCTTACTGAACTGGATATTTTAATACTTTATTAGCATTTTGCATATGAAAAAAATATTAATATGATCTGGAATATAGCTTGAGTTGTTTTGGATCATCAGATCTCAGTGATGCTCATCAAATTGATCATCAATGCTCATTATAAATCTCATATAATTAGACATTTTAGAAAAGAAAATTAGATTCTAAATATTTAGTTGCATACATAAATATATAAACCAGCATTTACATTTATAAAGAGTATATTTTGAATGTGTAATTTCTTTTCTGATGATAATGATTCATTGTCTTGAGTTCAGGTTTCAACCATTTGTGAAATACAAACAAAGTCTTTGAAATTATCCTCAGTTTTGTTATAAAATGGATGGTTGAATCGTTTATCATAAATGTCATGTATCACATCAATACTACAGCATTGATCATATGTATGAGTAAATTATACACTATATAAATAATTAAGTGCAATAAAAGGAAGATGATGCCAAGGCCAGGCCATTGCTTGCAATATATATCAGAATTATGTCACGATTTAGATTGGTGAGATAATCATGATTGAGTCATATATCTGTAATTTTTGAATAGATTTTTCTTGGTAGAGAAAATGAGAATATTATACATGAAAGAGGCATAAACTGCACACAACAATGCTTGAATCTACGAGTAAGGTGAAAACTAGGAACTATTGTTTTTGGAACTCTTACGATGTTCACAATTATGATGCACCATTTGGACAATTTTAAATTCAGACAAAAATGAGCTCTTATCTCTGATCGCAGGATAAAAAAAAATATTTTGACCTGCCTTTAATTTTTATTTGTGTGTATCTATTTACCAGTAAATATTACATTTTATGAATGTTTGTATGAATGTAGGAATGCTGAACATGCATGAAAACGAGTAACAGCTGATGTTTTCCAGAATTGATATAGTTTTTTGATCAAAAAGATTTTAGAAAATCTGAAGACAGATAAAGGAAATATACCACAAATTAATCTAGCCAAATTAATGTCCAATTTCAGTATTTGAATGGTGACCCCAATTCTTGATAATACATTGAATCAGTGCTTGACATATGCACTGGCCTGGTGGCCCAGGGCCACCAGATCTCTGTTGTAGTGGCCCAGTTGGGCAACCATATTTTTGGTCTCTTAGTGGCCCAAACTATCTTGATTATATTATTCTAATCCTTGATAGCTATCAAATACCGATCAATAGATTTGATTGGGACAAGTATCCCCCACTCAGACACTATACACCTTATGTACAATGCTCTTTATTGTATCACACATCCTATTATCCTTAGAAACTTCGGGCCACCACTTCTCTTGCTCTGGTGGCCCAACTGGGCAACCAACATTTTTTTCTTTATGTCAAGGCCTGTTGAATACATAATAGCAACATGGAATTTTAGATATATATTTATGAAATATGATAATTAAATATGTAAATTCGTGGGGCTACTTGATCTTTTGTATCATGTTGAACTTGATAATTTGTCCAGACTTTTATTGATTTTCAATGTTTGAATACATCACCATTGTGGCACACATGTGTGCACCTCTGAGCATGTGATGGAATGTGTACTGACTACTCCATGATATTTCTTTTAAGTTATTATCCAATGTTTGTGTTTATTCATGGACTTTAAACTAGCTTCCTATCTATTTCATGAATGCAATTTTTTCACAACATTTTAAGAGTGATCCTAACATGGTGATAATGATTACAAGGTTTACCAGCAGCAGTATCCATTAAGCATGATTAACTATTGATCAGACATGTGTTCCAATTATACATGCCTGTGGTGATGTACTCTTGATTGTTCATTACCCATGTGAACTCATTGCCTATATCTCTTTTATCCAAGTTATTGGGAATTAGCATGTTCAATAAAAAAGGTTCTAAACCACTCTTCAGAAACTGGACCAAAAGCACACTGGTGATGATATGAATATAAAGGTTGCCACAGACTGAAAAAAAGTGGTATTAATAAACAATTATCTTTGAATTTAACAATTCAAATATGACTACATACTGAACTTGTGTGTCAGTAAGACAGTCTGCAAAGAAGCTTAAAATTATCATTTTTTTTACCATTTAGCTATATTTGACCACCTCTATGTGTAAGGCCATAGCTTTGTGAGTATTAGCTTCACAAAGACTTTATTTTTGTGATTCAATTATATTATGAAATAAAGTGAGGATCATTTGTAAAGGTAATCAAATTAAGAATGATTAAAAGGATAATTTTGTTTATTTTAAGATGATAAGTTCTAGAAGTGCTACAGTTCACTGAAATCTTGGCAGAGGAGATTAAAATGAAGTGAAAATATAGTTCAATTTTAAACTGTAGGTACAGTTAACCATAGGTGGGAGTGCTAGTACACTCTAATAGTCTAATATGTTGACCTAAGCAGCCTGGTTTCTATAATGTTTCTAAACTCAATTGTTCTACATAATTGGGGATTTTGTGAATTAGCTTTAATCTCAATTCTTAATGAAAGATTAGCTGAAAGATTAATGAAAAGATCATAGAGGCAAATCACAAAACCCCCAAAACATAATTTCTATTTGTAATATTATGAATGTTACAGAGAAGATAAATCAAATAGATCAGACTCATTTGTGAGATCAAATCCTTGGAGTTCTTGTCTTGGTGAGGGAATGTCATTTTGTAATATCAGTAATATAAATAGTAACCAGAGAATGATTGAACAGAGTGACTGAAAACTGGCCTCATTTGTATATCATATTTAATATATATCAATGGACCTCTTAGTGAGATAGCAAATAGTTAATAGCCTTCCCTGATTCATGCAAAGTTTTAATAGCATTGAATAAAAGAACTTAAATGAATTATTCAAAATATCCCATATTGGTTGACGGCACTCTAGGGATTTAGTGAACTTGACCAGTGCATATGTGTTAACTTGGGATGATTGTTATAGCATGTGGTGCATGTTGAGACAGGTCCCTGTTGTGGAGCCCTTACTTTGCTACACATATACCTACATATTTATATATATCACGGATATATACTTGTCTAATACCTCAAGTATAGTGTTAGCACACTGGCTTAGGACAGCTCATAGTTGAATAGAAAAAAGGGAATATTTTTGTATATTTTGGGGCAAAATTGCAAAAGCAAAGTGAAGCCAGGCAAGAATTTTTTTCAGTATTTTTTTGCATAAATGACAGGTTTTTTTAAAATAGGACTTGATTAAGAATACTTCTGTCTATATTAAAATAGATTAAGGTTTGTTCATTATGCAAATTTTATGCTTTTTGAGTTTTGTCGTCAGTAAATCTTACAGAATGTAAATAAAAGCATCTAGTGGCACACCAATTCTCATGTACTATTCCCAGACTCGGACAGTCCTGCACAAGTTGAACAAATCTCTACCTCCGAAATGGCAGGACATTAAACTGTGGCCAAATATCAACCTCAAATCACAGGATCATAGAGAAATGGCTTTTGGATCTAATCGGAGGACTATGATCTTCTTTGACATATTTATTCTGTACTCTTAAGAGAATGGCCAAACTGTTGTGTGGGCTTGGATTGTTTCTGTGAGGATCACATGATAGGAAGTAACACACATACATGTATGTATTTATAATTGGTATTTTTTTATCTATGACAAGGTGTGATTAACGGAGGATCAAGGGATGATATCATGCTATTTTCCATGTTCTGGTTGTAATAACCGGCATTATGTATATACATATATTTGTGTATTATATGTTAAGGAGCAAGTGAAACTTTTGTCATGTTTCATAATACCTACATGTACTTCCAATTTATAATACTTACGGTGAATGGAACTTATGCTGAATAGTGTTTATTATATACCTTGCCAAGAAGACTTATTTCTTATGTTAACAACTCTTAGTCACAGAATTTGTTAACATCTTTTTTAATCCATTATGTTTTAGTCCATATGTTCCGATTTTACGCACTTGTAAATGCATTCATTCTCTTGATTTGGGATCACTCAAGTTAATTTATTCAAGAATTGTGGGATAATATTTGTTCTGATTACAGACATTTTGTCCAGGCATGATCCGTGTCAACTTAGTTATTATTGGGAGCATGTCAAAATGTGCACATTTTTACAAATAGAGATCAGAAGTATGTTCAGAGAAGTATACATAAATGTATTAATGTTTACATATATTGACATTTTGATGTGAATGGATTTATACCTTTTTTTCTATCAATGTCACACAGGAAAGTAGGACTTGTTATTTTCTACCTAGCCACGATCGGCACATGGCATACACATTATTTGTTTTGTATTCTATGCAGTCGATAGCTTTGATTAGTATAACTTTCTATAAGGTAAATTATTAAACAACAAAGATATTGCATATATAAACATATGACAACATATCATCATTTCAAGATTCCCTTACACATCTGAGACACATGGCTAATGGCTATGCTAGCCAATAGTTTGCCATAATGGTGGAAGTGTCTTTTGTACCTTGTTTTGTGCACAGGGTGGGACATTTACCAAACTCTTTATTGCTGTTTGATTCAATATTTTTGTGGACATTGACATTCGATTACTTGATTAGATTTTATTTTTTATGTTTTAAGTAACCCACATGATGAAAAAGGAACTTAAGCTTTTTTGAATCGTCAAATCAAAATATTTTGTTTATATTTGTAGCTGTCAACAAAGGAAAGGTATTGAGAGTGGATTAAATATCATGGAAATATACTGATGAGCTGAAGTCAAGATGGCTGACCTAGATAATGATGATTTTGACTTTGATGAACATGGAATTTACCGAGAAAAAATCAACAGATACGTAGATGATCAAGGTAAATATAGTTATACATATTTATCTGTATGAATTATTGCACTTGATACACAATTACTACTTCAAGTAACAAAATTTTTTTTTCATGTCTACAGATTTTTATTCAAGACTTGAATATCGATTAAATTATATTTTGCATATGTTGTACAATTATATAAGTGATCTATTACATATAAAGTTGATACTTTTGGATGTAAAGTGTTCAAAGGGATACATAAAACATAGATTGTTGACTTTGTCATAGACCAAACATGACAGGGTATATTGTAGGAGTGTGGGTCTGTTTGTGGAGCACTTAAACTCAGGTTTGAACAGTGGATATAGTCTAGTTGAGATTCAGGAAATTCAATTGAGGACGAAATAGAACAATCAAAATGATCACGTTTGAGTGCTAATCAAGCATGGATAATTATTGTTTGTATAGATATGAATGTTATCAGTAGATTCTAGGCACATATGAATCCCCAACATGCTGAACATTTCTGTCCCTCCGTTACTAATTCCTCTGTTATGACAGTATTTCTTTAATAAATGAAACAGTGTTAATATTGTAAACTTGATATGTTGGTATTTACCATTTAGGTAAATGCAGATGATATATGATTTGTGGATTTTTAAGAATATTCATAAGAAATTTATGTTAAGCCCATTTTGCTACATGCCTCTTTTTAGGTACAGTTAAAAAATGTCCCGTTCTGGAACACACTTTTTGATACCATACACAGAGACATTTAAACTATTACAGTATGATCATCAACACTAAGGCATGTTGTAATGCTTGAAGTGAACTTTGTCAAAAATTATAATTAAGTATTTCTGATAATTTTATATCACTGGAATAAATGTATTCATGTTATGCTGTCCAGTGATTCTGTCCCTACGTTACCCTTGGCTGAGCCCTGTAGTCTAAATGGAAAATAGCATTTAACTAAGCGATATAAACATATAGATATTAAGTGTGCTGTATTTAAATACAAAATTTGTACATAACACACAGATGAACTCATATACATTCTTGGTATTTGTCTCATCCCATTTTTTGTATGCAACTCTTAGAGCAATGATAAATATTTGTAATAATATAGACTGTAATTTTAACAAATTGTATATATAGTGATCAGAGACGACAAAGGCTGCTGAGTTTATGTCAAAGATTTCTGTGTACTTGTCATTCTTTGATGCATTCGATTCATACTCTCGCATAGCAAATTTTGGATGATGGCACTCCAAACCATGCACATTTCCTTCTTTCAACAGTTGGCAATTCTGCTCGGAAAAACAAAGATCACCTATGCCACATTAGATTTTCATAACGAAACGCATCTTCAGCAAATGACATTTGGCAAAATTTAGGGCCAGATCATTTGATATTTGGGGGATGGAGAAATATAAATATCTTTTTCAAAAAGGAAATTGTATACAATTTTTTAAAAAGAATTTCTTGTTCATCTGTCTGTCTGTCTGTCCAGATTTCGAGCTGTGAGCTATATTTAGTGGCTATTATAGATGGAGCTGTCATTAATGATGGGATGATCCATCTCATAGAGTAGCATTAGTTACGCAGATTAAAGTCATGCTTCAGTGAAAATTTATACTTCTGTGAGCCATTCAACATTTTGCAGAAAAATCTGATGTGTCTTTCATCGCTGCTATTGTACAATATCCTAGCTTGAAACCTGGTGGAAATGTATGTCATAAGGTTCACCATAGGGGCTCGTTGAAAAATTCATTCTTGAGTGAGAAGTCATACCTCAATGAACAATTAAAAATCGAGGCTGAAAAATATAAATAAAACATTTACATTAGCATAAGGTGGTAATGATAGATAGAGGTTTCATTTTTAGATGACACATCTTGATGGGTATTATTTTTATTTTAAACAAATGACATGCTTCAATGGGCAGTCACACCTCACTGACCATTTACCTCATAAAACTTGGGCACATCTTTTTTTTGGCTAATAAAAACATCTAAGCTTGAATATTGGTGATAATGTGTACTATTTAATGGGCTCTTAAGGGCTTGTTGATTTATTTATGCTTGACTTTGCAGTTACAAATCAATGATCACTTCCAAGAAATTATTGACCATGACATTACTCAGTGACTATGGTGGATGGAGCTGTAATATTTGGTTGAATAATGTGTCTTGATGAATAGTACTGGTGTTCCATGAACTCCATGCCCCAGTGATCAGTCATACCTCTGTAAACAAGTCAAAAAACATTCTCATTTCATTATTCATTGACTATATAATAGATGTTACATGCAATATTGGTTGGATTAAGCAAATTGGGAAACTTCTTATTTCATTGAATAGTCATGCCACGGAATGAAAAGCATTTTCCCCAGTATATTTACTCACATTTTTCTGACTGATAAGTAAAAGTTGCATCTCAGAATTTTGATTGTTACTCATATGTGTAGTGAGCAAAATGAGGTGACAGATCCTCCTTCTGGTATCTGGCTTTGTGAATGAAATAATTATGGACACTGTCTGTACACTATATGCGATATTAACAGTTTCACAAGTATCAGGGTCAGAGTGGTTAAGGGATTTTTTACTGTCCTATTGATTTTGTTTATTGTTGTAAATGGCAAGGTTGAGCTAATTTCCTGATGATAAAAATAATGTGCTATGCCGATGCAGGGCTACACATTAAGGCTGAGAACTGACACAGTGGTCTGACAAGTTTTTTGGAATGAATATTGGCCAGTAGTTCTTGATTGACAGAATTGTTTGCCTGTACCTCTTTTTTGGTTATGGGCAAGAAGATAATGACAAAGGGTAAGGGGGCCAGTGGATTTAAGAAGAACAAACCTATATTTTCAGATTAGGAACCAATCTCTTAATGTCAAGGCTAAGGGGGAAATTGCAGCAGAATTAACACATGAAATTGAAATAATTTGAATAACTAGATTCAGATCAGGGGCTTGTACAATTATTTCATTTTCACCACATGATACAGCAATATGAAATGTATTTTGATTATTTTTTATCACTATTTTGATATATTTCGTGGTTAAAGTTCAGTGTGCTAAAACAATGTTATTATTTCCAAGTTTTACATAGTTAAAATGGCACAACAGGATAAGCAGATACATAATATATCACAATTACAATGATTACTTTGTCAATATAAGTAGATCCTGAATGAGATTTATGTTCTGGCTTGCCCACTTCTAGTCATATCAGTGTGGTGGTTCAAAGTTTTCGTAATACAATATTGATTGTATTCAAACATTGGATTAAACACAGAGAAATAATACAACAATGGATAGAAAACTGGGTAAATATTGATGTGAGATGGTTTTTGTAGACTTGGCATATTGTTGGTTTTGTGTATATATATGGTATAGGATGATGTCTTCCTCTGTCAACTTTCAGCTCAGAGGCTTACCGTACACATTTCTATATCCTTCTTATAAAAAAACTGAAATCATGAAATGTATAGAACTTAGAAGTAGTAAGTTTGAATATTTTGGATTGAAGCTAAACTTATATTTGGTCACATATAAATAGGACTGAAGTAGGTCATGTGAGGTAGTCACAATCTTTTACACAATTGAATCTCATATAATCCCATTTATGGATACACACACTGGCATTTCATAATCATACATAACAGTCATATGAAGTGGAATATCTATTATTTTTCTCATTTAAAAACATTTGCCTCTCTACAAAAAGTGATGCTCACCTTATATGTCCTATTGTTACATAATCTCCAAAGTTATCATTTCTTACACACTGATATCACGGATTCATTATTATAAAATGATTATAAAAATAAGAATAAATTGATTGCTTTGGTAACCTAAAGCGTTCTGCCACAGACATCTGTCGTGCCAGATCAAAACATAAGTTCGTAACATCCTGGTTTATTATGAATCCGAAAGTTTACCCAGGGTTAGATAATAGCCATCTTGTGCTTGATTCTTCTTTGCTCAAGAGATGCATACATCCCATTCAGAACTGTAAGAAAAGTTTATCATAAGATTTCCTAATCAAATTATGCAACCTGTGAAGTGTGAAATAAGTATTATTAATCATTGCTATTAACCATTGTTGAAATAGACTGTCAGGAACATTTCTCTTTTCCGAGGTTTTAGAATTTGCAACAAGTGTGTCCCTTGATTGACCCACAATACTGGAGCAAAAGGGTAAAGCAATATTTATTGTCTAACCCAGGGTCAGAACATTAGTTGACACCAAATTAGTGTCAGAGTCATCTATCATGTATGAATATAACATAATATTATCCATCGTGTCACACATGAGGCATACACGATCAAATAGAAACATGAAATGGCCTTCCGTGATTATATCTGGTAACATTTGTGTTCCAAATTAATGTTTCGATCCCTCTGTTGACGGAGATCTTTCTCTCAACTCAAGTTCTGCAACATCTGATAGAATATAGTTTAAAGTAAAATGTATACTGTAAACTAGAATTATATCAGAGGGCCAACTTCAAACAGATTGTTAGATGAAAAAACAGATTGTTAGATAAAAAGTGTGAGACTGACATGGTAGCCACAGATCAGGAAAACTCAGTGATATCTATCATCATATTTTTTTCACAGTCAGGGATTTTGGACTTGCATTTTGGCAAGGAAAAATTTGCTCTGGAAAAGGGAAAAATGGTAATTTTTAGAACTATTATTATGGTCAGAAAGTTATGAAAGAAATACAGACATGATATATTAAGTGCTTATTATTTTCATGAATACACATGCAGGCTGTAACAAGCTAGAATTTAAATCGATAATAGAAATATAACAAGTCTGTGGTAATCCAGAATATGAAAGGCTGACTTATGAAGATTTGATCCTGATGTTATTGAATTGGTCAGGAAAAAGTTGGTAAAAAGTCAGGGGATTTTAGAATTGGATTGATTTGGCAACCCTGACAGAGAGTAACTTCTCATGTTTGAATGGTAAGAAAACTAAATAATTTAAAATGACAACTTAAATTACATCTTCCATTTTTAACATATGTACTTTAAAAGCTGATTTGGCATGTGATTTCCATAGGTTTAAGCTTGTTGACATGATTGGTTTTGGTTTGATCATTGACTTTGCTCATATTACAAGCTCACAACAGTGAACAAGGATCTCAAGTGTCCCACCTCGCCTTGTATGCCAAGCACTGTATTAATCTGAAAACATTTACCCAAATGCATTTCTCTCACTATTGGCATAGGGCACAGAATTTGGAGCTAGAGAATGATGCCAACATTAGCATGCTCAAATTTGCCTTTGTGATTTGCGAATGCTATCTTTGTATTTGAGCTTTCTGTTTGGATTCAGATTTAGCACTTTGCATTCACCATGTCCACAAGTATTGTTCAGATTTTGATATTGTGGATTGGTTAAGAAAACCTGTGAAAGGGTAGGAAATGAGTGAATTACCCAGCTCCGATGTTCAATATATGTGCTTAAATGGAGCATGCATAGATTTCTTTGATATATTCATGAGCCTAGTCTCTGACTTGAATCACTTGGACCATTACAAGCCTGTGGTATCCATGATCTCAGCTGACCACCGACCAGATTGACCATTCACTTTCCTAGTCAGGAGGATAATATTTACCATAACATGGAAAAGAAATATATTGTAAATGTCTGATTACATTTAGAATTGGCAGGATTCATATTTAATTAATGGAATGGCATTAACTGTGATAAAAGCTGCTATATAATGTTGGTGTTTCAACATTTCAGATTAATGGCAAATTTAGAGGATTGTATGGTTTTAAAACATAAATTTATAGGTTTTGTGATTTGAAAATTCATTTACCACTAGAGGGCACTGAAGTGGTTTTATTTCACACATTGCTTGAGGAATTATATCACTCACTTTTCTACATCATATATGCAAGTCTCACCAAGATAATCCTTTTGTAATCACAGGGATAATCTCATTGAGAATTGTAAGCAACCATTGCTATATTTAGTTGGATAAGCAAAACATCTCCACAGCGATTAAGATCTCAGAATTAACTTTTACATGGATTAATGATAATCAGAATTAACTTGGATGGGTCAAAGGAGAAGGTAAGTGAAGTTTGGATTATCTGCTTTCCAGAAACATGACTTTATTGGATTATGGCATAAAGTTGTGTAAGATTGATAATTTATACATGGCTGTATATTTAGTATGTTACAACTTAAGCAGATGCCATTTGTCAGATTTTTTTGCTTTAGTCCTAGGTTTATTTCTGAGTTGTCAAGTCATTTTCCATTGACTTCCTTTTGAGATTTGCTGATTGATCAGGATATGATATTATATGTCTGAGATAGAAGTTTGGAAACATTGCATTTCAAGTTATTGATATAAATGGATTTGAAATTAAATGATTAACTTCAAAATTATTAACCATCACAAGCAGATTTCATCCCAGTGCATATCATGAAGGTAAAATTCATATTTTAATGTTTTTAATGTAAATATCAAATTTTTAGAAATAAAGCAAATTCAGAAATATTTTCTAATGTATTCCAAATATTCCTAGAAATGTAAAGTTTGAATACACACCTACTTTTGTATTACAGTAAAAAAAATGATAGGTGATAAATTAAACAATATTTGGAATACAGGAATTTGGGTTCAAAAAGTGACATTATTTAAAATTTTAAATCTCAGAAAAAGTTATACAATAAAGTGATCATGATTATATTTGGAGATTTGACTTGTTTAGAATGCTTCAAGTAGTAACATTTAAATTCACTGGTTCATGGCTGATTTGGTTTATTCCTGTAAATTTCCAAGGTCCATCACGCCATCTTGTAAAATTTGATATTGACATTTGAAAATGTTATAATGTGATCATTGATCTGTAGAATAAGGCCTAATCTCTGCCATTAGCCATGTTTATTATGGGATGGTTTATTTCAGTGTGAAATTAACACATCTAATATTGATCAAAAACATCCATGATCACAGAAATCAATCAAGAAATCGATATCAGGACACATAGTCTGCATTTACAGAAATTCCTCTCAAAATGGATGGGTGAAATGAATTAAATCCTGTTATACTTGATATTCTCTGAATCCTGATTTCTTATTATCAGTGCTATCCTCTCATATGTGATATTCTCTCATACCTGATATCCCATCTCAAACCTGGTATCCCATCTCATACCTGATATCCCATCTCATACCTGATATCTTCTCGTACCTGATATCCCCATCTCATACCTGATATCATCTCATACCTGATATTCCAATCTCATACCTGATATATTCTCATACCTGATATCTTCTCGTACCTGATATCATCTCATACCTGATATTCCAATCTCATACCTGATATATTCTCATACCTGATATCATCTCATACCTGATATCATCTCATACCTGATATCTCCATCTCATACCTGATATCTCCATCTCATACCTGATATCTCCATCTCATACCTGATACCTTTATCTCATACCTCCATACTTGGTATCATCCTCAGACACCTGAAGTTGAGATTGTTTTTATAAATTATGGAAAAGTATGATAAAACTGCCAATTATGTTATCAACAGTGATATAGAAGATAGTGCCCTGCCTATTGCATTCACATCAAAATACATCAATTACTCTCAATATAGATTGCTACAGATGTTTATAACATCTCAAACATTGCTAATCAAAGTTGCATAGAAGCTGAGATTACCAATTGACGTCAGATTGACGTACAGTTTTAAACCTATACATCGTTGAATGGATGCAGATCCATACCTCAATTAACCCAGACTTGGAATTAAGTAACACCTTATTGACAGATAGTTTCCAAGTTGTGAAAAGAAATATCTGAAATATTATATCTGTGTTCTCTGGTAACCATGGTAACCCCTAGTATGTTGTGACCACCATCAGATGATGCAAAGCTTGTAACATTTTACATGCATGCATGCTTGATCAATATCTAAACACGTTATTTATTGAAAGATATTGAACAAATATGAAAATGCAAAATATGTATGTTTCAAAGTTGTTCAAAGTGGTTTGGCTGATATGTGATCCTTGTTTTCAAACCAATAAATTGAACATGATTTCTTGTTTGCAACACAAGTGATGTGATCACTTGTATCTAGAATGTTAGTTTATAAATGGAGCAATATTGCACACTTTACGTAGACAAATGGCAGTTGATGAAGGAGTTTCTGCATATTTTTATTTCTATTCAGAAATGAATTTTATTAGATTAGCATTTAACAGTACTTAGATTGCATTTACCAGTTGTGAAGAAATATTAGAATGATTGGTGACTTTGGAACAATGTTAGGAATTGATTCCATGGACTGTTCTAGTCCAAGGGGCAGAGTAACAGTCTTGTAAGCCTGTCGGGGTGTAATGTTCATTGATGGATTAACTTGTAAAGTGGTCTCCCCATCAAACCTTACACTGCCTGCAATAATTAATAGCCACTGGCTGCCCAGGTATTGAAGCTTGTTCAGAAATGTGCTAAGGTTTTATACAATTATCTGAATTTTCTTCATTATTTTCTGACTTTCTGAATAAAGTTTGTTATTTTCAAGCTATTGTTAGGTGTTTTTTATAGACTTTAGGAGGATTTTATAGATAATTAATGCAATGTAAATTTGTGTAATGAATCAGAATCATTTTAACATCAATTTTATATCACATTAATATTTAGAGATAGAGATTAATTCATTTTTTCAGCACCTCTAAGTATAATTCTCATATTGACATAATGATTTGACTTAATAAGTTTAAAATTGATTTTAAACAGTCTCAATATTGAATATTGATGTCTTGGAATCTTGATACGCCAATCTCAGAGAAAAGCATTTATATTCCATGACTAAATTTGGAAACCAGCAGCCAAAAAAATTAAAATATAAAACAATTTTATGAAATTTTCAATTCTTGGGCTATTCATTTTATGATGTTCACTTGGCTAGGAGAGAAGAGAAGATTTTTGGCAGGTATGTGACATTAAATCAGATCAAAATTTAAAAAAAAAGATTTATTTTTATTCATCACTAGTTTTAACGTATGTTCATAAGAAATAATACATTCTTAAATGTACCATATTATGAGGTCATGGTTAATATTACGTGAGGCATGGTTTTTAACATACTACAGTGAGGTCAAAGTCAGATTGTAGAGGAGTTTCATAATATAAAGCAGATTTCTGCAATATCAAGCTTCATTAAATGTTGTAACTAAGATATGACTCTTATCCCTGATAACCATCAAGTTGGATTAGTATAAACCTTGTTAAACCCGATAAAAGCCTTGATAAGAACATTTTTCATATCATTGAACAATACAAAATCTCAATACATCAAAACCCTTTTCTCCAAAATTTTTATTTTGATAGAAATTTCTTCATTTGGACACATAAACTGATCCATTTATTTGAAAACTTAAGTTATGAAAGTTTTAATTGAAGAGACAATTATTTTCTGTTAATTTGTCAAACTTTGAACAAATTACTCAACATGATTGATACACAAGTAATGGTGGATTCTGATATCTGTTGTTATCCTATTAGATAATCTGTGATCCATAGCACCATATTCCTTGGTATGCTTAAAATGGAATATTCAGAAAAATACAAAGAGCATATATCGCTTCATATTTAACTTTTAAGCTTTGATCAAGGACCAACTTTAGACATTTTATTCTCAAGCAATTAGTCCATAGATACTGATAAAGCCTTCTCTGAGTAGTCTTTAATACGAAGGACAATTTCTTGAAACTCTACAATTTTCCATTGGAAAAAGGTATAATTGAGTGAGTGATGAGTAGCATTCAATTGTGCCAATAGGGACTGTTTTCAGCATCATACTTGTCCAAGGATGACATTTTGATAAGTGTGTGTGCAATTTTATTCCAATCTCAAGAAAATTTTAATTAGATGAAGTGTTCCTTTTTGAGCAATTTGTTTCCAAGATTGATCAGAAAATATTTCAGATGTCGAAGTTTTGTTCTCAAATTTACATACATGTGTAATGTGTAAATGAGGTTTTTAGATATATGTCAGGATAGATAATTTGCGAGATCACAATATCTGATATGAGTTTTATTTCAGTCAGTTTAGTGTATTATAATAAAGAGAACTCATGCTTCGCAATAATGGTCAAGGCACAACTTGCAAAATGGAAGAAATTGCAGAAAATGTCCAAAATATTTTCATTGTCTAATTAAATCTTTTGATAAACCTCAAATTAAACAATGAAAGGCTAAGCTACTGTGATGAAAAGAGGTGAAGCCATGAAATGCTTAGCGTGGCAGAGCAGGGAGGGAGGGACTTCAAACAATGGAACAGCCAGCCATCCTCCGTGCACAGAGTTGGATGTCAGACCAGTTTATGCCTGTCTCAGCGTTGACAAAAGCAGGGCAGCCCTGCCTCGTGGCTGGCTGGCAAGAGAGAGACAGGCCTGACTCAGGCCACGCTAGGTTCCTCTGCGTCATAGCTGTGGCTCGCATTGTAACTGTGTTATATGTATACAGCATTCTATGGTGGATTAAAGCATTTATGTGATTAAGATTTGATGTTTACCAAGCAAAGATTTTGTGAGATAGAGTTAGTAAGTCTTAAACATCAATAGCATTGGGCACATTTCTTTTATTTAATCAAGAAACATTACTATGTTTTATGTACCAAACAAAGATAATATTCCAAATAAACAAAATAAAAGTGTCCCAATGTGATGTATAGGTTCAAAATAGTATTGTGGAAATGATAATACTCAAATTTTACTGTTTAGTATCATTTTATTATGAAAAGACCATAGAATCTTTTTCAATGATAAGAATGAACCCATAGACCCCATGGTGCTAACTCTTGTATTGTTATGCTCATTTATAGCCTGTTCTTATGAAATATGTCAAGATATTTTGATAGCAAGGAATAATTTTGTCCTGTGTAAAGTAATAATATCTATTTGCAGGCTTTAGTTTGTTCAATGCAGAGTGAACATTATATTTCCTGATCCAAGTGCATCAATTAGCAATGTGAGGTCGCTGCTCAAGCACTGGTCATAACCACTGAGGCTTGTTCTTAGAAGCTGCACATGTTTAATGGAGTGGGAAGCAAAGTCACGAAATACACAGCCCAAACCAGCTTGTCAAGCAGTTCATTGATTTTGACACAATACTGATTTGTCAATCTTCATCTTTCTCCCTTCTTGATCCATGATAAAGCTTTCATACTTCAAGCTGAAGAAAATTCTACTTGGTTAATGTAAAATATTCTTCTCACATTATTCATGTTATAATTTTTTTAGTGGAGTAAAAAACAGTTTCCAGATTCTTTTGTAAGTTTGAAAGCAGTGTTTATCAGTACTCAGTGCAGTTTTCATTAACAGTTTTGATTATTCAGTGATAAGGGGAAGTAATTAAGGCTTATAAACTTTATAATGTCACAATAAAGGCCCAAAATGATGAAGACAGGTTCATGACATAGTTTAATGCTTGGAAACAAAACTAACTTTTCACAGCTTGAAGGTAACCAACCACAATAGATGTTCTCTTTTCTCAGTTGTTAGGTTTTGTGTTAATCTTCATTTATTTATGTTTTTTTATCTATTTATTTATTTATTATTCTTATTATTATTTTTTTTGATAGGGAATTGCAATTTCATTTTCATTGTCAGTCCTTATAAAAAAAGAAAAATCATAATGTGAATCATTGTCTTGTCGCATTGAATTTGACAACTGAAATCAGATATTAAGCTATTCTGTGTTTGTTATTCAATATAATTAAAGAACAATATGAAACCATTAAAAACCAAATGTTTGCAAATGAAACTTAATTAGTTTTATGGAGCTCAGAGGAAGGTTTTTTGCACATTTTGAATCAGGGCCAATCTTGTGAATGCATGATTCCACAGTGCATGTATAATCGCATGCTGTGACCAATATTTATCTGAATTTTACAAATGTTTCTTCTGTGCAAAGTTTGCCGCAATAAGTCACTTTTGACCAGTTGAACATTGTCCTTGATTGTCATTTTGCCAGATGCATTGTTATAAAAAGAAACTGGAACAAAGTTGTGTTCTTATTCAATTAAAGTGAGCAATATTTGCTCGTGACTTTGCTATATTAGAAGCTGTCTTATCATGAATCTTGGCATCTATGGAGCAATTAAAGAAATATACAGATTACTGATTTTGTTAAGTTTTGAATTAAAGATGAACTGCAAACAATTGTCTGCAACCATGCTTAGGCCTGTCTGTGAAATACATGCTTCTTTTGTATCAAAATCAAGGGTTTGTCTCCACTGAATGTGGATTATAGCTGATACATATGCCTTTTTGTGGGTTGGTATAGCCAAATTCATGACAATCCAAACTGCATGTTAGAGTTAGTTCACTCTGGCACCACAGTAAACCAAATTTCACAAATGTCAAACCAAATTGTCTTATGCATATATATCATGGAGTGTCTCTGCTTTAAGTTCAAAGGCAAAGAGTACCGTAATCATTATATTTATTTGGAAGGAGAGGGAACTTCCCAAATTTGCCTTCCATAATTGATATTAAAATTAATCCATTCTGAGACTAAATTAAATATATTGGAGAAAATGTTTTTTTTTTCCACATTGAATCACTTTTCTTTGATCATAGGGTACATATTAAAGGATGCATGGTTTTATTTTATAACAAATATTGATGATATCTGATGTGAGGCGTAGAAGGCGGCTGCACATTAATGGTAGTGAAGCATGACTGCAACATCCCACATCAATCTCAACTAAGCCCTCCCTGCCTTGTAGTCATCCTGCTTAGCGCTTGTCTTGAGGTCACTAATCCATATTACGTATCTTTACGGCCACGACTTAAACTGCTTAGTTTTCACTGGAACTATCCGACACGCAGCATCCATGAAAGGGAAAGTCATTTGAGACAAATCACATTCCTGAGGGATATTAAGGGACTTCATCACATCTTATTTTATGCAATTTGTGTGATTTTAAGTATGGAGCTGGACTCTGTGGACTATATTCTCAGGATAATGAAATGGAAATAATTCAAATTATCTAATCATGATAATGTCAGTTATCTTACTATTCTACATTTCATGGATAAAGGATTGAGAATCTATCTCTTCTTTCGTCGTGAGCCAAGTGGAGTATTAATGTCATTTCAAATTTGAGAAGAAACAATTTCAAAATTTAGATATTTTCTACACAATGGAGTTAATTTAGGACAAACAAAAAAAACAAGCACAAAAAAGTTAGCAAATATAAAAATGAGTCTGTATCAAAAGATGTGTTCTTGTTGAGATACATAAAAGTGTTTGACGTGACATAAAAATGGCATAATACTGACTGACTGTGCTGACATAATACTGCGATCCTCATTGTTGGTGAGTGATGTCCGTAAACCAATGAAATGTGATATCAGAATATATCAGCGAAATATGATTTGATGATAGAATAGGGTATCTCTTTGTTGTTATCACTCATGTTATCAACTTTCACATGTTCAATGATCTCAGGCAGAGATTTCTGCTGATTCTCATGTTGTGATGGATCCAATGAAGTGAATGATTTAAAGTTTGGACGAGGAGGGTCATGTTGACAGTTTCACTATGGGACAATAGGTGGTGTGTTCACAGTGGCAGATGTTGCCGATATCTTGTCCATATTGTGTTGACCACACTCACCGTGTGTACATTACATAGATTCAGAAATAGATTACCCTCAAGTTTAATTCTGTGTCAAGTATATGATTTAGATCTTTTTGATAATCAACAATTATCATTGAAACCCCCAAAGCCTCATTTTAAAGTTTTTTTTAGGGGGACTTGGAATCAATAATTCTATCTGATACACAAAGATAGAAAATGTACATTGATAAAGTTTTATGATCATGGAAGGGATTATGATGAGATTCAATAACAGGATTAACTTTTGAGATCATCTGTGACCTTTTGTGTGAGGATTATCAAGACATAGGACTTTGGTCAGCTGTGAAAATGATACTCAGTAGTGGAGTGGATTTTCTGTGTGATGTTTCATGGAAACCAAGTGTATGACGTGTAGTTTGTTTTTAATATATCACTGAAGAAAGATTTGTACATATATATATAAAAAGACTTGAAAATGATCAGCAAAATGTGATATTGATAACTGAGTGAAATAGGTCCTCCTTTCATTGATGGATAATACAATTTTTCACAGTCAGAGGATGCTTTATGGATAAGTTGTATAGATGAGACAACATATGAAATATCATGTGGAGAAGATAGAAAAATTACACCTCAGTGACCAGGGTGGAGGTCGTGGAGTGTGAAAATTCTCTTCATTTGATTTCATAAAACATCATGTGCTGACCACTGAGCTGAGAGACGCAATTCATAGTATTTGTGTTTGCTTCAATAAGGATACTTCACATGGTGAACATTAATTTTACAAGAACGTTAAAGCTAGCACTTTATTATATTGGAAGTTTTTAAAAGTAAGGCAAGCCATGTTTCATACAGAGTGCTGACTATCCTATCAAGTAAACAGAATCGTTCGACTGTCGCATGAAGTGGCTTCGCGCAGACAGTTATTAGACTATTGCATCCAGTAGACAGAAGAATTAGACTAAGGACTTCAGTAGACAGAATGGTTAGATGATGGCATCCAGTAGACGGTACCATAGTAAGCAGCTTAGCCTAGTAGACACATGGTCTCAGCTGCTGTGGACAAAACAGGGATTTACCAGGAAACGCAGCCTTGATGCAGGCAGTACCACAAAGCTGAGATCTCATACCTGGAGTCCAGGTAAATAAAGGCAGCAGAAACATATAGGGCTGATGATCGCATAAAGAGAGATACTTTTCATATGTTCTCAAATTGTATTTACACCATTCAATGTTATGATAATGATAAAATAATAACAAGATTTATTTAACGCTGACACCGTTCAGTCACTGTTCATAGTGTTTAAAGGGGAACTTTCACTTCTCTAATAAAAGAGAATTATAATGCACATTGATCTGTGGGCTCTGTAAGTATGACTGCACAATGGAGACATGATTTTTTTGGAGAAATATGGCATTTTGAATGCACATGCAGGTTAAAAAAGAATGACATCATCATGGAATATTAACCTACTTCTATAAATAATTTGAAATGTGGCTGAAATAGCGATGTTATAATTTTGGTCTTAGAATATACGCACCATAGAATGGTTATGGGCACAAGAAAGAGTGTGAAAAATGTGATATTTTGGTGTAAAAAGCATATTAATCGGACCAATATTAAAAAGTTATGACATGTTTTAGGAAAATTGAAGATCATTGCAGCTTTAGTTGCAAGGGATTTAAATCCCCCACGATGACATCATTGACAGTGAATGCAATAAATTATCATAATTTATGGGGTTGCAAGATGAGTTTTTAAAGTTTTGTGCTTCCATGATTACTGATACATTTTTTGACTATGAATTTCAATGTATGAAAGATATATTCTTGATGTATTGAATCTTAATGCCCCAATTAATTTTTAATATAATTGTGTGTTGCAGGCATAATATTGGATGATGATGGGATCTGGAGAGATGACGGAGACCACCTGAGTCACTACACACTCCGGACAGATTCTGGATTGGGCACGGCTGACCGCAAGTCCTCAACTTCCACCCTCAACAAACTACCAGAGAATGACATCGAGGCAGAACTCGGACTTGCGGACCAGTCAGATTTCCATCATCCTGATGAAGAAGATGACAGGGATTACCGGGAAGACTCGTATCCTCTGGAAGAGAAAAGCCTGAATATAAGTGAACTTGAGGGGTCGGAGGGGAGCTGCTATGGAGATTCCATTGGTTCGCATGGAGATCTTGACTTACCTGAACTGAACCATGACTCAGATAATGCGACTGACGATCAGGTTGTAGCCGAATTTGACCGAGATGATGGTTTAGGTTATGGTGACTCCTTTCTCCAAGGATCTGGTCTGCAGAGTACCGGACTACACAGTACTGGACTTCAGAGCAGCGGATTACACAGCACTGCTGATGCAAGTTTTGAGCTTGGTCGGAGTGGAGGTTTTCAGAACGGCGATCATGTTAATCACTCAAAAGACCAGTTTGATGACACAGATGATTTTGAAAATATTCCCACTCCTGTCAATAGAAATAAACCAGAAAAATCAGACTCGATAGCAGCCTATCTATTAGAGCCCAGAGAAGAGAAATTTATTGACCCTAGGGGGCCCCACCATCAAGTTGGTGACTCAATATTCACACAAGATGAAGTGTCACATCATGGACAGTCTCTGGTAGAGTTTGAGCAGCTGGAAGACGCCATGGCAGATGGAGAAGTGGACAATATGGACCTGATAGGGGCCTACCTGCAAGGCCTGCAGGATCAGGAAGAGCAAGAGGACAATAGAGACAATACCAGTGGGTACTATCAGGAGAATCGTGGTGACAAACGCAAGGAGAGTGTCCAAAGCCTTCATAGTGAGATTGGTGAATGGCAGAGCTTTGAAAATGGTGCTGAGCAAAGTGGAGATGAACCTTACAGGGGTAATGATAGAAGGGGGCAGAAATTTCCGCGAAGTGACGCATTTGATCACTCAGAAAGTGTTGATCGTTCTATTCCAGGACAACTACAGCACTCTTTAGCCCACCAGGGGGACACCATTCAATTTGAGGAGAGTTTGCTAGAGAATCAGCCTCCTCCACCAGGCATGTACTCACTCACGCTGAGCTCACTTGATATGACCGGAGGTGATAAAACTCAGGCATCTGAGCTCAGCATGACCCAAGACAGCAGGGCAGACCGGAGAAACTCAAAGATACCAATGTTAAGAAGTAGGTCACCGTCCATGTCGCGACCTGGAAGTGCTTCTCCTACCAGAGGCCGAAGAGACTCATCAACAGGGTCAAGGCCAGGATCGGCATCAAGGCCACCTTCAGGGTCAAGGCCAGGATCAGCATCAAGGCCACCTTCAGGGTCAAGGCCAGACTCAGGTTCAAGGCCAGGTTCAGCATCCAGAATGAGGTCCGGCATTCCAAGGTCACGACCTGGTTCATCTTCACAACCTTCATCACAGCCATCAAGTGTACCTTCCAGTCCCGATCGTGGCAGAGCCAGGAAAAGGCTGCCAGAGAAGAAAAGCAGAACACTACCTCAGACTCCTACAAGTCGATCAGAGTCGTACAGCTCTAGTCGGTCACCAAGCCAAGGTCGTAGAAGTTTACCCTCAATCTCACCCATAAGGTCACCGATGAGGGGCTCTCCAGTAAGGTCACCCACAAGAGATTTCCCCTTGAAAAGTGCTCAGTCATTGAGCACAGACAGTATGGGTGGGTCATCACAGGAGGAACGAGATATCAACCAAGCCGTAGACCTTCTACTGGGTGAGGAAGATGTTGAAATAGCCTCTGCAATAAGGTCAGGGCAAGGGCAGAGACAACCATCATCTTCCAGAGGGAGAAGTAAGAAAACTCGCCCCCATTCAGCTGAGCCTATCAGACAGGCAAATGCTTTCCCCAAAGACCTCAAACCAAGGTCAAACACGCCCTCAAGTTTCAGAATTCGGAGTCAGACACCGACACCAATATCATCCAAAGGTCAGCCAATGAAAGCCACTCTGCTGCCTTATTCTGCTGCTGATAATCCGGACCTCAAAGGGTCAACATCCTTTGATGAGAGTGAGGACCTCAGTCAGGGCGATAACACCAATGTCAAGGTCAGGTCACGCTTCCTGATGGAAAAACAGCAACGGAAGCAAAACGAAGAGACACTGAATCAACTTCAACAAGACTATAATAAGTTGCTCCAAAAATATGCACAGGCTGAAAATACCATTGATTCACTTAGGATAAGAGCTAAAGTACCCATTCAGGTTGAATTGATAGCTACAGGTCAAGCCCAAGGACAAGCAGGAGCTCCGTCACCAGGGGGCAGCACAAGGTTGAATGCCCGTCGTGGCAGTATAACGTCTGTGACATCACTTCCTGTCCAGCCATCAGGTATAGCCATGAATTCATAATCTATGTTGTAGAAATTTTCATTTATTGGCAAAATTCAAAATTTAGGACTTAAAATGGGCTTGAGGGCCATGATCTGTTATTTTTTTTGTCTACTTTATTTTTCTTTATGCTTAAAAGATAATTTATGCATGGTTAGGGCAGGACACTATCCCTTAATAATGACATGGATGCTTGAGAATAATGTAAGCAAAATCTACTGTGACAGGTCCAATCAGCAGCCGACCTCCCTCCAGCCTCAGCCAGAAGTCTGGTAGCGCCACCACACTGCCGGGCTTGATGGGTGCTACCGGAACCACTGTGGATGAGGGGATTGGCACTCTGGCATCCTCCATGAGCAGCGAGAGCATCAAGGTCTCCCTCCTTGCCAAGGCCAAGTTTGTGGAAGGCCAGGTAAGATTTTTGTCAGGGTTACATTTTCAACTTTCCTCTGTCTCCGTAAATAACAAATTAGGGCATATCTGGTTAACCACAATTTAGAATCCAGTGGTTATAAACAACAAAGATACACTAGTTAATGTCCAATAATAACTGTACAGTCTGATATCAAGGGGCAGGTTTACAGGGAGAAAAACATTTGGATAATTTTATGCTTTGCCCTTCTGGTTTTTGATTGCAATCTTTCAAAAAAGGCATGACAATTTTCCAATACAGATACAAATATTCAGGTTGTTCTCAAAGTAAGATTCAACCCTCAAAACCCCAAATAAGATATCTAGAATTTGACCTTCTCTTTCTGTGTCATTAAAAAAATTATTCCTGTAAAAATGGAAAACTTACTTCAGAAATGATGTATTTACTCATATTTTTAGGAAATAAAATTATAAACATGCATTCATCAGGCATTTTTCTGCTTTAGTTTTATTTGCATTTTCTTTAATTTATACAGACAACAGCCTTCCAGACTTTATTAGAGGAACAGCATCTGAAGATAGACGAGCAGGAGAAAGCTCTTCAGAACATCCGGGACGGCTATGAGGATCTCCAGGAGTCGTACCGGAATGCCAAGGAGGAACACGAGTACATGAGGCGCCAGGGGACGGCACCCGATGTTCCCTTTGATGAGAACAAGGTCGTGGATGGAGAGCTGTACAAACTCAGCATGAAGATGGATGATCTGGAACACAAGGTGGAGGAGAACAAGAAGACGGAGGCCAGCAAACGAGTGCCGTTCCAGGGCCAACCCGTCAAGGCCGACCACAGGTGACAAGATTTTGACATTGCCATCTATTAAACATCTGTTGTTGTGATGTTTGAAAAAAATGTTTGGTTGAGTTTTTGTGCCCATACTTTTTGAGTGATTATCCTTGACTAAAATATGGTTCAAAATGTTGCTTGTCCTGAGTTTATTTTAGAAAGGCAAATAGTTGTAAATGAATGGAAATGACTTTTAAAAAATGTTCCTGTCCCTAGCCAAAAGTTGCTTACCTTGGGCAACAAAGCAAGTTTAAATTTTGTACACTGATTTATAATTCTGGAATTACTCTCAAAGTTTACTTTTGATTTAATGTAAAATAATGCAGGTAGAAACTATTTTAATTGATTGTTCTCCTATGTGAAATAACATACTTCACATGATGGTTTTTTTTAAAGCTGTGAATGCCATCCTCAAACATATCATCAAAGTCCTGTTTTTGGAATAAACAAAAACATCCTACCTTTGAGCATTTTCAGAGTTGAAATAAAAGCCCTGCAAGCAATTTTTCATCAAGATATTGCTCACATGTTTAGCTGACAAAGAAACAATCTTCACTTTGGTTGAACAACTGGAAGTACTCTCTCAAGCATTGTCTTAAATAACTTATATTCAGATCTCTCTCATTTTTAAATATTTTGTTTCCAAGAAGATAAGTACATACAAAATTATTTTTGAAAAATAAAAATTAATTTCATGACAATTGTTCTGGCGCCTTACTCCAGTTATTATTCATTTTTGTCTTTGTGCGATTACATGAATTACTTAGGGTGGAAATGTTTAAAATATTTTAGGATTGGTATATTGGACAATTTATGATAAGGGCTTTCTAAAGTTACAAAAAAATGAAAAGATACTTTGCCTGTATGGAGAAAAATAATTTTGAGTTCAAAGCAATCCCAACATCTCAAGTGGACAATTTAAATATATTCAAATATTTTGATAAATATACAAATACCTGTATCAACATTTAAAAATAATATAAAAAAATTATTACAAACTTATGTTGGCTTCAACTGAGACCGACCTTGAACAAGTACAGTAATGAAAAGGTTAATTATATTCAGCATCCAAGCCAAAAGCACAGGGGGTGGCAAGGCTGTGGACAGTAGCAAGGCTGTGGACAGTGGCACCGACGCCTCCCTGTCTCCCAACCGTCCCCCCAGTGTCGGCAGCATGGTGGGCAACCCGGGCGACATTGACAACAAACTGCACCAGCTACATAAAGATTACAGCAATCTCATGCACCGGTACAGGCAGCTGAAACAGATGAAGAAAACGCCAGACAGAGACACCGAGGTCAGCGGTCTGCTGGAGGTAATTAAATAACTAATCCATTTTTGTTTACCTAACATAGGATGCAAGTAAGGCCTAAGCATATTCGGTAAAGGGCCAATCATTTATTTTGCCATCAGCTATACAAATAAACAAGTTTTAAGCCCAACAGGAAAATTATGAATCAATATAATGTATGCTGGTCAGAAGTTTGAATTGAATTATTGTATTTATAGAACTTACGAGAGATCTATGAGCAATCTCCAGAGCACAGGAAGCCAGCCTTGCCACCAGAGTTGGAGAACCAGTGAGTACCCCTCCTGCCATCTGGTGGTAGGAAATCTTGAATTTCAACTTGTAAAAGATGATCTAGAAACTTGGCATCCTGCCACATAGCAATGTTTGACTTGACATTAGTCACTGTCACAAGGTAAAGTTTGGTGATTGAAATCCACTCCAGTGCAAAAAATAGAAAGCTTTATGAATCAAGTCAAACTGTACAATGAAAGACGTCCCACTGCTTGTAAATATCCTAGATTTACACAGAAAAATATCATATTTGCATGATGTTTTTATAAAGAGGAATATTTCCTATCAAAATTATAGATTCAGAAAATGCATTTTATAACAGTGATGAACTTATTAATAGTTTATTACTAATATTTGATATTTTTGTAATATGTAAAGTGGTGCTATAATTATTCCTGTACTATAATTCCAGGTATGATGCTGTCCACGGAGAGTTTGTGCCACACTCACTGTCAGATGACGAGAACGATGATGATCCATTCACCTCTGCGGTGGCGCCACCATACACTGATGACCTCCACAATGAGGACCTCAACAGGGCTGGAGAGGTCAATGAAAGTGACCTCTCTTCACCAAAAGGTAAATTAAATGGATTTTTTTAATGGAATTTTTACATGGAAAATAACAGCTTTAAGATATTGAAGGACCTAGATTTTTCACTTAATTATTATCTAAATAATTGAGTTAATGAAAGATAAATTATGAAAGAATGGATTACATGCATGTCTCTGTTTAACCACATATTAAGGCATTAAAGGTTGTGTGCTATACATGTGGCAAATTGTCAATGTACTTGTAGGAATGTTTAATCAAAGAGTTTGCGTCACGATATAAAATTTCTTTTAACATTTAACCATATTCTTAGTCTGTGTTTTGTTAACTGGACCTAATGTTTACAGTGTCAACATTTCAATTTTAGAATTCTCAGATTCCTTTCAACACTGGTCTTGATCTCAGTCAAAGTAATATATACAGTCATAAGATGTTCTTGCACTATTCATGACACTCTATATCTTTCAATATCAGTCAGAATTTCGCAATGATTCGGGGATATTTATATGATGTTAAAATGTATAGCCTAGGTTATATGTTATCTTGGATTGACCATGTTTTTATCTGGGCTTATCCAGAAGGAAAAGGCTCCGGGTCCTTATCCTCTATGGGCAGCTCTGCCAGCAGAAAACTTCGACCAAAGATAGGAAATAGAGACGTGAGTTCCAAACCTATTGCTTAAATAAAATCAGATCAATATGCTGATCATGCTGGATTTTATCATTCTTAAGTATATATATTATAAGGCCATTATGATAATTCTGAAATTAAGAAGAAAAAAATTGATTGGTTTGCATAATTTTATTCATGTTGGCAATATTGCCAAAATTATGGGTTTGAAATTTTTTTTGGATGAAAATGTTATTGTCATAAAAGTTATCTTTGTTGATTGTTTACTTTGACGCAGAGTACAGATGCAAGTTACAGTGACATGACTGAGAGCAGCGTGTCCATCCCATCTCGGCGGTCAGAAAGTTCTGGTCTTCCGGGTCACTACCATACCGGAGGGCGGCGGAGAGGGGAGGACAAAGACAGTGGCTACATGGGCTCAGAGCCCAGCCGGAGAATCAACAGCCAAGGGCCAGGCAAAGACAGGTTGGTATCATCACTCAAATTGGCAAATATATAGTATCTACTACATTTTCACACAAAAAACATATTAAGCTGATAAACTGTTGGTCCAATTTGATCAATATTGTTGACACAACATCCTGTGCTGAAACCTCATTATGTCATAAGCAAAGTATCAGAAATGATCAGTTTTAGCAAATATAGCAAAATGTCATATTTGAAAGTGAAATTTTGCATTTCTCTTGCAGACCAAGAGCATCGGCTTTGTCTCGTACTCGTGGGTCATTGCAGAGTCGCCAGGATGACAGCGAGGTCACGACAACAGAGAGTGATCGTAGCACCATTGAACGGGCGGTCAGACCCCAGCAACCAACTGCAGCAGCTGTCAGAGGAGGCAAGCAAAAACCACTTCTCAGGCCAAGTAGTGAGTAACCTTGTGATGTTTTGTATGTATGATATCAACCAATGTCAAAGGAGTTAGGTCACTGATCAGGGATGAGTATCTGATGGAGGTCACTGGATTATTCACTGGATTATTCAGTGACCATTCAGTGATGGTTTCCTCCATTAAAGGTCACTTGGTTAGGGAGGTAGATTAATGCAGTAGTTACTGATTAGAAATGGGTCACTGGAGTGGGGAGGCAGGTCACTGGACACAGATGGGACTCTCATTTCTGGTCACAACTCCTGGATGGGAGGTCACTGGAGTGGAGAAGTAGGTCATTGGACACAGCTACTGGATGGGAGGTCACTGGAGTGGGGAGGCAGGTCACTGGACACAGCTACTGGACGGGAGGTCACTGGAGTGGGGTGGCAGGTCACTGGAGTGGGGAGGCAGGTCACTGGAGTGGGGTGGCAGGTCACTGGAGTGGGGAAGCAAGTCACTGGAGTGGGGAGGCAGGTCACTGGAGTGGGGTGGCAGGTCACTGGAGTGGGGAAGCAAGTCACTGGAGTGGGGAGGCAGGTCACTGGACACAGCTACTGGACGGGAGGTCACTGGAGTGGGGTGGCAGGTCACTGGAGTGGGGAGGCAGGTCACTGGAGTGGGGAAGCAAGTCACTGGAGTGGGGAGGCAGGTCACTGGACACAGCTACTGGACGGGAGGTCACTGGAGTGGGGTGGCAGGTCACTGGAGTGGGGAGGCAGGTCACTGGAGTGGGGAAGCAAGTCACTGGAGTGGGGTGGCAGGTCACTGGAGTGGGGAGGCAGGTCACTGGAGTGGGGTGGCAGGTCACTGGAGTGGGGAAGCAAGTCACTGGAGTGGGGAAGCAAGTCACTGGAGTGGGGTGGCAGGTCACTGGAGTGGGGAGGCAGGTCACTGGAGTGGGGTGGCAGGTCACTGGACACAGCTACTGGACGGGAGGTCACTGGAGTGGGGAGGCAGGTCACTGGAGTGGGGAGGCAGGTCACTGGAGTGGGGAAGCAAGTCACTGGAGTGGGGAGGCAAGTCACTGGACACAGCTACTGGACGGGAGGTCACTGGAATGGAGAGGCAGGTCACTGGAGTGGGGAGGCAGGTCACTGGACTGGGGAGGCAAGTCACTGGACACAGCTACTGGACGGGAGGTCACTGGAGTGGGGAGGCAGGTCACTGGAGTGGGGAGGCAGGTCACTGGAGTGGGGAGGCAGGTCACTGGAGTGGGGAGGCAGGTCACTGGAGTGGGGAGGCAAGTCACTGGACACAGCTACTGGACGGGAGGTCACTGGAGTGGGGAGGCAGGTCACTGGACTGGGGAGGCAAGTCACTGGACACAGCTACTGGACGGCAGGTCACTGGAGTGAGGAGGCAGGTCACTGGAGTGGGGAGGCAGGTCACTGGAGTGGGGAGGCAGGTCACTGGAGTGGGGAGGCAGGTCACTGGACACAGCTACTGGATGGGAGGTCACTGGAGTGGGGAGGCAAGTCACTGGAGTGGGGAAGCAAGTCACTGGAGTGGGGAGGCAGGTCACTGGACACAGCTACTGGACGGGAGGTCACTGGAGTGGAGAAGTAGGTCATTGGACACAGCTACTGGATGGGAGGTCACTGGAGTGGAGAAGCATTGGACACAGATGGGACTCATTGGTGGTCACAACTACCGAATGGGAGGTCATTGGAGGCAGGTCGCATTGTGCTGTCCAGGGAAACAAACATTATTATTGTGTTAAGCAGAAAGTCATTGCTCATGAAAGCAACTATTTCTAAACAGTAGTACAATATGACTGCTTGGGATTAGGTACAGATTAAAGGCTTAATGGTAAGATGTATGAAGTCACTGATCTGGGAGCACAGAGTTTAATGTCACAGCTCAGGTTGGTGCAAAAATTGTTATGACGAATATTGAAAAAGTTTTATCAAGAGTTATGCCATTAATGCATTGATGATCACAATCTGAATCCTGTAAGTGATATCCCACACTTGCCTGGGCCTGTATAATGTGCTGGATCCACCTCTGATCACAACACACTTAATTGAAAAGACCACAAATATGTGGCACGTGAAATTAGGAGGCCTAAGGGAAAACTTGTCTCACAAAGAGCCACTCTGTTTATAAATGGATTATATGGTAGCCGAGATCCTGGCCTTCTATGGCATGTAAACTGTGACATGTATTAAGCAAATTGTGTTCAAATATTGACAGGAACACATGACCCTTTGCTGTGGTAATTTTCATTAAACAAAAATCTATTCCATACATTGTATGATATGTACTTCTAGCTCAGCAGAGAGAGAACTTAATTAAATATTTATTTTATTTTATATCAATAATAATATTTCACTCAAAATAATATTCTTTCATACTATCCATCAAAGATTTATTGATTAACTTAAGTGGGGTTTATAAAAAGATGTTGGTCTGATTTGAAAGGTTGGCAAAGAAAATTTGAAGGGAACAGAAGTTTTGTATTATCTTTTAAGCCATAATATTGGCAGCTTATCAAAATAAACTTTCCCTACAAAGCAAACATGTTCTAGATTGACGGAGATATTTTGTGCTTTTACCTTATGATATGATTGATTGGCCAGGGTGCTTTGATGATATGAGAAATACAAAATGTAGTTGTGAGACCGTGCACATGGTTCACCTTGCAATCATGACACCACATAGATTGTCCCCAGAAAACCCCCCTGAATCACAGCCCAAAGACAGTTGACTGAAGAGGAAACCCATGTTTTTCTTTCTCACAATACTGTGTATCAATGTGCAATATTTTCATTGAGTAAGTTAACTCCCCCCTAAAATGACTGAGATATTACATGTAAATGAAGGGTCATTGAGGATACGGTCAATTTTTTTAAGACAATATTAAAGGATTATTAACCATGTGTATTTCCTTGCATAAAAAAGTTTTCAAAATTGTAAATAAATTAACATATTTGCTTAATTCGTGCCAAGTGTTTGATTTTGCAAATAGTTCTCTCTGATAGGTCTCTCTGAAACAGGCATAAGTTTCAGGTAAAAATTAATGGAATGGTAATCTCATTTTCATGTGATCACCTGAACTTTGAAATTATGAATGAATTAAGTATGACCTGCAGTTGTAGCTTTATAACTGTTTGCATTATGGATCATTTATAAGACTGAGGATGTGTTGAAAGTGAAATTGATAAAATGGCAAGTTTCAATTATTTTTAGTCTATTCCAAAGTTTCACAAACAGTCATTTTTTAATGACCAGACAAGGCAGGCCAAAGCACAATGAAAGTCAAATTATGAGCCTATGTTCAAATAATTTTGACCTGAAGGTTTACAACAAAAACATATTTTTGGGCAGCTACAAATGCAGTGAAAAAACAAAATGTAATTAAATCTGTTCTGTGAAAAGGGAACTTGATTGATTTCATAATGTTGATTGAGTAGAATTGTTACTGGACTTGGTTAATCCTCTGTGACCCCTGGTTTAGTCTACATTCAGTAGAGGGGGGATGTTTCTCTGTGTACGTGGATTAGTGATCAAACTTTAATATGAGGAACACCCAGCGAAATTGATCCACATGTGTTTTCACGTGGAGATCTTGTTAGCTCTGGTGTTGATTTCAACAGATTACTTTTCAACCTCTTCCAAGGGAGAGCGATAGATTGCACTCGAAAATGCCAGCCAAATCAAATGACAGCCTCTTCAGAATTGTGTCTTTTTTCACCACTTGGGCAAAATTGGATAAAGTCAGACATTGCCTGCCAGTCTGGTATCTGTTATATGCATACTGATATCAAATGAATGGAAAACAAGAGATTTACAAAGGATTTCTAGAAAGTTTACCTTGGATTAGGATTCAATGATTTATGGATAAATATCATGTAGCTAGCTGCAGAAATATTTAGATCATGTCTTATCTTGAATATATTGTTGAATTCAGTTTGAGTGAAATGAAGTGCCTGTCATACATGGAACAGATGATTTGATAAAGACAAATATGAGATGTCAAAGGACAGGACGTGGAACACAGTCAAAGATTACCATCTGATATTTTGTGAACTCTTATTTTAAAGCTTTTGATGAAGATGGATGTTGAAAGTGAATAAATTGTTTTCATCCAGGTTCCATTATCAAAAAGTCATATGTTCTTGGGAAATGATTATCTTGAGAAAACATTTGAAAAGCAGAATACGTTGACACTATTTCTTGGGTAAAAACAGAAGTCTATGTTTTGTGATCATAGTATAAGCATGGTAGGTGATCTGATGCCAGTTGTCCATCAGTGCCCCCTGTTGGGCTTTCTGTATCCCACCGATGGGGCCCACAGGTCTTCAGTGCTTTGTGCACCTACTTATCTGGTGTATGGACCTAAAGCTAAAGCTTCTAAACTGCCCAAAACAGCGAGGATATATCTTATTATTCCAAAAGGTTTGTTTATTCCTTCCTTGGAGGGAACTGCCAGAGTTACCCTTGATATATTCTTATAAAATGTTAAGTGTAATACAAATTATGGCATTTATTATTAAGTCCAGACTAAATTTCCATTTTGTAATGGTGAGAAAAGAAGATTTTTCCGAGATTTATATTTTCAAAATTGTCTGAATTGTGAGAAATTTCAAAGGCAAATTTATATTAAGATATTTTAATCCAATAACATCATTTACTGTAATTTTACAATTTTTTTATTTAAAAATAAATTTAAAGGTTTAACAATCTCTGTGGCAAATGTGTAGAGCTAATTTTGTGAAGTTTTTAGAACTAAAAAAAAGACGTGATTTAATTTTCTTATTAATCAATTTTAGCTTTGGCAATGAAAATTAACACAGGAGGATAACCAGAATCATATATATTTAAATCAAGTCAGGATAACCAACATCAACTTGGAAGGAAAAAAAGTCTTTCATGTCTATATCAATTGTAAAGTTTGTAAGATTAGAGGTTTGGCTCAGTAAAAAAAGCAATTTGGATAACTATACTTTCATTGGCTAGGAACATAAAATCAAAGTTGGTAATATTTACCTGCATGAATGCGAATACACTTATGAATACACTTCATGAGTGCCCATCTTTAACTTTGTCAGCTGCAATTTGGGTCCAACATTTAATTTGTATCGTTAATTTTAATTTTGGAGATTTAACTGAGATTATAACCAGATTATTGCAAAGTTATGTAAGATAATCTATCAAGCTTATTATATGGATTAGTTCAACTTAGTCAGGAGGATGGCAAGCAGATTTTAATATGACAGACCCTGCTTGCATGTTTCTTAATTTATGTAACAAGTTTGGCTTTGATTACACAATGTTATTTTTTGTGAGCTTACTTTCAAATAGGTTTATTCCACTTCTGAGGAAGCATTCAGATAAAATTCTTGTATTTATTTTGAATGACAAAACATTAAGGCAACTGTGTAATATTGGCTCATAATAACTAATTTGGAAATGATATTTAAGAAAAACAACATTCTGATTCCCACGATCATTTTATCCAATGTTATGAATTAAAGTTGTTTTAATTGGCAAAAAGAAAAAGCAAATCCTTTATATTTTTCAAAAGATTATTCATATCATAAAAATGATATACTAGGCCAAAAGACAATATTTAAAGATTGACATACAGAAATTGAAATATAGAGAGCAAATTTAGACCAAATTTAAAGATAAAATTATATTTTTGCCTCACCATATACCATAAATCAGATATGTATACATTGAACTTACAGATATGTACAGATATGTATACATTGAACTTACAGGATAGAGAAATACATTTTTCTATAGCTCCATTTAAATGTTAAAGTATAGTTTCTATTTTAACAACTTGAAGGTAATTGTGAAAGGTGCAAAAAGTTATGCATAACCAAAGCCCGTTTTTATCTGTCAAACAATGAATTACAGTAGAAACAGACCTATAGAGTTGCTGGCCCTTGCCTAAAGTTGCTTGTTTAGGTCAAAATGGCAAGCTCATATTTCTGTATTGCCAAAAGGGCCCTGTTATGCCCCAGTCAAACTGTGGCGATATTGCGTGGAGAACTAAAATAACTAAAAAAATCTCCATGCATTTCATCTTGAGTCTCGAGTACTTTTTGTGATTTTTTACTGTTCTTTATAAATTCACTAGTCTTTGCCAAGGCCAGGCCAAGGCAAGGCTTTTGCACTGTTTGAAACATTTGACTTTCACTTCAGAAATTAAAAAAATTGAATTGATTCATTGTAACCTGTTGTAGTTTGCTGCCGTTCTACTGTGGTTAATACTGGTTTGTAGTGCTTTGCAATAAATTGTTGAAGATTGACATATGCAATACATCTGAGCATGATTAGAGATGCATTGATATACTTCAACATGAACAGATCATATTTGTATTAAATTCACAGAGCTTACTGAGTTTATCCACAGTTTTAGAAAAATTCAGCAAAATATATATATATATTTTTTTCTCCCTTGCTCTCTGATATATATCACCACAGTATGACAGGGAATTACTGAGGGAAAATGGACCTCAATAAATAGTCCAAGCATTCATAGGAGGTCTGTGTAAGATACCACTGACTGTGCGGAATATAGGCTTTGTAACATGTGTGTAATTCATCAGGGAACAAAGACCCTTACAAACCAATGAAGGGTTCATGACCAAACCTGCAAACATATTGATTAAAGTTTCCACCTGCATACATGCATTATTGTTATTATTATAACTGTCTGTATGTGGAGCATTCACGTGCTCTGGCAGAGTCTGTAGATTCAGTCATGCTGCAGAATATATGTCATACATGAGCATTGTTACATGTGCTGTATGTAAGTCACAGGAAGTAGGAAGTGTATCACATGAGATAAGGTTATTGAGATTATGCATGTGCAGCATGTATTCTGGGAGATCAAGACTGCACAGTATTGATGGTATATGGAACGATATACTGAACATCGCTTTCTCTCAGGGTTGGTTTGTACATACATAGAAATGCTCACAATATTATATGTTGAATTATCAAATTTTCCTGAACAAAGTAATGAGTTCATTGGGTATAGTTAGAAGTGTGAGTGTTGAGAGTTATTAACAATATTATATGTTAAATTATCATAGTTTTAGAAACAAAGAAAATAATTTCACCGGGTATCTTTAGAAGAAAGATTGGATTGAAAATATTAAAGATGCATATTTTTTTATATAAAATTTATGTATTTTATGGTTTTACTTCCAGGTGGCACTTCAGTGGGAAAGTCCAAGGTTCGGCAGACTGGAGATGTCTCAGGGTTACGGAAGCGAGGATCGACTCCCCAGCTGCGGGGGCGCGGGGGCACACCCCAGCATGGAGAAACCAGCTCAGGCAGTGAAGAGATGAGCTACATCAGCGGGCGCACTGGCAGGAGTGGCAGTGTTAAAAGGTAAAATACGTGTATATTTAAAACACATATATTTATGAAAAAAAAAATCTAAATTTAAGAAAAATTACATAAGTTTTGACTAAAAAACTATATATATATATATATAAATTTGTCCCATCTAATAATGATAAAATCTGGGTACATATAAGCATTTCAGATTAAATTAGTTTTGATTATTTTAAAAACATTGGATTGCGCTTTTATGTAAATTGCAGAAGATTGCAATATGATAATGAGTCAGAAAAACCGTGAGTTTGGTGTATACATTTAGTTAACTCTGATCATGTCTCAATGATATATATATATAAATATTAGATAACCCTTCTCTTAGGATGTATTCACAAAATTATAATCAGATTATAACAAAATGGGTCAATTTTGGCCAGAATGGCTAATGGGTTAGCTCTTTTTCACCTCTACACATCTCATATAATCTATGAGTAATTCCTCAAAAAAATGGATTACTTGCAATTTATATAACATATTCTGTACCATTTCACTTTCTGATTGGCTTATTTCATTATCAGGAAGCCATGACATTGCCAACTTGGATAATGTCACTGATAAATCAAATGCATAATTGACAATAAACAGCAATGATGGCAGATACTGAATAAAGAATTAACAGATTTGTGTTTCAGTGAAAATATGGAAATTATTGGCCATGACGACAATAATATCTTATTTTGCCATTCACACAGATCATTAATTGATTGATATATCTTGGATTGATATATCTTGGATTGATATATCCTGGAGTTAATATAGTGAACTGAAATGTCAAAAAATGATATAATTATGGAAACAAATATCAATACACATATTCAAAGGTGGCACAATAAAGTTGATAGCTTTATTGAGTCGTATCAATTAATCACTCAAGTTTGTCATTTTCTTTCTTAAAAATTGTAGATGCAAAATTATCGGTATAAAATCGTAAGAAAGTGTGCTAAAAGTATGCACTGCAGAAGCTGTAGTTTTTATGTGTTTTAATGTATTTTTTGTTAAAATGAAAGTGATCTATCAAATGGAGTTATTTCAACTAAAATGTCTCTTTTTTACCCAATATTATGATTTAACTTTGATATGTGCCATTGTTAGACCACTGTCTATGAGCATGTCATTATATGAAAACAATTGGTTTGCTCCAGTTTCATGAATTGGGGGTAACCCAAAATGAAATATGAACAAAACAATTATCTATATCCCAGTACTCCCTAGTGACAGTTGTCTGACTGATTCAAGTGATATTATAGTAGGGAATATTAGAAATACACTCTATGATATACAGAAAACTTTATCTCATGTCACACACCACATCTTTATAACTCACTCTACTCACAAAATGGGATGGGAAAAAATGCATAGTCCCATCAAAGGAAAGGTAACAACATGATAAAAAGTATAAATGATAGATTAATATGTTATGTAAAATATTAAATTAATCCTTGCAATCTCCTCTTTTGTATCAGTGGCCAATTTGTGTAAATTTGACAATAAATGCACATGTTGGATTTTTAGGTAAATATTCTTAGTGAAAATTGACTTTCAACAGCAAAAGTTTGGCTTTTAATCATTCATCAACAACCCAGTTTCAATGTAACTTATCAATATAATGCCAGCTGAAAAGGTTAATAAAATAACAGGAATTTGATTATAGAAAGCAACCATAGCAAAGTCCTTGTCATGTTAATCCACTGCTTTTAATGTCATATATGACGATAATACCACTAACATTGCTACTGGTAAGGGGAAGCAGATAGTATATGTATATATACTTAAATACAAATGTATCTAAGTAACACACTACAAAAACCTGTCGTCATCTAAAAATATTAGTATTAGTTTATCTTATTATTTTAGGCCATATTTCGAAATAGAAAACATGATTTTATTCAATAAAATAAAATGTGACAATTTTTTTATTTTAAACAATTTATCCATTTTCTTGGTGTTCAACATTTATTATTTAAACGATGAAATAAAATGATACAGGTTTATTAAACAGTGCATTCTATGCTCAGAGAGGACAAGCAATAATTTTTATTCAGTTTTCTGTTGTGAACTGGGTCCTATATTATTGTATTTTTCATTGAAAGTTTGACCAGCAACAGTGAAGGGTTTGAAAGCAATAAATTGGTTAATAATTTGTGTATATTTCAGTGAGCAAATTAAGAACTTACAAGCGCAAGTGGATACGTTGCGTAGTGAAATGAGCAGGCGGAAAAATTCTGGAGAACTGCACCAGCAGCAACAGCAGGAGCAACCCCGGATAGCCCATCCCCAACCTCTCCAGCCTGCCACCATCCTGGCCTCTCAGCAACCTCTACCACCTAGTGCTCATGGTAACCACCATGTGGCACCAGCAGCTAACACTCCCAGTGCTGACCCCTATGGTCAGGGACAGTACTACTACCCTTACCCTCAGGATCCTTATAGCGGATACTATCAGTATGGGACTAATGGGTATGGCCAGCCACAGCCTCATCCGGAATCTGGAAAGGAAAACATCCATCCTCATCCGTCACAAACTAACTCTGATTTATATTATCAGAGAAGCCAATCAGTACCAGATCTGTCCGGTCAGCATTATAGAAATGGAGATCAAACAGAAGAAAAGGCTCCATATGGAGAGCCTCATTACAATGATTACAATGGCAATGCCGACTACAGGCCGTCAGAATATGCTCCCACATCTAACTATGAGAGATCAGTGAATTACGAGGACAGGAGGAGTGACTATGGGCCCCCAGCCCAGGATTATGTAGATGAGGTCTACAGAGACCAGTACAGGAATGACTATCTAGATTCTCGCCGGAGGTCACCATATGTTGATGATGAGGACCAGAATCATTCAGTGGACGATGATAGAACAGATAGGCTCAGAGATTATTATATTCCCACCAAATCGCGAGATGATCATGCAGATCGTTACTCAAGGAATAGATCTAGAGAACGGAATCGCCCGAGAAGTGCACGGGATGGATATGAACGATCAGTTAGATACGGAGATGATAGATTAGACAATAGATATACCAAGCCATCTGAAAGGTATCATAATTCCTATCGACCAGTGAATCAACCACTAGTGCCACCTATGAATGGACAGAGACATGCACCACAAGTGGTGCCATCTGGTGTATATTCTCATCAGCCTGTACAGACCGGAGGACCTGTTCCTGGTGTTGCTCCGCCTTCGTACCAGACTCAGTCAGACCCATGTCCGATGTGCGGTGGTGCTGGCTACCATACACATGGCCAGTATGTGTACCAGCCAAATCGACCAAGAACCGCAGCACCACCTCCAAGACAGGGACCCGTCCAAAACTCATATGTTGCTGCACCTAACACTTACATGCTGCCACCTGGTGTCAACACATCAACAATTCCAGCTGCAGCAAATACAACTCAAAAGTAAGACATGTACATTTTTTTCGGCAATGTTTTCCAAGGACATTTGATCAGTGTGTTCAATAAACGTTTTAAAAAATTGTAAAATGCTAATTTAGTATGGCTTTCTCCTTGTAGTCAATCTTTCGTCCCAGTGCAGGTTGTTCCTCTTGACACAACACTGTTGCAAAACTCTCAAAGAAATGGCAATTCCTCCTCCAAAGTGCGCTACTATGTGAGGGAATATGGAACAGAGCCGGAAATGGGTCACAGGAGAAACAGGTCGTCCAGCAGGAGGTATGTACCAGATCAAGTTATGGAGTTTTAACAAAACTGAAGTCTTAATCACCTTAAGTACCATTTCCAATTATGCTTTGGGTCTATAATTGTTGATTAAAATGGAGATGTAACTTTTGAGTCATATTATTTAAAAGGATTTGAATTCCATCCATTGAATTCCATGTACAAACTTTGCTTAGCAGAGATCTAGTGTAAACAAGGTTTGCTGACAATGAGGCACCTTTATGGGGCCACTAAGTGATCTGGCTGGCAGAGGCCTGCTTGTCCACTGGTTTTTGTCTATTGTCAGAGGCCTAACACCCTTACGGATTCCAAAAGTGGTCACATGGTAACCATTGTATTCATTTTAATATATAGAACTGGGCAAAACACACCAATCATGGCAGGTGTATTTTGGCTGATATTAGAGAGATTGCTTGTTTGTATCATGGTATCATGACAACATGTCATTTAAACATACCCTAAATCTCTGTTAAATTGCCTGTGACCTTCATGATTTCTTGGAAGATTTACTTATTCTTTTCTTTTACATTTTTAGTCGAAGTAAATCAAGAAGATCAAGGAAGCATCAGAGAGAGTACTACAGTGAATCTGAGAGTGAAAGTGAAGTAAGTATGTCATTTAATAGTAAATATATAGTCTGAATATATTTTGTAGGATGATTTATGTTCATACTGTGGAATGTTGCCATAAACAAAAAGTACACATTTTCTTGTCTTTCCCATTCAGCAGATATGTTTCTTGTCATGTTTGTCATAAATTCAATATGTTCTTTAATCCACTGGGGTGTAAAATTATTCATAGTGATTTTAATGGGTTGACTGAGCTTCAGTCCCCTCCCTCACAGAAGGTGACTAAGAGACTGACCAAGTTTTTGAGAGCATGTCCTGCTCGTCATTAATATTCATATATGCATACATGATGACAACCAAATGTTTTGGGTCGATTATCACGCATTTTGCTAAGAACAATAGGCACTGGCCTGACATTCACAGCAGGTGACATCCAAATTCCTTTGGTTAGCTTGCCTTACTGGCTGGGGAGTTAGTGGACAGGGCAAATGTAGATTTCTATATATGAAACCGACAAAAAGCTGCGGAGACAAGGAAGCAGAAGGTAAGAGTAGAAACAATCTATAAGTATAGATAGCGTGTCCGACGCGTTTCGCCCTCAGCGAAGGGCTCTTCAGGGACTTAGATTGAGAATAGTGATATTAGGGAATGTAAAATCACCTGGTTTGTCTGGGACGATGTTGACCCTGGCAAATCTCAGTCTAAAATGTAGATTTCCTTGTGAATTCCAGTGTAAGGATGTGTTCAAATATGGGGCAACTTTGAACTCTGTTCTGTTTGCAGTATGACACCCAAGTATGTAAAGGTGCAAAAGGGTTCAATAAAATGCAAACAAATTGCCAATGTGATATGACGTTGTAAATTTAGTTTGATTTGTTTGTTGTGTTTGCAGAGTGAGCACGACCTGGACGATTCCCTCAATACAGCCCTCAGGACAGCCAAGGATCTGAAGCACATGTCAAGGCGCATGAAGGGAACCTTGAAAGGGGAACTATCTAGGTCATACCGGGAAAACTCGCGTGGTGCTGCCTATCTCTGAGGACCCATACATACTCTCAAAGTGGGATTAATTAATCTACTTTAAAATTTCAGCCAAATCACACAAAATGGTTCTTCAGGGACAGAGCAAGAGCTTGCGTCTTTCTTCATTGAAAGTTGTCCTGTGGTGTTTCCCTTGAATATTGATAAATGGAAATTTATGAACTTCATATTTTAATTTTGCAAAGAAAATAGCAAATATTTTTTATTCACAGTGAGAACTCTTTGGAGTACATGTATCTGGTTTTGATTTAGAAATCAAGAAATCAGTCTTTGATTTACATCCAAACTTGTGATATCCACTAATGGGAGTTTTTAAATGCTTTATTCTGTATATATATATATATACAAATTTGTTCAGTTGACATGGATTAAACGTTTTCCAGAGAGCAAAAAACGCAAAAAAAACAAATATGTAGTATATAAAAAGGTCTGATATTTGAAAAAAAAATTAAAAATTGTCAGAAAATTACTCACATGATCGGACATGAAAATGGGTGTGTGATTAAGCTAAGATAATTACCAGGTTTGCACACATATTGGAAGGTTAATTATGTAACAGTTCCTGAAACTAACATGGAATAATCGTTGTTTCATCCCGATACCAAAGGCACAGTATTTTTTTTACCATAAATATATACTTTTTCGGTTCAGTATTATAGCCTTTACATATTATATCTGAACAAATAGATTACAAAGAGCCTATCAGAGGCTTCTAGGTTACTAGTCTATGCAAATCTCGTTTTAATGATAAATGTAGATGTCATGGTAAACTTACAAAACAATGTGATTATGAGATGAAATCAGAGAATTATGTAGAATACGTAGAAATAAGAAAAACCACTACATGTGACCCAGTGATAAGGGTGTAGTGGAAGTTATAACTTTATCTGGTGTCATAAAGACAGTTCTGTGATAAGATATCAGGCATAGAATAATTTGAGATGTTATAATATGTGCCAATATAATTGGTCAAGGACTATTCAAAAGAACATGATTACAAGAAAAAGTTAAATATGATGTATTTTTCGTAAAAATGGTAAGAAACAAGATTAATTTCTTGCTGCAAAAATGATTGTTTGAATTGTTTGGGGTTGAATTCTTTATCTACAAGAAACTGTTTCGTTGACTAAAAAAAAAATAATACAATTGATATATGTACCTTGTGACACTCAATTTGTGAATGCTACATCTATAGTAGAATAAAGAATATCGATAACAAAGTGACATAATATGTCAACTTCAAGGCTGAATGTCAAAAAGAAAAGGATGCACAACTCATTAGCTGAATATAGTCCTTTTTCAAAGCTCCATATATCCTGATCTAGCTCTAAAACACAATCCCGTGTTATTTTTGGAAAAAACAACAATTCCAACTATAACTTTTGTGAATCATTTGCCACATTTATTAAAAAGTCAATACTTTTATATTTTTTGTAAAAAATTTGCATAAAGAGACTAAATGATCTGGCAAATTTATATAATTCTCTCTGCTGGAGTGGGCCATGTTGCCACCTGGTATGTTAAAATCAAGCAATAATGGAACTTTGTAGACATGTGCAAGCTTAGCCCACGGCAGTAAGACATGTTGATTAACATGTCATACAATTTCAATCACTTTATTTACACCAATAACATTATTTCAATTCATAGGCAAGCTGGAACACTGCTTTCAAAAGTTTGTATTGTGATGAACATCGTCAAATATGAATGCGATGACATTAAAATGTGAACACTGTTTCATCAGAGCAAATCATGAGAATTTCTTTGCCAGACTCATTTTGTTTCTTTTTGCAACTTACATTTTTTAAATTTATTTTTAATATACCTGTATTATTGCAATGGTAATACTTCAGTTTTGCACTTCCTGAAATAACAGAAAAACAAACATGAAAATGATTACCGGTAATATATATTTGAAGAAATGATATCCTTTCACCAAAAGTTAGGGCTTCACAATCTTATAACTGCAAAATGATTATCAATATATATATACATGTTATCAATTGTTTTCATTATAAACCTTTTAACAAAAGATTGGACAGAAACCAATTAATTTATTGAAGAATAATATGGCTGTCTATGTGGTCTGGGCTTCCACCACTTGACCAAAAATACAGCATTGGAGATAACTTGAGACAAAAGAAAGACCAATTCCAACTTTGATTTCATTGCACTAAATAGACAAGCTTGAAATATAAAATGTAAATATTATGAAGGACTTTTTAAGAATGGCAGTTTTAGCCGCTGCTGTCTTGCCCTAGTTGAGTTTATACTCATTTTTGTATTGAATTTACATGTGTATTTGTATACCAATATACAGAATCCATTATTATCAAAGACACCCAAAGTATGTCCAGAGTTTTCCGTCCAAGAGGATCAAAGTTGCAATAATGTGTTTATTATACTTTTTATTTTTAAACAATCTTCCAGATCAAGAAACTTCAATAATACTTACCGTTTGTACAGCAGAATTTAATGTTTGTGCTTTAAAATGTTAAACTGTCCACAATTTTTAAGACAGAACAATTTCAAATGTCCCAGAATGGAATCAAATCATTCAGACAGGTAACAAGTCACTTTAACACCATAATATTTTTTTTAATATTCTGCTAGTCATTAATTTACAATAAATCACCTTAACCAAAAAACATATAAGGGTCAACCATTATTCAAGCTTACAAAAAACTGCTGCACCAAAAAGCCATTTTTTAAAATGTATTTTTACTGTAAGATGCTCTTATCCGTCCATTTTATAGAGCAGCAAAAACCATATTTACAAAAAATAATTATAAAAGAAACATGTTTTATTTAATCCTGATCACATTTGTGACTGGATATTTTGTGAATGTTTCTGTGCCAAACATTGTTTACAAGTGTGGAATGTTTGACTAAAGTGCTAATATGGAAACATAAAAGAATATTGTACCTCTGGCAGATTAAATTGTAGAATAATAATGAATCATGATGTATTACTCCTAGGCAGCACTGCTTACAAATTTTAAATGGATTTTTTTCATTATCTGCAAATATAATTAATGTGAATAAGATTTTGATTCATATTAGGACATATGTTTGAACTCATTTCTTATGTCCAGGTTCCATTTTAGGGAATCTTAATTTCATTTTATATCATTTCTCTTTAATATTTTAGAAGATTCACGATTCTTTTTTCAATGAATGTGTGGTAAAGATGAAAGTTTTGCCTGGTCATTTATTAACACATATATTTACCTACAAATAAACAAATTAGTGTGTTTTAAGAGCGTTTGTATATTATGTTGTTTTCTAGTTTCATTTAAAAGTGTTTATATAAATATTTGAATGCTTACTGATAGAAAAAAGGTGTGAAAGTTTGTTACTATCAGCAAATTATGTGTATGTTGAATGTTATAATAAATTTTAAACAAAGAAATTGATTTTGTTGTGAATGTTGTTAATATTTGAATATTTTTTCATATGCCTTATATTCTCCCAATCCCTTAATTAGGGGAACAATTCATGTGTTGTGTTGGACAGACATGCTCTCAAGAATATAGTTATGATTAACATTTGGGAGAATAGGGACACTTCATACAGAGGATCACAGCTGTATGAAATGTGTTGTTGATTGTTGCTGAGATACAAAGTAAAAAGGCATCGCTGTTTCATTGATAAGTAGCCACATCACCATTATGACGTCATTGCTCCTTCAACTGCATGAAATAATGCATCATTTTAACATACCTAAGTTAACTCTGTTTATTGATACACATGAAAACATTATTTAGTGATCTTTAATGACGAATCCATTAGCCAGTGGCTGCTGCATTTGACCTCATCTCTGCCAGTGATACCAAATTTATGTTCAGAAGTATTGATCACAAAATTGAGAACATTTGCAAGATTGATTCTTAAAATTTAAGAACAACTTTACTCCAAATATTGCTCCATTTAGTTTAAATAGAGGGAATTTTGTTTGATGTTTTATATTTTGAAAAAATTACCTCTCATTACAGTCAGGTCAAAAATTAACAAATAGTGTCAAAAGCTTACATATATTTGAATTATTTTAAACACAAAACAGAATTTAATGGAGTTATTTCTGTCTAAATTCTGTCTAATTAAACTAAAAACATCATTCCAGCTCAAGATTATTGCCTTTGATCAATTCGACTTACGGGTATGTAGATTGATAGTGCAGTTGTTCCCAAAAATGTTTTCCAAGTTATCTATATCGTTTCTTTAATTGTTGCCAAAACCATCTTTTTCTGAATTTTACTTCAACTTTGAATCTAAAAATATTAAGATTTATAAAATTTTTACTCTCCTTTGCATCGGGCTCAGGATAACACCCTCTCCGATTATGCGATCAGATAAGTTCAAATAGGCCCGTTCCATAAGCCCCGCCCTCTGAATGTAACCAGGCGCATGTGCACAATGCGATGACGTTATTACAGCCTCTGAGTCTGACGGCATGTGCACGATACGATGACATAACTCGAATCTTTAAGCTCAATAGTAAAAAGGCGAGAATCTCTAAGCTCATTAATATTCATGAACGCCCAAATAGTACGACATTTGGCCGCGTTATCGCTAGGCCTATATTGAAGATAGTAAAGCTGGGTATAAAATTTTAAGAATGAATTAAAAAACAAAAGAAAAATTTTAAACCGAAATTGGATTTGTAGTACAAAGTAAATTATCTCGCTCTTTGTCATTTCAGGGGGTTCAAATGTGGGGGACATGATTTTTTTGGTGGGAAAAAGAGCATTGGAAGATGCTGTTCCCCCTAACAGACGACCTTTAAATACTTTGTTGTTCCCCCCCCCCTTTTTTTTTTTTTTTTTTAATCAACATATTTTCAATCAGATTTAATTTTACTGTTTATGAATACCGTATTATCCTTAATAGCCGCCCTCTACCTTATTACTGGTCCCCTCCTGTCTGAAGCCTGTCTTGGTGACTGGGGCAATGGAGCTGCAGTCCACAGGGGTTTGCTATCTCAGTAATTAATATGTAAACAGTACTCACAGCTTCACTTGCAATAAAATAAAACACATCCCCTGTACTGTTTTCCACAATTTCAAGTGAGGTACGTTACACTGTGATTAACTCCCCATGTTGCATCAATGTGAGTTCTGTTGTGATTGCATGTATGTCTGACTCATGTTTACATTGCCAGCTAATTATCACACAAATACAGACTTTTACTGGAGCATGCAAATACACTAATAACTGATATTCATAATTGATTTTGTTTTCATTGATAGATTATTTTATTCAAATGTATTGGTCATGGGGTGCAACAATTTCATATTAAATGTCCTGTTTTCATTTTTTTGCCACAAGCCTTACAAGGGAATCCCCGACGTCACAAAAAATTACGTCATTTAATGAGGCATCCCCATGATAAAATGGTGGACGGTGACCAAAGATTCTGCCTGGCACAGATGCCAAACAAACCGCTGTGTAAGCAATCGTAATTACTGAATGACGTCTGTTTTGGTATAATATTGATCATCTATAACTTGTTCGTTAGAAGGAAGGAGACTGGTGCTAATCAGCATCGCGAATGGTACGTTACAATTTGTGTTTTTAAAAATGATTGTGACCCAAGGATTGAAGTTTTTGCCTGTGTGTTTATTTAGCGAGCTGTCATCCACCACAAATTTACTGGTATACTTTGATATCACACTCACATATCCTCATTCTACGACAGTGACTTGTTTCTAGGGTTTTCAGTTTCAGTGACCTGAGATATATTTGTCAAACAGTTAGCAACTCAAGAGTCCAAGAATTTGCAGACTGGGACCCATTTCACAGAGCCTCCATCATAAACATTGACTCGGGTGATTGAGATCTCATGAGAGAACATGTCAGGTACTTCCTGGTCCTGCTTGTCTTAAAAGGCTTTTGCTTTTAGTTCCATGTTGGAAAAGGTGAAGCCTAGAACAATTCAACACAAGGAAATGACATGATTTTTTTTATCTGATTGAAAATTGCATAGGAGAACACGGTGAAACAGTATTATACAAGGCTCCTGATGCAGGTTATGTGTCCCAGTCGGTTATGTGTCCCAGTCGGTTATGTGTCCCAGTAGATTGTGACATATGTGTCCCAGTTTAAATCTTTCCATTGATTGATTGCATTCATCCTCTCTTGTTCATGGACTTTGCAAGGATGTTTTATCGTTTTACTGAAAACTCTATTTTGGACTTTTTAACTAACCAAATATGATTTTCAGAAGAAAAAAATCCATTCTATTGAAAAGACATACATGACATTGCAACGGACCTGGAATAAATAATTCATGACAATGTAGATAATATTACAATGGACACAAACATGATAGATGTTATTTCAGTTGAAAATGAGGATGAAAATCAAAATGACAGACACGGAAAAAATGACTTTCAAACTGACATACTCAATATATACATTCAATCTGACAGTTATATTCATTAGAAGACACTTCACCTTTTGAAGGTAAAGGAAACATTCCCAAAATATGGATAAACACCATCATTATGAAAGACATAAAAGACATGAAAAGAAGATTTTGACAGACAATTTTAATATTTTGACTGTTTTGAATTATGATTTTATGAATTATGATCATCTTTTTTTCGTGGCTGTCATCTTACAAAGGGGATTATAATAGTACCAACCAATCAGAAACAAGTTATAAATTTCAATTGAATAAATACCACAAATGCAGTACATATCTTGATAGCAATGTCTTTGGCCTGAATCAGTTGAATAATTCTAGGTACAAGGATTTTAAAAATGATTTGAGTTTAAAATGTTAGTTTTTTGTTTTTTCTAACTTGCAAATGACATCCAAATAAAATATTTTATTAAAGTAATAATTGATTCATTGGTAAAATTATTCCACATTTTGTGTCTTTCTACCTGTTTATAAATTTATACTCACAGAATTGATATGTTAACAGTTACGTTTATAAAGTGAGAGATCAGAGAAATTCACAGTGGAAGTACAAAAAAGTTTGATGGGTTCAGGTGGGAGCAAAAAGAAGAAAAAGGGCTCAACGAGCTTTAGTGTAGACCCACCCTCCCAGTCATCAGCCTCATCTGCTTCACAATCCAGCGCCAATACCAACCCCATGTCACTCTTTAGGAAACAGAGTAATGCCGCAAAGAAGCGCCTTCAACATCAACAATATCTGGTGAGCCACATCCCTATTGAATATTGAAATACCAGCAAAAAATTAGAAAATAGAAAAGCTTTATGCTAGCTTGACTGTTTAATTTAGATTATATCTAAGCTATATTATTTGATTAAGGGTATTTATGGGTGTATTCACTGAGTGCCCCCAAGTGGTAGAGGAGAAAAAAACCAAAATACTGCACTTGATGGGAATTGGTACATTTACAGTGTTAAAATACATTCCCTATTAGAATAAAAGCATTAATTAATAACATTAATCAATATTCAAACTCTACAATATTTGAATTCTAAGGTATGATTACAAGTATATTTCTTTCAAAATAGTAGTTTGTCCTAATTTTCCTTGATGATAGTTTTGATGAGAAATGAAGAAGACAAGCAAATTAGTTCTGCAGATTACACAACATTACATTTCATTGGGATGAACATTCACTGTGATCCTAGTGACACAGATTTTTTCATTTTGATTTGTATAATTTGGAAGTAAAAAGGAAGTTTGGCAATCAGATATGTGAAAAGAGGTGAAAAAATGAATATTTTTGAAATGGTCAAATGTGTTTTTTACCTATAATTTTCTCTTAATGTTTTTGAAAAATAGAAAATCTGTTTCACTAGGATCACAGTGAATATTGTTAAGATCCCTTTACGAAGTTGTTTGGAAATCCACTTTATTGTGGTCCCACAATCTAAAGAACTTTTTCTCTATAACATTTTGACATGATAAAAGAAATCTTGGAGCAGTGACATATTACTACGCCACTTTTTATGAGTTAAAAAGATATGAAACTTTCAATATATCAAAGAAATTTTCATTGTGGGTTTCAAATGATAAATCTATAGTTTCATTACAAAAATAAATATCATAAAATGTTATTTCATGACTAGAAAATTTTAATGAAAATGGATTTCTTTTTGACAGTTGAGAAATTTTCCTGTACTTTTTTTGAAAACATCCTATTCAGAAAATCTCTCAGACAATCTGCCATCAGAGGACACTCACTACCAACACCCATAAATACCCTTAAATTAGTTGTTCCATATATTATTTTCAGGCCAGGGAAAGCCCAGAGGCCACTATAGACTACTCAAAATGTGAAATCAGTGAGGTATGTTTATCTTTATTTTTTTTGTATCTAAAAAATGTATGTTTTATCTTTATTTGTTTTATCTTTAACATATGAACATATCTTGAATATTTTGTCCAAAATTAAGCTAACATTTAAATGTTTACAGGTGCCAGCAGGGACATATTCTCTGATAAAGGTGCTACAGAAGGAGGCCCTGCTCCTTCATGATAACTGGATCACCTCCATAAAAGGTGGAGGGTCTTTCAAAGACCTGTCTTGTATCAGGGTAAGTGCAAGTTTAATTAATTACTAAATGCTGATGTTTTAAGTGAATACCACTAATACATATATTTTCTAGAGTGACTTTGGCCTAAGAATTTTGTTGATATATTGATCCCTGTGACCGTAATGGTATGTTAATGTCACCCATCATTGAGTGTCCTCCATGTCTTGTTATGCTGGCCATAACATTTATGATATATGTCAACAATCTGAAAAGGATGAATTGTTCTCAGATCACATGGATTTCCTGTAAATAAAATCCAGTGGCCCCTAAAATGAAACAATAACCCTTCTTCCAAGCTGCTGTTTTTCTATGTCTTTCTATATCCAAAATCATCCAATATCCATATATGCATTCAGTGACACTAATATTCTCATACTTGATGGAAGAATTAAATATATATTTGGAAAAAAATATAAATATCAAGACTCTATATGTTTGTCCAATGAGGGTTTTATTGACTCGGTTTCCTTTCTCTTGAAAGAGAAATGTAATAATGCAGCCATTTCAGGCTCCATAAACAATACAACTGAAATTTCATATTTGTTTATTTAAAATATTTTAGGTACTGGACCTCCACAATAATGAGATAAGCTCACTTCCAGATGAAATCACAGAATTACACTATCTTCAGGTTAAGATTTATATATATCTATTTGATTGAAATATTTGAAATATATTGCTTCAAGTATAATTTATTTCAGGATATATTTACATTTCACTACAAACATATCTAAAAGAAATTATTAGTTTATTCAAATTAGGTTGAAGTAACATTACTGCTTTTGTTTTCTTTTAATATTGATATGAAAGCAATGTATGATTCATATCTTATATATCATTGTAATTAGGTATTGAATATTGAGAATAACAAGCTGAAACATTTGCCAGATGGACTTGGAGAACTTACCTCCCTGCAGACTCTCAATCTTAAAGGTAGCCTTAAATAATTTTACTAGGAATAGTAATATTTCTTTTTTCAATACAACTGACTGATTATATAAATGTAATATTGATAATGATTCTCTTTTTAGTGCATTGAAATTTATTTTGATTGCAATCATTTTATGGGTTTAATAAGATTTAATTGAATATGATTTCTTCTTCCTAACGAGAGTTCAGATTTTTAAAAAATATTTATTTTCCAGGAAACAAATTAAAAGACTTATCAGACTCCATATGCAAACTGCGGTGTTTACGCACACTGGACATCTCTCAGAATCACATCACCCATCTTCCCAAACAGCTTTGTCAAGTCCGTACTCTAGAAACCTTAGTGCTCGATGCTGACAAAATGATCTACCCAGGCAAAGGTGGGTTTTTCAATGTTATTCATTGTCAAATATTTACAGATACAGGTCATGATATATAAAACAATAATCTGATATAAAAATGCTGTCATATTTTCCAAATTTCAATGAGACTGATGGGGGCTTGTTTCATTCATATAGGAAGCATGATAAGACATTTAAAAGTTTATTTATAACATTTAACATTTTATACTTTCAACATTCAAAATTGAAGTGACTAATGTTTGAAATTTAGCGAATACTTCTTTAAAGGTTTAAAAGAAATTATTTTGCAGACATCTGTGAGGAAGGAACAGAGGCCATTGCTAAATATCTATGCACAGGTAAATAAAACCTTCTCAGATTTAAATTCAAATGTAACCACGCTTTGGCAAGTTATATTTATAATATATAACTGAAAAAGGTAATTATCCAAGAGACAAATATTAGTAGTCTTCCTACCGTCTTGCTGTCTTGAGCTTGACTGAGCTCTCGTCAGGGAATGCCTGGTATTAAGAATATTTTGTATTTCAGACAAATTAAACCATTGATACCAAATGGAAAATTCTCCATTTGCCATGGCAATGGTGTCATTGGGTAAAGTAAGGGCAATTCAACATTAACAAATTAATGTATCTCAATAGTTTTGAGAATATTTTTAACATCTGTTTGATCAGAGAATGGACTGCAGTACGAGCCTCCGTCTAAGTTCTTGTTGGAAGTCCTGGAACCCCCAACGCCCATATCTGCCAGTCTGAGCAGTAATGCTCTCAAGGTTGATGTCTCTGCCATCAATGTGAGTACCAGCGTTTACACGAGAGTTTGTTCAGTATTATATATACTTGATGCCTTAACATGTAGCACATCCCCTACTCTTTCTAGACAGGGGAAGGCAGTGGTATAGATTATGTATTATTGCACATGTATAACATGTACAACAGAAATTTGCATTTTAGAAACCTGCATTCTGAAAAAATAGTAGGAAGGGCAGTTTTTTTTTCTTAAGACGAGGTGATTTGGATTTTTTTGAACCATGATATTTTAAACCCTGAAATCTTACTCTGCTGTCTTGTGCCAAAATATTTTCATAATATTTCTGCATTTTAATTTGTTTTCACAGCATCCCAGTGAAATTAACATTATGGTTACAACTGCTGAGCATGATCCATTGGGTTTGTGATATGGCCATGCACGGCTCCATTGAGATTATACATGTACATATACTTATTTGAGAATGCCCAATGCACATATACTGTGGGATTTCTTATGACCACAGAAACATTATTTCTTGATATTTGCAATAAATAATATCAGTGATTCAAGAAAAGTTGTTTAGTGTGAAAACATCTGAAGGTGTTACACCATACTGCTATAATGACTTTTCCAATATTTTGTAGCAAACAGAGGAAACAGTTACACAAACTCTGAATGTAGGTCATAGCTAGTTGTAGACTCTTGAAAATGCTGTTGCCATGGTTATCAGTATATGTGTTGTCACCATGGCTACCTCTAGATTGTTCTGTAGACATTGGTTATAAGTGTGTGTGTGAGGAATGAAAGCCTTGAAAATGCATAGTGATTTGGTTATTTTTGAACTGTGACATTTATGTCAGGACACATTCATTTCTTAGTGGATTGGTGAACACCAATATTTTGATAGAATATGCAAAAGTCTAGAACTGCAATTAATTTTTTTTATCATATTTAGCTTTAAACAGTTGAATCAATACTGTTTGCATTTTGATAATGTAATACTCATTGAAATGCATATGTAAACACACTTTGGCAAGTTATATTGGTAACATATAACTGAAAAAGGTAAGTATCCAAGAGACAAATATTAGTAGTTATATTTGTCTCTTGGATACTTACCTTTTCAGTTATATATTACCAATATTTCACAAAATGGAATCTTTGTGGACTAGTAATAAAGATAGAATTATTTAACAAAAAAAATTTTGGGCTTTGAAATAATAAAATGTGCATCTGTATTAGTTTTGCTATGTTAAGTCTGAATATGTATTTACATACCTCCATATGTTCACAGATTTCTGTGGACTTAATGAGGTGACAAAAAAAAACATATTTTGACTCGACTTTTGATTTAACATATATGTCAAATGTAGTGTTCCTGTAACTTTGTTGAGGAAAGATCCTTTAAACATTAATATCTTATATGATAATCCTGCATGACTTTTCAGTATATATATATTTGCTCTTTGATGTAGTGATTTACTTTGCTTGTGTGATTTGTTTTTAGGTTTCTATTATGCAGTATGAACATTTGAAGGTATGGTATTCCCCAATGTTTGCTTTAATACATTTGAACACATTAAAATGGATTTTGCCCACAAGTCCTATATGCTAATACTTCTCACTCAAGCCCAGTGATCAAGGTCCTCACATAAACCCAGTGATCAAGTTCCTCACTCAAGCCCAGTGATCAAGTTCCTCACTCACTTAAGCCCAGTGATCAAGTTCCTCACTTAAACCCAGTGATCAAGTTCCTCACTCAAGCCCAGTGATCAAGTTCCTCACTCAAGCCCAGTGATCAAGTTCCTCACTCAAGCCCAGTGATCAAGTTCCTCACTCAATCCCAGTGATCAAGTTCCTCACTCAAGCCCAGTGATCAAGTTCCTCACTCAAGCCCAGTGATCAAGTTCCTCACTTAAACCCAGTGATCAAGTTCCTCACATAAACCCAGTGATCAAGTTTCTCACTCAAGCCCAGTGATCAAGTTTCTCACTCAAGCCCAGAGATTAGGCTTCTGAGTCAAGCTTATTGATTAGACTTCTCACTCAAGCCCAGTGATCAAGGTCCTCACTTAAACCCAGTGATCAAGTTCCTCACTCAATCCCAGTGATCAAGTTCCTCACTCAAGCCCAGTGATCAAGTTCCTCACTTAAACCCAGTGATCAAGTTCCTCACTCAATCCCAGTGATCAAGTTCCTCACTCAAACCCAGTGATCAAGTTCCTCACACAAGCCCAGTGATCAAGTTCCTCACTCAAGCCCAGTGATCAAGTTCCTCACTCACTTAAGCCCAGTGATCAGATTTCTCAAGCCCAGTGACAAGGCTTCTCACTAAAGCCCAGAGATTAGGCTTCTGAGTCGAGCTTATTGATTAGGCTTCTCAATCGAGCCCAGTGATCAAGTTCCTCACTCAAGCCTATTGATCTGGTTTCTCAAGCCCAGTGATTAGGCTTCTCACTCAAGCCTAGTGATTCAGCTTCTTATTCAAGCCTAGTGATCAGGCTCCTCATTCAGTTCATTTTGTATTGTACACCACAGCCAGAACATAATTATGTCAATAGAGTCTGCTGGCTCTCTACTTTACTTCTTATATCGCAGCATTGCATTACAGCAAGCAATCAATAATAATGTGAGTTTCTTACCAAATTTCCCCTTTCAAGTCTAACAATCATGTAGACATTCATGTAAAAGACAGACTGGGACGTTTTTTTTATAAGAATTGTTCCAGTTTACTTTTTTGTTAATTCTCTTAATTTTATCATAAATTGGAAGCCTCTAGACCAAATATAAACACTCATTTAAGTGCAGAAATGATCACCCAGACTGGTATGATTATAGCTGTCTACAAAGCTGTGAATGCTGAATGGCATAGTCCAAAAACTTTCCCACACCTGATATTAAGAACTGGTGGGCAGTAAAAATGTTTGCCTGTGTGATCTTCATATCCATATTTGGCCCATTTCAATTTTCAGGCAAAACACCTCCTTCTGTCATGTTTTCTATAAGATTATGAGAATCCTGTATCTGTCAAATTGTTTGTTATTGGTTGGCATGAGATTGTAAATAAAAGAAAATGATTGAGTTTATATTTTCCTATTCATTTTGTTTTGTGTGTCAGGTATTAACCATATTTTTTAATAGAATAACATAGCATACTGAATTGAGTGGCAGAAGTTTTCAAAAAATTTTATGACTGAAAGATAAGAATGTATTCTTGTTCCACATATTAGTTCTTATACACCCTTTAGATTTTTGTAATATATCTCACCATCTATTCTATAAGCCATGTGACAATTTTGTTTTTTAAAAATCTGTATTTTGTCAATCACCAATCTTTATCAATGTTATTTGGATTGGCCTATTTTGCGAATCGAAATGCTCTCATTTCACATAGGTTAAACCCAGGACTTAAATTTGTATACATTACTGCCACCTGGAGTAAAAGTAGGGAACTAAGGAAAGGAAAGCAGATAATTTCACCCACAACACCCCTCACATAAAGTGATACAAATATATAAATACAGAGTTTAACAATGTGAAGAACATATTTAATGGATTTAGGTCATAGAATTAAGATTCCTTCAAAATGAGGGCAAAATAAGACATTGATTCAGATGTAGATGTTGGCAAATAATTGTTTTTTGTATGTGTAAAGAGTGATGGAAAATATGTCTTAGTTCTTCCACACTTTAAACTGTAATCTCAAACACTTATATTTGTGAAAAGCATAGATGTAATCATATATTTTAAAGTATTTAACTTTTGTTATATGAATATCACCTTAGTTTTACACATATCCATTAATTTTTGATTTGAAAAAACACCATTCGTTTTAGTCTTTTTATCAATAATGTCCTTCAAACATTATTAAGGTCTATAATCCACAATCAGTTTGAAGCATCGGGAGAGAACTTCGGGTGGTCTCGTATATTTACGTAACTGCCTTCGGCACACATGGTGGACAAACTCGTTTGCATGAGATTTTTAAATACTCAACTCTTTTAGTGATAATTCATATTTTATGCCATGATTATATCTAAAATGTTCCAAAAAAGTTTTATTATTCTTTGGATGGCATTAAATAAAGAAAATATAAATACTTGATATAAGTCACCAGCTGCAAAAACTGAGTCGAACCCGTTTTAACGGTAGTTAAAACGGGTTCAATTTAGCTAATGAAAAATTAAGACTAGCTGGCTAAGTTTACTTTTTCTGTGCTAAATTAACAAATAACATTACTTTGAACACATTTAAGCCAAAAAAAAAGTCTGTCCCAGTTTTTCATTGTGGATTATAGACCTTAAGTGTATTTTCGGGTGTTTCTGATTTTCCAAGGATTTTGGGTAATCTTATTTTAGGTTACCAGCAAATTAAAAACAAATAAAAAAAGCAGGCAGTTATCATATATATATATATATATATATATATCAATCAATCAATCAATCAATCAAAAGGGATATTTATAAAGCGCCCTTTCCGTAATGCTCAAAGGCACTGTACATAAGTCAATCTAGCCTACATTACTCATATGCCACGCTGAAAAGATTTATATGATAATATTGATCCTTCTTCATGCACTTTTATGTTGCTGGCTTTCCATCATCTGTACTGAACTGAGTTTTTGGCTCATTAATGCCCATTTGTGCTCATTTACATTCATTTGTACACATTTATGTTTATTTATCTCCATTTTTGCTCATTTTTGCTCATTTTTGCTCATTTTTGCTCATTTTTGCTCATTTTTGCTCATTTGTGCTCATTTGTGTTCATTTGTGCTTATTTGTGCTCCTAGGAGAGTAAGCGACAGGAGAGGATTGCCCTGGAATTACAGTTAGAGGAAGAACAGAAGCTTCAAGCCCAGTTAGCAGCCAAAGCTGCATCCAACAAACAGCACCTTATCAACTATGTAGCCCAGGTAAACATAATGTCCACCAACTCGGCATTCAGTAATCTCAAAATACAATGATCACATTTATAGATGCTCATACGGTCAACTATCTGCATAGGAATGAATAGATGTAATTTTCAATCGCTTTCCACACTTTATAAAACAAGAGGATGTTTCAACAATAAATGGGTATTTCTTGATTGCATAATTTTCATTACATATTTTAAAACTTGGCATCAAGAGACTTAGAAAAAGATTACTTTAGCATAAGTATTTTGAAAGTTTAAGACTGGATTATTCAACCCGAGATGATATATTGATGATGTATTTATAGGATCAGAAGAGACTGGAGGGAGAGTTATCTGCCCTACAACACCAAAAGGATGAAGAGAGGCACAGACTGGTGGACGCACTCTGCCAAGGTACAAAAACAAAAACACAGAGTAGGAAAGATTTTGGAACCTGACATTAAGGGTTTTGATCAGTTATGTCAGGTAGACTTGTGGTGAAATCTAATAGCCCATAACATAAAATAGTAACAATTGAAAAAATCTAGGTCAGTAGAATTTAGAAACCACTGGACCAACTGGCCCAGATGCTTCGGAAACCCTTTGAATAGAAGATTTAGAAACCTCTGGCCCAACTAGCCTTGCTTTATAACATATAAATTTTCTATGACCTGCCATATATGTATGATATATGAATGCTGTGGTTAAGATGTAGAAATGATGAATTGTGATGATGGAATTCCAGCTGAGAGAAGTGCTGAGGATCTATTCCGCCAGTTACAGGAAATGAACGAAAATGCCAAGAAAACGGAAGAACTGCTTGAACAAATGGAACAAGAAAGGTAGGGTGGTGAAAAAAGACTTTATTGAGCAGTCATTCTGAATGGAATATGATAAATTCATCAGCCGCACTATTATTTTCTTAAAGGAGATAGGTCATATTTGATAAGAGACATATGATGAGGACTGGTTTGTCCATTTATCATTTTAAACATAATAGAGATGGTCTTAATAATGTTGAAAATATTTATAACTTAATAATGTTGAAAATATCATGTAAAATTATTACGATTTTTATTTGCAAAACTATGTTTTTTTCACTTTGAAAGTTTAAAAAAAATTAGGGTCACTGATTTTGAACAAGGAGAGATAGAAAATCGGAAACAATGTTATCATTTTTTATGTCTTGTGTTAATGCCGGTGCCTAATGTTGTTTGTTATTATTGCAGGATGGAGGCTGAGCAGTGGTTCATCGTGAGGCAGGAGGAAGTTGAGCAGCTCAGGAGACAAGATGTCATTAGTGAGTCCACCCACACTGCTTACAGTCTACCTTTCAGTCCTTTAATTGAATATGATACAGACAGTGTCTGAAATGTGGTTTGACAAATGGTGTTCCCTTAGCCTGTTAACAGTCAGATAATTAGAAAAAAGAAGTCCTTAAATGCTGTTGGCCTTTGCTAAATGTTGATCGCTTAGGGCAACAGGACAAGCTTACATTTCAAACAATAAATGTAGATTTATGGCCATGCCCATTTGATTGACAAATCATTATTTTCAGTTGCCATGGAGAAAGTATTGGAGGAGTCAGCCATATTTGATAATGTAGTCAGGAAGTATTTGGGAGAGAAGGAGCATCTTCTTAGAAAGGCCATGGAAAGGTAGGACTTGGTGTCATGTCTTCTTGAGATCACAGAAGAAAATCATTAAACTGTACTACGATATTTGACTTCTCTGGTTTTGGATTATTTTACCTTATTCAATGTGAGTCTGGCAATGCAAAAAACAAACTATAAATGGTCCTGATATCCCACCAGATAGACTTGAATAATTTCACTTATCTCTAAATTTGATATAGAATATTTATTATATCTGAAAAAAAGCTCTCCTTTGACTCATAATGGTTCACCTCAGGTTCCATTTAAGCTGAGTTCTGACAATGAGTATTGAAACCTTTATTAAGCTATTGTTCATCGTGGTACATACATAATGCTTTTGGTTTACTTCAGTGAGTGTGCCACTGATGGAGAGTTGGAGAAATTTATGGAGAAACAGCAGCAAGACAAGCAAGACCTTGTCAACAAACTCATGAAAGAAGTGAGTTACTGTCAACCTTGTCTAAAAAACCATTGGAAATGTAAATTTCTACCAGTCATGACTAAATAGAAAATGTACTTAATTCTCATGGAAAATTTTATTCTTTATATATAAAAACTTTGAACATTTTTTTTTTCATTTCCACACCACTTTTTATCTCCTAACTCATGAACAATGTGAGTTCCTGTCAAATTGGGATCTGAAAACCCATTCAGCTCAGAATTTAAGGTTTCTGCCTGACTTAAATCCTGACTTAAATCCTGTTGTTTTTTTGCAGGAGTCCCTGCAGAGAGAGGCATTTGAGGCCTTACAATTGCAGAAGGATGCCAAGCATAGTCGGCTGACAGGCCAGATATCTCTGATAGAACAGGAGCTTACACAACTCACCATGCTCGAAGTGGAACAGAGAGAACTTAGATTTGATGCACAGCAGGTAATAACAAGTTCTCAGATGCTTAGTTCTGGCCACAGTTAAACTCAGCATTGTCTTTAAAGTTAATTATCAAAAGAGATGGCCATGGAGTTCTTGATAGTTGACTCCAATGAGACAAATGTTTGGGTTTTTTTTATTGTTTTTGTACAGTCTTTTCAACAGAAAACTACTGATATTGGTGCATGGTTATGTTAATGTACAGTTACCTATATTTTTGAGAAATTGTAGCACTCAATAATGAAAGTAGGTGATAGATTATAAGTCATAAATTGAGAAATGAGTAGACTTTGTGTGTGTGTTATGCAGAATATGTTGGCAGAGCGGAGGGTCACTCTCGCAGCGCTGCTCAGTCAACTCATGGGAGAGAGAGATAGTCGTGTCATGGAGCTCAGGAAACGATTGGTCAGTATATATCAATCAGATAAATAATAATTAAAAGTACTAACAAAACTGCTGTTGAGTGCTTTTTTTGGTCAAATTTTCTATTATTTTTCATGTATAATTTCTTGCCTATTTTCTACCTTACAAATTAGATTATGAAGTAAAGATAACATGAAGACAAATGGTATTCAAAGAAATGTTTTGTCCAAAATTGTATCATCCTCTATAAAGTACTTTTGCTGCTTTTGGTTTGACCCTTATCCACGTATTTCACATTAGTTTTTATTTATGATTGAGTAGATGGAGATGGAAGAACAGAGGGAGAATGACCAGACGGACTACTGGATGGTCCAGTATCAGAGACTAATGGACAAGAAACCACAAGCCATGATAGATATGGTATGTAGACCGCTAACATTATGACACATGAAAACTCAGAAGCTCTTCTAATAGATACATACAGTCATGGAAATTCTTGATGATAATATGTTCAATAAGCACTTTTGTTTTGAACAGGAGCGTCGGTTGGAGATCGCCGTGGTGGAGATCCTGGAGAACGCAGGGGCAGAGGAATACTTTGCCCAGTTTGCTAGACACCGCATCACCATAGAGACTCTATCTCAGATATCAGAGGACGACCTCAAATCTGTAAGATTCATCTTCATATTCTATATTGTTTATTGACTTATTTAATTTATTTCCCATGCAAAAAGTAAATGATAGGATTACTATCAGATATCAGATATTTAACCACACATCAATATTTTTGTTCAATTTGAGTTGAGTCAATAATATTGTTTTGTGCAACTATCTTAAGTTTATTGATCTCCCTCTTTCAGATGGGTGTGCATCAACTGGGTGTGAGGAAGGCTATTCTTACTGAAATAGACCGATATAAGGAACGCGAAGAAGAGGAGCACTCAGCTGCTGTACTGAAGGGGATAACCGAACAAAAGGTGCGTATCACACTTATCTTTAAGATAATAGTATAATAAATAATTTACATTGAATATTTATTTTTTATTGCTGCCAAAAATCAAATGGAAAAAATATTTTTTAGAAGCCGCAAAGCAAACCAATCACTCCCACGTGTCCTGAAGAAGGCGCCATTGGTTTCTTGGAGCCGTCAGCGCCCCCTGGCTCAGCTTCACTCTCGCCCTCCACACCATCTGAGATCATAGCACGTGGCATCAACTCAGAGTGTGTGGTGTGCATGGAAGTCATGGTAAGCTTACTCAGTCACTAAACGTTCCCAAAAGATTCATACCAAAGAAATTGTTATTAAAAAAATTAATTTGCTTCATAATTGTTCTCATAGACATTGTCAGTTACTTAAAGCATCAGTTCTTAATTTTTGTGGTTCTTCTAAAAGGGTTTCAGGCAACACTTTCTAGTTAAAATGGAGTACAATAAGTCTGAGCACTCATTTATTCTAATCTTTTTTTTTGGCAGTGGGATCCTGTTTGGTCCATTGAGAACTGTCCTGTGATAACTAGTTTGGTCCAGTGTATGTGATATGGTCCAATGTATGTGATATGGTCCAGTGTATGTGATATGGTCCAGTGTATGTGATATGGTCCAATGTATGTGATATGGTCCAGTGTATGTGATATGGTCCAGTGTATGTGATATGGTCCAATGTATGGGATATGGTTCAGTGATATGCACTTTATATGAATGATATAGTAAGAACCTATTTGGTCCACTGAGAAACTATTTGGTCCAGGAATAATGGATTGAGTGGATGTCTAGTAAGTGATTTTCAGGAATGAGGAAAAATAAGTTTGGTATAAAAATATCTTGTATCTGTAAATAAATTGTTGATTTGATGGTTTCAGTCTGAGGTGCTGTTCCTGAACTGTGGTCATGTCTGCTGCTGCAACTCCTGCTCCGACCAGGTGGAGGAGTGTCCCTTGTGTCGTGGAGCCATCACCGCACGCATCAAACTCACCTACCCACTGCTAGCACCTTCTGCCTTGTAGCCCCACCTGCTGGACCATAGAGAAACTACAATTGATGATAATAACACGGTGTTAATTAACATTGATAAATTCATAGTGTGAGTCATGATGTTATTAATGAATTTAAAAAACTTGTTGCCAGATCTTTCCTACAAAATATAATGCATGTTTACTTTATGCTGTGTCCAACTCCATTTTGCAAAAAACAAGCCAGACAGTTAATGTGCGACTACCAACATGTTCCTTCAGGGTGGCATAAGGGCCAGTTCAGGGGATTTTGCTATGTTGTAAATGGTCATTGGCAAACCACAAAGGGCCTGCAAATTACTGTCAGATACAAATGAGTTTTCAAGAGATTTGGTTAATTCACCATTTGGTTAAATTTGTCAGAATCCCAATTTAAAGGTTCTGTTGTCAGACTCCCACAGTCTCTCACTTGCTTTCCCTGGAGGTACACATTTTCAATGCACATTATAAAGTCATTAATGAGTCAGTTACTTTATGATGGAAACACTATAAGTAAAATATATAAAAAGTATATAAAGAAGTTTTCATTCAAATATAATGTCCATATATATGAGATTTATTTTCGCAACCTTTTGAAATATGTAGGAACACATGTATAACAGGACGTTTTAAAATGGCCATTTGAGACTTTGCAAGTCATGGTAGTTAACTAGCTTCTTAAAATACTTTAATTTTGCTGCATATTACTGTGTTTAGTTGTTTCTCAGTTTCATTGTGCTGAAATGAACTGTGCACCCAGCCATTTGAGGAAGAACTGTCAATTTATTTTCCTGGATTTTTTCCACATTTCATTATTTGAACCCAGTTATACACACTCCACCCTCTCAGGGAAGCTGTTCATGGGAAACCGGCTCATGAAAAATATGTTATATAAGTAATATGCAACAAAAATAAAGATCTTTGCAGCCAGGTTCACACAAAAAACACAAGCTTGGTTTAGCAAGTATGCATAACGTTAATTCACAAAGTATGATTTCACATTTAGCTGATTAAGAAACAATTATTTGATTTGTATCTTTTCTTGCATTTTTACCAATACATAAATACATAATGAAACTGCAGATTTCGGGATTCTTCACACAAGAATACCCATTTAGATTTTTTACATTTTATATTAGCTATGAAGCTTTTATACATTTATTGTCCAGAAGTCTCTACAGGTGACTGTGTTTGATGTAGCTAGAATTGTAAACTTTAAAGTCATATTCCCTGCAAATTATTCCCATGTCAAGGTTGAGGTAGTTCCTTAAATATTAATCCAGGAATAATAATATTTTGCAGTGACTATCACTTTAAGTTGAGAATTTAAAACTTGACTCGTATATTAGAAATAAGGTTAGAAATAGATAGATATGTTATTTTCTCAAAGAATTCAAATATTGTTTACTTTCAATTGATAAACAGATTAGATAGCCCCATATAATGAAAATGAAAAAAAAGATCTTCTATGCTCACTGAAAAATATATAAAAAAAAACTCTCACAACATATTTTGTAATTTAAAAATATGAATAATATTCAGGCTTGGCTGCCATTTTTAGCTATGCTGATGTTGTCACATGTCAGCATATCTTCTGCAGTGAAGGGGGAAATTTCCTGTCATTCTGTCTGTCTGTCAACTTCAATTTCTCCTCTAAAACAACAGAGTGGAGGGAATTCTTGTAGGTGAGATGTTGTATTGTCAAAGGACTAATTCTATATATTCTCCATGAGGCTAAGATTTTCCCATATTATAAATTTTAAATAAATCAAATAGCTGTCACCGAGTCTTTAATACTGTGGCTTCACCTCAGCATTGAACAAATCAGACAACTGCAACATCCAATTCTTCATTCTTATCATCATATTTTAGGCTCAGTTTGATACTTTCAGAATAAAGGAAAAACACCTGGAACATGCATATTCACCTGGAATGTCCAGTGGCTCACTCTATTAATCAAAATATAGCCCCAGCTTGAGACTTTTTGAAATAAAGAAAGGTGGGGTGATGGAGTTTACAACAAAGACTTTGTTCAACCTGTGACTTTGTTCAACCTCCAAAATACTTTGGATGATCATGAAGTATAATGTAGGCACTTCCAGGAAATATGCACAAAAAGCAATGATCAGCATAGCTCATATTCCAGTAGCCTATGTTTCTATACTCAGAAGGACCATGTGTCTAAGGGATAGTGAACATGCCAGATACTGGTTATTTTCTTTTAAAAATGTAGGATACATATTTATATTGTTTCTGCTATTAAAAATTCAAGAACTAAAAGATATTCAGGATAACAAGTTTGAGTTTTTTTTAAATAATTCATCTCTTTGCTTTCTATTACCTTATTCATTATGATTTTTAGATTAATTTGAATCTGTTAAGAATCACCAGATAATATATATATGTAGTTCATTGTGAATTTACCATTGAAGTATTTTAGTTTATTAGTCTGTTGATATTAATATTATAAAAAATATGATAATGATTGTTAAAAATGGGTTTCTCTTTGTTATATATACCAAGGGTTTAACTAACCAATTACAAGTGTGTATTTAGATGTGATGGCACAACACTTTAATTAATTGTAAACATTGTGTCTGAATGTAGTGCAATAACTGAATCACATTATGACTGAGTTTATTATTCAATGAAGATGTATTTTTTTTCCATTCTTTGTTCCAATTAATTCTTACAACAACAACAACAACAACAACAACAACAACAACAGCAGCAACATGAAAACACAAGAAGCATGGAATTACTTTGTGATGTAAACTGTGATATATTACAATAGACATAATTTGTTTGTGTAGAGATAAATTTGCAAAATGTCTCTTGAGGACACTGAGATAGAGTGCTGGTGGAGATGCGGCAGTCTGGTTGAGTAGAAGTGAACTGAAAGTTTCTCATAATATTCATAGCAACACACATTGATTGAGCGAGCATCTGCTCGGAGGTCACATAGTATTACCACTGCTCAGTTTTGGAAACTTTAGAGTAAGGAGCAGTTTTGGGATCTTATAATTTTCAATTCTTCTCTTTGAAAAAAAAGAACATTTTAGATCCTGTGATTTTCATTACTCTAAAGCCTTTGAATAATGAATGGTTCTTTGATTGTTTGATTTTTGTAACATACAGAGCTAAGATTTTTGACAACCTTTTGGCATTCAGTACCTGAAATCCTTAGAATTATGTACCTTGGATATTCTGGGAACAGTTAATTTTTCTCTATAAAACTTTGTCAATAACCCTTGCATTCTCTATTTATTACATAGATTTATATTTCAAAGAGCAAGCGAATGCTGATTCTTCTTTCCTGAAATTACTGTGCCATAAATCTTATCTGATTATGACGAATAAACACAGCCAGGTTTAAAGTATTATTTTCATGTATTAGGCTTCATATAAGAGGCACGTGTGCATAATCATGAACTTAAAAATCAGATATTCAATAGATTTAGAGTACTACCCATGCAGAGGTGTAACAAAACATATTATCCAAATTAGTATTGCAAACTTTCAGAAGTTGTGACGGTTCCCAATGTTGTATGTACAGTAATGCATCAGTAAAATATAAACAAATGTATACACTGTTTGAAAATAGGCAAGGCACTACTTTCTTGTGATTTATATTATGTTTTTTTTAAGAGAGGACATAAATTGTTCTGCTATCATGATGTATCCTTCCAAAACAACCTTGCTCCCTATATTTTTAGGCAGCTGAACAATCAAATTGCATTGGTACAAGACTATTCCAAATAAATAGAAACATGCTTATTTTTATGTGGTGTATATACAGGATAATCAGTCTTTTATCTCCCTCTCTGTAAATGTAAATGCTTCACAGGGGTATGGTGACAATATAGTGATTGTGTGTATTTCCTCCATATGTGTGTATGTGTGACTTTTCTTTTATATAAATATGTACAAATGGGCATAATATACTCCTCCGACATCGAGTAGAACGCTTGTCTCATACCATGTTTGCCTTTTAATTGTGCAGATTAAAGATGTTCTCAAGGTAGTAGCTTCATAAACTCTTGTCATCTTACACTGGTGCATGTATATATTCTTATATACTACATTTTTTTCTGAAATAAGTGAACTTTTTTGTACTTTGTAAAAAAATATATAAATATATATATATATATTTATCCATATAAAAGCAGAGACTGAAATGTTAATGTAGTTCTATGAGCATTCTGGAATGCAAAACCATTAAAGACTTAAAAAACAAAAACCATTGTTTTAAATGGCCAACTCACAACATAAAGCAGTTGGTATAAAAATGTGGTGCCAGTTGTGGATCAGGGTTAGAAGCAGAAAAGTATAGCAATTTCTGCAGAAAAGGGTGTATTTAGTCCCATCCCTTAACTGGCACTATTCATGATCTGTAATTTTGCTGATACGATAAAGGTAGGAAAATTGAGTTTACAGGTTATAATAATATTTAGCTTACTTGTATGGAAAAGCTTACAAAATAGTTTGCTCACAAAGACTAACACTTTACATTCATGTTCAACATAAAGCCACTACTGACGGCAGTGAAAATATGTTAAAATTACAGCACCTCCTGCCCTTCACCTAAATGACCACTTATAGACATGGCTCTTTTGCTCAATGAGATGTGCTAGTTTGGCAGGTTACAGTTTTGATGGAATTATTTGGTTTCCTGCCCTCCTGTGGCTTCTCTTGTAAACATGAAACTTCCACAACGAAAAAACTATTAATTGCTTTCTTCTCTGCATGGCACAGGTTCCTCTTTCAAACTTCACTTTTATGTTGTACAGATATTAGATTTTAAGGAAAATGTTATAATATAAAAGAATATAAAATCTTTATTGTAAGCATCTCAAGTATGATATGTAAAGAATTGTTCTTGAATCTCGTCTCTACTGTCTATCTCTTTATCTTTCCATCCTCTTGATGTCTGAATTATCATTTCCCCAGGAAATGTTTAAAATGGTTAATTGCAGCACTTTAGAGTATTGTTTTGGAATGAATATCACTGTATTATATATTCCCAAATTTGGTAAGCATGAGTTAGGTAAGTGCAATGTCTTATTTCTGGTTACCAGGTTAAATTAAAATGATTAAAAAGAAGAAAAATGCTTCATCCAGATGGGTGACAAAAATAACCAGGAAAACGGTGTTTTGTATATGAGCTTTAAATAAGTTAGAATTGAAAGAAAGTAAAAAATGAAAGTTTAAAATGAGTTTTACGATTTTCATCTTTCGAAACCAGAAACTAGACATTTGTGTGTGTTGACCTACCGTAAATGGAAAAAAAATGTATATACATATTAACTTCTTTTTTTTCATAATCTGATACAACTTAAAATGTGGACTATATGGGTCATATAAATTCTCCAAAATAAACTACCGTATTCACTTAAGTTTTAGGTATTTTCAGATTGTCTGTTGACACAAAGGATGAAACTACAGTAGACCATTCAAGAGGGCAATGATAATCACAATATATACAGTGTCTTTTATCTGTATGTCTAAATATATCCTTGCAAAAGTTAATAAATATGGATGAAAATAAATCATGTATTTTGTTTTATTTCAATTGCCAGTGGCAGTGTTTGATTCATATTTAAAATGGGCTCTACCTCGATTCTAGTAAGTTAAATACTGGTGCACAATGTTGTGTACTTTTTTGCACAAAATAATATTCATACTTAATTCAAGGTTGTGAAAGATGTCATGAGTCATGCTATTTCAACATTGAAAATGTGACAACAGTAAAGATTCCTTGTCATCCTGATTTTATCCTTACTAAATGCAGATAATTGTTTTAAACACAAAATCAAAGTCAAACAAAAAGGCAGAGTTAAACACCACACAAAAAGGTCAACCTGAATATCACACCACCATGTCATTTCTAAAGTCACAATTTTATTTCTGCATGCAACACAAATTATATATTTCATATTGAAGTTGACTTTTTCCATGACTGAGCATCTCAGGCTCATATTCTTTGGAGATTATCAAAAGGGGGTGTGAGAAGAGTCTGTAAGAGCATTCTCAGATTCTGATTCTGGTGAGATCATCACTTTTTGTCTTTCTGTTACATTTAATGGGTTATAAAAATTCGATTTTTCAAAACAAGATTTTAACGAATTTTTTGTATATTCTGAAAATAGCTTATCGATTTTCCACGCATTTGCAAGTGATCATTAGTCAATACACATTACATAAAATTAAAGTACAAAGGGCGGGAAATTCGCAGGAAGTTCTACACTTTCCGCGCATGCGCACACACTCTTTCCTTAACATGGCGGCAGCCAAATAGGTCGTGAAGCCAGGTAATTTATTAACGTGAATTTCTTTCTACATATGTACCGAATTCGCCAATAACATATCAGGTTCAGTTACTGCGGTGATGTTAATTTTACCTGTCAATAATTTTGGCCCATCGATAAGGCGAAGCGTGTCAAATCGGCAGCTATTGACTCACAAGTTACCGAAGTAGGTTGTTGTTTTCAAAGAAGAGGCGCTAACAGTGGCATCGTGGTTCCTGGTAAATAACTGTTGTGACTGAAAATTCTCACAGAAATGTTTTGACAGCGGTTCAGTGTTTAGACGATTGCATACAGCGCCCATTTACACCATTTAACTGCGTGATAATCTTTATGTTCTGATGGCAAACATAGCTTTTTCTGTGAAGATTGATCAATCAAATTATATTTTGTGTTTATGGATGAAATCTATGAAAAGACATTATTTTATAATTATGTCTCGAATTAAAAAACAAATCATATTGAAAATCTTAATGACCATTTCATCACAATTTCTCCAACTGAACATGCAAATTAGCACTACAGATGCAATATTTTGAATTTTTCAGCACAGTGACACACACAGTATGACTAATTTGAGAGTAGTTTTGAGAGTAGTACTATTTAAATGCTCATCACTTTTGTGTATTTTGGTGATAGTCAGTTATTCAACAATACCACATTACATGGGCAGTTGATAGGATATGAGGGGTGCATTGATAGGATATGAGAGGTGCATTGCATAATGTTGTGGAGCGCAGATCGATGGAGTGTTTTTTCCTTTGATTATTGGCAAGTCAGCCTTGCATCACTGCACACTCATTAACAGTTATACACAATGTCTGACATAAGATGGAAAATGTTGCTTGTCCTCAGCTTTTTTCATCAGTCAAACAATATAAAATAGTAGAATAAATTGCTGGCCTTTGCAAAAAGGTGCTGCCTCGGGCAACAGGGCAAGCTCATTTTGAACACTGGTTAAATGTGCACCAATTTCTGTTGTAATTTTTTTTTTTTTTAATGAATAGCTATCATTTGAATCTTTTCTTCAATGACGCAGAGACATTTAAATCGTCTAAATATCTCTGAATGACATGAAGAATATTTTGTCCTGCATGTAACATTTATGCAAGGCTATTGATAATAAGCAAATGTTTTGAATGAGAAAATCCTTTGATCATTAGCCCGACATGTACATGTGGTCAGCAAAGAAAAAGAATTATAATTTCAGAGTAGTTGGGAACTGTTCACAGTCCACTCAGAAATATGTTATTCAAGCATAAATGGCTATTTAATACAGGCCTCCCAAAGTTATTTTCTCAGGAAAGTAAAACATGAAAGCTTGCCATACTTTTTTGGCATACTTTTTTTATTTTTGGCATACTTTTTTTTATTATTATTTCTTTCTCCAGTATTTTCTAAAAGTGTTCCTCAACACAGCCCCAATGATCTGGTTTTTTGAAATACAACAGCAGTATTCAAAGCTTTGTGAATGCGTGTTAGCATGATGTTGAGTTGGGGAGCAAAGCTCAGCCAAACAAATATATTGATAGGGAGGAGGAATCTGACATTGACTCCCATAAGATGTTACCAGAAAAGGGGCTCAGTATATTTGGTGATTCATTAAATTGTTTGATAGCACACAAAATCTGCAATGCCGGGGGGTGGAACAATATATCTCTGCACACAGTAAAGTGACTTATCTATTCCTACAAATTGGGATAAGGTGTTTAAATCCTTGTAAAACCAAATAAATTTTAATTCACTTTCCATTATGATGTCTTCAACATACAGGTCTAGGATTTCTATTCCCAAATCAGTTCAAGCCAGCGCTTATCTGAGGTTGAAATGCCAAGCTGGATTTATAATGGAAATCATCCTTATCAGGCTTTGACATTAAGGATTTTGGCTTTGAATTTTCTGTAAAATTTGTTTCAACTGAAGTGTACCATTACTCAGTTCCCTTTTACTATGATACTTGGGAAAGTGAATCTCCTGACATTTTAATGCAGTCTGGGAATCTGGGCCCAGACTCATGAAAACACTTTCGGGCTTGTACAACTTCCCTTGTTACTAGCTCGACTGTCTAGTAGCTAATCATAATTTTTCAGATATTGGTTAAAATGTCCTTTTGTCATTTGATTTATCTATCTTGATATTAATTGCCCTAACAATGTACAGCACTGGTTTGGGCTAGTACACTTTGATTTGGGCTAATGCATATCACCACTTACTAGTCTGACTGTTTCAGGCCCTGACATAAAGAGAAAAATGTTGGTTGCCCAGTTGTGCCACTAAAGCATGAGAAGTGGTGGCCCGAACTTTCTAAGGATAATATGATGTGTGATACAGTAAAGAGCATTGTACATAAGACTGTTTAGTGTCTGAGTGGGGGATACTTGTCCCAATCAAATATTGATTGTGATATGATATCTATCAAGGATTAGAATAATAATATCGAGATAATTTGGGCCACTGAAAGACCAAAAATATGGTTGCCCAACTGGGCCACTACAACGCAGCATTCACTGGCCCGAACAGAGGATCTGGTGGCCCCGGCCACCAGGCCAGTGCGTATGTTAAGCCCTGCTGTTTAGTAGCCTAAAATGTATTTTGGCCTAGACTGTAATGTACCTGTAGGATTTGATCTCAGTGGGATGCCCATTGGCTTTCCCGAGTAAACATGCAGATTTTTTTCGTAGTTCTTCCTGAGAAAAGAGCAAGACAAGAATTAAATTGTTTAACTTATAAAATCAGAGAATGAGTGATATGTTAAAAAAATGGAACCAAATGATTTTGGCCAAATCCATTTAATATGTGACCATCAGCATATCTCATGATTTCTTTCCTGCTTCACAATGGTAATAGACTGAAACTTAAGACACGTGGCCTTGTAATTAGCTGGTTTTCCTGGCAGTGATAGTTCTGTTATTATTGGTAAAATAGCATACAGCTCTATATTAGGGTGTACTTTTTGCTTTTAGATAGTTTTAGAATTGACACAGAAGTAACACCTGCCCCTGGGTCCCCCTTTTCTTTTCCACAATAACAAGAAACTGTAAATTCTGTAAATTCAACAATTTTTAAGCCCAAATATAATTTATGGTTTGCTAATTCAATGTAATAATTTTAGATATTGAAAAGTCCTTTTTATACTGACAATTGCAGTCCTGTTTCCCTTTAAATACTGATATGATATCTGGAAAATTGTAGTGCAAAGTTCATGGGCAAGATTGATGTGACAGACAAAATGAACTCTTGTGGTAGTTTCCTTTTTAAATAAACTTAAGCAGATGAACGTTGCAGGAATGTTGTCAAGAGAAGAGAATAATTGAAAATATTTTTTATTGCTTGAATTAAGAAATAGATTCCCAATTATGTAAGACAGCATATATCTTATCTATAAGCTGGAAGACAAAATGAAATCCTATTTATTTGATCTATTATCTGATTGGTTTTTCAATTAATTATAAATGGTCACAATGTAAAAGTGTTGATTCAAAGATTTCTATGTATTTTTAAGAATGACACGGTTAGGAAAAGAGAGAATGGAGTGTTCATAGTATCATACAGGTAAAGAGGAAAAACAAACATAATGTTAACCCAAACAAAGAGTTTTGTTTGTTGTTTGCTATTTATCTTGGTTCTTTCTTAACAAGAAAGAAGATGCATGTTTTATTTGCACACTGCTATGTGCATATACAGGCACGAATAAACATGCCTTAACAAGGGCAACACACAGAAAATATACACCCTAAAATCTAAACATTTTTCAAAATCATTCTGAAGTGATTGATGAAAGTTCTGTCTATCAATTCCATGCTAAAACATGAGGTATATACATTAGGATTTGTAGAAGTTGGCTGGAATGATTTACAGTGGAAATGCTATGGTCTGTTATTTATTGTATAATCTTTTTTCTTTTTTTCATAGTGATTGCTTCTTCTTTATTTTGGACACCAATCTTTTCTTGTTAAAATTTGTTTTCAAAGAGCTTCATGGCTCGTTCATTATTTTAAGAATTCTGTGGTTGTTTAATAATAGCGTTTTTATTGGAACTATTAGAGAGCATATTATACTTGCATAATCTTGCTTGTATGTTGTAATGTTATAACCAATATCAGGCCTTGACATGAAGGCCATTGAACTGAGGGGGCATAGATCAACTCCAATTTACTGGCCAATAACATAAAACAGTGAAGATTAAAAAAGAAAACCACTTATATCTGGGAAAGTAGGACTTTAAAACCACTGACCCATCATAGCATGGAAGTTCCCAGGCCAGTGTTTAATGTGAAACCATGAATAGGAAAGTAATAGTAAGTTTATACATGAGAATCACTTTTGGTTTTATATTGTGTTTGTTGGAAACATACAAAACTTATGAACACAGGTAATTGATCTCCTAACTACCTCTGCCTCCATTGCACACTCAATGTTTTGCCAAGGAATATGAAAAAAGCCATGTTATTAGTAAATATGCTTAAAGCTCCCCCCTTAATGCATATCATCAGATATATAGGTCCCATTATACACATAAAAAGTGTTTACCATAAAAACACCTCAGACAAGACAAAGCCAGATAGGATAGTGAGAAAAGGTTTGATATTGTAACTGCTTACTTTTAGTCTTATCAAAGGTGAGTATCAGGCATCTGCAATTAGTGAACCATGTTCATGGAAATAAACTGATAGTATAAATATTCATGATCTGCAGCCAGGTCTGGTTGCAAGTTAGGGCTTGGAGGCAGAGCAGTAGACCAGTAAAGGATAGACTACCTCTGCTTAGCAGAGTATCAAAACCTATTAGAGTTCAAGATGTTTGATACAGCTAATGTCTATCAGCCTTGTGACAATAATTAAGACAAGCATTTTGTCAGATAGCGAATACCAAGTCACATTTACTAGATCCATTAATTATAGAATGAGTCATATAGACAGTAAATTCATGATAAAAATTACCTTTTTTTTCAAAATGTTAAGTGAATATGTTTCTGACTTGTGTTGCTCTGTCATGAAATTTCAGACATTTTCCCTTTGACCTGATAACTTTTGTTTATATGATTTATATCAGATGAACACATCATGATCACGATTTATTCAGTGAAACAGTACCAATTAGCCAATTAACACCAAAAAGTCCCTTATCCCGTGATGAGGTCAGCGAGGCTAGTTTACCCTCATGGTTGGATGGTGGTAAAGAGAGAGCGGGATAAATATTATGGGCTATTTTCAGTGCCGTTTGAAATGGTTTTATAGGTCTCATTATTGCCAGTGGCAGTGAGTTGGGGAGGACAGATACTGGGGCTGTTCCAAAAGTTGAGCTCACTCCTTCTGCAAACATGCACAGGCCTCAATCAACATGTGACATTAATTTGTGCCTCCCTGCATTGTTGATAATGAAATGCAATATGTCACTTCCTCGTTTTTGAACATTCAGTTACTAATGCAAACAAATGCTTCTAACTTTGTGCGCATAAAACACTGGGATTTGCCAGCCAGGCTGCTGTATTCAACACTGAGTTTTTTCAACCAAAGATGGCTTGGTGCAACATATATGTACATGCAGGTCCCTCTCTTGTCACATGATCATGCTATAGAACAGAGAGCAAGTAAACTAAATTACAACTTCCATAAATTTGTAACGGAAATGGACAAAATAAGTGTTTTCAGAAGAAAGGCACGTCACTCCCTGCATCTTTGATATATTTTGGCACTTTATCCACAGGATTGTGTCAAATGTTCCAAGGAAAACAATGCAGGAATTCAAAAAAGCTATGTTTTATTCTCCACAAATACTCAATAATTTTGACCAAACTTACTGTTATTATGTTTATAAATGTGAGGTGAAGTTTGGTGTGATATAATGTTTGTTTTTTTGTGTTTGCTGTCATCATGGTACTGAAAGCCAGTGTGCTTATCAATTTGAATTTTGCTCTTTGGAGAACACTGCAATTTGTGTCTCAACTCCTATTTTATTTCAATAGTATTTCCAATTTCTCCTTTCTATTTGTGATCATCTCATTTCACCACATTTTGCAAGCAAAGAATATTTGGACAATACTTTTGGAATTTTCATTGGAATTTATCAGAAAATGTCAAAGGCATTAAAATTTCTTTTAAGGAATTAGAGATTATTGAAATACTGCAAAGGAAATATATGGAATATTTCTATGTTGAAGCATTTTATTTCCTAAACCATATTTTGCGTAGTTTCTAAGCAGTGGCCACCAACTAAGTGTCCACAATGTTTGGCTGACATATCTGTCTAATAATGGCTGAACTTTGAACCCTCCCTGCAATTTAGACAATTAAAACATTTGCCATGTTGCATGTTTGTTGGACAAGTAAAATGACTGCTTCCCTTCCTGCATTCATGTGCTGGTGACAAGAAAATCCAAACTACAGCAGCTAGTTGCTTTATATTTTTTACCCACTTTTGCAAGTGAGGGTTAACAGCCATGTTTTATGAAAATAAAGTTTTGAATATTCATTCCCAAGTGTTGAATATTCATGCCCAATGATACGCTCTACAGAACTTCTCTCTCATATCAGTCCTGGAAAATGTGCATCAAGATTTGACACAAGTCATGACAAGTCATAAAAATCAGGCTGTGGACTGATTGGTCATTGTCAAGACACCTACCTGATCCCAATTGACTTTGACAGTGGCTAATTCTGATTGGTTTATATTTTTGTGGGCAAAACAAGCATTTATGACTCAGAGAAATTGCAGATTTTGAATGATTTCAGAAGATTGAATGATATCATGTCGTGGCCAAAAATATTAAAATTAAGATTTAAAGGCATTGGCTTGGCAAACAAAGTTTACAACCTAAAATAACCACAAAGACTCTTTAACACTTGTTTTATTCTTATTTGAGTGCATGTATATGGTCACCTAGCACAGTTAGGAACAGTATCAGCTACATTTCTAACATATGAGAAATTATTCTCATTGAGTCCTGATTCCCACAGAGTTATACATTGAGGAAATGTAGAATAGAGAAGACAAGAATTAAGGTGGTTTTGTAGAACATTTATCTACACAAGAACATTTTAAACTTTTTTTATTTCACAAACTTTTGAAACTACCGGTAGATAGTTTGTGAGTGGCACAAGACTGAAGTCAGCACAGTACCATTTTAGCACTGATTATACAATGATAGAAGCAATGTATTTCAGTATTCGTGGGTAATAATTTTTTTCCACATCAGACAATTTGGCCCTGCCATTTCCTAACTGTTGGTCAGTTATGAGATTCTTGTTCATTAATCCTTCAGTCACATTCAACACAGATAATTGCCTTTATGAAAATCTGTTATGGACCTTTTCGTTGGTTATACCGATAGTTACAAAAGAAAGAAAAATGTATTTTTTAAAAACTTTCATTACCATGATGTTCTTGTAATAAACTTCTTTTTTTCTTTTTTGCAGGCCAGTTGTGTTGCCGGCATGGACAGAGAAGACAAAGCAGCTTCCAAATGTACTATTCCCGGTGACTCTCACGTTCCTAATGGACACGTGGCTTCTGTGACTTCACGGACAACTGCCAAGAGGAAAAAATCATTGGATGTAGAAGCCAATAGTGATGCAAAGTGTGCATCTAGTGACGAGTGGAAAACTGACAAAAATGATAATATGCAGACATGTGATTCTTTAGAACATAGTACAGAAAACTGCGAGATTCCCCATGAAAGCACAGCTGTGATAGAAAAAGTCGATACAAAACCCAAAATGAGGGCGAAAATGTCCATGTCGCCCAACAAGTCGACCTCTGTGACGCCCACGACAAGTACATTCACCATGCCTGTCAAGGCAAGTGCCAGGAAAAGCATGAACGCCTTGGTGTCGCACAATGAGCGTGCCAAGAGTGTTGAGACCAGCAAAGTGCCAGACCCAGTCAGCACGTCGGCCACCGAGGAATCCCCGGCTAGCAGTGAAAACCAAGCCATTGTGCAAAATGGCAAGGAAAACACAAGTCCTAGAATGGGCGAGGGCTTACTTCAAAGCTCAGAAAAGGCCATGGACATCAATCAGGAAAAAGCTCCCTCCCTTAATGGCGACAAATCTCAGGACGGTAACAGCATAAACCCGAAGCCTTCATCTGAAGAGTCTGAGGCAAAAGCATTGCCAACGACAGAGACTGGGAGAACGACTCCCTGTAAGACTGTTCCTAAGGCCAGGAAATCGTGTCACTCCGCAGCATCTATGAAAATTAGTCCAGCCAAATCTGTGATTGGATCTTCGCCTTTACATGCAGTAACATTGCAATTGAAAGAAATCGAAAGGACGCTTGGTATAAAATCGGAAACCCTTTCTAAAATCGATGCAAAAACATTAGATAAATTGATATTAGACAAGGCAAATGCAAAATCGAAAAGTCCATCTGTGGAAAGGGAAAGTAGGTCAGCCTCTCGGGAGAGGGAGGTAAAAACAAGTGCTTGTTCAACCCCTGTGAGGGCCTCAAGTGTTCCAAAAGAAAGTACCACTCTAAGTTCCCAGGATGAAATTAGCTCAAAAATAGAATTATATAAACTGTTTCAAAAGAATTTTGACAAATGCAGCATCCCAACTGCCACTACCAATTCAAATGATTCTATAATTAATCAAAACTCAGATTGCAAATCAGATAATGAATTTAATGCAGCTGAAAGCATTGCTCAGGAAAATTTTTCCTCAAATGAGGTAAATGAAAACACAGGTATTGATGGGGAGACAGTAGAGACAGGTGATGTGCCGAAACCTGAGGACAGTAATATGTCAGAGGCGAAAACAGGAAGTGGTGCAGGCGTGCGCAAAAAACGGCGAAGACGTATGGGCTCGTACAACTTGCCACGCTTGCACAGGAAATCTGAAAAGAAAGGAGTGAAACTTTTGGGTGGGCGGCGATTCTCGGGTGGCGATCTTGACACTGCGAGTGTCAGCAGTGTCGGGAGCACCCAGAGTGGAACCCAGGTGGCACCACACAATAACTTTGACATTGATAAACTGGGGAGTGAGAACCTGGACAAAGACCAAGAGAAATCGGAGACTGGGGGCGAAGAAGACACAGAGAACGAGTCAGAATGGATGGACACAAATGAAGCACCAACCAATGATATGCCAGAAAAAAATATAAAACCTGTGCTGGAAGATTCGACTGAGGATACCGTTTCTTCCGCAGCAGAATCGTCTGATACGTCATGCCGACCACCAATCCGGATGACCATCAAAGGCAACAGGGTCATCCGGCGGAGAAGACGCGTGGCGACAAAGTGGGTGCATAGTAAGTCTAAACTGAAGAAGGAGAAAATGGCCAAGGCCGTGGCCAGGGAAGACAATCCAAGTGATTCCGTTCAGAATTGTAGGGAGGAGAAAGCAATGGCGGAGGGGTCAGTGAGTGGGGAGGTGGAAGCTGATAATGGCAAGACAGCCGCCTCGAAATCTGCCAGTTCCAAGTCCACATTGCAAGAAAAGGTCAGTGATATATCTTATTCAAAAATTAGGTTGTGAATTGCTTCATGTTGTATTTTGAATTCATATTCGACATGAAGATTCTTGTAGATCTGCATTTGATTTTGAATCAAATGAGGCTTTTTAGTAAATATATTGCAATTTAGCCTATTGTTATATCTGTCTTGTGCATATACTGTGTAATGGGAATTTTTTGTGCATCAGAATATTTTCATATTTTCATGAATTTTTGCATCTTTGTATCAGAAAGCAAAAAAAAAATTGAATTCCATATGTTTAGATTTTAGATGTGGCACAAAACTTTGGTGTGATTGAACTGGTTTGGCCTGGAAAGTTGCCCTTGCCAATCCTGAGACGCTATTTCGGTTGATTTGATCATTAAAGATATAAGGAAAGCAAAAGCATTCCAATATTTTCATAATTTTCTTCACAAAATATATCAGCCTGTATGAAACAAAATTATTTTCATAACTGCTATTTGAAAAAGAGAAACTTTCCTTTTCTATTTTAAAAAATGGAGCATTGGTTTAAGAATGTTAGTGAATCATTTATTCTGTGTTTCCAGTTCACAGAAATTTCTCATTATACAGTATATGGTTCCAACTTTGATTTTTGCTAGGTGTAGATATATTTATATATGCTTATGTGTAAGCATACTTTTATATTTATTTTTCATTCCACTCAGTCTCAAGAGGTTAGTAGCATTTTCTGACCAGTTATAATTTCTTTTAGATTTCTCAGTTAAACTATTCCTTTGAAAAGATGGCACAAGGGACCAAAGATAGTGTTGTAAGTACAAATGTCCATCACAAACGAAAATAATCAGAAACCAAGGATCTTAAAAACCTTCTTGCAAAAATTAACTCCCAGGGGAAGCTTTGAATTTTTATTATTATCATCAATAAAATTTTTGTTTTGTCGCCAGACTTAGACAATGCTGAACAAGATGACATAACACTGCATGACCAAATGATGTCAAGCTATGGCTAAAAAGTGCGACTTTTGGGTCATGTTTATGCATGACCAAAGAGAAGTTTGACTTCAACTGATAAAACAGGCCAATTTCAGCTTGTCATAAATGATTTTCTTCATAATGCAGATCATGCTTTAATTAGTCATTTTGAGCCTTGTTTCAAGAACTAAGAAAGTTGATAAGGCCAGTTTACACAGTAACCAGTAACACAGAAATGTCAACTTTTTGGGGCAAAACACTTGATGGGTAGAAAAGGGCGAGTGGCAATGGCATGACTGTAGTGTGAGATGGGGATTTGTTGGTCTTTAATCACTTTGTTATGAAATAAAGAATTATTTTATTAGATACTTTTCATGCATGTTTTATTAGTCATGCATGCGTTAAATATGTGATGATGTTTTGTGTTTATTTTGTGGCACGGATGTTTCTTAGATGTTTGGATTGATTTGTTTAATAGTAATAAGTAGCATGAGCATTTTGAATTTATATATGAGTAATATTTTAAATGGGTGAAGTGTTGCTCTATTTGGTCTTGCATGATGAGCACTTGGAATGATGTGGTGTTTGTCTCATGGCCTGGTACTTAATGGGCTTGTCAGTTTGAGCTGAGCATCCTGTTGGTTGGATAAAGCCCCACGGTATTTGGTCATGTTTATGCATGGCCACATAGATGTTTGGCTCCTGCTGTCCATTGCTCACTTTAAGTGAGTAAGAGTCACTTTCCTTAATGTGGAACATGTGGCATAGTAGCCACTCAACTTACTGCCCAGATTCTTCACTGTTCAAAACTTGTCTGCCTTAAAAATCTGGATGATTATTTGAAGCAACATATTTTTTGGTCATGAAAACATGAAGTCTTTACAGTTTCATTATATAATTGGCAATCTTAAAATGATCTTCTCTGTAACCTTTCATAATTTCTACAAAATGAAAACCATAAATAAGAGATTTATTTGTTTTCACAATGAAAGGGTGTTTAAGTGCTACTGTTTCCTGACAAATTGTATATTATCCATTATAACTCTAATGTTTCTTTTTATATATTAATCAAAATTCTTAACATATTGTGAAATAATCTTAAGAATTGATTTGATATTTTATATAACTGTTATCAGTAATCTAAAATGTTTCTTCAATTTGAATTCCTTGTGTGATTTTTGAAAAATAGTTGGTGTTACTGTTTGTTTAAGAACAGTTGATCATGACAATTATATAAAGGCAGAAGTGGGATTCTTGTTTATTCCACAAATAGCATTTGAAATGTTAGTGTGACCTTTTATCTCAAGCAAGCAATTATTATCTAAGGTCAGTAATTTTAGCGATCTTCATATAAATGTACACAAAGGGAGAGAAATATCTTTCAATTGAGTAAAACATGGTAATGGTAAGTAACATTTTAAATCATATTCCAGACACAGTACTGTGTCCATATGTATTGTAGTGTTTTGTTTCATACCGAGTAGAGTGTGAATGGTATGTGGTTTTGTGTTTCAGCATTCCAAGCTGACCCTGGCTCTGCAGTCTCCTCCAGTGTCTTCTCTGGGTACACTAGGCACAGTATCAGGTATGTCCTTAAAGCATTGTATGAGAACCCCACCAACTACTACCCCTCTCTACCAAAGGAAGTTCTTGAAAATTTATATTTAACTGCAAAGTGCTTATCACTATATTTGTTTAAATAACAAACTATAAGGAAGATATTTAAAACTATATCTTGTGGATAGATATATATGTTTATTTTCCATTTTCTAAAATTGGATGATCACCAGATACAGTTTTAGCTTATCCTGCTGGCAACCAAGACATGATTTTTGTGACTTAAATGATTTTTTAGATATATTATTGTTTGATTTAAATATAATCTTAGTTTATGTGTGTGATAAAAAAGAAATAGTACCAAATTCTTTTGGAATTTCTTTTCTCCAAAGGTTGTAAATTAAAATTTTAATAATTGAGCTAACATTTGATGGCAATGCATGAATTTTAATTGACAAATAGTTTTTCCTTTTTTTAAGTTAGCTACATACATATGCAGTTTAATCTTAATTATTTAACACAAAAATCATGAATCTATGTCCAGCTTAGATTTCCTTTTATCAATACTATTATATGTAATGCTATTATACTCTCTGTAGTGCTTGCCAAAAGTTAATCATGTAACACAGCCAAATATCTAAAGCTACAATATGTTCCAGGGGGAATAATACAAATTTAGATCAGACATTTGTTTGTCAATAAATATATTTTCTGATGCCTTGTCTTTTTAGCAAACAAAGTTAGTTGTTTTATAATCTTCCATAAATCTCAATATGATTGATGGCTCTGCTGGAATTCTGACAGACTTTTAGATAACAAATTAATCAAAAACTTTTTGCTGATACTAAATCATATTTCGGGGACACTGAGACATAGTTTTGTTTGTAGATCTGTAGAGCCTAAAATGCTTGAAGTTTGGGGTTAAGTAATTTCCAGAAGAAGTTGCTTAATACTGAAATATAAACCAAGATAACAAAATTGAAAGTCCTGTATAATATGATTCATGGAGATAGATACATATGATTAATCCATATGTTATAAAGAGTTCCTTCATGAAGCATGTGAATAGAACATTTAGCTATTTTATGTAGCCTGATTATCTCGCCCAAATTGACCTGAACATTTAGCTAATTTATGTAGCCTGATTATGTCACCCCAAATTGAGCTGTATGTGTATTTTATAGTGCCACGGGGACATTCAAGTTCCTTAGAATTGACCAAAGGTAATTTAGATTCCTTTCTCTTTGCTAATGTGGTGCTTCTTAAAAACCTATTAAGAAATAAGGAATCTTAAGCCATCAAATGTGTGTGTAAAAAATCTTCAAGTTGTCAAGAAAGTCATTGATTCAATATTTGGTATTTGATTTTGTGACTTGCAGCTGCCCTAGATGCAGAGGAAGCTCAGTCTAAAAGAACTCTCAGGAAACGCAAAGCTATAGGTAGGTGTTCATTCTAAAGCTGTAGATATGTGTGTTCATTCTAAAGCTACAGGTATGTGTTCATTCTAAAGCTACAGGTATGTGTCTGCTCAAAAGATATAAATATGTATTCACTTTAATTCTTCAATTTTGACATTAATCATAACAATATATATGTATGTGTGTGTGTGTGTGTAATATGTCATAAACTCTCCAAAATATATTTACTGATTAATATCTATTTATTTTTATGTTCCACAGGGGACCTGTTTAAGCTCTACAATATTCGGCACCAAATGTTTTATTTCACAAGGTTGTAGGATTATGATAGTTTTTGTAAGCTAACATTATCCTTTATGTTTTGTTCAGATGAAGACAGTCAGTCAGTAGGGTCCGCTGCCGAGTCCAGTTCCTCAGTTTCAGTGCTGCCCAGAGGTTTGTAACCGTCCACAGTCTGCACCTCCTCTCCCTCCCAGTTCCTTAAAAAAAACATCCTCTTGTCACAAAAAGTTTGACACCAATTTTGATTTTTATTTCAAAGTTTGCTTTAAAAAAATACAAATTTGTGGTCTAATGTTTAATTTGCATAATTTGATAGAATTTTAGCAAACAAATGAAATTAAAATCACTGATAGTGTGAAACTGATGGTACAGTATTTATAAGATAAGATATTGTAATGGAGGCGATGATGTCTTGGAATGTACTTATCTATTTATTTGCTGATACCAATAATGTAAAACTGGAAATATTAGGACCAGAAATTTGTAGAAGTACACTTTACGTAAACAGATAGGATCCATGATCAGTAGGATCCTGAAAGAGTTCAATTTATTTTACATACCGGAATACATTTAAGTCTAAAGAGATTGTACAATTTAAAATCAATGTCTCTAAAATATCCAGTATTGCATTAATTCTATGTGGGACTGAATGAAATAGCAGTACGTTACTTTGTAGTCGACCTGTATTAGATGGGACCACTCTTATCTTGTGCGGCCGGAGTTGTCCTTGTTACTTCCTCTCTCTCTCGCTCTCTCTTTACACATATATTCACACTTGGCTTTTGTTCTTAATGCATGTTTTAAGATATATGAGCAAGATAATCACAGGACATGGAACCTTTTATTACAGAATTTCCCAGCAGTAATTTAAAGGTTGGCAGATATTTCAAAAGAAAAAAATCATATCAAATGCTTTTAATTGTTTTGGGTGAGGCATGTATCATTTGGCCTTTGGTATATATGACTGCCTGAAAATCTGCTTATCTGAAAGGGACAATATAAGGGTCATTGTGTCACCATGGTTATTAGGTGATCATGCATGGTCATGTGGTCATTGTGTCACCATGGTTATTAGCTGATCATGCATGGTCATGTGGTCATAGTGTCACCATGGTTATTAGGTGATCATGCATGGTCATGTTGTCATAGTGTCACCATGGTTATTAGGTGGTCATGTGGTCATTGTGTCACCATGGTTATTAGGTGATCATGCATGCATGATCTCAAAGTCATTATTACACAGTAACCATGGCAATTGGATGATCATGCATGCTCATAGTGCCACAGTGTTACCAAGGTTATCCTGATCCTGTGGTCAAAATGTCACCATACACATCACTAGGTCTCTTATTTTATCATGTTCTACTTGCAGTATTCTCAATTTTGCATGTTTTCCTTGTCATAATATTAAGACTGTCTTAATTTCTGTGCACCTCTCCCGCACTGCAATGCTTAGATGTAGGATGTAGAGAATGTGAGCACCAACTCTTTGAGATTTTCAACAAAAAACATTCCCTAAAATTTGGCAAATATGGCAAGTACATTTGATCTTATTTGTGATGACATTTATTTTCGGCTCTTAATTTACATTGGTGATGAGGAATGCATCTTGATTTTCTTGCCACATGTTGCACTATACTTTCATAAAATAAAAAGGACCATCTTAATAAAAAATAAAAGTTTTGAAATAAGTTGCCCTCACTAAATAAATCACTGAAATGCTTCATAGTCTAGATATTACAATTTTGTAATATTTGCTACTCATGATGAATATTTGAAGAATTAAATAATAAGGTTGTCATTACAGTAATAATCAGTTAGAAATAGTTAGAAATGTATATCATTTTACATAAAGTGTGATTATAATTTATAACTATTTCTAAAACATATGGTTCATTAAAAACAGCTAAAAGAAGAAAGCCCAATCCTGAGGATGTTACTGTGGAACGTTCTGCCACTCCTGACAATGCCTCGTCAGCCGGCACACCTCACTTGTCACCCATCAAACCGGCCTCACCTCTACCACCGGGGCGTGAACACTCTCCAAATCCACCAGTCATCAGTCCACAGAAACCCATAAGGCCCAAGAGAATCGAGTCACCTAATCTGGTTGTGGCAACTAGTGTGGCGCCCTCGGGTGGTGGGAAAGTTGGGAAACCTGTGTTATATACGCAGTCCATATTGAAGATGCCTGGGTTGCTGAAGCAGCAAGCTTTAAACGCACCTGAGTCAAAGACATCTCAACAGGTAAAGGAAGAACAATTTTTAAAAACAAAAATATGAATAATGTTCTAATTTTGTGTGAAATTATTAAGATATAATGATATAATTATAAATTTGTTGTTCACAGTCCTCTAGTAACAGTGGAAGTGACCATCCACCTCCTGTCAAGTATGTCAACACACCTAATGGTATCTCCTACCCAGTGACGCCCCCTAAAACACCGGACACCAACGCCGCCCTGGTGGTGGGCCAGCACAACAACATGGCCCCTGACCTTGTGCGGGAGCAAGACTTCATGCCGCTGTGTTGCTGCAAGATCAGCGGAGCTTCGTTCATGAATGTTGTGTCAGTAATGTATTGCCAAGCGCTGGACTCCATAGATGGCAAGGTCAGTTAAAGAATCATCTCACATGAATATGCATTTATTTTAAAGTTCAAGCCAGGGAGCCCCCGATGAAATCTTTTTAAAGTCTAAATATTCTTGTCCATCCTAAGATAAAGAAGACATTTTACAATTTGTGTGAATTTGTTAAACTTTTGAGCTTTCTATTGACGTTTTGCTAAATTGCTATGCAAAATTCATTTCTTTATCATGGTAGGGAGATGTAGAAGACTTACCTTTTGTTGTTATTACAGGTTGTGGGGTGTTGTCAGAAAGTTAACAATACTCAGATGGTTCGGCCAGCGGTGAAGATTCCCTTCATGGCTATATGTGAGGGGCACCGTAAACGACTCAAGGATCACCAGTGCTGCCCTGGCTGTGGACACTTCTGTACAGAGGTACAAACTGAAAAACTATTTGCAAAACTGCCTAAGTTGACCTTTTTGGGTGATAAAGAAGTTGACCATTTTGTGTGACAATAAGTTTGACTTATCTGGTGGTGTTAAGGTTCACCGTTTCAGGTGACACTTAAGTTGACTTTTTTGAGTGACATTATTGTTGACCTTATGAAGTGACATTTAGCTCATTATATCCTAAGCCAATATTAAGCTTTTGGATTTTTTTTTTATTTAATCAGATTTAAATCCCCTTTTATGTCTCAAACAAGTTGTTGAGAAAGCTAATACTATGTTGATTCTTTTAAGGGTAAATTCCTGCAGTGCAAGAAGGATGGCAGCACAGGTTACCATCACTTTCACAGGCAATGCCAAGTGTTTAAGGACAACAAATATTTCTGTCCCCACTGCGGGGAGGAATCCCAGCAATATGAGGTTTCCCTGAAGGCCAGTGAGCCGCGACTAACCTCCTTCCTCATTAAACCTGAGAGGAAATCACATGGGTATGTCTCAGTTTTTGACCAAGTTTGATTCTTTAAAAAAAAGAATGGCAACTCGCTGGAAGCGACAAAGAAAATTCCCATTTGGCCACAGTCAGGAAAACATGAATATTGTTTCTTTTACTGGTTTTGAATGAGATATAGAATATTAAAATTTATTTGTTTATTGACCAAACATTGTAAAGTGTCAGCTATTGCAAATCTCAATGTGGATTAATTTTGAGCACCAAAGTTTCTTTATGACTATGGCACAGAATCATTGTAACTTTGATTACTGTCTTTCAGCCCACAAGCCAAGATGACTTTCCAGGGTACGTCATCACGTCCGCGAGCCAGCACTCCTGACCCGGACAAAACAGAACCAGTCGTCGCTACACTGAAACTCACAGGGAAGGAAATCTCCTCCGGTATGTCTCAAGCTTCTTTTTATCACAGTTTATAGGTCAGTTTTGATTTTTAACCTCTGTCAAAATTTCTCATCAAGCCCCTGAAGAGTGACTCTGTGATGAAACATTTCAGGCATTGATTGATTAACACATTCCTATAGTCAAAGTTGTTCTGATTATACCATTAGTCTCTAAAATATCACTTTTGGTGATTTAGAATGAACTGTGATAATTGTTTTTTTTTCTTCTTTTTTTCAAAATAATCCCTGGTATATCTGTCATAGTTAAATATGTTTCATATATTTCAGCCCCACTTCCTCTTGGGCCCAGTCGAACTGAGCTGGAGAACACATTAGCTATTTTAAATGGAGAAAAGTGAGTTATTTTTAAAAACAATATCATTCAATAAAACTGAGAATTAAAATGGATTTCATTTATGACAGATTTTTAGATAGATGGCATATGTTATTGATGTTGGATTCAAGCAATGATAAATAATGATATTTCACATAGATAATAAATATCACAGATTATAGATTTCATAGATCTGATAAGTTATCAACTTGCTTCCATATTTGTCTTCAATTCTATTAGGTTTCAATTCAAGTGATCATGTTTCTGTGTTTTAGGCCAAAGAAACTGAGGACAGGACCCAAAAATTTATATTATGCTGCCAAGAATAATGAACTTGAAAAATTGCTCTTCCTGCTTGGTAAGTGTGAACTATTTAATCTCATTATGCTCAGCTGCCTACAGAGCCCTCCATTCTCTTTGAGTTAAGAAAAGTACCTACCCCCACCCCCATTCAAAACATTCAAGCATTCATTTGGGCATCTGCTCCCTCCTAGTTATTACAAGTGACATATTACATTCAGATTTGAGTCTTTATGTGTTTTTAAATTGTTGACAGCCTTTCATCTCAATGTGATATGGTAAAAATGAAATTAATGGCTGTTTAAGGATATAGCAGCAGATATTCATTCATGATGCTTAAAAATTATTTTTTTATATACAGCTGAAGGATGCGACCCAAATGCTAAATTTGAAGAATATGACAATCAGTGCGCTCTCCATGCAGCTGCTGCCAAAGGCAGCCTCATGATTGTGCACGTGCTGCTTCAGGTAACTGCTAACATGACATCTATGCTCTTCCTTCTAAATTTGCTGACATAATTCAATCCAATACCAAAGTGGGAAATAAACATTGATTTGATTTGTTTTAATTATTAGGCCGGAGCTTCATCACATGCAACTGATAATTCCCTGAGGACTCCGCTGATGGAAGCCACAGACAACAGTCACATCTCAGTCATCAAAACTCTCATCAAATCGGGTGCTATTGTCGAGTCAAAGGTAGGCCAAACATTAAAATGGCTGCAGTAAACAAATTTTTAAAAAGTTATATTTACCTGTATATTTAAGAAAATAATGAGAGAAAATCATTACAAGGAGTTCCAGAGTTCCAGACTGGAGAGTATTCTTGAATATATCTATATATTTTTTAAAACAAATTTCACAAGATTGAAGGTATTGGGTACCCAGCTTTACTAAGCCTCTTCAATATAGGCCTAGCGCCGACGCGACCAAATGTCGTACTATTTGGGCGCTCATGAATATTAATTAGCAAGAGATTCGAATTACGTCATCGTATCGTGCACGTGCTGTCCTACTGACAGGCTGTAATTACATCATCGCACCGTGCACGTGCGGTTGGATACATTCAAGGGGCGGGGCTAATGGAACAAACCTATTTGAACATATCTCATCGCATAAGCGGAGATTGTGTTATATACTAAGCCCGATGCAAAGGAGAGTAGGTATTGGGCAAAAAGATTTTAGTCACAAGAAACTAATGGTAGATCGAGCTTTGTTTTTATTGTATTTGCTGATTCAAGATGAAATTTTTTCATTATTTGTGTATGTTGGCAATGCTGTTTACCTTCATATTAGCTATAATCGTGGCTAGAAGCCTCCTATAAATATTTTTGCATTTTATTTTCTTAAGGGAGAGGATGGTATGAGCTGTCTCCACCTGGCGGCCAAGGCTGGCAACCTGGAGGTGATCAAATATCTGCTGTACACGGAGAGACTTGACATAAATGTCAAGGTAGGCGAACTCAATGCCAAGGTAGGACACGCCACAGATGAGGCCAACCGCCCAGCAGCATGCTTTGTTCACATCAAATATTCTCTCTTTATACTTACACATGTAGGATCAAATAGATTATATAGTCAATTTACTAATTGTTCAGGAAGAAGCTTTTCTTTGCTTTGTATCTTGTCTATCTCCTGCATGGGTATCTTTCATGAGCATGGGCTGTTATGAAAAGTCAGTATTCAGAGTAGATGTTTTAAAGGATTAAGGTACTTTTAAGTTTTTGGGTGACCCAATCAACCAAATAACTAGCCCCATAACATAAATAGAATAAAACAGTTCACAGTTTAAGATATAACCTGCATTATTGTCAATCTACATTCTCATGCCATTATACTGACTAAACTGCCATTATCTTTCATTGTCCATTACTCTGACCCTGCACTGACTTGGCTTTATAATGAGTACATTATCAAGGTTCTCCATTTCAGGGTGCATTGCCATGACCTTGACTTTATAATGAGTGTGTTATCAAGGTCCTCCATTTCAGGGTGCATTGCTATGACCTTGACTTTATAATGAGTACGTTATCAGGCTCCTTCATTTCTGGTTGCATAACCATGACCTTGACTTGATAGTGAGTACATTATCAAGGTCCTCCATTTCAGGGTGCATTGCTATGACCTTGACTTTATAATGAGTACGTTATCAGGGTCCTCCATTTCAGGGTGCATTGCCATGACCTTGACTTGATAGTGAGGACATTATCATGACCATACATTTTAGTCACTGGTTGCATTGGTATGACCTCGCATTACCATGACATGACAGTACATTATCATGGTCATACATTTCAGTGACTGACTTGATTGCCAAGACTACCTCATGGATTCTAATACAACACATTATGGAGGCTTGTTTAATCCTTAGTGGCTTATTTTGTCTTTCAGTAAGAACAACCATGGACCATGAAAATAACTCATGCAGAGTTCAGTTTTATTCTGTTCCTTTGGAAAGCTGTCCATCGCATTAAATGTCACTTTCCATTCATCCATCTGTCTGTCCGTCTGTCAATATTTAGAGCTATGAGCTGTATTCAGTGCTGAGTAAAGATAGAGCTGCCATTTTGTGTGTTATGATACATCTTGAAGAGTAATATTAATTTTCCAGATGAAAGTCATACTTCAGTGAACAGTCACACTTCTGTGACAAATTGGACCTGTCTTTCATCTCGAATATTTTACAACATTCAAGCTTGAAACTTATTGGAAATGTGTATCATAATGTTCTCCATAGGGGCTTGTTGATAAATTCATGCTTGAGGTAGCAGTCACACCTCAATGAACCCTTGTGATGGAGTGATCACTTTAGGCTGGATTATGCAACTTAATTAGCAGTATTGATATCAGTGGTAAGTCATTCTTGGGTGAAAAGTAAACAATTTGAATGAACTATTGACATGGACTTTATAAAGTGGCAATTATATAAAGAGCTTACTTTTTTAACATCCTGATAGGAATTATTATATCAGATAAATGAGCAGTTACAATTCTGTAACTATTTACCATTAAGATAAGACTTTGGTGTCTTTTTTTTGGCTAATATACACATTTAAGCTTGAAACTTGGTTAAATATGTAATTTTTGAACTACATTGTGTATGGATGATTCATCTTGATGATTGATTCTGATATCAGTGATGAACTTCATGTCTCAGTGACCAGTCATGCCTCAGTAAACGAGTTGAAAAAAAAATTTCTTTGCAGTATTCATTTGCTTGTCTACAATGTAGACAATATTGGTTTAATTAAATTGACAATGTATTTGTATCGCTGATGACCTACATTCTTCAGTGACCAATCATGCCTCAATGAACACTTTGAAAAGAGTATTCAGTGGCTATGATTGATTGAATATCTCAGCCATTTTAAAGTAGATAATTCTTCTGCTAAAATCCAAATTACCCATTGAACACTTTTTCAACAAACATTGCTTACCTGACCAGTGATCTAGTGCAAACACCTGTGGCACCTTCAAATTGGTACACTGGAGTGATTTGGCTTACAAAAGCCTTTTGTCCATTCATGTTTGTGCACTGGTACAGGCCTAAAACCCTTACAGACCCAGACCATAACAGTGCTCATATGAGCACAGCATAGTACTTGGCACTTTCAGCGAAACCAATAACCACAATAGGTGTATTTTTGTTTATTTCAGAGAGATTGTTTGTATCACAGTTTCATGACTATATATTTATATCTATTATATACCCCAAACCTTTGTATAATTGTCTGTGACTCCATGATTTCATGAAAGCTTTAATTAAATATGTATAGAATTGAATCTTTAAAAATTGCATTCTCTTTACAAGGTCATAAAAACTTAAATAAAGTGTAATAGAATCATTGTAGAATCATTGTGGTGTGGCCTAACTATTCTAAATATCACACATCATGAATAACGTCAGCTAATATACCTGATCAGTGAGCTATCAATTCAGTTACTTATTTTGACATATCATAACATTTAGATCATACATGTCACTCCTGATCACTGTCTAAAATATAAGTTATCTCCATTAAACATGGAAGGTAGAATAGCTAACATACTAAGCTTATAACTGTAAAGTGGAGACGGGGCTTCCTAATCGCTTCTAACCCTGAATGGCCTCATGACGTTGTGTGTCTTGCCTTTTTTTTAGTTATTCTAATTTTGCAAATGATTTATACAATTTTTGTTTTATGATTTACAGCAGTTTTCTAACAACCATCATATTGAAATGAAGGGAGTGGGGATGCAAAATTTTATAATTATTTGAAGAAAAAAAAATATATCTGCTAACTTTTTCAGTTTTAATGAAAATAGCTTTTTGTTTGTTTTGCCATGTTTAATGATGTTTGGTAGAAAACTGCTCAATTCTTCACATGTCTGCCTGCTGTATTTCTGAAAGAGATTGGATCTTATCGAAGTGATGATATACTGTTCACTTCAGAAGAACATGTTGACTGGTATTCAAGGTTTGTCAATACCTGGATGAGATATGTTCACGTTGGTTTACTTCTAATAATGGAATCCTCAGCCAAGGAAGAAATATATGATTCTGGTTGCCCATAGAGATGAAGAGAATGATGGAATATATATATATCTATTAATATATCACCTCTGAATAAAATATGAATAGATTATCATTTATAAAAGTATTTTTAAAAACCAATTGCCTATCTGGATAAATGCTAATTTAGTTACAACCAGAAACCATTCTTTTTTCCCCTGGTCTTATTAATATTTTGAAAATCTGCATAAAAATAACTACATTTTTTAGAGTAAGAATGTTTGCCTGTGTGTGCATGGTTCCACTCAGTTGTGTTTTTTATTTGACACTTTTCTTGCATGATTCAGTGTGCTACAAATGGCTTCCTCTTATTTGTAAAATGTTTTAATTATTTTAGTTGAAAGAAAAAAAGAGATAAGTTAACAATGTAATAGTTTGTGCAGAAAGAGGATTAATAATTTTGAACCCCAGAAAAAATTGCCTTAACTGTTTAGTTGTGTATTGTAAGGCCAAAAACATTATAACCTTGTTTCCAATGGCATGCCCTTGAAAGATAAGATGGGGGTATATTTTGTTGTTGTAGTGTTCTTTGTTTATTAAATGTGATCAGGTAAATTGAGAATTCAGATATACAACTAAAATTAATACTGAGACTATGTCTTTTTGCCAAGAAAGTTAAAAAAAAAGATTAAGGGTGCTGGATTTGAACTGGGGAACATGGGAAATCAAAATCAAGCTCCTTTTTAAGGCCAAATGTTAAGATTCATAAAAAACAGGTGTTTTCCTGGAAAGTTGTGCAGGATTGTGTCCTCCAATTAATTCATGTGGAGAAGCTTTGTATTATTGTTAGGATGATGGTGGATGGACGCCTATTATATGGGCGTCGGAGCACGGCCATCTCCACGTGGTTCGCTTCCTCCTCAGTGCCGGTGCAGACCCAAACATCAAAGATAATGTAAGTAGGCCAACTAAGTCATGCTCATCAGGGCTTGACATTAACATTAACATGTTGTTGGCCCAGTTGGGGTTTTGTAATCTGTGGTCCAGTGGGTTTAAAATTATTTTAGTCCGAATTTAACTGTAATTGATATTTTTTTCAGGTCTATGTTATAGGCTATTTGTTTCCAACAAAATGCTGAATGGATTTCAGGACAGTCTACATTTTCTGGCCATTAACCAAAATCCTTCATGTCAAGGCTTGCTCATGCTTTAATTTTTTTGTTGATTTTATATATTTTTTTATGGTGTTGTGGTTCTGGAAATAACTGATTTGATCATGAAGTTAAAAAGTAAATATTTTGTAACCCTTATGGATTAGTGCTGTCAAAAAGGAATTTTTTTTATGAAATAATGAATTATTTTGGCTGTGAAAGAAAGAAATGTGATAAAAATGTAACCCAAAAGTATATGTGTTTGGAAGGGGACCGTTTAATTTAGATAAACATTTAACACATCAAATTTGGATAAATTGAAACATTTGGATAAATTGTGTGAATTGAAACACATCACAACTGAATTTGTTTGTGAAAGAAATTCAAATCATGTTATACACATAGGGTTAAATGAAACAAATAAAATATATTACTCACCACAGGAGGAGAACACAGGCTTGCACTGGGCAGCCTTTGCAGGAAGTGTGGACATCGCCGAGCTGTTCCTGAATGCTGGCTGTGACCTCGAGGCAGCAAATGAACATGGAGATAGACCACTGTAAGCAAGATTCCACTCTTAATTGTGTCCAGGTTTAAATCTGACTTTTGATATATCAGTGGGTTGATTTTTTGCATTGCGTAATGTTTGTTACTTTATTTTCCAGGCATATCTCAGCACGGCAGGACCACTACGAGTGTGTTGTGTAAGTAGGCCAGTCATGAAGGCAATAATCAACCTTGTTTTTTCTGAATCTTTTGAGAGGAAAACAGTTTTTTGGAAATGTGACCATTCTTATCTTTTTGTAGTAGAATAAATAGATCTATTCCCTGACTGTATATGTTTAGATTGTTCCTGGCACGTGGAGCAGACAGTGAGGCCAGAAATAACGAGAACGATGCACCGATATCGGTGAGTAATAAATACACCATTATGTCTTCAAACAGAAAAAAAATTATACTAGCTTTATTTGTCTTTGATTTGACATTTTATTTGATAGCATAGACGTTCAGATAGGTTTTGTAATGTTAACGATTCTTTGGTTTTTATCAGTGTTGTGCAGACCAGAATAGCCAGGTGTGGATGGCACTGCGGGTTAACAGGCAACTCAAGGGATTCGCTGCCCAAAGATTATGCCGACCCGAGAGACTGCTTCATAGGTGAGTCTTCATGTTCATCAGACTTGTGGACATTTTTCCATTTCAAGTTTAGAGACCAAATTATTATTGTTGTGAGTTAACTCAGATATAAGCATAGATGCATTTGTTATTGTGAAGTTAACTCAAGTATAAGGATATTTGCATTCTACAAAAGATAAGTTTCCAGATTATACAATTTTTTTTTAAGATTGTTGACCTTGACATACCAAACATTAATTTAAGCAGGCCCGAAAAGGTATAATGTAATTTTCATCACAAGTTTGCATTGTCTGTCAGGTTTTTGCCTGTAAACAATGCAAAATACCAAAGTTGATAAATTTGGCCAAAAACAATCCTGACAGATTTTATTTTGAATTCCACAACTTTTTATCCACCACTAATCCCAAAAAATCAAGTGAAAAACCTTGGAGCTTTAATCCATTCAAAGCTTTAAAGAACATTGCAGTAAAATTTACTTGAACAAAGTTTTTTGTGAGCATGTGTACCTTTTTCAGTCAGTGTTTTCTCATTGCACCCTTGAACTCTGAATTTTCTGTTTGTCCATGAATGATAATGAAGTTGTTGAAGGGAAGAACAAATGAGGCATATTCCTGTTGTTTGCCTGCAGGGATATCTCCATGGGGCGGGAAGCTAACCCTGTGCCTGTAGTTAATGACTGCGATGATGAGAACTATCCAGCAGACTTTGCCTACGTCATCGAGAACGTGGAGACGAGTCCCATGAACATCAACCGATCCATCACAAGTCTTCAGGTACATAACTAACCGATGATGTTTGTTAATTCGTTTATTGTTCTTTTTCAACTGCAATGTCTTATACAACATCAAGCTGGTACCGTAAATACCCTTGGTGAAAATGTGCATCATAATATATGTGTATCAAATCACAGAGGCTTGTGGAAAAATTCATGTTATAGTTATCCTTCATGAAAGACATTTGATGTCAAATCTGGATGATGCAACTTGATCACCAGAATTACTGATCAGAATTGCTGATCAGTGATGGAATTTATGCCTGGGTGGGCAGTCAAACCTCAATGAATATTTTAAGTCAAAAGAAAATATTTTTAAAAGTTTTATTCTCTGACTATCATAGATAGGCAATTGTTCTTCATAGGCTGATACATATTAATGAGTGGGATTATTTGTCAAGATGAAAGTCATAGTTTAGTGAACCATCACACTTCTGTGAGCAAATTAAACATTTTATAGAAAAAGTTTTGACCTGACTTCCATCTTGGCTATTGTGCAACATCAAGCTTGAAACTTTTTTTAAATGGATTTTTGAATATTTCCTGCTTGAATGAGTTGTCATACCACAGTGTTTTGTTGTAGAGAAGAATATAGATAATATGTGTTGTATATATATTTCAGAGCTGCAAGTGTAAGGATGATTGCTCTTCCATGTTCTGTGTGTGCAGTAGGAACAGTGTACGGTGCTGGTATGACAAGGTAAGACACCTGCATCAACACTACACACAATCAACTTATCAGACACTTCTTTAGCAGACACAAACATCATCAGACACATCTTTAGCAGACACAAACATCATCAGACACATCTTTAGCAGACACAAACATCATCAGACACATCTTTAGCAGACACAATCATCTTATCAGTTACATCTTTATCGGACACAAACATCATTAGACACATCTTTAGCAGACACAAACATCATTAGACACATCTTTAGCAGACACAATCATCTTATCAGTTACATCTTTAGCAGACACAATCATTTTATCAGACATATCTTTAGCAGACACAATCATCTTATCAGTTACATCTTTAGCAGACACAAACATCATTAGACACATCTTTAGCAGACACAATCAACTTATCAGACACATCTTTAGCAGACACAATCATTTTATCAGACACATCTTTAGCAGACACAATCATTTTATCAGACATATCTTTAGCAGACACAATCATCTTATCAGACACATCTTTAACAGACACATCTTTAGCAGACATATATTTAGCAGACAATCATCTTATTAGACATATATTTAGCAGACACAATTATCATTATCAGACACAATTATCATAATCAGACACAATTATCATTATCAGACATATTTAGCAGACAATCATCTTATCAGACACATCTTTAGCAGACACAATCATCATAACCAGACATTCACTATTTCCAGACACATACTCATCATAAGCAGATTTAATGTATCAAATGTGGATAGAAATAGCCAATTTTTGTTTTGGTTATATAAAAAGCTTTTTTAAAATAAATGATACAATATTTTGGAATGGCAGACTCCTTGCAATTACTTGTTCTACAATATATCTATGTATATAGGATGATGTGATTCATCAAAATTCTTAAGTCTTAAGTGAATATTTTCATTCTACTTGAAAAATAGAAAATATTATTAAAGAATTGTTCAGAATACTGTGCGAAAAATATGCAGACCAGAATTTAATGGTTTTCTTCCTTTGATTCAGGAGGGTCATCTCGTGAAGGAGTTTAATCAGATTGAGCCGCCCCTGATATTTGAGTGTAACAAGGCATGTCGCTGCTGGGCTAACTGCCAAAACAGGGTCGTCCAGATGGGCATCACGTAAGTACCTCTGGGGAAATTTATTTTCTTTAAAAAGATGTTAAACATGGTCTGAAATAAAAACAGGATAATTAGATATTTATTCTGGATTCTACTGCGGAATAATCTGCTGTTTTTGAGTTCAGGACCTGTTTTGTTTTTTATTTTTCTAAGGATAAAGGCTAATTAGATTGTGAGTTTTGCTTGACATGTTGCTAATGTCAGGTGTCATTACAGTTGCCGGTTGCAAGTGTTCCGCACCCAGGGGCGAGGATGGGGGGTGAAAACTTTGCTCAACATACCACAGGGTACCTTCGTGTGCGAGTAAGTATACAAACATTCTCATCTTCAAAAATTCTTCTACATCTGGATATCATGTTAATTGAATATGGGTTACTTTATGAAACATTTCACTCCTTTGCTGACCCTGGCTGAAGTTGGCGGCTCAAGAGGGTGTTCTCCACCTGTGGGATATTTTTTTTTGCAGATTATTTTGAAACTTGAATAATATATATTTTTTCAGTGTTTTATCAATTTAAGATAAAATAAAGGCAAACCAACCATAAGTACAGTATTATCCCTAATAGCCACCCTCTACCTAATTACTGCCCCCCTCCCTCCTGTCTGAAGCTTGTCTGCAGACCAGGCCTTGGTGGTTGGGGAGCTGCAGACTTACAATCCCACAGGAGTTGGCTATCTCAGTAACTAATATGTGAAGAGTACTCACAAATTCACTTGCAATACTCATGCAAACATATCAAAGAAAACACTCCCCCCATGTAATGTTTGCCACAAACACCTGTTTAATATTTCTCAATTTCACATGATGTTACACTGTAAACAACTCATCATGTTGCATTAATGTGTAAGATCTGACACCTGGATACCGAGTGAGGGTCACATGTGGGTCACAGTATGGTGCGCAGTAGCACGCCCCAGCCTCTTGTAACTTAATTGGTTAATTACCCTATAGGCATGTGATCAAGTGGGGGAACTACAGGGCTCAACACTGATTATAAAAGATTGTCATTTTCAATTATTAACATGTTTAGTTGTTTTGTGTCTGGACTGACATATTCATTTTTATTAGTTCATCTGAAATATATTGAATAATACTGTGCTGTGCAATTACTTTTACCATCAAAATATTCTTCAAGTGAAACAAGACCATTTAGCTACAAAATATTTATTTTGAATCTGAAAAACCCTGGTCTTGGCATGTCAGCCAGTCACATATTGGTTGCCCCCTCAGAGTCAATGTTTCCACCCCCAGGGCAATTAGGGATAATACGGTATTTTTTGGGATGTAGAAAACGATTCCCTGAAAAGTTTTGATGTTACAATACAGTAGTGATGTTGGTGCCCAGTGAAATTATATGCAAGTTGACGTTATTGATAAGTGAAAATATAAAAATATTTTATTCTGCCAAAGATAGCATAATTATTGATGTTTTCAATCAAAAGTGCAAAGAGAAATTACAAAAATGAAGGTATGAAATAAAGACAACATTAGTTTGCATTGGTATCCTGAGAGAGAGATTTCGCTTGGTTCCGGTATCCTCTCCCAGCGGACTGTACTCACATGCTCCTCTCCCAGCGCACTGTACTCACATGCTCCTCTCCCAGCGCACTGTACTCACATGCTCCTCTCCCAGCGCACTGTACTCACATGCTCCTCTCCCAGCTCACTGTACTCACATGCTCCTCTCCCAGCGCACTGTACTCACATGCTCCTCTCCCAGCGCACTGTACTCACATGCTCCTCTCCCAGCGCACTGTACTCACATGCTCCTCTCCCAGCCCACTGTACTCACATGCTCCTCTCCCAGCCCACTGTACTCACATGCTCCTCTCCCAGCCCACTGTACTCACATGCTCCTCTCCCAGCCCACTGTACTCACATGCTCCTCTCCCAGCCCACTGTACTCACATGCTCCTCTCCCAGCCCACTGTACTCACATGCTCCTCTCCCAGCCCACTGTACTCACATGCTCCTCTTCCAGCGCACTGTACTCACATGCTCCTCTCCCAGCCCACTGTACTCACATGCTCCTCTCCCAGCCCACTGTACTCACATGCTCCTCTCCCAGCCCACTGTACTCACATGCTCCTCTCCCAGCCCACTGTACTCACATGCTCCTCTCCCAGCCCACTGTACTCACATGCTCCTCTTCCAGCCCACTGTACTCACATGCTCCTCTCCCAGCCCACTGTACTCACATGCTCCTCTCCCAGCGCACTGTACTCACATGCTCCTCTCCCAGCGCACTGTACTCACATGCTCCTCTCCCAGCCCACTGTACTCACATGCTCCTCTCCCAGCCCACTGTACTCACATGCTCCTCTCCCAGCCCACTGTACTCACATGCTCCTCTCCCAGCCCACTGTACTCACATGCTCCTCTCCCAGCCCACTGTACTCACATGCTCCTCTCCCAGCCCACTGTACTCACATGCTCCTCTCCCAGCCCACTGTACTCACATGCTCCTCTTCCAGCGCACTGTACTCACATGCTCCTCTCCCAGCCCACTGTACTCACATGCTCCTCTCCCAGCCCACTGTACTCACATGCTCCTCTCCCAGCCCACTGTACTCACATGCTCCTCTCCCAGCCCACTGTACTCACATGCTCCTCTCCCAGCCCACTGTACTCACATGCTCCTCTCCCAGCTCACTGTACTCACATGCTCCTCTCCCAGCGCACTGTACTCACATGCTCCTCTCCCAGCCCACTGTACTCACATGCTCCTCTCCCAGCCCACTGTACTCACATGCTCCTCTCCCAGCCCACTGTACTCACATGCTCCTCTCCCAGCCCACTGTACTCACATGCTCCTCTCCCAGCCCACTGTACTCACATGCTCCTCTTCCAGCGCACTGTACTCACATGCTCCTCTCCCAGCCCACTGTACTCACATGCTCCTCTCCCAGCCCACTGTACTCACATGCTCCTCTCCCAGCCCACTGTACTCACATGCTCCTCTCCCAGCCCACTGTACTCACATGCTCCTCTCCCAGCCCACTGTACTCACATGCTCCTCTTCCAGCGCACTGTACTCACATGCTCCTCTCCCAGCGCACTGTACTCACATGCTCCTCTTCCAGCACACTGTACTCACATGCTCCTCTCCCAGCGCACTGTACTCACATGCTCCTCTCCCAGCGCACTGTACTCGCATGCTCCTCTCTCAGCGCACTGTACTCACATGCTCCTCTCCCAGCGCACTGTACTCACATGCTCCTCTCCCAGCGCACTGTACTCACATGCTCCTCTCCCAGTGCACTGTACTCACATGCTCCTCTCCCAGCGCACTGTACTCACATGCTCCTCTCCCAGCGCACTGTACTCACATGCTCCTCTCCCAGTGCACTGTACTCACATGCTCCTCTCCCAGCGCACTGTACTCACATGCTCCTCTCCCAGCGCACTGTACTCGCATGCTCCTCTCTCAGCGCACTGTACTCACATGCTCCTCTCCCAGCGCACTTCACTCACATGCTCCTCTCCCAGCGCACTTCACTCACATGCTCCTCTCCCAGCGCACTGTACTCACATGCTCCTCTCCCAGCCCACTGTACTCACATGCTCCTCTCTCAGCTCACTGTACTCACATGCTCCTCTCTCAGCCCACTGTACTCACATGCTCCTCTCTCAGCGCACTGTACTCACATGCTCCTCTCCCAGCGCACTTCACTCACATGCTCCTCTCCCAGCGCACTTCACTCACATGCTCCTCTCTCAGCGCACTTCACTCACATGCTCCTCTCCCAGCGCACTGTACTCACATGCTCCTCTCCCAGCGCACTGTACTCACATGCTCCTCTCCCAGCGCACTTCACTCACATGCTCCTCTCTCAGCGCACTTCACTCACATGCTCCTCTCCCAGCGCACTGTACTCACATGCTCCTCTCCCAGCGCACTGTACTCACATGCTCCTCTCCCAGCACACTGTACTCACATGCTCCTCTTCCAGTGCACTGTACTCACATGCTCCTCTTCCAGCGCACTGTACTCACATGTTCCCCTCCTAGCGCACTGTACTCACATGCTCCTCTCCCAGCTCACTGTACTCACATGCTCCTCTCCCAGCACACTGTACTCACATGCTCCTCTTCCAGCGCACTGTACTCACATGTTCCCCTCCTAGCGCACTTCACTCACATGCTCCTCTTCCCTTACCACCAAAAGCCTATTGGGAAAAAAGTGACTTGACGTACTTTTCTTAGGTAACAATAGCAATTAAAAAGCCAAGGCTTTTAAGATTTTGTGCTGTATTTTTTATTTGCATTAACAAGGATGTGATTATTGTTGTTTTTTGTTGGTAGATATATAGGTGAGCACATATCAGATGCGGAGGCAGATGCCAGGGAAGATGACTCTTATCTCTTTGATCTGGATAACAAAGTAAGAAAATATCATTATCTCCCACTAACCACTACATGTGTAGATTTATTATGCTTCAGAAAAATGTTTGCTAGAAAACTATGTATATGAAAAGAAGTATACAATGATGACAAATTTATTGAGACAAGATGACAACAATCCCTCAGCCTTTGCCTGCTAGCGAGGTTAAAGTGTCACTTTCTGTTTGTCTGTCCATCCATATTTTGAGCTATGAACTGTATTAAATGGCTGTGATAGTTTTCGAGCTGTGTTTATTGATAGGATGATGCACCTTGAAGAGTCGTGTTGGTAACCATAATGACAGTCATCCATCAGCGAACAGTCACACTGTAGTGGGCAATTAAACATTTTGAAGAAAAACTTGAACCTGTCTTTCCTCTCTGCTATTTGGGCTTGTTTAAAAAATCACACACAAGTGAGCAGTCACTTCCAGGTCTTGACATACAGAGAAAAATGTTGGTGGTCTGTTTGGGCCACCAGAGCATACCAGATCATGTACAGTGACTAGTGTCTGAGTGGGGGTTACCTGCCCTGATCAAAAATCACAATTCCATTTATCATCATATGAGACAAATATTTATCAAGGACTATAATAAAATCAACATAGTTTGGGCCACTAAAAGACCAAAAATATGGTTACCTAACTGGGCCACTACAGCAGAGCATTCACAGTATTCTGCATTGATGCCAGGAAGCACATGTTTCACACCTAGTAACGCATAAACATGTGACGTTGTTTCAGGACAGTGATACTTTCTGCATTGATGCCAGGAAGCACATGTTTCACACCTAGTAACGCATAAACATGTGACGTTGTTTCAGGACAGTGATACTTTCTGCATTGATGCCAGGAAGCACATGTTTCACACCTAGTAACGCATAAACATGTGACGTTGTTTCAGGACAGTGATACTTTCTGCATTGATGCCAGGAAGCACATGTTTCACACCTAGTAACGCATTAGCATGTGATGTTGTTTCAGGACAGTGATACTTTCTGCATTGATGCCAGGAAGCACATGTTTCGCACCTAGTAACGTATTAACATGTGACGTTGTTTCAGGACAGTGATACTTCCTGCATTGATGCCAGGAAGCATAATGTTTCGCACCTAGTAACGCATTAGCATGTGATGTTGTTTCAGGACAGTGATACTTTCTGCATTGATGCCAGGAAGCACATGTTTCGCACCTAGTAACGTATTAACATGTGACGTTGTTTCAGGACAGTGATACTTTCTGCATTGATGCCAGGAAGTATGCCAACGTGGCACGTTTCATCAACCACTTGTGCGAGCCTAACCTCATCCCGGTCAAGGTGTTCATGGAGCACCAGGACCTCCGATTCCCACGCATCTGCTTTTTCTCCTCACGAGACATCAAGGCCGGCGAGGAACTTGGGTCAGTCTATATTTTGACCTTTATATTTTTAATGATTTTTAATTTTATACTGTATTACAAACAAATGCAGTCAAGTGTAAAACATAGGTCTTATTCAGCAAAATGTCAATTGGTACCAATTTTAGTTTACAAATATTTCTGCAACTTATAATGAAATTTTCTAAATCTGGGCAAAATCATATAATTCAATAGATTTGGAATTTGTGACCTTGCCACACTTTGTGTGACCCTGAATTCCTATTTGATATATCACATTATTTGTAGTGTTCAGTGAGGTCAGCTTTTGGACCAATAGATACCACAGTTGGATTATCAGTGAGGATAAAACACATGGAGTTTATATTAAACTTATCAAAATTAAATTTTTTTTCTTACCATTTGCAGATTTGATTATGGAGAGAAATTCTGGATAATCAAATGGAAGCAGTTCACGTGTGAATGTGGATCCCCCAAATGTAAATATAATAGTACGACCATCCACCAAACAATAACAGACTACAACCGGCGACAGCAAGAGGAGGAGGCCTTGGAAGCTGACTGAACCTACACAGATAAATATCATTACATACTCAGGCCATTTTGTCCTCTCCGCCTGAACCTACCATGCTCAGATATAAATAAAATAGTCACTAATCGAGTGCACAGAACTAAACTAACTCAGAAATATTGTTGTGACGCTCTGAGAAGGGCGATGCTGAGGGAATTTTACATACCAGATTTTTGGGGACAATTACAATAACTAGTGGACATGGTCAACTTTAATAGGTTATTTATAGGGAATTGATATAATGTTGTAGTCACAGAGAATATATAAATATGCTTGACTATTCAATTTAAATAAGATTACCTTCATATTGATTACATTCAAGGAGTATCCTCCTTGAATATCAATTGATGTCTGAAATAAAGTGTCTTGTAGGTTCTCTGGTCCTTCTTGCACAAGATAATTTGAGCTGTAAATTTTAATACTGATACTTTTTTAGTATGGATATTTTTCACAAAGTTTTGACAGTGACAGAATTGGATTCACAACTGTGTAAATGTAAAGTATTGCAAGCATTTTGTAATGAAAATAATAATCAGAACTCTAAGTACACAATAGTACATAGATGAAATCATCATGATATTGAACATGTCTTCAAATGTGTCACACCTATTGTAGGGGCTTTGTATATTACTATATCTATAAATATTTTGAAATAAGATTTATATAATTATGTATAATGTAGTCAAGTACCAGAGCCATATGAAATGATTTTTGTGCTTAATTTCTTTTAAAATAAGTTGCCATTTCTGCAATATATGATTATATTAATAGTCGCCAACATGAAAAGTATGTTCCGCTCAAGAGAGGGATTGCTGAAAAACATGGAATGGATGAGTCATTTGTAGAGAGAAATTATAATATTCCTAGCTACCAAATCAAATTTGGCAATTATTGAGGTATTTTAATAATATTTGAGGCTTTAAAAGTTAATTAACCCCAAAAAGAGGTTTCCAAAGTAAAAATATTGATACACCTCGAATAGAATAAAATTTCAAACCAAAAATTAACATAAAAAATTAGATGAAAAAAAGAATTAATAGGATTATGATCATTGGATTGATGTGATGAGTAAACCTTGCAAAGCAGAACTGAAGTCAGTAATTAGTGTAGTAGAGGTGCCAACAAAACTAATGAGTTTTTGACATAAAATGAAAGAAAGATTAACAAGAGAAACTGGAAGTAATTTTTCTATTTTGAATTTCAATTTGATTGCAATCTATTTCAGGCTAATAAAGAAATATAAAGTAAAAAAAATCAGAAAAAAATATTGGCATAGCTTGGCACCTCTTAGTTAGTATAATTCTAACCTGCGGTGTGGTGTATAATTGTGGTAACAGGGGCAATTGGTAAATTATATTCCTTTACTTTGTAAAATATTGTATTTATAAGTGGCGAGCACTGAGCGCTCAGCATCGCCACCCCCATTGTACATCATTTTTATAGTTCAGCCTTCACTTTGTTCCTTGTAAATAGGATATAGATGATTCTTTTAATATAAAAGCTAGAATAGACACAACTGGTTTTGGGACTAAACTCTGAAACAACTCTAATATTAAAAAAAGAAAAGAAAACCATGTGTTTGGTTTTAAGATGTCATGACTTTCTATTGCAATTTGGACTTTCTTTGGTTGTGCTGCAGTGAAATGAACGTGCTTAATTGTACCTGTAAATTCCACTCAATTGACAATCAAATGACTATTTCACCTTTGACATGTTCCAAACAGTCATTTAATGCATTCTATTAATTTTTAATTGTGCAATACTCAAATATCGGCATTATTTTATAGTTTAGACAAAACCTCTTTGCGAGACATAATACAACACACACACGATACAGCATGTACAGTATGGAGAGTACAACTTGTGTATAGTGCATAGGATACAAAGCCAGAAGAGAGCATCAATGCATGAGTAAAGTAACTAACATAGAACATGTACAATATGTATGATACGACATATGTACAGAATGTATGATAAAAGGCATGTGTACAGTATCTAGGATACACCGTGTGATCAGTTTGTAGGATACAACACCCTAAAATAATAACAATAAAGTAAAATATGTGATTGAATGGATGAAGACGCATACCAGCTGCAGTAAGAAACTTGTCTCAAAATAGTAACTCTGACCTCTTGATCATTCTTAAAACAAAATTAGAAAAGTTTATCAGGATTAAAACATTCTAAATAGAAGAGAAAGACACAATTACTGAATATCCATGCTGAAATGTGTTCTGAATATACTTTAATGTCATCTATAAATACTTTATTTCACTGCAAACTAGAAATACTTATTTTGCCGCAGTATGTTGAGGTTAATAAATATACAGAGAGAATGGATGGAACATGCAATCAAATTCCTAATATTGAAAACAAGAAATAAATGATAAGCCTGGTTGAAATGTATGTATTGTTCTAATATTCAAGTGATTGATTTGAAATGCTGAGCAGAATTTGATCAGATTTCATGGAACAAATGTTTATCAGACATTGTGATCCTGAAAGGAAGAAAGAGCCAAAGGATGAGCAAGTTTCAGTGATCTCAGAATATGTTATATTGTATTTGAGGAGTTGTTTTTAAGAATTGGTGATTTGCATGGATATAGTTCTGTGGGCAAAGAATATGAGAATAGAGTAGTCCATTAAGAATGAAATATCTTCATAACTTTATGAGTCATTACTGCATTTTGAGCAATCTCATGCAGTAAACTGATTCTGTTGTCGATCAAGAAATGAGCAGTTTGAAGGAAAACCTTTTTTTCTTTTGAAAGACAAAATAAATCTACCATAGGAATTGTATCAATATAAAAAAATTGTTGAACATTCAGATACATTGACCAAAAATTAAGTGCACTTGTGAGACAATCGCTCAATTTTAGAAAACCCTAATTAAATATATAGATGATTTTACATTTTGGGAGTTTATTTGATTGTCATAGAACAGGTGGTAATTTAAATTATCAATGAATAAAGAGAGTGTGAGCCAGGGTTATCATTAATAAACCTGAAAATTGGCACACAAGAGCAACTGGTGAAAGATTTAGATTTTAATTCATCACCATAAAGTTACAATAAGTTCAAGGCCCTGCTTTCTAGAGCAATCTTAGTGGTCATCTGTATGAAATATAATGTAGTTCAATAATTTAAAGTGAGAAAAAGTGGAAAAGGAATATCGGTCTGCTGCAAAGAATTCTCTGGTGTTGCTTGTGAAATTTAGAAATAATGAAAAGATATACTAAATCAATTAAGCAGGTGCCTTTTAAAGGACCAATAAGAAATTTGGGCAATGCAAAATTAAGATTGAAAATATCTTAAAACTGCACGAGTTCAAGATTGAAGTAACAAGTTGCACAAAAGACTGTTTTATATGATTTTGCTTGTGTCTTGTCATGATTGTGAATATTTCACCTTTGTTCAGTATCATGTTGTACTTCAGTAAGTTCAAGAAATTGTCCAGAAAATACCTGGACAAGTTTTGTATATATATTGAATTTTAAGATTTTAGTTGGTAGATGGCTTGCTTATTCAAAATAAACTTTTTGTCATGGTTTCATATGAAACAACACTCACAACTTTTCAAATTGATCTGTCACAACTTTTCCACCAATCAATTTGGAGAAATGGACATTGGGCTTATATCTATTACAAATTGTAAAATGCAGTTCCAGAATTTAAAAGAAAACATATTGGTATACAATGTATAATGCTAAAAAAAACTGACTGACAAGAAGTTTCTGATTCTAGATTAAAACTTAATGAAAAATAGTTATGGCTGGTATGTTTTCTCAACTTTGGTGCCATTTTTTGTATTCTCACTGCTTGAGTTTCAACATTTGTGATCAACCATGCGTCTCTCTTGTGTCATGGACAATGCATGCTGGGACATGGCAACTGACAACTTCCATTATATACGCTGTGAAGGGAACACGTTAATACATCATTTTAACAAATGCACATACAGAAAAAAAAGTTATTAGTTTCGAGAATTTTGGGAATAGGGTGTAAAGACTGATTGATATAACATGACATGTCAATCTACATTTCTCACACCTATGAGCTTAGCTTGCATGTCTACAAAGGAGATCCATGCGTGACAGATTTTAACACATCAGGTGGCAGCAGGGCCTGCTCGAGCAGTGAGAATAGATTTGTACATTTTATGGATTTAGATTAAGAATTCTGCTCTTATTCAATGTCATATTTCATGCTTTATATTTTACAAAACATGAATGAAATATTCTCTTGAGAACTGATTTGTTTTTATATTACATTTAGGAAGAAGAGAACCTCAGAGATAGTAAAATGTTCTAATAAAAAAGAGAAATTTATACATTTTTTCACATAAATAAAGACTAGTTATACACCAATATAAAGAATAAGTAAATAAATAGAAAAGTTTTGTATATTATTATCATTACCAACCTTTCATCTTTATTCCACACTTTATCAAATTAAAATATTAGTCCTGGATTTTCATTCAGCCCATACAAGTATTTATAATAAAGTTAAGTGAGACAGATAAATACAGAGCTTCCAACCTTTAATTGAATATGTTATTTAGATAACTTCATGAAGAAATAACTTGGGACAAATTTCACCAATGTTAAGTACTCCTATGCTAAGAGAGAAAAAACCACTGGAGCAAGCAAATATGCCACCAAATTTCCCACCAAATGTTTCATTAAATGTACTTTTTATATATTTGATTATTGGAATAGTTGATTGTCCCATGCATGAGGTGGGTGTGGATGAATATGAGGCAACCTCTTGTCACAAAATGCCTTGCCTGTATAGAACCATGTAGCTGCATCTTAATAAAGGTATTTTAATACAGTGTTCATCTTCAAAATCATTTTGTGCTTACAGACAGGGATTTACTTCTGGCAATTCAGCTGAAGAGTTATATGCATTAAATTAAGTTTTAATTGTCTGGCTGTAATTGATCATATTTTATTATGGGAATGCATATTTAAAAGGAGATTACAATACTATATTTACAATAAATATATTCCTGTCAGATTTGTGCTATTTGAATATTTTATCATTTCAAAATTTGATAGTTATGCATAAATATGAAACTATTTTTGACATTTTTATAAGCATAGGCCAATGGATATGCTTATCATTCATTTTTTTGTTGTTGTAATATTTTAAATATTTTCTGGAAATTGCCTCAGAAATGATCATTTAAATTCCAGGGCAGACTTGAGCAGATGATAATTTTGACCAATCAAAATTATATTTGGTCTCCACTTGCTATCTCAGATTGGGTAAAATTGATCATGTTCTTCAAAATGGCAGCTTCCCTGACAAGTCCGTGATACCTATAAGATTTTTGCAAAAAATCCTGACAAATTGGAACTGCAAAGTAATCATTTTTCAAAAAAAGAAATAGCATCCTATTTTAAAAAGTAAGTGAAGTTCAATACTGTGCATGTGATGCCCAGGAATTACCCATTTTGTTGGTTAAACGGAGATACTGAAGACATGTATATATTATATTAAACCTGCCTTTTGACAGTGTTCAGATATCCGGCCCAACTCCATTTTCAAGACTAAATAAACCATCATGAACTTCTGCTCCCAAGTGAAATATCTTGTGCACAACATTCTCACCCAGAAAATGTTTCAGATAATTCCAGAGAAGGTTTATTGTTATAAAATTGTGTGTACGAATCGGGAGGTGCTCCGAGGTTGTTAACTTCTCACCCCTGCCCAGCCCCACCTCATTTCCAAGGTAAGAAGTGCCACTCTGCAGACTTCCCCAAAACTTCTCAGTAATAAAAGCTATTCCCAAAGGCAAATTAAAATTTGTGTCTCCGATCACTTTCTGGCAATCATTGCTTCTTATATTAATTTGCCATGTTTTATCCTGAACAGTGACAGGTAACTCGTTTAAATATCTCGTGACAATGACTTGTTCAAATTGCACAAATGATTAAAACTTTGTTTTGCTTTTAACGTTGACAATGAAAGAGATATCAATATGAAATATCGAACTCTACTCCCCTACACAAAACATTTTAAGGAATTTCCAAAATATTGCATTAAAACTTTTATTTATGAATAATTTCTAACATACAGCTTGAATTGCATGCATTTGGGTATGGTTTGACCCGAAAAAAAATCTACTGGCCATCACTTCATGTGAACAAATTGGGCGATCAACATTTTTTCTACTATTTTAAGGTATTTAACCATTAGATACAAATCTCATTAGATAAAAATCTAACATTTATTTGAGTTTCAGGCTTCATGATATCTTAATAATAATACTATGAGCACTGCACACATCAAACTCCACCAGAAGGCGACGTGGTGAACCTATCACCTCTGTACAAGGTGCCTTTTTGTGCTGGCTCACCACATCCACCAATTTTCATGTAACTGTCCGTCTTACTTATTTTTTTTTCTTAAACTGTACTCAGATTGGTAAATCATGATATATTTCACCCTTGATACAAAAGTTTGTGCATATAGAAACAACTATTAAGAGAAATAAAACTTGGAACTACTTTCTCAACCGGAGGAGCCATTTCCTGGGGTAGTGATAAGGCAGAAACACAACAAAGATGGCCGCTTTGTTTATAATTTGAATTCTTTTAATCTTTTGTAATTCTGTATAATCTAACCAACAAAAAATGTTCAAATGTTAACAAATGAACTCAAATACATCTCAAGGCAACTTCATATTTGATATTAAGAGATGTTAATACATCAATCACATTTACAACACACTGACAGTTCTTGAGCACATGGCCAGTAAAAGTAGGACCGGATGAATACTAATCTGGGTTGGCCAGAGGTAATAGTTTGCGTGTGCCTCTGGTGGACAGTGTGTGCACACATATCTGGTTCCCTGACCAATCATGGCAGTTGAGACAATGGTAGGAGACCAGGGTGATTGTTTCAACCAATCAGAGAGAAGCTAACAAATGATTACAAGAAGTGTTCACAGTAACACTGGTGGGAAGTGATCATGTGTCTACATTTCAAAATCATAAAGATGGATAAATAATAGACAAATTATCAAACTGCGGAGTAAAACATAGGCATCAGAGATGCATCAACCCTCAGCCCTGGTAACTCATTGCACAACATTCGCTCCACACAATATTTGTGAACAAAACGTCACTGCACCAAGGCAAATTGATGCAGGGGTTAAAAAAACCCATAAAATCTTCTTCCTTTGATAGCTTAGGTGTGTCAAGTATCATGAAACTGTCATCATTTACTCTAGAATTATTGAGATGGGCCGGTGACATTGCGATTCTTGGGATTTCACATAATTGTCCCTGTGACCTTGAAAAATAGGTCAAGGTCGCCATCCACCGAACTAGTCCGAGGTTTTCAACAGATGCTTATGCGTGTAAAGTTTCATGAAGCTGCCATCATTTGTTCTTGAGTTATCACGATGACAAGGATGATTTCACATAATTGTCCCTGTGACCTTGAAAAGTAGGTGAAGGTCATGTTCCATCAAGAGAAGTCTGAGGTCTTCACCAGATGCTTGTGTGTGTCAAATCTCATAAAGCTGCCATCATTCGTTCTTGAGTTCTTGCGATTCTTGGGATTTCACATAATTGTCCGTGACCTTGAAAAATAGGTCAAGGTCGCCGTCCATCAAACTCATCCGAGGTTTTCACCAGATGCTTTTGTGTGTCAAGTTTCATGAAGCTACCATCATTTGTTCTCGTATTATCGCGATGACAAGGATGATTTCACATAATTGTCCATGTGACCTTGAAAAGTAGGTGAAGGTTATGTTTTATAGAAACAATTCTGAGGTCTTCACTAGATGCTTATGGGTGTCAAATCTCATAAAGCTGCCATCATTTGTTCTAGAGTTATGCGATTCTTGGGATTTCACATAACTGTCCATGTGACCTTGAAAAATAGGTCAAGGTCACCGTCCATCGAACTCGTCCGAGGTTTTCACCAGATGCTTATATGTGTCAAGTTTCACGAAGCTGCCATCATTTGTTCTCGAGTTATCGCGATGACAAGATGATTTCACATAATTGTCCCTGTGACCTTGAAAAGTAGGTGAAGGTCATGTTTCATAGGAAAAATTCTGAGGGCTTCACCAGATGCTTATGTGTGTCAAATCTCATAAAGCTGCCATCATTCGTTCTTGAGTTATTGTGATTCTTGGGATTTCACATAATTGTCCCTGTGACCTTGAAAAATAGGTCAAGGTTACTGTCCATCGAACTCGTCCGAGGTTTTCACCAGATGCTTATATGTGTCAAGTTTCACGAAGCTGTCATCATTTGTTCTCGAGTTATCGCGATGACAAGATGATTTCACATAATTGTCCCTGTGACCTTGAAAAGTAGGTGAAGGTCATGTTTCATAGGAAAAATTCTGAGGGCTTCACCAGATGCTTATGTGTGTCAAATCTCATAAAGCTGCCATCATTCGTTCTTGAGTTATCGCGATGACAAGGATGTTCGCTACAGACATACATACAGACATACATACATACATACATACATACCCACGCCAGGAGTACTGCAATACCCTCAGCCTGATTACATCAGGGGCTGAGGGTAAAAAAATGATTCTAATAATTGCAGCTTGTAATTATTAAATTGGTTTAATGTGTGTTAATGATAATGGAAGAAAGTTCAAATTAACTGAGAACAGGGTCATTTGGGGCAGCCAAGGATGGCCTTGTCTAAAATAAAATCTAATTGACCCATTATCTAAGATGTCCTGGAATAAAGTTAATTTTTAGGTCACCTTTAAATTACTGCAATTAAACATAATTTACTGTTTAATTTACTGTTCATGACAAGTAAAACTGCCTGTCTGTATTACAAGTCAACAATACATATAGAAATATAAATCATTTTTTATTTCCAGCTCAAACGATTATTTACAAATATGGTTTTAAGGCCACAATGAAAGACCAAACAATTAAGACCAATCTCATTTGGTTTTATTGTGAACGGACATTTAACACATCCAGTTCCCAAATAAATCTCATATAGTACTCAAACCCATGTAATAGCAAAGTTTAACAAGAATTAAACATTTTAAACATTCATAAAAGGTAACATTGTGTAGATGTTAAATGCTCTCATTTTTGGCTCACCATCAGATCATAACTCTTCAATTAGAGACCCAGAAGTAAGAAAGAATTCTGTCTGGCACTGTGATGACAAACCATCTTTGCCGACATTTACCCTCTGCTGAACCCATTCTGGGATCACCCTATACCATTAATTATAATATTATTATAAAAAGATAACATGAGATTTTATCACAATTGTGACAGATACAATCTCATCACCTTTATAATCCAAAAGGCACTTATATAGTCAAAGGCACTTGAAGTTACCAAAAAAGCACTTTAAGAAGAGGAGAAAAAGTGAGATGTGTTGATTTTCTTTGATTGATTTTGTGTGACAGTATACTATTGGTGGAGGTTCCTTCATTCTATGGACCTCAAAGCAACACAGCCATTAACCAATAATGCAGCTAGTGAAAATCATATGAAATGAATACAACAATAGTGTTCCAAGCACCAGTCAAGCAGGCTGTGATAGGTGTTCTGGGAGGTCTGTTTTTACACTTGCACAGAAAATACTGATTGCATGAGATTTTTCTGAAAACTCCATTCTTTTCATGATAGTTCATATTTTATGCATAATTATATCTGAAGTCTCCCATAAAGGTTAGTTATTCTTTGGATAATATGAAATAAAGAAAATATATACCTTTTAGCTATGATGTGTATGGAGCACATGTTTGTGAAATCCCAATGAGAAATCTGGTATTTGGAACTTAAATGGGAAGTAGATACTGACCAATCGGACATTTTGGATATTTACAAGGAAGTTTATATGGGATATAAGACTTGACCAATCAGATTTTGTGCATATTTTAAAGCCCAGATGACTCTATCAAAGTCACCGTGCGTGTTCCAACCCCCCTCACACCCCAGATGACCTATCTGGACATGCCAGGGAGTGGTGATTGGAGCACATTAGTGCAATGGTGATCAGTGTGAACCAAACATCTATTTGGTCATACATGAGTGACTAAATGCTTCTCTGAAGCCATGCAACATTCTCCAGTGAAGTGTGATAAAATGGAGCCACTGACACAAATGCAGGGAGTCACTTTTCTATGTGACCAAGTAGATGTTTGTCTCAAACTGATTATTCCTTTCATGTTTTACTTGTTAAATTACCTGAGTTTTTGTCTTTGCCCGAGTCTGATTTTGAATTTTGAGTCTTGGGCTCAGCATGCCCCACCATCTTAGAATTATAGTCAAAAATGGGTACTTTGCTTGGGAATCGAATAAAATCATCACTCCACACTGTAACCAGTCTTTTTGTGGAATCTTTACGTAACTGTTTGCTGCCAAAATGTAACCCTTTTTCTTGTCTGTGAAATGCAAATGTTGCATTTGTCCAGTTTATCTTCATAACTTCCTTGTAATGTTTGCCAATATTGGGGAACATTGCATATAACTTGTGGTGATGAGTGTAGTATTCAAACCACATGGACCACATCCCATCCTGTCTGTTCTCCTTCTCAAATATCTTGTACCAACTTGTAAATATATAATCTTCCTGAACATAGGGTTTGAATGATTTTTCTGTTGAACGCTTTTTGTGAAACCAATCTTGAAATTTTCTGTACACTTTGGGATGAGGTGAAAATCCAAAGGTTCCAAATCTCCTAAACATAAATGCAATGTCATTTGGACGAATAAAAGGAGCACCATTGTTTTTAATTAGGTCAATCTCAGATAGGCTATAGCCACAGACATCCTCCCTGTGGTCAAAAGCTTTGTGTGCTGCCTTAGCCCATCTGTACACATATGGACTCACATCTATATCATCCTCCAGTATAATAGCAATCTCCTTGCTTCCAACATGGGGGCGCCACGTGTCTATCCACTGACCATATATACCAACGTGCTTCTCCTGAACAGTCACCCGAGACCGCCCCAAACTCCAGCGGAAGTTCTTCGCCACGTCCACAGTGGGTTGGTGAACCTTGTCTGACTTGTCCCGATCAATCCATATTTCCAACGCTGCTTTATCTCCGTCTAACACAACACTTTGGAGGGCATCTAGACACAGCTGCAGGGAAGCAGCCCGGTTAAAGGACATGACAATAATTCTGAGATGCACCTCATCTTCATATTCACATGGAACATTCACTCTGCAGTTGTGTGCAGTGGAGTTTCTGGTCGGTTTATTATCACCGGTATTAGATTGGTTTGATTTAGAGGCAGCAGCAATGTCTGCGACATGAGGTAGTATATTATGAGATCCTATGGGTTCTCCTTGACTTGAAGCATACCCACTGGTGACAGTGTGCGTTTCAAGGTTGTCCCAGATGTTTATGATGAGGGTCACAAAGATGAGTAGGATTGAAAGTAGAAATGTGCCTTTGCATATTGTGGCACACTGCCTCATACTGCCTCCTGGTGACCAGTTACTCCACCCCTTGCCTCCTGCAATATAAAACCAAAATCAACTTACGTGCATGTCATATGATCATTTTATGCACACATAAACAATTGTTTCTTTTTTATTTCATACGAGAATGACTCACTTTATGCCTGATCAAACAAATATTTTGCTTTCACTCAGTTATCATGAGTTAATATTTATCTTTAGTGATGAAAGTCTACCTCCACAAAAAACTGAGAGTGTAGCCCTTCCCTTGTCAATATATCATTTTTGAATATTTCAAACAAAGTTCAGTGGCTTTGTTTTTCGAATTAAAAAAAAATAATCTGATTGCAGGCTATTTCTGAAAACTTTCATCCCTGTATCTTTCAGGTGCCAGAGTAGTTGCACTGGGAAGGTAGATGTGTTCATTTCTCTCCTTGTTTGAAAAGAAAATGGTTAACAACTTTACACTATTTATCAACTGAGGCCTTCAAATCTGTTTGTTGCATACCATAAGAAAATTAATCAATTATTTTGTAGTAAATATGGAGAAAGATGAGCACACAAAACTGCTCACACACCAGTATTTAAACAGGTGAGTTCCCATTATCAGTTATGTAGGTTTGCTCAAATAAGCATATTCTGAATACATCATACTCTGCATTACATAGGTAGTATTCAATTACTACCTGTGCAGTCATTGCCCTATATTTGATACCATTCTACATTTGGTACTCCCCAAGTTATAAATACTTGCCTTGCTCATAAAAACATCATTAAATCCCCCTACAATAAGCTAGAAGAAATATAACCGATTACCAGGGATCCCTTCAGACCAATATAATGTTATATAATATAATATGTTATCAGGGTATGATATTCTATATTTTCAAGGATTCCTTTACAGCTAAGTGGTATTCTATAGTTCCTGAAGAATAATAGTCTATATTGCTGTAAGGAGGGCAGCATGGGAGCTGCAGCACAGCAGGGGGCAGCACTGCTCAGATAACATGCGGCCATTATGACACTTAACAGCACAGTATTGTTATCTTTTGTATGAGAACCTGGTTTGTTTCATTAGGAATAACATGATAACTGTAACTAACTCTAGGATTTTGGTAGAGGACATTCATCTGAATCTCTCAGTACTTTTCTGGTAACATTAAATTAAAACACATTTTTAAAAAATGGCAAATTTACAAATCATGATTTGATTTGTATCTCTTACTTTAAAAAAATCACATTTTGTGACTTTTGTGATTATGTGTAATTACACCCGGACTGAATTCTTCTGCACATGATGCATATTCCCACATTTAGCTTACATGAATATTAGTGATCTCAACTTTGGGTCCTTTAGATGACCATATTTGAGGGCCAGTGCTGGAATCCTACATGATATTTGACATTTAACACAGTCATTGTACACTAACATTTCCTTCATTACTAAAACACCATTACCTGTATTTTGATATAAACAAATTTACTTTAACAAAAACAACAAAAATCAAACAATTATTTTCTTGAAAATTGCCACAATTCCTCATTATCAATCATTTCAACCTGTCAAATATAATTATTTTATGGAGTCTGTTCATATTAATGGAACTATGACTCAATGATGTACATTGTTCAGAAAACTCCTCTAATTATCAACAATGATAACATTTATGACACAGATGAAATCTGTGGTTACTGGTGCACATATATTTCAGTCTTATAATAATTTCATGACACTAACACCCCATTTCATCTCCTGCATGCCAGACCCATGGAGGGATAAAGGGTAACTTTATCAACACCAGCTCCCAGTATTCCTCCAATATGAGAGCCCGACAATATTATATATTACCATGGTATAATATTCCATATCACTTGGGTATAGTATTCTATATTTCTAGATATCCCATAAGAGCATACCGGTAATAATATTTTGTGATACCAGGATACAATTCTCTATATTAACAGGGATCCCTTTATAGCATTTAAAATAGCCTATACAACCAGTATATTATATTCTATTAAAGTCAATAGTCTATATTTCCAAATGGCCCTTTTTATAAACATAATATTAATATACCAGTGTATATTTCACTTTCCATGTAAAATAATGAGGACTAAAATGTATTAAAGAAAAGTCTTCAGAAATCTAAAATATATTACTCACATCTATCTATGCAAGGCTCTCAACAATATATTTTTTCTGAAACTTTCAAAGCATTCATCATGTGAAAGTTTGATCTAGTTGATCCAGTGACTATTTGAAATCCATTCATAAATCATTGATGCACCAACTTTTTAACTGTTGAAATCAATTGTTATATAAGGATGCATATATAGTTATATCATAACCCTCATGCAGATGTCACAACATTCTGTGAGTTAATGAGGTTTCCCATGCACATATATATTATACTACCAGGAACACAGCGAGATGCGTTTTCACTTTCAGACTGACATTATCAAAATCCATTCTAATCCTCCCCCATCAAGTCTCTAAAAATGAGGGGCCCATATGGGTTTACAGTGTGGAGGCTGGTTGTGCTGAGATTTGTCCACTAGAATAATGAGTACTGGCCCTCCTCTTATCACATGAGTTTACAGATATTTACCCATTGTATTCATACAGGCATTCAGTGTGAGGTATATCAGCTGGCCAGCAACATGTCTCCAGAGATTACGTTCTGCTGTATGAACTCAAATATCATTCCCTAGCTCTCTCTCTCTCTCTCTCTCTCTCTGTCTCCTATATCACAATGTGTACTTTGAACCTCCTGCAAATGTGTGTCCCAATTATTTAGTTGTGGTCAGTGATTTCCACAAATGAGACTGCATGGTTCCTTCATGTATGGACTGGACTATTGATATAGTGAGGGGATGACCAATTCTGTTCATATGGGCAGAGATATGTGGGTCTTTTCAACGATTCCATCTTTTGATTCATGAGTGATCACATGAACGATGATAAAGTAGGCCTGCATACAATTATTTTTCTCATTTCTTTCATTACAAGCATCTTCCAAAAAGGAAAATCAATGCCCCCCTCCCCCCAAAAAAACATTCTTTCTGTCCGTCAATTTTGATCTTCTCCTCTGAAAATACTGGGTGGAGTTCTTAGCTATTCCATTTTTTATGATTAAAAAAAAATCTAATAACGATTAAGGAGTTGTCAAGGAGGCAACGATTTTTAATAGCATAACAAATATCAGCCAATGAGAATCGCGATAACAGATTCAATAAGTAACATGTAATTTGATTGGTCGAAATTAATATCTGCTCAAATCTGCTCCTGAAGAATCCTGCAGGCATTTCCAAAAAAATGTTCACAAAAATTTGTAATGTTTGTCCATTGGCCTATGGTTTTAGTCCATATCTCAGACTTCCCTTATTCAGTTAATTTGAAAGTACAATCTAATGATGATATAATGAATGGTACACGCCTCAAAAGATTTAGGCACCCACCCCTGATTTCAGATGGGTGACCCCCGTAGATTACCTCTGATTAGGTAACCTGTTTACAGAGATACTGAATCATGGCATCTTGTGTTGATGTGGTGGGTGGATCCCCAGAGACCGGGTTCCTGCCCCTGGCTTATCTCTGCTATTTGGCAACACACTAATATACTCCTATGTCTCTTCTTATTTTGGTAAATGGTTGGGATCCAGGAAGGTGATTTTTTTCCCTTGTCCAAATAAAAATTGTTTGCTTCAGTTTTATGTTTCTACAGGGGTGTGGCCCCTTTAAATCACGTTTACACGTGTCATTTATTGACAATATTTCAGTCAATCTTAGTTATTCATGTTGCACTTAAATTCAAATAAACCAAAGTTCATCAGCCATAAACAGAAAAAAAACTTTTACTTGGCCTTTATCATATATATTGATCAGCTAAGTACAAGTATTCTTGACAGATGTATTCCCTTTTTTCTGATGATGCTGATGATGATGCCAATAATGACAATATGATTTCAAGATGACCTGCATCATGTTTTTTTATTCATTCATCTATGTGCTGTGAAAATGAACATTTTTTCTTGCAGACACTGTATATTCCAGACAGCCAGCCATCCCCAGTATTCCTACCATTTTCAAGTATACACTTCCAATCCTTATAATAATACTATAGCTGTTGGACAGACATTCAATTTACCAACCAATCATGGCAGGTGACATAATGGTAGGGTTTAATCAGAGACCAATCAGACTGGCTGGCAAACCATCACAATAAGTCTCCTGAGTAACAATGGTGGGAACACAATCTGTGCATAACTAGAAATATGAGATTCTGAATAGAAAAGGGGAAGAAAAAATGTTCTGTTGCAGTGGAGATTCAATGTCTTTTGTACCTAGCAAAAATGGTGCCAAAAAAGTGACAAATCCATGTTCCTATATATATATATAGCTTTTAAATGTACTGTTTATTTGTGTCTTCATTCATTATATTTCTTATCATGGTTTTTATGAGTCACTATTAATGAGTGGTACTCCCTCATTTATGAATACATGTCTTGGTTTTTTATGTACGGGTTCTTCCATAAATGAACTCCTTAAGCTTACATTATAAATGTTATTTCATAATTGCTCAGTATATCATTATTTGACTTTAATTTCCATTGAAAATCAATCAAATATCCAGAAATTGATTCTGATGAACAAACAAAACATATTGTAAAACATTTTGAATATTGATCTGGATGTATATATGTTGTTCACACATACTATAATTCATCTGGAGTTCACTGGTCTTTATGTTTTGTAATGTTTGAAAAGGGAATTTATGTGGAATCATCAAATATACTGGAAATGAGACCAATAAATGTGAAGTATGTGGCAATATCAACCAAAGACTGTTTATTAAGAGTTAAACAGGCCCTTTATCAGCCTGAGTCCTTGAGGCCAGGAAAATATTCTCGTAACTTAAAAGTTTTATGATGTGCTACTTTGATCCATCAGAAATACGTCTTTATATAAGACACATGTATATAGCAGCCATCAGATAGTGTCTAGACGACAGAAATCTTGAGACATTATCTCATTCCCATCCCTAACAGTCAGTCCCCATCCAACTGAAGAGATCAAAGTGATCGAAACCCTTGTTGATATTGGTAGGGGCTGCAATCGTTGTCACAGACTATCTTAGGATCCTCATCTTTTTTCTATCTCAATCCCTTGTTACCTCCACTCTTGACTATGAAAATGGCCTCCTTGCTGATCTCCTGATAACTGAGATTAAGAAACTGCAATATCTGCAGAACTCTGCAGTACACGTAGTGGGGAAGATCAGGAAATATGATCATATTTCTGAGAAACTAATGGAACCACACTGGCTCACAGTGTGTGCCAGAATAGAATTCAAATTCCTTAATTCTGCTTAGAAGGCTTTAAATGGTAAGCACCCCCGAATCTGTGTGACCTTCTCCACACTAGACACAGTGAAAGACACCTGAAAGCCCATACTTGGTGGTCTCCAAAAGATTTTGCATATCAAAAATTGATAAAATGTGATTTTCTTCATATTAGGATGACAATGAAATGATCAGAGATGAGTTATGAATACCAGTATGTCCAGTGCGATGATACTCTACATTATATCGGTAGTATTGCAAGTTGTTCAATCTTCTCCTCCCTACCTCTGCCCTCATTACTCTTTATTTGATATCATTCGAAATTTGGAATTCTGCAAGTCATAAACACTAATCTTAGTCACCAATATATCACCCACCCCAAATTGACCTACACCAGGTTATACTTTTGGATCAGGTGTCTGACCCAAAGAGTGACCAACCATCTCTGTAGTCTGAAATGGCCAAAAGATGGACTCTTTTTATGTTTATTTTGATTTTCAAATTTAATTTTCGCGTTTTCGAGTTCCGTATTTGACATCTGTTAATCAATATTTGTATTGTGTGAAGAATTCATTTTCATCTGCTTCATGCAGAAGAGGTTATAAAAAATCACAAATCAAGAAAGTCATGTCCATTTATGCATGTGAGTCTTGCCAACAAATATCAGACAATCAGAATTTACCAATCTCAGGTCATGACCTATAATCAGTTGGCTGACCAAGACACTAACTAAGAAAAATATGTTTGAATAATAATTTATTCTGTCATCAATCACTTCTTGGCCAGATTTTTATGAATAGTCATAACTTGTGGCTGATTCTGAGTGCACCAGGCTATGATTATGTATTTATTCCAAAATGCCCTATTGCATTTTTACACCAAAAATTTTTGAAGAGAATTTGTTATCAGCAACAAACACTGCTAAGAATCTCTGAAAAATCTTAGTTTTATGTCATGATTTTAAGCACAGTTTGTCACAAGTCTATATAACATGGTGGGATTTAACCTGGTTTGGTGAACCTCTCCCCATCTTGTGATCAATGAAACTGGGTCAGTTTCAATGCAAATACATTAAAGCTGACTCAATAACTATTGACACCTCAGCACAAATTATAGAATATCAATCTGTTATACCATCATATCAGTAATATCATAGAAAGCATATGACAGAAATATAATTCAGATTGATTTTAATATAATACATGATATGATATGAGATTTATTTCCAATATTTCATATTTACAATAAGTTAAAAAACAATAAAGATCATAATAGTACAATTATCAAATAAATGAGGTTACGAATGAATGAATTAGGTTCGTAGGCTTGGCAGGGTGAATATCTGCATCTCACGAGGGCCTTAGTCATCAAGGGACGGCCCTCATGTGGCTGCCGAAGTTGTGGAGAGTCCACATCGAGGAGACCGTCTGGTCCTACTCGGGAGTAGGGCAGAGGAGGCTCCACGGGGAGACCTTCGGCAGAGGGGAGATGATCTATCATCCCCTACCTTCATGCACTTAAATGTTGTAAGTAGAAAAAAAAGCCAACCTTGCGGGATGGAAATGTCCAAGGCCCGCAGAGGGGGTAGCGTGGTTTAGTTCCTTTTGTTGTAAGCTGAGCTAATTCCAATTAAGATGTTCATCAATTGGCTGCTAAGCTGCGAACGAGAAAGAATAAAGGAGGTTACCAGAAAAAATGTGTGTGTGTGTGTGTGTGTATGTGTGTGTGTGTGTGTGTTTGTGTGTGTAATTTCCCTGCTTGTGTCAGCATTAATTTTACTTCGATCTGGGATTATTAGGAAGGAGAAATTTGCAGTGGACCTCGTGGGATGCAGATATTCACCCTGCCAAGCCTACAAACCTAATTCATTCATGCAGTGGATCTCAAACAAAAAAAAGATAAAACAGTTCATTAACCAGATATTAGATTTATATCATATGCTCAGTATACAAAATCAATGCAAGCAGAACTGTCTGGGACTTGAAACCCTGGAGCCAACCGTGTCTGGAATGGGCTCTTTTTATTTTTATTTTCAATTTAAGAGTTTCATATTTGACATCTGCTTATCAACCCATGTATTGTGTGGTAAAATCATTGTTTTGTGCCTCCTGCAGAAAAGGTTATTAAACAAAATCACAAGTGGTCTGTCCACATCTAATTTGCATATGTAAAGAGAATGCATGAATGATGTAAATCTGATTTTTGTGTGTTCCTTACTTGCCGATCCCTCTATCATTATAACCTTAATGCATTACATCAGGCTTTTGATACAAACTTCAAAAGATGACTTTTGCATGTCCACATTGAGACTACAAAAAACTACCAAATATACACAGTGCCATAGCATTTGAATCAAATATATATATTGCCATAAGATACAATCCATACCTGACTTTGATGCTTCTCTGGGCCAAGTTCAGCAAAATAGCTTACCGCATCTGTCTTGTTCGATTGCATAACAGTTGGGCATGCAATTTGCTAAATGGGAGATGACACTCCATCATTTGGAGGCTATACACTTTTAGAACCACTAAGGTTAGTCATACCTGTTTGATTGGCAATCATTGCTTCTTCAAACAATATGGTTTAAATTCAGACAGTTGATGATGAACTGAAATTTTGTGTCCTTTTTCTCCACATTGAAGAAGACTGATCTTTCGTTCCTGGCATAATATGTAGAAGTGGTGATCTGGAATGATAGGTGAATTGCTGGCCGGGTCTGTCTTTAGCCTATAAATAGATATAATCAATGCAGTCTACTCTCATCTGTAAAGTGATGAAAGGTCAGAATCTAGGCTGGTGACATGACCTAACCCAGTTAAATTAGGTACATTAAGACTATTCCAGTATTCATTGTCAAATTAGAATTGAAATCCTTTGTTTCTAGAAACACCACTCACTGCCCATCATATTGAAGTTTCCCTACTAAATGAACTCACCTCTGACAATTAACTGTTATACTTACTTACCATCATCTTTCCCAGTCATAATGTCTCTAATAACAGACCCATGTGTTATCTGCAATGTCTTCAGTTGTTTTACCTGATATCAAACTTGACGACGTGAAATGGTGTTAAGAGTCCAGATCATGAAGCCACGGATACAAACAGGGGGAAACGTCATATGACGTCAGAAGCACCACTGACCCACTTTCACCTCTTTCCGCAAACTCTAAACAATGGCGAAATGATGCTGAGATGAAGAAATAACAAAGATTTTTTTTCTGACAAGCCTTGCGTTCTATGTTGAAAAGATAAGTACATAACTTGGTGAAAACCTGTTGCTGGGAATCGAGTTCTACCTGAGTCGCAACTTAAATATGATGGGCAGTGCAATATATTTACGAAAATAGTGGATTTCAAGTCTGTTTTGATGCTGAATATGGGAATAATTCATCAAATAAAAAAAATGAACTCATGTGTATGAATTTTATAATCTTAAGATTGTCTCTTTACCAAGTAAGTAAGAGACAACACTGATTTTCAAATACATTTTATAATCTTAAGATTGTCTCTTTACCAAGTAAGGAAGAGACGACATTGATTTTCAAATACATTTTATAATCTTAAGATTGTCTCTTTACCAAGTAATGAAGAGACGACATTGATTTTCAAATACATTTTGATGTATCCATGTCTGTTCTTAATCCCTAACAGACTCGCCTATTTAAATTTTGTTAGTTGGGAGGATTAATCCATTTTTCCTGGATTAGTGTATCGGCATATGAAACTGATCAAATTTATAACCATGGTTATTCGATATGCTTAACCGAGTTCTGGGGTCAAAAGTTCATGATCCAAGCTGTTTGAAGTCATTATCATGATTACATTGTAACAAGTTGATGTTTGTTTGGGGTTTTACATCATTTCCAACATTATTTCAGTCATTTCTTGATGAGACCCATTTGTAGCAGATGTAGTGCTGCCTCGGTGAATTGTCATGTCGCAGGTCCTTGACATGACAACCCACCTGGTCACAGATTTACAAGGACAATGGGTTAAACCTTTGGCATGGGCCTCAGCTGTGCGAAATTGTATCATGAATTCAATCTCGGCACAGCCAGGGATTGAACCTACAACCTTTGGATCACCACAGGGGAACTGGTACTAATAAGCTGGCAATCTAAACAACTGCACCACGGCCTGTGGTCGTAACAAGTTGCAGCCCTAGAGAATGTTACAAAAGGATGTCATTAAGTCAGAACAAGGGAAACATTCATGTCCCTCCCATCCATTGCCGTTGATCATCAGTTAGGGGCTACAGCAATTGTCATTCAAGCTGTTTACTGGCTTTCAGCACTCTTATGTTAAGGGTATTTATCGGTGTTGGCAGTAAGTGTCCTCTGGTGGCAGTTTTTCTGAGCGAACTATTTTCTTTTTAAGCCAAAATAGATCATTTTCACAAAAGTACGGGAAAACTGCTCACCTGTCAAAAAAAAGTTCCCTTTTCATAAAAACTTTCTTGTCATGAAATGACATTTTATGGCATTTATTTTTTAATAAAATTGTTGATTTATTATTTGAAAATCACAATGGAAATGTCTTTGATATATTGAAAGCTTCTTATCTTTTTAACTCATAAAATGTGGCATAGTAATATGTCACTGCTCCAAGATTTCTTTTATCATGTCAAAATGTTAAGGCTATGTTTCCAAATGTGCAGTCCATAATGCAGTGCGGAATGCAGTACGTCTTGCAGAGTGTCATGTGGTGTTCACATGCATGTGGCAGTTTTGTGATGTTTTCACAGTCAAACTTCTAATATGTTGCCAAAATTAGACCTGCAACCTATGGAAAACCTATGCATCACTCAATGTGCCAGATTTTCATTTGCTACCCTATGCAAAAGGCTATGCATCAATTTGCTTACAGACGTCATTACTGACAGCAATGTGCATAAATGGACACACCTGCATTGTTCAGTATCGTGTGCAAAAAAAATTGATGCATTGCATAATGCGCTGCATGATGTGCTGCCCTTTAGACTGTTACAAATGACATCATCAAGCCAGAACAATGGGGACGTCAATGTCCTTCCTGTCCTTTGCTGGTGGTGGACGTTGCCGTCCTTTCCGTCCATTGATGATGATGATAATTTATTTATCTAATCCATAAAACATGAATCAGAAAGTTGCCAAGACAGGCTAATGCCTAACTAAGCTGGCAACCCTTTACAAATACATTCTTATGTTATGTTGCAAAATTAGTATATAACAGATACATATTGATTGATTAACAATGGTGGTGGTAGAGGCAGTTTCTTAAGATGTTGTGATGATATAAGATATGTAATAACAATAATGTGATGATAGAGGGGAGTTGTATAATAAAAAATATATATATATTTTAATATATTAAACCTATTTCTCATTGTTCAGGGGCAGTTACACATAAAACTTCAAGTAGTGATTTTTTACAGCTTTGGTGAATGACTTGTATGTGGGTTTCTTAGTAATGATTGCAGGTAACTCATTATAAAATATTGCCCCTTTAACTTTAAGGGTGTCTTTGCCCATATTGGTGCGAGTCCTGGGAACATCAAGTTTCTGTTTGTTAGAGGTATTATGGTTATGAACCTCATTTCTTTTGATGAAATAGTGGTGAAAGATGTCCGGTAGCATATGATTGAGTGACTTGTATACTGTTTGAACCAGTCGCATTTTGAAGATATCACTAACTTTGAGAGAATTTAGACATTTGTGGACATGTACAGTTTTTTCAATATCTTGTTTACAGGTTTTTCAATATCTTGTTTTGCATTATTTGCACTTTTTTTAATAATTTTACCCGAAGCATGACCATAAACCTCAATTCCATACTGTATGCGAGAATAGACATGGGCATAAAAGAGCTGTTCCTTACAGTGATTAGGTACTTGTTTCTTTATCAGCTTAAAAGAGCTTGCATACTTTCTGAGTGTCATTACAAGGGAGTTGACATGGGCATTCCAAGCTAGTTTTTCATCGAGTATTGGGGTTAAAGAGAAAAAGTTCTGCAGATTGTGGTACCATAATAAAATGGATTTCCAAACAACTTTGTTAAAGTGATCTTAAAAGTCATATGACAAGAATTTTTTTAAGTGGTAAATCTTTAGATTTCATACCTCTGAGAAACGTCTGACAATTTTTTCTGCAGTCTGACGTTTAGTTTAGCTATAATCTAAGATCTTTGAACCCCCAGGGTAATCAACCTACCCCCATGACCTAGAACTGGGTCAGCAGGCTGCCTACGTCATTCCCATCCCACAATCCCTACTATAATTGAAGAAAATAAACAAACATGACTTAACTGGGTATAGTGTCTGAAATATGGCCTGCTCTACTCTTATCAGTTTCAAGACACTTATGAGCTAGCCCTAAACATTATGGCGTGAAGTTTAAGGGTTTTCAAACTGTAAATGGAACATTGAGATGACACTTTTAAAATATCTATGAATTATTTTTAGTTGATATTTCCATATTTTTTTACACTGAAAATGTATTTATTTATTTTGTAACCAATGACCAGTAACAATATCAATTGGTTGAATGTTATTCATATTCAGTAATGTTCAGCTAAACTTCTTTTGACATAATTGAAAAAAAATGTTTTGAAAGCATTCGACACATATTTCTAGATCTGTTTCATTGCTGGAAATTATTTTGACTTCTAAATTTTGAGGTCTGGTTATATATTATTTATGCACTGCAGTTGTATTTCAATGGTCTTTTGAAATGTTTAGTTTGGTATTTTTTTAATGTCTGTCATTGTGTGTCAGTGGGTACCCAACTAAATCATATATCAGAATTTATATACAAACAGACAAAGGAATTTTGAATAAAAATAGAAATTCTGAAAAAATGATACTAAACTTTGAGATTTCAACATTTCTTTCTCAACAAGGAAATGACTTTGACCATAACATTATGATAAAGAATAATTCAGTCAGTCCCTTGTAGGATCTGAATAATCTCAAAAGGCAGATGTAAGTTTGCCAAACTCAACTGGGAGGCTGGATGTATTCCTGTCTTCCCCATCACTACAGGCAGAATCCAAGTGACTATGATGTGAAACATGATCTGACCTACTATCCACATGTGCTAATTAGGCCACCAGTGGTTCAAAAATGTTATCAACACTCATGTTATTACTTTTAAATTACAATCCCTCAAGACTTTCACTGGCTTGGAGTGGTTTGTTTTGAACATGAAGGGCGAACATGCGTCACTTCCGGCAAAATCTCAGCAGCCCTGATTTGACCCACATAAAAAGGGGTGTGTCCAGCAAATCACTTTGATCCACTATAATTCTGTACTCCATTTATAAAAATGTGTAAAACATGTTGAAATGCAATGTCCATGTATTGTAATATATTATGGCACAATATAAACATTTTCACAATTTTCTTGTCATATGACTTTTAACAATATTTACCTAGTGAAACATACTTTCTATTTTCGAAAACATGAAGAGAAAAACAGAAGTGAAGCATAGACTTGCCCATTTCAAAAATATTATTTTTTTAATCTCTCTTCACATATCTAATTGGCAAACTTTCTTTTTATTTATTTTTTAAAACAAGTCTACTTCTATTAAAATATTAATTTCTTCACCTTTCTTCACATATATAATTACCAAATTTTCTTTTTCTTTCTTTTTTTACAAACAAGCCTACTTCATTTGTGTAATTTCCAGTACTAATTTGCTTGTCTTTTTCATTTCTCATTAAAACTATCATCAAGGAAAATAGGGACAAAAATACTATTTTGAAAGAAATATACTTGTAATCACATACATGTACAGTGTACCTATACCCAAAGTCATCGTCAAAATAGACTTGAAATCCAGTTTCCAGACACACCACGCACTGTCCATCCAATTTAACTCATGACTCCAGAAGAACTCGACTTCCGGCAACACATTTTCAAGAAGCCATGCATTTCTCCCCCCAACAACAAACACAAGGTTTGTTAGAAAAAAATTCTTTGTTTTTTCTTGATCTCAAGATCATATCGCCATTGTTTACGAATTTGCGCAAAGAGGTGAAAGTGGGTAAGCTTATTCACAGGAGTGACAGCAACAATCTGGAAGCTCCACAACGTAGTGGTGCTTCTGACGTCATATGATGTTTCTCCCTTTGCCTCTCCATGAGGTCATCACTTAGACTCTTCTAAATGCCATTTCACGTTATCAAAATCGATGTCGGGTAAAAAACGGAAGAAACACTACAGAATGCACACAGATTTGTATTTATAGACATTATGACTGGGAAAGATAGTGACATGGGTCGCGGGAGGTCGAGCTCATTTAGTAGGGAAACTTCAATATGATAGGAAGTGCATGGTGTTTCTAGAAACAGTGGATTTCAAGTCTATTTTGCCGATGGCTTTGGGTATAATAATTCAAATACTGTACTCGTCAGCGACGAGTTTCCGCCGATGAAGTAGACTGTGACTGCCAGCGGCTACAGCTGACGACAACTGTCGTCCACAGCTCTGTTAGTGTTGTCATCGGCTGTAATTGGTAGCGACGGATAACTGGTCAGGCACAAGTAAAGTGACCATCAACCATTTGTAGTGTTTAAATATTGATTGTCACTTATGCATTGATTTTAGTAGGGAATGTATTTTAACACTGTAAATGCACTCAATTCCCATAAAGCTTCAGCACAACAACATATACAGCCGACGACAACAAAGCTGTGGACGACAACAGAGCTGTGGTTCAATTTATCAATTGATTACCGATGTATATCACACCATTTGACTTTGTTTGCACATGCAAGTGTCAGAAAACAACTTGGTGTGAATATTTTTGAGAGTGCAGACTTTGAAAATGAAACCGCAGCTCTGTTGTTGTCCGCAGCTCTGTTGTCGTCGGCTGTACAATATAGGTCTACTGTAAGTATATCAACAACTTCCACTCACATTGCAGGAGACATAAGTTTTTGTACCTACCCAGCTACCGTGCAGACATCCAGTCTACTTAGTAATAAACTGGAGGTGAAACTTCGAACATCATTCAGACTCCACTTCGCTGCATGTCTCCTAACTTCCCTCGCCTCGTGCTTTGGTCTATTTTGTAACATAATTGCAAAAAAAGTCACAATTTGCATTATGACATCACTGGGGAAATGATTAAAGTGTGGGAGTAATACAGACCAATTGTCGCACAGAAGTTCAGCAGTTTTTTCTTTCCAATAAAAAGATTTTCCATTCTATTTTTGAGAACTCGTGAAGTCGTTGAACCGATAACCATAGCAGTGCCACCTGTTGGTAATGTTTTGTGACCCGGTTATTTGACCGTAGTGCCACCTGTATTTTGCTTTGAACCAAGCTTTGTTTGATTGGCCTATCGTCGAAGAGAGAGCGTAAAAGGTACGTAGTAATGGTCCTGTCTTTACAATTTATTGCCAAATATGAGCGATTGTGTAGTGAAAATGTCTGCCAATTATCTAATGATTAGCAATTAACCGTATTATTAATATTGTTATTGCGTTGAACAAAATGCACCTCACATGGCCAAATTTACTATATTATCGCTCATTTATTTATTATTGCTCTCAGTTTATTTCAAATACCAAAAAACATTTGCAAACATTGTCGGATCAATTGCCTTTCTTATAAAAAATGATAATGTCCTTTGTTAAATTTGACTTTCGCACAGTTGATAAGCCTTAGCCTGATATGACTGTTTTATAAATATAGTTATTTCCCAAGGACTGAGCCTGACTCACAGTGACTGGAATGAATGCTAGACAATCCGCCTCACGCTACCAGCGACTCATTACCTGTCCGCCTCACGACCTGTCCGCCTCACTACTCGTGCGCCTCACTGGTCCATAGATTCATGTTAAGTTCATGTTAAGTTTACCTTTTAAACAACCTCTTGTTGAGATTATTTACAGCCTTGTCAAATGTAGATGTGTTTTAAAAAAAAGTAAGTTAAAATACGTCAATTCTATATTTTGTTCCGCCGAATTCGCCCGCCGCCTTCCGCCACCGAAACCCGCTGGCTCCGTGGAGAGAAACGGGATAACCCGGGATAACTTGCCGGACCCAATCGTGCGTCTTTGACAGATCACTTGCGATATACGAATGCCGATGTTTTACTAACCTCTTCTTGAGAATACAGCTTTATATGACAAGGATTCGTATTCTTTGTGAAATGTAGATGTGTTTTTAAAAAAAGAGAGTCAAATTCGGTCTATTACAAGCAATGTGAGGCGGACAGGTAGTGAGGCGGACAGGTCGTGAGGCGGAACGTCTGAGGCGGAACGCCGTGAGTCGGAACGTCCAGCACCCACTGGAATTTGAGTGTAAAGTGGAAGAACCTTCCGCCTCATTTATTCCTGTAATGTGTATTCATCGTCAAAATGGACTTGTAATCCCCTGTTTTTATAAATACATTTAGCTGCCCATTATATTTAAGTCACGACTCAGGTAGAACTTGATTTCCGGCAAAAGGTTTTCACCAAGTTGTGTACTTTTTTCTTCAACATGGAACACACTTGAAGACTTGTAAAGAAAAAGCTCCATGACGGAGTGGTGCTTCTGACGTTATATGATGTTTCTCCCTTTGTGTTTCCATGACGTCATCACTTGGACTCTTCTAAATGCCATTTCATGACATGGGTCAAAACTGCAACAGTCAATAGTTGGAGGTTGAGTTTAATCAATCAGGAAATTTTAATATGATGGGCAGTGTGTGGTGTTTCAGGAAACAGTGGATTTCAAGTCTGTATTGGTATAATTGTATATGGGTATATCATTCTGGGACCAGTTTTCTGTCGGCACCAATTACCACCGATTACAACGGCTAAGCTGGTAGTCAGAGTCTGCTTCTCCAGCGGAAACTTGTCGCTGACAAGTAATGATTAACTATATATTGGAAACAGGTAACTTGGCATTGTTCAGGAACTCCTTTGGCAAAGGATAAAGTTTGGTGTCAAGCAGCTGGTATGGACCAGCTTCTGACCTTTGGCTGCCAAATTTGGTCTCTACTCTATATGACTGTAGAGAAATGGACAATTTCATTCAAAGTTTTTATGGAACGGGCCTGTTTGAACATATCTGATCGCATAATCGGAGATGGTGTTATACTGAGCCCGATGCAAGGGAGAGTATCAAACATGATACTTTGACCCAAGACTTGTCTCATCCCAGACCCAAAATCATGATTAGGGTCTGTTATGGGACATTGATATCACAGCTGTGATTTGTCAGAATTCTTGTTGAGTTCTAGTATTAATTGGGTCAAAGTTCTCTCCAACCTATGTCACTTGTGTGAGTGTAGGGCCAATTTTGAGTGTGGATGATTGAACCAATCAGTCCGAAGCAAAAAGGTGTGAAAGTATCAACAAAATGTGTCAAGATTTAGGCAATAGTGGGTGGTGAGTAGTGGCCCATACTAGTTTCTAGTCCTGCTTGGAGGATTGAGATGGAATCCAGTTTAACCCAAGACTGGCCAGAGTAAATGACAAATCCATCAGCTGATGATACATGACTGCTTACAAGTTTTTCAAAGCAAAGTGTCTTCAGAGCTGATTGTTTGATTGGCCAGACATTTGGTTCAGTTGCTGAAATCAGCATGTTTTCACGATTGTCATTATATTAAAGGGTAACTTTCCCTTTGATTGCAGTTTCAGTTGTACATGCATTAAATCCCCCACGATCACGTCATTGACATGGATTGCAATAAATGATCATTTTTTATGGGGGTTGCAAGATGAGTTTTAAACGTTGGTTTGTGTTTCCACGGTTACCAACTAATTTTTTAGGTCTATGAATTTCAATGTATTTACACATCTTTGATCATTTAATCATATAATTTATGGAATATATTTTACTAGAAAGTATCTCTTTAATTGGTTCAACTGCTATTGATCGAGTGACTGACTAATTACTCCAAGCTCAGAGCATTAAAAATATTGCTACTTATATTACTCTTAGCTTCAAGGTACATGGATGATTGTGGGTCAAGCCTATGCTACAAATGGCAGGTAATTCAAATTTAGAAACCAAAATGTTGATCCCAAAAATAATTAAACAAAATTGGCAAACATTTCTTTCTTGTAAAAAGTCAGTCATATATTATAAGACATAAGACTTTTTTTTTTACTTACTATAAAGTTAAAATGTGAGCACAGATATTTGGGCTATGTTCTGTGATGTGTGGCGAGGCCATGCTCCCAGCATTGCTTTTTTGTGGTTATGTTCAAAACTAACTAAAAGCTGTTAGCTTGCTAACTGGTGGTGAAGTGGCCAGAGCTGAAAAGTCACCTCCAAAGATATGTTGTGCAGCCTTTTCAATAATCAATCCCAACCTTCAGCAGTGGCAATAAATGTGTTAACTTTGCCAGCTTTATTATTATTTCACCAATGAAATCATAGTATTTCAGAACAATTTTAAAATTTCTTGCTCTCTATCATGTTTATTTATCATGGTTTGTGACACTGAAAATTGATAATTCTGTCTTATTGAACTTTAAGGTGCTGATAATGACAATAAATCAATGAAACAAAATAAATAATAAATCAGCATCTGCTATGAAAAATGAACATGATTTTTTAAAATGTTTCCAACTGATTAAGCACAAGACAAAATGGGTTTCTGTTTGTAGATTCTGAAAGACGAACCAGTAGCTTGACAAAATGCTGGAGGTAACATGTAATGATCGACTTGGGAAGAAGGTGCGAGTCAAGTGCAAGTATCCTTTCAAGGTGAAATAGTTTTAGTCTTATGCGAGGACAATATAGATTTCTGTTCACATGCCTTTGATTATGAAAAAAGACTTTTTCTGGTTATGAGCCGATTAAAAAAAATGTCTGAATTGAATCAAGACTTCAGATGAAGTTATTCTCTTTATAGCTCAGTTCCCTTTCACAGTAAACATTAGGAAAGTTATTACATTGATGTTTGGATATTTTTATTGAATAAATATTACAAATCACCCAAATGCATACTTCTTTATAAAGTGCCAGAACCGAGTTCAAATTACCAGCAATTTTTAATTTTATTTTTAGTTTAATTTGCTATTCTGGACCAGAAAGTCTGAGCACTGTATCATTTACTCTCACATTTTTTTTCACACTATTAGATAGTTTGAAACTGGGTTTTTAGCTATGCTGATCATGTCAACATAGCTTCTGCCGTGAGGGGGAGAGATTTTCAACCTTGATCTTCACTTCCGGAACTGCTGGTCAGAGCTCTTAGATATTAGTGGGAAAGATGCTGCATTTTCAGGAGATCAATTCTGTCTATTTAACTCAGATTGTATTTTTTCTTGATTTTTGAAAAAAAAGTCTTATTCTATCATTTGTCAAGGAGGCTGTCGTTTTGAATAAAATGATAAATATTAGCTAATAAAAATCAAGATAACAAGAAAAGTTGGGATCAAATTCAATAGGTAATGTGCATTTTGATTGGCAGAAATCATTGTCTGCTCAAGTCTGCTCTGTGAAAGGATTAGAATGTCATTTATGAGGCAATTTGCAGGCAAAAAATATTCACAAACATTACAAAAAAGCAAGGATCAGTATTGCTCAAAGGCTATTGGCCTATAGATGTTTATATTATCAAAAATGCAAAATTGTGCTGAAAATAATGCCTTAACCAAATGTTCAGTGCTGAGGACACAATAGGTGATCTGAAGAAACTAATAGCTGCACAGACAGGAACACGATCAGACAAAATTGTACTGAAAAAATGGTATGTATTGTGATTGCCATTAACAATAACTTTCAAGTGAGCTTGAGTGTGGTGTCAGCAGTATTATTTTTTATAATATATAGTGTTTAAATCAAAATTGAATGCCAGACATATTATCATTCATACATTGGATAAATTGGGATCATGGTATTTATGCAAATTTTAAATACAAAAATAGACTATTTCACTTAAGCTTTTAAGGCAGTTTTACTTCATATTTATCATGGCATTTTGATGATAATCTTGATGAAAAAATTGATGAAAAAATAAATTAAATATCGTGTTTTGGTGTTCATTGCTACTTTATCTGTTCCAGGTATACAATATTTAAAGATCATGTCACTCTTGGAGATTATGAGATTAAGGATGGAATGAACTTGGAATTGTATTACCAGTAGAGGGCACTGTGATCATCATATCATCATGCATCATCATCAACATCATGCTCCTTATATTTTTTTGTCATAAAGAGGGTGGGGATGATTGGGTTGAGTGTAAAATAGAGGCATACATTTTGTGGTGAAAATGCCACAAACATATGAAACGAATAATGCACGCTGCTTTCAGGATTTGTTTTATTGTTTATGGCTATAATGTAATATGGATATAATATAATTTAATATAATATAATGGATTTATAAAAAAGAGACAAACCTGTTCTGGCTAATTTTACCCAAACTTATCATTGCCTTCAAAGATTGATGTTCCAAATTTGTTAATATCAACACTTATCATGAGTGTATGTTTTCATTAGACACTTATTAATTAAAATTTCTGCCTATTCTATTGGTCACAGTTTGTATGTTGTATTTGATGAATTCACTCCAATTTGCACTCCAATTTACTCCAACTTTCAAGTGCTTAAGATTTTGAATATATCATCACTGTATGAATCTGGTTACCTGTAGAAGGTGCACTGTATGAATCTAATAACTTATGGAAGACATGAGAATTGCAAAGATTGATGATGTTAGTGGCCTGCAATATTTATATACAAAGTTTACATTTATTGTGGAAATTCTGACATATTATAGTTTAATTTCATTTGACAAAACCATCAAGACGTAATTTTTCTTTGTCTTATTATACACATTCAAGATTCTCCCATATGTCAATAGTAGTCTGCCTTTGTTTAATAGATGTAAATTGTCCACAATTCAGAGAATAGCTAAGTTTAACAATGCTTAAGTATGGGTACGTGACACAAGGCCATCATCATATTCCTTGCATTAAATATTAAAATTTTCTTATCTAGCGCAATTATTGCCAAGAGTGCAACTAAATATAGAGACCAGATATAAAATTGCAGCATTTGAGAAGGCCAGAAACTGAATTAATATCTTATATTTGCAACCAGCTCCATCAGGCCAATAAAATTTCTAATTTACTGGCCTGTACTAGCCCAGAGACTAATAAAGGCTATGGGCCAAAAGGCAAGTAAGTGCTAATCTTGATGCCCAGTGAAGCTTGGTTAACTTGTGGATGGAACTTCTGGCATTACTGAATACTGTACACATAACCTGTAAAAGTAAAAATAAATAAACGATTATAAATAAAAAAAATTCTTTTTTGTTTCATATACATATATGATGCTATTCTCTATTAAAATATGCAGTGAACTGATTATTTTGCATCAGAAATAGCCTTTTTGTTGTGCATGGAGGCTTGTGACTTATAAGTGTTGCAGTGTAGATATGTTTCTAGGCTGATCAATGATCAATAGAGATCAGCATTTTCTTATCAATAGAAGTGTGCAGAATATGACATAAGCAGAGTTGGATATGTCAATAAATATCATTTATTAGCAAGGAGGCTGTATTTTTGTGCATATTTAGAAATATGCACAAAATATCTAAATTTGCTGCATCAAAAACTGTCTCTTGACATAAAAAACTTTCCTTAAAGTTCTTGTAGATTAATCATAAAAGATGACTATCCTCTCTGAATGAAATATTTGTATAGAATGAATAACCTTACTTAGTTTGAATGCAAGATTTTAAGCCATAAAAATAAATTATTTGTTTTTCTTTTTATATCTGAGAATACAGAAGGCATTATTCCATTCATCTCAAGAAAAAACCCAAATATATTAAAAATATGTCAACTAAAAATGTCAGCATTGTGAAAAAAATTATATTACAAGTGCTGATAAATGGCATAAACTTTGGACAAAAAATGGTATGTAATGAGGGACATACAATTTTCTTATCCCTTTAAGTCATACTGCTTGAAATTTTAATGGAAATGTGGGTATGCATTTGATATATGTTATAGCATAATTAAACATGTCATCTAAGTAAACAGTTTATATATAATCATGACAGACGGTTAATCAGTCACCAAAATGTATAACCCCATTTGTGTAAATCAGCATGATACCACACAATTCTATGTGAAAAGAAACTGCCTAAAGATTATAAATATGGTATCTTTTTTATTACTAAAATGAAGGGAAAAATCACTTTCCACAGTAGCTTTAAGCGAACCCTGAAGGTACATTCAAACAGATTGGCTGAGGCAGCAGGGGTATTTATATAGTACTGCCACCTAAATTTGCTGACAAACTAATGAATATAAAGAAAAATCACTGAATATCTAGGTGTATTGCAATGAACATTGTAAAACAAGTTATTGATTCAGAATTCTGCAAGGCAGTCGTTGGAAACGGAATAGCGCATTAAACGAGATAAAAATGATATTAGTTTATGAAAGCTGCAATCCCCTATTTGTGATGAGAAAAAAAGGTTTGGAGTGACACCTTAGAAATATGTTTTACATAAGCATGATACCTCTGACGGAATTATTAAAACAAAAAAGGTATCTACCTAGTGTTCTGCAATCACCAATCGGCAAAGCCCAGATAGGTGATCTGGAGGGGTTTGTCGAACGTCCAAGGTCTTTACCAATTTCAACCAAAGAAAAGTTTGGTGGAGTTGTTAGAGCTCTAGTGAAGTAAAATATCGCAAGCTATCTGAGGTAAACCTGTTTAAACGTCCAAATTGAACCCGTTTCAACTGCTGTTAAAACGGGTTTGACTCAATTTTTGCAGCTGGCGATTATTATCAAGTATTTATATTTTCCTTATTTAATGTTATCCAAAGAATAATCAAGCTTTTTTTGTGAGATTTTAGATATAATTATACATAAAATATGAATTATCACTAAAACAGTTGGGTGTTTAAAAAATCACATCTAAACAAGATTATGAAGGAAAAGCAAAAATCTCAGACCTCTCCAGATCACCTATCTGGGCTTTGCCGATGGGTGATTGGAGAACACTAGTATCTACCACTAAAAAATATCACAACGTCCCCGCTCCCCCCAGTGCGAGAGGCAACTAAAGGTGCATCCTGTTTGCTCTGGGGATCTGTGACAGGATCCTGAAGGTTGAGTAGTGGCGTGACCTGGAGGATTTGTCCACTGGGATAAAATGGCATTCTGAAGACCATAAAAAGCAACTGGTAGAGATAGTGGCAGCTATAGAGGACAAGCTACATATCTTCAAATTAAGTTTATTTATCACTTATGTTGATTTAGATATGTACCATAATTATTCGTGTATAGGACAACTCGTGTATAAGACGAACCCCAAAATTGAGGTTATTTTGCTTGAAAATAAACAATTTCCGAATATAAGACAAGTTGGTTTTTCTTGAGATATCGGCTCTGCTACCATTCAAGCTTCAGCTGAAGCTTGGCGGCCATTTTAAAAGTGAAACATAAATATGCTTATGATACAAGATCTTAAAGGTAGTATATACGGGTAAACGTGTATATATGGTAAAACGTAAATACGATGTTCATATTTTCGAAATGACGAATATCTGACGTAGCAGATCGATTTTAATTGCGTTTTAAATGATAAATAAAGATATTTACCCAATATTATCACAAATTGTTCGAGAACAGAACAAAACCATCAATCCATTTAAAACACAATTAAAATCGATCCACGTGTGAAAGCATTTCTGTCAAAAAGGGAAAACACGACTCAAAGCAGTGGAAACTATGACGAAATGCAAAACTGTGAACGCTGATGATTGGTATCAGTGAATTTTTTTTTTTTTTTTAATGCAGGAAGCATGTTTATTTATTAATTACATAATACATATTACATTGCATAGCATTCATGATCTTTAAGGAGTACTGCCTAATATAGATATTATAAAAATTAGAATATGTAAGCGACACAGACTGGAGGGAGAGTGCTCCCTCCAATCTGTGTCACTTTTACAGGCTGTCCAAAATATATTGATGTTTCTCAAATAGGTTGATCTTATTATTTTGTATACATACATGTTTGTAAATATTCAACTTATATTTTAACAGTGGTAGATAACTGTAAAAGTCTATGGAGTTATTGCAGAATTTTCTTTGTCTATAGATGTAGTGCTTTGCAACCAGTTAAGCGCTTTACAAATTTCCCCCTTCAGATGGGAATCCAAAAAGAATACATTCGTCAAAACCATCAAAGTCTTCCTTCTTTATTTTAATTAAATCAAGGTTATTCCACCATTGTATAAAACTGATCCAGAAGACTTCACTCTTCTGACAATGCAAAAAGAAATGTGGAATATCGTCTAATGCCATACAATAATCACAGGTACCAGTATCCTTTATAGTAATATCACTCAGCCATTTATTACAAGATATTGTTCTATGAATAATTTTATACTGGAAAGACTGTAACATGGTGTCTTCTGTTGCAATGAATGCCATAGAAAATATTCTTTGCCAAAGGTCATCATTGTTGATATGATTATTAAACTGTGGATATACACCCGGCCATTTAATTTTGCAGTTTGGAATAACTTTAATTAAATCAATGAGACACCAGTAATAGTCTTTACACTTGAACATTTTAATTGGCTGGAATTTATTATTAACAGTGATACCTAAATGTCTGTCTATTGAGTAGTTATTGTATTCCCTTTGAATAAGTGATCGCCATTTGTTAGGAATACATTCTTTTATTTGTAATGATTGTAGAAAATTGCATTTAATATTGTATTTTTGATTCAGAAGTGTATGATTTAAGAAAGTGCCTTTATCACTCAGCAAATGTTTGATTTTTGTTATCCCTTTGCTTGCCCAATCTTTCCAGTGTATTGATTTACCATTTTGTAAGATAAATTTATTGTTCCATATGACTTCTTCAAGTATATCATTGATATGTTTTGGTTCTACAGAGTGTATCTGAGTCCATATGTTATGAATGCTATAATAAAACTTTGGCAGATTGCAGGTTTTTATTTTATTCTGCTTACATTGAAAGTAAAATTCAAGATTATTTGTACCATAGAAATATTTAGGTATTTCATGCCAGTTACACTGTTTCCCAGAAGTAAGTCTATTTACCCAACTTAATAATAGAGCATCTACCTTTTTTCTAAAGTCACATAATTTTAAACCACCATCACATATCTTTTTTGTTAAAACATCTTTAGCTATCTTAGGCCTTTTCCCTTCCCAGAAAAAATCCATGATAATTTTCTCAACCTCAGTGATGACTTTATCTGGTGTCTGTATAACACTAGAGACATAGATTAGTGGTGACAAAGCAAGACTATTAAGAATAGTGATTTTGCCTTTATAAGACAGGTTTCGTTGTCGCCAAATATTTGTAATATTCTTTAATTTTTTAATTCTGCTGCTAAAGTTTAACTGGTAGCTATCTTCCTGATTATCAGTAATGAATATTCCCAGGATGTCAAATGAATCTTTAATCCATGATAGCCCATGAGGATAATAGTCACAACCAACTAGAGAACCAATATATTTGGCTTTGGTTTTGGTCAAGTTTAGTTTGAGTCCAGAACAGTATGAAAATATAGTAAATGTGTTGAGAAGGTGCTTAATTGAGTCAGTATCATGTAGAAAACAAGTTGTGTCATCTGCTAATTGATTTAATTTGAATTCTGTGTTCCCTACTTTTATTCCTCTAATATTTTTATCTGATCTAATTTTCTGAGCTAGAGTTTCAACAGCCATGATAAATAGATATGGAGAGAGGGGACACCCTTGTCTTACCCCTCTTTGAATTTCAAAATGTTCTGATAAATGACCATTATTACAGACCATGGCAGTAATGTCTTGATATAATATGTTTATCCATCTTCTAAATATTTCTCCAAAATTAAACTTTTCCAGTACTACATTCATAAAGTGCCAATTTAAAGAATCAAAAGCTTTTTCAAAATCAACAGCCATAATTATTCCTGGTATGTTTTCCATTTTTGTGAAGTCAATGACGTCATTTATAATTCTTATGTTCTCTCCTATATACCGACCTTTAATGTAGGCTGTTTGATCATTGTTAATAATTTTTTCTAAGAAAGGTTTTAATCTGTTTGCTTATAATTTTGATAATATTTTATAATCCATATTCAATAAGCTAAGTGGTCTCCAATTCCTAAGAAACAATCTGTCTTTATCTTTTTTTGGAATTAATGTAAGAATACTTCTTTTTTGTTCTATAGAAAGTGAACCCTTAATAACGGCATATTCATAGCTTTCCAGCAGTAGTTGTTTTATATCTGACCAAAAGAATTTATAGAATTCTGCTGTGAGCCCATCTGAACCAGGTGATTTATTGTTCTTAAACGATTTTATACTACCAAGGATTTCTTGTAATGTTATATCTTTTTCACAGGCCACGGGCCGTGGCGAAGTTGGTTAGAGCGCCAGCTTATTAGCACCAGTTCCTCTGTGGTGATCCAAAGGTCGTGGGTTCGAACCCCGGCCGTGCCGGGATTGAACTCATGATACAATTTCCCACATGAGCTGAGGCCCATGCCTAAAGGGTTAACCCGTTGTCCTTGTAAATCTGTGACCGGGTGAGTTGTCATGTCAAGGACCTGCGACATGACAATTCAGTGAGGCAGCACTGTATCTGCTACAAGTAGGTCTCATCACGAAATGACTGAAATAATGTTGAAAGTGATGTAAAACCCCAAACAAACAAACAAACAAATTCTTCATTTATAACTTCATAAATATTCATCCGTTTTTAATAAATTTACCACCAAAAGAAAGCCAAGAAAAGGCACTATCATCATGATAAGTATTATCTTCCAATTCATTCTCTAAATAGTGGAAAAAAATGGCCAAAAATGTGTTGCTCCAATTTTGACAATTGGTAAACAACACCTCCTATGACTTACGGAGCCCCCTGACAGTTCAAAGGTCAAGGTCACACAACACACTTCCTGTTTAGTCCTGGCAGTACTTGGTGGTCACAAAAAATCATAATTCGCAGGGCAGATGTTCTTTAGTGGATTTCAGATAGATAGCCTGTATGTATGTCAATTTTAAGATCATATATTGTTTTCAGATACCTTAAACCACTGTAAAATTGCCTGCAACTTTCCAGGTTTCACAAATGCTTTAAGTCTTTATATCTTTCATTACATTCCAATATTAAAGATTTAATATGATTTACATAATCTTTATCATGCAAAAGAGAGGAATTGAACTTCCAGAGCCCCCGGCCTCTTTCATTGTCATCATTACATAAATCTAATAAAACCATGCTATGATCAGAATGCAATCCTGGATTTATATCACAATTTGCAATAGTATTCATTAAGAAATCAGAAATAAAAATATAATCCAGTCTGGATGATCGACCCCTACTGTGCCAAGTATATCGCCGGAGTTCTGGATTCAACACCCTCCATATGTCTACAAGATTAAGAGTATCCATTATCTTTGTATTCAGGATTGTCGTTACTATCTGACATTGAGTCTAATTTATCTAAATTTTTATTGAGATATAGATTAAAATCACCACCGATTATAGTCGCTTCATTTTCATAATTAAGAAATTTGTCTTTTAAATAATGTACAAAGGTGAGCTGCTCTCGTTTGTGATCTCGTGTTGGTGCATATACATTGATAACATACATTTTTGTGTCTCCAATTATTATCTCAGCAGCTATGAATCTACCATAAATGTCTTTTTCAACATTGCCAATTTTAAAGTCAAGTTTGTGAGGCATAAGAATAGCGACTCCGAAATTTTACTAATTTTCACACCACTGAATGGGAAGACATCAAAGGCAGAATTGATTTGTGAGATATAAATTAAACAATAATTTTAATTTTAATAGACATAAAAGTAAAACGTTAATACGATGTCCATGACGTAGCGCATCAATTGGCCACGTGACTCACAAGTCGTGATCAGCAGATTTGCGAGAGAATTGCGTTTTAAATGATAAATAAAAGTATATACCCAATATTAACACAAAAATATGCTTTGCAGGTCGAGAACAGAACAAAACCATTCATCCATTTAACATGCATTACGCAATACGAGGTCGTCATTTTAAAAAGCGGGAGTGACGGCGACAAGCTCTTATTTTTGGCGCGAAAGTAATTGGAGTCTATCAACTCGCATTGAAATATTAATATATTGTCGCTCATCAAATTTACGTTTTACTTTTAAACGATGAAATAACAGACATCGAACGTAGCGGATCGATTTTAATTGCATTTTAAATGATAAATAATGAAAACGCTTTGTTTTGATGCCAAGATCAAGGACGTGTGAAAGCATTTCTGTCAACAGGGAAGACACGACTCAAAGCAGTGACGAAACGCAAAACTGTGAACGCTGATAATTGGAATCAGTGAGAACAAAGTCAAAACAAAGTGTTTTGAAATATTGAAATATTAATATATTGCGCAATAATGGATTGTTTTGTTCTGTTCTCGACCTGCAAAGTGTAATTTGTGATAATATTGGGTATATATCTTTATTTATCATTTGAAACGCAATTAAAATTGATCCGCTATGTCCGATATTTGTTATTTCGAAAATATGACAGTTCGTAATGAAAACGCATTGTTTTGACGAGGACATGGAGAAAATCTCGACCTGCAAAGCATAAGTTGTGATAATATTGGGTATAATATAAGGTTCTTAATTCAAACTTGTAGAGCCGTAATTTTTGGTGTAAATCCTCGTCCACAGGTTGCTCTCGTGTATAATACGATCCCCCAAACATTAACTAAGGGTTTTTGTACAAAAACCTTGTCCTATACACGAGTAAGTACGATAGTCTATGACCCATAGTCTATAGATAGTCTATGACCCAAGCTGACGTTTATCATTTGAAAAAGTTTGACCTTGAGATGACCTTTGTTTGACCTTGAGCAACAAAATCAATGGAACTTCACATATTTTTGCAGGAAATGTTAATAATAATAATAACAACATTTATGTTAATTCCTCGCCTCATGGGAGTGACTGACAACAACAACCGAGTTCTTGGCGACAGACCATGTCAATAACTTTATTCTGATAATAAAAATATATATTTTTACATAACAATATATATATGTGGTTATGTTATTATGTCCAATGACTTACTTCCACCTCAGACGGAGTAAAGCTGTACCCTGTCTGCATATATATCATTGCCTGATACGGCTTCAGTTCATATGGCCCTGCGGGCTATGTTTCTTGCAACAGTCTTTACAGTCCTTTTGTAGCGGTTTGCCGCTTAATACCCACGTGACCTTGACCTTGACCTAGGCCCCTATTTGGGTAGGTCCATTACCAGATATCCAATAATTGATCACTTGTACATGATTTTTTCACCTTACTAACTCTGGTTACCCGTGAACTTATTTACAACCTGAGGGTTAACCGTGACTTTCTTTACCATATTAAATTTATTTACTCCCTGACATATCAATCCTTTCCCTCCTTGTTTAATTCCCTCCCCACAATGCACTCCCCATTTGACATGCTTCCCTTTTTTCCCCAAGTTACTCCCATCCCCAACAATTCTTCCCCTTTATTCCTGGTTTAACTTGCCCCTTTTTACCTTGGACGGTTTCTTCCCTGAGTTGGGACCCCGGAAGCTGCCTGGGTTTCCCTTGCTGGTGGGGTTAAGCAGGCCAAGCAACCCCGGGATTGCCTCCCCGAAGCAGTCGGGGAGAGCCCCACCAGCGCCACTTAAGGTTTTGACAGGGTGAGGGTTTTCCACTGAGCCCTATTTATATTTTATGGAGAGCTGGTTGAATTTTATTATGTTCTTGTAGTTTCCGTCTGATAGGGTGAGTTCCCCTATTCGGGCACATAGGTGATAGGCCACCGTGAATATGGCCTTCATTATGGTGTTGTCATATGCTGTCATGTAGACTAGCTGCTGAAGGAGCCTTCCCAATAAGTTGGGGGAGATAGGTTGTTTTTGTGGTGTATGGTTTCCCTTTCCTACTACATCCAGCAACTTCCGGATTAGAAATGAGCTAGTCGGGCTCGGGAGATCGCTCAGCTTATAAGCATAGGCTATGGCACTGATGTATGTGTTTATTGTCGCTGGGGCATAATTATTTAAATCCAGGTGAGCTATGAAAAGTGCTATGGTGTGACTAGATATATTTTCCCCCTTGTCCCCTACCCTGGTTCTGAAATCTTGTAATGTTCTCCAGGCTCGTAGGTATAGGTTTAAAGATTTTGGCGCCAGAATCCTTCTTAGTAGGCCCAGGAGGTGAGATCGTAATTCTGTGGTAGCCATTGGGTGGGAACTGGGGTTGGCCGGGAATCTGCCTCGGGGGCCACTTGGCGGAAGAGCTCCATATGCTGTCGGGAGAGAGAGTCGGCTACTATATTGTTCTTTGTTGATATATATACTGCTTTTAGTTTTGTGTTGTGTCTTAAAAGGTGGAGGGTTAGGTCCCTTACCATGACCATGATGTGTGGATCTGTGCTGGACTGATTATTTATTATTGCTTGTACCGATTGATTGTCAGTGTGTATTGACACTTTTATTTTCCAGGGATTGGCCAAACAACTTAAAACTGAGGAGTATGGGGTAAAACTCCAGAAGTGCTATGGAATAGGCCTTCCATTCTGGTGGCCATAACCCTAGGGCGTATTTGCTGTTCATGTATAGCCCATAGCCAATAGCCCCTGATGCATCCGTATATAGATGCAGTTGTTCATCCGTATACCAAGATGGTTCTATGAATAGGGATTTCCCATTATGATTCTCCAGGAATTTTTGCCATAGAGTTAGGTCCTCCCGTGTACCTTTTGTTAGCCGAACTTTGAAGTGGGCTTGTGGGTCTTTCATGTTCCAGAGCAATTGGTATAACCTGCGGAGAAAAGGTCTCCCAGGGATTATCACTGAACATGCAAAGTTCAATAACCCCAGTAGTGACTGAAGGTTTTGTACCGTTATTTTACTTTGGGAAATGTACTTCCCCAATAGGGTACGGCATTTCTCAAGTTTGTCAAGGGGGAGGCTAGCCTGCATTCTTTCTGTGTCAAGATGTATGCCCAAAAATGTGAGGCTTGTGCCCATTTCCGTTTTATGTGAAGCCAGCGGTACCCCTACTTGGGCACATAGATTTTTGAATATTTCCAGCTTATTTTTTGCCTCGACTAATTGAGTCCCTGATACATAAAGGAAGTCATCGAGAACATGGACCCCCGGGTAACAGCCTCGGGACCAAGCTATGTATTCCAAAGCAGTAGAAAAATATTCAAATGTGGCACAGCCTGTGCAGCAGCCCATAGGCATGGTACAATCAAAATAGACCTTATTTCCCCAACTTATCCCAAGGCCCAGTATGTCTTCCGGGTGTATAGGCAGGAGTTTGTAGGCATGTTCAATATCTATTTTAAACAGTATTGCCCCTGGGCCAGACTTCTGTATGAGTGTGATGGCGTCTTGAATTGTGGCATACGACACTGAGGCTTTCCAGTCTTCTATGTTACTATTTATGGAGATTCCCCCTTTTGGGTGGGATAGATCATGGATCAATCTGAACTTGTTAGGCTCCTTTTTTTGTCTTAGACCTATCGGGGATATGATGTGTGGTGGTAAGTTATTTAGTTCAAAAGGGCCAATCAATCTATTTGCATCAATTTCCTTCTGTAATTTTTCCTCTACCGCTTGTGGGTGGGCAAGTGCAGAATTATTATTTTTTTTATGTGTTTTTTGGGCAGAAAGCTGTCTGTCCAAAATGATTTGGGGAATGCTTTTATCTAGATCTAGACGAAAGCCATACATGAACCCTGTTATCAAAAAATCCCGGGTGTCCGGGTCGTAATTGACCAACAAGTCGGATAGTGCTTTTGTTGAAATAGGGGAGATTGTTGATGGTTTGGGAATGTGTTTTTTCAGCCAACTACTCGTGGTTTCAGGTGCGCCGAGAGCGACTGGTGCGCCCTGGGGGGTCCCGTGGTTTCGGCTCTGGGGAATGTTTGTTATGTGTGTCCCCCTTCCTGGGGACCCCGTTACGAAAGGGCTTATAGTCCTGAGTGGGTTTCAAACTTTGGGTCACATCTGGCTTCTGTTGGCCATCTTGTTGTAACTCACATAGTCGGGTGGGGTGGTCCGGATTACCACACTTATAACATCTGTGTGTGTTAGGCCAAAGGCAAGCTCCTGAGCAGGTAGATGTCTGGAATCTCCAGCACGTACCATTGATCTTCGGAACTTGTGGCCCATTGCCTACCTGGGACGTGGAGAGAAAACTGCTTTGTCTAGCCCTATAGTTGTTTGTTTGGCCAGGAAAATTTGCCGTGGCCGCAGGGGCTCTTTCCATACGGGAGCACCCCAGATACAACTCAATGTCAGTCTTATGCCACGGTACCGCGTGGCGGGAGTTTTTGTTCCTAGCCAGCCGCTTGGCCCTGTTGATTCTGAAGTGATTGTTGTACTTTCTCCAGTCCATATTTGCTTTATGTAATTTCTTTATTATCTCATGATAACGTGGAAGGCGGGGCCCATCCCGCGGGTGAAATTTTACATGCTCACTGTGGAACGCCAGAAAAATGGACTCCCATTCCTCAAATGTGAGGTCAGAGGTACTGGCGCGTGCTTGGTTTGTGTCTATATCATATTGGTCGTCCCCGTATGTGATATTTATGCGTGGCCCCTCTGTTGATTTCCTATGTGTTCTACGATATATTTTTTGAAAGTCTACAAAACTGTGTTTTTTAATGCCCTCGATTTCCGACTCTGTCATAACATATTGAAATACATATTCCTCGTCCGACTCATCGTCGGACGAGGAAAGGTTCTTACTGAGGTGCGCCAGGTGGCGGTCCACTGCATCCATGGGCTCCTGGATTTGGAACTGAAGAGGATCCACCGATGCCCCGGAGTTTCGGTTGAAATCTAGTCTGGCATTCTGTGATTCTAGATGTGTTGGGACTTCCCCTTGGCCCTGCACCCTCTCGGAATCTGCCTGGGAGGGTTGAGGCCTAGAGGGGCCCGATAGGTTGCCGGTCACTTCCGCTACGATTTGCGGGATTGCTTGCGCTACCGCCTCTGCGATGACTTGAGGCATGGGGGTTGTCACCGTCTCTGGAGGACTTTGAGTGTCTGGTGCGGTGGAGGTGCTTGGAGTCGGTTCAGCCTCGCCCCGGAAACTGCCAGGGGCAGGAGCCTCTTCGCTGGGGGGGTCCATCTCCCACTCCCCTAACCTCTGCACGTTCCTGGTTCGTCTTTTGACTCTGGCCTTTACCACTGAAACATATTGATGCCTTTAGAAAATAGTCATTGTTGTCTGACATTGTTTTCACCTGATTTTACAGAACTCTCCTAGGGTGTCCTGGATTTGTTAGGGATTGATATGATTCCATATTACTGCTCACATACAATAGTAATGGTGATCATCAATAATAGAAATAATAATGATAATCAAGAATTATCTTTAAACACTATACCTGACCTGCTCGTAGCGCTCGATTATTTTTATGTGTTCGAGGATACTTGGCAATTTTTTAAAAATGTGGTGGGGAGACTTGCCTCAGACCACTATCTGTGTGACAGGGAGAATTGCCTCTGCAGAGGATAGGAATGTGTATGCATAGGGAGAATTGCCTCTAGCCCCACACTATCGAAATTGTGCGGTGTATCAGGGAGAGTTGCCTCCGACCGCTATTTGTGTGACAGGGAAACTTGCCTCTGATGAATTGGAAGTTGCTGATTACAGTTTGTTACAAAGCACATGCCGACTATTTGGTCTGTCATATGGCTCTGTGCTTCGTGAGATGCTAACAGGGAGGCTTGCCTCTGATAGTGTTGTAATGTGTTTTATGGAGACCTTCCTCTAACTCCTGTATTATATTAGATGTGCGGTGTGTCAGGGAGACTTGCCTCTGACTCCCGCCTTGTGACAGGGAGAATTGCCTCTGCAATGAATAGGAATGGGTATGCATAGGGAGAATTGCCTCTAGCCCCACGCTATCGAAATTGTGCGGTGTATCGGGGAGAGTTGCCTCCAACCGCTATTTGTGTGACAGGGAAACTTGCCTCTGATGAAATGGAAGTTGTTGATACAGTTTGTTACAAAGCACATGCCGACTATTTGGTCTGTCATATGGCTCTGTGCTTCGTGAGATGCTAACAGGGAGACTTGCCTCTGATCGTGTTGTAATGTGTTTTATGGAGACCTTCCTCTAACTCCTGTATTGTATTAGATGTGCGGTGTATCAGGGAGACTTGCCTCTGACTCCCGCCTTGTGACAGGGAGAATTGCCTCTGCAATGAATAGGAATGGGTATGCATAGGGAGAATTGCCTCTAGCCCCACACTATCGAAATTGTGCGGTGTATCGGGGAGAGTTGCCTCCGACCGCTATTTGTGTGACAGGGAAACTTGCCTCTGATGAATTGGAAGTTGCTGATTACAGTTTGTTACAAAGCACATGCCGACTATTTGGTCTGTCATATGGCTCTGTGCTTCGTGAGATGCTAACAGGGAGGCTTGCCTCTGATAGTGTTGTAATGTGTTTATGGAGACAGGGAGAATTGCCTCTGCAATGAATAGAAATGGGTATGCATAGGGAGAATTGCCTCTAGCCCCACACTATTGATATTGTGCGGTGAATCAGGGAGACTTGCCTCTGGCCGCTATATGTGTGACAGGGAGACTTGCCTCTGATAGAAATAGAAAAATGGGTATGCAATAGGGAGACTTGCCTCTAGCCCCCACATGTATATACTGGCGGTGTATTAGGGAGCCTTGCCTCCGCCTAATAATGGATTGGGTGTGCATCTGAAGACTTGCCTCCAGCCCCCCGTTAATATGCAGATATATATATACTGTGAATTAGGGGGATTTTCCCCATTAAACCTATTTCATTAAGATATTGGGTAAATACAATTCCTACAATACATAATTTATATAAAGTATATACAGTACCACAACACTCACCCTAATTGAATGTCTTGAGTACATACAGTACTACAACCACCTCCAGATATTTAAAATTACCACTACATGCAATGCATATGTGCAATTAAGATTATATAAGTCCTCATGATGGTTTAATTTGACTGTGAGTGTATAATAGAGTGAATTTGTTATGCTAATATAGTTAATATATTTTTTTTTTTTTTTTTTTTAAATCTTGTTATGAAAGAATCATTCTAGTCTGCCATTATAACCTCAATACTGTCCAAGTTAATGATTAGTAATGTATTTTTACCCACCAAACTGTAAGTTTGTTGGCATCCCGCCAGTTCTTAGTCGCTCTGTTCTGCCGGCCTTCCCGTGTCCTGCTCCTCCACACACCTGTCCGCCTCCAGGATGGCCCTCCTTACACTATGCTAGTAACGGTATACACCGTTATCAGCGAGGTGTACGCCATCCCTCGCCAGAGGGGGGTCCACTTTGAGTTTCTGATGTCTCCACCACCAGATGTGTGGGAAATTAAAACGAACGTTTGTTTTTTTCCCTGCCTTGGGGCGGATTAGCCTTTCAGCCATGTGCTCGCTGAAATCGTCCAACTTGGCGTTGTAGGCCTCCGCCGACATGTTCCTCGGCTTGTTTCTGTGGATTGGCATGCCAATCACCGTGATCCTGGCCCCTTCGTTGTGGAGTTCCTGGGCCAGATCAATCAGCCTGTCGGCTGCCTGGTGGATTGGCATGTCCCCATCCAGGTCGTTCCCGACCACGTCGAGGAACACGATGGGCTTCCTGGAACAGGAGCGTCTTACCTCATTCCAGAGCCCATCCAGTGTGTGATCATGTTCAACTCCTTCCAACTTCCACCCCCTTTTGGTGATTAACACCACCTCTCTGGTCTTGAGGGTAAGGTTGAGGTTTGTGTTTGGTCTTGAGGGGCAGAATTCCCTCAAGGTGGTGATGTAGGAGTGCCCACACACTATAGCTAAGTTTTTCTCCATATTTAGTCCTTTTTCCCTGGTAAACTGACTCAGGGAAGGTTAGAGGAGAATGTTCAAAACCGTTATAGTCATAAAATTCTTTTAGATATTAGCAAAAACAGCCATTAGCCCAAATGCATTACACATGTTTTCCGCCCGGTAAACTAACTCAGGCAGGAACACCGAGAAAATTCACTAAAAAATTCTCATTTTCAAAAAATTGTTCTTACTTTCGCTTCAGAAGATTGCTGTCTTTAGTGAATTTAGTGAAATTGCAGAGCCGATGGCTGTTTTTTGCTTGAGATAAACCAGATAATGCTTCCCAAACTTAAATACGTGCGAACACTTTGGATATCGCGATGGAAAGCCAGGAACTGCGCGCGCACCCCTTCTACTTCCGTCAGAAGTCCGCCACCAAAACAAACCACGGTACGTATTTTGCTGCTCGTCACTCCCATAAAAGCATTTATCGCACCGATAAATGTGTTTTATATAGCACCAATACCAGGCAAGGCCTGTTCATTGTGCTCATTACCATAGTGATTTCTGAAGAGATGAGTTTTTAATCTTGACTTAAGAATTGGGAGGGTGGGACTATTCCTAATATTAGGTAAATCATTCCAAAGTTTGGGCGTTATAATAGAGAAGGCTCTGTGTCCTACAGTTTTAATATTTTTTCTAGGAACAAGTAAGTCTAACTTAGTTGATGAGCGCAATGTCCTAGGTGCTGTTTTCCTAATGAGGAGTTCAGAGATGTAAGGGGGAGCCTTCCAAGTGGTGAGGAGTAATTTAAAATCAATCCTAGCTGTTACAGGTAACCAGTGCAGTTCTGTCAGTTTACCCGAGATGTGATCAAACTTCCTTAGTTTGCCAAAAAGTCTGGCTGCAGAGTTTTGCAGTTGCAATCTCTTGAGTTGATTTGCAGGAAGTCCACTTAGCAGACCGTTACCATAGTCCAGTTTAGAGGAGATGAAAGCATGAACAAGTGTTTCAGTAGTTTTTTCATTAAGACATTGTCTAATCTTAGAAATATTCCTAATGTGATAATAGCCATTCCTGCATATTGGATTGATTTGCAGTTTCAAGTTTTTATCCAGAATAATACCCAAGTCTGTAACCAAGTTAGTTGAGCTAATATCTGCATTTCCTACCCTAATAGGGGCAATCTCAATGTTATTAGTTGTTTTTATATGCTTATGAGAACAGACTAACATCTCAGTTTTGTTATCATTTATTTTCATTTTATTAGTGACCAGAAATGACCTGATGTCACTTGTGCATTGTCCTAAGGTATGTTTGGTCAGCCCGACCGATTCCCTGCTGGAATGTGTAAATCTGGGTATCGTCTGTGTATATGTGATAATTGAGCCCATATTTTGTGATGATATCAGACAGAGGGGACATATAGACAGAAAATAGTATAGGTCCAAGAACGGATCCCTGAGGGACCCTGTACTTAATTTCTTTGTAGGTTGACCAATCCAGACCGACCTCGACACATTGCTTTCGGTTTGACAGGTAGGAACTAATCCATTCTAATACCTCACCAGCAATGCCACATCGAGTTCTGAGTCTCTCAAGAAGAATGTTATGGTCAATAGCGTCAAAGGCCGCAGAGAGGTCAAGTAGAAGTAGAATTACAGATTTTCTGTTGTCCATATCTCTTAGGATATCTAAGTTTCAGTACTATGCCCTTCCCTGTATGCTGATTTGAGCAAGTCCATTTCTAATCAAGTGAGGCACCAATTGGTCAGCAACTGCACGTTCTATCAATTTAGAAATATAAGACATTCGATACAGGCCTATAGTTGGGTTCAACAAGTTCTAGACCCAGTTTTTTCAAGAGTGGTGAGATAAGGGCAATTATCATGTTGGCAGGAACGGAAGCATCACTGGGATTTATTAATAATAAATGTAATGAAAGGTAATAATTCATCAATGATATCGTGTAATGGACATGTTGGCCATGGATCGAGTTCACAGGATAATTTTGCTGCTTTCTTTATCATATTATGTACAGTTTCAGTAGACAATGGAATGAATTGTTGTAATGATGGCGGAGTCGTAGTGCAAGTTTTTTTCACCATCGCGTCTGGTTGCCGACTAGGTGGAGTACATGTTTCACTGTCCAGATCAGCTCTAATCTTTTCAACTTTATTGATGAAGAATTTGTTAAAGTTATTTGCCAATCGCCTTGGGTCAGTGTGAGTAGGCATAGGAGTATCATTAGTCCTGTTCATTAGTGTGTCAATAGTCCTAAATAGTTTGTTAGGGTTATTTTTATTACTTTCAACGAGGTCCAGCTAATATTTAGATTGTGTGGAGGATTATAGTTGATTATATCTGTTCTTTTGAGATTTATAATTGTTAATATCAATTTGTAACTAGGTTTTTTCCATTTTACGTTCAAGCCTGCAATTTTGGGCCCTCTCGGTCTTTAATTTATCATTCATCCATGGAGCAGGTTTACGGACAGATACTTTCGACATTTTGAGGGGTTCATATTTATCAAGGATTGATGTGAGCCGAGTGTTATAATATTCAACAACATCATATAGAGACCTTTCCGACCAGATGTCAGTGTTGGAGAAAGTAGATAAAATATCATTTCTCAATGCTTCTTTATTTAGCTTGGCATATTTTCTATATTTTATCCTTTTTTTAGGTTTACTAGATTGCTTAATATCAAGAACTAAATTAACAAGTTTGTGGTCAGAGACATATTCACCTACTGAGCATCCAAGTAGTATATTATTCCCTTTGTAGGTCATCACCAGGTCAAGTGTGTTACCAAGAATGTAAGTTGTTTCAGTAATCCACTGGTTCATATCAAAAGTAGATATCACTTCATTAAATTTTTTAACGCTGGTCTAATTTATTATGCTTATTCATATGGAAGTTATAGTCACCTAGAAAAATAACATCATTCGGAAAGACACAGTAGTGAGCATCAATTTCAGTAAATTCATCATAAAATTCTGAGAGGCAATATCTATTTTTAGTGGATGGTTATTGTTTGTAGATTGTAACAAAAGTTGATTTACGCTTATTTATAATCAAGGTAGTTTTCATAAGCTCCATTGTTTTTGGTTTAGGACAGTTCAATTTATTGAGATCAAAATGAAGTTCATCGTTAAAAAGAAGGCCCAAACCACTGCCCTATCTATTTTTCCTTGGTAATGAAAGAAATTTGAGATTTCCTCGTTCAAGCTGATTTTTTATGCTAGCGTTATTACTATCATTACACCAGGTTTCAGTAATAAATAAGGCATGAAGAGAGTTATCTTTAAAGAGATCAAGGACCTGTAGGATTTTGTGTGAGATTGATTGCATGTTGCCAGAACCAATTTTTAAACCAGATGGTAAAGAGTTGAAAGAAAGGTTATTGTTAACAGCGCCCCTAGTGGCCAGAGTGCTAGGTTGGGATTCAGCCATCATAGGGATAATGTCAATTTTGGAAAAGCATGCCTGAGGCATATGTTTATGATCATGTACAGTAATCGGTGCATTTTTCTGAGTGAAACCAGAGCCATGGCCTCTATGCTTATGTCTTGAGTGTTTAGCAGCTGTCGCCCATGTATTTATTTTCCATGGATTGACATGATTTGGATCAATATTGAGTAGACATACTTGGATTACCTGTGAGGACAAGACCACCAGGAGTACAATGTTGTGGTATTGATGGTACATTGTAGGGTATATATTTCGGTGTTATACAACTTAGAAGTTCCTTGGTGTATAAAGAGTGATCAGGACAGTAGAAACCATGAGACGGGTCAGATTCAAGGTCGTCTGGACTGATGTAATGAGTGATATTACTATATTGAGGGTTGCAGGTGTGTATATTCACGCCAGAGCCCCCTGGTGAGAAAGTTGCTTTAACAGTGGGAATATGATTGCAGTGGAGTGTTGTAGGCATTAAAAGATTAAAAAGAAAAAATTAGTGTGTTTAATTTCAACAAGTGAGAAAAGAATTTTACTTGGGATAGCATGTAGGGTGTTATTGTGCCCATGTATGCATGGTCTGGACATAAAAGAATGTTATTTACATAAAGTGATTTTATATCAAAGTGTTCAGTTATATCCTCATAGTAGGGGTCAATATGAGACAGAGTATGTAGTAGGCAGGAACATACACACATAGTTGAGTAGAATGGAGAACAAACTTTATTATCATAAACTTTATTTTCATAAACTCAACAGTTTTTACACAGTCCAGCATTGGTTGTTGGCAGAGAAAGAAACCATTGATTACATTTGTAACACTTATTTCCAATATGATTAGTAGATTGTCCAGTCAAATAGTCGTTTATACGAGAGTTTATTAGAGAATCAAGATTGTTCATATAGCAATCAGTGACACTAGACATATAATAAAGTCATTTTTGTAGTGATCACCCATGTGTAAACCATCAGAATGAGGGCCACGGGCCGTGGCGCAGTTGGTTAGGGTGCCAGCTTATTAGCACCAGTTCCTCTATGGTGATCCAAAGGTCGTGGGTTCGAACCCCGGCCGTGCCGGGATTGAACTCATGATACAATTTCCCACATGAGCTGAGGCCTGTGCCAAAGGGTTAACCCGTTGTCCTTGTAAATCTGTGACCGGGTGGGTTGTCATGTCCAGGACCTGTGACATGACAATTCAGTGAGGCAGCACTATATCTGCTACAAGTAGGTCTCATCACGAAATAACTGAAATAATGTTAAAAGTGATGTAAAACCCCAAACCAAAACCATCAGAATGAGTAAGTAATAATCCAGCATAAGAGTTAGGAGTAGGAGACTCCGGCCCAACACATCATGTCTGTGAAAGGAAAAGATGATGCAGCAAGATATTTCATCCTTTGCAGCCCTAACCTGGTCAGTTGTACCATCTATAGTTGCAAGCTTTATCTTCTCTACGCCCCTGGTGGCGTCATCTAGGTAGATTTTTGCACCTGTGAGTTCCTGCATTCTGCACACATTTGCGCCCCCTTTACCTATCATTTTACCAGCAAGAGAGTAGGAAACAATCATCAGAGCTGCATTGGATGACGGTGGTAGCCTAGGTTTTTCTGTGGATTTGGTGGCAGTAGGGGTGGTCGAAGCAGAAGGTGTAGCAACAGGTTTAGGAGCTGCTGATGAAAGTTCCTCATCTGGGAGAAGTTTTCCCGCAGTAGGTTTTGAATTTGGACCCATCTTCGCAGGAATGTTGAGCAAGTTGATGTGTGCGCATATATTCTGAATGGTTGAGGATAGGAACGTATCATCCGAAGCAAGTATATCCTCAATCCATCCAGAATGGAAATCCTTGATGTTGATATATGAAAAGCCAGGGACAATTTCCTTGTTTTTTCAAGCAGGTATTAAAAACCATCCAGTGACTTCTGGCTGTGTTATCGCTGGGTGGAGGGGGGGATGTCACGACACAGACAGTTGGCCCCCTAGCCCTAATGTGATCAATAAGAGCAGAAATGGCCCCAAAGGCATTGACACCTTTCTGTGCCTGAGTAATTCCTGAGATGGAAGGCAAGATCATCACATGATCTGCCTTATTAATACGATCAGATTTAGGAGTCCTGAGCTGTAATCAGTGTAGAGCAATCAGTACGCTGGATGCCAGAGGCCAAGAGGTCCTCTTGGCCATCCCTCATGACAGATATCAGCCGAGTTTTCTTGTCTAGGGTATCAGGCGACTGAGGAGGGCTTTTAACATCAGATGCAGAGGGGAGCAGTTTTTTCATCATACTTGATTTTTCAGCAAGTGCTAATTGCGATTTTGTGAGTTCAGCAGTAAGAGTGGCAATTCTCTTACCCTGGAGCAAGGTCTTGGCCTCAAGCTCAGTGTTCCTGTGATTTGTGTCTGCATTGACAACGTCCAGTCGATCATAACTGGCTTGCAGGGCAGCCAGTTGGTCGGGTGGGGGAATTGCCAGATTGCCCGGAGGAGGTGCTTCCACTCTCACGATCTTTGCCTCCGGCTCATCCTTTTCTGTCCGAGCTGCACTACGGCGAGCACATGGTTCTGTGGTCGGAAGTTGATTATTTTCAGCCATGTCTACAACAGAGATTATTGTGATTTTAGATGACAGGACAGTACACTGTTTGATATAGCCAAGGTTGCAGAGAGGTATTTGTTAATTCAGAAAAAATTGTATATATAATTGTCGGGGCAGAAAAAGTTTTAAATCATATTATTAATCATATTAATAATCATATTCCTTAGAATAACACAAACTCAGAAAACCAAAAATCATGAAGTTATATTAGAACCAATTTTACAGCTGTTTAAAAATTTTAAGATCAAGGTGAACTATTTTCTTATGGAAATGGTAGGAAATAAAATGGGCGTTTCTGAAGTCTCCCCCATAAAATTCCCAAAATGTTTGGAACAAAAAATGCTTGGTTTTTTTCTCATAACTAGAACAACTATATGGTCTTGTGCTGCATCAATCTTAGGTATTTGGCTGTAAAAAAATTGCCTGGGCCACTTCAGTTTTGTTAATTAACTCTAAAATATTTACATTGAATATAATGGGAATTGCTGAAATTTAACCTAAATTTGTAAAAGTGGCACAGGCAAAAAGTTTTTCAATCCAGCATACACAGTAAAGTAATTTTGTTGATATCTGAAATACCATTAAAAGGCCATGGGCCATTGCTCAGTTGGTTAGAGTGCCAGCTTATTAGCACCAGTTCCTCTGTGGTGATCCAAAGGTCGTGGGTTCGAACCCTGGCCGTGCCGAGATTGAAGTCATGATACAATTTCACATGAGCTGAGGCCCGTGCCTAAAGGGTTAATCCGTTGTCCTTGTAAATCTGTGACCGGGTGGGTTGTCATGTCAAGAACCTGAGACATGACAATTCAATGAGGCAGCACTATATCTGCAACAAGTATGTCTCATCATGAAATGACTGGAATAATGTTGAAAGTGATGTAACAAAGAAACTTGCTGAATGATGTCATTTTGTAACATTCTCTAGGACTGGAACTTTTTACAATGTAGTCATGAATTTGATGTCCGAACTTTTGACCCCAGTACTTGGTGAAAATATTGAATAACCATGATTACAAAATGTATTCATTTAGCATTCAGATACATTAGTCCAGAAAAAAATTAGCTAGTCCTGCCAATCAACAAAATTTAAACAGGCTGGTCTTTTAGGGGTTAAACTTCATATATCAACTACAGTGACCAGCAGCCAAATCCTGGCATTTTCATGTTTTTCACTCCAGATTTCCACAAAATCTTTCAAAACCGCATGAGTAAAAACTACTCACATCAATAGTAGATAGTTTACTTTAAATACATGTGGAGTGATACATGTTTAGTATATATCGGGGAAATTAACACATTCAGCAAACCTGCAGATTGTGAGTGAGTTTAACAGTGAGGCACATGATGTTTAGTCATGTGACCACTTCTGATATAATTTTACAGTGACATCAAATAAGCACTTTTCACCTGGCAACCTACATATCTTCCAATTAAATGTTAATAATCATATTTCTTCGGATAACACAAACTCAGAACACCAAAAATCATGAAATTATATTAATTAGAACCAATTTTACAGGTTTTAAGATCAAGGTGAACTATTTTCTAATGGAAATGGTAGGAAAAAAGTTGACCATTTGTGAAGTCTCCCCAAAATGTTTGGTGCAAAGGACGCTTGTTTTTTTCTCATAACTGGAACAGCTATATGGTCTTGTGGTGCATCAGTCTTAGTTGTTTGGCTGTAAAAAAATTGCCTTGGCCACATAAACCCTAAAATACATTACATCAAAATTTGAACTTAAGTGGTGCAGGTTTTTCAATCCAACGCAGTAAAGTAATTTTGTTGATGTCTGAGATACCATTAAAGTTTTAAAAACCAAGCATTTTATACATATCCATTGTTTTGCAAAATTAAGGGCTTTTCAAATTTATGTTTGTTCAAAATATTGAACCCTCATAAAGATGATCATCACTGTGTCAACAAAATCAAACTTAGAGTCAAATTGCTCTCATTTCTTTGTTTCTGAAGGTAAAGGATCAAAACTTAAAACAATTCATCTCATCATCTTAATACAAAAGTCTATTTTCCCCCCTTGTTTTAACCGGCATCATTCAAACGACCACTTTGTGCAGTCAGCAGAAAAGGGCGCGACCCACTGCAACTAGTGACATCACTATACCAGTGTGCACAATATGTCCTGAAAAGCTGCCGGGCAGTGAGAATACACGATGCTGTTTAGACATATCCTTCAACTCAATTGCTGTTAGTACAACACAGGTTTGATAGATGCTTGACGAGGTTAAAAATGTCTCATCTGCCAGTTTAGGATAATTGCTGATCATTGTATAGCATCCAAAAATTTAAAGAAAATAACACCATCATCAGTTACATACATAAGTATATGATCCTCTAAAACTGCATTTTAACTAGATATTTTTGTATTTTAACACAGGAGGGTGACCCAGTTAAAGATTACATAAAGAGGACTAATTCAGACTTGGGGGAAAAATATGACCGTAAAAACGTTAAAGGTTTACTATAAAATTTACACCATCATAATTAACACACTGATATACACTCAATTGAAACCAAATTTGTTCAATTTGAAATGATTTTGATGTGATTTTTATGCCTTTTGTGAGAAGTAAAGAACTCGTTTGATGGCCAATCTGGGTGGTTCTGTTATAGACTTTTTATTAACACATTTCATTACAGTTGAGTATGTAACAGTGTCTAGTTTCTGAGTGTAAATTTTATGATAAATTTATAACGTTTTTACGGTAGTATTTTTATGGTAGTATCCCCAAGTCAGGAATTACCCCTTGTTATGTAATCTTAAACTGGGGCAGACTCCTGTGTTAAAATTACGCAAAAATTGGTTCCAGATTGGTTCAGATTTACTGCACAGATTGGATCAGAGCTCTCCCACCACTCTCCCTATTTCGCAAAATGAAATAAAAACAAATTTAACCCCTAACCCTCTCCCATCCCTCTACCTGCAAAATGAATTAAAAACAAACTTAACCCCTAACGCATCCTACATATCAATTTTGAGCATACTACATACCAAATGCAATATGAGAATGCATTGATGACAAATAAGATGCAGTGTGAGTGGGATGTGGTTGTGAATAACAAGCTTCATGATATAAAACCTACATTGGGTAAAATTTGCAATTCATTCTGTAAAGTATGTTGTGAAGAAGTTTTATTAAGAATTATTTGAATTGGAACAGTCATATAACACTTTGTTATTAAAAGGTAAAGATCAGCCTGACTGTGTCTCTTGTCAACCCCTTTCACAGTCAAACACGTAATGCCAGACTGTGTTGAATTTGGTAATATTAAAGTGGAAACCTCTGATTTTAACATTTTAAAAAGAAATTGACCTGTTTAAACATTTCTAAGGGTGGAGTAATGTTGGCCTCATCCCTCAGCTAAACATTTAGTCTGAGAGCCCGGGCAGATTTATTTATGCGTCCTGAGGCAAAAGGTTTGATGGTGCTTTCTGACTCAGAATTTTGTGTAGATTTCAGAAATCCATTTCTTACAATTGTAAACCCGTACATTTCTGAGATATGTGACGTTTTCTGAAGTAACGTTTATGAAGATGAGGGGCGTTTACAGTGTTAGTGTGAAATGGACATTTTTTACCATAGCACAGTCAAAATTTGCTCTACATGCATAATATTGGTATCAAAATCTTCAGTATGACAATCTCTATATATGTACTGAATAATATGAAGACATTGATTTATAAATTATTAATTTTATTAGTATTTATAGTACATTTTCTTAGCTCATTATGGTAAAAATTGCCTATATTGTGGTTATTCAAAGATGATGATAATATTTGAGATATATATTTTGATATGCAATAATTACCTATACAATGAAGTATATGGAAGAAAATATTTCACAATTAACATGCTTCATGAGAAAAACAGTATATGGATTTTATATTGATTTCTTTGATTAACCAGTTGTGTGAAGTAAAACAAATATTCAATTCCCAAATTTCACTCAGTTCAAATAGGCAGTATGCATGTTTCTCTTGTGTTCAGTTTTTATATCACTTCATCATCTGAATCATCTGATTCCACAGAACAATCTTGTTGGTCATCTTCCTGCTCTTCCATATGAGCACAAACTGCCTCTGGTACTTGTTGCCCACTGAACCATTTTGGAGAGAGTTTGCCATTGACCAATTGCCATCCATGGTCCTGCGGCTCCCACTGCACTGGAGATGCTTGATCTGCACCTTTCCATAGACGAGCTATGAAGTTGGAGCGTTTTACATGCTCTTCCAGGGTGGCTTGACAAGGTGGAAAGTTGCTAGAATCAAAGTTCTTGATTTTCTGCAGTGGCTGATCACGATTTTGTGGGGCAAAATGGTCATGGAATAGCATGTGTCTAGCAGTGTTCACTGATTTCAGTGTGGGCTTGCTGTAGATGGCACAGACATATGATTCCATCCTGGACATGGTGTTCACATCTACAGCCTCAGACTCTCACAACTTGGCAAATGTTTCTGTGTATTGCTTTTCCATGATTGCCAGTGGACGGACCTTGCCTTTGCGGAAGAAAGCAGCATTGTAGTCATTGCCAGTGAAGGCATGGAAACCAGGAAGTGCATTCACCAAGTTCTCTCCTAAATTGTTGGCCAAACCTGATACATCAATGTATCTTCTTGTGTTGTTGCTGCTTTTCCCCACCTCCATCCACACATGCATTGAGAACTTCTTCACATGTGCAAGGAGAATGACAAGAACATCGGTGTCCTCCGAGCGCACAATCGCATTGACATCATTGTCAGTTTGGCTGATGTGCTTCAGATGCCACACAATCCTGGTGTCCGCCTCTTCATGCTTGCATGCTAACTCAGGTGCCTCTTCCCTTTGCACCAAGAGGCCATTGCTCCTGTACACCCATGCTTTCTCACCAAAACCAACATACACTGTGTGACCATGAAGAAGTTGTGCATATATTGGCTTCTGCCATTCCTCTATCAAAAAGTTCAGGAGTGCCTTTTTGAACATTGGAGATTTCAGTAAGTCATGGAAGTCGTGAGGCTTCTTTTGCTCTGGTCCAAGACTTGAATAAATGGAGGACTCCTGCTGACCTCTCAAGCTATGTTCCATGTCTTTCAGGGATGGGCTGTCTGTATAGGAGTTGCACACAAAGTCTACCCGCTTAGCAGTCTTGACAATTCTAGACAGAAGGGCCCTTGCCAATGCTCCATATGTGTTTGGCAGCTCCACTTGACTTTGGATCACACACATGGAATCAAGGACTGCTACATCAATTCTGTCTGGACCTTGTGTATTAACCCTTGTTTCCAGCTTTTTGATGACAACCGACTTGTCAGTCTTGTGCATGACTCCATCAATGTGGGCCAATGAAAATGGAACAGGTGTCAGGGGGAATTTCAACACAAGGCCAAGATCCAGATCATTGTTTGCAGCCAAAAACAATAATCTTCCAAAGAGATCCCGGGTTCCTTGTAGCTCTCTGACCTTTCTATCTTTTACAGTCACTTTCACCTTGACAGCAGCTGCAGAGAAATTTCTAATTTTGCGCCTTTTGATGGGCTTCTCGAACCTTGCACCGTCTGCAAAGCACTCCTTTCTGAATCCCTCATACCACTCCTTTCCAATGTCTTGGCAGTGTAGAAGGTCATTCTTTATTTCCTCCTTGACCTTCCGACCTGTGGTAAGACAGTAAAGACTGTCGTCATTACTACCAACAGTGAAGGGATTCATTGTGTCCTGTATGTGGCTCATGGCTTTGTGCAGGTCCTCATTGTCTCTGGCTACTCTGCGGTTGGTCAGGTCATATGAAGAGTCCTCCTTCCTTCTGACCCCTGCCATGTCCAGTAGGTGGCCTATGATGGTACTTCTGGCTGAATGGGTTATCATCCATCGGTGCCTTGCTTCCTCAGAGATTGTGATTGATGATATCCCTGTGAGGCAAGATGATGCATCAGCATTCACGGTCTGTTCCAGGGTCAAATCAACGGCACTTCTACTAAATGCTATCATTGTTCTTTTCACTGACAGACCTCCTGTTTCTAGGATGACCCGTACCCCTGGATGAGTGTGATCTACATTCAGCAAATTGAGATAGTATCTGCACATGTACCGGGCATAGTTGTTGTGACCTGTGGCAAAGAACAAGATACACATCTCCCCAATGCAGAACGTATAGAGCTCCAGATCATTTGTCCTGATTGCCCGACTGAAAAGGAGGTAGAGCTCAACAAGATCTATGTACAGCTGCCAGTATTGTGCAGTAGCCCCACGTGAACCTTCTCGAGTTTCCTGAGTATACTCTTCATATTCAGCCATGACTTGAGCAAAGATATTTGACTTTTCAAATATTTCAATGTTCTCTGGAGTAGGATCATTGTGAAGTTTTTCAAGGTGCTCCATGAAGTCTTGGGAAAGTGGGCCTTTTGCTGCAATGAAGGTGCGAAACTGCAGTATGTTCATTGCATTTGCCAAGAGTGGATGTAGTCTTTTACATCTGTTGTAGTGTTTTCCTGACAGAAACCCATTGAGGGATCCTGAGGCAAGTATGCCTGTTTCACACAATATTTCAGGGCCTCCTGAGTCAGCAAGAAAATGGCCTACGCTCCAACTTCATAGCTCGTCTATGGAAAGGTGCAGATCAAGCATCTCCAGTGCAGTGGGAGCCGCAGGACCATGGATGGCAATTGGTCAATGGCAAACTCTCTCCAAAATGGTTCAGTGGGCAACAAGTACCAGAGGCAGTTTGTGCTCATATGGAAGAGCAGGAAGATGACCAACAAGATTGTTCTGTGGAATCAGATGATTCAGATGATGAAGTGATATAAAAACTGAACACAAGAGAAACATGCATACTGCCTATTTGAACTGAGTGAAATTTGGGAATTGAATATTTGTTTTACTTCACACAACTGGTTAATCAAAGAAATCAATATAAAATCCATATACTGTTTTTCTCATGAAGCATGTTAATTGTGAAATATTTTCTTCCATATACTTCATTGTATAGGTAATTATTGCATATCAAAATATATATCTCAAATATTATCATCATCTTTGAATAACCACAATATAGGCGATTTTTACCATAATGAGCTAAGAAAATGTACTATAAATACTAATAAAATTAATAATTTATAAATCAATGTCTTCATATTATTCAGTACATATATAGAGATTGTCATACTGAAGATTTTGATACCAATATTATGCATGTAGAGCAATTTTTGACTGTGCTATGGTAAAAAATGTCCATTTCACACTAACACTGTAAACGCCCCTCATCTTCATAAACGTTACTTCAGAAAACGTCACATATCTCAGAAATGTACGGGTTTACAATTGTAAGAAATGGATTTCTGAAATCTACACAAAATTCTGAGTCAGAAAGCACCATCAAACCTTTTGCCTCAGGACGCATAAATAAATCTGCCCGGGCTCTCAGACTAATTGTACATCACATTCACTTTTAAAATGCAATGTTTATTGTGTTGTTACAAATAATTTGTCATTCATTCAGCTTTACATGATTTTATTATGATATGCTATTGTAATGGCCTTGTTTATTATGGTTTTACACTTATCATTCATTCATATTTACAATCGTTTCTGATACATACCTTAATGATAAAATAATAGATTGAAGTATCAGAGAACACATTTTCATATTTTCATAAGATTTATTGCAAGAGCCTGTCTTTGTGTTGTCCATAAAAAGAGATTATAATAGGAGGCTGGAGAGACATGTTTTATATAATGGCATAAACGATATTATTGCAGCGTAAACCTATCCATGAAGGAGAAAAGTGGTTGTCAAACATGACAATTATACTTGTCAGACGCATGACCTTTCTTGACATCAGATGCCCTCGGTAATTTGCGGAAGGATCCACGGAAACACCCGAGGTGTTCCGATCATGGCTGAAGTTGCTGTCGGCCAAGGAAGTGGTGCATCATGGGATGTCTTTGTGCTGACAACTGGTGACAATTACATTGGCACGACGTGTAGACTTTATGCAGAGGCTATAAGATTGTTGTGACAACCTGTGTCCTCTCCTCTCTGATGTGTATGTCGTGCTACAGAAGACAGTGTCTCATGTAAATCATGTATTGTCATGTCTATACACATTTGCACTCCAATGTATCAATAACATTCTTTTATATTATAGTCACTTTTACCCAGCATAAATGGCACCAAAAATAAAACATTTATGTATTAAATACTCATGATATAATTTTACCATGTTCCTTTTATCGCACAATAAAACATTTAATACATTTCTTGTCACGTGATTTTATTTCTATTGCAAACTTGGAACGTTTTCTAATACTATGAGAGTTTATTATCATGTTCTATGTACTGTTAAGATTAGAGCAACTATGGAGTATAATATAAACTTCAAAATAGCTCAGCATATCTAAATATCCTCTAATTACCCTTGCAGATTGGTCCAAAAATTTAAAACTGCTCTAATATCGTTAATTTTGAACGGATTTTGATGAATAAAATTCTCTATGGGCACATTTCCGAAAGATGAAGATGACTGAACATTGAAATTTATAGTAAAATCCACCGTCCATTGATAGTTTATTGAAAGTAAAGGTAAATATTGTGTTTGGCAGTAGGCCTTTGGATTTTATAAAAATTGACAGTACATTTTAACTCTTTCACAAAGGGCTAGATGTCTTGTAAAATATTCTATTGGTGCTACTTACTGCTATGACACTGTTTCAAGACTGATCCTACCCAATTTAATTTGCTTTCTTGGCTTAATGAGGATTAAATATATATTGGTGATAAAATGTTTCAATGTGAAGAAATTTATAAAACATTTATTACAACCTTTTGACTTATAATTTATTAGGTCAAAATCATATCTCCAAGGTATCGTTTTGCAGTCATTGTGGCTTATAGAACCACATCGAAAACAAGTTATTTACAATAAAACATGAGGTGGCAATGACGATATTTTATTAGCATACTATTTGTCTTCTCAGGATACATGCTGAGCCCATTAGCACTGCGACAGTGTAACTGTATATTAAACTAAGAAATAATATTAACTCTTTTTTTAAAATGATTACTTTTAGTGTAGCATTCTAATCTGTAGACAGTACATCTTACATATTTTTTGTCCTTGTTTATCAAACATTTTCTATTCAGATATTAATATGGTCAGTTTTAAAATTAGACAACAGCAATCGAACATTGATATATAAGCACGATATGTCATGAACTACTTGGATTTTTTTAATGACATGTAAAGTGATGATATAGAAACATGCCATAAAATAATGAACATTGTTCTGAAATGTATTAAACGTATTACAATTGTATTAGTAATTAGTTATATTCAGGCCACATCTACCCTCTAATGGAAAATAAGATAACTTTTTTAGATAAGTTCTGCTTGGCTCTTTCTATACGCTTGATAACATTACTCATGGTGCTATAGCAGGTCTGGTGTAGCTACTGGCAGTGGTGCAGTTGGTTAGAGCGCCAGCTTATTAGCACCAGTTCCTCTGTGGTGATCCAAAGGTCGTGTGTTCGAACCCCGGCCGTGCCGAGATTGAACTTATGATACAATTTCCTATATGAGCTGAAGCCTGTGCCAAAGGGTTAACCCGTTGCCCTTGTAAATCTGTGACTGGGTGGGTTGTCATGTCAAGGACCTGCGACATGACAATTCAGTGTGGCAGCACTATATCTGCTACAAGTGGGTCTCATCACGAAATGAATAAAATAATGTTGAAAGTGACGTAAAACCCAAACAAACAAATAACGGGTCTGGTGAATGCTGAATGTGTGCCCCGGATGGTCAAACTAAACATGACTAAACCTGTTCTTGGAAATGCACTTGGAACAAAAGCTTGCATTTTAAACAACCATCTACATGGTATTTTATGGTATATAAAGTTCTGATTCATTTGTTTTACATGTATTACATGGAATTGAAAGCCTTGATATACATTTGTCTAGATGGGCATCTGATGTATGAAGTAACAGAGTATAATAATTTCTATATACACTTGACGTGCAATCAGGCTATAATTTCTATATATACTCTATGCACAATGAGGCTATGAGAAATGTAGTGAGCAGAGGGTCTAGGCTTCTAACGAGGTTTCATGGAATAAAATTTGTAAACATGATTCAAATAAGCATGATTATAAACTATGAACAAGTGGTAGCTTTAACTGGTATAACAATGACAACATTGGCAACTAATATTCAATATTTATTAAATATTGTATATAAATAAGGTAGGCTGTCTACAGCGCATTAACTCATCCCTGCCTAGCAATACATGTTCTGAGAGATAATTCCAAGTGATAATCCTATGCAAAACATGACAATTTAGAACGGGAAATGATCCCGGATGTGATTCTTTAACTAAAAAATGATGATTTAGAGAATGATATTTATCAATAACATTCAAATGTGGCTAGTTTCCCAATGGGAAACGATCCCGGATGCATCTCTGATACCTGACAGGGCCTTTTTTTCAGAATGGAAAATTCAGGAAGGATTCTGATATTTAATAGAAATTCAGAGTGGGAAATGAACCCAAACTGAATTAAGCTTTAATATGGCAGGAGTCTGACACTTCAAATTTTCAAAATATCCAATTCGGTGTTCAATTGCAGTGAGGCTAAATTTGATTAACTTAAAAAGGGAAACATAAAAACCTAAAATGGGGTAAAAGACTAAATAACTTTAAAAGATTTATCCTTAATAATAGCCAACCAAAATATTTATCCTTAAAAATAACCATCCAACAAGGCTACAATCCTCTATGGATGCACACACCAGTCGGTTTGCCTGTCCTTGATAAAAAATATCAACTTGATCACCTTACTGTTACTCCAGAAACCTATCCCAGGGTGATGTGTGACAGATCAGACCCAATATTTATGTGCCTAATCACCAGTCCTAAATCATATGCCTCTAGCAATTAGTTAGATTCATTTCTTTAGGGTTTTACATCACTTTCAACATTATTTCAGTCATTTCATGATGAGACCTACTAGAAGCAGATAATGTGCTGCCTCACCGAATTGTCATGTCGTAGTTCCTTGACATGACAACCCACCCAAGGACAACGGGTTAGCCCTTTAGGCATGGGCCTCATGTCATATGTAAAATTGTATCATGAATTCAATCTTGTCACGGCTGGGGATCATGACCTTTGGATCACCACATGACCTTTGGATCACCACAGAACTGGTGCTAATAAACTGGCACTCTAACTAACTGTGCCAAGGCCCTTTATGAATATGGTTAACCTGTCAGGAGCAGTCTGGCTGTAATAAACCTTGGCGGATTAACATAAAAATGTGCTAGATCACGTAACCAAAAAAAAACAATTAACCTTGCATTGTATTCAAATTTACAATGATTCCTGTTTAGAATACACGCTATAGAAAGAATTTGTATTTGGTCTTCGAATTCTTGGTTTTTTTCAAATATTATCAAAAACCTGTGAGAGGCCACACTTTGTGCTGTGGTTAAATAGGTATGATAAAATCAGGGGGCAAAGAATTCCATGCTTAGTCAGATGTCTTACCCTTAAGGGGTACAGTAAAGCGAGCTCTCAAAGTCTTCATCCTCCTGCACATCTCTGAAATCTGGAATGAAGTCCTCTTATTTTGCTCAAGCAAAATCTTTCAAAAACTAATTTTACATCCTAATTTTGCACCTTTTCCAGGTCCTGGCAAATCTATGCGATCTCCACCCTTTCAATTGCAGCAGACATGGCCCTGTAATGTGTTCTATGGGCATCCAGGGTGTCACCAAGATGGCCACATACTCTAATGATTCTACAGGTCAAATAACTGGAAAAGGCAAAAACATACCATTTTTGCAAAAACGTGTTCGATTTGAAAAGGTTGATCAGAACAGGTAAGAAAATTAACGAATTTAGTGGGTTGGAATGGGTGATGGTTGTTAAATTCATTCTGCTAAACCCCTCCCACATGGAAATGACAAAATTTCCACGAAAAGGAAATCATACTATGATGTTAAACATAGGCCATTTGCCATAGAGCTATGCTGATCATTATTTCTTTTATGTTTGGAAATTGTTTCATATAAGTTCGTTTTAATCCTTTCCCAGAGTAGATGATTCTTTTGACCAATCAAACGCATGTTATAAATTGAATTTGTCCCAATCTATTATCTCGATTGTCATTGACTAATATTTGTCATATTATTTGACATATCATTCAATTTGACAAATCGGTTATAGACTGAGACGTTTTTTTGTAGGCCATCACAAGAAGCAGGAAGTGACTGTGAAAATAGATAGTCCTCTAAAAATACATATTTTCTATTTTTAGCTGATAATTCCAACCAGTAGTTTCAGAGAAGATCAAAGTTGACGGACAGAATGACAGAATTTTCTGTAATCACTGCAGAAGCTATGCTACACATAGCTACAAACCGATTTTATTCACTCATATAGATTTTTCATAGATGTATTCCTCACAACCAAATAACTGCAAAAGATGCAATATATAAATATATTTGTATAATATTTGTAAATATTTGTTTTACAATATCATTCTGAAGCCTTGTTTCATGTTTTTCTGGCAACTTTGCAGGAAATTCAAATTTGGTGCCAAATTTAGACTAAGTACCACGAGTGGGAGAGCTCTGAACCAATGTGTGCAGTAAATCTGAACCAATCTGGTCAAAACGCGTCAATCTGGATGCTCACAACTGATCTGGATGCTAAATCGCATCATTCTGGTCTCGAGCGACAATGGTTAGATTAAAAAAAAATTTCTTTAATCTTTATATATCAACTATCATACTCATTTGTAAAGAAAATAACATAACTTATTTTTTTCAGTTACATATATAAGCATATGATCATCTAAAACTGATATTTAACGAGATATTTGCACAATTGTAACACAGGAATGTACCCCAGTTTAAGATTGCATAACAAGGAGTAATTCCTGACTTGGGGGCACAAATATTACCGAAAAAATGTTATTCATTTATCATAAGATTTACACTATCATTAACAAAACACTGTTACTCATTCAACCGTCATGAAATTTGTACACTTTTGATGATCATTATGTGATTTAGATGCTTTTTTATTAGACATCAACAAGTTATTATATAACAGAATCACCCAGATTAGTTCAGAATTGGTTCAGAACTTGGCAATGGTATGACGTCATACCATCCAGATATGTTTCGAGTAATGCCCAGAATGGTTCAGAGCTCTCCCACCACAGAGTACAAACAGATGACGTTTAGCATATTGATTGTACTGAGATTAGGAGATGCAATGCCATCTATGACAATCCTTAAAGCATTCATGAAGCCACAGAGGTCACATGCTTATATGAGGAATACTTAAATGGTATGTGGCCACGGAACTGTGATACAATTAAGCTATCTCACTAAAATCAACCAAAATACACTGACCATGGTTATTGTGTTTTGATGAAAGTGCCAAGTACTGCCAGTACTTTTTTGACCGACAGGTGGCCACATGTGTTCAATCATGTGACCTCTATTGTGGTCATTAAGGGTGTTAGGTCCAGAGGGAATCTGAAAAGCTATGATAGTGTTGAAATTGTGTGATCAATGTCAATTCCCCCTTTACTTATATACAACTAAAGGGATGAAAGCTGAAATCACACCCTTGGATGAGATCATTTTCATTCCATGTATAAAGTTATTAATTTTACATTTATGACCTTGAGGTGTGGATATTTCTAATCTGTACCATCCATTCTTTAAATTCAGTGTTTCAAAACTTAACCTAGCCTTACCTTAAGTAATATTTCTGCCCAAATATGAGATCCCTTGTACAAAAATCAGAAAAGCCTGTGATCCAATAGAGGGAATGGTGGAAATCAATAGTGTCCCATATGATACTTTTATCCTGTGCTCAGTGGGGCGTGACAATGCCTTGTAGCTCTTTGCAAATAGCATGAGCTATTAAACAATAGGGGGCGTAAAATTTGTATGTTTCTTAGGGAATGATATTATTTCCAGGGTGTTCCACCACCCAACCACCGGTCTTTTCTTATTTCTCTTGGAACACAATTTTCAGCTTCATCAAACAAATATTTTTGAAAGCCATAAGGTAAAGATTTCACTTTTTAAAAATGCTTTGGTATCTTATCATTGAATGGATGATATCCTTTAAATTTTAGGATGTACATAAGTATTTTTAATCTGATTTCAAACATCAGATTGACATAAATGTGGTGCAAGAGCTTTCATGCCCTTAGTTTATATATATAGTAATGCTATATATAGACACATGGCCGAGATCAAACCTATTTTTATCATTTGGTTTGCAGACAGCTCATGGTTAGGTCCAAAGGGAAACTGAAAAGCTAAGATAGTGTCGAAATTGTGTGATCAATGCAATATCAATTTTCCCTTTACTTCTATACAACTAAAGGGATGAAAGCTTAAATCACAACCTTGGATGAGATCAATTTTATTCCATGAGTAAAGTTATCAATTTTACATTTATGACATTGAGGCGTGGATATTTCTGATCTTTGCCATCCAATCCTTGAATTCAGTGTTTCAAAACTTAATGTAGCCTTACCTTAATTAGCATTTCTGCCCAAATCTGAGACCACTTGTACAAAAATCAGAAAAGCCTGTGATCCAATAGAGGGAATTATGGAAATCAATAGTGTCCCATCGAATACTATCATCCTGTGCTCAGTGGGGTGTGACAATGCCTTGTTGTTCTCTGTACATTTTATGAGCAATTAAACAACAGGGGGCGCAAAATTTGTAAATTTCCTAGAGAATAATATTATTTAGAGGGTGGTCCACCACCCAATCACCGTTTTTCTTCTTTCTCTTGGAATACAATTTTCAACCTGATCAAAGAAATATTTTTAAAAAGCATAAGGTAAAGTTTTCACTTTTTAAAAATGCTTTGTTGTCTTAGTATTGAATGGATAGTAACCTTTAAATTTTAGGATGTACATAAGTATTTTTAATCTGATTTGAAACATCAGGTTGACAGAAATGTGTTGAAAGAGCTTTCATGCCCTTAGTTTATATATAGTAATGCTATATATAGACACATGGCTGAGATCAAACCTATTTTTATCATTTGGTTTGCAGACCGCTCGTGGTTAGGTCTGTACCATTGGACAAACATTAATGGACAAACAGTGCTGTGTAAGCTAAATCACTCCATTGTCCCAATTTAGGGTGCCCCACTGTTAGAAAGACTTTACTAAGCATGTGTTTGCACAAAATCAATGGTCAGCTGAACAGCTAAGTTTTTTGACAAAGTGTCCAATGGATGATTTTGATTTCAGCAGAAGACTCACTTTCAAATGGCACAGAAGTATATGCAGGGGAAATATGATGGGTAATAACTTTTGATCGTGAAGTTTAGGGTATAAACATTTATATTATGCAAGGATAATGTGCTTGGAAACCTCATTTCATGAATGCTTTAAGTTGTTCTGGAGGATCGAAATAACAGTTAAAAAATAACTATTTAAATTTTTTTTAAAAAAACTATTATAAAAATTATGTTTTATTTGAGTCATTGTTCCCATGTATTGCCTCGAATTGGATGAGGTTACTCACCCAAGTAAGGGGGGGAGAGCTCTGAACCAATCTGTGCAGTAAATCTGAACCAATCTGGTCAAATTGCGTCATTCTGGATGCTCAAAACTGATCTGGGCATTAAATGACGTCATTCTGGGCGCTCGCAACACATCTGGGCACTAGATCACAGCCAATCTGAGTGGTATTTGACCGTTATGATATGGTGGACAATGGCTTAGACTGAAAAAGTTTTCTTTAATCTTTATATATGGACTATCATACACAAATGTTTAAGAAAATAACATGCTCATCAGTTACAGATATAAGTATGTGATCATCTGAAATTGATTATTAATGAGATTATTGCCACATTTTAACAAAGGAATGTGCCCCAGTTTAAGATTGCATAACGAGGACTAATCCAGACTTGGGGGCACAAATATAACCTTAAAAACGTTAAATATATACTATATAATTTACACCATCATATTTAACATACTGGAATACACTCAACTGTAACAGCATTTATTAAATTTTGTAATGATTTTGATGCGATTTATTTGCCTTTTGTGAGAAGTAAAGAACTTGTTATATGACAGAACCGCCCAGATTGTATGACGTCATACCACCCAGATATGTTTCGATTACCGCTCAGATTGGTTCAGAGCTCTCCCACCCCTGCAGATGCACACAGTCCTGCCATACATTGCATACATTTCCCAGTGCATCGTTGCCACGTATTACACCTGCCGCTGCAACACATACAGATGAACCTGAATTGTTACTTTTACAGATCTCCCATTCATATTTCAAGAAATACTTTGACAGAGAGTTAATGTTTTAAAAAAGGGCTTTTTGACTGCAGTATGGAGCTTACTGTCAGTTTAAACAGGGCTTTATAATAAAAATAAAAGGATTCTGACAGAGAATGTCAGTTTTAAAAGGATATGTCTGTTGAATATGGGGCTGATGGAAAGGGCTTCATTATGCAAGAAAGATTTTGACGTAGAATGTATGTCTTAAAAGGACTATTTGTCTGTGTGGCTTCAACCCCCAAAATATTGTGAAGAGACTAAATGAATGTGGTTTTGTGTTGCAGGATATGGGCCTTTCTGTTTGAAAGGGGCAATACACTGCTGTTTGGATTTGAATAACCAATGTCCTTAGCAACCATTCATGTGCACATGGTATGGTCCCTTATATCAATAATAATTTGACAAAATGTTTTATTTCCATTTAATTATCGCTCACCAGTCTGTTTCTAATACACTTCTTCACCTTTTTACATCGTATACACCAAAGCCTGCCCATGTTAAACCTATTGAACAGACCAGGAACCCACAACATTCAAAATAGATCAGTACACTCTTCCCATTGAAGAAAATCACGTGAAATAACTACAATATTAAAATATTAAGACGTTTTTGAAAGCCATGGCCTTCCAATACAATATTCATATCATCAACTTGAACTGGTATCATAATAATTGTTAGATTCTCAACTGCGAAGAAAGGTACCAGGATGTCTAGACTGATTTTATAAGAATATAATTGTTCTTGGCGTATCTGTTGAAGAAAGAACACTTATGTACAATGTCATTAAATGAATTATTTCCATATTATCACGTGTTTTGCCCAGATGGGAAACATCCAAATTTGGGAGACACAATCCAGTGGAAATGCTGTCCAGTAGGGCGTTTAAACAGTTGAATAGCGGCATTGTGTTTTGAGCGCGTTCACACGTTTTGTTTGGGCTACAAAATCACATCAAATTGTGGGTGAAAAACTTTGAATGCTGTGAATTTGAGATGGGTTTTTTTCCATGGGCCATCACAGGAAGCAGGAACCAACTGCGAAACCATGCAAAATATCTGAAAGAATGATGCATTTAATCACTAATTGCTTAAGGTCAGGTTGAATGCAGTCTTACAGGACTCTCCAAAGAGAATGTTTGAATATGCAATGGGAATCATGGCTTTAAAATATTGCTTTGGGCACGTTTAATTCTAAGTTTAGATCATTTATTGTTTCATTGCAATTTATTAAATTATCACTCACAAAGCAAACAGGATTAGGTTTAGTTAGACTGTCGGTTAGCATTACTTGTAACAAAAAATTACATTTTACATTTAATGATATCCTGCAAGTCGATGAAGCCAATTTAAAATATACGACAGTATCTGTTGCCAATGATAACAAAATGGCTCTGCTCAAAAGATCAATGGCAACTTGAAAATAAATCTCGTCTGGAGAGGCATACTGGAAGATTTACAGCTTTGTTATGAACATTTCTTGTTATTGAAGTACTGGAAGGTATCTTAGTAATCAGTCTGTCTGTCCTGTCTATCTGTGTGTGCATGTGTTTGTGAATTCAATACCTCTTTTCTATCCTTCATTCGATCATCTGCTCCAATGGGACATTGGTTATTGGAACATTGTTTTATAATGTACTGGGTTTATTTATATACGAGGCATCTGAGCATCCATGAGATTATGAGTTTTAGAAGGCGTGTAAATCATTTTACGCTATATGCATTCGAGCAACAGCAGGTTTCGACTAATCGGAGTCAATGATTAATTTTGATATATTACAAACCTTTTTGTGACCAATCTGAATAATTTAATGATTCATTTTGACAAAATATAAGAATGCCATGAAGCAAGATTGTCCACCCCTGTACATTTATTCCCAGGCAGTGTGATTTTTTTTTCTGTGCAGTGCTGCCCTCAGATGTTAATATAAATTCAAAACCACGTGGAAAGATTCCCCACCATGGGTAAATTTATATCATGTATGGACCTCGAGTCCTTAGAATGTTCCAGAAATAATTTTTCTGACTTTATTCAGTCATAGATCTTTTGGACTTTTTTGCAAGTTATATAAGGTTACATAATATCAGGGACATTGAGTGTGATTGATCCTTTGATCCCTGGTTGCAGGTTACTTGAGCTTATGTATTATCAGGGCACGTGCGGGAATGATCCTTTGAACTTTGTGGTTGCTAGGCAACTGTAACTAAGTAGGGCAGTGATCAGGTCCCATCCTTATCAATTACATAGCACTTTTGTGTCTGTCTTTATTCAATACAGCTTGCGAATTTATACCTCAGTGATGCGCCTATCGACGAGGTTTCCAATGAATACGAGCATGCCGAATATTCTTAGCATATTCATGAGGTGCGAACTATTTTCCATCGGCCATCTTTATGCGTCTATGGCTGCACGCGCTATTTTCGGGTCATGTGACGGGGTCAAATGAGGTGCGCTTTGTTTACAAAACGTTTTTAATGATAAATATCTTGTTTCATGTATCATTTTTTAAAAAATACAGTAGTTTTCTGAGGTATAAAAACAAAACATGCCTCGTCGGGTCATCTGTGTGAGCGTATTCAGTTTGTTGGTGATGGCGAAAGGATACCCTTCCGCCATCACCAACTCACTGAATACGCTCACCCAGATTCCCCGACTCTGTATGTTTTGTTATAATACCGCAGCAGGAAGACCTTTCTATTGACCTACATTTAAACCATCAGTGCTAAAAATACCAGTGCTAAAATAGCATCTGACTTAGCTGTTGCTGGTATTGAATGATGTGTTGTATACTTACTGAAAGCATTGGGGTTGGATAGAGGCCTTGATATTTAATTAAGATATCAACCAGTGCAATGAATAAAGTATTAGAATATCTGGCTTTAGCCAAGTATAGTTTTAAATCAACAACACAGAGTATTACAGTACTATTCGTAACATTTGTCACAAGGTATCTAGTTCCCCCTTTTGAATTGCTCAAACCAGTTGAATAGCCATTGCCAATGTATATTTATATATTTTAAAGGTAAAAAGGTAAGGGTGACATTTATATAGCGCTGATTCGAGACAATGTCTGCCCCCCTTAGCGCTTGATAGTAACTGGTCGGGATTCAAACTGGGAATAACTTGGTCTCAAGGTAGATGCTGTATCAATTGAGCTATTTCGGCCATAAATTGGGTGTTATGTATTTTTTCACCATTACTGGTGAAAAAATACGGTCATTTAAAGTAAACACTCAGGTTTTTACGTTAACGGTCATTTTAAGTTAACAGGTCTCTAAATTTTCACCTGATAGCAATGATTAATTGCTCTCAGTTTTCACTTACGCCAAAACACATTATGACATGAGTTAAGTCTATTCTTGTGAGGGCCAGACTCAACGTCTTTGAATGCAACATATCATCACGTTCATGCCTTTATCCATTAGAATGTGCTCCCAATGTATCATACATATTGTATGCGATCCACGTTAATATAATATTGTTGCTAGTTTGTATTAAGGAACAAGTCCTCTGTGGTAGGTCTCGTTTGCCATGGGTCAGAGAAGATTCGTACGATATAGTACGAGATTTGGCCTGTGGCACATCCAAAGATCCAAGTCCATTAGTCTTATGTTGTTATCAAGCTCAACATGACGTGAAACCAGATCGCCTGACACCGCCATGATTAAGGAGACAAAAGAACTTTATTACATCTGATTACTTCTTTTGATACTGTTTTGTATATCCTCTTGTTCAGCAATTACAGTCAACGAGGCGGGATCCACTTGGAAAAGTAAACCCACCTCAGGACTCCGCAAGGCGGAATGATACAACTTTGCCTAAGCTCATTAGGCGCAAGAGAAACAAGATACTATCAACTATGGAGGGGGCGGTTTGATGAGGAAAAGCACTAACTATGAAATGTTTCAACCTTGATTTATTTCTCATGCTCTTTTTAATCAATGTTTTTAATGTTAATGAGACTAATAACGTTAGAGGAGATCAAAAGCGCCGGGCAGGTTGGGCTCAAATTATTTGCTGGCAACGGCGGATGTTGCTGTAACGGTGATCAGTGGTTGGATCTGGTGGCCGTGCTTATATTGGGGGTCTGTCGCCGATCTTTTAATGTGGCCACCTCTGGCCTTCCACACCGTGTGCTAATTGGGCACAAAACGTCAAAAATTCACCCGCCAATCCATTATTGTTGGCGCTCTCTATTTTCTAGCGGAGTCACAACTAAGCTAATATGCGCAGCGGCCGCGTTCGTCTGATAGGGGGTGCGGCGAGAAAAGACAAGCAAAGACTTCGTTAAAACTCAGAGATCGCGGATCGATCTTTTAATTGACGCAGCATGCACGACAAGTTTTAAGGGTCTGGTGTTGGGTGCGCCTCTTGCCATCAGTGTGCAAATCTTTGGCACGCTCCCTCAACTCTTTGGTTTGGATAATCTCATCGCAATATACATGCCAACATGCTGCTCCCGAGACTGCGTCTGGTCTTGTTTTCTTTTACTTTGCTTTGTTTGACTAGGTATTGTATTACAGGTTATAATTTGTCACAAGACATTATATTATTAATTACTCTCTTATTATCGCCTGGCAAATTGTGTTTTGTCAAATGGCAGTAAATATCTATCATTATGTCAAGTGGGGTCACATGATTGTTCATGCTTCTGGAAATAGATCTTAATTGTTTGATAATTAGTCTCTTGTCTGTCTGTATGGATGGATTCATATTTATCATTTTAGACTGCAAAACCTACAGATTATGACAAAGTATTCGCATAAAAACAAGGGGAAAAAACATTTCTATTTGGTTATGCTTTTCAAAAGCTTTAATTTTTATTTTCATAACTAGTGACTCCATAAAATGTCGCGCGAGATAGTTCTTATTCAACAGTATCCATCTGGTGCTCTAAAGCATATATTCAATTTTGTGCCATTTATTGTGGAATTGATTAATATTATTGTTAATAGATTCTATTGAGTAAAGAACAACTTTAAATCTATACTGAAATATCTGATGTTTGTGGATGCCATATCTTATCATGTGACAACAGTAATACAAATGACCATTAAAAGTAAACGCCCTAGTGTTGCTTTTGTGTCAAATCTTGGGGGTATACATTGCCAAATGACGTCTGTTTTAGCATAGTACGTGATCAAAGATTAGATCAATATGCTTGCTTGATTCAAATTAGGCTTGATTGATTTAATCAAGTTCATCAGTTATTAGCTTTAAGTGTCAAAGAAGCTCAGAATTATTGATTTTTACCTTTCAAGCAGGGTAATGTATTGTTCAGAATTGCACTCAATGGCGGTCGTATTGAGGACAGAATACCTCAGTTGGGCAAGGAACATAGCGGCCAGGTCAGTAATGAATAGATATTTTGAGTTGGATACAGCATGTAGAACCCACCATATATGGGAGGCCATTTTTGTATAATGTGCCACATATAACTATCAGAAATACGTCGATGAACCTGGATGTGCACAGCGAATAATGTATCGGCATAGGCTGTCTTCATGATGTCCTAGGTGATGAAAAATACGTCATCAGTTTGTGTGCTCCACACATGTTTCTGATAAATATGTTAACATATTGCCAAGCCTTCCATTGTTGGTGCGTATGCATATATTAACACACACATACACATTTTTACGCATACACACATATACTCACACGCACATGCGTCAGGAACAAATCCTCCCAAATATCAAAATTCGTATACATTTTGTTTGAAACAAATACACAATTTCAAGTCTTCATCGCTAATTTTTAAAGAAATATTTCTTCTTACATTAGAAATATATGGAAAACACAAGGCATGTTGTTTGATTAGCTGTCTTAATATATATATATATATATATATATATATATATATATATATATATATATATATATATATATATATATATATATATATTTATATATATATGTATATATATACTAGTATATAACTATTCAATATTCCTCCTAATCTCTTTGATAATTAGCATCGAGTAAGTTGATCAAGAGGCCAACCTTGTGCATGTTTATTATTATTGATGGAGAACAGGAATATATGAGGATATATTAGCACTGACAGGGCGAGGTTTGCCAGGCCATGAATCATGCAAATATAGTATATGTTTATCTATTATTGTAACTGTTATTCTTTCGAAATACAAAGATAAATGTGTTTTAACCATCACGTTATTCTGGAAATAGAATAAGGGAATGCACTGATAGAGAATAGATTAATTTATGATTGCTTAACTGCATGTCAACACAAATAATGTCATAACACAATAAAAACCATGTTTCGGTATAGACAATTTGTTAATATTAACATCGGTAAATAAAAAATATAGTTTTTAGCTGACTCTATAAGCATAGCCTCTGCAGTGAAGGGGACATTTTCTGTCAGTCTGTCCATCAACTTTGATCTTCTCCTCGGAAACTATTGGGCGTTGTTCTTAGGAAATATGTTGTATTTTCAGGGAACCAGTTCTATCTATTTTCCATTTGGAACAAATCTTTTTTAATTTTCATGATTTTAAAAAATATATATAAAGCTATTGTCACTACGTTGTCAAGGAGGCTACCATTTTGAATAACATTACAAATATTGGTCAATGAGAATCGACATAACAATTTGGTTCCAAATTTAATATGTAACATGTATTATGGTTGGTTAAAATTATCATATGCTCAAGTCTGCTCTAGAAAAGGATTTAGATGATCATTTATGAATGAACCTCCAGAAAATGTTCACAAACATTACAGTTAAAGAGCAATGATCTGCACAGCTCTTAGGTCATTGGCCTATGTTTTGTTTTGTCTCTCAGCGTGTTTGTTCTTAATATCTTAGATCTTTTTGTGAAAGATATTTTAAGAAAGAATATTTCTTGGTTCTTTCTAAACAAATATGAGAAGGCAAAAATGTGAATTCATGGAGTTAAAGTTAATCTCACACAAAAGATTGTGTAATTTAAAGCTATTATGGAAAGTAAATTTCCCCTCATTTATTTTGAGAAATACCTTTGAATAATACAAATAGTAGCTTTAGTATGTTTCCATAGTGCCTTTATATCATTTATCTAAAGGACATAGATTATTTTACTTTGAAACACAAGGTGGAAATATTTGGTTTTACTTTTCTTTTATCTTTGCGTTTGAACATAATTGTGTTCAGGATTTGCCATCAAACAATAATGGTGCATCATGACGCTATCATTTTGATAATTTAGCAATTTAATTAACCTATACTCCACGATTTGATCAAACTTGTATAAAAGGATCATACACACCACTCACATCATTACGTGTTAGGCTCATAAGCGAGAGATTTTGAGGCAGTTCTCTCTAATTTTTGCACAAAACTCAAAAGTGATCTCAGCACAAATGCAATACCTGTAATCTCCACCCTATTTACCTTTTCAATCACCCACGCTTGGTCCTCACACCAGGGTTTTACCTCCATACACGGATATGCTCTCTAAAAGAAGAAAACGTCATGTGGCAACCCATCCTCCATTCTAACATATGGTATATCTGTGTAAGGTTGCACATGGTAACTTTTTTCTGTCAATATGGCTGGTCATGTTGCAGTTTGGCTGTTCACGTCGCCATCTCCAGTCCTACCCCTAGCATTTGTATTAGGGTACACTTGTCCCCCTAACAGTGCGGAATTTTGCCTATTTTCCACTAATTCAAGCCAATGAGATACCGCAACATCTCTTTTGCTGACTGCAAGTGAAATTTTACCCACCATGGACTGGCTGTTTAGGAGACCAGAAGACGTGGGCATACAGTAGAAATAGCAGGAACAAGACAAAACCATATCATATTTAGTGTTCATTTATTTTTTACACATGGATGGCCGGTGAAGAATGGTGCTGATTATATGTTGATTGTGCATTATTAGTACGAGACAGGTTATGAAAAAGACTGCCCCGTATCAGACAATTTGGGCATAATTGATCATTAGATATATTCAGCAGGCTGGGGGCATAATGACCTGTCGTATCGCCACAGAATGCCCGCCTAATTAAACAATATCTTCTAATCAGTGTCGTAAATGATGCCACTTTACGGTATTAGTCGTCCTTTTAACATATGATGGTTGGGAGGATGAATTTTCACTAACGAGTTCGCTATAGGATCTCCCCGGCCGCTTGCTCATATTCTCTGGCGGCTATCAACTGGGTCTTGCAAGAGGGCCATGCAATTCATGAAGAGTCCAGATTTTCACTGTCCTCTCGCTTTTCTGTTTTTGAGGGATATTATTCAGGGCCATGTTAAAAGGGAAATTCCTCACTCTTCTTTGGACACCGGGCGGTTACTAATAGGGGCGGCGATTTCGTGGCCAAATCAAGAGTGTCCGTGGCTATACTGTGCTTTGGTGCCGAGCTTGTTAAAAAGGTGAGAGGCAAGGCGGTGGTGGGCACACTCCTGATTATCTGTCTCTTCTGTCAGCGCTCTGTAGCCACCAACTGCGGCTATGAAGCCAATTGCCCAGCAAATAATGCCTAGTAATTCAGCTTGTTTTGGAGGCGCTACAAGAAGACGGCGTTAGGCTCAACACTGAACCAGCGGACACGGATTTCCGTGCCTAAGCTAGCCACCACAAATCCGTGCTCCGGCGCAGATTTCCAGCTTGGATCTTAATATAAAAAAGTGTTGCACCGTAAAGAACTGGAACAGTGATGCGCGAAAATTGAGCAGCTCTAGATGTGTGTATAGATATAGCTAGAGAGAAGAGAAACTACAGCCTCTACATCTACTACTATTTCTACCACCAGCGCCGTGCTTCAAGACACCTGAGCAGAGCTGTGCCCGGTGCTGTCATCGTTAGCCACAGCAGCACCTTGGACAGGTGAAAGCAGCCAGAGTTACGCCCGGCCTGACACCATCAGCGCGCCTTAATCAAACATCTCACCCTAAGGTCAGTCATTTCTTCTCAATCATCTAAAGAGTCACTATTTTGGTGACCTAAAACACGATGACAGTATTTGTTTATCTGCTTATAATTTGATTTAAGACAGGAAAACTTATGGAAATATTGTTTGAAAGTTGAATGATTTGCTATATACGAGATTCAAAACTTCAGGTTGTTTTGCATATGATTTGAACTGTGATAATCTATACAGAATACACAAAATGATGAACAATTATTTTAAAGAAATTTTAACACTTTTAAAAATATGCCATGTGGTGATTTAACATTAAGTTCAATGAAACTCTGAAGGGTATTCTGTGATATGTATGTTGTGTAATGTGTTATCATTTACATTGTAGTTGTGTTAAACATATGGCTTTCTCAAAAAGGTCAAATTGAGCAAATGTCCCAATACTCTCAATGACCTGGATGTTTTTTGTTTTGTTTTTGTTTTGTTCCGGACTAGTTGGTCACCGCATTAGTTTAAGAGACATTATTTATCTGCCCTATTGTGTTCTATGCTTTTTTTACATTCTAGGAATTCCTTAATGCTGCATGAGAGCTATGCTCAAATACGACGTCAAAACCTTTCTGTGACCTTATGACATGTTACAATGCATGTTACAATGCACCATAGTAAATAAACGAAACGTGACCTGTTTAATTACAAGGGGATAACTATATCCGATGATACAATTAGTGAAAACAAGGTAATGTGACTCCCAATCAACTTGCAGCTTTTGCCCCAATTAGAGCTTGTTAGTTTAATTAGAGGATCTGGTTGCTTCACTGAACACAAGTATATTGATCAGGAAGTGAAAGTACTCCTTTCTCCCGCCAGGTGTTTGAAGCATGATTAAGAAGACCCAAATACTTGTATAGTAGTCCAAGGAATGTAAGGTACTATTCCCGCTGTATGCTGCCTGTATAGTTGTATGTGGTCTGGCCCTTCCTTATCAATACTTTTTTCTCTGGTGATTTAGTTTACTAATATGTCATTGAACATTTTAGGAATGTTTTCAGAGCAATGCCCCCAAATTGCCACTGCCCTTAAAAGCGAGCAAAGCTTGAAGGCTAATGTTACCATGTCATAGATATTCAGCTGTAATGATTTGTACCTTTAACAATGGTAGTGATTATTCAGAATAGGCAGCTATCAAGGCAATCAACCATGTATCATTGCATCACAAACAGTGTAATGGAAGGATCAGCCATGCATGTCATCATGGAAAGGCACTGTACTGTAATGGCATCTAATCAGTCATATATCATAGACAGCCGTAATGGGAGTCAATCAGCCATCTCATATCTTTGTCATAGACAGTCGTAATGGGAGTCAATCAGCCATCTCATATCATTGTCATAGACAGTCGTAATGGGAGTCAATCAGCCATCTCATATCATTGTCATAGACAGTCGTAATGGGAGTCAATCAGCCATCTCATATCATTGTCATAGACAGCCGTAATGGGAGTCAATCAGCCATCTCATATCATTGTCATAGACAGCCGTAATGGGAGTCAATCAGCCATCTCATATCATTGTCATAGACAGTCGTAATGGGAGTCAATCAGCCATCTCATATCATTGTCATAGACAGTCGTAATGGGAGTCAATCAGCCATCTCATATCATTGTCATAGACAGTCGTAATGGGAGTCAATCAGCCATCTCATATCATTGTCATAGACAGTCGTAATGGGAGTCAATCAGCCATCTCATATCATTGTCATAGACAGCCGTAATGGGAGTCAATCAGCCATCTCATATCATTGTCATAGACAGTCGTAATGGGAGTCAATCAGCCATCTCATATCATTGTCATAGACAGTCGTAATGGGAGTCAATCAGCAATCTCATATCATTGTCATAGACAGCCGTAATGGGAGTCAATCAGCCATCTCATATCATTGTCATAGACAGTCGTAATGGGAGTCAATCAGCCATCTCATATCATTGTCATAGACAGTCGTAATGGGAGTCAATCAGCAATCTCATATCATTGTCAAAGACAGTCGTAATGGGAGTCAATCAGCCATCTCATATCATTGTCATAGACAGTCGTAATGGGAGTCAATCAGCCATCTCATATCATTGTCATAGACAGTCGTAATGGGAGTCAATCAGCCATCTCATATCATTGTCATAGACAGTCGTAATGGGAGTCAATCAGCCGTCTCATATCATTGTCATAGACAGACAGCCGTAATGGGAGTCAATCAGCAATCTCATATCATTGTCATAGACAGTCGTAATGGGAGTCAATCAGCCATCTCATATCATTGTCATAGACAGACAGCCGTAATGGGAGGTAATCGGCCATGTCATATCATTGTGTCATAGATAGACAACTGTAATGGGAGTCAGTCAGCCATGCCTTAGCATTGTGTTTGGAGCTTGCTTTCATTGAACATTTTATTTCACAAAAGGGAATTCCAAACGACACATGTCAGCCATTCAGCGTTATATTTGCGTTTCATTATAGGTACAGATCAAATATTGATGTTAAAGATTATTACCCAAGAAGGTGATGAGCCAAAAAGCAATTCATTATACAACTGACAAGCTGTTCTTCCAACACTAATAGGACATGAACTACAGTTTGCCTCGTAAGTTTTATGGACAATGATTTGATAAGATAATCAGACGCAAAGATTGGATTTCAAATTGGCAAAAGCATTTTTTATTCAAATATGTTCTGACGTGTGAATTATTTAGCTATTACGAAGACTTTGTTGGAAACATTTTGTGCATGACTGTTGGTGGCTCTGTATACATCATTAGTGTCAGAGCATTGACACAGACGAGACTTCGCCGGGTAATTGGGCACACTCCACGCAGTCGGCTCCAATATTAACCATAAAGGGTTATGTTTTGAGTGTAACGGAGTGTGGGATAATTGGCGGGAACAATGCGTGCGCAGCGCAATGTCGTCTGCTATTCTTGAAAGACGTCTGCTCCAGTCTTGTACACACGAGATGCATGTAGTCTTATCCTTTAATCGTCTGGGTAATTAAAGAGGCTGGTCACTCATAAAGATAATTGTGAGGGTATAATTGTCAGCAGCAAATATCCACAGTGATTTCTCACAAGTGTCAGGTCATATGTTAGCGGTGAAGCTCTTGCTTGCAGTGTACGTGTACTTGTTACCTGTGCGTAGTGATACATTCGTCAAACGTCAAGCGCCCGAGGAGGAACTACATCGTTAGGGACCGCTGCAGGATATGTGGGTAGTTAGTCTGGCCATGGCGCACTTAATTTGTGTAGTATATTGTTTTGTATGGAGTGAACGGAACTGAAGGCGCCCATTAAAACTCAACTACGCCAAATGGGGTGTCTACTTGTTATCGTCCCTGACAACAACATATTCTCTGACGTGTCCTGTGATGCCTAAATCCCACAACCCATCATAATCATGTCTATATGGTGGTCAAACCTTTACAAATTGAATCCCTACAGATATTTTGAATATATCCTAATATGGTGGGTAATATGATAAATGTGAGGGCTGATTAGAATACCTGACATTTACCGCCATATCGTTCACGAACAATTGCAATGAAATCTGCTAATTATTATAAACATTCTAACTGTAATTATAAAAGAAATCATAAGGTAAGAAATACACTTTTTGTTGTTTTAAGAAATAAAAACTCAGAAAAGCTCAGAAGAACCTGGCCTGAACCTAGCATCTGATGATGAGAGTACATAACAATGAATGGATTTTTTGTGCCATTATTAGCCTTCATTCAGGTGAATTTCCGATTTGTTTCATAACATCAAATACACAAAACTCCTTCGACAATTCTATGTAAATCTTCAACAATATTTGTTTGTGATTGTTTATCGATTGTCTTACTATTTAGTTTATTTAAACAAATCACTTATGTTCTTTCAAATATTCGCAGGAATTTATGATTTTTCATAAAGCCTGATGAAAATAATCATTTTATTTCGTCTTTACCTAACTATCCTGGCAAAAACCTCCCAATGCAAATTGTTAGAAACAAAATACATTTCTCATTTTCTCAACTTTAATCTGGCTTGTGTCAATATAAAAACGTCAGAAACTCATATGAAATACTTCTTGAAAGTCTTTCTTAAAGTACAACAGAAGCATTAGAATTTTTTTTCTACATAAAATTGACAATTAATCATTGGAATCACAATCTAATCTACATCAGTGAGTGATAGGAGTCTGCCACCTGGATACAATGCCATACTCTGATCAAAGAAAGCTTGCAGTTCTCTTTTTTATCTTCGGAGATAAACATAGCACAAACCATTGCCAATGAGAACAACCGGTAATATCATAGAGTTCTAACATCGGAATTATGAAGAATTGAATGATAGATTTTGTCCAAAATGATAGATGTTTTTAGCAGTATCTCCGTGAATACATTATGAGATTTTGAAAGGGATTTCTCCAAAGAGAGGTTTGCCTCGAGTATGCCAAACATATGGTAAATGAAAGTTCCCATTTTATTATTAGAAATATTAAAATGTCAAATTTAAGGAATGCATTTCATTCAAAACGTAAGATATATAAGAAATAAGTGGTTATTGTAAACACATGTTGGTGCTTAAGACAAGTTTGTCAATGTCACATTCGTGATATACACAGAGAGAGATGTAAAAATTGCACTTATTTTGTTGGAATATATGCTTCAGGATACAGTAGAACAATAAGCTTAACACATTGTAGCTAACATAAAAAAGATATATGATACCTTTGAAAGTAAGTTTGTTCTCTGGATTTTGTAAGAACTGTCGATAACAAAGCACTTAGACATGTTTTCCTGTGTGTATGATATTATAAAATTCAACCACCACTCATCAGAAAGCAAACATTGTAAGAAATAATATACACGATTTTTAGCGATATGCTACTTTGCCCTTTGCCATATGAAAACATAGGTCTGTAGTAACAATATCTATGTCATTGTACCATAGCTATGATATATTATCGCCCGTGGTCATATCTAATCACTCCAGTCAGGACATCAGTCAGGATGTGATCTTGACAGACTTGCATTTCAAATATGATTGTCCACAAAAGCGTTCTGTGTTAATAATACCTTCCAGCAGCAGAAACTGAAGCCGGAGAAGTAGTGTTACTTGGAATAATACATACATCCCAATTGAAAAAAGATAAGTAACTCATCTGCCTGGTGGCAAAATACAAGATAATTTGACTCTATTATGATACATAAGGACCTTGCCATTGAGGTTTGATTACGTTTTCATCATCTAGGGTGAACTCTGGCCTCAATGTTATTGTGACATGTAGAACATGAAAACACTAATAACATGATATACTAGTACCACGCCACCAGCCATTATGTCCTACCTGTAGCCAATAGCAACTGAACGCTCTATCCATCATTATCATGTACCATTTTCACAATTCTTCTTTTTGATAGCTTAATTCCTTTGTTCGATACAGATTGATTTATCAGAAATAGAAGACAAATGATAATCTGAGAATCACTCAGGAAATACATCTGATGAATGAATTTGACAAGGATAACCTTCAGTTATGGAAGGTTTTTTATATTTTAACATTACGATTTGAGTCTGATGGATTGCCTTTGAAAGTTTGGTTCAGAAGAAATATGAAGTCAGAGAAGAGACGTAGCTCTCTATCTGGTACAATTTTAATATATATATATATATATATATATATATATATATATATATATATATATATATATATATATATATATATATATATATATATATATATATATATATATATATATATATATATATCCCTTTTTCTTTTGGAACTTTTTTTAACTTTGTTCTGCTTTAATCAAAACTTTTTTTATCATATGGTTTGAAAGAATTTTTTTCCACTCTCCACATAACAACTATCTAAGTATATATTTTGTTTGCCTGATCACGGGAAGTCCGTGATCTTTGCGAGAAGGCTCGAGAAAATGACCCAGGGGAGAATATCTTCACAGAGAGTGACATTTGGCGCAGTTTAGACCCGCGATGCTTCCGCCCATGGTATAGTATTCATACACGATGCTCATATAATCGGCACCACAGACGAACACGTTGTCAATAAGCATCATTTGGAGCTATGTTTTTGCTCACACACCTGTGATGCTTCCTCCTCCCAGCATGCCTCTCTCCGTCCAAGCTTCTAATTAACGGAACAAGGCGTCCCCCCATCTTTCATATCCCGCCGCGAACCGGACTACTTTGCATATGCTCATATGTCACACGAATGATAACCCCTCAAAAACTTTTCATCATACGGATCCACGCACATGTTTGATGTATAATAAATAAATTGAATTTAGGACCGGTGACAGAGTACAAAAGCCAAACAAATGACAGAATGGAAGTGTGGAAGATAAAATGAAGGAATTCTTCTAACTTCTGCAATGCATTATGCATGCATGAGAGATCTAGTGGGGACGACCAGTGTATGTACATATATTCGGCTCTCAACTTGCTTTGTCATATAATGTTCTAAGACGAGGCCTTTGTGAGAATGATGACACTAAGATTCTAAAAAGGATGCACATATATTAATAATGCATATCTTCATCAGACTGAAAAAATGAAAAGAGTTGTGGCATTATTTGATGTGCGGTAAAGTTTCACATACCTGGATGTTTGCAAGGCAATTTACAAGGCTAATGAAAGAAGTATACATGTAGATGTCCTTTAATTAAATCTATTTTATGTTGCAGACTCCAGAAAAACAAAGTACATAACTATACACCAACTTTGTCATGTTTCCTGATATTCAGCACGTGATAGAACGGCATTACCCCATATAAACTGAGCCTGAGTAATTAAAACAAATTAGTCCATCATTTATTAATACAAAATTTATTGCAGTACTTATTTTGACATTAAATGACACATTAGTGTTTTAATAAGTCAGTGTTAAAGTTATCCCATTTGCTATTTTGTTGCTATTTTCCAAGGCAAATAAAACCTTTCTATATCTTAAAAACACCAAGTTAATTGCATTTAGTTACGATTTCAATTTAGAAATGTATTTGTCAAGAAAGTATTGTAGACTGTTGAAGTCCTGCATACATCACTGCTTTCTTCCTCTCACTCACTGCTTTCTTCCTCTCACTCACTGCTTTCTCCCTCTTACTCACTGCTTTCTTCCTCTCACTCACTGCTTTCTTCCTCTCACTCACTGCTTTTTTCCTCTCACTCACTGCTTTCTCCCTCTTACTCACTGCTTTCTTCCTCTCACTCACTGCTTTCTTCCTCTTGCTCACTGCTTTCTTCCTCTCACTCACTGCTTTCTTCCTCTTGCTCACTGCTTTCTTCCTCTCACTCACTGCTTTCTTCCTCTTACTCACTGCTTTCTTCCTCTCACTCACTGCTTTCTTCCTCTTGCTCACTGCTTTCTTCCTCTCACTCACTGCTTTCTTCCTCTTACTCACTGCTTCCTTCCTCTTACTCACTGCTTTCTTCCTCTCACTCACTGCTTCCTTCCTCTTACTCACTGCTTGCTCACTGCTTTCTTCCTCTTACTCACTGCTTTCTTCCTCTTACTCACTGCTTTATTCCTTTTGCTCACTTGCTAACTGCTTCCTTCCTCTTGCTCACTGCTTTCCTCCTCTTGCTCACTGCTTTCTTCATCATAAACACTACTTCCTTCCTCTTGCTCACTGCTTCCTTCCTCTTGCTCACTGTTTTCTTCCTCTTGCTCACTGCTTCCTTCCTCTTGCTCACTGTTTTCTTCCTCTTGCTCACTGCTCCCTTCCTCTTGCTCACTGCTTTCTTCCTCTTGCTCTCTGCTTTCTTCCTCTTGCTCACTGCTTTCTTCCTCTTGCTCACTGCTTCCTTCCTCTTGCTCTCTGCTTTCTGCCTCTTTTTCACTGATTCCTTACTCTTGCTTACTGCTTCCTTCCTCTTGCTCACTGCTTTCTTCCTCTTACTCACTGCTTCCTTCCTCTTGCTCACTGCTTCCTTCCTCTTGCTCTCTGCTTTCTTCCTCTTGCTCTCTGCTTTCTGCCTCTTTTTCACTGATTCCTTACTCTTGCTCACTGCTTCCTTCCTCTTGCTCACTGTTTTCTTCCTCTTGCTCACTGCTCCCTTCCTCTTGCTCACTGTTTTCTTCCTCTTGCTCACTGCTTCCTTCCTCTTGCTCACTGTTTTCTTCCTCTTGCTCACTGCTCCCTTCCTCTTGCTCACTGCTTTCTTCCTCTTGCTCTCTGCTTTCTTCCTCTTGCTCACTGCTTTCTTCCTCTTGCTCACTGCTTCCTTCCTCTTGCTCTCTGCTTTCTGCCTCTTTTTCACTGATTCCTTACTCTTGCTCACTGCTTCCTTCCTCTTGCTCACTGCTTTCTTCCTCTTGCTCACTGCTTCCTTCCTCTTGCTCACTGCTTCCTTCCTCTTGCTCTCTGCTTTCTTCCTCTTGCTCTCTGCTTTCTGCCTCTTTTTCACTGATTCCTTACTCTTGTTCACTGCTTTCTTCCTCTTGCTCACTGCTTCCTTCCTCTTGCTCACTGCTTCCTTCCTCTTGCTCACTGCTTCCTTCCTCTTGCTCTCTGCTTTCTTCCTCTTGCTCTCTGCTTTCTGCCTCTTTTTCACTGATTCCATACTCTTGCTCACTGCTTTCCTCCTCTTGCTCACTGCTTTCCTCCTCACAATCACTACTTCCTTCCTTTTGCTCACTGTTTTCTTCCTTTTGCTCACTGCTTTCCTCCTCATAATCACTACTTCCTTCCTCTTGCTCACTGCTTTCTTCCTCTTGCTCACTGCTTTCTTCCTCTTGCTCACTGCTTTCTGCCTCTTTCTCATTGCTTTCTTCCTCTTGCCCACTGCTTTCCTCCTCTTGCTCACTGCTTTACTCCTCACAATACCTACTTCCTTCCTTTTGCTCACTACTTCCTTCCTTTTGCTCACTGTTTTCTTCCTATTGCTCACTGCTTCCTTCCTCGTGCTCACTGCTTTCCTCCTCATAATCATTATTTCCTTCCTCTTGCTCACTGCTTTCTGCCTCTTGCTCACTACTTTCTTCTTCTTGCTCACTGTTTTCTTCCTCTTGCTCACTGCTTCCTTCCTCTTGCTCACTGCTTTCCTCCTCATACTCATTACTTCCTTCCTCATGATCACTGTTTTCGTCCTCTTGCTCACTGTTTTCTTCCTCTTGCTCACTGCTTCCTCCCTCTTGCTCACTGTTTTCTTCCTCTTGCTCACTGCTTTCCTTTTTTTGCTCACTGCTTTCCTCTTTTTGCTCACTACTTCCTTCCTCTTCCACACTACTTCCTTCCTCTTGCTCACTGCTTTCCTCCTCATAATCATTACTTCCTTCCTTTTGCTCACTGTTTTCTTCCTCTTGCTCACTACTTCCTTCCTCTTTCTCACTGTATTCGTCCTCTTGCTCACTGTTTTCTTCCTCTTGCTCACTGCTTTCCTCCTCACAATCACTACTTCCTTCCTTTTGCTGACTGCTTCCTTCTTCTTGCTGACTGCTTTCTTCCTCTTGCTCATTGCTTCCTTCTTCTTGCTCACTGCTTTCTTCCTCTTACTCACTGCTTACCTTTTTTATATAACTCAAAATGCAAAAATAAACATTTCACTGTTGTGAGGTTTTATGCTGACAGAAAATATAAATTACTGCAATGAAGTAATTAAGTATCCAAATATCACATCAAGGTGATAATTCCTATACAGTCTTTTCTACTATTTTTCCAAATGCTTTCATATTTTCCTGTCAGGGTAACTACCAGAAGTGTTCACTATCATATATAACATCACATTAGTTACATTATTGAATGCTCATTGACAGTTATGAGTGACCTATTGGTGGATGCTAGAGACTGCACTTTATTTTAAATTGTGCAAGGTGGTCACTTGAATATTTTTCCAGATAATTCCAATAATGGGGTTATGTCATGTATTGTAATTGCTATAATTGTCCAGATTTACACATGTTGGGATGCCCCATCTATAGATTCCTTGTGCTGTAAAAGTAAATGAAACTAAAAATACATCTATTTCAACCATTACACACAAATGGATAAGTCATATTTGTTTTGTACATCACAATATTTTTTAAATTTGATTTGGCGAATGTATGGACTGAACACTAATATTGCTTTTTGGTGCTGAATGTTGAATGATGCTTCCCTTGAACAACAATGTCATATAAATTAAACTTACAAACATACAGAACATGCAATTTGCCCTCACAAATCATGGCTATTAATCATGTAGTGGGTTTTGATTTAGAGCAAAATAGCCTGATTACATTGCTAATGATCTTATTAGGCATAATGTTTCTATATCACTCAACCTCTTTAGTTTGATTTAATAAATGGAGATGTTTTAATTTTTCTAGCATAGCAGAATATTGTTCAGTTTAGTTATAAACAGCCACAACTTTTTCATATGAGAATTCCTCTCATTTGGAAACGCCTTATCAGGTCACTGGCCATTAACTTTTTGAACTCTATTCTAATGGTATTTCTGAATGCTTGTTCTATATGAAGTTGGAAATGTGAGTGATTTCTCTTCGGGAGATATCACATTATGCCCTTGAATTCACACTTAAAGTTTACGCTGATTTTATAACTACGCATGATGTGAGGATTATTGCAAATTATATATCTTATTGTCTTGATCTCACCATGTAAGAAATGGGAATGCATCAAGAGGGGGGAGGCAATTAGTCACTATGCACTGAGGGGATTGACGATAGTTATCATGTACCGAGTGGGTAGTGGGTAAATAGTCTCTTGCCCAGAGTGGTATGGTAATCACTATGCACAAAGTGGGAATTGAGTAGGGAGTGGCAAGGCACAAAGTGACTAATATAATGGTAATAGGGTATTTATATATTGCTTTGTCAGACATGGTCTGTTTTTGGTACTCTATATAAATACTGTTTCTTTAAATGCTTTTTAAAATTGTCTATAGATTTATAATTTTTAATATGAAGGGGTAGGGCATTCCATAATCCAATGTGGCAAGGTATTCGCAGTTTTTTTTTTCATCTGAACAATTTTTCATTTACATAAAAAACACACATTTTCCCAATTGCCCCTTCAAGGTACATTCTTAATCTGGTATCATTCTTAAATGACTGACATTGGATCTGTGTATCTCAGAATCTCCCACTTGGAATGAGGTTTTAAAAACGTTCCTACGCATTAGCATTTCCGTTTCACCATCATTTTGCGATCTAAAAAGAACGGTTTGACATCTTAAATACATTTTCTCATTTCATGGCAGGATTCTTTTTAGTATCATTTGAAGATAAATGTAATATAAAATTGATTATCATCAGCATAGAAATGATGTTTGGTCGATATCTACTTTTTTATTCCTGCAAGCAGATACATGTATGTGGTGAAAAGCACTGGACAAAGTACTGATCCTTGAGGCACGCTTACAACAGGCAATGATAAGCATAGCTCTAAGGCCACTATATATTTATACACCACATCTGATCCATTCGTTCTCTGCTCAAAAAGTTCATTGGCTCAGTTATTTCATGTAGAGATATATAGTATGTTTTACTGTCACCTCCCACCCCCTCGTTCCCCACCTACTCCCCGGTCGCGAGACCGCCCTGCTCTCTAAGTATGTGATTAGGATTAAATTTTATTTACGATTGAGTCATGATATTGAAGTTTAGTTTACAATAACTTTTTAGATGATTAGAATGTGCTAAATATAACATATGCCACATTTTAGAATTGCGAACGTAGTGCTAGTGAGGACCTTACACATGAACATGAAGAAGTTATGTTGTCAATGCAAAAAGGATTCTTTTAAACCCACAAGTGACAAAGATGAAAAAGACTTGGAGAATATTAAGAGAGCCAGAGTTGACATGCTTGCATTTATGTGAGGGGCCATTAAAGGTTGCGAGGAGAACATCAGACGGCGAGGTGACGGCCGAAGCTACAGAAGCCTGGACTAATAAGTGCCTAATAATTCATGGACTCAACTTTTTATCAACATTTTCTCCACAAACAGCGGGCAATTACGCCAGTCTAACAAAGGCGGCGAGCATCCTTAAGAAACGTACAGGCATATCATTTTACGTAAATTAGTACATGAGAAAAAGGCAAGCTCCGTAATTGGGAGGCATACAAGAGAATGTCAGACCCTGGTTTGGAAACTAATTAAATGTCCAATTAAGGAATTCTCCCTGATAGTGCACCAAGAGTCGAGGGCCTTGGGGGTGTAATCCATTTCATCAGACCAATGTCAGACTCTGTTTTGGCATATTTCAAAGCTTTACCGAGGCAGTGCAGGCAAACAGAGAAATCCATCTTTGGCCACTGCAGGACCTGCAGAAATTGACTAGTGTTGTTTGGCTTAATGATGATGAAAACGACATGTGTACATACTGAAGTGGCCCTACAAACACGATGTTAGACAGGGCCAAAGTGGGTGCTATCCCCGCCATTATTACAGGCATCGGCAAGCGAATCGCAATAATTGCACCATGTAAATGTGACGCTTATCATTAAAGGAGCATCAGTCTTCATAATGGAGACGGATCGCTCCTCACAACTAGACAGTTCATGATTGAAAAAAGATGCTTGTTAGAGAAGGCAATGTTGTGCCACTTCACAAAGCAGCCAATGATATGGCTAGGATGGACAGACACTGCACGCCAGGTGGTACAGCGAGAGGCTCCATGCTCCACAAACATCATCTTTAAATAATCTACTTTGATAAATACATTTGACTTCAAAGTAATGCAATATGATGTAAAATATGACTCCAATTAATGTAATGCAATGCTGAAGCAGAAACTGACTCACGAGTAGTGCGATGTTAATGTAGGAATCTGACGCCAAGGTAGCATAATGTTGATGAAAGAATCTTACTTCAAGGTAATATATAAATCTGATTCAAAGGTTGTGCAATGTTGAGGTAAGAATCTTACTTCAAGGTAATATATGAATCTGATTCAAAGGTTGTGCAATGTTGAGGTAAGAATCTTACTTCAAGGTAATATATGAATCTGATTCAAAGGTTGTGCAATGTTGAGGTAAGAATCTTACTTCAAGGTAATATATGAATCTGATTCAAAGGTTGTGCAATGTTGAGGTAAGAATCTTACTTCAAGGTAATATATGAATCTGATTCAAAGGTTGTGCAATGTTGAGGTAAGAATCTTACTTCAAGGTAATATATGAATCTGATTCAAAGGTTGTGCAATGTTGAGGTAAGAATCTTACTTCAAGGTAATATATGAATCTGACTCAAAGGTTGTGCAATGTTGAGGTAAGAATCTTACTTCAAGGTAATATATGAATCTGATTCAAAAGTTGTGCAATGTTGAGGTAAGAATCTTACTTCAAGGTAATATATGAATCTGATTCAAAGGTTGTGCAATGTTGAGGTAAGAATCTTACTTCAAGGTAATATATGAATCTGATTCAAAGGTTGTGCAATGTTGAGGTAAGAATCTTACTTCAAGGTAATATATGAATCTGATTCAAAGGTTGTGCAATGTTGAGGTAAGAATCTTACTTCAAGGTAATATATGAATCTGATTCAAAGGTTGTGCAATGTTGAGGTAAGAATCTTACTTCAAGGTAATATATGAATCTGATTCAAAGGTTGTGCAATGTTGAGGTAAGAATCTTACTTCAAGGTAATATATGAATCTGACTCAAAGGTTGTGCAATGTTGAGGTAAGAATCTTACTTCAAGGTAATATATGAATCTGATTCAAAAGTTGTGCAATGTTGAGGTAAGAATCTTACTTCAAGGTAATATATGAATCTGATTCAAAGGTTGTGCAATGTTGATGAAAGAATCTTACTTCAAGGTAATATATGAATCTGATTCAAAGGTTGTGCAATGTTGAGGTAAGAATCTTACTTCAAGGTAATATATGAATCTGACTCAAAGGTTGTGCAATGTTGAGGTAAGAATCTTACTTCAAGGTAATATATGAATCTGACTCAAAGGTTGTGCAATGTTGAGGTAAGAATCTTACTTCAAGGTAATATATGAATCTGATTCAAAGGTTGTGCAATGTTGAGGTAAGACTCTTACTTCAAGGTAATATATTAATCTGATTCAAAAGTTGTACAATGTTGAGGTAAGACTCTTACTTCAAGGTAATTAATTGTTATGCTTGTGCTCTATCCAACTGCATCAAGGTCCCCTTGGCCCCATATCACTTAACACATATCATAAAATACTTGTAAAATCGCCAATGACCTCGGTGATTTCAAGAAAATCATTTTAACCTTGATATTAAATAATTGGTACTAAGGATGTTCAATACACATATAAATGCATTATGATTTGCCTGCATACTTAAAAATCATCGATGGAACTTATATTTTAATGTGTTTAATATAAATATGAAAAGAGAAAGCTGTGCAAGCTTTTATGCTGGAAAGTTTCCTATCAAATGCTCCGTTATTTCAAAGTCAAATGAATCTATAGTAGTGATACCTTAATCGATGTGATGACCATCAGTCATGTTCAGAAACAATCAACATATTCATCAAAGAGTTGGGGGGAAAAGGAGAAGCCATATTTCACAATGATATAAGCCTTATTATTTTTGTTTTTTCGACTTTAATTGGAAAGAAACGAACCTCGACCCCAAGGGTATTCATAATTTAGTGTGACATTGTGATGAAATATATCTTTCCACGATCGAATTCCAGGAAGAGCTTAAGAAGGAAAATTAATGATATGACAATGTGATATGATAATGTCAGGTTTAAAGAAGGGCTAAACCTTTAGGGTCTACATTACCTTGAGTACAAACTTAGTATCTTTTAACATAACTAGCAAGTGTACACCTGAAAGTGTACTATATACTATGCTCTTTTATGTAGTTAACCTGCCAAATTTCACAAACATTTTTTAAACAGTCTTGTCAGTGCATGCAAAACCTTATGAAATATACATGTAAGGAGGCGATGTCGTGTTAGATATCTCAGCAGGAACATGGGATAAGATAATGTGCACCAAGCCATGATTAATGGCGCTTTTAATTAGAGGTTGGCCATTCCACATTAGAGGTATAAAGCAGCAGATATGGGATGATTAGCCAGGCTTGCTAAAGATCAGTCCTTTTGGATGTTTTGCTGATGTTAAGGGGAGCGCAGACCAAATAGACTGGTGCGATGTTAAATATTTATATTTCCTCATTAAATGCCTTATAAGAGAAAGGACAAAGATCAACAAAAAGGACTTCCACTGAAGATAAAACACTAATGGGCTTCTTATAACTCCTCATTATCTCTTTGAGATCCATTTCATCTTGATGACGTCACAGGGGAAGCCTGGGATGGTAATTTTACTAATTATTCCTTGGTGAAAGTTGCACCTTCTTTTGAAGAGTCTAGCCTGGGTGTTGATGTGATAGGGCTTCAAGGAGGGTAAGAGATGGCGAGGATTGTAGTAAGAGAGGAGGAGACAGTTATCCTCATTAGGACATCAGATTCATTACTCACACACAAATAGCCATAGACTTGACCATTCAATATCACATATGCAATAATCAGGTTCAGAATAGGACCGATTCAGATGGATACTGAACTTTTGTGGTGATAGATCTGTGAAAATCCTGAACAATTTGTTTCCATCTGTTGGTAGGTAGATATATCAATATCTTGGCCATCAAAATCAATCAATAGATGTACCATTCCAAACAAGGACCAAGGACAATACAACAATTCTTTGCACACTGGCCTCTAATAATGTCATGACAAACACGAACAAGGGAACAATTCTTTGTATTTAGGTCTCTAATAATGCCATGACAAACAAGAACAATGAACATCTCCTTGATAATCCAGAAACAGGTGCCCAGAAACATTTTTATACATCTATCTATAATAATACAAAGGCATTCCCCGATCGATAAATTATCTATTATTGTGACGGAGACTCAAGATGAGTGTTATAACAGTAACAAAGAGTTTGAGTGTTATAACAGTAACAAGGAGTTTGAGTGTTATAACAGTAACAAAGAGTTTGAGTGTTATAACAATAACAAAGAGTTTGGGTGTTATAACAGTAATAAAGAGTTTGAGTTTTATAACAGTAACAAAGAGTTTGAGTGTTATAACAGTAACAAAGAGTTTGAGTGTTATAACAGTAACAAAGAGTTTGAGTGTTATAACAGTAACAAAGAGTTTGAGTGTTATAACAGTAACAAAGAGTTTGAATGTTATAACAGTAACAAAGAGTTTGAGTGTTATAACAGTAACAAAGAGTTTGAGTGTTATAACAGTAACAAAGAGTTTGAATGTTATAACAGTAACAAAGAGTTTGAGTGGCAGAGTATAATTTTAATGGATTCCTTCTGGAGAATTATTTTCTTTCTGGTTTTCAGGAATTATGAATTTGGAATTACGTTGTAAGTCACAAGGACACAAGTAATTTTGTAAACGGGAACACATTAATGAGTGACCTTTATAAAATGTTGCCTGATAAATATTCTAAGAAATAGAATGTAGCCCCTGGTATTTTATTTAGAAAGTTGTGAATATATTTTGCTTTGAAAATTTTCAAATTTGTAGTATTTGGAAGATCACAGGTCTACCAACATGTTCGTTTATGCAAGAGGTCATTGACTGAGGATTGCTGGAGTGAGTTTTAACTAATCTTGCCTGCTGTTATGAAACAATATCAAATTATTATTGTTCAGTTAAAATGACAGAACATGACACTTAGTTTTTCCAAATATTAATAATACAATATAAGAAGAGGTTATTTGCCTGACAGTTAACATAGAATACAGCAGAATGTTATTTTCCTATTTTGATAAAATATAAGCCTGTATTAATTATTCTCCGTGTATTAATGATAATTGAATTCCAGGTAATTTGCCTCTTGACAAGTAAAAGGAAAATTTCCTGGATATTGAGCCAAATAAAGTTCGGGGTTATCTTTCGGTATGCCTCATTTTTATGTGGTTTTTTTTTCAATGATATCTTTAAGTTGTTTTCGACATTAAGGTAAAATAATCATTTCTTTGACAGGGTTGATCTTTTTGGGAGGTTCAGATTCATTACCAAGCGGACCATGGAGGCAATCTCATGTCCTCTGGTGTCATATTTGGACACGAAGGTGAATTTGTTTGCACTAGGTGTCGCCTCTGTATGCTGGGCCTGTCTCTTGGTGGTATGAAGGCGAGCCTGCGTGGCTGCCTACTCGGTTCGGCTTGGCCCGGCCTTCGTCTTTGGCTCTCTCCCACCACTCTTCTCTCCTATTGGCTGCTCTGTGGGGCGTTAATTTCTTCCCATATCGCCACTTATGGCCCAAACGACCCTGTATTGATCTAGAGCACGTGGCGCGTTTCCCACCACCTACTTTGCCTGCGTGGCCACCCTTGTATTCTTGTCTGAGTAGCCTGCATCACTTGATCCCTTTGATGTTGCCGACTTGTCACTTTCTAACTCCTCCCTTGCACAGCAGACAGTCCTCCTCTAAGAGATCATCTTTTAATGTCATATTGTGCCGTGGATTTCACTGCTCAGGATCAATTTTCTTGTGACTGAGAGAAACGCACTCCTCTTTGAAAACTGACATTTGTGAACATTTAAGATCACTGAGAGATTATCCAAGACATTGGGCTGTCAATCTAGCACTTTTTAAAAAGAATGTCCAGATTATAACGTCACATGGATCTTTAGAAGAGGAATTCGACATTTTTGGGGAATTTTCTGGGAAGAAGGTGGAGACAGTGTCGTTATCTTTTCCACTATTCATCAATCATTTTGAAGAAAAGCCAACAAAAAAAAGAAAGAAAGTACTTTTCTACCAGTATCAGCAACAGCAGTTTCAGAGAGTTAGAGATCCAATGAAGAGAAATTTTGCTTTGTGAAATCTTGGCTGCATTTTGTGCCATTTACCCAAGACATTCCAGGCAAGAAACTTCAAAGGCAGGTGTCACAGGCCGACAAGGGGCAGTTTCAGAAACCATAGAAACTTAGAATCACAGCTTTGTTCAGGGAAACAAAGACTCGCGTATATGAATCCATTTGTCTGGGAAGATTGTCGGCACTTTGAACTCACAGGTAAGTGATTGTCTACAAAATGAAAACAAGCAGATCGCGTGATGAATGCATGGGCTCTCTTAAGTGTGTCCATTTCGCCCAGAGATGAGTGCATAGAAGCAGCTTCAGCATTCATCTCGGCCATTAGCAACAGTCTTGTCAACAAATATTGTCACAGAACATGTCCTGAAACAAAATACATCAATCAGATGTCTGCTAAAGTGCGACCGAGTGCAAAAACTCATGCCAAGATATCGCAAAATAATCATGTATTTTTATAATATTTTTCTCACCATACGTTAGGTCTCATTAAAGCATATGCAAGTGTGTGGACCCTTGAGGGAGTTTGCTTCTTAACAGATTGTGAACGATTATTATTCAAATAGCCTTCATTGTTTCATTGTGTCATCGGCATCAAGCCCCAGAGAAACACACAAGGGTGGCGTGTTGTATATTTCATCATAGATACACACATTTATTGATTGCTTATTTCTTCTCTTGTCGTATTCTTTCTGAGGGTCCATTACCAGAGTCCATTTCGCTCCCACCATCCCTCATCCAACAAAAACATTAGCCTGGAAGCGATGTATTTGGCTAATAGGTTGTCAGATAGAATGCATTAGTTGTCCCCGTGCACCTCTCAATAGTGTGTGTACGTTACAGAAAACGATCACAGAGACAAGCTGTGTGACAGGGACTCTATGTCACACAAAAAGATACTTCCCCCCCATCCAGAGAATGTCAGAGCTTGACCAGTTTATAAGTACGTGTTGACATGCATACTCGGACATGCGCATACTGGCACGATTCCCTGATGGACAGACGTGGATGTCTTGGAGCATAATGTGAGAGTTTTCAAGTAAAATTTGAGATATTTCCCAAAACTCATAAAAACGTGGGAAATAGTAATCTGAATCATTAAAAAATCAGTGTTAATGCTGTCAGTATCGGACTCTTCAGTAAAACTATTTCCTTTGTGAAGTTTTTATTAAGAGTGAAAGCGTTGTATAATTCCTCGTAATATCTTTTGAGATTTGAAGTCATTGATCACAAGTCCGTCATTTTAAGGCAAAACTGTAAGAATCTGCAGCACTATTTCTATTCTTTGTAAATTATTACTAAAAGTTGTTATTGGGTCTCTTATTGTTATGACAGGTTTTCTTTTTTATCCAGATTGATCAGAGATCAATTTTGATTATATAATACATATAGAACTGTGTGAATAAGCTAATATCTTGATTGTCAGTCAATCTTAGGTTATTCCACTGAAGTATGAAAAACTTTGCCACAAACTATAAATCACATCTTTAACATTTTAAAATTCGCTCACACTTATAGTATTATCCAAAAAGGAAAAATATACAGATGAAAATACAGAGAAAATTATTTCAAAAACATTTTAAATAATGTAAAACCATTTTTGTGAGTTTATCTTTGAAAAAAAAATATATGAATAACAAATTCATGACAAAACAGATTTAATTATCAGACTAACTCGTGCATACTGATGGATTGTTATAGCTAGTATTAATAAATTATGTTCCGCATAAGCTTTGTTATGCGCAATTAGGAATATAGCGAACAACGATTGAGGGCAAACACTATACATTCTGTCTGTGTTGAAGCAAATGGCCGATATCATCATCTCATCACGGAAGCAAAGAACATAAGCATGCAAGGAACAAGCGTAATCCCGCGCCGAAGGTCTTTGATTTGAGAGGTCCGCGCTGGGTGCGGCACTCGGCCGTGTTGTAACCCTGCCGCGTGGGGCGAGCGCGCCGTCCATTTAGCGCCAAATCAATCAGACTATTCACACGTACAAAAGAGCAATTTGTTGTCAGGGAGCTGGGAACATATTTCCGCGTCTCATGCCCACTCAAGGGCTAATGCTGGGGGCTGTATTTGGGGGGAAAGAAAGAGGCTAGCATATATGCCACACAAGAGCAATTCCTTGTTCATTGACTTCCTTCATCGATGTGCGCATCGGGACGCTGGCAGATGGCGGGAAAATAGCCGTATGGTAGATGGACAATACCCCCCAGCTTCGCGGAGCAAGGAGACGAGACATGTACTTGTACATGGTCTGTCCATTTTGCTAGGTCTAGAGGTGGGCCCCTCCACTGGACATCCTCTCTGTAAGAAGATTGAAGACTTTTTACGCATTAGAAATATGAGAAATGATAGAATAATCGATACTGGAACTATAACGTCTCTTTAGGTAATAAAAGTTAGGTACAGGTCAAAAAAAGTATTTTTTTTACAAAGGAGAAAATGTGCTGGAAAGTTATATTATATTTGAAGATCTGATCAGGTTGTCCACGGATTGACATCAAACCGTTTCCATAATAAAAGAACGATTCTATATTTTTTTCCAAATAGACGATTCTATTTCTTCTTAATTATAAGAGGAACCGGAAATATATATTCTTTGTTCCCCATGTTCTCCATAGTCTTGAGTATTGCAGCATGTACCAGAATCATACACTTTGCATATATGTCTTGGTTGATTTTTTTACACGAGCACCAGTGACAAGAATTTGCCTCAATTACTCTCTGAAACTTTCTGAAAAAAGTGCTGAGTCGCGAATGATATTTCTCTTTATCTCTTTTACTTTTGGCTGTTGTTTCTCTCATTTTTGAGACATACGCATGGTGGGCGTGGTCAAGTATGTTGCTGAAGATGCAGATCAATACAAAGGAGCGGTATGCACCAGTCAAAGTAGGATGAGAGGACAGAACTTCATACAACATGCCACATAACATGCCACATAACATGCCACACTTCATGTCAGAGACAGCCTGCAAATATACACCTCCGATCACCAGTCTGAAACCTTGCAGCAAATGATAATGAAAGTGTAGACGGGGAGAAGAGGTGACATCCACAGAGAAGGGTGAAATGACAGCAAAACCCCACACGCAAACAAGATAGCCTGGTCATCTGTGTTAAGTGTTGCATGGTGGAGATGGGGTGGGGGAGGGGAAATGAGAAGGGGTATCGGAATAAACCCAACTTATCATTACCATTATGACATCGACTTTCTCATGCTATCCCCGCCTCTAATTAGACTGATTGACTTCTGCTTTGGGTTCATTAAGAATTTAGGCTGTTGTCATTTTAGAGCAGCGAGTTGTACATTTCATCTTGCCACTCAGCGAGTCCACTGTGTGTGTTTTTTTTCTCTCTGATGCATCATCGCGGTAGGTTCTGGGAAAGTCCATGACCCAAGCTCACCCTCCTCTGCTTTTACCCTTTAACTCTCCTCCTCTCTCATTCATTCATCCCGAATTTCTTGCTTGGCGTTTTTTGTCTATAACTTTGCTTAGTTGGGGTCATCGCGGGTTGCTGTCTCTTTCCTCTGTCAGTTAGTCAATTTCCAAAAGAAGCTGTGTCGGGTTTCCCTGTGATTAGGCTCTCTGATAGGTGACTTTTCACTGAAACTGACTGACGATACTAACGAATCTAATTTCTGGCAAGTCTCTTGATTATGCATATTACGCATGGACCAACCCCCCGGCAGTCTTTGGACATGCTCTGTACCTGTGCCAAGCAAGCAGACCTCAAGTTCTGATAACTATGTCGTGTACTCTCTTTTATACCTTATGCACTTTGTTCCCTTAACAATTAGGCGACAGGGCACTTCACCAAAGTCGATTATAATACTCACCAATACTCTACACAACTCACAGACAAGGAGTTAGGTAATATCATCGAACTTTTCATCCGCTAACTTTTATTAAAAATGATAAGTCATATTGACTGTTAATCTCAATTAGATAAGATTTCCAAGAAATTAGGATTCTAATCAATTTCCTATTTGAGGACTAAGAAGGTTCATTTCTTTTCAATGCTCAACTAAGTTATCATATTGACGTGAAAGGCTAAGATAGTGTCTTAATATTTATTGACATTTTAAGATACTTTTAATGGATTGAAAAAAACTCACTTCCTTAGCTCTTATATGATAATCTACTGTGATAATATTAATTATAGACACCTGGCCGAGATCAAGTTTTTCTAATCATTGGTTTTGCTGATAGCTTATAGTTATCATCATTTTAAAAACCCTTTGTATTGTTATCAATTACCTGGAAATATATTACCTATCATAACCTGGAAATGGAAATAAATATCAAGAAACGTTGGTATGGTCAACACGTATATTATATATATTTATATATATAGTTTTTTTTATTTATATATTTATATATCTATATATTTATATATTCATACATATATGTGTGTGGGATCTTAAGATATTGATAGACCTTAGACCTTAATAACATTTTACCAAAACTCTCAGAAAGTGTGAAAATAATGTTGGCTGTTGAAAACGAATTTTAACTCAATACATATAAAAATATATTCATGGAAATGTATGCCAGTAGCCAGTCCACACACAAACCGGCGAATTATGCTGTGAAGAGTGTTTGGTGGTGATGGATGCTGCCGTATATGGGGCTCAGAGATGGGAACATCACAGGTGGCCACACAGCGAAATTGCTTCATTGTCGGCAGATAATGTTGCTAAATAACCCAATATGAAATGGACATGGTTTTATTGGAGAAATAGACGGATCTGCGGCCCTTTGTTCCTCCTGCCATAATTGTAGTCTATTTCTTTCTTCTCAAGACATGAAATAGACATCCATGATGTACAGCTTTAATTAAACCTTGGTAAAGGTACACAAGATGTGTCGCCTGTGATGGCTGTGTCGTAAAACAGTGGATGTTTCTCTTGTGCATTTCACGACCCATCTCTAGGATACCGATGATGTCTTCAGTGGGCTCTGTATCTCTGGGCAATCACAAGTTTTGTATGAGTCATATATTCCTTGGAAGGGTTGGTCTGTGTTGTTATTATTCATACGTAATATATCTAATTATAAGGTGTAATTCAATAATAAGATGAAAAATCTGAAGTTGTGATTTTTTGAAAAATGGAACGTACCAAATTACTTTTCAAAGTTATGTTTCTGAAGGCTGGTGATAGAGTTACTTCTGAAAGGAATATTTTTAAAGTTACTTCTGAAGGAAAAAAATCTAAAAAGAACGATATTTCTGGAAATGACAAATAACTTTTTATGTTGAGTTATATATATTTTGTATAAAGAATAATCCTACAGAAACGTTAGCAAGAGATGTTTTAGTATATATCATTTCTTTTTTATCATCTCTTTAGAATTAAAAAGATAGTCATAAACTTTGTCAAATGAAAAACCTTTACTCTCAGGATGTTATAAAAGTGTAAATCTCTTTTTTCGTGTAACCATTTTCTATGCTTAAAATGTTGCCATGCAGATATATGAACTTAAATATGAAGAAAAGAAAATATTCAAATTCAAGCTTAAGCTTAAAAATTAAATCATGGCTGAAATTCTTTCAATATCTTATCATGAACATAAACTTTTACATTAAGATATTATGTTCAAACTTTTGAAATGTTGGATCATAATCCTGATCATAAATGCCATTAAGCATTTGCCTGGGTGAGAGCTTCTGGTATAAATATTTCTTATCTCGCAAACTGTAACTCAACTTTTTCTAAATTTTGTTTGCCTAAAAAGTGAAAGGCCTGAAATATTCAGAACTGAGCACATGTCTGATCCGATTAAATCTCACTTAATAACTCAGGTCAAATTCACACACAGAATCGTGATTCATTTCACAAAAACCTCCATCGGGACCAAAACAATGAGAGACGAAATATAATGCTACATTTTATGGTGAAAATGTTTGAAGTTGTTGGTTTGTTGTTTTGCGAAACTTTCATCAGTATTTCGGTCATTTCATGACGAGACCTTCTTAAAGCAAATATAATGCTGCATCACTGAACTCTCATGTCGCAGATCGTTGACATAACAACCCACTCGGTCACAGATTACTAGAGGCACGGGTCTCAGCTCATGCGACTATATGTATCATAAATTCAATGTCGATAAGGCCGGGTATCGAACCCATGACCTTTGGATCACCATAAAGGAATTGATGCTAATCAGCTTCAGTTTTGGGGGAGATATTTTTCAGATCAGTTTGTAGGAAAATAATTTATAATATCGTTATTTTTATTTTTTTCATCAAGAATAGGTGCCACTTGGGACATGCGTTTTGGTGGTAAAATGTAAATCTTTATATTTCATTATAATGTCTACACTGTAGGATTGGTACACTAAGCTAAAGAGTAGCCCAGGGTACCGACAGGAAAACGGTATAATTCATGTGTAAAACGTGTGCAATAAACGAATTCGGATATGAATCGTAACATGATAATCTAAAACATAATAAGAGTCTTCCTTGAAAATCAATTACATGAAATATTCCTTGATTACTTTTTGGAGCGCTGTGAACACCGAGTCCCTGGGCAGAACTTTGAGATTTCCTCTTACAACACCTGTTATCGCTCAAGCGAAATGAATCCTCAAAACCAATCAATGAAATTTAATCGAAAGTTTGCGCTTCCCGCCAAAAGTTTTACATTCCATACTGATGAAACAGACAAGCCTCTCCCGACTTCTTGTAATTGACACATTCTCTTCCGCCTGAGCTACGCTGTTTCATTTTATGCGCTGATATCTCCCCAAATTCAAACACGCCCCTTCCGGGAAATTTGCCTCAGTCTATGAGATTTGACAATATGTTAAATGGTGCAGGGATGTGGATCATGTCAACATTGTGAATCTTGAGTAATTTTGTACATGAGCGATGATGAATTACGTCACTTTCAAGATGTTGCGATTCATGCTATCGTAATCGCTATATCCTTTCTCATTTTTCCAGTTATGAATATTGGAGAGTGTTCATTTCATGTTTTCATGATGCTTATTTCAGTTACATTGCACAATCTTGATCAGACACAGAATTTACATGTTTCATAAGCAATGCATTATCGGCGTGAAAAACAAGCAGAAAATGTCAAAACAATTTCCAATTCGCAGAATTTCCAATATGGCAGATAGCCACTTGTGATTATCGGTGCTACCACTACAGCATGAATGATCAGCCATGATGCATGTAATATATATATATAAACAAGAAGTTTGCAGTTTGCATTGTACCAAATAATACAATTTCTGATAACACCATGTGTGTTCCACTCAGATCACAAAGTAAAACTATATATATCAGAAATTGTATATATATATATATATATATATATATATATATATATATATATATATATATATATATATATACAATTTCTGATAACACCATGTGTGTTCCACTCAGATCACAAAGTAAAACTATATATATAAGAAATGTCATTTCTTGGTTGAATAAAACCCCAATCTGTTATCTTCCATATTTAAAAAAAGTGAGACATGAGGGCTTTTTGGTCTTTTTGTAATATTAAACTGAGCCTAGGTTGTGCAACACTCAAGTTTGTAAAATGTATATTATCACGGACAGAGATCACATCGAGTGACATCTTTTTATGCAGTCAGCAATAAACACGCATTTCAGGAAAAGCCTTCTAATATACCAAAGACATAAAAGTATAAAGATAGGATATCAAACAAACAGTGGAGGAAATTTGGTATGCTATTATGTGGTGTTATGGTGTTATTAGACTGTGATTATATGTGAACATCACCATGTCTGACAGGTGTACCTTTCTCTGAGCAATGTTGGCGTTCCGTGAGACGTGATCCTATGGGAAACCGACCATTCAACTGGGTAGAAATGTAATCAATATCAAATGAATTCAGAAATCATGTTACATGAAATATATGACAGTAGTTGATTATGTGAATGCTGCTTTGTTTTTGTCTTAATTTCCCTCAGTGCCAGATGAAATATCCAATCTATAACTTCATATCACGTAAAAAGTGGGGATAGAATGTTGTTAACTTTTTAACGAGTAGGATTGACCGGGAGAAATGTATTTTTGTCTGAGATTTATGTTATAACTAAATGGGTTGGAGAAGCCTAGAAGAAGCCTTAAGAAGAGTGTGTGGAACTTGACTCATCATAATATCAGAAATCTGAGGTCAGCTTTAAAAAAAATATCTGATACACTTAATTTATATTAAACTTTTTACATATTAAAATTGGCATGTGCATTCGCTAATCTTAAGCTTATACCTCGTCTACATGACAGCTATGTGTTTCCATAAAAACAACGGGCTGGTTGTTAAATGTCTTGTTATTAAAAACATTGAAAAATAAGATAAACATGACCCACACAGATGCAAAACCCTCGAAACCATCTGTACTAAATATCTTTGATAAATTACAAAGAGTGGATAAAGTCCAGGGATATTCTTGCCAAGATGCCAATGGAGAAGTACTCTAACGATGCACAGAACTCTGTAGACATTAATAACAACTTGAGAGACTCTGACAATTGCTACGCTTTGATCTTGTGCCGTGAGAAGACATACAAACCCATACTTGATAACAAGGACGTCCCTGCTTCGTGTCACAAGCAACTCAAATTAGACACGTGCTCATAATGAGTTTCAGTCATAGATTTCTGTCTCTTTTGTGTCATTGATTTCCAGACCTTGTTTGTTTTGATGTTGCTTTTCTACCCATGTAAATTGCATCAATTGGGTCTTCAAGGTGTTTCTCGCGCGGACAATGTCTTGAAATTACGATACGAAATAAGAAATTTGCGTGTCACACTTTATTAGAAAAATGCAAGCGTTACTGACGAGGACGTCTGTTTCTTGTGATGAAAATGATGACATGAAAGGTGGATGATTACGAAGACACAAATGTAATATGCGCTTGAAATATATTATTGCAGAGTAATCTACATGGCAATGACGCCTTGATAACGTGCTTAATTCAATAATTGTTCCACAATCAAATTTATTAACATCTATAAGTCATATCAAAAGCATTCATTATTCAACTCAATCCAATAAATTTGACAAATATTTTCAATAATTCAAAATACCCAACACAGTATTTGTGATTATAAGGTGTATGACGTGTAATAAGGTTATATTACACAGGATGTATTAAAATCTACTTATAGAATTTATTTTTGTTGTGAGTCAATGATAATTATATTTTATTGTGAAAATTTAATATATTTTATTGTGACAATTTGATCCTCCACAAATTGCTTAGAATTTAAGATTGGTCACATCTTGTAAAAAAGGAGGCATATTTCAGTGAAATATCAATGCCACCACGATGTTGAAACAATAAAAATAATTCACACAAGTTCATAAACAATGAGCTGTGAGGTGATCTGGAGCAAAATAGTCCACCAATTGCACATAACACAGAGTTTTAACTTAATCAAATGATTTTTACCCGCTAATATGAATGCCACCAGAAAAATCACCGAGCTCGAGACGGCCACTAGGTGTCACTGAGGGGACAATGTTTTCATTGGTTGAACATTTGGGCTTCGTCATCCGATCGCTGTTGATAGCCTTCCCCTATGGTCATACAAAAAAAGTGACAGAGCTAATAAAGCATGACTTGCCTATCTCCAAATATCAGCATTTGTCATGATTTGTTACAACTTTAATAATTTATATTTCAATTATAACAAGATGTCACTTGATAGTCCAAGAATGATCAATTATATATTAGTTTACTTTGTGTTCAGTTTGGCCAGGTTGTTTCTCTATACCACATCTTAGTCACAATCTATATATAATCAAATGCACATTTTCAAAATACTATTAAGCGTTCCTCCTATATGAGTTTGTGCTAAAACATTACGCATTGAGTATTGTTCAATCACTTTCAATTTATAGTTTTGCCAAATTCAGATAACATATTTTATACACTTTTATGACATATCCGACCACCTGCGAGCAAATTAAAGCAATAGACAATTAAAATGACAATATCAGGAGGAACAGCGTGGGCTATATATTTGAGCAGACTTTCTATTATACCAAACAAAATATATAGGGTATTAACAGAAAATCAGGTTTTTCAACTGATATATGTATATCGTAAACTTGTAGAGTGTAGTATATATCTGACAGAGAAATGAGTTCAGGTGCATCAAACAAGATAGGCATTTTAAATGTTTTGTTAATTTTTAATATTTTTCTAATTGGTATAGCAATATCAGAGGCTCAGACAATACATTATTTAGTCAAATATAATAGTACAGGTTATTAACATTGTGTCATTAATAATACTGAATTATTAAAGGCATATGGCAATCAATGACTTGGCTCAAACATGTATAATCTTTTATACATGACATGTATAATGTTTTATCCATGATTGATTCATATATGCATTGATGAAATTGGACACGTCTTTTATTTTCACAATATTGAATAATATCATTATGACAAGTCATTGTGTATATACCCTTATGTCGTGTTATACTGGTACAACTAGTCATTGGGTATACCCTTATGTCATGTTATACTGGTACAACTTGTCACTGAGTATATCCTTATGTCATGTTATACTGGTTCAACTAGTCATTGGGTATACCCTTATGTCATGTTATACTGGTACAACTTGTCACTGAGTATACCCTTATGTCATGTTATACTGGTTCAACTAGTCATTGGGTATACCCTTATGTCATGTTATACTGGTACATCTTGTCACTGAGTATACCCTTATGTCATGTTATACTGGTACAACTTGTCACTGAGTATACCCTTATGTCATGTTATACTGGTTCAACTAGTCATTGGGTATATCCTTATGTCATGTTATACTGGTTCAACTAGTCATTGGGTATACCCTTATGTCATGTTATACTGGTACAACTTGTCACTGAGTATACCCTTATGTCATGTTATACTGGTTCAACTAGTCATTGGGTATACCCTTATGCCATGTTATACTGGTACATCTTGTCACTGAGTATACCCTTATGTCATGTTATACTGGTTCAACTAGTCATTGGGTATACCCTTATGTCATGTTATACTGGTACAACTTGTCACTGAGTATATCCTTATGTCATGTCATACTGGTACAACTAGTCATATATAGATTGTTGCAACTATTCTCTGAGTATACCTGAGTGTATCGCTCCAACATAAATGTATATATCATCTGAAACTAGATAAGTCTTTTGCTAGAATCCAAATCATCCATTGAACACTTTGTCAACAAACTTTGCTTCGCTGAACAATGATCTGGTGCAAACATCAACTTGATAAAGTTATGCTATCTATGGAGCACCTTCAGATCATAATAAATGGCTTTCAGAGGCTTTCAGAGGCCTGTTTACCCATTGGTGTTTGTCTATTAGTACAGGCCTAACACCTTTACCGACAACAAGAGTGGTCACATGAGCACAAGCATAGTGTAATATATGTATGTATCTGAAGCCACTGCCTAGGTCACTCTGTTGAGCCATGCAGTGCTGCCACCTATATGTGAGTATGTGAACAACCCAGACCCAACCAGAACCAGAATAAACAAGATCCAACATGGCAGCCACATGCTAGTCTGTCCAGTTATTTCATGGTGTCAGATATTGGGATTTAACAGTTTCACAGGCTGAAACTACTTCCAGAAACCAGTCATGAACTTTCTTAAGCCATTAGAGCCTCTGAACATCACATCTGGGAATGTGTACAGTGAGTGGAAAGACTGGTATGACCAATTTCAACTCTACAATGTGGGATCATCTTTAGCAGAGAAAGATGAAAAGGTTCAAGTTGGAGCCATGGTTTCTATGATGGGACCACAGTGTGTGAGACTTTTCAAGAGACTAGTTTTTCCTGAAGGGAAAAGTAATGAAAAGGTAAATGATGTAAAAGATCAGTTTGAGGCCTATTTCAAGTCAAAAGGATCAAAGTCCTCACTCAGACAAGTCTTCAAAGAGAGGAAACAGAAAGTGGGTGAATCATTGATTGATTTTGTTGAAGACATTCAACAATTGGCTTTATTAGCAGGTTATCAGTTAGAAGATGTAGCAGTCACTGATGCTATTACAACAGGAGTGAAAAATAGAGCTGTCCAGTGTAAATTGCTAGAGTTGGGAGATGAGATAACTCTAGAGAAGACTATTAAAATCTGTAGATCAGCTCAGTTAACACAGGATTTCTTCAAGAAAGAAGATCAAGCACCAGAAGTACACTATGCAGGTGTAGGTCAGGCCAGAGGTCAACATCCAGGTCCCTGGAGAGGTCAAGGTCACAGGAGAGGTAATCAGCCTCCAGGTCACTATGGTAACCAGCCACCCCCTCAGTCATATAAATCAGGGACATATCAAGGTGCATCAGGTACAAATCAAGGAGTTGATTGTAGATATTGTGGTAAAATACACCCAAAGAGACAGTGCCCAGCTTATGGAAAGAAGTGTCGAGCATGCGGCAAGATGAATCATTTCGCTAATGTGTGTAGAAGTAGCATAAAGAATACACCACCAAGATTCAACCAAAACCAGCCCTCAAACAGAGGCAGAAGTCAGCCATTTAATGCTAGAGGTGCAAGTGTTCATACTGTGAATTATGATTATGACTATGAATATGATTATGGTGCATATCAGCCAGCCTATGTACCAGCACAAAATACATTGTATACTAACTATGTTGGTAATGTTACTGATCAAATGGATGACATGCTCATTGTTGATACAATAGACTCTGACTCTGGAAATAAGCTATCTGATCAGTCAGACTGGATGGTAGATTTGACTGTAAATAACAAAATTATTACTCTGAAAATCGACACAGGAGCTCAGTGTAATGTTATCAGTAGTGCTACATATTACTCACTTGGAACACAACATCCACTACAGCCAAGCAATGTGACAATCAGATCATTTGGAGGTAGCAGATTGCAGTCATGTGGTCAAGTAACGCTATATGCTTATTACAAGAATGTAGGATACCAAGTTACATTCCAAGTGGTAGGCTCACCAGTACCAGGAATTCTGGGATACAGAGACTGTGAGAGATTAGGGCTTGTACAAAGAATACATGCTATGGATGTGTCTTCTGAACCTCATGAGACAGTTGAAGATGTCATGAATGAGTACCATGATGTATTTGAAGGTATAGGATGTGTACCATATACCTATGATATTAAGCTCAAGCCAGATGTTAAGCCAGTTGTCCATCCACCGAGAACTTTACCTGTAGCTATAAGAGAAAAGGTAAAGCAAGAGTTAGACAGACTGGAATCGCTAGGAATTATTGAGAAGTGTTCTGAGCCAACAGAATGGGTGAATAGCCTAGTGACAGTTATCAAGCCAAACAAAGTCAGGATATGTATGGATCCTAAAGATCTCAATCTGGCTATTAAACGTGAACATTATCCAATGAATACAATTGAAGATGTAGCCACTAGAGTAGCTGGTTCCAAGATATTCACTGTGTTAGATGCAAGACAGGGATTTTTCCAGATTCCACTCAGTGAAAAATCTCAAGCACTCACATGTTTCAATACCCCATTTGGCAGGTATAAGTACAAAAGGATGCCCATGGGAATCAATTCTGCTCCCGAAGTCTTCCAGAAAATCATGGACATGATCTTTGGAGATATACCCTGCATAGAAACAATCATGGATGATCTATTGATCCATGCTCTGAATACACATCACCATATCCAGGTGTTACGTCAGGTCTTTCAGAGAGCCCGTGAGAACAATTTAAAATTCACACTGAAGAAAGCACAACTTGCCTTACCAGGAGTCGATTATACAGGTCACACTCTAACTGGAGAGGGTCTAAAACCTTCCTATGATAAAATCAAAGCTATTGCCGAGATGCCAACTCCACAGAATAAGAAGGAGTTGTGGGCTGTGGTAGGTCTACTTACTTACCTAAGTAAGTTCATCCCAGGGTTCAGTGACCTCACAGCACCATTCAGGGATCTACTGAAGAATGGTGTAGAATGGTCATGGGAATTAATTCACGAGAGAAACTTGAAGGAACTGAAGAGGCTTGTGACACACGCACCAGTTCTCAAGTGGTACAATGCAGCAGAACCAGTCACACTCTCAGTAGATGCTAGTTCCAAAGGTTTAGGGGCAGTTCTCCTACAAGACAACAGACCAGTCGCCTATGCATCCAAGAAACTTACTGATGCTGAGCAGAGATACGCACAGATCGAAAAAGAAACACTCGCCATAGTGTTTGGAATCACAAAGTTCAACAAAATGAGTTATGGCCATAAGGACGTGACAGTAGAAAGTGACCATAAACCGCTGGAGACTATCTTCGCAAAGTCTCTGAGCCAGTGCCCAATGAGAATTCAAAAGATGAGATTGAAGCTGCAGCCTTACCAGTTTAAGGTTGTGTATAAGCCAGGTAAAGAGATTCCAGTAGCGGATGCTCTCAGTCGATCCTATCTACCAGATGAAGATCTGCATCTCATAGATGAAGAAGAAATGGTGTGTGAATGTATTATAGATACCATTCCATTTTCCAAGGCTAAACAGGAACAGCTGAGGCATGAAACAGCCAAAGATGAGTCACTATTACAAGTACAGGATGTAATTCTGAAGGGTTGGCCAGATAACAGAACAGAGGTGCCACCTAGTGTCCGTTTATACTGGGACTATAGAGATGAATTAGCAGTGTATGATGGAGTAGTCTTTCGTGGAGACAGAGTAGTTATCCCTCAATCAATGAGAAGTGACATGCTGAAGATAATACACCAAGCTCATTTGGGTATAGTACTGTGTAAGAAGCGAGCCAAAGATGTATTATTCTGGCCTGGTATGAATGGTCAGATTGAAGATGTTGTAAGCAGGTGTCCAATCTGCTTAGAAATGAGAAATAAACAGCAGAAAGAGCCACTGATACCTCATGAAGTTCCAGCTCTGCCATGGTCCAAGATATCCTCAGATTTATTTGAGGTTGAGGGTGACCATTACCTCATAACATCGGATTACTACTCGGAGTTCTTTGAGATTAATGAGTTAGGAAAATCTATGAGCAGTGGGAAGATTATCAGGTGTACCAAGGAACACTGTGCTAGATATGGTATCCCTGAAACCATTGTGTCAGACAATGGTCCCCAGTATGCTAGTGCAGAATTCAGTCAATTCTGTAAAGACTATGATATCAGTCATGTTACGTCATCACCAAGATATCCCCAGTCAAATGGATTTGTGGAGAAATCAGTGCAAACAGGCAAGAGACTGATTTTGAAATCCAGAATGGACAAATCTGATCTATATCTAGCCCTGCTAGATCTTAGAAACACACCGAGAGACAGTATAGTTGGATCGCCAGTCCAGAGACTGATGGGACGTCGTAGTAGGACTCAACTACCAACAACTAACTCTCTACTTAAACCTCAAACTCTGGATCCATCCACAGTCCAGGCACAGTTGACTGGATATAGAGCCAAACAGAAAGAATACTATGATAGAGGTGCGAGACCACTACCGCAGATAAAGCCTGGAGACACTGTGAGAATGCAAACCAAGTATGGTTGGCAACCAGCTGTAGTGATAGCTCAAGATTCAAATCCTAGATCACACATAGTGGAGCGTTATGATACAGGTGGGATCTATAGACGTAATCGCAGACACCTGTTGAAAACACAGGAGTCGCCACCTGTACCTCCAGGACTGACAGGACCACCTCAGAGTCCTCCCAGACCAGTATATGTTAGACCTGCAGCACCTATGCAGGCTCAGATGAGTCCTATAAGACCATCAGGTGGAGTCCAGCAGCTGCCAGTCAGCCCTCCAAGACCTCCACAGGGTCTGATCAGACCAAACTCAGACCTACAAAGACTCAGTAGTTCACCACAAAGTGCTCAAGCAGACATAAGAGTTTCACAGATTCCTATGAAGTCAGCACAGCCTCAGATTCAGTCAACATCCACCAGAGGTCGCCTCAGTCCGCCAGTCATAAGGCCACCTCAGGCACTGTTACGACTTCTCCCAGGTCCACTGAGTGCTCCCCATGTACCAGTGAGTCAACAGTCACACTCACAGGTCACTCAGCAAAGTCCAATTAATACTCCTATAGTGAGGAGTCAAGTCACAAAGTCATCAACTCAGTCACCAGGTCAACGAGGAGGATCAGTAAACCAACCAGTAAATTCACAACCAGTAGTCAGAACCTCCAGTGGGAGAGTAGTGAAACAACCAGTAAGGTTTGGTGACTCTGTACCTAAATGATCCAGAATGCTGTATATCTACAATCTACAGTGTCATGAATATTATGTATGCTGATATCTCAGACTCTTAGTAAAAGTTAATTTTCATATAATTTTCATCCTCAGAACTTCATACAGAGAGAACTGATATATAATCATAATAATGATATACATACAAACATTTATCTTGGATAATTTTACAACAATGACCATCTTATTTAATAATACAAGTTTGCAATATGCTATAGTGACAATTTTCAAGAAGGACTATAATTATGATAATATTCTATTTTCATTATTATCTGCAGTTTACCGTCACATTTAAATTGAATCATATTTTGTTCAATGTGATCATATAACTTAAGTATGCTAAATTTCATAACATCTCAGTTCATAATAATTTTCTTAATTGATTTTGTTAAAAGTAAGTCCATGTGTAGAATGCTTTTGCAGGGAAGATAATTGTGTAACAAGCCGGTCTTGTTAAGGAAAGGTGATAAGTCTAATATCTTATTGTTAGAGTTAGAGAAAGGAATATGAAAATATAAAGAAAAGGGAAGATGTAATATATGTATGTATCTGAAGCCACTGCCTAGGTCACTCTGTTGAGCCATGCAGTGCTGCCACCTATATGTGAGTATGTGAACAACCCAGACCCAACCAGAACCAGAATAAACAAGATCCAACATGGCAGCCACATGCTAGTCTGTCCAGTTATTTCACATAGTTCTTGGCACTTTCAGCAAAACATAATAATCACGGCAGGTGTATTCTTTTATTTCAGAGAGATAGCTGGTATGTATCGCAGTGTCATGACCACAGATCATTTGAAAATCTCTATAAAATTGCCTGTAACCTCCGTTATTTCACGAAAACTCTTATGTTTTTCGCATTCCAGATTTAAAACTTTAAATCTGACACCAAAATTAGACTGACCAACAAACTAATGCCAAGACTTAACTGGCGATTCCCATGTTACCATGCCATGTATATCTCACTCGTAGATAAATAATTCTAAAAGACAGTCTGAAATATTAAATGTGCATGACATATATAGCATTTATGATGGGATATGTGTTGAAATAAATCTATTATTGTAGAGAATTAAGTTATGGAACTATTTTGTCCCAATGCATCAGGGCGTCCACGTGGCTTTGATGATCTTTGATTGTTTGTATGCCTCATTAACCACCATGCAATGTACAATGACGCTTAATGACATGGCAATAACAAACCTGATTTATATTTCTTTCTTATCTTTAGGAATGATATCTGAGGGATGCATATGCCATAAGTGGGTGGAGATAAACAACCATCTCTGAGTGATGTGATATAGTGGTGCATATATCATGTTAGTCCAAGCAACCATCTCTGAGTGATGTGATGTATTGGTGCTTATGTCATGTTAGTCCAAGCAACCATCTCTGAGTGATGTGATATAGTGGTGCATACATCATGTTAGTCCAAGCAACCATCTCTGAGTCATGTGATATAGTGGTGCATACATCATGTTAGTCCAAGCAACCATGTCTGAGTGATGTGATGTATTGGTGCATATATCATGTTAGTCCAAGCAACCATCTCTGAGTGATGTGATGTATTGGTGCTTATGTCATGTTAGTCCAAGCAACCATCTCTGAGTGATGTGATATAGTGGTGCATACATCATGTTAATCCAAGCAACCATCTCTGAGTGATGTGATATACTGGTGCATATATCATGTTAGTCCAAGCAACCATCTCTGAGTGATGTGATGTATTGGTGCTTATGTCATGTTAGTCCAAGCAACCATCTCTGAGTGATGTGATATAGTGGTGCATACATCATGTTAATCCAAGCAACCATCTCTGAGTCATGTGATATAGTGGTGCATACATCATGTTAGTCCAAGCAACCATGTCTGAGTGATGTGATGTATTGGTGTATACATCATGTTAGTCCAAGCAACCATCTCTGAGTGATGTGATGTATTGGTGTATACATCATGTTAGTCCAAGCAACCATGTCTGAGTGATGTGATGTATTGGTGTATACATCATGTTAGTCCAAGCAACCATCTCTGAGTCATGTGATATAGTGGTGCATACATCATGTTAGTCCAAGCAACCATCTCTGAGTCATGTGATGTATTGGTGATACATCATGTATCATATCATGCAAGTCTGTGCAATTCTATCTAAGTGATGTGATATACTGATTATGTTGGTCTAGTTTTAGCAATCAGATCTGAGTGATGTATATTTAGTGCACATATATCATTTGACAAACCTAATATATATCTTGATATATCCTCTAAGGTTTATGAGAACTTTTAACTGACACTGTAGCACTACAGGATTTGGTAAACGCAGGACAACAAACAACTTAATTGTTCTCGCATAACTATGGCCAGGTGATTAGAAGATGAGACAGAAGAATGAAACAATTAACTCCAACAACAGTAATTAGTAAAGCCACACACGCGTCGTCTCCATTGTTACATCTCCATTATTCAAAACGTCCACCTGACGTAATTCCGCCATACAAGATGCCTGGATGTAGGTCTGACAGCGACCTCTTTAAATTAAAGTCCTAACCAAAGTGACCCTTAAAATTGAAAGTGACTTGTGTGTTAAGAGGTGGGGCCAGCATGGGTCTGTACCAATCCGGCAATTCTCTACAAGTGCCCCTTTGTGGTCTCTTAGCTATTATATTAGGCACCGCTTGAAGAAAACGAATTTGACAGAAATTCTTTGTGGCAAAAAAAGACTAAATTAGGTTGATAAAAAATATATGAACTTGTCATATTTTTCTGTGAATGGATTATTGGGAGTCCCATTGTGGTAACCATGGTTGTCACGTGTGCCACAATTTCCTAAATAATGTTACTTGTTTTGTGTTCTTTTATGTAATATCAAATGACAGCAGTTAGATTGACATACGATAGGATCCAATTCACTGTCATCTAATAATTAACTCTTTAACTCCAAAGCTCCCAATTCATCAAAACATTCACTTTTCTTTCTTGTCTTTTGAAACTTCTACCTCGTGGCATGGAGACAAAAAGTTTACTAAAGAATGAAAATAATCAATTACACTTCACACCTCTCAGATTAGAACAAATTAGGCCAAAACAAAAAGGACATTTGGTCAAATTTAGTGCAATGAGCGAGTCTCCTTGGCTCACGCCGATGTCCCTTTCGTTCATTGAGGGTCGAAACTAAATTTTCTCTCAGGAAGATTTAATTAAAAAGTCAGATACATGAGCGAAGGAGGAGGCTCCTAATTAAAAAGTGCACAACACTTCATTCTTCCGCCGAGAACACTCCCTAGTAACCATGGAGCCCCATCGCTGCCATGGCGAAGCTCTCTGAATTAAATCCTGGAAAATAAGTATTATTTTGTTTAAAAGTTTACATTGATACCAGTTTGTCGATCCCATGACAAAGTTGTTCCATTTTGCTATTTTACTAAAGTTAAGGTACAAAAACAAAGAGTTCTTTGCAATCAAATCAAATAACGTAAATAGTTGTGATAATTAGTGTATACTTTTGATTGGAATTCCGGTTGGGACAAGTAGTTTTATCATGCTGCATGGTCGAGAAAGGTGGGTATCTGCTTTTCAGTTGTTTCTCAGGACTGCCAGTGCTCCATGCCGGGTTTGTGTGATCATATATATATGAGATAATGCAAAAGAAAGATCCCCAATCATTCTTCGAAAGGAATAGGGCATTGAGTCCCAGTAACAGTCTTCTATCTGTGATGTGGCCAATACAGTATTGAAAGGGGCGTTTAAACAAACAATCCAAACAAATCAAATATATACTTATGCAATTTATTTTGAAAAAAAACCTTATATGCTTTGTTGGTAGACGTGAGTGAGTGTGACAGTATATATGTTGTTGGTGCAGGTATGAGAATAGATAAGGACATGGGCATAGAGAGGCTTAAATAAATAATGTTAGCGTGTCTCTGAGTGAGTGTTGCTACCAAAGCAGAATCTTCCCCCTTTCCATAATAGGAATTAATCTGGGCCTTATTTGTAGCCATTATTCTGTGCTCGCCTCGAGCTGGCCGGAATTAGCCCAATAATTTGAGATATATAATGCCCCGTGGCAGGCAAGTGTGGAGGGGATCCTCTCCGTGTCCTCGTGGGAAATCCATCGCACTCTTTTTCTATCTTAATTGGCATGATAAATTCTGTCATCATTAAAGAGAGTAATTAGGCTCGTAATTATGTAATTTTTCCATAACATGCATCCAAAGTAATTATCGTTTTGGCCCTGTTTACACATCATAATTGTAGGAGTTTTTTTTCTTCAATATAAACATTAAAAAATGAGCGTACATTTGTGATATAATTGATAAACGTGGAAACGATTTGCCTCATTCTCAGCAGCACAAAGAACGGCTGACACAACATGTGTTCTGGTTACATAATGTTTTTAAATTGCTTCAAAGTTTTCAAATACAACGCCCCTCCCACCCACTTTAACCAATAATTATTTCTTTCATAAAATCAGTTTGTGTGAGTCTGTATGTGTGTGCGTATTTTGTAGCCATCCCTTCTTAGTCAAATCTAAACCTGCTTCAATGTATAGCGGACATGGCAGTGGGTCCCACCTAAGAGAATCACATCGGTATACGATGGGGATCCATTGATATCTTAAACCCATCTTTTACTGTTCTGTCACATTCTTATATTTGTCTTCCCTCGTGTCTTTCCTGTCGTGTGCTAACATGGAAAATGTCTCTTATTCTACTATTTTCATTCTTTAACATATGAATCATAGCAGCACAATCCCCTTGATTCCCCTTGTTACAACTCTCCCCCTACTGCAGTATTATTCCCTGCTTTATCTTCTGTTGCAGCACTATCCCCCTGATTTCTCTCCTGTTACAGCACTATCCCCCTGCTTTCTCTCCTGTTGCAGTACTATCCCCTGCTTTCTCTCCTGTTGCAGCACTATCCCCCTGCTTTCTCTCCTGTTGCAGCACTATCCCCCGCTTTCTCTCCTGTTGCAGCACTATCCCCCTGCTTTCTCTCCTGTTGCAGCACTATCCCCTGCTTTCTATCCTGTTGCAGCACTATCCCCCTGCTTTCTCTCCTGTTGCAGCACTATCCCCCTGATTTCTCTCCTGTTGCAGAACTACCCCCTGATTTCTCTTCTGTTGCAGCACTATCCCCCGATTTATCTCCTGTTGCAGCACTATCCCCCTGATTTCTCTCCTGTTGCAGCACTATCCCCCTGATTTCTCTCCTGTTGCAGCACTACCCCTCCTTCTATTGTAACACTATCCCCTCCCACTGCTGCAGCACTTTTCCTCTTCCCCCGTCTCAGCACTACCCCTCCTATTGCTGCAGCATTATCCCTGCTGCAGCACTATTTCCTCACCCGACTGCAGGACTATCCCCTCTCCCTGCTGCAACACTATTTCCTCACCCGACTGCAGGACTATCCCCTCTCCCTGCTGCAACACTATTTCCTCACCCGACTGCAGGACTATCCCCTCTCCCTGATGCAGCACTATTTCCTCACCCGACTGCAGGACTATCCCCTCTCCCTGCTGCAGCACTATTTCCTCACCCGACTGCAGGACTATCCCCTCTCCCTGATGCAGCACTATTTCCTCACCCGACTGCAGGACTATCCCCTCTCCCTGATGCAGCACCATTTCCTCTTTTCCCCCCATTGCAGCACGATCCCTTCACCGTGTCGCAGCACTATGCCCTCCCCTTGATGCAGAACCCCCCCCCCCCCTCCCCATCCCTACTGCAGCACTATCCCTCCTTCTACTGTTGCACTATTGTTACTATTTCCTCTTTTATCCCCGTTGCAGCACTTTCTCCCGTGCAGCGTCATTGTTTTCGCTCTGTCTCTTTCACTCACCAATTTCTCCACCATCCGTGGTGTCTTCGATGCGTTCTCCTTGCCGCTTTCACACAATTCGGTTCCGGACTCTCTGGCCTCCATTAATTCCCTGCCCACTTTCCCTCAATTTCATCCCCGAGAGCTTCTTGTCCCTGCACCACCCTCCATCACTGTCTCCCAGTGTCGTGGTTGTCATGTAAATAAACACAGAAACCATAAAATGGGCTAATTTTCCCTCATTACCGCTCATGTCACTTGTCCATTTCGCTAATAGAATTTCGGAAAATTGACAAGGTACATGCCCCTATTTGTGAAATAGACACGGACCAGGTCGATTTCACGGAAGTCATTATATAGAGACGTACATCGTGATCAGACCTGATGATCAGACAGAGAGGCCAGGCGGGCCAGATGTCAAGAATTCCCTCGCCCCCCTCTCTTCACCCCCCTCTCCTCTACTCAGAATCTTGTGCCATCTTTCATCTCAAAATCGTTTAACTTGCCGGACATCGACAAAAAACACAATTATTTATTTAATTTGAAACTTTATTTATTGACCGTATGTCCTTTGTATTAGATTAAAATGGTAAATGTTTATTAAACCCCCATCAGGGCCCCTGATCATTAGTTGATCTCTCTCTGTCCCCAGATCAATTCTGTCGCATACTCTATCTAATTTGATATCGGCTACCCACTCAACAAAACCTTTTTGATGGTTGCCGGATAAATCTACTTCTCACAGGTTAATGGCACCGCTAATGGCAATCAGGCAAATATTTGAAATTAAAGTGATGAGAAAGCCTTTGTGTTGCCTGCAAGGTTTTAACATCACTGAAATGGGCCTGCCACAGGCTTACAGGATCAATTTTCCCTTACTGGATGAATATGTCCCAAGATTTAAGTAATGGAAATGTGCATTTCTTATATTGTGGTATAAGTTATATATGTTTTTTGATACGCGGCATTTGAAATCATTTAGCTGTGTGTGTGTGTGTGCGTGTGTTTCTTTAACATTTCTCCTGGAAAAAGTTTTAAGTGGAAAATTTCTTTACTTTCCTAAGCACATACCTAGGTGGCAGCACATATGCTTTTGTTTTCACCCGCGTTTCTGATGTTTATGTTAAGGATATGATGCGTGATATCATGACATTAGCATAAACCTGAAAGATAATATCATAATGACTGTTCTATATCTAAGGGAACAAATTACAATATATTTTTTTTGGCATGACACTTTGAATTCACATCCATATTAAGTTTAAACAAAGTTTTCTTAAATAAAACCTTATGTCATGTAATCTGCAAACACATTGCCAACAGTAATCTTTTTCTAATTAACTGATGAAGTTTCAAGCCTTTAAGTTTATTAATGTTTCACGAACCATGCTTTTGTCTTACTTTATCTTTGCATATGACACCAACGTACAGTACAACATTTACATCATAAAAGTTTTAGTTTCAGGCCTCAGGCTAGGATACAAAAAATAGATAACGAGATTCCACCTCAAATTTATGCATTGAAACGTATCAGATCGTAATTTAACACTTTATATGTCTTTTTATTAATGTCATCCTATAAAATTCATTACAAATGGCTTAAACTCTACCATATACCTTTACATTGAGTTTTGTTTATTGACAGTTGAACTTTTCTCAATAAGCTGGTCACTGGGTTCAATAGGTCCTCATGGGGCTGCAGTTTGAACGTGTTATTTGCTAGTTATATTGACATAAAGTTCATTAATTTATAAAATGTATGTGGTTATTTATCGTGATTTCAACCATGTGTGTACTTAAGCGATTTACTCTAAAGTGGGTGGTTAGCTGACCAAATCTGCAATTTAATTGACAATTTGTGAACCAATAAGAAAGTTGAAGTCGAGTAATTGCATAATGATCCAATTAGAAAATGTGAGCTTCCTAATTAAAATCTTTCCATATACATATTTATTCACAGTGAACAAACCCTTAAGAGCCCAATTAACTTTGTGTAAGTTTACCCAGCAACTTTCAAGGTCTTATGCTTGAAATCACCTTATTTAAGACAGGTTTTTGTGACAAACCTCAGAGTAACCATTCAAACTCATTACATGGTCAAGACATATCGGATTTCCTGTTTGAAAAGTACATATTCCAGAGTCAATGAAGGTGAAGTTAATCAGTGGAGTTTTAATATGAAGGTTTGGATGGGATGGATTTGTGCGGTGTTAGCTGTGGGCTTATATGTCATGCAAGCAATCAGGCCAGTAAATAAAGTCTTGGCCACGTTATAATTGGCAATGTGAAAGCTAATAATACGAGGCGAAGGCTTTTATATACTTAGTGCATATTCAATATATGTGGGATGAGGGATTCATTAGTTCCACGCTCAGTGGAGTTATTCACTCAGGCTGTGTTTCAACTTGACCAGTATATTTAGAAACAGGTTCCTCTATAATTCTTGTTATCTTTGTGAGACAGTTCAGTAATTCTTCTCAAGATTGTGTGGATATTATGATTAATATATCTTAGCTGGAAACCAATCGGGGTTTCTGTTCCATTCGGTAGGTGCATCTATTTAGTTCATGCTTGGGGTACATAAATCAATTTCATGCATGGGGTGCAACTGAGAATTCTTTCACGGTGGTTGGTGCATCTTCCCTTTCACCAACTTCCAGTCTAGTTGCTTTCACCGAGAGAATATTTGGCAGTTTCTAGCGTGAAGCTGTACTGGTTGGTTGAGTTGTGTGTGTTCACATTGAGCCTCCAGTTTTGTTGTTGTGTGGTGTTGGGGACTTTACCATGTGTTATGAGAGAAGTTGTATGCAGGTTGTGTATTAGGAAGCAGCTGGCACCCCCGACCAGCACATGACAAGGCGGCCCCAGGTACACACAACATACACATATCGCCACAAGGGGAACACGCTCATTTCAAGCGCCAGCTTACTTACATGCACACCTATGTCGATTACAACAGTCACGAAACTTACACACTGGATAGTGACATCCAACCGCTTCTAACCTCACAACTCACCTCAAAGGAGAGTCCATGCCAAAGCCAGGAAGATTTCACAAACACAAGTTATTGCCGCAGCAGTGAGAGGAATCGGTTGGATCCTATAAATCGATCACAACTGGCGGGACTATCAGTCAAGTTTTTGCCAATATTTTGCATGAGCTGATTATCATTTGTGTGCTTCAAAAAGTTGGGTTAGTGTGTGGAGGTGGGTCTGAAAAAACTTGCGCCAGCGTATTCACACAGCGGCGTGTAAGTATAAACCCTTCACACAGCGTAGAGAAAAACTACAATCATTAAAAGATGGAAACGTCAATTACAGCTGACACAGGAAACCCGAGAGGTGGGTATAATGATGTAGAAGTTCTTACATGTGAGTGTTTGTACGGGGAGGGCTGTGTGATACTAATTAGCCGGGGAGCGGCGGGGAGCGGGGGAAGGGATAAAGGCTTGAGCTGGCCTCGCTGCTCGTTAGTGCAGCCCGCAGAGTCAGGGTCGAAACATGTACGTCTCGCATTGCCTATGCCTGTCAGAACTTAAACAGATGTCTCGGCTGAGTGTGGATGGTACCTCCTGATGGAAAAAAACCCTGTCTTCTTGTGTTGTTGAGATATATACATAAACATAGGAAGCTGCTATAGAGAATTTAAGGCGTTATAGAAGGTAAGGAGATGGGATTTAGTAGTGTATAAGACGTGTTTGGGAATGAAAGAATGGAGCGCGGTACTGGAGGAGTCATTGTAGGTCGACATGGACAGCCAAGTAAGGGAGGCTTGGCTTAGATTGTCACTGATCACCTGGCTTCAAAAGCGTACTCTTCTCCATTTATACACTACATTTAGCTGCGCCAAATGCTCGCTTGTGGTGGGCGTTAATACGTTGTTTATAATGACAATGATATTTAAGGTGTGTTAGGTTCTTTAAGATGACTATAGAAGCAGGCATTCTGTAATACTCTCCAGTTGTTATAGCGTGTGTATGATGTTGACATGTCGGTGGAGGCGGTGGATCACAGTCTTGCAAGCCCTACATGCTTGTAACATGGACATCACTTGATGTAGAACCGTCTACAACAAGGCGTAATGTATGTGAGACATTTCATGTGCCGCTACTAAAAGCATGGTCGGCCCAGTGTCCGTAAATGTGGGCCATTAAAAGCGCCACTCTGGCGTATTTACCATTAGGGTTGCTGATGGCATGAGAGTCAGCGATTGCAAATGGGGCAGTGTTCTCCTTGCTCTCAAAATATCGCGTTCAATATGACGCGATTTGCTGTCAATAAAATGCTCATGTCCCTGTATGTTATATTAATGATTATTTATATGTATAGATTAGTTTTTACCGATTATTTCTGATGTCAGACTAATACACGATTTGTTTTGTGCTTTGTTAATGCAGATATAGGCGCTGCGGTGGTCGGTTCTACGCAGCTGAAGACAGACAGCAACAGCAATAACCTTCCCCAGCTTCCCGGATTAGGAGGAGTTGTTGGCGGAGAACAACCCCCCAACCCCACCGGAGATACCCCGGTATCACCGCTGTCATCGTCAGCCGGGGTGCCAGCTAGTGTACCGCTAGTGGTCACATCACAGTCTGCCACCATCATCCCTCCCACAACCTCAACAACCATGAACGGCCAGGCAGGGTCAGGACAAACCCCAACCGGGGCCCCAGGCACCCAGCCCCAGGGCACGGGCACGGGCGGCCCCACCCCGACCACGGGCCCTACCCCAACAAATACTACCAGGAACACGGGCGCAGTCAAGTCTTGTGCCGGCTGCGGTGCCCGGATAATAGATAGATTTCTGCTTCATGCAATGGACCGATATTGGCACACAAATTGTCTGAAGTGTTCCTGCTGCCAGGCCCAGCTGGGAGAAATCGGCACGTCATGTTTTGCAAAGGCCGGAATGATCCTGTGTAAAAACGACTACGTCAGGTGAGTCTGCCCAGACCTCATATACATATTTCTCATTACCACAGTTAATCTGCAAGCCACATTTCTTTGCCAGTATTTTCTAATTACCCATCTAAACAGACCCCCAGAAGCACCATTCTCCAGAAATCCAATTTGTGGGAAATCCCTGTGGGACCCCTGAGCGCGCGAAATGTGAAATCCAATGAAGCCCATGGTGAAATAGACACTGCGCAAACGTGTTGTGCTGCTGGGCGCACATCTCGCTCTGTGATTCCTCATTACTCTTTGATCATATCCACGTATTGCTGCGAATTGTGGAATGATTGGGCTTGTTTGTACATGTATCCTATAGGCGGGGATCATTATAACCACACCACAGAAAAAAGACTTTCCCAAAATGGTACGGAAAGGTAATTATATTGTTAATGAGCACGTTTTGTGCCCCTTTTTGTGTGACAAGGGAATTAAGTTCTCTGCCCTTCTACCTTCTGTTTGTGATTTCATTGGTGACATTGGTGACAATGTAAAAAAGATATATATCATAACGCATCAAGCTGATATAAATATTTATATCCATTTTTGATGCCAATGGTATCATGTACAGCAGAATATTGATATCAAACTTACACTTTAACATTAATGTGAAGAAAAGGTGAAATCTCCACTAAAGACCATCTTTGATACGACACGACTCATCTTCCAATCTAAGCATCGACAGAAGCATTCCCTGTGATTCCTTTATAAGCCCCCCATAACCTGATTATCCGTAGAAAAAAAGAGACAAATGTGAAAAGCAAAGAGATAGCGCAGTAATATTGCTTTGATCTCCACTATATACCTGTGTCATCAGCAGAACCATCACAAAGGTGTCTGCTCTCGAGACCCACATAGCAGAATGTGCCTATAATAAAATGCCATATGTAAGATAGCCCACATTCATATAATGTCAATAGAAGAAATATTTATCATAGCAAGATCCAATAATAGTTAGTAGATACAGTCTAAGAAGGAAATGCACAGTTTTTTCTCCCTCGGTTCTCACGCAGTTATTTGAATTCGCGATTATCATCCCTCATAGCACAGATAATAGTTATTTTGCAAAATGCAAATAGTCATAATTAAGACAATTCAATTTCGCATATTCAGAATATCAGTGGCATTTTCTTTCTGTTACAGTATGTGTTATTTCGCTTTGGCAAATCTGCCAATCTCATGTGATTTGATAGGATAGATTAAAGGCACAATGAGGGTAATTTTTACCTTTGTTTGGCCATTAATTGCCATGCAATATCTATGCACTTCTTTATCATGGCTACTCACAGATATCAGAAGTAGTTGTAGTATTTTATCAAGTGCCCCCTCCTAAGCGATAGCAACAAAATGAATATAACAAACATTGATTTTAGTGCATTATTTTAATCAAAGCAAAACCTGGGCTAGGAGGCAGAATGGAGAAAGATTGTCTGGCCTATGTGGACTTTAAGCCCCTTCAAGGTTTCACACAGTACCAGAGAAAATCCATCTCCTGCAGCCAATCTCGTCATTCCATCCATTTCATTACATTAACACAGAATCATCACTCTCCAGGCAGTGTCAAAGAAGGGCGAGATGTAACCGAGTAGTATGCTGCATGGAGTGTGCTCCTCCCAGCCCCCTCAGTCACACTAAGGCCAGATTATTAATTAAATACATGCACTGTAATATCGTCTGATGTTTATTACACTTCACGATATTAACACTGATATGAACACTAATCTCCATTTATGAAATGAATACATATTCCCAATATTTGCTGCCTCCATATGAACCATAACTTACTTTTATTACCACAAGTAATGAACAAAATTTCCTATTGGAGAATATCACAGGTGACAGTTGTGGATTTTTCTTATTAGTTTTGCGTCTCAAAGTATGATCCTGACAATTTTCTCCAGATTGTTTGTAGTTGATGAGAATGACATTTCCATCAAGAGGAAAATGACCATGGGCCTGAAATGATTCCTGTATGACAACCAATGAAATGAAGGGATAAAGTAACGTGACATCATTGAATACCATCAATAGATACAATTCTAGCTAATTGGTTTTTCGCTTTCTCCATACAGAATGTAATATAGCCCCCAGGAATGTGTTGTTGCATGAGTGAGATAGAGATATAGTATATCATAAGACGGATATAAGTCTATAGCACACATAACATACTTTAAAGTAGCAAATATTTATGAACTTCTTTATATTATGAGGTTGGTTATGAATTGAATCTCTAGTAATCTCTCATCCTATTCATAATTGTAGAGGGGGAAATCTCCTAAGAAAATCAGTTTTGGTTTCAATGAAAGACAGAGAATATATACATATATACTTTCTATGTACTAAAACATTATACAGACACACACATACACATGTACGTATTTTGAAGGGAAAGATCTCTATTCTATCTATGCAGAACAAAATAATAGACACATTCACCATTGATCATAATGAATGAACATTTATGATTATTTTTGGAAGAGAAGCACTCTATGACATCAACACTAGATCGTTCCTACATGGGAAATTTCACTTGAGAAATGTACATGATTTAAATCAGCAGCTCAATCTGATGCGGGTATCATCAAACATTAATTGAACAAGTATTGTGGCCTTAACATCTCATCATGGCCTATTCAGTGGGGCACACCAGCCTTGATTAAATTACATTCCAATATTTATGACCTCCCTCAGTGTCAAAATAACCCTCTCTCTTGTCCTGCAGGACTTGCAGAGAGAATTAAAAACTGGATCTCATTTTGGCCTTCCATCAAATTGCCTGGCATGGGCCTAGTAATATCCCCAGCATGTAAAGTGGCAAGCACAAATTGACACACCCACCTGTTGGTTTTCTTAATTTATATTTTTCCAGGCAGTAAATTTCCCATTTGGATCCTCCCATCGTGTTGCTTCAGGGATTGAATATCGACGACGGTCTTGTCCAAACCAGATTTATTAATATTCTTCAAGGGACTGGGACAACACCCCTTGTCCTAGAATCCCTTTGATGTGTGCATCTTTTAAAACAACAATACATCCGTGTGCTCAACAGCAGATATCCCATCTACTATTTAATCAACAATGAAAGTAAATTAATTGCAAAGTTCCAGATGAAAATATAAGTTTTGTATGTATCATTATCATGAAATGGGACAATTTTCTCTTTTTTTTCAATTTCCTTTTTTCGCAAACAAAAACACATTTACAATCACATCTCGTTCCTTAATCAAATGCAATTCTGTATCAACAATATGTAATTAATTAAAGGTAGCATTAGGCAAATGAGATTTCCATGTATTCTCAACAGAGACACATAATGAAAAAATGGTGTTTTGATTAGGTCAGGAAAGCAGTATTCGCCACTTCATATACTTTCTCACAAGAAAAGATCATTAATGATAGAAAACCATAGAAATTCAAGCTTGATTAATTTGGTAACTAATGATTCAGCTGAACGATCACTTTTGGCAGAGAGAAAGGCTAAACAGTGGCACTTTTCATTAATACATTTCATTAATCAGCCGGTGGAAATGGAGACCTCTCGAATGAGAATACTTCCCAATTAGCCCAAGAAAAATTGACGTTATAATAGGCGAGAATGTCAATATTGTGACCACATTTGTGATAGATATCCGCTCAGAAATAAATAAGGATGTTGCTCGCAGCTCAGATTGGACAAGGAGTGATAATTGGTGGGATGGGTAATTAAAAAACAGATCAATTAAGGTGAGGCTGGGAAGAAACAAAACATTTGCCTGATTGTGAGCATGGGGTTGTGTAACATCAGAACTGCCACTAATGAACGCCAGGCATTGTGTGAATCTCCAAAACCCAACCCACACTGTAATTATTCTGCCAATATTTTAACAATAATGGCGTGAAAGTCTCATGACTGACACGTGAGAATGACATTGTAAAGAAGGCTTGCAGTTTTACAGGTAGGGTAGCGGTCACATGGCTCAGGGTGTAAGGGGCAGGGGGTGGAGCATCCTATAAGAGACAACACGGGGTGTCTTCCTAATTGGGCATTCATACAAATACTCCCTCCTGGACTCATTAGCAAGAAAAGACTAATAAATATGGCAATTAGAGCATAATTGGAGCCCCCGGTTAGTTGGCATTACACCACAGATAACAATGGCTTGCCTAGCCTGGTCTTACAACTTCTCAAACTTACAGCTTTGCCCACCTATTATTTCCAACTTCCCAAGCAATACACTCGATTATAATCTATCTCTTCTGAATATTTTTTCACAACTGCGTCCGAAATTTGGTATTAAAGTTTTGGTGAAAAAAATCACTCTCACTTCTCGCGTGAGGCTTTTGACTAAAAAGAGGGCTACAAAAAGCACTATTTCAGATTTAATCATAGATTTTATACTTCGAGTATGTTGGCCACGAGCCTACCTTGAGCATGCATTTATATATATATATATATATATATATATATATATATATATATATATATATATATATATATATATATATATATATATATATATATATATATATATATATATTCCATATTAAAATATATCATCCCAACTGGGTGGAAACTTTATGTTTTTTTGGATATTAAAAACAGAAAATACTATAATGTATCTCGTATACATTACAGTATAATTGCGAATAAGAATGTACCCATATGTGCATATCTTGTGAGAGTTCATGAAGTCACTTTGGATAGAATAACGTATTATTAATTCAGTATTAGTCATATATGATGCATGTCAGTTTTTTTATAACAGTTTATGGGAAAGTAAATCTTTATATCATAAAATTTTAGGTAAAATATTTACAGAGTGACATTAGAAATAATTTATATATTCGTGATATCAAAACCTGTTCATAGAAAGATTGATTGCATTGAAAGTTGTAGGTAATGAAGAAGTGTCCCGAAATCAGAGACATTTAAATATCTCTGCCGAAATGTAAGAGAGAATAGATATGGTAAGGCCAAACTAGACTTGATTTGTTAATATTCAGTGGGGATTGTGGATAACGATGCCCTAATGATGCCGTTATTAATGCTATGATAATGCCATATCCACTATCAATTTGTGCAGTTCACCTTTGTATGTACCAGGCTTGTCACCTGATACAGTGTTTGATTTTGATCACAGAGTGAGCTCATTAATTGACTGTGCATTAGCGAAGTCAAACTCTCGTGTTGTGCAATACACACATTTCTTGCAGATGCATTGGCAGCGAGTTTACTTTTTGGAGAGGGCTGTCACATCAGCACCATGGTTAATATTTAAAAGGCTCTGTCTTGTTCCATTGGAACCAATGACAGGGAGTCTCTTCAGCCAAAAAAACATATGTCATACACTGTATGTCATTATGACGTGATTAGCACACAAATATTGAGATAATTGGAAATATCATTTTTTTATTATGTGGGAAGACAAAAGGCCAGATGTTTTAGGTCATGATTAATGTATAATTGTGTCGTGAAATTGTCAATATGGGCAGATAATTACTTATCAGTTTATTGCAAGTCTCACTATTATTGACACTAAAACATCCGCATTATCAATTTCTGCCAGTAATGAGGTATATTGTGTTTGACACAATGTTGAAACATTGATATATGTCTGTGCATTGTCATATGTGGTATATGTCTATGTGATATTTATAATCATCAATATAGAGGTCTTCTTTGATATCCATAATGATGGCTTCTAATCATGTGGGCTACATATGGTAACATATCATTATAGCAAATTAGCGAGCACATAAAGGTTCTTGATGTATGCAACATACAAACTCCTACAGTATGAACTAATGAGGATCTCACCCTGACAAACTGTGCTAAAAAAACTACTGATAAAGGACTCCTGGGCGTGAGAATGCTGCTAAGGGCCTGACCAAATGACCAATTATCACAAGTAAGAGCCTTAACATTCCCATTAAAAGTTATCTCTGATCCGACAGTCATTATGCTATATTCCCCATTAACCAAACAGGCATACACACCTGCTTGCCTACAGACACTGTATTCTCCCCCTTCTTCCAAAAGAGACGGCTCTTTACTTACTGTATAGGAGCCCCTATATTTTTACAGCACCCAACTACCTTTGTGCTGTGAGGACAAAATTGCTCATTATTATTGTGTTATTTTGTCTCACACCTGTTCTATTCGCCACACAATTGAAAAAGGGTCCACCAAAGGCTTGACTGGTATTTAAGATTTGAGTATTAAAGAGGGACCTCCGCAAGGGTGAATTCCATTCCAATTAAAAGTCTGAGTAACCATTATTTTTTATCTTTGAGGATTTTTCACCTTAAGGGCTTCTTATATCCACTCATCAATGCACGCACTTGGTCCAATTTGAATGCAGGCCGCAATTATTTTGTTGCCTGCCTCGGCGCTGCGTGGCACAGGTGAGGGGGGGTGCAGGGAGGATGCTCTCAATTAAAAATGCAATTACTAAACTTTGAAGTATCACTAAGAACATATGGTCAGTGACAAATAATTAGTGGTGCAATTTTGTCAAATTGGTCATCACACATTTGTTCCCAAATTGTCGCATATCACTTGTCCCGACCGAGGAGAAAGGGGGTCTTATAGGGGGACTGAACTGATTTTATCAACACTCCCTACTCTAGTGTTAAAAAAAACAATATCTTACAGACAAATTTAAAAGCAAGCAATATTTGGGAAAACAATGTGCAGAAAGAGTTCAAATGTCCAATGATCTGTATTTTAGTAAAAAGCCTTCACCTTCCACATACATTTGTAAAAAGGCATTGTTAGCAATATGATATATATTTTTCTCATGGCAAGTTATGTAGTCATATTTCAATTTATACTTTAAATCAGATATACATAAATGAAAAGGTAAAATGAGCATTGATCGTATTTCTATGTATGATAAATCAGATTTCTTTACGTTATTAATACAAATCATTTGCTGTTTTTCTTGAAATCTTTACTGAAAAAGGTCACATCATGATCAGGTGTTTGCATATTTTCACATATTATCGTTCATATTTCATGGACATTATATACAGGAAAAAGAGGAGAAGAAAGAAAAAACAAAAGTTGAATCAAATATGCATTGCTCAGTGATCTTGGTCTCGCATTACCATGATATCACTAGTAACAGCCTGGGAACTTTTCAACCTCTTTGACATTCAGGAAACTTTACAGTCGTCTTTGAGTTGAGTGATCTCAGAATAAATTACCCGTTCTCACGATTTCCATCTCATTGGCAGCGAGAATTAGGCGAGATAGTTTGACAGTACTCCAGCATGTATTGCCCGACACAAAAGCTTTCATTGTGAGGTCTTCCCCCTTCCATGGCTCCCAAGCAATACAGATATTATGAACCATGTAATGGTGATCCCCATCAATAAACATGCCAAAGTATTCATGTCTTCCAGAGTATGAAGTAAGGATGGACCGCAATGTGACAATTTCATGTTGGGGGTCTAGTAATATTCACATGTACATTTATCCTGACTGGTGTTAACATTGGCAATATCATATAGTCAATTTCCTTGGAGAACTGTTCCAATAATAACCACCAGAAGCCCATTGCACGCATGTTGCTTCTCTTACCATCTTCTATCGCCTCCACTCATCCACAGAAAAATAGAAGATTTACAGAAAGCCTTTTTTGACCCTCTCAGAACTCCGCCATATTCAACCCATTTAACGATAAATAATACAAGAACCCGGCGCTATCCAAAGAGAGCGAATCAATTTTGGGATCGTGTTTGACTGTTATCTTGCATTTATTAGCAATCTCTGGGACTGATCTCTTCTCAGACAAGATCGTCCCTTTATGCTAGCCAATACATCTTCTGTGCCCTCCCAGAAATCGATCCTGTAACGGATTTGGAGGCATCACATGGCTACAATGTAATAAGCCAACAATGGAGGAATCTACACTGTAATGAGATCACAGCATATGTGACAAACCAATCGCCTTTGAAGTCTCGCTATGTATGTGGTCCATGCAAATCTTGACAACTGTTTTTCTTTGTAGTCGCACAGTGTATTCTGGAATATGCTAAAATGACTCACAAATGAGGGATGCCGTTATCATGCGTAATTAACAAACTGATTTACATAATAAATGAGTATTTAGTTGTTGCTTAATTAGTCTTTGAAGAGACCTGCAAAGAGACTGTGACACGTGCGTTGCAAATGTCACAAGCCTTTTGTCATTTCTGATAAAACATTGATTCCAATTTACATGAACATAATAGTTATAAAAGTTACAAGCAATATCGATAATTAACATAATGAAGCTTGCCACATTGATGAATCTATATGCGATGTTAAATAATAATTTTTAATTACACAAGCCCACAACATAATATTTTCTTTTTCATTCCACCTCTCTCATTCAGTTATTGATGTAAATAATACATATGTCTTTAGAGAGAGAATTGTGTACCACTACATCTGGCCTTCAGTGCAGGTCATTAGGTGGTATGCTGTATGTTACATAGCGATTACAGCATCACATTTCTCTAGTTAATTACATCCAAGACTGATCACATATACGCTCATTACCACAGTTCAGGTTACGTTTCGTTTACTCATTAGCAGAGTTCATTTTCCGTTCCGTTTGCTGACAAGTCAAGTTGTTCGATTACAAGCAATTAATGCCGTTTTCTTCCAATTTGGCATTATGTAATGTGACCACAGATGAAACTGTACACAAACAAAGGGTGATAATACAGCTTTGCCATCCAGAATGCCGCACTGACTTTAATTAAACTGATCTGATAAAGACAAATGGAATCAATATTCCTCATCTAAAAATATGACCACCCACAAGGAATATAATTCCAAATACATATTATTCATAATTTAATTTTCAAAATGCCTCCTATGTATTCCATATGCAATTATGATAAAATATGCATTACGCGATATGATATATAGGTGTGGTTGTCTCACAAGTTTGGACCCATTGCTCGCAAAGACTTGGTCATTCTAATATTTTCTCTATGAGATTTTTGCTTATCCAATGTGTGCCACTATGTAATAGTATCAAGATCTGTTACTGGATAGAATAGAGGTATTACACACTAGAACGAGTGGCTACATGGGGCCTAATTAATAACGCTGATAGGCACAGTTTGAGCTAATTTCGAGGTATCAAGAGATATTATATAGATTGAGATTATGTCGCTTTTAAATTAACAAGACCCCCTTTCCAATTACATGTTGGGCTACTTTGCCCACTAACAAGATACTAATCCAGATCGAGGCTATTCTGTAATAAAAACTGAATGCGAGGCCGGGCGGGAGATTGATTCAGCAAAGCAGAGTGGATGCACTCGCGCCGCACAGCAAACAATCACATTCTGAACATCGCCAAGCTTTGTTTTGCCACTGCCAAGCGATTTCGGGCCGTGATTATCTCCATGTGACCCCACAGAGCTTTTATTAGCAATTGTGGTGACAGAAAAATGAAGGTTTTTTTTGTTTTGTTTTGTTTTATTTTAATGATAAAGGTTTGCCTTGGTGTTGGGTTGGAAGCTAGAGATTGACTACGTGGTTACATCCTTTTTACATTTGTGCAGAATATTTATAATCATGTAAAGCTGTGTATGGAGAAATGAAATGCTGTTATTCTTTTATTCATTACAAGAACATAGGCTGTGTTTTTCATGCGATGGCACTGGTAAAGTTGTCATAAACGGTTCTGATCTCTAACCAGCATCTCTCCAGCCTGCCCAATGTCCAAGTAACCATTGAAAGGACACTGATATCTCTTATTCAGATGAGAGAAATAGGGTATGTCCAATAATGTGGTACTGATGCCTTTCTCGTTCGCACCGACCCCACCCCACCTGCTGATGGCTTCTCCCAGGAAGATGAGTATTGTCTAATGAGATGGAACTGATCACGATGTTGCTCTACATGTCCTACCCTCACCATGGGATGATAGGCCGTGCCTAGTGGGATAGCACTGATCTGTTTTGTACCCTGATCATCACGAGGTTATAGGCGGTGCATTGTCTGTGGGAAGCAGTGATATCATTGGCGGGGCATAGTCCCTGTGAGAGCCTGCTGGCAATGTACAATCTGGGCTAATTAATTGTTTGGACCTTTATTTACTCAGCCCAAACAATTTACGTGCCCATTACATATTGCTTTATATACACATTCTGTTGTAATTTGAAATGTAATATGGTCTCAAAGGCAGTATTCACTAAACCCCTAATCACTCCCACGGAAATTAATTATACTACCAATGGATACATATTTCACCTTAATTGCAATGTTTTTAGTGTTAATGAGGCACTTCTCCACATGTAATTAGTATGTTTTCGGTGCTAATAAGCTGACTTTGTCAGGACAATAAGTCTGATATGAATCTTAGCTGTTGTTTCGGACATCTTCATTTCATTTAATTATAAAAGAACATAATATATCTCCACGTCGAAGCAAAAGTAAGATTAATTAGTATGTTTTATGATTACACATATTGTATTTCATTAGACAAAGACATTTACACAATACAGATATTCAATATTCAATGTTGTATATGAGAAGTACATGTAATTTTGGAAAATGATGCTTACTGTAGGAATTACACAGACTTTTTCTCATGCTGGTAAGATTGGATTAATTAAAATATATCGCTTTTCATTATTCTGTTATGAAGGTTTTCCTTATGATAGCATATCATCGTCATAGAAATATTCTGTATGTAATAACTGCAATTCACGAGATGTTAAATAAATGAAAGCTTTACATTATCAAGTGGAATATGAGTATAGAGAGATTAAAAATCATATATGTGACAGCCATGCTTTGACAACCAAATTTTTATATCAAATTTGCGCATTCCTGAAATAGTGCGTCGTTTCATTTGGAAGATTTTTCTATATGGATGAGGTCAAATGGAACTCAAGCCTGATAAAATGTGACATGATATGAATATGATTTTTAAAGGTAGGGAACCAGACATCATCCATCACAGTGGACCGGATTTCAAATGATATTAATCACAACTGAAATGGACTAATTTGTCCACCAGCAGCTGGTGAATGCTGACCAGGCCAATACAGCCAATATGGGGAGACCAGTTAATATCATGAGATGGGGGGGGGGGGGGTGGAGGTGGCTGGAGGAAGATTTAATAAGCACGGACAATACATACATATATTATATATACAAACATATATAATGACATATATTAAATATATATATATGTGCAGACATATATTATACATATATATTCCGTTGATAAGACATTATTGACACTGAGAAAAGGGATATTCAAGTATTAAATGTGTTATAGTGTACATGTAAAAAAATATAGAATTTTATGTGTACACGTGTTTTGATGTGTGCACAAGGGGCCCATTGTTACAGCACATGAGAAAGTTACAGCCACAGATGTATGCTCATCCGCCCACTTTGGGTCATTAGTGACACTGTACCCCCTCACAGTGACAGCGCATCGTGAAATGCATCAGCATGAATGAGCCACCACGCCGAGGGGTGGGGACATTGCTTATAAAGCCACGGCAACCACAGCTTTGAACATCAACCAATTTGTCATGAAAAGAAATATTTATAGGATAAAATGACACGTATTTATACTAACTCTCAAAAGTACTTTTTTAAATTGAAATATTTTATCAGTTTGATATGCATTCCTCTAATTGAAAGTCTTCCAACCTTTGTGGTGACACTATAAGAAGGCTGAATAGATAAAATATACTTTTTCCATTAGCGACAATAGATGGGTCATAATGAATTTAATATTATAAGAGCCCTCACCATGGGACACCATTTCATATTCTCCTATTCAAACGCTGCACCAACCCACTTAGCCAACATATTTTCTTCCATTTGAACATTAAACACACATCCTACAGCAGATTTCGATGACCTTGCATTGACCAACAAACTGTTTTCTCAAAGTGTCTGTCTTTCAATCAATAAAGGATTGCATTTTACCCCATTATAGTCTCCTGTAATTAAAATTATCTTTCTTTCTACCTTTTGCACTTAAACTTCACCAATATAGATATATATCACTTAAACTATATATATATATATATATATATATATATATATATATATATATATATATATATATGGGCCATATGAGTCTCTGACACTTTACCCAACTGCACTTGAATTATTCCAAGCTAATCTACTGTTTTTACCTGACACAGTAGACTAGATCTATACAACCCATCACACATACTCCCAAAGAATATGTACAACTTGTAACATGTGGCTTAACTTTTTCAAGAAAGTTGGTCATATTGATTGAAAATGAGGGATATTTAATAATCGATTCCATGCTTTGTTGGTAGAGTTATCAATGTCAGCTGTTGTCGGTAATTAAAGAGACACGTGTTCCTGACTTGAACTCTTTGAATATGCCTCTACAAACTATATTGATTTGCACATATTTTATTCATTTCATTTTCCACTTGAGTACACCGCCTAACGAGATTGTTAATGATATATGTATTTGGTATGCTGAAGGGACCAATATTGCCTATTTCGATTCCAGCATATTATATTGCCTCATATTTAATAACAAATTATTTTGGTGCACTCAATAACTTAATGTTTTATAATGAATTTAAATAAATATACACGGAGTTAAAAGAGAAAGAAATACAAGTGAGAGATAGAAGTGAATGTCATGGACTGGGACTTTAATTTAAAATGCAAGAAACAGTTACTACTGTATGAGAGATTTCAAACGTTTCCCCCCATAGATGATGTTTTTCACACATTTATAAGATGTTTAGCTCAAGTTTTTGGTTAATTATTCACCCATTGTGAATCTATTCTGTTATTTGTAGCAGTATGTGGAGAATGTTTTTTAGTTTGTCCAGATACTTGCTTAATAAGAAGCATTGCGCCTATTCAAATTAACAGTTCAGTCTCACACAAGTTTGAAACTAGGTCTCTTCTTTACAGAGAATCGTGTTTAAGCTATGTTCAAGTGGTTATGAATCGTATATATCATATAACTCTGAGATGTCATGTTTCAAAGTTTGTTTACGTATTAATATTGATTTAAAATGCAATATTTAGAGAGAACCCATACTTAGGATTTGGGCAACTGAGTGGACAGGCCTGTGTAAAATGTGAAGCATTTCGGAAAATATTTGCATTAAACAGGTGGTCACATTGTTTTAATTGAGTCTAGCAGTGCATTATGCATACTTTTATTGCCATCGCTTTTTCCCAGTAAGTGTTTTGTTGGCTTCTCCAGTTTGCAAAAGTTCTCTGGTAAAAGGTGAGCTCTGTTTACAAATGGACTATAGCAAATTCACATGCTATAAAAGCGGGATAAAGAACTTCACTGCATTTTCCTATTGAATGTGCACTGATTGCTTTATATTGCACGAAAAGGAGGGCTTTTATTCTGGCCCCCATTCTAATGGGTTCCTTTTAAAGGGGGACCTTAGTTGAATGACTGGAATTGGGTGCAATACATCAACTACTACTACAAGAGGCTCAGAAATGGTACTTCTAGTTAATTGCCAATTTCTGGATGCTATTAACATATTTTCTCCAATTTGAAAGCTTTGAAACTGGATTCAGATTCCAATTGGGCTGTCAGAAGGACGAATATCGCACAGATGTGGGGGCTGAAACCTACATCTTGGTAATGACGCCGGGCAGGGCTTTCCCTGGAAGTAGAAAAGCAGAAATGAAAACACGTTTTTGAAGAAGCAATTAAGTCTTATATAATTAGTGATTACATTGTTGAGAAGCCCTGTGTGATTCATTTTGCACAGAGATTATGGACAGTATTCCTGTTTAATTAGCTCACTTAATGTATAACACAGCCCTTGATTACTCTAATGATGTTATTATAGACCTTTAATTGGCCAGACTTCTTGGAAGTTATAGAATATTACCAAATAAAAACATGGCATCAATGTTTAATGTATTTTTTTCCTAATGAAGCTTATAAAGAAGGCTGATCAATTTCATTGCAGTATATTTTATATTCTATATTCTGTATCAATTTTTATACTTATCCTAACTCCCTTGAAGGAAATGAACATTCATTGTAACTTTTAGCCTAAAAGGATGTGACAACTTCATGTTAAATTAAGTGAGGGAAAGTAATATTTTATTACAGTGTATTAAGAATTGCGGGGGTTGGCATAGAGGCTGTCCATTGAAGTAGAACGCTTCACAGCGGGACAAGTTTCACTCTGTAACTTAAGATATACCCATTAACGAGTAAATCACTACCCTGTTGCGAGGGCAATTTGGTTCCAATTGAAAAGTGCAAAACATTTAATTTAGGGGAAAGTTGGAGATTACAAGATGCTCTAAACCCAAGCCCGACAGACTGGGACCCCCAGCAGAGGGCTATATGAAATGTGCACCACTTCTTATTAGTTTCCTGGCTGTCTGAATCCATTTCATCATGACAGATAGGCCAGTTTCCTCACAGGTTCTAGGTTCTCTCCATGGGGCAGAGAGTTGAGTATCATTAATCTTGAAAATGTTTTAGAGTCCTCCCAGATGTCCCCAATGGAGTGCACCATGAAATAAAGTGTAAGATAAATAATTTTAATTCTTGGAACTAAATCAGGTTTGGTTTCTATTTAATATCTGATGATAAAAAGATAATGTGAACACATCTTCTTTGTGCGGGTACCTGACAACAAGACTGAATTTGATGTTTTGACCACAAAAATCTCCAAAGTATTGCTAATTTCAATGGTGCCAATAAAGAGTAGATTATATTTTGCAATGAATCAGGCTGCTGAAATGGACATGCCTTTGTGGATGGTCGGTTTCTGCAGGGAGCCCATCTCCACGTGCAACCTAATCTAGTTGCCTTTGTGCTCTGGGAAACTTTGTCAATTTCCAGTGTTTGTTTTCAGGCCCAGAGAAAGGGAATTGAAAAGCGGCCAAGAAATTGAAACCGACATGACGATCGGACTCCTCCTTGAAATGAAATTAGCACTGGTCGCTAATTGAGGCTGTACAAATATTCCCGCGTTTGATTAATTAATTTATCTTGGATCTGCAGATTTGTTCTGTGGGACCCACACCACCTTGGAAATGCTATCGTCTTTAAAGTTAGGCCCAACTTCCATTACAGCAATCTATTTCAATGGTTACTTGGCGAAACCAAATCCCCAAAATGGGATGACTAGTTGTGTGTTCAGACAATTACTCCAAGAAGATTGTAATTGACAGAGCTCATATACATCTTATAGAGTCTGAAAGTAAAGTCACGTTATATATATATATATATATATATATATATATATATATATATATATATATATATATATATATATAATTTGTTGAATTTATCTTTACCACATTAATATAAATGGTAATCATTCTATGAACTTCTTTCTGACCATTTCTTAATACTTGATTAGACATTAAGGTATTGTGACCATATATTGCAGACCTAAATGTAATTTTTATTATATATTGATCTATTTTTTATTATATATTGATCTAAAAATTATTTATTGTCACATAGGAAGGTACAAATGAAGCCACACTATTAGTTAGGGTATATTCAGTTGAGGGGAAGTGGAGTTAATCAAGCTCACAGCGATAAAGGGAGATGCTTGGATACTGGAGGCTTGACTCGTCAACCAAAATCCCAGAGCGCCACCTACATGTCACATGGCGTCTTGGGTGGTGTCGAATTAGATGTCGATAGCTGTGGATGAAACACTAATTGATCTCTGTATCGAGAAGCCCTACAAGCTGGCGTAATTAGGGCAATCTGATCTGTGTCTCTGATTAGAGGATCCAGCCTAATTGCCCATATTTTGATCTGCCCTCTTGATGTTCTGAAGCAGCCACGAACGTCCTTCATCATAATGTTAATCTTGACATCGGTGTGCTGCAAGGAGAGTGGTGTTGTCCGTGGCCAAATTGGGTCACCCGAGAAGCGACCTACTTCCGCCCGCCCTGGTGGGGCCAATCAGGACGCGTTCTCGGATCGAGGCTCGTGTGTAGCTGGCTATACTTCCGTTTCAATATAGGCTTACCCCATTAGCGACCATTAGCTAAATTTGATTTCCAAGCCGCGACACCAAAATTCCCGGATTGTTCTTTGATCCAATACACATAGTACTAGTACGTTAAAGCCCTCGGCTGAATCACTAAAACCTAATGTTTTTACTACAGGCACTGGACAATGGATCGTTAAAACATTCCTGTTTTAGTCACTCAGCTTATCGCGGACACGATCTCGATTATACAGACACGTAATTTAGTCAATCAGCAAGATGTGATATCTCAGACCTTTCCATTATATTAATCACGTGTCTGCCTTATTTTTGCCGGGTGTCAAAGACAGAAATTTAGATTGTTAGAATAAATCAGCGGTTTAATCATGTAATTGCTTGGTGGAAAGGCCAAGGCTAATAGACTGCACACATAAATATATAGCAGGTAATATTCTACACTTCCATTCGTGACTGACTCCCTTCACTGTGTGAGTCCTTGCCTTTGAAAGATATATTGTGTATCCTTCAAATTAATTAAAAGTCTACCGTTTCAAGTGGAATGATTGGGGTCCCGCTTAAATCTTGAATCGCTTGGTGTGGGATTTTTTCATGGCAATACAATATACTTATCATGTTCAGGGGGAAAGAGGTCCATCAATATTTCATCTCCGATCCCTATTAATTAAAAGTATTGTCATTTGCGTGTGTGTTTCTTGTTGCCGTTCTAATTAATTATCATTGATACTCGATGTTTTGCCTTTGTTTCATCAGATATTCTAAATACCTGTCTGTTTAATCAAGCTAGTTTTTCAATCGTTTGAGATCTTAATTAAAATGGTGCAGTGATTGTCTGTGATCAGAGACAGACGTTTGGCCTTCATATCGCAGTCTCGATATATTATATGTAGACTAATGAACAGATATAGAATATGTCTGAATTGATTTCAAAACGCACATCAACTTTGTCATTTAATCATATACCCATTTCACATTCAGAGCCTCACATTCATTCATCAATATCGCATAATATATCATGACAAATATGCATACCTTTGCTTATTGCAATTCCTGGGAATAAATCATATGTATTAGATCCTATGATTAATCCGGATCATAACATGTATTATTAGTATGATGTCTGTAAACCACAATACTCGGAATATGTATAATAGTTTGCAAACCCAGAGATAATTCTCACATCTCATGAGGGTTCTTTTCTGGCTTTTTGGTTCCTGATGTGTATATGAGACTTGACCCCAAAGTGACCGTGTAGTTTGGGTGTAACAGGTCAGACACAAGAACAAAGACGATCTATCATTACTCGGCTAGTAAGATACTCCAACATGGCATCTTCAACTTGTACATCATGTTTGACTAACTCTTTGTGTGCCACACAAAATCCAGCCAGCATTTTTTTTTCAATCAAAAGATTTAAAAAAAATATAACACCTTAGAAGTGTCTTAATGGAAAAAAATTATATATATATATATTTTTTCTCAATATTTTTATCATGTAGAAATAAGGAATTGTGTTGAAACGCGTTAAAGAATCTGACTTGGAATGCACAACCGCGTACTTGGGCGTTATAGATGAGAGAGCGGAGCGGACAAAGACACGGTGATGTTGGGAGGGGAGGTGCGGTGACAGAGGTATGTCCCGGGGCCTCGCGAGTCCCACACCTCGGCGTGGCAGGCCGGGGGGGGGAGACCTCCTCCAAACACAGCTGCCACAATCAAAGGTATACAGAGAGAGAGAGAGGTACCTGACCGCTCTGGCGTCGTCATCTCTCATCCGCGCCGGGCATTCATTCATAAGTACACGTCAAATGTCCACAAAACATCAAAGGAAAGAATATGAAAAAAACCCTGGACAGCTAGTGCTGTGAACTGTTGTAATTACCTACTTAACTATACCAAGCTTGTTTCATTTTGTTCATCTTGTTCTGTCATGTTATGTAAACTATGCTATAATCGTCCTTTGCTATGACATTTATTACAATAAACATGATTGATTTCCAAGGTGCCCTTGCTTATTACTCAGTCCGGCATTTTACCTATTTGATTTTTGGATTCAATTGGTTACATGCTATAACACATGGTTTTATATGAATACAATATCCACAAGCTTTGTATTGCTATAATAAATATATATATATAATAAATATATATATATATATATATATATATATATATATATATATATATATATATATATATATATATATATATATATATATATATATATATATATATATATATATATATATATATATATATATATATATATATATATATATATATATATATATATATATATATATATATATATAGCGTTTTGCTATATAGCAAACAAAGATAGTTTATGATATTATTGCATGACAAATACTTAAATACTTTAATAGTACACGCTCCTCACTTTTGAGGTATTTGTGCTATGTGTAATATTCAGACTTGTATATTCAGACTAATATTTGGTGAAGTGCTAATGGGTTGTGTCTATATTGTGTATTTGCAGGTTGTTCGGATCGTCGGGGACGTGTGCATCTTGTGGGCAGTCCATCCCAGCCTCGGAGTTCGTCATGAAAGCACAGGGCAATGTGTACCATTTGAACTGTTTTACATGCGTGGCCTGTAACAATAGACTTGTTCCCGGGGACAGGTATAGCATTGTCAATGGCAGTCTTATCTGCGAACATGACTACCCCAAAGTGATCAAAGGACACACACAGATACCTCTCAGAGCCAGCCACAAGGTGAGAATATTATCTCATTGAGACAAGCAGAACAAAATGGGAGCATCTCACAGAGACAGTCAATACGTGTGGGAACATCTCATAGAGACAACAAATTGTGTGTGACATCTCATAGAGATAGTCAATTGTGTATGACATCTCATAGAGACAGTCAAATGTGTTAGACCATCTCACAGAGACAGTCAGACATATTTGTGAACATCTTGTAAAGTCAACAATGGTGATTTAAAAGTTGAAATATATCATTCTGACATTTATTAAATGGGAGAGAGTAATGTTACATATAGACAGTTACCACTGTGCTAAATATCTCCCAGAGACAATTCCAGTATGGAAATTATAGTTAAAAAAGCATTCTGGAGTGTGGATTAAATCAGCGAGACAGTCATTATCAAGTTGATATTTCTCGTAGAAACAGTCATGAAGTTGGGGTATCTCACACCAACAAATGTAAAAATAAACATCTTGTTGTAACTAGCAACTTGTGAAAAAATATGAGAGAAAAACAATGATGACTAAATGGTGGCTATTTAATATTTCCCATAGATGATAATAAGCCATAAAGTATAATCAAGATCCATTGCTCATCATTGTGTGTATGTAAATATATATCTTACGAGAGGAGAAATTATTTGAACAACTAAAAAATAGCTCAGTGAAAGTCTGTGGGAATGATATTTTTTGCATATTTCTAAAAACATGACAAACTGTGAGTTATATTCTTTTGTTCCTTTGTGTTGATGTAAGTAGAAACAAATTGTTTTGATATGTAAAACAAGACAAACTATTCTCACTCTGGCATAAAATGTAAATTTGAGTAAAATATAAAAAATCATTTTTTTATTCCGATTATTAAATATAAGAGGATACATGGTACAAACTTAGACCTTAGAAGATATGAATCGAAGTTATTTATTGATATGCATTAAGTTCTGATAGAGTTGCTTTTTGAGGATCTTTGAAAATGATATTCCTATCGCAACACAGAACTTAACGTTTATCTTTTAGGGTTACACAGTATGTTTAAAGTATAAATTTGAAATTAACCTCTCTTGCCTCAGGACACAGGTCTATTGATATACTGCGTCCATCTCATTTAATCACCAAAACACTCGAATATGGGGCAAGTAAATTCCGAAAACTGGATTCAACATTTCAATACATTAAAATATATATAAATTCCCTGGGACAGCCACACCATTTTCAGTTTACTTCCAAATTAAGATAAATAAGATTTCCAGAAAAAATAACTATAATGGATATGCAGTGTTCATCATTTAAGTACTCATACGATTAGTTTTATTAAGAAAATATGAGGCTTAAACATGGTGTTTTGTCCTGCTTCAAGCAAAGTAATATGTTGCCATAGTTTGTGTATGTATATAATGCCTTTCAATCTGTACATATATTTGAGTATTCTACATCAGGACACTGCCTTTGTTGACTTATATTTGTTTGAAAAATGTTGTCTATTTATATATGAACAAAAAACACTCACGTTTACACATATTCATGAATTGTACAAAGTTAGTTTTATTATATTGTGTCAAAATAAACGTATCAAACATTCATAATTTATTCGCCTTTCTCATTTTGTTGGTTTTATTTCAAGAATTCATTCACAAAATAATGTCTTAGTATTGAGATTAGAAGGAACGAAATATTTTAATGTTGAGTTTATCACAGTGAAATATGATATTTGTATCAAATAAATTCTAAATCAGGATAAACATCTTTTGTATCTCTAAGGAATATAAATATTTATTAATGTAAAGGAGGAATATCGGTTTTCACCAGAACAATTGTTTGGTAACTTCTCAATCTTTATCCAAAACACTCCCATAGTCAGTTTAGTTCAATAAAGAATGGAAAACAACGGCTCAGATAGAAGTTTGCCTCCGAGTTCAATGACCCGTATTTGTCAATGAAAGACAGAGCATATTTAATTAGTACTCTGAAAGATAAAATAAACCATGACCTTGATTACCAACTGCTATTGACTTTTGATGGAGTGTGAAACAATTAATCAACGTCCTTGTCCCACTCAGGAATCGAACCTATTCCACAGGATCAGAAACATCTTACCACCGAGCCATGCTTTTATGTTGTTAAAATAATCTGTGGAAAATGAACCCCGTGTTCAATTAGGAGTGTCCCCACACATATGTATTGCTGCCTTTTAAAATGATATAACCACGTGACAAGTAATCATGTGACAAATTGATATTTCCATTGCTAATAAAGCTATTTGTCTTGAAATATTCTCCCGATCTCCCAATCTACTATCCACCTAGATTATAAAGTCAATGTGTCTCAAAACATATCCTTTTTTATGTTTATTTTAAATCCGAAATTGCAATCCATCCGTGTCAATCTATCAATCTAAAAATATGTACCAATTCATCCAATCACGCTATAAATCTAAATTAAATAGAAGAATGTGAGCTATTCAATCTGTAATCTCAATAAATTTGTCTGGGTTTTAGTATTTTTCGGAAATATAATATGACTGAATGCATACAAATAATAATGATATACAAATTGGCTTGGTGGGTCAGGAATCAATTAATCTATTGTTTATGATATGAACTACAAGATATGGCACTTTCCCACACATTATACAAGTTTATGCAAATCATGTTTCTTGGGTTTCTAAAAAAAATAAAGGCAAATGAAGTAAATGGTTGTGAGTTAAACCTCCTGTCCTGGCAAGCCCCACATTGTCTCACGCATACAGATGTACCACGCCCAGATGCACCGAAATGAAGATAACTTATCGGAAAACGTGAACCGGAAGTTACAAAATTAATTTACTTATCGTTTATATCACAAAATCAGTAATTCCAATGAATATATTGTGATAAGTGATAAATAATATCTTATGTGCATATTGGCAATTATATTATGAAATAAATTATGATTGACTCATAGATGAAAATACTTCTTTTGATTTTTTTATATAACATGAAAATGGACGCCACCAGCTATGGAATATCGTTGCTGCATAGTCAGTTGGTGCTACAGAAATGAGATGTTAAACGGGGAGTCGATTCGATGCGCAAAATATGAGTACAATTGCAATTCAGCAATTATTAAATTATCATTCATATATACGACTACAGATATTGTGATGAAAGTGCAGCTAGGAATTATGGGTAAAACATTGGAATAAATCTGCCGAATGACCCATATTAGTCAGGATAAATGTAGTATATGGTAAAGTACATGTTACCCTGACCTGAGTCTAATTTGAAATATGTGCCTATTTAGTGAGGAAATAGACGTCAGTGTGTTAGCAGTGTACATTACATCCAGCGGGAATTTGACATTAATAGCGTTTAATGCGTTTTAGTATTCATTATTCAATAGAGAAGAAGGCGGGTGTCGCCGGAAGTGGCCAAGAACAAATAGCGCTAATATTGGCCTGATTGTTCATTTGTTTATACTGCATAGTGCAGCCGGTGTTTGGTGGGCCTCCGCCATCCCCTGGCTGTTACGCCGCAGTCAATTCCCCCAGTTTTCCTCTCAACGTTTTCTCGGCGAATGCTTTTAATGCTTTCTGCTATGTATAATGCATTATGGCAAAGATGTGAATATGTCTGGCAAACGTTTAGGCGGATGTAACGGGAGTGATGCAGGGCTCTTAACTCGCCATGCATAAAGGCAAGCAGAATGCCCTAATGGCATCTTAATGAGACGGATAGCAGATTAGGGGCGCTTGTATCTAATGTACATTACTTACCTATAGAATAGCTTGATTAGTTTGTACAGGACTTTCCTGTATGGCATATTTCATAACACTCCACAGTGCATTAACAGTATGTTTGGCCCCCATACGGTACTTTGTCTTCCCACTTAAACTGTTTGCATACCACAGTCTGTGGTCATTAAGCCATTTATTATTAATATAAACAGATTGACTTCGAGTATTATTAAAACAGCAAAAATTTAACTGTTACTAAAAATACACAAAATTATTAATAAAAACAGCAATAAACTTAATTATTTTTGAAAATATTAAGAATTTAACGTTAAATTTTTTGAACTACGATTAAATTACAAATTTAAAACAGTAATATTAAACAATTGTTTTCAAATGAATGTACGCATTTAAAAGGCAAGATTTCAACTATGATTAAAAAACAAGATGAATTCAACAATAATTAAATACAAGATGAATTCCGCTATCAATTTCAATAAAAGTTTACTTTAGTTAATATGCAAACCATTTTTTTAGTGATTCATGTATTCGAAACTACATAATATCATAAAGTACTAATGTATTGTTTACTTTATGCTTTTCTGGTGGCATTTGTCTCATATTTTCTTCTTAGTACACATATTTCCACGAAATTGGGACACTACTGTCTTCTCCGATGAGATACAGTTATCGACTACGTGTGTGAGTGAGTGTGTATGTGTGTGTGTTTTGTTGTGTGAGTGTGTGCCACCAAAATGGTTGACAATCTTGTTTGTATTGTTGAAAGCATGGAGCAATCCATCATCAACGATATGGAATAGGAAGTGACACAAAGAGATCAAGTTTCTAATAACTGGCAAATACCTGGTCGAGCTACATAGATTTATATGGGATGAAAGCCCCCAAGATGTTATGCATTCTGTGTTTGGAGTGTTTCAATAGTGAAAATTATACTTCTAATTAGTACATTTTCAAATGCTGATTTGTATTTTAGAGAGGAACGTGATCAATCTATAAAATATATACTAATATAATGGATATTAATGCATTCAGTCATCCATCATCAACGATATGAAATAGGAACTGTTCAGGTTTCTAATAACTGTGGCATATACCTGCTGGAACTACATAGATTTATATGGGGTGAAAGCCCATGAGATACATTGTCATATATTGTGTGTTTGGAGTGTTCCAATAGGAGGATACTATACTTCTAATAGGCAGATTTTTAAATGCTGATTTGTACATGCCTGTTCGAGTGAAACATGATGAATTTATGCCATATATACTAATATAATGAATATCTATGCATTAATTCATGAAATACATTAATTCACATGATACACAATTATTATTATTGACACATTCTTTGTCACAAAACAATGCATAAATTGCCAATCATTCATTTTTTGGAAAATTTACATGACGTAAATTTTTTTTAAAGGAAAGTCTTTAATAGGAACCACGTGGGAAATTGAAAGAATTGAATGGGGCATGGTCGCAAGTGCATTCGCACATATTGTGAGAGCACTGAAAACATGGCGGCCGTAAGTTGGTCGAGACATGCCTCACATCTCTTAAGGGCCCAATACGTGATGTACAGTGATATATGAATAATGTGTAATATCTTACATATGAAATCTTAAAGAAAAAGGTTGGAATATATCACAGCCTAATTCTACTGATGTAACAGTATGTCAAATGGTGATCTTCATGATCATGAACTCATATGTTTTATCATTGTATCTTGAGTCAAGCTGTTGAGATGTCTAATTACACTTTTACACTCAAAGAAAGAAATTCTCCAATCATGATGTGCGCGATGTATGCTCACCACACCATGAGATAATAAAACATATGTTTACAACATTGGGTTAGCGTACCACATAACTCAGGCCGAAGGCCAACTCGTAAATGTGGAATTACACTTTGACATGTTTATTTCATACAGTGTGCAGTAATGCCATTCAAGTATAGGAGGATATTTTGATGATTGCATGGAAAATGTGAATTGTGGTCCATTGTAAGCCATATTTCATTACACATTATAAAAATAAATTTCTGACGGCAACTAATGAAATTAAAGGTTTATGTTTGGAAATACACACTTTGACCATAATAGGCCTGCTTTGTTAGTATAATGCGCTTTATACATATATTATGTAAATATGCAATAAATCACATCCAAAGACCAAACATACAGTTCTTTATAATGATACAGGATGGTCTTGACCCCACTTTGGATAAATATGATAAATAGCAACAGCTGTGAAAATTTCACCTGCTATGCTTGGCTTAATTTAAAGTAGAATATTCCTGGCCCCGTCGTTCCAATTTGTTGTTAGACTGGTTTTGCTGGACATTTATATGAAGGTGTTTCTAAACAATGGGTACATAAATAAGTACAGTCATATAAAATACAGTCATATTATTAGCTAGAAATGTTTGTATAATTTTATCATTGTTCTTGATGTTCACTTCAAGTTCTCATGTTTTTATATTTTTCATGAAATTGATATTCAGATATATAAATAAAAGATCAAGATATGTTAATTATCTGAAATGTATAGTTAAATATGTTATAACATTAATTGATTCAGAATCAAATAGAAATATTAACCAGGATGATATACACTTTAATGTATGCTTTAATTTCTAACAGTTTGAGTGTTTTATCACACGTTTATATAACAAGTGTATTGGGTTTTGCTATGTGATCTTGTCATTTGTCCTTTGCCCTCAGCCATACCTGCATGCCCTGGGGCCATGGACCAGCTGTTCTACTCAGGACAATGCTTTTTATATGTTTGCTTTCTAGATACACAAAGATAATGTCTGATTTTCACACTCTATAAATAGGAGGCAAGGAGAAAAAAAGCTATGATACACGAGCGACCACACATCCTTTCTGCTAGCATATATAGGATTGGGGCAAAATAACTGTTACATTTCTTCTTGAGATAGTAAATTTCAAGAGAACGGCCTTTGTTTTTTTTACATATAAAATGGTTTAAGCATAGTCGGTCCACAGATCTTTCTCAAGTTTGCCATGGTATATGTACAAAACATGGACAGATTGGAGAATTGTGAACTGGTTTTCAAGGGGCACGTTTCATTCTTTACTTTCCCTTGACCGCATTAGCTTGAGGTGAGTGGTGTTGGATTTCCGAAGGCCTGAAACTCGCCCACCCATGCTTATTTCTAAACCATGTAAATTGCAGGTGATTTAGGCTACACGTGTACTTTGACAAATGTGCTATTATTCGGCTCAATTGTTCCGTATATTGGACAAAAGTGAAACATAATCACTGCAAATTAACTCCAGAAAGGACTTTAATTGGACATAGTTTATTTTTTTGTGAGCTCACGTACAAGGTTTTAAATTCCAAAGAGTCGTGGTGGCTTGCACTTTAGACACTATCATGTTAAATCTACACATCAAGTAATGCCAAGGTCAATGAATTTACATCGTGGGAACAAACACATATTTTGGGTCACTTTTAATAAGCTAACATTAGTGTTTCACATGTTAACTTTCTTTCATACACCACTGGAGATAAACAAAAAAGCTGGAACTACAACAAAATACCCAGAAAGGATGAACAAAGGTAGACGGCCGGGGCATTTTTTTCTGAGGTCAAAACTGCAATAGCTCTCATTGCCTGATGCATTTGCGTATTACAAGCAGCTGTTTAAAAGCTTTATACGAACCAGTCTGCTGGGCGCACACTACACCGACTATCCCAACAAATGCGAAGAATGAAAGCAATTAGGATAAAAGTCTATACGTGTTTCCATTAATCTTAACGCGAATTAGCTTCGAAATATTACACCTAATGGTCGATGTTCGACTACATAACATCTGAAAAATGTCACCTGCGCCAAATAACATATGCAAAGCCAATTTAAATTCGGAACAAATCAATGAAATTCGTCCATTAAATCCAAGACTTTTCTCCTCCCCATTAAAAGGTATTAATTAACCATTTCTATGCGATGTGTTGGCAGACATTTGAAGGTGGATCAGATATCAACAACTAGAAACAGGAAACATGAGTTCAAAGACTATGAATGTACATGATAGTTTATATCTCTCTTATTGTCTTCAACTTTTGTTTTTTCCTTATATCATAAATGTTATTACCACGAGGGGAGACGTAAAAGTATCATAAAAATCTATGACATGGTGATTGAGAACTTGGAATGATTTCGAAATGCGCAGTAAAAAGGCTATCTTTGGTCACAAAGCATGGCCATTTCACTTAAATGGTGCGCTTTTCTATGAACAGTTTTGGAATAGGCAAGAGGTCTGGCCATTTTGTGCTTTGTTCTTTATTGAATCATAATGGGATGACCTTTCCATTACTGTAACAAGACCTTGATAACGTTATATGAATGGTCAGAAAAACAACATCATCTGCGCCGAGCAGATTAATCAAATAGATGATGTGTTCCAAAGCGGGACTCCAAAGTTTTATTTGTCCATTTCAATTATGATTTTTATTGATCAAACAGAACTTTTTTTAAACATTAAAGGGCTCTGTTTGTGCCAACATATTCGAGCTCATTTAAAACTCTAGTTAGGTTTCCAGCGGGGTAATGAAATCTTTTGTTGGGTCCATTGCAACACAAAGCCCCATTTAATTCAGATTAACTGACCTATTATTACAGTGCTCCACACAAAGACAGCTTTACTGATAGGAATCCTCTTTAAAAATACATCAACAATCTCTTAAGTAGCGAAACCAATATTGATATAAATCATTTGAAAATAAGCCTTGTCGTGATGGTGAAATTAATAAATAGACAAATGGTGTCCCTTTTTCCCCCCTTACCAAATTCTCAGAAGTAATAAAATGATGCCATTAAGCTTGAGTCTCCATCAAGTTAATGATAAAAGATATGAATTATGGACCTTAATTAACATTAACCTGAGTTAGAAATAAACACAATTAACCTATGCTAGACGCGGGGCAAAGCAGGAGCTTCAACATCTGTCAGTTTCCCATACAGTATTTCAACATCCAATCAAAGTGATGTTCCGCGATTTTGTCTTTAGATTTTGCAAAGGCTTATCCCGTTCCATCCGGGTTCTGCCAGTCTAGCTTTGCTTACAGCTATGCCTTGTTCTTGAGTGAAGTTAGGTCTTCCTAAAATCTTGCCCAAATAAAGTAAAAAGGGACAAAGCTTTTTAAGTTCTTGCCAGAATAAAAATGTGCATGTATAATCTCCCTGTGATGGTGGGTCTGTGATTACAGCGCTGGAGGGTATATACGAGAGCCAGATATGCTGCCGTCCATCACATTTCTCCTCCACATTTGCATAATGTGGCTAAATGAGTGAAATTAACACAAATGCCCCTCGATGTAAACACAATAAACGGCGAATCTTTTGTGTAACACTTCACAACGCCTCTTCACGTTGATTTCATCACGTCAATTCCACTCCCCAAGTGTATTACAAATGTAGCTTTCCCTTTAAGTATCCGCCCATCCTGAACTCACTTCCCGGGCTCTTCCTCCCAGGCGATATATTTGCATAATAATATCAACCTGCAAATGACATACGCTATTGTAAATTTCTTGTGAACTGAGTCGATACATTTCCTGATAAAGTTGCACCGCCGAAAGTTTCCCTCGGGGAAATCTCCGCTTGTCAATATGCTCTAAGATGTTGTTTCCCTATCTTATCTTTTTAAGTAGAAGCCAGCCTAAGTAGTTTCATGGGCAATTTGGGCCCAATCTCTCGTGTATGCCAATTAATTCTGTCAAATTAGTTAAGCTCATATGCATTTTCTTTAATCATCTACAATTTGTGCTGAAATATCACTTGGAATTTGTAATTTCAAAGCACGGCTGCGTTTTATCAGTAGGTTTATTCTCGTTTTGCATTGAGTTTCTTTTTTATTATCGCTTTCTACTTTTTGTGTCTCGCATAACATATATATGATTCAATCAATCTATCAGTCAAAACATTTCCCTAAATGCATTGACGTTGATATACATTGATTTGACAGAATACGATATTGAGTCCCAATTGCTTTCTTCATTTTGCAGCTTTATTCAAACATCCAATTTATATTGTTACTTAATTAATAGGAGTGGCAATCTGTGCCGCGGCATTATTTTCCCCCATCTTATCTTTTCTGTCCACTTGCCTGTCGCCATTTTTATTTCATTTATTCATTTGTTCCTATTTGCTCGAATCCCGCTAGATATTAATTAGAGAGCACTCGTGGTTGATTGATTGCGTAAACCCGCTGGGTCACGTGACACCGAAATCAAGATGGCGGCATGTTGTTTTCATGAACAACACGTGGGGCAAAGGCTACAACCCCTTAGTTCAGAAATATACATCATATTCCCTATGTACACGAACTTGGGGGATAAAATATAGAAATGTCTTCATGTAAAAACCCATCTGTACATCACCAGAGATGACAAAGACGGATGGGGAAATGTTTTCTTTCTGCTGCATGAGAATTTATTGGTCGATTTCTTTAAGACCCCTCATGATGAATATGGTTAGAGGTTAGCAGAAATGGATCACTAGACGTAAAACCCTGCCAACAGCATAGCACAGGGACTGGTTTTGTTTCTCATTTTAGCATAATTATTTAATTTCACCTCCTGGCCCTGTATTTAGATGGTTCACGATATATAATGCTTGAATGATGAATGAATGGTCACAGAAATTTGCTCACCACATACAATGTATTAGTATTTTATTTGGATTACAATATCGTGAGTGACATCGATAAGATAATCCTTATCCTAAACTGACCTTAATAACAATTGGGATGACCTATTTTACAGTATTAGCATTGTTAATATAATTGTGCATTGTATCATAAGCTGTGAGCCTGAGGGTCTACTTTAAGTTTACTTACATGACATACAACAGAGACTCCCGGGCTTGTTATCTTTTTATTTTTTTGTTTAAATAAGTGGTGACACTATAAACCCCTTGTCTTTTTGGATATTTTTTTTTATCACAATGCACGGATAATATCATCATTCCAATCAAGTCATTGTTTAAACAATGATGTTGTTGTCCTTTCGGATACATACAGTTAATTGAACCCCAGGTGAAATGAAGTATTTCTCGTTCAATTAAGATATAGATTAAGCCACATCATTGAAATGAAAATCCGCATAATTAAAATGACAGGTTTCACAATAAAATGAGTGGCAGGGGTGGTGTTGTCCTTCGCGACTCAGAGATGGCTTTAAATATATTTGCTATGTCACGTCTTTCATTTATGAAGTTAGAGCCAGTGCAGTAATGAAACACCCTGTTCTGTGACACTGCAATCTGACATTACAACTTGGTTATGGAAGTAAAATGACAAGAAAAGAATTATCTTGTGGGCAATATGGTCACATGGGTAATAGGTGCATGTTTCCCGGGGTAAACCATGCCCCCCTGTGCATTGGGGGGTTTGCTATCAGGTGGAGAGAAAGACAAGGAGAGAACTTGTCCCAGTGCCGCTTTAAAAGCTTTTAAATTACTCTACAAGCGAGAGCAGCTCTATCCGTTGTTCAATTTCAAATTCCATTTCACTCCGGACACTGATAATGTAAGAAAATTGCCACAGAATATGGGCTACATGTGCCTCAGTTAACAGTCAATTTCCCAGAACATCAATATTTCCAGCCTGTGATGATTAAATTATACATCAATTGAAAATTGCCTCCGAGTACTTCTCGCATTTACAAACAATTGAAGAAAAGCGATAATTGAATCTATCCAATTTCGTCTTGCTCGGGGTGAAATGGTTCATAACAGTGAAACCTATTTGCGTTGATGTCAATTTCAGGAATTCAAGAGCGTCCAGATGCAACAGACTCAATCCCCAGCGCATCCCCCTCTTTTCTATCATCCAGATTACATTAAGTTTTCAATTTTAGATCAAGTTGATTTCTATCATCGTGAGCAAATTGCAATTTGCAGGATAAGGGAAGATGAAACATGGTAAACTGGAGCGGTATAGGAAAGAAAAGGATGGATTGAGAGATGGGGATGGGGAGTGGGGTGGTCGGGGGGGGGGGGGGGGGGCAGCCTGCAGCGGCACTAGGTGTCAGGCCTGTCTGTCGATGGCGAGGGAGGGGCCCTGAGCTGTAATTGCGTTCCGTGAAGAGACCATAGCCAGATTACAGTGAGAAATATTAAATCGACACCGGACGTTGAGAGATTAGGAGGCAAATCCAGAGTGTCAGACAAATTTGGGACTGTCTCGTCATCGCCTTGTGGCAGTACAAACTCGATTTGCCGCGCCAAAGGTGGGATTGCCGATCGCAAAAGACACCTTTCCTAGTTCATTTCATCGGCATTATTTGTGTTCCGGTGAGAGGGAGGTAGCGCAAACCATGGGTCGGGACCTCGGCTTTTCATGCTGAACCAGCGCTTGTTTAGCTCTATACACCTGGGTGCCCTAAGTATCTCCTCTTAGTAAAGACACTCACTTGTTTTCATGCCCTCTCAAATATACTTAATGCCGTTTTTGATGAAGGTCTGATTGACTATGAAGTGTTCTCAGTTCACACCTAAGCCTGTGCCCGATGACACCCACCATTTGACTTGTCCCCTATCTCCCCGGCTCACTGGCTTTTTGTTGCGAGACAAAGCCGGAAGGAGACCAGTCTAAATTATTTCTTGATTCCCATCATTCCGATCGATTTCCTTCTACAAGTCTTTAAGGTGTGGCTTAGGTGAGAGAGCCTTTGGATTTATAAGGTCTAAATCTCGCGAGAGTTTGCAAACTAACGAGAAAAGTTTTGTTTGTAATGACCAAAAGGTCTTTTCTTAAGCATTTGGATCTGGCACAAAACTCTTAATTACAAAATAATAGGAACAAGATCTTTAGCAAGTAAAACAAATGGATTGGAATTGAAATTAATGAAAATAGATGCACCACTTTGGATCCTGGAGGTCAAATGCCATATAATCTGAAACCGATTCCAACCATAACTCATGTGGGTCTTGCATTAGAAAGTGTCTATTTTTTGCAGGAGAGAAAGGAGAAGTGATGAAAGCATGAATACCTTGTGCCTTACATGTCTTTCTCATGTAACCTAATCAAAACTCCCCAATTATCACTCATCGATGATTGGCAAAATTTGTGACATGACGAGAGCAGACGCTAATGGAGGCAAAGATCTAAAGAAATGAGATGATGCAATCGACAAAGCCATGATTGAAAGATGCAAACGAAGCAAATCTCCTCAAATAAGAGTTCATTTTGGCAATTCAACCAGAAATAAAAGTGTTCATGGGGTAAATTGAGGCAAGACCAAAGTGAATGGAAATCATTTTAACAATGCCTCTGGCACAGACCCGCTTATTGGATGCTTGATTTGAAGATTGAGCCTGGATGTTAATGACATTTTCTGTGTATCAGGGCCTTGTCACGCACTACCAGATACCTCAAATGATTTTATAAGACTGTTGTTATTCAGACTAATGAACTAATTCATTCAATTTATCCTGTGTTCGGGAGGAATAAAGAGGCATAAAAAGAAACTTCATCTCAGAAATCAATGCATATCAAGTGAAAATACTATATGTAGAATTAGATTCAAACAGATGTAAAGCAGCATTGTTGCATTTATGTTCTTCTCCAGAAATACATTGAGCAGAGATGCATATTGACAGCTTTGGATCCAAAACAAAACACCCGATGAATGCCACGATCTATGAGTACTTCCGCTGACTGGTATCACATTGTATGGTGATGCATAGGTTTACACTTCACAGACACACAGACAGATACAGACACACAGACAGATACAGACACACAGACGGATACAGACACACAGACAGATACAGACACACAGACAGATACATACAATTTGCTATAATCTAACCTCCCTCATACCCATAACTTGCTATTAATGAAGTCTGCATGGTGAAATAGAACCATATTAAAGTTATATTTTGGAAAAGTTCAATTGAAGAGAACTGTGGAACATACAGAGAAGATATTTTAATCATGATTAAATTGAAAACAATTTGCTGAGGTTGACGATGTAGATATTGTATAACTATGAGGATGACAGGCAGAAGACTAGTTCAACACTGCACATCCAATTCAGACCGAGTCAGTGGACTAAATCCCCTATTCCGACCCAGATTAGCAATATAGTTTTACCAGAGAAACGCGTGGATTAGGCGATAATAGGGAACTTAGCAAATCCTGGCCAGTGGAATGAAACAAGGGTGCCCCATTATGCCCCGGTGTTGGCTAATTGTAAAAAGGGATTTCCTCTTGTCTCGGATATCGAATTTGAAAATAATCCATGCGACGAAGCTGATAATCCACAGATAATAGAATATTAGCAAGCGGACCAGCAAATAGTACACGTTTGGTGAGGGATAAGTTTGCCTTGCTAAAGCTTGCTAGAACAGGCGGCCCGGACCATCTGAATAGGCTGTCGATAATTGTGACTTTATAGGTCATAAATTACTATTTTTGATATGTGGACCAGGTCCTGCTGATGAAATATGGGATTATCTTGGATTGAGTTTGCTTAATCTCCAAGAATGGCTATTGTAGAAGCAATGGATGATCCAATTTGCACTTGTGATAGGATTATTGAAACAATGTAGAGAGATTATCTCCAAATAGAAAGCGAGGCTTCTAATTAGAAAGGAAGGGAGGCAGTTTCTCCTGATGAGATAAGTAGACATCTAATCGGCTGTTTTTATTGGTTCCCAACAATGTAATCTACAAACACAGAAAACAAGCTCCAACTAAAGTGCCCCCAAATTTCCTGCTCCCCACAGGGGTTAATTATTGAAAAAGAACTTTTATGTTTTAGACTGATTGGACACGGTTGTTCTTAATTAGACCGGTTGGTATTGTGTCAGATGAAGTCACCAGTTGTACCCCTGAGTAGAATCTACATTGTGGAAGTGTGAAAGGCAGATAACTCGGTAACTAATAGTGCACTAGGCACGTGGGACCAATTTCCACGGAACACTTTTTGCCATTATTTACTTTTAAAGATTCTCATTTTTCAACTTAGAAAGATATGGAACTTGGCGCAAACTGGGCTCCAAGGTTGTTGACACTATTGTATATTATAAGTTTTTAAGTGGCTCATAAATCTGGGCTGAATGCCCAGTAAGAAATAAACACCTACTAGACTATTTCAGTGTATGTAAGAACAAACCAGAGTATTTAGCATACTTCCCAGAATAACAAGACTATGTAATCAAATTGATGTTTTAACATGTTTGTTTTTAACATGTTTGTTCCACAGATCAGATCATGTGAGGTACCAAAATGTCATTTTCATCACCCATGTAGAAGGAATAGCTTACACAATATAATGAGATATTCCAGACTGTGTGGCACCTTATAAGAAGTCTTAGTTGCAGAAAGCACTACCCTAAGCTGTCTGGGCAGAGGCCATCCATAAAATAATAAAAGAATATATTAATTGTTTTAATCAACTCTAATCTATTCTAATCTATTCCAAACTATGTTAATCTAATCTGTTCAATTATCTAACCTAATATATTCTGTCGTAATCTATTCTATACTACTCTATTCTACTCTATTTTAATTTATTTCAATCTAATCTATTCTAATGTAACCTAATTTTATTTTAAATTTAATCTATTCCTAATTATTCTTATCTAATCTAATCTATTCCAATCCATTTCAATCTATTCCTACCTAATCTAATCTAATCCATTTTCATATTTGTCTAATCCATTTCAATCTTATCCTTTTCAATCTAATTTAATCTAATCTAATCTAATATATTATAATCTATTCTAATTTATTCTATTCTGTTCTCATCTCATCTATTCTGAATTATTCTATTTGGACGAGTTTAGAACTTTCTATCTTATCTCTATTTCTGTATTCGTTGTTGAGATATGGGCAAAAACATATTATGACTAATCTTCTTGTGAATATTCACCCTGAGAAAATACTGTCATTTGACACCAGGTGGTGCGTGCATCTTTGCTATTGGGGTTCTCTTGAGAATAGCAGCATATGCCACTTAAGTGATTTCCTAACGGGAGGCATATTTCGATGAAAAATTGGCTTGTAGGGCTTGTCTTTAGTACAGAAATACTCATCTCATCATGAAGGTGTCACAATATGGGAATTGTTCGTTAATATAGTCTAAAGTGGTCGTATTTTATTCATTTAAAGTTGGTGTCTTATCCTAAAAAGAGCCCATCATATGAAGGGTCACTTTTCACAAGTGAGAATTGAAGAATCAAATGATTTTCTACGAGTATTACTTTACACTAACTCGAAGTCAACTTCTAAATATGTAATCCATTATCGAAGAACCAATAAGAAAGTTGCATGGCGAATTTGTTTTGTCTTATGACATGACCTTAACAATAAAGTTTACCATTTATATTTTGATCAAGATGATATCGTGTCATGTTATGTTAGGTATTTAATTTACCTCCTTTGTCAATAATGACCGGGAAATGATAAAAATCAAAGCAGACCACAAAATGGACAAAAAATCTTTCGTTTCACTACTCTTGTCATCCTAAGAATAATATATAATATAATATTGTGTAAACCGTATTTCAAATAATTTGAGATGCCGATCACTTGACTAGGTAGCAAATGTTACACACATGGTTATGAAGATCACTTGACCAGGTGGTAAATGCCACACACATGGCTATGAAGATCACTTGACCAGGTGGTAAATGCCACACACATGGCTATGAAGATCACTTGACCAGGTGGTAAATGTCACATACTTGGCTATGAAGATCACTTGACCAGGTGGTAAATGTCACATACTTGGCTATGAAGATCACTTGACCAGGTGGTAAATGTCACATACTTGGCTATGAAGATCACTTGACCAGGTGGTAAATGTCACATACTTGGCTATGAAGATCACTTGACCAGGTGGTAAATGCCACACACATGGTTATGAAGATAACTTGACCAGGTGGTAAATGCCACACACATGGCTATGAAGATCACTTGACCAGGTGGTAAATGTCACATACTTGGCTATGAAGATCACTTGACCAGGTGGTAAATGCCACACACATGGCTATGAAGATCACTTGACCAGGTGGTAAATGCCACACACATGGCTATGAAGATCACTTGACCAGGTGGTAAATGTCACATACTTGGCTATGAAGATCACTTGACCAGGTGGTAAATGCCACACACATGGTTATGAAGATCACTTGACCAGGTGGTAAATGCCACACACATGGCTATGAAGATCACTTGACCAGGTGGTAAATGTCACATACTTGGCTATGAAGATCACTTGACCAGGTGGTAAATGCCACACACATGGCTATGAAGATCACTTGACCAGGTGGTAAATGCCACACACATGGCTATGAAGATCACTTGACCAGGTGGTAAATGTCACATACTTGGCTATGAAGATCACTTGACCAGGTGGTAAATGCCACACACATGGCTATGAAGATCACTTGACCAGGTGGTAAATGCCACACACATGGCTATGAAGATCACTTGACCAGGTGGTAAATGCCACACACATGGCTATGAAGATCACTTGACCAGGTGGTAAATGCCACACACATGGCTATGAATATTAATCGATAAAGTGGTAAATGACCTGATCAGGAGGTAAGTACAACATGTATGTATATATATAGATATATATATATATATATATATATATATATATATATATATATAATATGATCAGATGGTAAATCCTGCATACAGTTGTATACCAGGTTCAGGCTCTATCAATGAGACAAAATGCATAACTGATTTCAAGATTTGCATGGGTATTCGATTGCATAATCATATAAATCAGATCCACACTGAAAATGATTCTTTTGTTTGTCTCAACCGATCAGAATGCTACCGTTTCGCCTTTTTATTGAGGCAGTTCGGTTTGTATGACTTGTCAGAATGTTGACACTTTGGTCTGTTCAGACAGTTTGACATTTGAAGCCACAACAATGATCAGTAGGCACCTGGGTTATCGGGAGCATGAAAGAAGGCAATTGATCTGTGTTGCTAACATCGTGTTTATTACATTGGTGCTGTCAGTTTCAGTTACCTCTGCCTGCCTCCCACTGGGCTGGAGAGGCCTTTGATACACCGCTTCTATTGATTGATGGCATCTACTTCAGTCTCTGAAATCTGCATATGTGATGTTCATTTCTGCATACAATCGACCAAGGTGAAAGAGACACTACCTTTTGATGACATATTATGTGTCTTGAAACGCTTTCTGGTATTGTGACTTACTGCAGTAACACACCTTTTGTAGCTCTTCCCTCAATTTTTGACCAATAAAACATTGATCAACTCTTTTTGTTTAATTCTCTTTGGTATTTGTGTTTAAATAGTAGTAGAGAGAAGGGGACAAAGAGTACGAGGGCTTTTTGTGCATTAGCGCATCAATTCTGTTTAATTTGTGATGGACAGAGTGCAGATTAGAATGGCACAAAGCAAAAGATTTCCTTTGCATTAGAAACATCTGATGTATTGACTTGTACATCATGAAAGCCGGAGGGGGAAATTGACATAGTGAGCTACCACACAACCAACTTGAAAGTGACATCCTCAATGAAATTATCATGGCGTCTGTATGCTATTTGTCAGTGGGCAGACAGTGGTTCCAATACGGCATCTATTTGTGCCTTGCAGCTTGTCTGCTTCCCTAACTTTTCCCCATCACGAGACGCCCTTAATTTCTCTAATTCTCCCAATGTAGTTGATCACCGAGAAAGTCATTTTCGCCATCCGTAATGCGCGTGTGTGGCACTGCTGTAATGAAATTAAAATACGCTTCGTCTTTGGACGGAATCAAATTTGACGTCCATTTCCTAGGGTCTGGTTTCTAATAGATGTCGTGTTTGCAAAATTACTTTTAGCACATGGCGGCACAGTGGAGCAAAACAAAGGGGCATATGTTGGGAGGGGGGAGACCTGAGTGAACACAATTGATTTCCAATGTAGATGAGCTAAGTGCATTTTGATCCCACCATCTGTAAATTAAGCATCCCCCTCCTACTCTGATCCTATCTGCATCCACACATTACCAAGGCACACGTGGAGGCAAGACCTTAAGTATAGATTAGACATTCATTTATTTAAGGGACCTGTGTTTAATAATATAATTACTCTTTTCAAACCATAAAAACATGGGCTTAAGATCATATTACTTGTTCATATAATATATAAAGCCTAAATTATTCACTAACTTTAGTGGCATTACTCAGGGAGAAAAATAGTCGGATTTGGAGCTCCTTGACAACAAAGGGTGGTTAATCAAGATATTCATTCATTTAGTTATTTGTCAAAATGTCAATGTTGTGTGCTGTTATAACTATTGCTATTTACCTGTGAATGGGAAAAATCTAGTAACAAATTAGAAAATACACAACATTTATTCCTATGAAGACTACAAGCGTAGCAAAAATGAAATGATTTTTTTAGGGGAATCTATTTTATTATTTAACATTTTAACTACCTTCTTCTCTACAAATATCTGAATAATCGCAATGAAATGAACCAAAATAAATAAAATAAAATAAACTTATGGCCTTCATATTTTTAGTGCATTCAAATCTTAAGCTTGGCTGTCAGTATCATAAAATAACATGCATGTGAATGCATTCGCCTCTTTGCATGTTTTAATCTCCCAGGCTAGTTAGATACCATAGACTTTCTCTCCAATATTAAATATTTTCCTTTAAAGGAATAGCACGCCTTGTCTCCGATGACAGGAAGTGTCCTAATATGCAACACATAGGAAACAATGCGTGACACTCATGACTTCCCAAAGTTTGACAAAAGTAGTTACAGTGGAGAACTTAATGGAATAAGTGCTTTACTTGTGTTGTCATAGGAAGGGTGAGCCCTCTCCATTAATGAGCTTAGATGTCAATAGAGATGGAGAATTCAGTCTAGTTGGCTGGGTATGTATGGTGGACTGTCATCACATGACGGGAATATCGTCCTGAAAACGTGACAACAACATGTATTCAAAATTAGAAATCTGAATTTTACAAGTGCAATCATGAATAGATTTGCTATCTTTTTACATTTCTAAATAGTATATGGTGTAATTTAAGTTACAATCACACAGGTTTAAATGTCTCACATTATTAATACTTATTAGTTAATGGCAATATTTATTACAAATGAATTATACATTCTGTTCAAAAATATGTTAAATAATACCACTCTTTATCAGGATAGTTTGTCAAATAGAAGAAAAAGTCGGATATTCAACATGGAAACATATACATGTATATGAGTAAAACGTGCTTATTTTACATCAAATATCGACCTAGAGAACATGTTTAATCGCCCTCAGGTGTGAGTGGATGGGGGTTGCTGTCTGTTTGGCACAACTATGTGTGAGATAATTCCCTTGTATTAGGTGGCAGGTAGTTATGATATCATATTGCAAGCATCAACAATTGTTTCCCAGCCATGATTCATATTCATCCCTCATAAAGATTCTATTACCCTGGATAATTTGTGAAGGAAAATATGGTCCCTATTTACTATTATAGCATTTCCTGGTAAAACCAGCTCCATAACTACAGCTTTTTCAGAACTGTCAAGACGAGAACATCGTATCATGTTCATCTTCACAGTACAACACGTTAATGTCATTAATATGATCACAACATAACTTTGTTTTAATGTCATTGTCTATGAGGTAACACATTCATATCCAGGAGACAATTTTTTCAGGAGCGTGTTTCACGACACTAATTTGTATATGACACCTAAAATTTGCATCATAAACAACCGCGTTTTTAATTACTTCAAGTAATTTTGAAAATAATATTACTTCATTTTTTTCTTTTCAGGTTTGCTGAGGGACATTAAGCAACTGCACCAGAACAATGGACCTATCTTTTTACTGACATAGACTGTAATTTTATATAATTTAATGAGATGCATAGAAGATTGACTTTTTCCAAATGCAACAGATCACACTTCGAATGTACAGTTTCCGGTAAAGCTGATTGCAACTGCCCGGATGTCACCTGTCAAGGTCTGGACAAGCGCGGAAGAAATATAACGCTATGCTACGTTCTGGACAACTACAAATGACAAGCTAATTAGAATATTTGAGAAAGAAGAAATCCGCTTTGGTGTGTTTAACCAAAGGGAACTGGCAGTTACGTGTGTGGATACAGAAACAGAACTGCAGAAAAGTCCCACTGAACGATGCAGTGTGTAGATTCCGACCTCATAGGCATCCGCCGGGAGAGAAACAGACGCGATTGTGTTAATTTCACGGCTAAAGCACAGAAATTGATCATGGAAGCCTCACACGAAGTTTACACATCCCCCTCCGTGACCTCTACACTTGCTAGAATTTCTAATTTCAAAGACATACCGGTGTTGTGTTTGGGAGAAAACGCGTGAACTTTGCAGAAATTAATTAGCTCCCTGCTCCCAGTACTTTGAAATGTGACATTCTCGCGCAGAATGTTCTGCAACTGACACGAACTGCATGTGTCTATAACGAAATAGCACAACTCTCGGCTTTGATATCAACCTCCGTATATTGCTCTGTACGCCGTATTATTTTACCCACAAACAAACATATTAGAAAATCTCATGTTTGTGAAATAGTATTTTACGAGCATATTTTCTCTGCAGAGGTGTGATTCAAAGTACATCATGGCATATATACAGTAACAGAAAAGATGTAATTCAATGAGAAATTCCGATAATAAGGTTTCTTTCTCTTTTGAACAGACCCAGCAAGTTGCATGTGTGGAAATCTGTATTTGCCAAATAAAAAACCCGTCGCTGAGACTATAGTGAAATTATTCTATGAAAGTAATTAGGAGAATAATAAAAGGTTTGTGGAGCGGGAACACGCACGTGGAACCTAATTCATCAGAGTCTGTGTATAGCACCGCCTTCACTGCAATATTTCTTCGTGAATTTTTCATAACTAATGTTACCACTGAGAGTTTTATTCTATTTTCATTCACGTTTAGATGAATGTGCTTATTTTTATTTTTCACGATTGAAATATTTCAAAGACACGATATTTCAATGATACAAGATTCATTTAAATTCATATGGGAAATAAACTTTGAACCTGGTATATGTAAATATACACAGAGAATCTTTCTCTGGCCAGGCGCTATTCTGAACTAAGTGTACATTCTGTAAGATAGACAAACATTGATGTTATCAATTATTACTGTTTCTTGCAGTGTTGATTATGATGGCCCAGTGACAAATGTATTGGAGTATTGTTTATAGTACATTGTATATGGTGTCATTTCAAACACCCTAGGCGTTGGATGTCAAATTTGCCATCAATATATAGTCGAAGAAAATTAATATTTTGGAAATGTAATCCAAAGATTTTTATTTTTAGGAATATGAGCTTTTGCATTACGGAATCATGACAGCACAATGATAATGTACTTTTTTATTGTTTTTAATTAAATCAAAGCAGTGTTGTCTCCTTTAATGGAAAACTTAACTCTTATAACACATTAGCATACAGATTTCTTGATACATAAATAAATCATTTTGAAATGATAACAACTGTTGCACAAGTATTTCAACACTTATTTCAAAAGTATTTTAAAACAATCACAATGGACCGTTTTTCTTGAACTTTCGAATTTACATTAAAACATCATTCATGACAGGCTATAAAAGAGGTAGTTTGGAAACCATGATATGTAAATCTAAAATCAGTAATTTTTATATGCAAATATTAAGACAAAATGTGAAAATGTTGACACGTTAATTCCAGTTTTGATACACAATTTAATGTTAAATAACTATTTAAACTTCACTCTGAGTATTACACCATGTGTTGACATGTTCCACGTATTACAGAAGCTCTTTTTACAGATTTAAAGCTTTAACTTTACCTCTACAATCCTTGTTTCCTTAATGATTCTGACACATCAACATCCTATTCATTAGTGAAAGTGACATTCAGAAGTTCGAAATGTGAAATGTATTCATACTAGAAACAGATCTCTCAGATCTTTGCACCATCTAATACCTTTGAAGTAGTTTTTGAAATGGTCAATTTACACTATTAATCATGCTATTGCCTATTTCTAATATACAGACCACATATCAAAGGAACTGAGAATTTTGATTATGGCATCACCTCCTCTCATCATGTTCCAAGAGGTAATAAGCTGAGAGTCCTGGCAAACATTATGGCATCACCTCCTCTCATCATGTTCCTAAAGGTAATAAGCTGCGAGTCCTGGCATACATTATGACATCACCTCCTCTCATCATGTTCCTAGAGGTAATAAGCTGCGAGTCCTGGCAAACATTATGGTATCACCTCCTCTCATCATGTTTCTAGGGGTAATAAGCTGAGAGTCCTGGCAAACATTATGGCATCACCTCCTCTCACCATGTTCCTAGAGGTAATAATCATAGAATCCTGGCAAACATTATGGCATCACCTCCTCTCATCATGTTCCTAGAGGTAATAAGCTGAGAGTCCTGGCATACATTATGGCATCACCTCCTCTCATCATGTTCCTAGAGGTAATAATCTCAGAATCCTGGCAAACATTATGACATCACCTCCCCTCATCATGTCCCTAGAGGTAATAATCTCAGAATCCTGGCATACATTATGACATCACCTCCTCTCACCATGTCCCTAGAGGTAATAATCTCAGAATCCTGGCATACATTATGACATCACCTCCCCTCATCATGTCCCTAGAGGTAATAAGCTGCGAGTCCTGGCAAACATTATGGCATCACCTCCTCTCACCATGTCCCTAGAGGTAATAATCTCAGAATCCTGGCAAACATTATGGCATCACCTCCTCTCATCATGTTCCTAGAGGTAATAATCTGAGAGTCCTGGCAAACATTATGGCATCACCTCCCCTCATCATGTTCCTAGAGGTAATAATCTCAGAATCCTGGCAAACATTATGACATCACCTCCCCTCATCATGTCCCTAGAGGTAATAAGCTGCGAGTCCTGGCAAACATTATGACATCACCTCCCCTCATCATGTCCCTAGAGGTAATAATCTCAGAATCCTGGCAAACATTATGGCATCACCTCCTCTCACCATGTCCCTAGAGGTAATAATCTCAGAATCCTGGCAAACATTATGACATCACCTCCATGTTCCTAAAGGTAATAAGCTGAGAGTCCTGGCAAACATTATGGCATCACCTCCTCTCACCATGTCCCTAGAGGTAATAATCTCAGAATCCTGGCAAACATTATGACATCACCTCCATGTTCCTAGAGGTAATAATCTCAGAATCCTGGCAAACATTATGGCATCACCTCCTCTCACCATGTTCCTAGAGGTAATAATCTCAGAATCCTGGCAAACATTATGGCATCACCTCCTCTCATCATGTTCCTAGAGGTAATGAGCTGAGAGTCCTGGCAAACATTATGGCATCACCTCCCCTCATCATGTCCCTAGAGGTAATAATCTCAGAATCCTGGCAAACATTATGGCATCACCTGTCTGTCTGACATCACCTCCTCTCACCATGTTCCTAGAGGTAATAATCTGAGAGGCCTGGCAAACATTATGGCATCACCTCCTCTCACCATGTTCCTAGAGGTAATAATCTCAGAATCCTGGCAAACATTATGACATCACCTCCTCTCACCATGTTCCTAGAGGTAATAATCTCAGAATCCTGGCAAACATTATGGCATCACCTCCTCTCATCATGTTCCTAGAGGTAATGAGCTGAGAGGCCTGGCAAACATTATGGCATCACCTCCCCTCATCATGTCCCTAGAGGTAATAATCTCAGAATCCTGGCAAACATTATGGCATCACCTGTCTGTCTGACATCACCTCCTCTCACCATGTTCCTAGAGGTAATAATCTGAGAGGCCTGGCAAACATTATGACATCACCTCCATGTTCCTAAAGGTAATAATCTCAGAATCCTGGCAAACATTATGGCATCACCTCCTCTCACCATGTCCCTAGAGGTAATAATCTGAGAGGCCTGGCAAACATTATGGCATCACCTCCATGTTCCTAAAGGTAATAAACTGAGAGTCCTAGCAAACATTATGACATCACCTCCTCTCACCATGTTCCTAGAGGTAATAATCTGAGAGTCCTGGCATACATTATGGCATCACCTCCTCTCATCATGTTCCTAGAGGTAATGAGCTGAGAGGCCTGGCAAACATTATGGCATCACCTCCCCTCATCATGTCCCTAGAGGTAATAATCTCAGAATCCTGGCAAACATTATGGCATCACCTCCCCTCATCATGTCCCTAGAGGTAATAATCTCAGAATCCTGGCAAACATTATGACATCACCTCCTCTCATCATGTTCCTAAAGGTAATAAGCTGAGAGGCCTGGCAAACATTATGGCATCACCTCCATGTTCCTAAAGGTAATAAGCTGAGAGGCCTGGCAAACATTATGGCATCACCTCCATGTTCCTAAAGGTAATAAGCTGAGAGTCCTAGCAAACATTATGGCATCACCTCCCCTCATCATGTTCCTAGAGGTAATAATCTCAGAATCCTGGCAAACATTATGACATCACCTCCTCTCACCATGTTCCTAGAGGTAATAATCTCAGAATCCTGGCAAACATTATGGCATCACCTCCATGTTCCTAGAGGTAACGAGCTGAGAGTCCTGGCATACAGGTTATTGGTTACCTTGTACTTACATTATCATACCCCATGGGTCCACGTCAACTTGTCATTCATATTGGGGTTGAGTTACCAAATACTGATGGGAAGGTAAAGATGGTTCATATCGAGAATCGCTGATAAATACACTGTGTAGTGACTCCAATTCACAGTATTTTCAACGGCTAAACCCTTTTGAACCAATATTATTAAATGTATAAGATCAAGATCATTGGATGTTTGGATATTTTAGGAGCAATTTCCATCGCTACCAATGCCTAAAATCCTAATAAAGATAAAAGGTACTCTCAACCATGGTTCTTCTTCATATGTGTTTGAAAAAGAACAGAGATCAATTTCTGCAAATGACAGGTGGTATGAATATTTTCATTTCTTAATGGAAAGTATATGTTTTAAATGTAATAAGTTTCTTACCACTCTTCAATCAGCGGAAGTCTTTGTCTGGCAATATTTACAGTCATACAACATGCATGTATCACGTAGAAAAATATTCTATTTGAAATAATTAGGTTTGCAATAGAAATAGCATAAGGGGGTTTCTCTAGTTTATCATCTTTATCATTATTAAGCCTGTGTCGAGGATGATAGATTAGAATTTGCTCATGTGAAAAGAACCATCTTATATGTTCTTTGGTAACAAACAGCTTGTTATGTTGATGGTCCAAAAAACTATGATCAAATATAATCGCCACATCATACACATGTCATTTATCTAAATAAAAATGTGAGATTTGGATATAAAATAGCATAAAAGAACCCAATAAAAGTGTAACTGCTATTGCACCTGATGGTACATGCACACGTCTTATATCCAAAGTGCTATATGCACATATTACAACCTTAATCAGAAAACCCCTTTAGGGCCTTAATATGATAAAAATGTGATGATTGTAAGTGTCAGTCTATATAGTAGATTAGCTCAATTTCCACCCATTTACTGCCTTGATAATGCAAGAAGACATCACAAAGTACATGCATATGGGCATGTCAAGCTGCCTGCCTTCTGATGATAGCAAGCTGTCTAGCATTACTGCACGTGTGCTGGATTATGTTATCGTCATCAGACCATCTGCATTGTTTATTGTTTGCACACCTTATTTCAACGCAGAATACATGGTGAGGAAATATGGTGTTAATCAACGTTTAACAATGTTAACAATCTAGAAAAAATGGTCTCCATTTTGATATATCTAATTAATAAGAAGATTAATTTACTGAATGAACCAACTTGTATTCAACAGGACAGAATAACATTAAACGTGATACTTTGTCAGGAGATTACCATTTTAGAGGATGAAATAGTATATTTTTCCCTTCAGTTCTGGCAGCTTACGTATGTAATTTTTAGCAAATGATTATCTGAGCTATCTATGATATCAAGTAATACACGTGGTGTGATGTTAACGCCATTAAATTAAGGTCTCAAAATATAAAATTAATTTTGTTAAACGTAGTATCTTTTATAAGCACTTTTGATAAGCCATGATTATTTTTTTATTAATTCATCAAATGTTATTTTCTGATGTCCGCTTATAATTGTCATGTAGTGTGATATAACTTCGAACTTTTAACATTCTCTTACAAAGTCATAGAGATAAATTTAAAATTATTTTATTTCCTATAAATTCGTCCTGCATTTTCAAACTGTGTCGTCTGATCATCATCAATGGCAATTTACAGATGAAGACACACTTATTCGGAAATGATTTTTCAGACTATGATACCAGTGAGGTCAGACAGTCAAACATGCACACACTGTAGCATGTTGGTACGGTCTTAAGATCATATGATGTCTCTGGCTTAATGATTTGATATTTTGCCTTCAATCTTTTCCATCTACAAGGAGATGAAGCAGCATGTTTTAGATCCTCTCTGTTTATTGTAAGATGGGAAATTCTAATCGGGCATAAAACCCACTTTGTTTACCTGCAAACCTGAACCGACAGGTTTACGTCTGTCTGTCTGTCTGTCTGTCTGTCTGTCTGTCTGTCTGTTTCCTTCTTCCTGATTATCTGATTTAGAAGAAGAAATATGCACAAAATGTATTTGATAATTGGTGCAAAGATTTGTTCATACTGTCATCGAACTGTTTATTCGAAATTATGCTTTAGTAAGCAGTCATGGACATGTGAACATTTGAATATACATTTTAAATTGATATGAATATTATTTAGTGACTATGATCGACAGAGCTGTCTTTTGATTTTGGATAATGCATCTTGAAGAAGGGTATTGTCATCGATGATAAACTACATGTTTCAATGAGAACTCGAATATAGATGGACTTGTTCAATGAGGTGTCTGTATTGACTGGATCATACATTTTCATGAGAGGTAAACGTATTAGTGATGAGCTTTATATTTCTATAAGCAATCATCCCCGGGGAAATAAGCAAATCGTGAATATATAAAACTCTGATGAAAGAAAATTGAAAAGCACCTTTCAGTTAAAAAAAGATCTTGAACAATGTCTGGACATTACCCCTCAACAACACATCCTCCTCATCAAACAAGAGATACAAAGTCTGGCCCTTGCCCCCCCTCTACATTCCATCCTCCTCATCAGCCAAGGAATGCAATGCCTGGCCCTAGCCCCCCTCTACATCCCATCCTCCTCATCAGCCAAGGAATACAATGCCTGGTCCTAGCCCCCCTCTACATCCCATCCTCCTCATCAGCCAAGGAATGCAATGCCTGGTCCTAGCCCCCCTCTACATCCCTTCCTCCTCATCAGCCAAGGAATGCAATGCCTGATCCTAGCCCCCTCTAAAACCCATCCTCCTCATCAGCCAAGGAATGCAATGCCTGGTCCTAGCCCCCTCTACATCCCTTCCTCCTCATCAGCCAAGGAATGCAATGCCTGGTCCTAGCCCCCCTCTACAACCCATCCTCATCAGAAGACAAGGAATGCAATGCCTGGCCCTAGCCCCCCTCTACATCCCATCCTCCTCATCAACCAAGGAATGCAATGCCTGGTCCTATCCCCCTCTACATCCCATCCTCCTCATCAGCCAAGGAATGCAATGCCTGGTCCTAGCCCCCCTCTACATCCCATCCTCCTCATCAGCCAAGGAATGCAATGCCTGGCCCTAGCCCCCCTCTACATCCCATCCTCCTCATCAACCAAGGAATGCAATGCCGGGTCCTAGCCCCCCTCTACAACCCATCCTCCTCATCAGCCAAGGAATGCAATGCCTGGTCATAGCCCCCCTCTACAACCCATCCTCCTCATCAACCAAGGAATGCAATGCCTGGTCCTAGCCCCCTCTACAACCCATCCTCCTCATCAACCAAGGAATGCAATGCCTGATCCTAGCCCCCCTCTACATGCCATCCTCCTCATCAACCAAGGAATGCAATGCCTGGTCCTAGCCCCCTCTACAACCCATCCTCCTCATCAACCAAGGAATGCAATGCCTGATCCTAGCCCCCCTCTACATCCCATCCTCCTCATCAACCAAGGAATGCAATGCCTGGTCCTATCCCCCTCTACATCCCATCCTCCTCATCAGCCAAGGAATGCAATGCCTGGTCCTAGCCCCCCTCTAAAACCCATCCTCCTCATCAGCCAAGGAATGCATTGCCTGGTCCTAGCCCTCTACATCCCATCCTCCTCATCAGCAAGGAATGCAATGCCTGGTCCTAGCCCTCTACATCCCATCCTCCTCATCAACCAAGGAATGCAATGCCTGGTCCTAGCCCCCCTCTACATCCCATCCTCCTCATCAACCAAGGAATGCAATGCCGGGTCCTAGCCCCCCTCTACAACCCATCCTCCTCACCAGCCAAGGAATGCAATGCCTGGTCCTTGCCCCCCTCTACAACCCATCCTCCTCATCAGCCAAGATATACAAAGTCTGGCCCTTGCCCCCCCATCTGCAACCCATCCAAGGCATGATTTGCTTCTACATTGTTATTCCTATTAAATACTAGGACAAATTGAATGGAGATTGGCAAGAGAAGGAAGGATTGTGTAGCTGCAGGGGGAACCGGCCAAACGTTGCAACAATAGAGGAACCACTAATCATGGTTTTAGTCATAGATACATTATTGGGGACCGTGTCGTATTACCATTGTGGGATCGATTTTAATAATGGAGGTAAACAGGAGAAAATGAAGGCAATCTTTGGGTGTGTTAGAAGGTGGATGTGTTGAGGCTGAGGCGGCAGATTGTTTTACCCCTGGATACGTTGTCAAGCATCTGGCTGGATGGCTGGTGGATAATTGCACATGTGTGAGCGGAGATGTACTCCCAGTGTCACTCCGCAGCCAACATCCTGATGAATTAACACTATTCCCAACCTCCTGTTTTTTGTCAAACCCTGATGCGCTCAAATTCATAGCATTATTCCTTCTTTTTACTGCAATTTCATGTGTTCAACCTTATGTTATGGTAAGGAAAGCTAAATATACACATTGAATTTTGCTGGCCGCCTGAGCTGGCCTGTCATGGCAGGTAGTTCATATTTTTATTCCAGAATGATAGAAACAAAAAGGTACTCTTGATAATCATTTTAGATGCTACTTATCTATATGAAGGTAAGGGCAAAAGACATCAAAGACAGCACCATGATTGATATATAGAGACAGATGACATCAGAGACAGCACCAGGATTGAAATAGAAGCAGATAATATCAGAGACAGCACCAGGATAGAAATAGAGGCAGATGATATCAGAGACAGCACCAGGATTGAAATAGAGGCAGATGATATCAGAGACAGCACCAGGATAGAAATAGAGACAGATGATATCAGAGACAGCACCAGGACTGAAATAGAGGCAGATGATATCAGAGACAGCACCAGGATTGAAATAGAGACAGATGATATCAGAGACAGCACCAGGACTGAAATAGAGACAGATGATATCAGAGACAGCACCAGGATTGAAATAGAGACAGATGATATCAGAGACAGCACCAGGATTGAAATAGAGACAAATGTCTCATATCATAATATGTATATATATATATATATATATATATATATATATATATATATATATACTAGCATTGTATTTAGTTTTCAACTTTAGATATTGATACCTTTTTTGGAAGTTTACGAATTGCTTCAAATCCACAACTTAGAAATTTGTTTAAAACATTAAGCCGTGATAATCGAGATGTACATCTTGAAAATTTCACAAAACAATAGGCATACAAGGCCCCACTTAATACGTGTGTGGATATTCCTACATTTCTTTAATTACCTGAAGTAAAACTGTGTAAATTATACCCCTTCGCAATGGGAGAAAACAAAGTTCTTGCATAACAATTTACATATTGTCAGCACAGGAAACCCATCTCATATGAAGTAACAATAGTTAGGAGCTTTTGCTTTGCACTGGGCCCTGATTATTTTCCATTTCCTATATCTGAGGTAAAATAAGTTGTGCCGAGTGGAGACAACAAGGCAACGCAATCAGAGAAATTGTGTGAGTCGTCAGTTTGTGTTGATTGCGAGGAAGCCTTTTCAGGTAATCCTATACTGCAAGTAATATGGTTCCAAGCGGTTTCGGTGAATATCAGGTAATAATTGCTTGAGTGTGATTTCATCCCATTTTCTCGCGTTTGTCTTCCTCTCCAAGAATAAATCCTAATTTACCAGCGGGGATTGATATGGGAGGGGGTTGGTGCTAAAATATTGTCTCTGAAATTTACCGTCCCTTTAACCCCTCTGATGCCATCGTCAAATCTTTAATTAAACGTAATCGACAATATAAAGTATTAAAAGGGACTATATATATATATATATATATATATATATTCATTATGCTTATAATCGTCGGCTGTGGTAATAACGAATGTCTATGTGAAAATAAAACGCAGGGATAAAACCACATGTTGAGCAAAAATAAACAATTTAACTTTTATTTGATTATAAAACATTTTGATATTCCATTCTTTGAACAAAATTATTGTTGCATAAAAAACAATGGACACACCAGCCCATATTTCATTATTACACAAATTATATATATATATAATAAATGATAAATACATTATGATATGAGATTAAGGATATGGGGGTATATGTTGGCTAGTTGGTGGTGTGATGGCTCAGCAGCAGCAGCAGCAGCAGCAGCAGGATGCGGGATGCGGGAGATGAGGGGAGAAGGGGGAACACGTGGTGGCGGTCTCACGGGTCCAACCTTTAATATGCCGGTGCAATACAATTAGTGAGTCTTGTTTGCATTGCATGCTTCAAAGCGTGGCCAAATGAAACTGACAAATCTCGGCTACTCCAATATAGATAGGGGCACTAATGGGGAGACCACATACACATGTCAATATATATATATTTTAATTATATATAATTATTATTTTCCTCAGTCCCAAAATTACTGATTTACATGTGGGTAAATTGTTAATCATCGCATAACGATAGATACCATTTGATGAACGACGTCCAAACATCTTTTATTGCCAAGTAATACATTTTTTTAATGAAATGAAACCCATTCCAAACAACAAAAAATGTTTCTAAAAATTAGACTCCTTGTGGTGACAAATACATCCACTCATTCACTTGCCGAGTTAAGTAAGAAGAAAGCAATGCAGAAAACACCTATATTGTGGCCTACCTTTTATAAAGCAGGAATAAAAAGATAAATAAACCTCTCTCTTAATACTAAAAAAGTAACTGGTTCTACTAACATCAAGTGTTACATAGTCTAATTACACGAGCTGGAGACGACCATTCTCCCCTCATGGATTTCAGATATTCTAAATGTTGAGAATTGCAAAAAGTAGTGTATATAGTTTAGAAAGCAATAAGTAATCTTTAGACTGATTGAGATCAAGACCGTGTTATGAGACCTTTGATAAAAAGTGGAGCCCACAGATTGGAAAGTGATATTTAGATTACTATATTCCGGTACTAGGGGTCCTGAGTTATCGACTCACTTATATAGAATACTACTGAGTAGAGTAATCCCCTTTGGCAGATGGTTGCTTATCATGTCCTGAGTCAGACACTATGAATGCATTTGATGCAACTCTGTTAATAATTTAGAACATTTTCTTTTTAAATTAGTAACCATTTCTGTCAACCAATTCTTGTCCTCGCTGGAAAATTGATGGAAAATGAAAATTGTACTGTGCCAAACAAAAATAACAGATAAGCATGTCATATTTGTTTTATATTATGATCCTAATTTGTCTACATAAACACCTCGTATAAGATTACATCTATGTGACTACTCTGAAGGAAACCCCATTTTTAAAATACTTTCTATTAGTATTAAAACACAACCTTATATAAGAAGAAAATATACAGAAGAAAAGTTACTTTCTTCTAATATTTCAAAGGAAATGGAGCGCAATTTCAGAACTCATATAAACATGTTTTGCTCAAATTGTTAATGATACATATCATACATTTCCAGATATATCATGTATATTTAATTACTCAATTAGTGTATAAATGGTCTAATATCATGGTGTTTAAACATGTGTGGCCGGTAATGTTACTGTATAATATTTGTGTCTGTTGTATTCGTTTTTCTTCATATATCTACAAAGGTAAATGTGTATAGGCTTTCTCTGGGCTCACTGCTTATTATTTGTGACGTTAAAAGGATGAGAAATAAACATATAATTAGGGAGATAACAAAATAGTTGTGAGGCTGGTCTAATAAATCATTTAAACAGCCTTCACGAGAATCGATTATTAATATGTTAACAAAGCAATGAATGGGTGATATGACTCTATGACACTAATTATAACATTTCGCTAGAGTTGAGTATTTATTTGTGTGCATCCCATCTAAAATCTATCATTCATAAAGCACCAAGCAGGAGTGGGATATTATAATATTAAAAACACGTCATGAATTCAAAAATTGAAATAAAAAGCAAACCTGCACTTTCTATAATTTACACCAACGATACCACAAGTTTCAGGTGTGATTTGATAATTTGCCGTTTTTCCCGTCGGTACCTCACGAACCATTCTGAGGCAGGTGATTGAAGCCGTTCTGCTGTAAAACATGTTCAAACGGTTGTAATTGCCACGGGGTGACTGCGTGTCTTTGGCTTTCATCCTCTGAGAGATCACAACTCTGTCTGATACCTGTAGACAAAAAATGAGCAGAAGAAATCAAGTGTAAAATTAAAGCACTATGATTCATTATGCTTATAATCGTCGGCTGTGGTAATAACGAATGTCTATGTGAAAATAAAACGCAAGGATAAAACCACATGTGGGACAAAAATAAACAATTTAACTTTTATTTGATTATAAAACTTGTCAGACATTTTGATATTCCACTCTTTGAACAAAATTATTGTTGCATAAAAACAATGGACACACCAACCCATGATTAATCTCCACAGATGGACCATATCAAGGCGCATATACATATCACATATCTCTTTATAAGCACAATCATGCTAAAGTGGGATTTTATAGCATCATAAGAACATACGCCTATTAGCACTAATCAGTGGATGTGAAATCCTGACTGTTATTGGTTTCATATGCCGCGCTGTTATTGGGAAGCAATTTATTACCACTAACTGAAGAGTAGTTGATTAATATCTCTTTTTATGAACTGTATTTATTGCTGTTCCCGTTTTATATATATATATATATATATATATATATATATATATATATATATATATATATATATATATGTATGTGTGCGTGTGTGTGTGTGTGTTTCACAATTAAAATCTTAAATCCACTTCTTGATGTGATAATTCTATTGTTTGGTCCACATTTTTTCAAAAGTTATACAGATAATGATAAATGCGGCAGAGTTAGAAAATCAACAGGATAACTATAAATTGTGGACAATATCCTCCTGCATAATTCAATCTTGCCATCTATCTGCAGGCGGATTATATAATGGATGTCAATGGCTCTACAATGTTTGTTTTCCATGTGACTACAGGCATGGCTCCCTCCTTGTGCTCTCTCCATGAATGCTAATATCCCAACAGCCAATCCAAAGTGCCCCAGAGGCCATGAGACAGAAAGAAAAAACCTCCCCTGGGAATCTTTTTGGATACCTTTTATGCACTTGATTGTCCAATGAAGAAGATGAAATGGTAGGGATTTAGCTGAGCTCTGTACAATAGCCTTGAAGGGTGGCACATGTTGTAGAGAGCCTGTAGCTGGAGCCATAAGGTGCTGGCATGAAGCATTTGTCATTGCTGACCCATCAGTTCCCAACATTGTCCTTCTAACTCCCTATGTACGATGCTGGCTTTCATTGTTCGGCTACCGACTTATCTTTGTCTGTGGCCGGTCTCTTATTTCTTCATGTATTATGCAAATTTTGGAAAAAAGCAGAAAATAAAGATATTTATTACATGAAATTATGACAATTCGTCCAAATAAACTCATATTTCTTTCTGTCGCACGCAGTGCCACCTTGTGGCTGTTTTGGTTGTGTAGTCATTCTTCTCACACCTCACCGTTTCCCATTTGACATGCCGCGAGTCTTAAATTTTGATTTATAATGAAAAATCTTTACAAATATGTAAAAACAAATTTGGTATAAATAAGTCCATTTCTGTTAATGTGCAAGAAGAAAGCAAGTATTTAATGAATACACCAAAAATGTTTTGCTTGTTTGTATAAGTGGCCCTTTCTTATTTAGACTGAATCCGGTCGCACTTAATCTGAAAACTTTTGAAATGACTTCATCGATATTTTTGTTGTTATTGAGCTTGAATGCTGCGCTTTGTATCGTGATGTTTTGATTGTTTTAAACTTCCGCGATTTCTATCACAGTCCATTTTATCATTTATTTCAGTTGCACATGTTAACCTAATACAGTGCACCCCATAGCAGACTCTACAAATCTAATTCATGTCAGCCACACAATGGCAAATGGAGGTGAAAATTCACCACAAAATAGAATTCTGGCTGCGAAATCTTGTTAGTCAAGTGTACATGCAGTTTTGATAAGCATATTACACAAATTTGGTCAGCTTCATATTAGAGTGCAACGAGAATTTGTCTAAAGCAGTCGTCCATTGATTCATCGTTGTGTCAGAAATAATTACAGCAGACCCAGGTTGAAATATTAAAGGGGAAAATAATCAGTGGGGGACATCACAAATTGGGGGCAAGATTGCGGGCGGAAGCCACAGCACGTTGGTCGCGTTACCATCTTCTGAACGCGGCGTCATTGAATCATGTTGCCCTCATGTCAATTTCAGAAATTCGATGGTAATTAGTTGTCTGTTTCGGAACACATGCTTTGAAATGGACGCAGTCTCAAATTTCCAATTGGCCTGGACAATCTGGGCATTGTGGGGCCTCTTTTAATGCTTGGTAAACCTCTTGTGAAATTAGCACGATGATCAATTTCAGTGAAAGTGATTAGGAGACATGGAAGCATGCCTCGTCTTGGCAAACACACCTCGCAAGCGATTAGTTCTCGTCTGCTGTGTGGCATGCTCTCCTACCCCCAATAAGTATTCCTCCTGTCCAAAACTATCCTGTAGACACGCGTAATATGTACATAACAGTGAAACAGATATCCCAAGAGACCTTTTATTCTTTTCTAATAGTATGACCATAACGACAATTCAGCCCAATTCAATCTTGATCAAGGCAAAAGAAAGATGCCTGCCGTGGCGACACAATGCCCTACTACTTTTAAAGAATGGCAGAGGATATTTCTTTTGTGTTATTACATTTTCAACATAACACAAATTAGGGCATAAATAACCATACTTACACCCTCTCTTTTAATAGTAAAACTTAATTTCAAAATGTTGTATTTTGATAATCTACTTTGGAAGAGAAACAAGGGGGTACAATCGTAAAATAAGAAATAAAGGTATTGTTGTGAGTAATTTCTCCCTATCTATTTGTATAAATACCACATACTGAAGGTTGGCCTCATGGCCAAGATACTCGAAGTTTAAATTCTATGATTAAATTTTGAAATCGCCTGCATGTTATGGTTTGTTCTTTCTCTTCAAAATATTTCTTTTTTTTCTGCCTGCATTATTTTAGACTTACCCTAAGTAAATTTCGCGAAAATATTTGACTATATTTATGATGTTGGTAGATCTTTCAAGCATGTTTGGTACATATCTCATATTTTCTGACAAACAGGTCTCATTGCCTGAGTTTCAACACTTGTGATCCACCAGGTGTTTCTTGTGCCAAGTACAATGCATGCTGAGAGAGGTTTGCGGACATCAGATATGATGACCACCATTCTGTATACTGTGGAAGTAATACATCAATATTTCTGCAGCAAATGAATGCACACAAAAAAACTATAAGATTCAGAATCAGAATCAGACATTTATGAACCCATAAGACATTTATGGGTGTAATAAGCTGATTGAAAGAGAATGGCATGTCAATCAGCATTGTTTCTACTATGAGCCAAGCTTGCATGTTTATAAAGTTCACCCATGTCTGACGGGTATTAATACACCAGGTGGCAACATGCTCCACTCGAGCAGTGAGAATAGAGGGGTATATCATCCGCTGATTTTTTATTGCCTGCTGAGAACCCAAGGTAAATGGAAAACTTTTTAAACAAATGAAACTTGTTCATAATCATATGTCTTCCTCGTGTGAAAGAAACATTGTTTAGATTGACAATTACAGGTGGCAGATTAGCTTTCTCCGTGCAGACCTCTTTGCGTATGACCCCTGTGTATCTTGAGATTACATAAAATCCCCCGAACACTACTTTTACATGCCCTTTTCAGGTCTGGTACTTTTCTTTCTTGTCAATAGCTGATTGAGAAATATCTTATTATTTAAATAGATTCCACATTGATACCATGTTGATGAGAATGCTATTTTATCATACATCAATCATTTATTCCCCAGAGGGCCCAAAAAGCTAAGGTCACCCCAATCTTTCCACAGTAGCTTTGTCACTATACCATACTGTGGAAAATAAATATATGACAATAATCCAATAATCCAAAACGTTATTGAATATATATCCATAGTAAATAATTTTCTATCAAAAGCCTAACAAAAAGGGAGGGCTGGTTTGCTGAGTAGCAGAGGAAGTCACGTGATGGGTGGAGGGGGGGAATGAGACACATTGCTCAGACGAGCCGTGTCAGTGTGTGTGTTGGTTTGTGTGGTGGCAGACACTTGTGTCCTGCCATGATCACACTTCTGCCTCCATGCCAGGAAACAGACAGTACTCATGTGAGCACCATCACCAACCACGCCATCAATCTGTTACTCACCGAACTAATTGAAAACACAGGCACTTTTGGAATTGAGCATGGCACTCATTTCATCCTTGAGTAATGTCACTCAAGTCATATGGCCTTGTTTAAGTAGAATAAATTGCTGTCTCATTTGTGCAAATTACATTCTAATTTTGTAAAATACACTTGTGTCATTTTAAGGCTTTAAATCATAGCTCTTAAACAACAAATCACTGTACATTGCCATGGAAATCTGGAGATACTCAATGCTCGATGTTGTGGCAAATAAATAAAAAATGCAATCATTCTGTGTTTTGTGCCGTTTGTTATGTGCCCCATGAGGCTGTGGTGCACAATGCGGTTAAGACAATGTTTTAATCAGACACTGGTCTCTATTTTCATTTAACTTTGTGACTTTTATTCCGAGAATATAAATGATATCAATGACGATTGTGATGGTATATTGGTATTGTTAAACAATCAGATTATTTTCACCCTTTATTTATCACACATTTTCGACATTATTGATTATGATAAGATGTTTTAGTACTTCTATCATTAGGATCACATGCACACATGAGAACAAAGTGCATGGAAGTCTGGTAGTTATACTACTGGAATACTGTGGATACTTCCCATGTATTACTTAGTCAAGACCTGGCGTGGAATGATTCTTACACCAAAATCCCAATAATTGATAGTCATTGGATAATTATAGTTCCAATATAGCATTGTAGCATGAATTGTTGGAAATGATCTGATTATAGATATAGGTCATAAAATAGTCCTGGTTTAATAACAAGAAATCTTTCTTTAAAAAAGTGTTATAGTGTTGTACGCATTTAATGCCTGAATATATTTCTGAGTGTCGACACTCGGGTGTCGTTGTTAGATTCGGTGTACTGTTGGGTATTATCATTGGGGTGCTGTTGTTAGATTCGGTGTACTGTTGGGTATAATCATTGGGGTTCTGTTGCTAGATTTGGTCTATCAGAGTGTTGCTGTTAAATTGGGTGTCTTGTTGAGAATTATCACTGGGGTGTTGTCAGATTCGGTCTACTTTTGTATATTATCACTGGGGTGCTACTGTTGGATATTATCACTGGGTGCTACTGTTGGATATTATCACTGGGTGCTACTGTTGGATATTATCATTAGGGCGCTACTGTTGGATATTATCATTGGGGTACTACTGTTGGATATTAGCATTGGGTGCTACTGTTGGATATTATCACTGGGTGCTACTGTTGGATATTAAGACTCAAGACTCAAGACTCAAATTTCATTTATTCGGCCATAATTACAATAATTATCATAATATACATTGCTTAATCAATTAATATACAATTTAAAAGGCCAGGGAGACTCCTATTAAGGTAGGATTGATACCTACCGCTCTCATAGGGGCCACCCTGTGAAAGAAGTATAAAAGTAGCTATCAATTTGTCATCTGGATACAGAATTCTGTGTATTTTAGGTGTAAGAGGAGGTACTAATGTTAAAAAAAAGAAGAAGAATGCTTAACTTCAATTTAATATGTTTAGCCATAATGATCCACGATGCAATAAACATAAAATACTCTGATTTACGTAAGTTCTTTGAAGGAGCTAATAAGGATTTCATAGATATGACTTTGTTCTTTATGTCTTTGTGTCGCATGGAAGCTTATTTTCTTCATAACATTAATTGATTGAGAAATGTACTTTTTACAGTTATACTATCTATCTGTACAGTGAACAAACATGACAATATTCATCTTCACATTTTTCTTTATATTTATCTATACAATATATTTTAATATATCTTGAGAAACCTTGTAAACTGTGAGTTTCAATTTTATTTTTAATGCAATCTGGCATTGAGTTTATAATTTCTGGTATTACATAGCGAATCTATTTTCTGGCATATTCATGTTTTATTTTACAACGTCTCATTTCAAATTCACCCCTGGTACTATAGTCATGGAACTCATTACCTTGCACCAGAGGAAGGTTTTTAAAGTAGACTGGCAACATATCATTTCTAAATTTATAATAGAATTTCAACTGCTGCAGCTTTAAAATGTCACTTATTCTTAGGAGCTTCAGCTCTTTGAAAATTGGCTCTGTGTGTGCATTATATTTTTTCAGTAGAATTATTCTGACTGCTTTCTTTTGCAATTTCAATATTCTATCACAACTATGTCCCCAAAGAAGTATTCCAAAATTGAAGTGACATAAAATCAAAGAATTATAAATCAAAAGTTTAGCTTTCGTTGGAAGTATATGTTTCAGATTATTTAGAATCCCTATATTTCTTGATATTTTGTTTGATATCTTATTGATATGGTCAACCCATGTAAGATTTTCATTTATTGTAATCCCAAGAAAATTGAAGGATTTGACTCGTTCAATCTGGAAGTCATCTATACTTATTTCCATTTCTTCAATTTTTCTCTGTGGAGTACGGAACATCATATATTTAGTTTTGGAGATGTTTAGGGATAGTTTATTTACTTTTAGCCAATCATTAACCTTATTTAATTCTTGATTTACAGCAATGTTTGCATCTCTCAGTGTCGATTTTTTCAAAATAATATTGATTGAAGTTGAGAGTGTTGTGTCATCAGCATAGACTATAAAATCAAATTGAGTAGCAGATATCATTCATATAAATTATGAATAAAAGTGGTCCTAAAATTGACCCCTGTGGAACACCAGTTTTTAAAATAGTTGACTTAGATTTCATATTGTCTATTTCAACCAATTGTTTTCTATCTGAAAGGTAGTTTTTCATTAGATTGAGTGATACTCCATTTATGCCATAAAAACTAAGTTTTTCCAACAAAATACTATGGTCTAAAGTGTCAAAGGCTTTGGATAGATCAATATATATATTAATTGGGATATCATTTTTATCCATCAACATCATTATACGGTCAATAACTTTGAGAGTGGCAAGCTCTGTTGAATGTTGGGTTCGAAAACCATACTGACTATTATAAAACAATTTGTTATCTTGGAAAAAGTGATAAAGCTGCTTGAAAATCACTTTTTCAAAAACTTTTGATATTGATGGAAGAAGTGATATTGGTCTATAATTAGTGAAAAGAGTTTCATCATCCTTTTTATAAATTGGACAAACTTTTGCAATTTTTAGTTCATCAGGAAACATTCCAGTACACAGCATTTGATTTATTATTAAAGTTAGTGGTGCTAAGAGTATGTCGTGAATACACTTGAGAAGTTTTGTTGAGATTCCATCACACCCAAAACTTGTTTTTGTTTTTAGGTTATTTATAATTTCTTTGACTGTGTTTTCATTTAAACTTTCAAACTTAAAATTAAGATTATTTTTTGTGCTTAAGAAGTCTTTAAATTGTTTATTTGGAGGCAACCTAACTTTATCGGCTAATTTAGATCCTATGTCTGCAAAGAATGAATTGAATTTATTAGCGATATCAATTTTATCACAGATTATATTTTCATTTTCTCTAAACATATTTGGGAATGATTTTTTCTTTCCTGTTCTATTTAGTAAACTGTTAATGACTTTCCAAGTACAGTCAAGTCCCGCCAGTCCGTCATGGTCTGTCACACATAATTCTGCCGGTTTCACGAGTCTGACGGTTTGATGAAACGTGTTGTGTATGAAAAGTGTATGGAAAGATTAGAATGGTTGCAGCCAAATCACTGTCGGTAATTGATATGCCGGAGCATCGGGGGACGGTCCGGCGAGGTCTGACTGTACTTTTAATATCTCCTTGATATTTCTTAAAAACCTTTTCATAATAAATTGTTTGAGCCAGTCTAATGCTTTTTTTTAGAATTTTATTGTAATTCTTTAATTTGTTTTGTTGTATGTGATAAGTGGGTGAATCTGGATCAGTCATTTTAAGTTTCTTATATAGATTGTCCCGAAAATTTATAGAATTGATAATGCCAAAAGTAATCCAAGCTGACTTTTTATGTTTACTTTTTTTAAATTTTACTGTTTTTGTTGGCATATGTTTATCCTTTGCCTGCTGGATATTTTTAGATAAAATATTATAATTTATATTTGGATCTTGATTATTATCCTGATTTAAGGTGAGTCCTTGTATAGATTCAGAAAGTTTTGTGTAAAATTTATTCACTGATAGTGGATCATTTTTTGTAATTGTTATAAATTTCACGGGTGGTTCTGTTGTGTATATATTACTTAATGATATAAAATAGGGTTGATGATCCGATAACTTTTTGAGTAATATACCAGATGTGGTGTCAAATGTAGAAGAGGATAATTTACAGAATATATTGTCAATAAGAGTTCCATGCTTATTTGTAAACCTTGTAGGCAAAGTTATTTTGGGGTAAAAACTTTCATTTGATAGCATATCAAAATATTCAGCAATATGGTTCTTCATTATCATTGGGGTACTACTGTTGGATATTAGCATTGGGTGCTACTGTTGGATATTATCCCTGGGGTACTACTGTTGGATATTATCATTGGGGTACTACTATTGGATATTATCATTGGGGTACTACTGTTGGATATTAGCATTGGGTGCTACTGTTGGATATTATCACTGGGTGCTACTGTTGGATATTATCATTGGGGTACTACTGTTGGATATTATCATTGGGGTACTACTGTTGGATATTAGCATTGGGTGCTACTGTTGGATATTATCATTGGGTGCTACTGCTGGATATTATCATTAGGGTGCTACTGTTGGATATTATCACTGGGGTACTACTGTTGGATATTATCACTGGGTCCTACTGTTGGATATTATCATTGGGTGCTACTGTTGGATATTATCACTAGGTGCTACTGTTGGATATTATCATTAGGGTGCTACTGTTGGATATTATCATTAGGGTGCTACTGTTGGATATTATCATTAGGGTACTACTGTTGGATATTAGCATTGGGTGCTACTGTTGGATATTATCATTAGGGTGCTACTGTTGGATATTATCATTAGGGTGCTACTGTTGGATATTATCACTGGGGTACTACTGTTGGATATTAGCATTGGGTGCTACTGTTGGATATTATCATTGGGTGCTACTGTTGGATATTATCATTAGGGTGCTACTGTTGGATATTATCACTGGGTGCTACTGTTGGATATTAGCATTGGGTGCTACTGTTGGATATTATCATTGGGTGCTACTGTTGGATATTATCATTGGGGTACTACTGTTGGATATTATCATTGGGTGCTACTGTTGGATATTATCATTAGGGCGCTACTGTTGGATATTATCATTGGGTGCTACTGTAGGATATTATCATTGGGTGCTACTGTTGGATATTATCATTGGGTGCTACTGTTGGATATTATCATTGGGTGCTACGGTTGGATATTATCACTAGGTGCTACTGTTGGATATTATCATTAGGGTGCTACTGTTGGATATTATCATTAGGGTGCTACTGTTGGATATTATCACTGGGGTACTACTGTTGGATATTAGCATTGGGTGCTACTGTTGGATATTATCATTGGGTGCTACTGTTGGATATTATCACTGGGGTACTACTGTTGGATATTATCACTGGGGTGCTACTGTTGGATATTATCATTGGGTGCTACTGTTGGATATTATCATTAGGGTGCTACTGTTGGATATTGTCATTGGGTGCTACTGTTGGATATTATCATTGGGTGCTACTGTTGGATATTATCATTGGGGTGCTACTGTTGGATATTATCACTAGGTGCTACTGTTGGATATTATCATTAGGGTGCTACTGTTGGATATTATCATTAGGGTGCTACTGTTGGATATTATCACTGGGGTACTACTGTTGGATATTATCACTGGGGTGCTACTGTTGGATATTATCATTGGGTGCTACTGTTGGATATTATCATTAGGGTGCTACTGTTGGATAATATCATTGGGTGCTACTGTTGGATATTATCATTAGGGTCCTACTGTTGGATATTATCATTAGGGTGCTACTGTTGGATATTATCACTGGGTGCTACTGTTGGATATTATCATTGGGGTACTACTGTTGGATATTATCACTGGGGTACTACTGTTGGATATTATCACTGGGTGCTACTGTTGGATATTATCATTGGGTGCTACTGTTGGATATAATCACTAGGTGCTACTGTTGGATATTATCATTAGGGTGCTACTGTTGGATATTATCATTAGGGTGCTACTGTTGGATATTATCACTGGGTGCTACTGTTGGATATTATCATTGGGTGCTACTGTAGGATATTATCATAAGGGTGCTACTGTTGGATATTATCATTAGGGTGCTACTGTTGGATATTATCATTGGGGTGCTACTGTTGGATATTATCACTGGGGTGCTACTGTTGGATATTATCATTGGGTGCTACTGTTGGATATTATCATTGGGTGCTACTGTTGGATATTATCATTGGGGTGCTACTGTTGAATATTATCATTGGGTGCTACTGTTGGATATTATCATTGGGGTACTACTGTTGGATATTATCTTTGGAGTGCTACTGTTGGATATTATCATTGGGGTGCTATTGATGAGTGATTCCAGTGTACTGCTGAGTGATACCACTGGCAAGGATGCATATAGTGTACTGCTATGTAATACCCGTGACAGGGATACATATAGTGTACTGCTGTGTAATACCACTGACAGGGATACATATAGTGTACTGGTGAGTAATACCCCTGACAGGGATACATATAGTGTACTGCTATGTAATACCCCTGACAGGGATACATATAGTGTACTGCTATGTAATACCCGTGACAGGGATACATATAGTGTACTGCCGAGTAATACCCCTGACAGTGATACATATAGTGTACTGCTGTGTAATACCCCTGACAGGGATACATATAGTGTACTACTGAGTAACACCCCTGACAGGGATACATATAGTGTACTGCTGTGTAATACCCCTGACAGGGATACATATAGTGTACTGCTGTGTAATACCCCTGACAGGGATACATATAGTGTACTGCTGAGTAATACCCCTGACAGGGATACATATAGTGTACTGCCGAGTAATACCACTGACAGGGATACATATAGTGTACTGCTATGTTATACCCGTGAAAAGGATACATATAGTGTACTGCTGAGTAATACCCCTGACAGGGATACATATAGTGTACTGCCGAGTAATACCACTGACAGGGATACATATAGTGTACTGCTGAGTAATACCACTGACAGGGATACATATAGTGTACTGCTGAGTAATACCCCTGACAGGGATACATATCGTGTACTGCTGAGTAATACCCCTGACAGGGATACATATAGTGTACTGCCGAGTAATACCACTGACAGGGATACATATAGTGTACTGCCGAGTAATACCACTGACAGGGATACATATAGTGTACTGCTGAGTAATACCACTGACAGGGATACATATAGTGAACTGCTGAGTAATATCCCTGACAGGGATACATATAGTGTACTGCCGAGTAATACCCCTGACAGGGATACATATAGTGTACTGGTGAGTAATACCTCTGACAGGGATACATATAGTGTACTGGTGAGTAATACCTCTGACAGGGATACATATAGTGTACTGCTGAGTGATACCCCTGATAGGGATACATATAGTGTACTGCTGAGTAATACCACTGACAGGGATACATATAGTGTACTGCCGAGTAATACCACTGACAGGGATACATATAGTGTACTGCTATGTTATACCCGTGACAGGGATACATATAGTGTACTGGTGAGTAATACCCCTGACAGGGATACATATAGTGTACTGCTGAGTAATACCCCTGACAGGGATACATATAGTGTACTGCTGAGTAATATCCCTGACAGGGATACATATAGTGTACTGCCGAGTAATACCACTGACAGGGATACATATAGTGTACTGCTGAGTAATACCCCTGACAGGGATACATATTTTGTACTGCTGAGTAATACCCCTGACAGGGATAAATATAGTGTACTGCCGAGTAATACCACTGACAGGGATACATATAGTGTACTGCTGAGTAATATCCCTGACAGGGATACATATAGTGTACTGCCGAGTAATACCACTGACAGGGATACATATAGTGTACTGCTGAGTAATACCCCTGACAGGGATACATATAGTGTACTACTGAGTAATACCTCTGACAGGGATACATATAGTGTACTGCTGAGTAATACCACTGACAGGGATACATATAGTGTACTGCTGAGTAATACCACTGACAGGGATACATATAGTGTACTACTGAGTAATACCTCTGACAGGGATACATATAGTGTACTGCCGAGTAATACCACTGACAGGGATACATATAGTGTACTGCTGAGTAATACCCCTGACAGGGATACATATAGTGTACTACTGAGTAATACCTCTGACAGGGATACATATAGTGTACTGCTAAGTGATACTACTGACAGGGATACATATAGTGTACTGCTGAGTAATACCACTGACAGGGATACATATAGTGTACTACTGAGTAATACCTCTGACAGGGATACATATAGTGTACTGCTAAGTGATACTACTGACAGGGATACATATAGTGTACTGCTGAGTAATACCACTGACAGGGATACATATAGTGTACTGCTGAGTAATACCACTGACAGGGATACATATAGTGTACTGCTGAGTTATACCACTGACAGGGATACATATAGTGTACTGCTGAGTAATACCCCTGACAGGGATAAATATAGTGTACTGCTGAGTAATACCCCTGACAGGAATACATATAGTGTACTGCCGAGTAATACCACTGACAGGGATACATATAGTGTACTGCTGAGTAATACCCCTGACAGGGATACATATAGTGTACTACTGAGTAATACCTCTGACAGGGATACATATAGTGTACTGCTGAGTAATACCACTGACAGGGATACATATAGTGTACTGCTGAGTAATACCACTGACAGGGATACATATAGTGTACTACTGAGTAATACCTCTGACAGGGATACATATAGTGTACTGCCGAGTAATACCACTGACAGGGATACATATAGTGTACTGCTGAGTAATACCCCTGACAGGGATACATATAGTGTACTACTGAGTAATACCTCTGACAGGGATACATATAGTGTACTGCTAAGTGATACTACTGACAGGGATACATATAGTGTACTGCTGAGTAATACCACTGACAGGGATACATATAGTGTACTACTGAGTAATACCTCTGACAGGGATACATATAGTGTACTGCTAAGTGATACTACTGACAGGGATACATATAGTGTACTGCTGAGTAATACCACTGACAGGGATACATATAGTGTACTGCTGAGTAATACCACTGACAGGGATACATATAGTGTACTGCTGAGTTATACCACTGACAGGGATACATATAGTGTACTGCTGAGTAATACCCCTGACAGGGATAAATATAGTGTACTGCTGAGTAATACCCCTGACAGGGATACATATAGTGTACTGCTGAGTAATATCCCTGACAGGGATACATATAGTGTACTGCCGAGTAATACCACTGACAGGGATACATATAGTGTACTGCTGAGTAATACCCATGACAGGGATACATATAGTGTACTACTGAGTAATACCTCTGACAGGGATACATATAGTGTACTGCTGAGTAATACCCCTGACAGGGATAAATATAGTGTACTGCTGAGTAATACCCCTGACAGGGATACATATAGTGTACTGCTGAGTAATACCCCTGACAGGGATAAATATAGTGTACTGCTGAGTAATACCCCTGACAGGGATACATATAGTGTACTGCTGAGTAATATCCCTGACAGGGATATATATAGTGTACTGCCGAGTAATACCACTGACAGGGATACATATAGTGTACTGCTGAGTAATACCCCTGACAGGGATACATATAGTGTACTGCCGAGTAATACCACTGACAGGGATGCATATAGTGTACTGCTGAGTAATACCCCTGACAGGGATACATATAGTGTACTACTGAGTAATACCTCTGACAGGGATACATATAGTGTACTGCTGAGTAATACCCCTGACAGGGATAAATATAGTGTACTGCTGAGTAATACCCCTGACAGGGATACATATAGTGTACTGCTGAGTAATACCCCTGACAGGGATAAATATAGTGTACTGCTGAGTAATACCCCTGACAGGGATACATATAGTGTACTGCTGAGTAATATCCCTGACAGGGATACATATAGTGTACTGCCGAGTAATACCACTAACAGGGATACATATAGTGTACTGCTGAGTGTAATACCCCTGACAGGGATACATATAGTGTACTACTGAGTAATACCTCTGACAGGGATACATATAGTGTACTGCTGAGTAATACCACTGACAGGGATACATATAGTGTACTGCTGAGTAATACCTCTGACAGGGATACATATAGTGTACTGCTTAGTGATACTACTGACAGGGATACATATAGTGTACTGCTGAGTAATACCACTGACAGGGATACATATAGTGCACTGGTGAGTAATACCACTGACAGGGATACATATAGTGTACTGGTGAGTAATATCCCTGACAGGGATACATATAGTGTACTGCTGAGTAACACCACTGACAGGGATACATATAGTGTACTGCTGAGTAATACCACTGGCAGGGATACATATAGTGTACTGCTGAGTAATACCACTGACAGGGATACATATAGTGTACTGCTGAGTAATACCACTGACAGGGATACATATAGTGTACTGCTGAGTAATACCCCTGACAGGGATACATATAGTGTACTGCTGAGTAATACCCCTGACAGGGATACATATAGTGTACTGCTGAGTAACACCACTGACAGGGATACATATAGTGTACTGCTGAGTAATACCACTGACAGGGATACATATAGTGTACTGCTGAGTAATACCACTGACAGGGATACATATAGTGTACTGCTGAGTAATAGCACTGACAGGGATACATATAGTGTACTGGTGAGTAATACCCCTGACAGGGATACATATAGTGTACTGCTGAGTAATAGCACTGACAGGGATACATATAGTGTACTGGTGAGTAATACCCCTGACAGGGATACATATAGTGTACTGCCGAGTAATACCACTGACAGGGATACATATAGTGTACTGCTGAGTAATACCACTGACAGGGATACATATAGTGTACTGCTGAGTGTAATATCCCTGACAGGGATACATATAGTGTACTGCTGAGTAATACCACTGACAGGGATACATATAGTGTACTGCTGAGTAATTCCCCTGACAGGGATACATGTAGTGTACTGCTGAGTAATACCCCTGACAGGGATACATATAGTGTACTGCTGTGTATAAGTGCTGTAACCAGGTGCAGTGTACTCTCTGGTTTGAGGCAAAGAGTGGCCTGGAAGATAAGTGTTGATTACTAGTACTTCTCCTTCCAATTTGGTCCCAAGCAATTAGCGATAATCAGTGCTGCTACCACAGAGCTGCGTCAAAGCTCGGATACTAATGACTAAGATTTAATTTACAGGTGGGAGCAATCACCCACAACATGACCTAGGAGTTCAATCTCTGCTCTTTTAACTATCATCCTTTGTAGCTTCTTTTGTGGAATAAAACGCGATCTCGAAAGAGCAGTATTATTCTCTTTGGTCAAGGGATAATGTTTTGTATTCATATCATAGGTATTATCAAAATAAATAACTTAATGATATCTATTTAGCTTAATTTAACATTTGGGAGTAGCTATCGGAATTTACTTCCACTTGATAACTTTATCGTTGATTTGAAAATGCAAAGGTAATTCTCCATCTTTTTATGACATTTATCTAACATAAAGGATAAACCAGGAACAATTGAAATGACAGAAAAGGGGCCGAGAAACCCTTATGAGAAGGGACATTGGGAACCATACATAAATCACGCTAAACTATAGAAGTCGCATATAAGGTAAATGAGAAAGTCTAATGAGAAGGACTGGGAAAAATAAATAGATCACGCTAAAATATAGAAGTAGAAGAGGTGAGAACGTCTTTTGAGAAGGAACACTGGAAAACATATATGAATCACGCTAAAAGATAGAAGTCATATATGAATGAGATGAGAAAGCCTAATGAGAAGGAACACTGGAAAACATATATGAATCACGTTAAAAGTAAAGAAATCATATCTCCAGGAGGTGAGAAAAGCATATATAAAACAAATATAAATCATGCTAAAATGTGGAGTTAGCAGGAAGTGAGAACATTCTATATGGTAGGAGAAATCAGGATGAACAGTTCCGATCAAACATACCCCTGAAGGCCATTTTATAAGGAGGACATGTTATATGACAAACCAATAGAGATAAGCAGAGACATTTAAAACATGTTTAAATATCTCTGAGATAAGCAAATTGGAGGTTGGATGAAAGAGAGATGAAAAGTTACAATTATACTGACCGATAATAATGTCAGAAAGAATATCAAACTTTAAAAGAGGCCAGTTGTGGTTTCCGAGGGGGGACGAGAAATCCAAACAGACAAACTAATAGAAGTGGCAAAAAGGAGGTTAACCATTTTACAGACAGGCTTTCTGGTAAGAAAGGCTATTATACGAGCACAAAATTTCATCAATATTTAAGAAATCGTGTATTTTCTTTACATATTTGTCACGTTAAAGAGTCTGAAAACAAGATCTTGCCAATTTTAGTCTGAGTAAGGTGTTTAAAATAGTTACTGAAATGCGCCATTGTCTTTATACTTCTATGTATATGACAGACAGAGGTCTATGTATCTGACAGAGCCTGGTGGCAGGTAAAGCAAGACACGCCCAAACAACTGATGATTGCAGTCGATAGGAGGCGACACTGTCAGATGAGCACTACTTTGGGTGTGGCAAAAAAGTCTGTTGACTGTTGTTCACGCATTAAAGCCGGCGACGACACTGCCCTGACAACAGACACTTATTGGTATCTGATAACATCATGCAAAAACTTGCTCTCTTCACCATGCCTTGCTACACGTGACTTGCTCAGATTTCTGTCCATATTGTTCACTCATTTGGAAGCTTACATTTCCACATTTACATTATCCCTAGTCTGTAAAAAATAACAGAGAAGAACAAAGAGTTCTTTCATTGATATAATTTTCAATACATTTATGGTGATATGGGCTGCCCAGGTAGGCAGTAATATATTTGTTACCCTATTAATCATTATATCTTAATGGAGCATAAATGTCCCACAGAGATATGTCGATTTTAATGAGAAACCGAGTTTTAATGATGCCACGATGTCATTGAAAGATGCACACCTGTTCTGTGAATAGTAGTTATGTTCAATACCTCTTGTTAAAGGCACACAAAGAAGATAACACAGTTTACTTCCGCTGAGCTGTAAGACTACATTATTACAGAGGTGTGAGGCGTCCACTGGCCTTTATATTTCTAATGAATTGGAGGAGAGCGATTAGGCTTGGTTAAGGGTGGCTTGCAGGAGAGTATCATTGGGGGTCTTGCTCGGCATATCGCCACAGATGACCTCATGCAGGCAATACTATTGTCACGCATCTTCCCAATGAGGCAGGATTATTAAGAGATAATTATTAACCTATAGCGCCATGTAAAGGAATTGCTTCTATGTGAAGTCATATTGAGTGTAGAACACCAATTAGTTATCACTTCTTCAGTGGCAGCAATAGGACACCCTGGTTTATAATGAGGGGATTCAGAATACAACATCTGTCAATATTTTTTTATTTATCTATCAAATTTCTGTTGCATATCCAAAATTTGTGTTTTAGATATAGAATATGCAAGGCATTTTACAATAAGCCATTGCATTACATAGATTCAAAAGGTTTGACAATACAAATTGAAATTCATAGCACTAATAAATGCCAGAATTCTGATATTTAGCATAAAGCAATCATAAGATATTATTATAAGATATCAAAATGTAGAAATTTCGATCCGAATCCTTGCTTTCTCAACTTTTTCTGTGTGATAAAACTGGCATCGCACATAAAACAAGATATGTTTATGTTGATTTGTCTGTGATGGTCACTAACAGAGCCATTTTCGACAGCTTCCCATTGCCAACTTACTTGTTCCAGCTAATGTGTCATTACAACAAACCCCGGGGGTCCAATTCTACTCGATGACATTGCTTTCCACAGGGCTTGACCCCCTCCCAGGCCCTCAGCTCATATTTCCGCCGATCCGACACTGGAATAACGCCTCACAGATCCGCGGTTTGAAGCCGGTTTTCATCAGATGTTCAACAATAATCCCCGGTTTTCCTGCCACGCTGATGTCCACTGAAACAGACAGTAAAATAATCTGAAAAAGATCACAGGGGTCAGTGGCTTTAGTTGTTGTCCATTCCATGCGCGCTTCTCAGTTTACAGGCGGGGATCTGCATTTCAAGATCCATTGCAAAGACACACAGGAGAAAGTGACATCCATAGTCACTGGCCATCCGATCGTCCACAAAGCTTTAGACAGTGTCATAAAAGTAAGAGAAAATCAGGATTAAACCCGAGCTTGTATCGCGATCTGACAATATCATTTTCCCAAGAAATATAATTTGAAATCGACAGAAATTGACCATATTTTACTAGAGACTATCACATTTCAGGCCACCCTACTGGTCCCAAAAGCCACACCGAGTAATCAACGTCTGATAGTTTACTTAAACCTGACGATGTCTGACAGAAAAATGAGACAAGAAAATATATATTGCTGTAAGATAGAGGTTGCTAGATGATAATATTACAATGAAGTAATCACTATGGTGATATAATATTCAACTCTTGTATCACCCTTCAAGACAGGGATTATTATGACCTTTTTTCAAATAAATATTTTACTCTATTTACTCAGTATATTCTAATAAAATAAATACACTAACTCCTTTTGAAAGAGGTTTTTAATATCCCAAAATACAAAAGTATGCTAAAATATAAAGTTATTTCTTGCGAAAGCAATTGTCATCATAAAACCCCTTGAAATGAATAATGGTAAAGTACATTTCATGCATAATAATCACGTTCTATGTTCTGTCTCCCAGTATTTATTCAAGATGCATTGAAAGCTGACACTTCAACGCTCCTCTTGGAAATTCTAACCACAGAGAATTTGACTTGGTGGTAGATATGATACCTAAACTTATTCTCATATTTACAATTAAGTATCAGATGTTAAATATTTCCATCAGATCTCATATTTGAAATAATTAATTAATGAAAAATGGATCAAAACTTCACAGCTTTCTATCCATATTCCAAAGTTGTTTTTAACTATAGTTTTGATTTATCTTCTTCAGTAATTTTATCAACACTCATAATAACGTAAATTAATTATTTAAAAAAGTCGCATCCTCGGAAGTGGAGAAACAAACAGACGCAGATAATTTCATACCGCAAATCCACATGATACACATACGAAAACAAAAAACCCTCCATTATAAATCTTCAGGGGTGAAACTTACAAAGTAATAAAATTGACAAGATAAAAAGTTGGCCAAGTACATTTCCCCATATTAAGTGGATTTGACAAGTGACTGCACAAATTCGTCGTGAGAAATGAAACATTGTAGCCAGCACATTGCAAAGGCTGGTCTGATGCCAAAGTGTGATAGTTGTCCAAGACACATAATACAATTAACATCAAAGTAGGTGCTCATTAACAAATCTCAGCCGCTTTGATGGCGGGTTTCTGTGTTAAGGCCATGGATAAGTGGGTTCGACATAATTTGGCAGCATTTTTGTCAGGGGGAGTTAAGCATTCCAGTGCCTTGCAGATCAAAGCAGACCTTTATTCTTATTGACTAACTAATGATGGGAAATTTATCTCCAGTGGGAAGGTACTGAAACAGTGAGAAGCACCACGAATCTACCTCAAACAGAGATTTATAACCAACGACAAAGTGATCATTTCATATAGATAGTTAGATATTGATAAAGACACACATGGTCTACTTGATCAGATATTTGAATATCATTGTTTATACATCTGGTCCACTTAACCAGACATTTGAATATCAATACAGATACATCTGGTCCGCTTGATCAGACATTTAAATATCAATCCTGGTCCACTCGATCAGACATTTGAATGTCAATGCTCATACATCTGGTAAACTTGATCAGACATTTGAATGTTCATGCTTATACACCTAATCCACTTGATCAGACATTTGAATATCGATATAGATATACCTGGTCCACTCAATCAGACATTTGAATATCGATAAAGATATACCTGGTCCACTCAATCAGACATTTGAATATCAATATAGATACACCTGGTCCACTCAATCAGACATTTGAATATCAATAAAGATATACCTGGTCCACTCAATCAGACATTTGAATATCAATATAGATACACCTGGTCCACTCAATCAGACATTTGAATATCAATATAGATACACCTGGCCCACTCAATCAGACATTTGAATATCAATATAGATACACCTGGCCCATTCAATCAGACATTTGAATATCAATATAGATACACCTGGTCCACGCAATCAGACATTTGAATATCAATATAGATACACCTGGTCCACTCAATCAGACATTTGAATATCAATATAGATACACCTGGCCCACTCAATCAGACATTTGAATATCAATATAGATACACCTGGCCCACTCAATCAGACATTTGAATATCAATATAGATATACCTGGTCCACTCAATCAGACATTTGAATATCAATAAAGATATACCTGGTCCACTCAATCAGACATTTGAATATCAATATAGATACACCTGGTCCACGCAATCAGACATTTGAATATCATATAGATACACCTGGCCCACGCAATCAGACATTCGAATATCAATATAGATACACTTGGTCCACTCAATCAGACATTTGGATATCAATATAGATACACCTTGTCCACTCGATCAAACATTTAAATATCAATGCTTATACATCTGGTCCATTTGGGCACACATTTGAACAACAATATAGATACACCTGGTCCACTCAATCAAACATTTGAATATCAATATAGATACACCTGGCCCACTCAATCAGACATTTGAATATCAATATAGATACATCTGGTCCGCTTAATCAAACATTTGAATATCAATATAGATACATCTGGTCCGCTTAATCAAACATTTGAATATCAATATAGATATACCTGGTCCACTCAATCAAACATTTGAATATCAATATAGATACATCTGGTCTGCTTAATCAAACATTTGAATATCAATATAGATACATCTGGTCCGCTTAATCAAACATTTGAATATCAATATAGATACATCTGGTCCGCTTAATCAAACATTTGAATTACAATATAGATACATCTGGTCCACTCAATCAAACATTTGAATATCAATATAGATACATCTGGTCCGCTTAAGCAGACATTTGAATATCAATGTTTATACACCTGGCCCACGCAATCAGACATTTGAATATCAATGCTTATACACCTTGTACACTTGATTAGAAATTTGAATATAAATGTTCATAAACCTGGCCCATTTGATCAGACATTTGAATATCAATGTTTATACTCTTGGTCCACTTGTTTTGAAATTTGAATATCAATGCTGACACACTTGGTCGACTCACTGAGACAGTAGAATATGAATGCAGATATTCATAATTCAGGGCAGAAATACCTACTGAGATGATGTGATAACAGAGACATATAAGAAATACCGACCATGATATCCCAGCTGGTGATTCTTATTGATTCATACTGATTATGCATGGTACTTTATTTATCAACTACAAAGCAGGACACACCGAGTTCAGCTTAATCGTCCTGAAACCTAACTAATGACTGCTCCCCTTGTAATGTGAAAGACAATATTACAGACCCTGTCTTTTGTCATTTGTGAATCTGCCAAGACAAAATCGCTTTCACATATAGGGATCGTTGGTGCAAGAAAAACATTGCGTTTGGTTTAGAAATACTAATGATTTCTTCTTTGGGCCAACTGGAAAATCTATCCATTATAACAAAAAAAATTGATTAACAAACTTGAACTAGTTTTAGGAGACATTTCAATATTCAGAACATGTATATCTATGGCAGTTGAACAAGCAAATTATTTCATACATCATATATTTATAGGATATACATTTACAGATTTACAGAAGCAATATAGTATCTTCCTCTCATCAAGTACAAACAGCAATGATAATCTTTTTTACAATAGTCTTCAAAGGTTTTTGATACATGAATGATGAATACACCCCCATCACCACAATCTATCTAATCTTTTTAGTTTCTGATTTTACTTAATATTCCTATACTTTATTCTTTTCAAAATGTATTATGAATAAATTACTGTTATCAGAGCTTATCAAATGTTATAAATTGCCACCTTTTCCTCAATAATTTCACACCTTTTTTCTCCAAATTTAGTTTATTCTGAATTTGAGTGATCATTTTCTTCAGATTAATAATGGACTACTTCAGCGGTTAATGTTTTATGGAAGGAAAAGACATAATGTGAATATATATGGAAGGCACACTGAACACGTTTGTTGATCCAATCTCATTTGTAAAAAAAATGACCTATAAAGCTTTAGATAATAGTTTGAAAAAGAAGCATTCAATATATTTCATTCATTGCCATGTGAAAAACTTGCCTGAATCTAAAAACCAGATTTTCTCTGAAAAGGAACATCAAAGTGAAGGGTGGAGATGAGAAACAATCCGATAATTTGGTAACATAAGGTTAATGTATAAAACACACCTTGTGGAAAGCTCCCTGTGGAGATCTGAAAAGCTTGCAACTTTAAAGTTAAACTATCTCCGCCAATACTGGCTTTTTACAGATGTTTTTTCATAAAGTGAGCAATAATGCTGCAATAAGGCTTGAAGCACAAAATAGAGTACAATATGTAGAACTTGCTCAGTTTCTTCATAGAGTGAGATCCAGAGAGAATGGCTGAAATGCTCTGAAATGTAACTGACTTAAATGCTTGAATTGGTTTGGGAATGTGGAGAAGGGTTTTGCAGATCAGCTCCGCATAGAAAGCATACAGCCGATGTGGCAGGTTTCCTTTGATAATTGCCTATCTGGCCTAACACATCCCTCATTCCAGGTTGTTGGCCCCATACCTTTATATAGGGACATATTTCCTCTTAAAATCAATTATATATATATATATATATATATATATATATATATATATATATATATATATATATATATATATATATATATATATATATATATATATATATATATATATATATATATATATATATATATATATATATATATATATATATATATAAAAGGTAAAGGTAGTTGTGTAGTGGTGAGGAAAGTAATCCAACAAAGCCCGTGTTGACATAAAAAAAAACTGTTTTCCTTTTAGATCCTCGTATTTTTATGATTGAGTAAAAAGTCACATCCAATCTTTCGCTAGTTATAATTTATTGATTTGGAAACATATCTAGTGTCTCTCATTTCTTGCTTGAGTGAACCTCGGGCATTCTGGGGTGAAATATTTTGCTGAATGGCGCCATTTTTCAGGATCCACTTCACGCCAGATGTTAGTTGTTTCCACGATCTCCCCCATCTCGGCGCTCCCTGCTTTATAAGTGAATTCTCTTCAGTAAGTGCGGGTTATCCCTTATAAAACAAGCATCTCATCCTCATCATTATCTGCATCTTAGTCCTTTTATTTCCTGTTCCTGTGACGGAAACTATCGGCCTCGATCTGGTTGACCTCATGACCCCTCACAAACCAATCACCATCAAGAACGCTGCTATCAGGTGCAGAGGACAGAAACATTGAAATGAGTGAACAAATGGGGGTTATATTTTTCATCACTTTGTTACAGGACCACCCATTGAGGCCTATCTGGAAGATCAAAATGTCACGTGGCCTCTGAAAGTCATGCTTTGTAAAATACAAGTCTACTGTGTTTTTATTGATAGGAACATGATGATCATCTCGAACAAGGGGTTAACGACAATACCAAATTACTAAAATTTAATCATTATGAGATATCTTCAATTCTGTAAACAATGTTCTGAAACGTATTCATTCATTGGCATTGGTCTATGCTGTTGAACACAAATATTTATCAAAGTTGTGTCCCTCAAATCTTACAAATGACAGAAGAATTCATTCAGACGTATTTCCTTTGTGGGCGAGGCTATTTATTACATATGAAGCTTTGTATCTATCCATTGGGAGTGTTATAAAGGGTAAATATTATTGGGTATCCGGACCATTATGCAGGAAAGTTATCACCAGGATGAGCTCATGAAATTGGCAGCATCAGAGCAATCCATCACGCGTTTCTCTCACTTTATCCATCTTCCACATTTGTCAGTTGCATTGTAATTAAAATATGCAACAAACACAAGATTAATAGAATTTGTCGCCCTAAGCCCGCCCTTAATATGTCAATTTCAGGCCACCATCATTCATAAATTTCTATCTGAAAGGACTTTGTCGCTGACAAGAGTCTTTGTGCTATTAACATAGTAATTGCGAGTGTAAGATTAGGGTCCGGATCATAATGTTAGGGGCGGATGCCGTGTGGTGATAATTTGAGGCATGTCAGGCCAAAACAAAAACATGCCATCAAAACTGGATAATGCCGGTAATTCTATTGTCTTAATGTCTGTCTGATGACTAGATCATAATGTTAGAACGCGCCACGGTGGATGGAGCCGGACTGACATGGTTGATCGCCAAATAATTGCTTTGAAATCAATTACGATAATGATGGAATTCTATATTTTTGGGCTATTCGTTTTAATCATCGGCTGGTGACTTGAATTTTAGTAGTTATGCTTTAGAATTAGTCTTGAAGTTCAAAATATTAAACTCAGTCAGAAGACATATGAAATGATAATATTTTCAATAAATATTCAAGTTAAATACACAGTAATAAATATGACGGGGAAGTGGAAAAGTGATGTTCCCTTCTGGTGAAGATATTATTCATGAGTGGTCTGGTGGTGAGAGGATATACCCATTATATAGTGTTACTTGGTGCTGAAAGGGAACCATGAGCCAGAGAATGGCGATGATATGAGTGGTCTGGTGGTGAGAGGATATACCCATTATATAGTGTTACTTGGTGCTGAAAGGGAACCAAGAGCCAGAGAATGACGATGATATGAGTGGTCTGGCGGTGAGAGGATATACCCATTATATAGTGTTACTTGGTGCTGAAAGGGAACCATGAGCCAGAGAATGACGATGATATGAGTGGTCTGGCGGTGAGAGGATATACCCATTATATAGTGTTACTTGGTGCTGAAAGGGAACCAAGAGCCAGAGAATGACGATGATATGAGTGGTCTGGCGGTGAGAGGATATACCCATTATATAGTGTTACTTGGTGCTGAAAGGGAACCATGAGCCAGAGAATGACGATGATATGAGTGGTCTGGCGGTGAGAGGATATACCCATTATATAGTGTTACTTGGTGCGGAAAGGGAACCATGAGCCAGAGAATGACGATGATATGAGTGGTCTGGTGGTGAGAGGATATACCCATTATATAGTGTTACTTGGTGCTGAAAGGGAACCATGAGCCAGAGAATGACGATGATATGAGTGGTCTGGCGGTGAGAGGATATACCCATTATATAGTGTTACTTGGTGCTGAAAGGGAACCATGAGCCAGAGAATGACGATGCTATGAGTGGTCTGGCGGTGAGAGGATATACCCATTATATAGTGTTACTTGGTGCGGAAAGGGAACCATGAGCCAGAGAATGACGATGATATGAGTGGTCTGGCGGTGAGAGGATATACCCATTATATAGTGTTACTTGGTGCTGAAAGGGAACCATGAGCCAGAGAATGACGATGATATGAGTGGTCTGGCGGTGAGAGGATATACCCATTATATAGTGTTACTTGGTGCTGAAAGGGAACCATGAGCCAGAGAATGACGATGCTATGAGCTTCACTTAAGCCATGTAAGCTTATCTCAGGCTAGGCGGACATAAGCATAGGAGTATGATGACTTTTACGAAAAAATGATGTTATAATCCATTCTATTACTGTCTGATATTTTGCCTAAAATCCTTCATATTTTTTAATATACAAAACAATCAGATCTTGTTACGTAGACCTACACCTGAGTATGTTCATTTCAGTCAAACAAGTTGAGCCCAGTAAATTTAATAAATGTATTGTACAAATTTATCCTGACAGGTATTATTCGGATTCGATCATAGAGAGATTTTGAACTTTGAAATAAATAAATGTTTTTCTCCCCTGAGGAGATGAAAAAGGAAATGGACATTCGTCGAATGTTCTCGAGTCACTCAGTGTGACTCATTTGTCATAAACATCGCCGTTTCCCGCGAGGGTCATTTGAGTGAAATCCACTTGATTCTGAAATCAATGATGCCCAGCACGTGTTTTATTATATTAGTTCTGCTTGAAGCAGAGGATTTAGCTTGTATTCTGGATTGAATGAGATATCAGCCCAAAGTTCTGTGCATTAGCCTCATATATATATATATCCGGTGATTTGATTAACATATACACTTGGAGTTTGTAATCTACATTTTAGTCCTTGTTATCTATTTCAATTGATCTGTGGGTGGAAGTTTTAAAAAATTGATTGAGGATTGGAGCAATTCTAAAATAAAGATATTTGTGTGAAGCACCATGAAAGAGACATTGAGTTTGATCTATGCGGAGATCAGAAAGCAGGACGCGAGACTGATCCGCCGGTCTGCGGGTCTCTCCCCGCGGGGGCCGGGGCGGTGATCCCGGGCCGAGGTACAGGTGTGGGGGCACGGACCCCTGGGGTCAAACATCACGCCCCCGGGAGCTTGGACATCTCCGGCCGCCAACACTAATATGTCTCCGGCGTCCTGATGCGATCTGATGTTTCACGCGCCGTGCTCGATATCTGCATGTTTTCCTGAATTAAACACTCGTCACTTACACCTCACATGGAGTTAGGAGCTGTGCTTCACCGTCTTAGCTCATGAGGACAAACAGCAACATTCTAACGCTAAACCTCTGGACTTTACTTTTGTAGCGAGGTGAAGAATTTATATCGATTAAGTCGGGTCATCAGATTAAAAACGATAAAAACCTTAAAGTACTTTTATCACCAGTATGAAAAGCATAAATCTGTACATCTTGAATTCAGCCAGACCGACTCGGCGAAACAGCGGTAGCAGATCTCCGCCTACCTCTGTTTAAAAGGGTACAAGATGCTTGAAGTTCTCAAATACTTAAAAAATAGAGAATTGAAAAAAATATATAAATATTGTATCTGATTTTATCATAGATTTTGTGTGTAAGTAAGACAATAATGTATTTTTTTTTTACATTATTGTCTTACTTACACATTGTGCATTTTATGGGACATTAATCAGCGAGTCTAGGCTTGGAGGCAAATTTCATGTTTTTTTAAAATGAAATTTCTTTTGAGAGCCGTGTCGCATTTTCCCAAATAATTCATATCTACATAAATATTTTTCTGTGAATTTTATCTGTTTTATACTTGAAATCTGAAATGCACTTATCAGCATTAAACTCTCAAAATTTAACCATTGACATAACGCAATCTATTCAAGTGATACTGAAGCACTGGTTATGATTTGCAGTATGTGACTCTCAATCCAAAAATGCTTACTATAACCAATTCAATTGAGTGAAACACTTTTTGGTAAGAAGCAGTTTTTATTCAAACATTGCCAACTTTTATAAAATTGCATTTTCATGTTTACTCGACTTTCAATCTTGACAATCAGATGAATTAATGGTGGCTGATGACACTGAGGGAAGATCCACTGAGAAATGATGACCTTCAGATACTCAGAAATAGTTATACAATCCTTGGAGTGATTAATACTCCAAGTACAGCCCAATATATTAATACTCATTTTAAAACACTAATGTTTGATATTTTACACGGTGTCTCAGACTCTTGTGGAGCAGAAGTGCACAAAACAACACGATACAAACACAAGACCTACCGTGTTGTCTGGATTTCAAATGTGGACATTTTCATATTTATATGTTTTATATTTCATATTTATATGTTTTATATTTATATGTTGGCTCTTCTTTAATTTACATGCTGACAGTCATGTAAACTTTGTGTAGGTCTTCCATGATGAAGGTAATTTGGCAATATGTCAATTCAGACAGGAAAAGAGTGATTGCTCTCCTTAGTTCTGCAAAAACTATTAAAAATTCTTTTTTGAAGTCAACTTAAAGTATATGAATTTTTTCTAATTTGTTATCAAACATTTATAGACTAAATTCTCGTGGCGTGACATTGTTCAGTTTGACTGGCACAGTTTACTCTTGAGTGAATGCTCATTTTTCAATATTATACATGAAAACTTCCTCTCTCAAAGAAAACTCTAAACACATATCACTTAAAATGCGAACTGACTTGTGATTAAAAGAATGGGCCAGGAGTCAAGAGTAAAGTTCACATCCGAGGGTGATGAAGTGTGAGGGGTACAGATAGCAGGTCAAAGGTCACTGCCCCAAACTTTGTAGGGGATGTGGGTGGTATTACTGCCAAGGATGGGTATGCCCAAGGGTTCTGCCCCACACTTGACCACTGTGATGTACATGCCCCTCGGCGGTGTGATAATTCCTTCCATACTTGACGTATGTAGCATCTAATCTCCTTATATCTCAATCTCCACCAGAGGGCGATGTGGTGAACCTATTTGCTTATGCCTTTGGTGGTGGTGTGTGTGTCCGTGTGTGTGCGCGCGTGTGTGTATGTGTGTTAGTGTATGTTTTTTTTTTAATCCAGCTTTTATTGTTTTTGGAATGAGGGATGCTTCATTAATCAAAGAGGGAACAATTGGTAACAAAATATTTGTTGCCCTTTTGGGAATAAAACATATTTGGAAAACTAGCACTGAAGTGATAATTATTATTCTACTCAGTAATAAAGGAGAAACAAATTCATCTATTTACAGCCCTTTACTGAAAGCACCCTCCTTTGTTGGCGTCATTTTCTGGGGAAGTGTTAAAATTGAGACCATGAAAGGTAAAACAATGTGTTCAAATGTAATGTTTCAAGACAATCATTTATGCCTTTAAAAAAAAAAAACAAATTATAGAATTAATAATAATAATAATAATAATAATACAAATAATAATAATAATAATAATAATAATGATGATGATGATGATGATGATGATGATGATGATGATGATGATGATGATGATGATGATAATGATAATGATAATGATAATAATAATAATAATAATAATAATAATAATAATAATAATAATAATAATAATAATAATAATAATAATAATAATAATAATAATAATAATAATAATAATAATAATAATAATAATAATAATAATAATAATAATAATAATAATAATAATAACAATAATTATAACAATAATAATAATAATAATAATAATAATAATAATAATAATAATAATAATAATAATAATAATAATAATAATAATAATAATAATAATAATAATAATAATAATAATAATAATAATAATAATAATAATAATAATAATAATAATAATAACATTGTGGAGCGCTGATACCAGACAGGTCTGTTCATAGCGCTGTGTTCAGCATATGCTTTTAGAAAAGGTAGGTTTTCAGCAAGCAATTGAAAGTGGTAACAGAGTTACTAGTCCTGATGTAACGAGTTCCACAAACGTGGTGCTATTGATGAGAAGGCCCTACCGCCTATGGTCTTCAGCCTTGTATTTGGGATAACCAGGTAAGTTCCATCATTGGATCTTAGGCCCTTATCGCCCCGCTTAACACAGAGGAGGTCCCTTAAGTAAGGTGGTGCCTTACCATTTAAAGCCTTCCAGGTCATTAGAAGAATTTTGAAATCAATTCTGGCATGTACAGGGAGCCAGTGTAATTCTTTTAATTTCCATGATATATGGTCAAATTTTCTGATTTTTCCAACCACCCTGACAGCAGAGTTTTGTATATATTGCAGCTTTTTTTATATCACAGTCGTAACCCAGCTAACAGACCATTCCCATAATCCAGGGTGGAAGTAACAAAAGCATGTGTTAGAGTTACAGTCGTCTTCTCGTCTAGATTGCTGCTAGATTCCTGACATGATAGTAGCCTCTCCTACACATTTTCTTTATTTGCATCTTCATATCCATCCTGGAGTCAAGGATGATACCTAAGTTGTTTGTGTATTTCATAGTCACCGACCCTGGTTGTTTCAGGAAGCTTTTCCCTGGCAGCATTACCATATCTATCATTACAGACTAGCATCTCAGTTTTCCCATCATTAATCTTCATCTTATTTGAGATGAGAAATAGTCTGACATCTTGTATACAGTCCTCCAGCTTTGTCCTGCTAATATTTATATTTTCATTAGAAGAATAGTCTATTGGAATGTAGATTTGCGCGTCATCAGCATATATGGGGTAATTTAACCCATATTTAATCAAGTCGTCGGCAAGGGGCGACATGTATATGGTGAATGGTATAGGGCCTAAAACTGACCCCTGTGGTACCCCATATTTGATATGCTTTAGGGATGACCGTTTGGTCCCCACTTTCACACATTGTTGCCTGTTCTCCAGATATGACTTTATCCAGTTAAGAGCATCTCCCTTAACTTGGCATCTATTTTCTAGTCTTATAAACAAAGTTTGGTGGTCGATAGTGTCAAAGGCCGCTGAGAGGTCAAGTAACAGCAGGATTACTGACTTCCTATTGTCCAAATCCCTCAGGATGTCATTTTGTACCATAATTAAGGCTGTCTCTGTGCTGTGACCCTCTTTGTAGGCTGATTGAAAATTATCACTTAGGCCGTTTTTTATTAGATGAGGGACCAATTGGTTTCCAACCGCCCTTTCAGTGATTTTTGAGATGTAGCTTAGATTTGAGACAGGTCTGTAGTTCTTTTCAATTAATTCCAGTCCCAGATTTTTTAGAAGTGTGGTTATTATGGCAATTTTCCTTTTTTTATCTACTAGGGAATCAGAGAGTGACCTGTTTATGATTGCTGTGATTATAGGCAGAAGGTCCTCCATTAGCTCAATCAATAGCCAAGATGGGATTGGGTCAAGTCCACAGGACTTCTTGGCTGATTTCTTTATTAACTTTCGGACTTCACCCACTGAGAGAGGACTAAAAGTACTGCATAATACATGTAAGGTGGGCTGTGTTGGCATATATGATACCGTTTTTTCAAATATATTTGTGACAACCTTTTTATAACTTCAGATTCATGTTCCACTTTGTCTTGTGCTTGTTTAAGTTTATCATCAAAATTTGTCATGACTTTCATCACAGAGAGTAAAGAAGCGAAACTAAAAGATCGTACCCTACTGTGGCGGAGATTAAAACAGGGTTTATGTTTGACAAGCGAGATCAAGGGGTTAATTGATAAAATAACTCCCTCTACCAAAATAATTTTCGGGATCACTACCTCATCAGTGACTACAAAAGTAGACTTTCATCGTATATGTTGGGAACAGCTGTTATGTCTGTTTCAACAAGAATTGAATAAGGTGTAAGGTTAAAACTGGAGTATAAACCTTTCTAACAAGAAAAAAATCTTTTAAAAAATTATACTTTGATGTGCTGTGAACGGTGTAGAAATGATATATGTATTTCACACAAATTTTGCAAGAAGTTCGATATTTTGGGGGATTTATTTTTCTCGTGTGAGTGTGTTTATGGCACATGTACGAGTATGCATGTGCGTATACATATGCCTGTGCGTATCCCAGATATTTGATGTTTGGAAGGCTTCACAATATGTTTACATAATAACCAGGAATACGTGTTTGGAGCACACAAACTGATGACGTTTTTCTGATCAGGTAGAAAGTCAATGCCGATACAGTATGTGCAGTAGACATTGGTCTTTTTTAAAGGCATGGTTCTAACAGATCAAGTTAGCATTATTAAAATTTATAGCATTATAAAAAATTGTTGCCGTAAAAAAATAAGTAAACGAACATGTTGTATACTGGCTTTAAGATGTATATGTTTTATACCGCTGTTGAGATGAGTGTATACTGCTGTTAAGAGATGTATGTATGTTGTATGCCTCTGTTAAGGTGTGTGCATGATGTGCTCTGCTCTTAAGATGGGTGTATACAGCTCTTAAGATGGGTGTATACTGCTCTTAAGATGGGTGTATACTGCTCTTAAGATGGGTGTAGACTGCTCTTAAGATGGGTGTAGACTGCTCTTAAGATGGGTGTATACTGCTCTTAAGATGGGTGTATACTGCTCTTAAGATTGGTGTATACTGCTCTTAAGATTGGTGTATACTGCTCTTAAGATTGGTGTAGACTGCTCTTAAGATTTGTGTATACTGCTCTTAGGATGGGTGTATACTGCTCTTAAGATGGGTGTATACTGCTCTTAAGATTGGTGTATACTGCTCTTAAGATGGGTGTATACTGCTCTTAAGATGGGTGTAGACTGCTCTTAAGATGGGTGTATACTGCTCTTAAGATGGGTGTATACTGCTCTTAAGATTGGTGTATACTGCTCTTAAGATTGGTGTATACTGCTCTTAAGATTGGTGTAGACTGCTCTTAAGATTTGTGTATACTGCTCTTAGGATGGGTGTATACTGCTCTTAAGATGGGTGTATACTGCTCTTAAGATTGGTGTATACTGCTCTTAAGATGGGTGTATACTGCTCTTAAGATGGGTGTATACTGCTCTTAAGATGGGTGTATACTGCTCTTAAGATGGGTGTATACTGCTCTTAAGATGGGTGTATACTGCTGTCAAGATTAGTATATACATATGTTATGATGGGCTAATGGTGTATTCTGATGTTAAGATGGATGTATACTGTTAAGATATATGAATACTATATACTGCTGCTAAAAGGGTGTATACTGATGTTAAGATGGGCGAATTCTGTAAACTGATGTTAAGATGGGTGTATACTGCTGTTAAGATGGGTGATTGTTGTACACTGTTGTCAAGATGAGTGAATGTTGTATATTACTGTTAAGATGGGTGTATACTGATGTTAAGATGGGTGAATGCTCTATACTGATGTTAAGATGGGTGAATGCTCTATACTGATGTTTAGATGGGCGTATACTGATGTTAAGATGGGCGAATGCTCTAAACTGATGTTAAGATGGGTGAATGCGTATACTGCTTATACTGATTATTCAAATTAGACGAGTTTTCCCGTGAAGAAAGGGTGCAAAGTCATACATGTGTTTATATCTTATGAGTTTATCCTTCTCCAAATTAGTTATTGGTTTAATCTAATAAATCATTTTGAGTAGTTGCTTTAAATATGATCCTCGGTGTACTGAGTTTGCGCGATATCGACATTGATATACTTATAATGTCTTAAGCTTTAAGACTCAGGGAAATAAAAGACTTGAGTAGGTGTCTGCGAGCAGATCACTCCATTCAAAGCGATGACCGAAGACAAGAAATGTACATGGAATATATGCCCGAATGACATCGATACTGGGTGGCATTTGGGCCAGCGACGTTATTTTGTCTTAGCAAGTGTCTCCCTGACCCAATGAGTGATATCTTTATATTATTGTTCTTGTCTAATGATATCCTATATAAATTGCATGAATCGGGTTGAATAAAAACATTCTGAGTTTTGAGTTTTGAGTTCTGTGTGAGTGCCGCATAGTGCTCTTAAGATGTGTGAATGCTGTATACCATTATTAAGATATGTGAATGCTCTATTCCTCTATTTAATGTGTTTATGATATTGTTATTGTTAAGTCATCACAGGATATAAAGAACAAAAAGTGTGGTTATACAATAACGAATGACCAATATTTTAGACTCTCGAAAATGTTGAAAGATACTTCCAGACAAAGACATCTATAGATCTGTGAATCCCTCTTTATTATGATGCTGAGCACAGATAGAGGTAAATCTCTCTGGGTTTAGACAATGGGGTCATTAATCATAGACCAGTGTCTCCGCAAATGTGCCATTTCATATTGAATCTCGCCCCAGTCACCAGAGGGAGCTCAAGCCGGTTTTACTACTGCCGGGCAGTGGAATGGCGTAGATTAATCGAATTTGCAAATGGAAGAAAAAAATGAAAAACGTCCCTGGTTTCTGAACAAAAGGACACAAGAGGATTCTGAGGTCACGGGAAAGATCAAAGATAACAAGCTACAGCCAAATCTGCCAATGATAACTATATAGGAATTATTCACATTTTAGCAACAGAAAAGATATATAATTATGAAGTTTAGTTGAGCATTATAATCAATATTAAGTGGAATATATGGCATCTGTTTCCCACGTCCTCGCACCACGTTTTGCTTGAATCTTTGACGTTTGTTGAGAAGTCAAAGAGAAGGGAACGGTATCCAAGTTACGTTATGTATTTTCTTGCTGAAAAACACAACAAAATCACGTTATTGGCGGACAACAAAACAAACAACCCATTCTTCGCTTTTCATTCAATATAAGTATTAAAAGTTGATTTTATCATAAAGAATTACTTTTTAAAAGACAAGAATTTCAGTAGATTAATTACGACACTGTCCTTTACAAAGCTTTTACGTGTTATATATTTGCAGCATACTAAAAGACAAAGAAAATGTTTGAATTCTCCAGGGAGTGAAGAAAATTGTATTTAAGCTTGACGCATCTCAACACATCATGTAATATGACCTCATATTATGAGATATTAAAAGATACTGCAGGATCTGATGTGAAATTACTATCACCAGAGGAAAAGGCATTTTCTTCTTTACAAGGCTAAAAGTTTCCTTGGCAACAATAGGAGAGATTGTACAGAATTATTGAACTTGATGGGGGTTCTCCCCTAAGACCAACTTTTACAAGAATCTTGCAGAATGCAATCTCCCCATGGCTTTTACCTCATCACAACAGGGCGGTAACATGTATACTACTTACGGAGCGCGCCAACCAGAAGCAGTTCTCGTTTCTTGCGGGACTTCCAGTGCCCACGTGGGGTTGTGTTCTGTCGCTTCCCATAAAGTGATTACAGCTCAGATGAAAAAGAAAATGGCCAACAAGCAGGCATTATTTGTAATTAGACTTGATATGCAACTGTGATGAATGTGTATTTTCTGCCAGGATTAGATCATGTGTTTGTTCAGAACCGAGAGCTTCTTTTTCCCGGGGACATAATTCTGCTGTTCGGGATGTTTCAAAACTGTGTTTTTTCGCCGGGTCGCTCTGGGCTGGGGCAAATGCAAGGCCGCCTTGTAGTTTGAATAAGTAATATTTCCTGACTATTTAAGACATGAAGACGGTTTGAGGAACAACTTCATAGGGCTGCCCTCTGGGGACATGCGAGCCCTTTAACACTGTCACCTCCAATTGCAACCATTTTGATGTCTAGGTCCTCACGAGGCAAGCGAATATTCCGAGGGGCCAACTCAGGGCAGAAGAGTCAAAATAAAGTGACACAATATAAAAAAATGCTACGATATCAAAAAGTAAACGTATTATTGTTTTTTTAAATCATCTTCATACTCCCAAAGTGCATATAATGTGGATTATTTGTAACACTAGACTGTAACCAATGTACGATATATTCAGTTTCAATTCTAAACCTGTGCTGTATACTTAAAACATTAGAAACTCTCATGTTTCTAACAAAATGTCCAGCTTAGTATGAAATATACACAGTATACCCGTGTAAAGCACACCATTGCTTTAAATATGATCCTCGGTGTACTGAGTTTGCGCGATATCGACATTGATATACTTATAATGTCTTAAGCTTTAAGACTCAGGGAAATAAAAGACTTGAGTAGTTGTCTGCGAGCAGATCACTCCATTCAAAGCGATGACCGAAGACAAGAAATGTACATGGAATATATGCCCGAATGACATCGACCAGTGGCATGATTAGTTTGCCTGGCTAGAAGATGGCTTTATTACCATTTTCAGATGAATCTTGAGAAAACCAGACACAATTTAAGGCTTCCACTTGGCCCACCTCAGTGGCAGTTTCTGCCGTTCACTGACATGTCTGATTTGTGTAATCAAAACACTACAAACAGCAGACGCCCCGTGATTTGATCACTGCGCTGCTTGGAGAAGGGCGCATTCAAAACTAATGAAATTACCACAAATGAAATAAACGCTTATTGTAGCAGACTAAGTAATGAACATACTCCCTAGCGGGTCTAATGAAATGTGATTGCTGAGACCACCTGGACAATAGAAGAAATTAAACACCACATTTATAGTCCCCCTTGCCAGAATCTATCAGAGATATTGAAAGTGAAGCCAACATGCTTTGGGGGTGGAAGGTGACACGGCATCCTAAATTCTCATTCCCATCTAAAAGATTGATATGGGCACTAAAACATCTGCAATTGTATTTATAGAACCCAACACACAGATTGCATTAAATATAAAGAGACCTTTTTGTACAGTGAGCTTATATCATCTATCAACAAGAGATTTCTGTTTTCTTCCAAATTGTAATCATTGGCATCTGGATGTTAATCTCTTTTCTGTTTACAGGTGAATTTCAGGACAATTCATATTAAACAAAGTATTCCCTTGAGGAAACAATCTCAATCAAGCAAATAGTTTTTTGGTTTTTTTATTATAGAATAAAACTTTTATGAAATCAGGAGGTCACTGGAAATTATACAGAGATTTGGGGTATGTTTAAATGATGAGTTGTCATGGAAATGTGATACAAACAAGCTATCTCATTGCAATTGCGATACAAACAGGCTATCCCATCTAAAATGCACCAGGCAAGATTATTGTGTTTTGCCGAAAGTGACTAGTATTATATGGTTAAATGAGTACAAGCTTATGTTCCGTGAGGGGTTTGGGCCTTCACCAATAGACTAAAAACCAATGGTTAATTATTAGCAAACCTTTACCAAGAAGGTGTTTGCACCAGGTCACTGGTGAAGTTTGACATTGTTATTTTAGCAAAAGACTCATTTACTCCACAATTACATTAGAAATATTTGTATGGCTAATATAATGGGTAATAACAGTTGATCGCAAAGTATAGGGTATAAATATTTATATTATTTATGGAAAAGTGTTTGAAAATCGAATTTCATGAAAGCTTTAAATAACCAAATGAATATTGACCTCACAGTTTGAAAGGAAAAGCAAAAATCAGAATTTTCTTTTTCAGTAAATTCTTCTTTTATGCTACGGTGTCCCATGACAGTTAAATCTTTGATATTGCAAAATATTAGAATGCCTCTTTTGTCTTCGAAATAACTAAGGCATTGTATCCCGGTGGCAGTTTTATTTCTAACTTCATATTGTCTAACCTGTGCTGGATATATCTATAATATAAACAAATCAAGCATACAATAAGATAGACATAATTGAGTTACAGTCCCCTCCCTCAAGAAAGGGTATGGACACTTACAGCATAAGGTTGGTAAGGGAAGACAACAGTCAAGTGACATGATCACACATGTTTGATATTTCAAGACTTTGTCAGTGCGAGTAAAACCTAACTGAGCATGTTCATAGCATAACTCAGGAGTGAATAAAATCCATATCTCTAAAACAAACCAACTCGATTGCTGTAAAAATCTGACGTCCACCTTACCGTTTCCCATTGCATTCATTGCTGGTCTATGTTAAAGGTAGGAGGCATCGCTAGAATCGATCAGGCTCTTTATTCTTGTTTTAATCAAGAATGAACACCGAGGGATCAGACGCTATATCCAATTGAATACTGGGAAAGGTATCACGAAGGCCAATCAGGAAAGAAATGAATCACTAAATAATAGTCATAAATGAAGAACCTTTAATTACAATGTACTCATTTCACACATATATTTATGTAATTTGGTCTTTATTTATTGTGTGATATAAATATGAAAATCACTTTCACACATACTGCAGATATATTGGAATTTATACTGGAAATGTTTCCAAATTGCTTCATAAATGATCACTTCAAGTTTTTAACAGACATTGCAAGTCGAGAACATTCAATGTGGTAAAAATAGTGTACTCAATATTGGGGCTGACTCTATCACTCCACATTTCAAAATGATCCTTAATTTCGGCCTATAGAAATTTACCTTACATATTGAAATTTGATCCCTTTGTTATTATCTCGATTCTCATTGGCTGACATGTGTCATGTCATTTAATATGGCAACATTCTATACAATTAAGTAATGGCTATAAAGAAAAAAGAAAAATCATATTTAAAGATGAGAAAAAATCTGGGCCAAATGAAAAAATAGATAGTCACCTGGTAATATAGCATCTTACTTACTGATAGCTAAGAGCTTGATAAGCAGTTTAAGAGAAAATCAAAGTTAATGGACAGACAGAATGATAGAAAATCCCTCCCCTTCTCGCTGCAGAAGCAAAAAAAATAATATTTGCTTCATCATGGAAATGTACAATCTTTAGTTTAGTTCATATTTAATCTGATTAAAACTACTTATTCAAATCGTCGATCCAAAAAATGCGCTGTAAGGTTATAATTACTGACGGAAACATCTACTTGTAACCCCAGCAACTTTTCCGTAGAGTAAGAGGAATTTATACCACAAAGCGTCCACACGAACTATCGCTGTAAACAAATACAGAACTTATTTTGATTTAGTTCGCGTCGTCTACTAACATCATGGGAGCTTACATTTAGCATGTGGTTGGCATTCTCGGGGACGATCTCTCCCATGAGGCATGCAAAAAGGAAATCTTATATCTTCAGGATTTTTTGGTCAAGTTTCAGCGGAATACTATAACAACAAGTATTTTTGGAGATTTTATAGTATTGTAATGCTATCATTTTACACAGCACAGATATCGGCTTTGTGGTAGAATTGTTATTTTAGATTATATAAATATCACTGCCACAAAAATTCAGATTGTTTGAACGAAAGTGTCAATGCCCCCCCCCCCCCCCCCCCCCCTAAGAGTGCAACAGGTGGAAAGCTGAATTCACAAATCAATCCCAAAATCTTATATAATCTCAATCAAGGCAAAATATCTTATATAGTCCGATAGAAGCTGCAAGAGAGAACAATTGTTCAGAGTGTTTAGAATTGATCAGAGTGAGAAAAAAAATGATAGAAATGGATCATGCACATTATATTTTCCCATCCCATCCAAATACAGAATAGTGTTTGAGGTTAAGGTGAGTTTAGTGATTTGATAAATATATTCTTTTGTTTGGTTAATATATTTATCAAATAGCTGTTGCAAAGTATATCGCTCAATCCATTTAGTTGGAAGCAATGATGGATACTGTAGTGTACCTTTCACATGTCAGCACTAAATATCCTCCAGGGATTGATAGAAAATATTGAAATACAAAAAATATTCCCTTCCAAATATACCACCCTAATCCTGGAAATTTACTCTTTACGGTCAGTGTGAATGTTTTTTCCTACACAAAAGTAGAGCAGAAAGTTTGGAGCACCAAGTTACCCTGTGCTTGGATTGACAGTCAGTATTTCTTTCCTACATGACAATTACAGCAACATAAAGGCGGGCGTTTTTCTCTCCGCATCAGCATCGCTCGTTTGATTCCCAAAGATTCTCCCCTCTGTCAATAGGATTATGAAAAGAACTTTGCTGACGTGTCAATACCGATGATCAAACGCTTTGGCCATCTTATTCTCTTCGTTATCTGTGGGTTAGTTCTAATTTGCGGCTTGTTTTGGTGGGTCCTTTTCAATTAGAGCCAAGCGTTGGGACCCTGTCCCTGCAACCGACAAAGACATCATCACGCGCAGACTCAACTAGGTGTAACAGGCATAGAAATCTACAAGCACTGTGAGTAATCTGCCGATTTCCTCGCCAATTACTGCAACATTTCACTTTAATTTAGCGCTATCATTTTGGACAGCGCCACTAATAGGGGGCCTAATTGAAAAATGAAAAATACCACACCGCCCCCGGCTTGCACAGAGGACAGAAGGGGGGAGTGATGAAGAGATGTACTCAAGTGTTCTCTCATAATATAACCGGGTACAAGGCCTTATTATTAAGAGTCAACAGGGGGGAAGACACAATTTGTAGCCACTTTGCACATAGAAATCTCTGCTTATTAAGAAGGGTCCATGTCCCCTTCAATTTGGATGGCAACTGCAAATTGTGCACAGGCAGATCTATATACCAGAGGAAGTGGCAACAAATATGTGGCTAGGCCAAATTTTTCATCTTGTAAACTGTCAATGTCTGGTCTAAATATACCTTATCCCTGAGACAATTCTTTTATGTTCATTTTTAGTCTCAACTGCAGCTTTTGAAATGGTTTTGGAATGATTTACCAAGAAACAGCTCTAACTGCTATGTTGTGTTATTTTTTTTAAACATTGGCTGTAATATATTCAATTTCTACTGCCACTCACAAATAAACTAGCAAGAAACAAATTGTAAATTGACTGACCCATTTTCCAATAAAAAGCTAAATTAAATTTCCTATATTTATAATTTAATTCTGTCAGTTGAGGGAGGTATTCTCCAAAACATACATAAACGATATTCCTTTATATATCTTATAGATGAGAGATCTTAAATTGACTGAGTTAAAGCCCCTCTCTCAAGAAAGATGTATGGACCCTCAGAGTATAAAAGGTCCAATTAAGAGAAGGTGACAGTCAAGATATTAAGGCGACCTGAGCAAAAAGAAATGTCCCTAATTACGTACTACATGCTAACCAACCAACATTAAGTCAATTATTACTTACAACATATTGATCAAAATTGTGAAAAATGGTTTGTATTTCTTATCTGATATTGTGCTGTGATATGTTTTGCCCATTGGCTGCAAGAACAATATGTTAGAGTGGGTACATTATGGAACTTACTTGTGCAATAAGTCTGGACGAAGAACTGCATTAGATGATATTGTTTAAAGTATATTTAGACACTCAATGCTACTTGATTACGATGGAGTAGAAATAAGGATCTACGTGTCTGTTCATTTCCAAGTGTGAGGAAATAGAAAAACTGTGTTATATATGTGTGTTCAATATGTTCGTGTAGGCAACACTTTGTCTTTTGAAATACAGAACTGTTTGTGGCAATAATTGCTGAGTAATGGGTGTGCCACTCGCCGCTGTCAGGAGTGCTCCGATGTGAGAATGGCAGATACAATAATGCACGATTTATGCAGCTTACCTTTCAACGAAAACAGTACACAATATATAAATAACGATTGTACATGTATTTCAGATGATATGTTCAATTGATATGATGGGTTGGCTCAAGTTGTCCACTGAGTGAATGTCAGTTGAGCATGGCTCACAAATGACCATATTCCTTTGCAACTGACAACAGCTCAGTCAGATTGAGATCAATGGTCCAGTAATGATTAATTCTTTTATCATACTTCTGTATTCATGTTATATTGCATGAACATAATTCTTACTTTTAGTCTTATGTAATTATCAATATATGAAAGTGGAGGTGACTTTTAAGATACAATTCATCAGTAAAGAATCACATGCCAGATCCCATGACTCCATGATTACATCTGGAGTCATAACAATGTATATATGTAGCCATCAAGAGTGATTGTAACCAGATGAGTCATATATGTTTCTATTAGACTGATAGTAGACCACGTGAGTATTATAGGGCATATTAGAGTAGGAGTGGACCATCTGAGCATTATTTGTAGTTATTAGAATGACAGTAGACCATGTGAGTATTATCTGCAGCTAACAGAGCGATATCGATAGTAGAATCTGTTTTGGCATTAAAGCCATAAACTATCAACATCTGATATTAGACATGCCGTAATCTACCAGCACCTGATATTAGACATGTCGTAATCTACCAGCACCTGATATTAGACATGTCGTAATCTACCAGCACCTGATATTAGACATGCCGTAATCTACCAGCACCTGATATTAGACATGCCGTAATCTACCAGCACCTGATATTAGACATGTCGTAATCTACCAGCACCTGATATTAGACATGTCGTAATCTACCAGCACCTGATATTAGACATGTCGTAATCTACCAGCACCTGATATTAGACATGCCGTAATCTACCAGCACCTGATATTAGACATGTCGTAATCTACCAGCACCTGATATTAGACATGCCGTAATCTACCAGCACCTGATATTAGACATGTCGTAATCTACCAGCACCTGATATTAGACATGTCGTAATCTACCAGCACCTGATATTAGACATGCCGTAATCTACCAGCACCTGATATTAGACATGCCGTAATCTACCAGCACCTGATATTAGACATGTCGTAATCTACCAGCACCTGATATTAGACATGTCGTAATCTACCAGCACCTGATGTTAGCCATGCCATAATCTATCAGCACCTGGTATTGGCCATGCCGTAATCTACCAGCACCTGATATTAGACATGCCATAATTTATCAGTACCTGGTATTGGCCATGCCATAATCTACCAGCACCTGATATTAGACATGCCATAATCTACCAGCACCTGATATTAGACATGTCGTAATCTACCAGCACCTGATATTAGACATGTCGTAATCTACCAGCACCTGATGTTAGCCATGCCATAATCTATCAGCACCTGGTATTAGAGATGCCGTAATCTACCAGCACCTGATATTAGACATGCCATAATCTATCAGCATTTAATGTTGGCCATGCCATAATCTATCAGCACCTGATGTTAGCCATGCCATAATCTATCAGCACTTTATGTTAGCCATGCCATAATCTATCAGCACCTGATGTTAGCCATGTCATAATCTATCAGCACCTGATATTGGCCATGCCATAATCTATCAGCACCTGATGTTGGCCATGCCATAATTTATCAGCACCTGATGCTAGCCATGCCATAATCTATCAGCACCTGATATTGGCCATGCCATAATCTATCAGCACCGGTTTTGGCCATGCCATAATCTATCAGCACCTGGTATTGGCCATGCCATAATCTATCAGCACCTGATGTTGGCCATGCCATAATCTACCAGCACATGATATTAGACATGCCATAATCTATCAGCACCCGTTGTCGCTGACATGCTATAATCTACCAGCACCTGGTATTAGCCATGTCATAATCTATCAGCACCTGGTACTGGCCATGCCGTAATCTACCAGCATCTAATGTTAGCCATGCCATAATCTATCAGCACTTGATATTGGCCATGCCATAATCTACCAGCACCTGGTATTAGCCATGCCATAATCTATCAGCACCTGATATTGGTCATGCCATAATCTATCAGCACCTGTTGTCGCTGACATGCTATAATCTATTAGAGGCGGAGCAAAAAGCTACAAATTAAAATTCAGCTGTTAGTTTTTCAAATCATTTTGTTCCCACAAAGGCCTGCTTCTCATGCCAGTTGCATAATGAAACAAAGCACCTCATTACACAACACGATATTGAAAACAATGTTGTTTTTCCATGTGTATGTAATTGTCGAGTATGTTAGGCAAAGCTAACAAATTTTGCCACCGCCATCAGCTGACATTATTGTCTATTAACAAACCTTTTCCCTCACATGATGTTAACTGTCACTAGATTTTTATCTTACAATGCCAAAGCCGGTTTGCATGAATATCTCAATAAATGTATTTTGGTGCATTCATACACAGAAGCATGATGTGATTATTTTAACGTTAACGTTGTGCACATTTCTGTGCCCTATCCTGACCGTGGGCCCCTGACCGTGGCCCCCTGACCATGGCCCCCTGACCGTGGCCCCCTGACCATGGCCCCCTGACCATGGCCCCCTGACCGTGGCCCCCTGACTGTGGCCCCCTGACCGTGGCCCCCTGACCGTGGCACCTGACCGTGGCCCCCTGACTGTGGCCCCCTGACTGTGGCCCCCTGACCGTGGCCCCCTGACCGTGGCCCCCTGACCGTGGCCCCCTGACCGTGTCCCCCTGACCGTGGCCCCCTGACCGTGGCCCCCTGACCGTGGCCCCCTGACCGTGGCCCCCTGACCGTGGCACCTGAACGTGGCCCCCTGACCGTGGCCCCCTGACCGTGGCACCCTGACCGTTGCCCCCTGACCGTGACCCCCTGACCGTGGCACCTGACTGTGGCACCTTACCATTTCATTTTACCATTTTATTTTATACCCTCCATAGCAGAACTTCTCTATCATATCAGTAGTTGAATATACCTTTGTAATGCACAGCACTACTTTTATTCTATACTTCAAATAACATTCAATAATGTTCTGTGATATTAAACGAGATTAAAGGAGCAATCATTTGGGGTTTTGTATGTAAATATATGTTTGTATGTAAATATATGTTTGTTTGTAAATATATGTCATTTGGTTAAAGAAGAGATTGTATTTTGAAGAAAAATATTGATCATCTTGTTTTTGGTCACAAAAATTAACAAACTTTATAAAAGTACTTTGAATGTAAAAGTTTTAAAAACTCCTTCTGAATTGACTTATCAAACATTTTGGCATATATATATATATATATATATATATATATATATATATATATATATATATATATATATATATATATATATATATATATATATATATATATATATATATATATATCGACCGAAGAAAATATTTTATACTTGCTGATCGATATCAAACATTGAGACCAAACTATCAAACATTGAGACCAAACTTATATACATTTCTAACTGAACTTGAAACTTAACAGAAAATATGTTTCTTGGGGCTCTGTAACTTTACACATAACAAAAATTGAAAGTTCCAAACGTTCCAAACGTTATATTTTTGGTATAACCAGTAAATTGGTATGAAATTCACATATGCCCATTACGCCAGCAATGTACATGAGGAAATCCCCCCGGTCTGCTTCCACTGAGAACATCTCTTGACTTACTGATGCGGACAATGGGTAATCAATTTCGCCAATCACGTGTCAATGTCGTGTCAATTTCAGGTTCGTATACTTCGGCACAAAGTGTCGTGATTTGGCAGTGTTGTCGGGCAATCTTTCCCATTGATGGACCAATCATGCACCCCTTCATCCCACCAGCATCCCACCTAATGTTCATCCCTTAAGCACTCGTTTGAAATTGACCACCCATTGTCACTTTCATCAGCCATTATGCGCTCATTACTGCCGAGCAATTTACAAAATAATTCTCAATATTTATCAGGTTTGCCGCCCAAATTGAAACTCTAAACTCTCCCTGATTGAGTAACGAAGACTATTCTGCTGAATTATGTAAATTTGACTCAATGTACATCTGGCCAACAGGCCTTTTTGCTTTAGCTTCTGTACCCTCATCACAGTGATGCTATCGGTGTTAACATCAGTAATGATAGTCTGGGAAATGTTTGCGTCAAGCGCAATATGGCATGCCGTAACCCCATATTATATTTATATATGTGCAATATTTAGATAATTATTCTAACTATCCACTCATGCTGAAACCTCCAGAATGGCGTTAAAATGTTAACCGGGTTCCTTTTTTATAATCCATGTATCTATATTGGAAATAAAGTCCATTTAAAATGTTTGTTTGGAAATAACGTGCCAATAAAGCTTTAAAACAATATCATCAATAATTTCCTGTAAATTTTTAATCTAAAATTCTATGAAAGGTTAATCCTATGTTTATTTTGTTAAAACTTTTTGCTGTTTAATATCTTCATTCTACCCAATCTAATAATAATAATAATAATAATAATAATAATAAAACTTATATAGCGCTGAATACTAAACGCTGAAATCTAATGTTTAAATAAATGGAAAATGGTCCGAACAGACGTAGATACACATTTATCCCTGCAGCACAGGCCAGTAATGCCGGTAAAACAAAGTATTCATTCCTGTGATGATAGCATTGTTAAAAATCCTTCAGAATTAATAGAATCATAGTCTAAACATAAATAACATTTATGAAACAGCAACAAATAAGAGTTTTCAGTTTTCACAAGCAGGATAACAAGGATAAGGATAACAAGGATAAGGATAACAAGGATAAGGATAACAAGGATAAGGATAACAAGGATAAGGATAACAAGGATAAGGATAACAAGGATAAGGATAACAAGGATAAGGATAACAAGGATAAGGATAACAAGGATAAGGATAACAAGGATAAGGATAACAAGGATAAGGATAACAAGGATAAGGATAACAAGGATAAGGATAACAAGGATAATAATTTCCGAATGAAGTTTGCTATTTATTCATAAATAATATGGAATGACGATTACACGTTCCCCATCTCGTGTAGAAATACCTAGATAACAAGCGTACTTTCCATTTATCTTCGATTTACAAAGAAATTGGGAAAGTTGCCTTTCCTTACAAGCTCGATTTGCTTTCAGATTTAAAACCACAAAGTGAAAACAATTTATTTTCCTTTGGATAATTTAGTTGCCTTAAACATAAATAACCTGATTTTATAATATTAAATATTCTTTCTAGTAAAAATTGGAAAATGCAAGCATGTCTCGGAAGTTCACTTGTTCCCAGTTCCTTTCTTCTAGCAAAATTATTTTTTAAGCAAAATTATTTGCAAATTATTTTTTCATATATTAATATGTAATTTCACATTTTGATTTTTTTTCAAATATCTTTACAATTGTATATTTTAATCTAAGAATGTACATGTATTCATTGTCTCATTACTTTACTGTGAAGAAGCCAGGAATCTTAATCCAAGTAGATGTGCTCTTTGGTAGAGCCTGGGTCTTTGAGGCTGACATAGACTACAGTGGCGACATCTGGTGTCTGCTGGTTGTCAAGCGCCCTCTCTTGCTCTTTAGAATTTAAAATAATAATACTCCTCATTCGGCCCTTTGAACTTATATTGAATATAGGGGTATTTAAATCTGGAGTGGATGATAAATAAGTGCAAAACAACATTAGTTGTTTTCGTCTTTGAAGATTTTTTTTCAATTAAGAAAGGGAAATCATGGCTACCAAGATATTTGGGGAAACCTATACTCCATCTCATTTATATTTCCTTATCTAAGTTACAAATACATATATATGTATATTGAAAATTAGGTCTGTTAAGGTATTCCTCCTATTATTCATCACATACCTATACATAAGAAGCACATATATAATCATTGGCCAAAACCTCAGAGCTGTGCTGATCATTGCTTTTTGGTGATTTTAAACATACACCGATGACCTTAGAGTTACACAGCATGCTGATCATTGCTTTTTTGTAAAGTGTGTATTTGCAAAGAAATACCTGCAAATTGCTTCATAAATGATCATTTAATTCCTTTCCCAGTATTGTCAAAGGAGAAGAATAAATATGACAGACAGACAGAAGTATTTGTCTTACAGCACAAGCTTTGCTGATACATTCAGTATCACTAAAAACTGAATGACTGAACTTTTGTGTTTTAAATCTAAATCATCACATGTCCACAAACCCAAAATTTATGTTATCTGAAAAAATTACCTTTAATATCAAGTGAGCGGGAAGTTTCAAATCTTAGCTTTATTACACATAATCAATCAATCAATCAATCAATAAAACTACAGACTTGCATTATGTCCTTTACCATGTGTTGTTCCAAACTAAATAACAGAACAGATAATTTCTATAATTCTCAAAGGCACAAAGTTCCCCAGGAAGTATTCCCAGTGAATTTAGGATTTGATAGAGATACATAAACCTTGTTTTCTCAGAGCTAATCTTGTTTTAAGCATCATCTGGTAAACTCTCTTAATATTAACATAAATATGATATGCTGAATTTGATCAGAATTAATAATTAACAGAGTAGTAAGGAATTTAACCTTGAAAAATCCCTGCTTAAGCCGAGTAGCATAAAGATTTGCTAATTGATTCAAATACTACTCCTTTCCCCCCAATTTTACATGAAAAGGGTGATTGATTTCCAAAATTTGACATATTCTTTTGAACCATAAGAAGTATATAAAATGTGATGTATTTGTCTGTATTAATATATGTACATATTTTATTTTTCTTAGACATTTATTCATCTGATGATGAATTCCAAAAATGAATTCAATAAATATACGCGTGTATATTAAATTTATATCATTTAAAATATGAATTTCAAAGATGAACCCCGATAGAAATCAGAAAAAATATCTTAACTATTTTCTTTATCTAAATAGCCTTTACAAATTGATGTTCAAGTGGGGTTTTCTTGTTGTGCTTTCTTTTTAGGGAAGTGTTCTTTGGGTTCTGGAAGTTCCCTTAATACATTCCTGGCCAGCTCCACATATGCCTCAGCCTGCAATATCAAAATCATAAACTTTCTGCAGTTAAGATTCTATTTGTTATTCATTTAAATATCATGCAAGATTCTCATATTTTAGAAAGAAGCAAAAACAATACATTCTTTAGAATTTATCAGGACCATATGTGATATTATTATTCAAACTTAGGAAATACTCATATAACTTTGTTCTAGATTTATATATATATATTTTTTTCTTGTACATATTTTATCCCTCTATCCATTACTTAATTGTTAAGTTTTACCATATTTCAAAATTATCCTAACAAAAGATTTTTTCTTACAATGTGATTATGTTACAATGTGATTATGTTATTGCATACATTAATCAATATTTTAATCTTACTTTGGAAGTCAGGTACACAGCAAAGTGAATGAGCTTTTAGACATAGTGAGTGTATACTGTACCTGAGGGCTGTGTGGTTGTGACACTACAGGGGGCTTCCCACTGTCAGACAGTTCCCTGATGCTCATGCTGATGGGTATGTCACCTGAAACCGACATGATTCTTATTTCTCCTCAAAGAGCATTTATTCACCCCGTGTATACATGTTTTAAATGATAAGATTTGATTTAGACTTTATTTACAATGTCAAATTTTGTCTTTTTAATTGGTTGACATCATTGAACATTCTGTACTTTTAGAATCTATAAATAAGAATCAAAGGCCTTATACATTGCATTTGACAGAGGGTGCAATCAAGTATGGCTTATTCGGAATTATATGTGACAGAAGCTTATATCTAGGTATTTTTAAGACATAAACTTTTAATGGCATTTTTCACATGCAGCAACCTTTCAAAAACGGCAAGTTCCTTATATATTATAAAAAAATTGAATATTGATAATATGACCAAGAAAAAAACTAACCAAGAAGTTTGAGACCCATTTCTTGGGCCAGTTTTGCTGTTCCGCCCTGCCCAAAGATGTGCTCCTGGTGGCCGCAGTTTGGACACTGGTACACACTCATGTTCTGCACCAGCCCCAGTACTGGTACCTCCACCTTGTGGAACATCTCTGTCCCCTTCCGGGCATCCAGCAAAGCAATGTCCTGGGGTGTGGAAACGATCACCACTCCTGTCAGATAAGGAAATGTTTGTGAAATATGGTCACATGCTGACTTGCATATAATACTGATCCCAATTTTTTTAAACATAGACCAAGGGCCTAATAGTTTTGCTGACCTTTTTGTAATGAATGTAATAGTTTGCTGGAAATGCCTGTAAATTGCTTCAAATATGAAATTTGTTAAAGGGATTAAGCAGTGATTTTGAAAAATATGTCTAAGTATCATAAATTAACAATAAAGATATTTGCCTTTCATATCAATGTTTTGGTTGATGCACTCCAGTGAGTGTCTGTAAAACCTATTTGAACAGGAACCTAATTTATAGCCCCCTTTTGAAAGCAAACTTCTCTCTTGGCATCATTTTTATGTGGAGTGTGATCATAGAGGCACTGAAAGGTAAAATAACGTCATAAGAGTATGGCAATATGTTTATGACGTCATGTAAGGTATTGTCCTCTGAATAATGCCAGAATGACGTCAAACAGTGCTACCCTGCTTTGAGCCTCATCTGAGGTCAAAGAAAGTTCACACTACCCGTGTTTACCCGTCACATGCAGCATATGGCTCAGACAGACCTTTACTGGGAGTGTAACTGCTATGTCTCATAGCAACATATCTTATTACTCTATGTTAAACTTCAACATGTCATGAAGTTTGCTTGTTGATATTCTGTTTATACAGGAAATTACAGATTTAGTGCTTAATACCTTTAATATTTAGGAAAATATTTAGGAAATGTATTGTACATAAAATGGTGTGCTGACTTGATCACTCCCACTTTGCTTTTTTTTCATAAGTCTCAATCTGAGTCTATATTAAGTTTAGAAAAACGAGGCACTGGATGTACCAGGTGTAAATATTTGTTTTGAAAAAAAAATCTAAATTGTCAAATTCCATTTCTCATGTCCAACCCTTCAAATTGTGGTACATCATAACTTTTTGCAAAACACTAAAAGTAAAGTGAAGGTCATTGAGGAGCACGTCATTTCATGATTCAATTTTGGTAACGCTATATTTTTGTCAATTAACCATGCCAACATGATCTTTTACACATTGGGTCATATGACTTTGAAGTGTAGGTCAAGATATACAACAATCACAACATTTATAGATATTGCTTAAATGTAGCCATGGTTTAAGTTTGATAATGTTATCATGATTTGTTGATCAGGTCACATGACCTTAAAATGGAGATCACTGCCACCAACAAGGACATTATCAAGGTCAAGGCCAAGGTCAAGGTTGAGGTTTTTGACAGGATTTTCAGATATTTGATCCTGTGACAATAAAATATAGGTCATGGACGCAGACCAGTGGACAATTTCAAGATCTTTTTAAGATGCATCTATGGTATGAAGTTTGAAGACCTAAACATTCTGCCAAGGGAAAAAATACTCTACAAAAAGAGTATTAAGAGGCTCTGCCTGTAAAAACCTGCAAAATGTGGCGAAGGGTGTTCTCACAGATCAAGACAAGCCATATGTCATTTGAAAGGGTAGGGTCGAACTAAGATTTTTGCCAAGGGTTTATTTTTCAGAAATTGATGGTTGCCATGGTAATATCATTTAATCACCTCAAAGTCAGGGTACCCCTTATTAACACAAAACACACATTTGAAAAATAAAAATCCCTAAATTCTGCAATATTTGTATCAAAATATTTCTTAATGAAATGTTATTGATCTATGATGCATGTATTTATTATATAAAACCAGTCTTTAGATATTCATATTTGACCTTTACTTGACCCTTGACCTCATTAAATCAATACAGCGGTGTGCCCTGGTGGCCATGTTCGGAGCTATAGCCACAATGTGAAAAACAAGGCAAGTTTATGGACAAGGCCCACTAGATCCAGAAGTCTCACTATTATGGCTATTTACAGCAACACCTATATCACCAACATCAACTATAAAATTTGTGGGGACTTTTTAATTATTTTTTTTAACCCTGAGGAAAAAATGAAAAATTAAATTTGTCATTTTTGCTATTCAATAAACAATACAAATAAAACAGAATCACAAGACACCTAAGTCACATGAGAAATGGATAAAATCTCACACAATCACACCTTAGGGGCTCTAGTTGATGTTGGTAAAACAAAACATATTCAAGGTCAAAGGTCAAAGTCAAGGTCATGCATCAAATTTTTGAAATTTTTCTTATTTTTACTGATTTTTATGAATAATGAACAAATATTATGAAACAAAAACACATACAATTTAATGAGATGTTTGATTTAATCAAGTTAGATTGGTTATAACAAATCTGTAAAATATTTCTGTATAGATTTTAAACTTAAATAACATGTTTTTTTCAAATTATTGTCCAAGGTCGTTGGTGCAAATTTGCACAAAAATGATGTGCAAAAATGCCGATTTTATACAAATAATGTGTTAATAGCAGCTCCATGAGAAAATCAAAAAAATTCAATAGGGGGCAGACATGGTCAAAAATAGATTTCCTTTAAATTTGGTACATGGCTAGATAACCTACAGAAATGGTCAAATCCAAAGTACTTCAGCTGGCATATATTTGTAATCATGGTAACCATCAATTCCTTAGTAACCGGCTCTGGGGCTCAAAATGACATTTTTCTAACCTTATTTTTGGCCATATTTGACCTATTCTTACAGATAAATTACTCCCTATAGAGGTATTGTGATAATTTCACTCTGTAATTGGTTCCTAGGTCACTTCATTAAGATTTTAAAATTTTGACAATTCTAAATACTCTCCTTGTAACAAGCTAACACAGTTGCCATGACAACAGTAAGTTTGTCCCAAGTCATGGTCTCAAGTTGTGGCCAGTTTACAGGCATAATTAACACCCTAAAATCAAATTGATTTTAAAATATTTCAATCAACTTTAAAATAGACCAAAATGAATAAAGAAAATGCTAGATCCTAAACAAGGTTATGTCAAGGTCATTCAAATGTCATTTGTTTTTCAAAAACTGCATTTTCATCAAAATTTGACATATTTGACCTCCATGATCTCAATGACAAATAATGTGAATATTCTAGCTAACTGGTGTACATTATTCAACACAAGCTACTCTTCAATGTCTGATTCCTTTTCTATTAACTATGTTGCTATGGTAACCAGGTAATCAAAATACCTTGTCCTCAATTCAATCCAATTTTTCAAATTTTGATGATTTTTCAATGTTTTGCATTGCAATTACTCATTATAATGTCATTAATTGAACAAACTATGTTATCTATAATGATACACACAGGTCATGCCCTTATTTTACATACAGAAAATATTTCAGATCAAATCTGTTGCTATGGTAGCCAGATGATGCAAAAAGTAATAGACTAACCATCTACAGGGATGTTTTGTGAGATGGTGAGCTGTGTGTCGCCGGTACCGGGAGGCATGTCTACGATCAGGTAATCCAGAGGACCCCAGGCAACCTGCAATGGTCACATATGTTACCAGTATATAGTCATAATATAGACAATTATACTCCATACATTTTAAAATAGTGTACATGAGAAGTTTACTTGAAGCTTTATTTTTAAGTTTAATATTCAAGAAAACTTGCTTTCATACAAAATTCTCATGGACATATTTTAATGCAAATTTTCTAGTGAGTAACAGTATGTTATAGATACATTAATTTTAAATGTTTAAATGTTTCTTGGATTTCAGATGTGTTTTTTATTGGTCTTTTCATTCTCTCTAACTACCTGTCCCATCATTCTCTCTATTTACCTGTTTCATCATTCTCTCTATTTACCTGTCCCATCATTCTCTCTATTTACCTGTCCCATCATTCTCTCTATTTATCTATCCCATCATTCTCTCTATTTACCTGTCCCATCATTCTCTCTATTTATCTATCCCATCATTCTCTCTATTTTCTTGTCCCATCATTCTCTCTATTTACCTGTCTCACCATTCTCTATTTATCTATCCCATAATTCTCTCTATTTACCTGTCCCATAATTCTCTCTATTTACCTGTTTCACCATTCTCTTTATTTACCCGTCTCACCATTCTCTCTATTTACCTGTCCCATCATTCTCTCTATTTACCTGTCCCACCATTCTCTCTATTTACCTGTCCCATCATTCTCTCTGTTTACCTGTCCCATCATTGTCTCTATTTTCTTGTCTCATCATTCTCTCTATTTTCCTGTTTCACCATTCTCTATTTATCTATTCCATAATTCTCTCTATTTACCTGTCTCACCATTCTCTCTATTTACCTGTCTCACCATTCTCTCTATTTACCTGTCCCATCATTCTCTCTATTTACCTGTCTCATCATTCTCTCTATTTACCTGTCTCACCATTCTCTCTATTTACCTGTCTCACCACTCTCTCAATTTACCTGTCCCATAATTCTCTCTATTTACCTGTCTCATCATTCTCCCTATTTATCTGTCTCGCCATTCTCTCTATTTACCTGTCTCATCATTCTCTCTATGGCAGACATCACCATCAGCCCTCGCCACACTATTGGGGCATTTTCCTCAACCAATAGACCCATGGACATGCTACAAAGAAGATGTGTTGATAATAGCAGAGTATGGAAATGAAATGGCTGTCATTGAAATGTAAATTAAATTATATTAGTCTGAGCCCACATCATGTGACTACACAAAAGCAGGCTAAAAAATACTTTTCTGTTCAAATATAATTTTCTTGGGTCCCCACATCATGGACAAAGTAAAGGGATTCAACTTTGTTCTATTTAAATTTGTAATTTGTTTTAATTGTTAGAATAGTCTATAATCTCTTACCATTTTATATCAAAATTTACCAGTGGCTTCATCAATTTCTCTAAAAATAAAAATCCATTCTAAAATGAGTTCATATCATAGAAAAAGATATTTTTAATCTTATTGCTAGAAACCATTCAGTTCAAATGTACAAAAAAGACTAATCATCAATAGTATAGGACTTGGGGATTCTGTTCACAATTTTGAAAACTGTGAGGGCAAGTTTGTGTTTCACTGATATTAGACTAAACATATTTAACCACTTTTTTACATGGTTTGTATCTATCTAATTTTGTTAAATGAGATGTTTCTTAGTTTTTCCAGAAAATAAACCCTGGCAAATGTGACTGGAGCATAAGTATGAGTAAACAAGTAACAATGTTGAATGAAAGACTATGATAAGGTGCTGAACATATCAGATGTCACTTAATCAAATAAAGAAAGTGTGACATAATTCACCCATATAATAGGAATATATAATATTCAATAAAATCCAAACTTACTTTGGTCCAGATAGACAGGTCCTTTTATGTTCATCATCTTAGGAATGGATGGTCCATAAACATCTGCATCCAACAGACCGACCTTCTTTCCCTTCAAAAGTGTATGAAACTCTATCAAATTATAATCCTTTTATCTATTAATTCACATTTGAATAAAATATATAACTTTTAAAACAACCAGTTTACCATGCAATCATCTCAAAACCAACATGTCTATATATGTCACAAAATATGATTTCAAGTTGAACGATGCGATGTGACTTATATTAAAAACAATAGTTTCACTGTTTCTATTGAAAGAAGACTTTCAGTAATGTTTTCTATTATTAAGCAATGTAGAATTCTCACCTGTTCCACTTTGGCAATCCCAAGTGCTAGATTTACTAAAAATACATAAAGATTATCATTATTGAATCTAACATTACATATCTGGTCAACTACATCGAAATCATTGCATTCCAGTCAATTTGTAGGTGTTATACTAAACATCAGAAGTAATTTCATCAGGTTATTACAGCCCAAAGAACTTTTCATGAAAGAAAAATATGAAAAATAACAAATCACTTCTGGATATTTATCTAAATTCCATGGAATTAGACTTTCAAGCATTTTTCCTAACATAGTATGAATGTTTATGCCCTCAAATGTTATTACCCATCATATAACTTTTCCATAAATTTTGTACCATTTCAAAGTACACAAGTCTTCTGCTCTGCTAAAATCAAAATCTTCCACTGAAAATTTTCTCAACAAACTTTGCTCAGCTGACTTGTGAACTAGTGCAAACACCTACCGGTACTCCATAAAGGTTTGCTAGCAATGGGGCAACTTCAAATTGGGAAGCTGGAGTGATATAGCTAACAGAGGCCTCTTACACACCACAACAGTTATCAAATGAGAACGAGCATAGTACTAGGCACTTTCAGCAAAACACAATTATCATGGCTGGTGTATTTTGCTTGATTTCAGGAAAAGCGGGCTTGTTTCATGACCACATATCATTTAAAAATACTCCAAATCTCTATCAAATTGCCTGTGACCTACACGATTTCATAAAAAGCTTTAAATATATCAAAAGTGGTAATATCATGAAACAAAGCTACAAATATCAACTAGAAGATGATTGCAGAATGTCATAAACCAAGTGCATCTGAAATAGCATGGCACCACAGTGCCAATCACAGAAGTACCCACCTGCTGTAGTGGATTTTCCAACTCCGCCTTTTCCTGAAGCCACCACAATGATCTGTTTGACGCCTGCTATGGGGAACTTCTTGGGGAGGCCTTTAGCTGCACCTTGCCCCTTCGCTGCAGGGCCTGGCCGGGCTGCACCCTCCTGTAATCAATTCTGCCCAATTGAATCTAGACTTTCATAATGTCCTTATTTATATAGCTTTTTTTTTTCTATGTTGAAAACAGAGAGTAAGACCATTTTAAATACTGGGCCACTCTTATATATACAGAGACAAGTTGTTCTAATTTATTTATTTCTTCCACATGATGGGACATTCCTATGTTCTTATAGGTTTGTTTTGTGTTACCTTCTGTAAACAACTAAAATATATCAGTTACAAAAACATATCCATGTAACGTAAAACAATTTTCTGTCAGATGTCTCTCCCATCAAGACGGCCATCTGGTGGATTTTTTTGGCCTCAGACACATTTGCAAACTACAAATCTGACAATTTCAAGATTTAATCATGGATTTTAAACTTCAAGTAAGATGGTCAAGAGGCCAGCCTTGAGTATGTGATTATCATGTTTCTTTTATAAATCATTTAATTGATATTACTCTCAACAGGGCATGAGAGTAGCACAATGTTTACGCCAAAACAAAACATGTCCCATGTCCACCAGATGCTCCATTTTGGGGATTTCTACAACTTGCTCGTGAAATATCAACCTGGCTCCATCTTATCCAATTTGGTTGCTTAAAGTTATCTTTCCTTCACTGTGACTAAGATGGGGTGAATATACAAACCATTTGTATCCTTGGACCTGTACAAAGATGTGATAAATACTTTGGTGCTAAATGCAAGCCCTCCAAGCCATTTTTCATCAAGATTTAGCTCATACATTTCACCACACATTGGATGTACAACCAGAAGTATTCTCACCATCATGGAGATACAATGCTGCCATCATGTGGATTTTCAGAACTCTGACACATAAAGAAACTATAATATGGAGGCTACAAAGGTGACAATTTCAATATTTAATTATGATTTTAAACTTGAGTAAGTTTGCCATATTACTCTTGAAATATAATGAACATGGCCTCAAATATGATTCTTTTCTTTAATGATCAGTTGACAAAACATGGTTTGTAAGGTGTAGTTAACCACAACAATAATGCTGAGGACTATTATCATTAAATGCTATCAGAAATGTTCTTGTCATGACACCAATGTTTAGTTCTCATGCATGTTAATCATAATTTAAATTGGAAATGGTACTTTTTTTTAATCGGGTGTTTACAAGACAAGATCTATTACAAGGCCTGTCTCTCATATTAGACCCTGCCGTCAAAGCAAAATCGGTGTGTCAAAATTGGAGAGGTGTAGATGTGGATAACAGGTAATGACTTGATGTTGGTTAATCTCGACTGGATGATTTTTTTGGACAAGCTAAATATTTATGACTTGGGGATTCCAAATTCTGAATTATATCAAATTTAGGACAATGACGGCAGAGTTGGTCAGATTTTCAACACTACTGATGGATGGCATACAGAACAGCTGAGGAACGATAAATGGGAATATTGAATTTATGTACACAAGTTACATTGACACGGCCTAAGAAAGTTTCAAAATTATCATTAATATCGCAACACACATTAACATACCTGTTTCTTGCCATCTGAGCAAGCACCTCGACATAAATTCGATCTAAATGATCGAATTAATAAAAGTTTTGCTCTTGTCAAAATCATCGTGAGTCACTAGTGATTACGTCCATCAAAGTTGAAGCAGGACACGGATAGGTGGTGCCCTCTTGTGTTGATATGTTTACTCCACCAAAACAAATTTAAAACTGAACATTGGGCCTTCTGAGACAAAGAGAGAAATATAGGTTATCTTTATCCTGGTATACACAGGTTGTCTTCAGCCCCTGGCACCGTAGATATGTAGGTCCCCTTTATTCCCTTTCTCATGGCTTCTCTTTATCCCCTGTCACATAGCTTGCCTTTATCCCCTGTCACATAGCTTGCCTTTATTCACTGTCACATGGCTTGCCTTTGTCCACTGTCACATAGCTTGCCTTTATCCACTGTCACATAGCTTGCCTTTATCCACTGTCACATATAGCTTGCCTTTATCCACTGTCACATAGCTTGCCTTTTTATCGCATTGTTTGAGTTGAGTTGAGTTTACTCAGAGGACAGACTGACCAATCACCATGGGGTTCTCACATGGCCAGACCATTTTGACCAAGCAGAACAGAGAACTCACAATTTTAGATTTGGGAGATTCTTTCTCTGTAATCTGTCACTTTGCCAATAGCTCTCAAGGAGAAAGGACATCTGAAAACACTTTGCAGTAAAAGGGGAACACTGTCCCTGTAAGTATTAAAGTTTCTTATTTGTTGTATTATAAACCTGTATCTGGATGTAGGGGTTGGATAAAATGTGTTCAGAATAGGATACTGTAGAGTTTTGGAGTTTTGAATGTCATTTTGAATGAGTTTTGAAGAAATTTGTGAAAAGCACATGGCATGGAATGTATGAATGAATATTGTCAAACAGGTAAATTGTGAAATGTCAAATGAGCTAAAAACTACAAGTAGTGTACAAATACATGTTGCCTGTGAAAGTTTAGACAAAATATGTAAATTTGTGAAAAAAATATTATTTGACCTAGTTATGAAATATGTATCTGCCTCATGACCTAGTTTGGTGAACTTTGACCTAGAAAGTGGGTCAAGGTAGGTCACTCTCTGTGACATGACCTCAACTTTGGTAAAGTTGGAAATCAAAAGTTTAAAATCAAATCTACAGTTACTTATTTGATTTATCTGAACATACAAGGTTGTAATGACAAGAATAAATGCATATATACAGTCCTGATCAAGGATTTTGTAATTCTAATGTAAACTTTGAAGATATTAATTTTCTTAGGAAATTAGGATTTTACTTGGAAATTAATTGCATTTAGACTTGGATAGCATTGAACAAATGTTTATAAATTTAAGGTTATGTTAATATGGTACATTAAGGTTATGGTACATAGTAAATACTTGTACTTTGTGTGGTTACTAATTTTCTCATTATTATGGAAAAAGACTTTGTTTAATTTTGAGTATTCTGAAAATGAAACATTGGAATTTATAGAATTTACTTAGGAAATTTATTGGTTCTTTTGAAGATTATATAATAATATGACTTATGTTTTCTTCAGAGGCCAGTATGGCCTGGGACATAGTTGATATCAACTACACCTGACATGTTATGGAACGTCATTGCATAGAAGGTACATAATACTTTAATAGTTTAATCAATGGTTACTCAATGGTTACTCAATGGTTACTCAATAGTTACATAATAGTTATCATTATAGTAATGTTTCCTAACATGGTTGAAACACTTAGGAACATTGTCATTATCATTACCATTATCATTAATAGCCAACTGTGATAATCATGTGAAATTAACTTTATATTAGATTGATTATTATTATTATAAAGTTATGAAACTTTGAATAATTATTTACATTATGAACTTTGTACTTTGTATGATGTATAACTAATGAATGTTTGTTCTTTTCTTTTATGAAGAATTGACCACTTTTGTACAACTTGCACATAATAAACAATAAAAAAATATATCAGTTGCAGTGTCATTATTTGACAGTTATAATAGCTTGCCTGTATCCCCTGTCACATAGCTTGGCTTTATCCACTGTCACATAGTTTGCCTTTATCCATTGTCACATAGCTTGGCTTTATCCCCTGTCACATAGCTTGGCTTTATCCCCTGTCACATAGCTTGGCTTTATCCCCTGTCACATAGCTTGGCTTTATCCACTGTCACATAGCTTGCCTTTGTCCCCTGTCACATAGCTTGCCTTTGTCCCCTGTCACATAGCTTACCTTTATCCCCTGTCACATAGCTTACCTTTATTCCCTGTCACATAGCTTGCCTTTATCCACTGTCAGATAGCTTGCCTTTATCCCCTGTCACATAGCTTGCCTTTATCCCCTGTCACATAGCTTGCATTTATCCCCTGTCACATAGCTTGCCTTTATCCACTGTCACATAGCTTGCCTTTATCCCCTGTCACATAGCTTGCCTTTATCCACTGTCAGATAGCTTGCCTTCATTCACTGTCACATAGCTTGCCTTTATCCACTGTCAGATAGCTTGCCTTTATTCACTGTCACATAGCTTGCCTTTATCCCCTGTCACATAGCTTGCCTTTATCCACTGTCAGATAGCTTGCCTTTATCCCCTGTCACAAAGCTTGCCTTTATCACCTGTCATATAGTTTGCCTTTATCCCCTGTCACATAGTTTGGTTTAATCCCTGTCATATAGCTTGGTTTAATCCCTGTCACATAGCTTGCCTTTATCCACTGTCACATAGCTTGCCTTTATCCACTGTCACATAGCTTGCCTTTATCCACTGTCACATAGCTTGCCTTTATCCACTGTCACATATAGCTTGCCTTTATCCACTGTCAGATAGCTTGCCTTCATTCACTGTCACATAGCTTGCCTTTATCCACTGTCAGATAGCTTGCCTTTATTCACTGTCGCATAGCTTGCCTTTATCCCCTGTCACATAGCTTGCCTTTATCCCCTGTCACATAGCTTGCCTTTATCCCCTGTCACATAGCTTGCCTTTATCCACTGTCACATAGCTTGCCTTTATCCACTGTCGCATAGCTTGGCTTTATCCACTGTCACATAGCTTGGCTTTATCCACTGTCACAAAGCTTGCCTTTATCCACTGTCACATAGCTTGCCTTTATCCACTGTCAGATAGCTTGGCTTTATCACCTGTCACATAGCTTGCCTTTATCCACTGTCAGATAGCTTGCCTTTATCCCCTGTCACATAGCTTGCCTTTATCCACTGTCACATAGCTTGCCTTTATTCACTGTCACATAGCTTGCCTTTATCCACTGTCACATAGCTTGCCTTTATTCACTGTCACATAGCTTGGCTTTATCCACTGTCACATAGCTTGCCTTTATCCCCTGTCACATAGCTTGCCTTTATTCACTGTCACATAGCTTGCCTTTATCCACTGTCACATAGCTTGCCTTTATCCACTGTCAGATAGCTTGGCTTTATTCACTGTCACATAGCTTGCCTTTATTCACTGTCACATAGCTTGCCTTTATCCACTGTCACATATAGCTTGCCTTTATTCACTGTCACATAGCTTGCCTTTATCCACTGTCACATAACTTGCCTTTATTCACTGTCACATAGCTTGGCTTTATCCATTGTCACATAGCTTGCCTTTATCCACTGTCACATATAGCTTGCCTTTATCCACTGTCACATAGCTTGGCTTTATCCACTGTCACATAGCTTGCCTTTATCCACTGTCACATAGCTTGCCTTTATTCACTGTCACATGGCTTGCCTTTGTCCACTGTCACATAGCTTGCCTTTATCCACTGTCACATATAGCTTGCCTTTATCCACTGTCACATAGCTTGGCTTTATCCACTGTCACATAGCTTGCCTTTATCCACTGTCACATAGCTTGCCTTTATCCACTGTCACATAGCTTGCCTTTATTCACTGTCACATAGCTTGTCTTTATCCCTGTCACATAGCTTGCCTTTATTCACTGTCACATGGCTTGCCTTTGTCCACTGTCACATAGCTTGCCTTTATCCACTGTCACATAGCTTGCCTTTATCTCCTGTCACATAGCTTGCCTTTATCCCCTGTCACATAGCTTGCCTTTATCCACTGTCACATGGCTTGCCTTTATTCCCTAAATATTGCTTTTATCCCCTTACAAATTAGTTCGTTTTATCCCGAGTCAGATAACTTTAAATCCCTTTTTAAATCAAAATACTGAGATATGATATACAGCATTATATGTATTAGGATTGCTCTGGCATCAGATTTAGCTTGCGTGTCATCCAAACAATTATTCACAAATTATATATTATGAAACTTCTCGAATATATCATGTTCTTAATCTAGATTTCTAGAAAATCTAAAACCCATCAGCATTTAGTTCCATCGGAATATCACTTTTATGGACGAGGCATATTAAAAGCATATTAAATTTGTGCCACCGTTTTTAAAATATATCTAATCCCTTGATTCAGTGCTACTTTTATTCCATATTGATTAAGTTGAGAGCAAACTGCTAATATACAGCTGATCTTCATAAAGAGCTCCAAAATATTATATCCGACAATCCAAGCATTGATATCATGTTAAAATTCTTTTATCTGAAGACATGGTCAGACACGTGGTAAATATTTTTTATTTTTTTACTTCTTTAGATAAATAGCACTATATACTCTTTCAAAATATAAAACTTTCTTTGTTGGTTAGCAATAACGATTTTCATTCTTGTTATTTTGGGTCTGGGTTCCTTTTTTATTCTTGCTCGTGTTGTCCTGAGATTTTTTAAATTATTATTGCTATTTTAGTTGTTACTGCTAATATTGTTAATGTTTTCAGTGAATCATTAAATAATTACTTTTTTGTGTGACACAAGACACCCTAGTCCTCTGACTTATGTTTTCTTCATTTTGGGGGATTTCAAATCAAAGCCGATCTTACTACTCTTGAAATTGAGCCAACAATAGTTAACTGCAGACCTCGGTGCTCGGCGAGTCTTCCTCCGTGCTCCGTGGAATGCTCCTCCGTGGGATTTATGCAGCTCCTCGGCCGAGCAACTCGGAGGAACTCCTCGGTGGAGCAAACTTCCAAATCTTGCTCCGTGGCTTGTTTTATTTTATTCCTCAGCAATAATGTGTCCTATTTTAGTTAATGTTCACATGCTACCTGGTTGTGGCATCGATTTAGAGAGAAAGATACCTTTAGGACGACTGTTTTGACAATGTTTTGACAAAGTTTTGATAATCTCCTCGACTGAATGGACAAAACTTCATGAGTTGCCCCCCAGATGTCACCTTGGACGTTTGCTCTGTCGCACATAAAGTCCACCAGAGGGCTTCGTGGTCAACTACATGTACATGTACACTGTTAAACTATAGTGACACATGGCGGTTGATTTGAAACATTGTCAGATATCACAAAACCTTTCAATACTTTGTAAAAACTGCTCACATCGATAGAAGACAGTCTACTTCAAATTCATGTGAAGTAAAAATGATATCCTTTCAATATTTACAGAATTAGCGGGAAATTCACTCATTACGGTGCATGATGTTTGCATACGTCACCACTTCTGACGTCATTTGACAGTGACACAAACATTCGTGCCGTGAAAACAAATAAACACTTTTAACGTTTTGAAAGGAATAGGAATTACAAGATTACGTGTGAGAGACAATACTCAGCTCAATTGCAATTAGTACAGCACAGTTTTATTCGACATTTGACCGAATTAAAAATGTCCAAGTTTCATCTGCCGGTTTCGGACAGTTGTCACTGTACATGTGTGCTAAAACTTGTCATTACTTCATCCAAAGAACCTGAATCAACGTTGATCTAGGTTCTTTGCTTCATCTTATAGGAGGGGGCAGTCATACGGGCACTTTCACACATACGGGACTTTCACACCTTGGCAACCCCAATTGCCGGTGAAAACAAATCCCTGTCAGTCATTGAAATGATACTGTCAAAGTGAACCCCAATATCAAGGTTTCATCTTTAAAGTCATTATTTTTTTTTTATATATTCTATATAAGCAAAAAATAATTCAAATATATGTGTCCCGATGTGCATATCGCTCAAATTGAACCTGAATATGATGATGTCATCTTTGTTTTCTGTATAAAGCTGAGAGCAATAATAAATTATTCTTAATATTTTCTACATTTAAAAAAAATTCAATTCCATATGTTTTGACGTGTATTGCGCCCAAAGAGAACCCCAATATGATGATTTCATCTTTGTTTTTTTATAAAGTAATTTTCTTATAATTTACTATATTTACCGTGACACCAATAATATTGGTATATAATACCGTATACGTATATATGTATTAGGGCATCAATTTCGCACATTTTGGTCTTTGTCGGTCATTATATTATCCAACAAAACATGGCCATTAAATTATAGGTGCTATATTTGTTTTATGTATACGAGACAATTTCATAATTATCAGTCAATCTTATGGTTGTGCGAATCCTATGGTTGTTAGCTCTAAAGCCTTTAATGAGGATTCCATGCAGCCTTGGATGTCTTCCCATTCAGTGATGTGAAAAACCCAAATTTTCATCAAAGAGGGTCAAATCATAAATTTCACTGATGCCAATTATCAGCATTCACAGTTTTGCCATTAAGTCCTTGTGGTTTAAGGCCAAACCAGTGATCAAAGGGTTCGATGTCAATAAGATATTTTTCACGACCATAAGATATTTTTCACAACCATAAGATATTTTTCACAACCATAAGATATATTTCATTCTTCGCACGCAAAAAACAGTTCAATTCTGTATTTTTTTATGTTCACCTTTGTTTTCTGTGAAAAGTCGTTATTCTTTATACTTTCTACTTTTGAAAAAATAATTCAAAGTTTTGATGTGCATATCACTCAAATAGAAGCCCAATATGAATATTTCATCTTTGTTTTCTGTAAAAAAAATCACTATTTTTTATATTATATATGTTTGCAAGAAAAAAACAAAAACACAATTCAATTCTATATAGCTCAGCCTTTAAGGCGGATTCCATACAGTCTTTGATGTCTTCCCATTCAGTGGTGTGAAAAACCCAAAATTTCAACACATATGATCAAAGATTAAATTTCACTGATATCAATTATCATCATTCAAAGTCCTTATGATGTAAGGCCAAGCATGTGATCAAAGGGTTTACTGTCATTTTTTTCCACAGCTTGGTATTCCATGCAGCCTTTTAGTCATGTCTTCCCTTTTTGACAGAAATGCTTTCACACACATAATATATTTTTCACATGATATACAGTGACCGGCAGCCAAATCCGGACAGTTGCCGGTCACTGTACATGTAAGTAAGATATTTTCCCCATAATTTGGCATAAGTAAGATATTTTCCCCATAAGTAAGATATTTTTCACATCCAAATACTATATATTTCACATAAGTATGATATTTTTCGCATTAGATCTTGTAATATTTTTAACATACATGTATATGATTCTCGGCTAATAAAACAAAGAAATGATTTGACTTAGTTTTGGCCCTGAAAATGACTGCTGTAATTGTGAATAATATAAGATGCTCATTATAGTTTTGAAGATTTCATATTAATATCTCGGCTAATAATACACTTACAGAAATGATTTATATATGTCTGAAATCTACGGTTAACTGGTTCTCAATTGAGCCGTGCAAGAGAGTGTCCTATATTTCTCACCAGGTGTCGCTTATGTTATTTTAGGGCAAAGCCACCAGGGGAACAAGGCTGATATGTAATTTATTTCATATTCTAAAACTACTCACATCTGTATGTCTTACCGTCAATGAGTTATGTTTATCGTGTATCAACGGTCACAGATATCTACTGGACCTAAACGTTTATATCAATTTAATGGATCGAAATGTTTCAATATATTAATATACAGAAAAGTGAATGTTTCTGGCAAAATTGCAACTTCTTTTCCAATAAAAAATTACCAGTTTCACAATACATTTATAGTGTGTCTGAGTGTTTTCGTTTCTCTTGTAATTCTGAACATGTTTGGTCAACATAATTAAAACAAAGAAAGCTTCATAAAAGATAAACTCAGGGATTTGCAAGATTTCGGTATGTTGTGAATAGCTTGCAAATACGTAAACAATTATTATATTAAATTTATTTTTTTCTTGAATTTGACACACATGAATCATTGAATCATATGCATTATAGAAACAAAACTGAAAAGTTATTAATTAGCGAAGTCATCCTAGGCTGAGTCATGAATGATACATGTCTGTTATTCCCTGCATTTCACATTGGTCTGGAGGCTGTAAAGATTAGCATCATAGGGTAATATTTATGAATGAGGACCACGTGACACCTGCTGAGCAAAACAAACCTGACTTCCTACATGGCTCCTGCGCATGCTCCTATCACTGTCGTTCATAGAGAGATCTCTGACTCGAACATTGAGAGAGATGGACATCACGGACTTTGATGCCAGGAAATGGCCATAGAGGGACCGAATATAGGAGTATAACTGACCATAATCGTAGGAGACACATTGAGGAAAATGACTAACATAAACACACATCAGTTAGTGGCGGATTACATTAACCACAGACTCCAGAAGGGTGGGATGGAATGGAATACTTGCCCAAGCCTCCCAGCTCCTGGCAAAGTTGAACTCACACTGAGAGCTCTCGGGGAAGAATTTGAGCAGAGATACACGGAGGTTTTCCAGGAAATGTGTAACCAATTGCATATAACCCCAAATACGGCTCACCCGACATTCACGGCGATAGTGAATGAACTTTTTGGTGACGGTGTGAAATGGGGACGGATTGTAGCTCTGTTTAGTTTTGGGGGGTCACTGGCTGTTCAGTGCATCCAGAAAGAAATGCCTCCTTTGGTGGACCAGATTGTAGACTGGGTAGCCGGATATGTGGACAGTAATTTGCAATCGTGGATACTGGAGCATGGAGGATGGGTAAGTTTTTTTAACCCAGTGTTTCTCTTTTTGGAAGTGCGCAGATTATAACAGCAGCTAGCGAACATTTCATTCATGAAAAATTCCAGCTGTCATTTTGTATTCAACATGGCTTCATAATTCAGAGGGTCTGAACTTCCCAGCGAGAATGAATACATTGATTGAAAAACGTCGCTGTGCCGGCGAAATACTGTCACATATTGGCACAGAAAGGCGTGTAAAACAGCACTGGATATGTGTGAATTCTTCCCGTTGACTGTCAGTTTGGGGGAACTGTTCTATTTGCGGTGAAGCGTTGTGGCTTCTCGGTCAAGAATGACCACAAAAACACGGGAGATGTCCATTCCACATTTGCATAAATCGGCTCGTCTCTGCAGACCTGATTATCATAACGAGTATGAATGGTGCCACAAGAATGCATGCACATTTCCTGGCATGTAGAAATTGATTATGTTGTATGTTGCACTGCATTTCTGCCCCACATTTGAGCAGAAAGCTACATGCCCCTTTCTTTTGTGGGCCTTTGTTTACGAGTTTGACGGACCGCATGGTGTTTTGTTTACAAGTGGAGAGTGACAGGTGTTCACCCCACCATCCAAATCGTTAAATCTTATTTGGGGGGATTATCATGATGTTACTCAACTCTTAATCTTAATACTGCATCTTGATTTCTATCATAAATCATTAGAATTACCTGGAAGATGTGATGTCTGGAGATGACCATTGTAACACATTTTGTGATTGTTTTGGAAAATTGTATCAATATTTTAGTTACAAATTTGTTACAATTTTCAAAAATATATAAAATGTTATAGATAATTAACTTTTGTGTTAATCTGCCAGTCAGGATGTAGGTGATATTAATGCCCTCAAAATTGAATGATTACATATGTTTGGGAAAATATACATCAACTCGCATAATTCTTGTAAACCAATAGTAATAGGGGGAAAACATGAGTGAAATTGAGCATTTTTTTTAAACTAAAAATAATAAAAAAGATAATTATGAACAGGCCTTTATGATGGGGTGAAAATTATAAGATATCTAACTTATCAGGAATTCAATATATTATATCAATGAGGTATTGATTATACATAATCAAGATTTTTGTTCGTTGCATATATGAGAAAAAACTCATGTTTCTTGAGATATATATATATCTCAGTCTTAGGTATATATATATATATGTATATAATATATATTTATAATATCAATACCTCATAAGATATGTATATAATATATGTATATATATTTATAATATATATGTATATAATATATATGTATATAATATATGTATATATTTATATAAATACTTCATACTTTTGTTTTTTCTTAAGGAAATAATGATTTCTCTAAGCCTCTCTGCACATTTCACACATTACATTGTTTAACTTTTTTTCGGCCTGAATACACAAGGAATGTCCCAGTCTTATGGGGTATTGATAATATATATGTATATAATATATGTATATATATTTATAATATATATGTATATAATATATATTTATAATATATATGTATATAATATATGTATATATTTATATAAATACTTCATACTTTTGTTTTTTCTTAAGGAAATAATGATTTCTCTAAGCCTCTCTGCACATTTCACACATTACATTGTTTAACTTTTTTTCGGCCTGAATACACAAGGAATGTCCCAGTCTTATGGGGTATTGATAATATATATGTATATAATATATGTATATATATTTATAATATATATGTATATAATATATATTTATAATATATATGTATATAATATATGTATATATTTATATAAATACTTCATACTTTTGTTTTTTCTTAAGGAAATAATGATTTCTCTAAGCCTCTCTGCACATTTCACACATTACATTGTTTAACTTTTTTTCGGCCTGAATACACAAGGAATGTCCCAGCCCCAGCCAAGCTAGTCAGCAGATGTATCAAGTGATGCATTGTTATTCAGATTGCATTTTTATGCAAAGCGCATGCAGTATTCAAGCCTGCCAGAGTCATCCATGTGATGGTGTTTATCAAGGGACCATGTTTTTCTGTAGAAATCGTTACAACATGATATTGATCAGAATCAACAGAATTCCTCATCACAACCAACATGGGGCAAATCCATTCCTTTTGTAAGGGGTGTCAAAAACATGAATTTTTTGCAGCTATTGTGTCATTTTGTAATAGCAAACATTATTTTGAATGCATTTGTTTAAAGGGTAGATTAATTTGGTGAGTGGTTAAATAAGAATTTACCTGTGTCCCTTAGATATTCATGTTTTCATGCACATATTATTTTTACCCTTTCTCCAGAGTAAGAAAATCACATTAAAACTACTAATTTTTTTGCTTTGAAGATTTGTTAAAATATAATGTGAAGTTTTATGGAAGCATAATTGTCAACTTTGTGGATAAATCTTTTTAATGAATAATGGAAGTCTTCAAAATGTTCAATGCCTGCATATGATTCTTTCGGGTCTAAGAATATATATAATATATTATATTAATTAGTTAACCATTCAATTCATCACCTCTCTAATTTTGGCTGATTTTGTCTGGAGACCAACAAAGTGCCAGGAATGCATATCCTTTGCAGGACAAGATGCTGCTTTACAAAATATTATTTTAATCACCTCTCTGATGACTTTTTGACCTGAATATACCCAACACTAAATCTAGATCTGTCTTTATGATGTTTATCATCAATATATTCATATATTTTAGATATGCATACACTCTGTGTGTGGTCCTTCATTTAACATGGCCTGGGTTAATCATTTTCCATACTTTTTCACATTTTGATGATACTGTTTAAAATTTGATTTAATTTAACCATTCAGATTGTAATTTATGAGAGGAGAGTCCATATCAACATGATAAAGGAAAAGCATGTTGAATAGGGAGTGTACCTAATATTCTCAGGTTAATCATTGGGTTTGATCAATTTGGTTTGATCCAAACCCAACAATCTTATGTGTTTCACACATAGTGTAATTAATGAGGCTGTTACGTAGTGGAATAAATCCATTAATGGAGGAGATGAAAGGAAGCTGATGTTGGTTTGCATAACCACCCTCCATGCAGCAGCAGAGCGCACCACAGGCAGAGGCTGTGATGTAACACAAATGATAGTGGAAAAAGACTTAGGCATGCACACACACACACACACACACACATACACTCACAGCCAGGTAAACAAAGGTAAATATTAACATGTGGAGAGGATTATACTCAGTGTATGACAACAGGCCACTTGGGATGGGTACATAGTTATCCCCTTAAAGATATTTCCACATGTTTCTCTGCCAGGTTACAGAGACACACAGGCATATTTTGCTAGGTGGTCTCAGTGAGTTATTCAGAAGTCAGGAAAGATCACCCAAACACATTTATGTACTAGCACAATATGTCTGCAGGAAAATATCAACATATTCTTGTTGAAAAAAATGTCTCGTGTCCAAAAGCGAGAGATTTTACATTGTTTCAGTGCCTATGCCTGGAGTTTATTTGGCCTTTTTTTATTGAATTGCCAATAATTTATTTGATAAGGTTTGGTCATCATTGGATAATATACATCATAATCAAGAGTATCACAAATATGTTGTCCTCTTCAGTATGTGCGATGTTTATAATTAAAATCTCATAGATTTAGTTGAGAAAATCACTTCTATAACACTGGCCTAATTTAGTGGGCAGATTGTATGAAAAATGGACCCAGAAAGATAGCATATCTCTGCCCAATCACAATAGCTTGACCTGATAATATGACACTCAGATTATTCTTACCTGATAACATAGCCCTATGAAAGGACAGTCTTAGGTAGAATTTGGAATGGTCCCAAGAAGTGTGTTGGCCTTGTCTGTCCATTCCTTCAGTCACACATATATTTTTTAACTTCCTCCATTGAAGAGTTTGTGGGGAACGGGTAAATACTTTATGAGGTTAACTGGCAAAGGTTTTATTGACAGATCTCTCAAATGATAATTAATATTATCAAGTCAAAATAAAAATTGAGCAAAGTTTTTAGATTCAAAGTTTTTTTAAATTTGTTGAAGAGAAATGTTCAGGAATTCAGGAACTTTAATATCATTTCTTTGTGTTAGATTATGATTGTAGCATCTGTGTTTCCATTGTTGTTCACGAAGCATGGGGACGATTTAAAACTCTGAATAAAACATATGGTTACAACTGTGCCAATACAAACAGAGTAGCTGGTCTATAGACGATGAAAAGCTTCAATCTTTTGTTGTTGCTCGTGCATTTGAATGGGTGCAGCATTATCTTGACAAGCATTCATACTTTGTATTGTCTCATTTAAAAGATTTTAATGGGCTATTTTGCTATATATAAGATTGCATCTGTTTCAGTGATGTTGGATGAAGGTTATGTTTGAATCCAAGACAATACAATCACTGGTTTGTGCAATATGGAAAAAAAATCTTTGAGAACACATTTCATAATACAAGGTTCAGCTGATATTTGTGCATGCAGGACATGAAATAATAATCATGATGACATCCATTTTATTTGTGACATTATGATGTCATTATAATCATCATTGTTTTATTTATGACATTTTAATGGTTATAAATATTATGTAAAATTGTCATTCAAGATGAGCCGCAGGAAACAATGTTATATTTGTTATAATAAACAGGAACATAATGTTGCCAGATATGGATATCGTGACATCATAATCAATGAAATGAACTACTTGAAATTTATGGGATGACATCATAATGAATGTAACCTCTCTGTGAATGTGATTACATCATACATTCATCAAGCCTTAAAGGTTCACATGACACACACATTTCAATTGATGACACTTTCCAACACTCGAGGGAAAATTCCTGTTTTAAAGTTAACAAATAAGACACTGGTGTATACAGTTTGTTGTCCATGGTTCAAATAAGATTAAAACATCTGAGCTTGATGTCTAGGACTAGTTTCTCTATATTTAACCCCTGCAGGTTTTTTTTCTGAGATTATCATATTAATGGTTTTGCACTGATTTAACCTAGATGCAAAATGGCATTCCAGGGGCATCAGAGCTAACTCATTTATCTCCCAAGAAATATTATCCCATAGGAAACTATGCGATCAGTCATCAGCGCCTACAGATAAAGGCAGTTATTGGCATCATCATCCTATGAAGTCAGTCAGTTCAATCAAATTAAGGTCATATCTAATTTGTACCATAGATTATCCCCTTATATCTGCGAGTTTTTAGATATGTGATATACTAATCAGTTTATGTTGCAGGAATATCTTGAATAGAACAATGACCATGAGTCAAGCATGTGTCTGATTTGCTTTTGTTGTGTCAAAATGTTGGATACAAGATTGATGGGTTCATGACTAAGAAAGAGTTTAAAGTGGACAGCTCATATGGTGAGGACATAGAGCTTTAATCATAATAGATCTTCTGGGCATGGCTTTTTCGGAGAGATGGTTATAAATAATCAACAGGCACACTAATATTTGGACACAATTTTTGGACACAATTTTGCTTCCAGATGGTTTCTTATTAAATAGGCTTTATAACTATATTTTGAATTTTAAACCAAAAATATGATAATGACAAATTTATAATAATGACAATGACAACAATGACAATATTGACAATGGGTGAGCTGCACAGTCAGCCAGGTTGCCAACATGCGTAATGTTTCCATATCATAATTGGCCATCAGGTTTAATTACATTTTCAGGAATTAAAACCGAATGTTGGGATTATTTTCAGAGCAGTAAAGATACAGGGACAGGTTAATGAACATAAAACCGGAAATAAGAGGGATAAGGTTTAATCAAACGGTACACCATATTTTTGGGTGGAAAATGTCTTTAAATTAAAGAAAACATTTCTACAAATCCCTCTTAATCTGTCGGTGATGTAAAAAAAATGATTCAAATCTCCATAGTTAATGGTGGTCCGATAGTTTTATGATGCTACAGACCAGTATATCAGATGCTAAGCACAGTTGCACCAAACAAAGGGAAAGGGACTGGTTACATGTATTATTAATATGAAATGGGGAAATCTTATTTGAGGATTGGTGATCTTATCATAATCATATCAGATTTTCCAGACAGATTTGTAAATCTATTCTTAAGTGTATAATTTCCCTCTCACTTTGTCTCAAAATCCTGAGATATTTCCATCCCTGTATTAATCACAGAGTTGTGTCTGATTTCCATCAGAAATGTTTCCACGGAAGTAACCAACAATACAGTATTTGAAAAAAACAAATACAGAAATAAGAGTTGATATCTGAAAAGAGAGTTCTAGGATCACTTTTGTCTTCATTTCAGGCTCAGTTTTCATCATTTAATTATTTTGTATTCATGACAAGCAGCCATTACTGTTTTTGTAAACACTTTTGCAGTTTTCCTCGGACAGGAACATTGTGAACCACTCCTCCTTCTCATTAGGCCTAAGCAAAAAAATGCCAGTTTCCAATTTCCTTCCTGACCCAAGTTCAAATCAGCAATACTTTGGAGTTTCTATGCAAAAAGATAAAGTCTCAGTAATGACTTCATGGATGATACTCAATTCTCAAAACATTTGATCACATTTAAAAACTTCAAATGAAAAATTAAAATCTACCTTCATTCTTAAGTTTGCAGGTATTGTATCTGAGACAAAGTTATTGCACCAGGTATTATGATTTCATTTTTGCCTTAGCACCCTGTCCATTAGCCAGCCAGCTATGGTCAGTATGCTGGAGTAGCCATTGGTCAGTATGCTGGAGTAGCCATTGACTGGCAGTGGGAGCCATATTTCATGTGGAATATGAGCATTTGATTGGTACTGGACAGACCACAAGTGTCAGAGGAGAGTTTGACCTATGCAATTCGCATTGATTTCTCTTGAATGGATGACCATCATTTATCCATGTTGCCCATATGTTATCAAACATTCATTAATTTATATTGGAAAAAAGAAAAAATAGTGGAATAATGATCTGTGATTCTTTTCAGTGTATTATTTGTTTTAAACATTGAGGAGCTATGAGAGAAGTTGTGTAGTTAGGTGTAAAATAAAGATTTGTTTCGTCTCAGGGCAGGTGCAGGAGCCTGAAGTCAGGAGAGGCTGCAGTATATCAGGGGCTGCTGCGATCAGTCAGGGCCACGTTATGATATAATCATACAGATACCGAATATTACTCTGATCCTTTCCTCCCCTACATACGTGTTAAATATGGGAGTTGAAGAAGTGCGAGAATGTGTTGTTGATTAGTGAAACACTATTGTAATTAAAATGTAATAGACAAGATTTTGTGGGATCAAGGTAGCGTGAGAATATAAAGAGTTTGACTTGACTGAGGGATGGGGGATGTAGTTTCTCAGACAGAATGGTGAAGGGGGCAAATGGGTCACAAATATCTTGTTCTGACAGAGGAATTTGTTAATTGGCACAAACATATAAACCCTGTCAAAATAATGACAGTTTTAGCTGTTCTACATTGTGACATAAAAAAGGAATAAGCTAGCAAACGTTGATCATTTAAATGGTGATTGGACAGCATAGAAATCAAAACCATTTGATTGAATTATTAACAATCATTGGATATATGCAGATACATACATGATTTATAGATGATAAATGATAACAACCCATGAACACTAGAAACTTCCATAAATTTGGCACTGTAGTCAGCGTAAACATGTCAGGGACTCACTCAAATAAAAGATCCACTATGCTTTCAAGTATGTAAAGGGATACATATGAACATTTTACGTTTCTGGCAGTTATTGACACAGACTTCTGCTTGTTTTAGCTTTTTGATTCGCATCTGTAGAGCTCAGGTGTGGGAGACGCAATTTAACGGTTGTCATGTAAGCACCTGCCACCTTAAGACAAGTAGCCATGGCAACGATGATTGCTGAAGCAGAAAACCTCAGCCAGGATTAGAATGGATGTGTGTATGTTGTTTTCCCTTTTTAGTCAGGTGAGAAAAGTCAGAAAACAATGGTACTATCTGAAAACACACAATGGCAAGCTGCCCATGTCATAAAGATAACTATCTAACATCCACTTGCATGTGGAGAGTTCAGCTGCCAGTTGCCTTCCGGGGCCAGAATTTTTCCTCCAAAACTGACCCTTTTAATGGGGTTTCCCATGCAGTGATTATATGATATGATCACATCACTGATTCACCTAGTATTGTGATTATGAAATTTTGATATGACTAATTCACCTTGTATAGTGATTACAGAATTGGTGATATGAATGGTGATATCTGTAGTTGACCTCATATTGGGACTGTGAGATGGTGATATCCCTAGTTGACCTCACATGGGGACTGTGATATGGTGATATCCCTAGTTGACCTCACATAGGGACTGTGAGATGGTGATATCTGTAGTTGACCTCACATAGGGACTGTGAGATGGTGATATCCCTAGTTGACCTCACATGGGGACTGTGATATGGTGATATCTGTAGTTGACCTCACATAGGGACTGTGAGATGGTGATATCCCTAGTTGACCTCACATAGGGACTGTGAGATGGTGATATCTGTAGTTGACCTCACATAGGGACTGTGAGATGGTGATATCCCTAGTTGACCTCACTTAGGGACTGTGAGATGGTGATATCCCTAGTTGACCTCACATAGGGACTGTGAGATGGTGATATCCCTAGTTGACCTCACTTAGGGACTGTGAGATGGTGATATCCCTAGTTGACCTCACATAGGGACTGTGAGATGGTGATATCCCTAGTTGACCTCACATTGGGACTGTGAGATGGTGTTATCTGTAGTTGACCTCACATTGGGATTGTGAGATGGTGATATCCCTAGTTGACCTCACATAGGGACTGTGAGATGGTGATATCCCTAGTTGACCTCACATAGGGACTGTGAGATGGTGATATGCCTAGTTGACCTCACATAGGGACTGTGAGATGGTGATATCCTAGTTGACCTCACATAGGAACTGTGAGATGGTGATATCCCAAGTTGACCTCACTTAGGGACTGTGAGATGGTGATGTCCCTTCTTCACACAGTTCCATGACTCACAGAGGGGGTGGCCTGAGGTGTGTAATTTTTTAGATTATATTTAATTGATGCATTTATGTGATTTATAATGGTTGAAAGATACAATTTCAGTGCATAACACTTTGTTGGTGACTAAAATCAATTATGATCAACCTCTCCTCAGGGATACAAGCCAGAATGTTTGAGAAAATCAATTCAGACATAAATGAAAAATAAATGACAGACTAGTGTCACACTTTGACTGGAGCACCAGACTTTTAAAGGGTCTTTACATTCAGGAACATTACAGATCTGACAGGAAAACATTTAAATTTGCTGAGAAACTTTTGGTCGGTCTTTGCGAAGACTGGCCATTTCGCTCAGAATTCTTTGAAAAAAAGAGATCTAATAGCTCTAACTGAGTTGTCAACGAGTCTGGCTTTTTGAGAATCAAGATAACAAAGGTTGGGCCAAATTCAATATATAACATGCATTTTGATTGGTCAAAATTTGCAACTTTGCAAGCCTGTTATGGAAAGGATTTAAATGATCAGTCATGAAGCAATTTACAGGCATTTCCAGAAAATGTTCACAAACATTACAAAAAAGCAATGATCAGCATAGCTCTAAAGCCATTTGCCTATGTTCTATTGGGGCCAATCCCAGCAAATACTTGGTGTGCTCTGCAATGCTTCGGTGGCAGATGGCGCTGATTATTGTCGTGAAATATGAACCGCTGGAGCTGAAATCTGGGCAGCAGCTAACAATGGAGATTACAGGTTAACTGACCATTGTGGCTGGACGTTGGACATCTCCTTTGTGGAGCTCATTAGCTCTAATAGGGGGTAATTGTGCATGTGTCAGGAGGCCATGCGGAATTGACCTCCCGGCACATTAACCCGGAAAGGTACGGACCCAAACACATGTCATCACTGAGGGGCTGCTGCTACGACAGACCAAGCATGAAGTCTCGAGAGCACAAGCTCAAATTGTGTTGGATGAAATTTATATATATTGAAGGGAGTCTCATTTGTATGACATCATAAGAACAATGGGATTTATTCAAAAAGCAAACATAAAAATATCTCGTCTAGAAGTTGGGTTGAAATATTTTTTTTTAAATATTTGGTAAAATTTTATTTCAAAGACTGTTCATGTCCTAATACTTGTTTCAATTTAAAATAAGAAAAAGGAAGAGATTTTCATCTTTTTCCAATTACATACTATTTTTAATGATTATTAGCCATTGACACCTTTTTAAATTCCAAATAAAAGCATGCAGATAAAAGCGGAGGTGTCCCATATACCAAAAATGTATACCAGAGAAAGGATGATGATAATTGTGTTTGGTCTAGTGGCAGAGTAAATAAATTATGTATTTTGATTTTCCATGATTTATTTATTCAGAAAGAACTGGATCAACAGATTATCTTTTACCTCATAAATCTATATCCGAAAATCCTAAATCCCTACATATTGACTTTAACAATTGAGTAATTTAAAAAAATATTATTTGTAATTTATCCTCCCTTTTTTCCTACTATCTCGGGTGGATTACAAGTTTCTACATATCCTGAACACAGCCCAGTCTGTGATGAGCACCACTCTGGACTAAATGGAATAACAGGGAAAGCACTCACACAAAGAGATAATACAATTCATATGGTCATTATTGAAGGTGAAAATGATTTATAAGTCTGTCTGACATGTTTGTAGCAACTGTGTTGAAGATAAATCAAAACATTTGCGATAAACTGACAGGCGTGAAAGATACATGTTATATATCCAACAAAAAATTTAGATAATTTATTTAAATTGTGTGAATATAATTCTGTCACAAGACCTGTATATTTAATTGTTTGGATAATTGTTTCAATATTAAAAGGTTGTGGATAATTTATATATTTTGATGATATTGAATTATAAAGGCCTTTTACTTTTGTCTTGTGACAAATGAGGACTAATCCACACAGTGAAACTAAAATTAAACTGCAGTGATTTGTGTTGATGACAGGGGTGATTCAAACAATTTTATTTCTTTAATCACGTTTCATATCAAATAAATATCAAATTAGATATTCAAGAAATCATCAAAATGCATCTGGCGGGTGATTAAGTAAAGCTTTGATATTTAATGATTTCTCTTTGATATTTTGATTTTTGGATTTGCAATTTCTTTCACACTTCATCATGATCATTGTCCACACAAAAAAAACACAACCCATCACTGACAAGAACAGATTTTTGCGGTTAGGCAACAATTAATGACATGAGAAATGAAAACAGAAATTTTGGAGGGGCCATTATTGTGCTTGACACATGCCCCATTGTGTGGTTAGGTCATGTCAGATCAGGGCAAATCGCCCGGTGAGTCACAAAAAGTTCCTGGCCTTCCATCATTGCATGTCAGATGCCGTGGAAATGATAAACGGTTCTGATGTTTTGTTGTCCGTAGCGCTAATGCCAGACTCAACAACTTTTAGAGCTATCGCCATCTTTGTCCCGATACACCGTGATTCGGAGAATAAAAAAAAATCCTCATAATTGGAGTGGAGAGATGATTGGCTTACACGTTTATCGGTGGCATTAGTTTGGAGTAGGGGGTTGACCACTGACTCAGTCTGATCAATAGAAAACTGTTTCCATAAGGCTTGATATAAATAACCTAATATCCCCAAGAGATAATACATTTCTCCTATAAATCTGCCTCCAGTAATGCTGCTGCATCGTGGACCAGCAAAATTGTCCTGAATTTTATTCCATATTATTCGATAATGAAAAATGTAAAGATAATCAAATATGAACAGAATTGTGTGCTGTTATCTAGCTATTGTTTATTGTTAAAAAAGGCCTCAGCCAATTTGACATAATATATAATATTAGCGTGTTGCAACACAAACAAGTGTGACTAGCTAAATTGTTTCCACTTGTAATTCAAGTGTAAAACAGCCATATTATATAAAATTACAGATTCTTTTTTTCATTATTTTCAGCCATTGTCTGTGGTTTGTGCAATTTGAAGCACATGAACCCGGAGAAAGCATATATTTTATCTTCATTGTAGTTCTCTGCTGTTTTTATCGGGAGAGACATCAAAGTGTGAACATGTTTTCTTTAAAGTAAAGGTGGGGGTTTGTTGGAAGTGCATGTGATGAATAATTGACACCAGACTTCAGCAGCTTATTTAGTTTTCAGGAAATCTCTGGTTTAGAGGGATTAAACCTGAATTACATGAGCACTACAACCATAATAGAAACAATATCATATAGAAAATAGTGCACTCGAAAAATGACTTCATTGTTAGTATCGAGTTGTGCAAAATGAACATTTTGACTGTCATGCAAAATGGTGCAAGCTAACTGTCACTCTATAAGGACAAGTAAATTTTGAATGTGATTCTGAATAAAAGGCATTGACCCAAAGACTGAGTACAAGCAGAGGCTGCTCTGGAGGCAAGAACAATGTAGAGGACAGGGCAAGAACTTATATTTATATGTTCACAACAGCCAATTAATTTGTTACTTGAGATAGCAGTGGAAGTCCATTGATTATTACTGCTAAAATGTGACAATTTGTGAACAACACTGGGAGAAGTTAATAAGAATATCAAATTGTGACCTGTCACACCATCTCACTTGTCACGCCATATCACCTGCATAAATTTCATGTCATGTAATTCTAGAATCTGCCTCCTGGTCAAGACTTCTGTTAAAATGCTAATCTTTCATTTTCATTTCGAATTCAAACTTTACCAGCCAGGATAAATTATCTTTAATATCTTTAAGAATAAGATGGCGAGTTTATAGGATTGTCAGCTTTAATATGGGATGATGAACAAAAGACTGCTCATTATCAACCCTATATATATATGTATATATAAATATACTTTGGTATTAGTCTCATCATCCCAGGTAAATGAAAAATTGGGATATTGGTGACCTGAATAAACGGCGGTAACATCCGGTGATCATGATGACAATAGTCCTGGAGGGATGAGACAATGCACATTTTTCTTGCGAACTCTAATTCGAGATCAGTGTTTTGTGAGTTTCAGGTTATTACTTGAGAGTATCTCTGCATCATATAGTAACCTGACACCATTGATTTCTCTGCGAGATATTTATGTATGTATATATGATATATATGTAATGTGTAAGACAGTTTATGATCATCATAAACCAAGGTGCAACTATCAGAATAAAAAATAATAATGTCCTTTTTTTCAGAACTCCTGTCTCTTCTGGGTTAGCATTTATTTTGAGATATGTATAATTCTGTTTGTAAAAATTATTATTTAAAAGATATTTGGGTCAAGTCCCAGGCTGAAATATAGAGACTCTGGGACATGGATTCTTGCAAAACAACAAATCATTACTCATTCCCAGTCGAGCACACGGTCTAACATAATATTCCTTTTCTTGATTCAAAACTATTTTAATGCCATTTGTGATGCATGAAACCAAGGCTCATGTTTGGTTTTGATAATGAAGGAAATTTTGAAACTAAAAGAATCTTTGCAAAATATTGGTCTTTGTATATCTGCCTGTACTAAACAAATCCTTCATAACACAGGTAATTTTCAAGCAATTAGCATAGGAGTCTAGCACAGGTAGTGCTCTGTTACAATAATTTGATCTCGCATATAAAATATCAATAGATATGGTGATTCAAAAAGAATATCAAAAGAATATCAAGTGGTTTGTTGCAATAATTTAATTTCAATATGAAAATATCAATATGTGTCATGATTCACAAAAGAATATCAATCTAATCTGTGCTATTCTATTTTCTTATTTTCCCACTGTCTGATTGCCAGATGTATGTCATTGATCGATTAATCGAACTCATTGTGTGTCACAATGAGGAAAACCTGCCGCACACCGTGGGAAAGTATACCCCCAGACTGCTCTAAAAGTAAACCTTATAAACTTTTCAGTATAATTATAAATTAATGTGAGCAGATATTATCAGAAAAAAGTTAATTGCATATCAATGTTACAAAACATAATAGTGCATCTGAGTTGATTGTGAATTTAAACTTTTTGACAATTTGTTATGTAAAAATTTGATATTCATGGCATAGCAATGTTAAAGAGGTTTACGTTTTATTGATACCTGTTGGTGTGTTCATTAAACATGGATGATCATATAATGATAGTGTTCTGCCAACACAGCTCTGGTGCTGCTGAGCGTAATGTCCTTCTAATGGGTGTACATCATCTGTTGAACTTGGGGCACATTTAATTTTTGTATCAAAATTATTTATTGCATAACAACAATAAAACTTGTCAACATATAGTAAATGTCAGCTAAATACTTGAATAAAAAATGAATAAAGTTACATAACAAATACATTACATATATATATCCAGGCCAGTAGACAATTTATTTCCAGCATGTTTTCATAAGTGTATGTAGAGTATATTACTGAGAGGTGTTTGTTAAGTGATTATACAGATAAAGAAAAGGTGATGAAGATGCTCGAGTTTTATGAGGCAATTAATACTTGAAGTATTTTTACAAGTGTTTACGAAAGAAGAGCTGGCATAGATTGCATAGGAAAGATCAATCAAACTTATGATGTGTTGTTCAATGATAATGTTATCTTGCACTGTCCAAATGATTGAAATTTAAATAGAAAAATGAAATCTTTTTGACAGTAAAATACCAGAAAAGACATGATAATCTCGAACTGTCAAGTGGTGGGATCAGATAAAGAATTGTGGAAAACTCCATAATCCAAAGCATGATTAATTAGTAATTTGATTGATAATTATACGGCTTTATGAGGGGCCCTGTGTCACACCTAAATGACATGCAGACAGGCGAAGGGCTGTCAAGTTGACATTTTGAATGCATATCAGTGTTATAAGGTCTGTAATATCATCTTATACATCTGTAGTTTGGAATCCTGAAAAAGTTACTCTTATTTTCAGAAGTTAATTATAGAAAGCTGATAAGTACTTTTGAGGTGATTTTATGACATGAATATGAGTGTTTTAATTTTATTATTCATTATCTCTTGGACATTTCACCTAAAGTTATCTCCAAGCCCAAATCGGATAAGGTATGCCATAATTGTGATAATATTCGTTCATTCTTCTAAATGGCTGCACATGTATACCATTCACAGACTGACAAAGAGAGCAGAAGTGTGCCTACCTGGGCAGGCAGTACAATGACAGATGCAGTATCATATTCTGCACCCAATAACTTGCACTGTTTTTATCCAAGGTTGTCCTTTACGCTGAGCGTTGGTGGGTTTTGGCATGAAGCATAGTGACCATGGTGGTGAATGCACTGAGCACCTGGACCAGTGGCCTATCCCCTCCCTATCACGCTCTGACCCGGCCTTCGGGGTGACTCTCATGAAGCATAGTGACCATGGTGGTGAATGCACTGAGCACCTGGACCAGTGGCCTGTCCCCTCCCTATCACGCTCTGACCCGGCCTTCAGGGTGACTCTCATGAAGCATAGTGACCATGGTGGTGAATGCACTGAGCACCTGGACCAGTGGCCTGTCCCCTCCCTATCACGCTCTGACCCGGCCTTCAGGGTGACTCTCATGAAGCATAGTGACCATGGTGGTGAATGCACTGAGCACCTGGACCAGTGGCCTGTCCCCTCACTATCACGCTCTGACCCGGCCTTCAGGGTGACTCTCATGAAGCATAGTGACAATTGTGGTGAATGCACTGATCACCTGGACCAGTGGCCTGTCCCCTCCTTATCACGCTCTGACCCAGCCTTCAGGGTGACTCTCATGCACCAGCTGTGCATCTCACGTCTGTCTCAGTAAAATTCTGACTGGATTTTATTTTTTCACACAGATATGTATGTTTATAGATATTTATATTTGGTTCACCGAGCTAAATGAAGAAGCCAACTGATATCTGATCATCAGGTTCCTTTCATTGATTGTTAAGGACACAGTATTACCACTAGGCCTGTGAAGGTTTAACCCATTGGCCTAGTAAATTTGTCACCTACCGTAAATGACCATATATAAGACGAGGTTTTCGTACCCAAACCTTCAGTTAATGTTTGGGGAGCCGTCTTATACGCGAGGGCAACCCGTTGATGGGGATTTACGGAAAGAATGATATGCTTAAGCAACATAAGATCACCATTTTGAAAGGCGGAAGTGACCTTTTTGAAATAGCGAATATTAGACGTAGCGGATCGATTTTAATTGCATTTTAAATGATAAATAAAGCTATTTACCCAATATTATCACATATTACGCTTTGTAGGCAGAGAACAGAACAAAACCATCCATCCATTTAACATGCATTATGCAATATGAGGTCGTCGTTTTAAAAAGCGGGAGTGACGGGGATAGCGAATATCGGAAGTAGCAGATCGATTTTAATTGCATTTTAAATGATAAATAAGCTTGTCAGGTCAAGAATTTCTTCACGTCCTTGATCCATTTAACATGCATTACGCAATACGAGGTCGTTGTTTTGTTCTGTTCTCAACCGGCAAAGCGTATTTTGTGATAATATTGGGTATATACCTTTATTTATCATTTAAAACGCAATTTAAATCGATCCGCTACGTCCGATATCCGTTATTTCGAAAATACGAACATCGTATTTATGTTTTACTGTAAATACTCGGGTATAAGACCATTAAGATCTTGTTGCGTAAGCATATTTACATTTCACTTTTAAAATGGCCACCAAACTTGAATGGTAGCAGTGCCGATGTCTCGAGAAAAAAACAACTCGTCTTATATTCGGAAATTGGACTTTTCAAGCAAAATAACCTCAATTTTGGGGGGTCGTCTTATACACGAGTCGTCTTATATATGAGTAAATACGGTAATAGGTTAGCATGTCAAGGACCTGTGAATAGATAATTCAGGGAGACAACACTATACTTACCTTAAATTGGTCTTGTCATGAAATAACTGAAATAATGTTGCTGAAAAACCCCAAACATGCAAAGAATCAAATCTCTAAATTCAGCGGGCTTTTAATAGAATGAATGAACTCTCTTAGGCTTTGATACATGATACTGGGGTGACTAGCATAGATAGGTTTATGCAAGATTTAAATCAATAGGTCATGTTGTTAGACATTCTGTTTGACAGCTAATGATAAATTTTATGAATGGCCATGTGTATTCAAAGTACGAGGAAGTTTCCATGGGACCCCACAGAGGGAAATACTGTATACTTAACAACATTTTCATTACTCCCAAATTGCAAAATAAAATTTGTGCCAGGTGAAAATGTAACAACATCAGAATCTTATAAAAATGTCTTCATCTGAGATCATTCTTTGATATATATTTATTAACAGCAAAAACAACATTTGATAAATTGAATGCAGGGAAAAAAGCACAGAGAAATCTTTTGGCACATATGACCAGATTATATATATTTTTTTGCCTTAAGAAGAGATTGATATGAGATTTGAAAATAGCAGAGAGAAATAAATAACTTAAGTATCAGTATTTCATACTTCTTCCTGGTGCATTGCAAAATAAATGGTATTAAGCAAACTAGAAAGAACAATGCATTCAACTGGAAAAAGGCAAAAGTAGATATAGATTGAGACAGGAACGAAATCAATGAGTTAAACAAAAAAAATGGGAGGAGTGACTGTTTGCCTGAGCGTGCATACCTGTGCAGACTAGGGAAGCATGCTGGGAACACGGGGCCTTGTGACATGCCATAAGTTGGGGCCTATTACCGTGTGCACAGCAGAAATCAATGCCTGGTACACAAGCCACTATCAAAGCACTTGTTTTTATTAGTGATTTATTTACATAACATGTGATATGACAAATAATTAATATTTCGGCCTCATATTAGAAGCACTTGATGGTGCTCGTGTATCAGAAAGTAAATTTGCTCGAGGCTTTGATGTCTTGGCACGGCTGTAACCAAATGGAACCATAGCCTTGTTATATCAAGTTCTGCAAATATGTAAATAATGTTGTACGATTGCCCACCCAAAATAGAGGCTTTTTGGATTTTTTTAAAGCCCTTTATGAAATGCTATTAAGAGAGAAGACAAAGCATGAGATGGCACGACAGTTGTAGATTAAGTTGAGAGATTTATAGCATCCCCACTGTCCACCCTCCCACTTCCTGTTGCCATTTGCCTGCGCGTCTTATTGCACAACACTTATTAAAGACATGAAAAAAACTGATCTGCATGGAATAATCTCACCTGTAAATGATTTGTTTAGCCACATAATGATGGATCAATCATCATGGAACTGTCTGTGAAAATGGAGAGATTTTCACCTGCATAGATGCTTGCTCTTCATCATTTCTCTATTCTGTTTGTAGTTATTTTAGAGCTTGATTTAGCTGGGTGGGGAGAGAGAGAGGGGTCATAGAAGATAGCATGAGACAGACTCATGAAAAATCTCTATTTGTGTTTGAGATTACTTGTGGAATATTTAACGAGGTTGTGATTAATCTGATACGTCTGACCATCTGCAAGGTAGAATGATGCAATGAAAATAGAATAACAGTCTTGAAAAATTATTAGTAATTTAATTTGAGTGGAGAGAAAACTGGAGAATGGCTATTGATAAATGGGATTATTTTCATGCCTTGAGGGTTATTTTGAAATAAAGTGTCAGCGAAATGTGTGTGATTTCACAGTTTTTGAAGCATAGCTGCCAAGGATCGGTGTTTTTGGATTGCGAGTTTGGTCCAGAACAGGCGTTAATTGGATTGGTATAAATGGTCGCAGCAATAAATCTATTTGGTTGTGCAAATGAGGTCATGCGTGGCCATTGTATGACTCCACTCACGAGGCATACATGACCAAATAGCCATGTAATAGCCAGTCATATGATTTGGGCATTTGTAGATGTTTATAATTTAAGAATATTTTTTGGCTCCTGCCACCTGAGGGATGTGGGAGCTATGGTATTGGGCCCATTCTGTGTGTCTGTGCATGATTTTGTCAACAAAAACTTTGAAATTTTGTGATATCAGCTATTTCAGATATAGGCTCAAAATGTTTACCATGTGAAGGCCAAAATAGGATGACCTCAATTATGTTTTTTCATGATTACAGACTTCAGATTGTTACCAAAAACATTTTGTACTGGACTCTTGACTTACTTTTGAATCATTAATTCTAAAATTCCCACTGACCATATGATACTGTTGTTGAATGTGAAGGCTTCATGTGATGCATTATTTATGAAATAGGTAATAGTGTTCTTAAGAAAGTTAAAATCCAAAATAAAGAACTTTAATTTTAATTTTCATTTTATTTGTTTCCACAGTCTGAGGGGCAAATAAACTATGGATTTGGACTCTGTATGTCCATTTAAAATTGTTGATGTGTGTCTCACAAAGGTGTACATTTCATACTCTTAGTAAAGATTGTCACATTTTTTTTAAATGTGGCGACTAACATTGACATTCAATATATCTCACCATCTTAGCAAGCAAATCAGTTTGCCTTGTCCTTCTTAAGCCCTTTACAGTATGTGAGCGTCAGCTATGAGAGGTTTTCAGGAATTTTGAATTTGGGGCCAAATTCAGGCCGCAAACTGATGTCATTTCATGTGGAATATACAAAGATAAATACAATGCTGCATATATTTAGATCTTTTATGAAATCTTTCATTTAAAGTGTTTTAGTAGAAAAATTCTAGGTGGAATATTTATTGACTTCAGATGCAAGATAATTTGAAAAAGTCTTTGTGTACTTAAAAACTTGAGAAAATATTGTGGAGACAAATATTATGACTATATTGATCTTTGCAAACTTTTGATTATAAAGGGTTTTAATGTAGGAGTTTGGGGGAAGATATGTGAAAGATCAGACCCTGGAGTCACACACAGCTTGTATTGCTCTAAGATCAGACAAAGAGATGAAGGCAACGTCTGTGCATCAGATGGAGCATGGAAACAATCCATTGTGGAATTTGGGAGACTTAGCCAAGTTTTGAAGTTGCCATGCCTAGCTAGATCACGTTGAGACAAAACATTTCAAACATGCTAAAACTCAATTGCAAATGGAAAGGATAAAAAAACAGTCAATGTTTAATAACTTTTGCTTAAAACTAAAAATTGAACAGGGTTTCTCCTCATTTTTAAAAGCTGTTTCATACTTAATTGATACTTTTCTTTGCCAGATACTTAATTGATGTTTTTCTTTGCCAGATGATTTGTTAGCAAGATTTCTATAAAAAGAATGAACAAAATAGATCACATGATAGATCACATGACTAATCACATGAAAGTGGGTTAATGTTGTGCTGCATTTGAACTTTTAGTTCAACATTTAGCCAGAGACTGTTATGGTTTGCTATTTAGACATGATTCTGTACCAGACATACTCTGCAATAATTCATTATAATTCCTATGAAAATGCTGTAAAAGGTGTTAAACATTCATGACAAAGCCAACACGTGTAAAAGATAGATGACCATCCTGCATGCTTGAAAACAAAACTATAAAGATAAATTTTTAAAAACTGTGTACACAAACTGTTAATTGAAGAGTATATACTTTTTCATATTTATTATTATCATTATAAATGATAGTAATATTAGATTTGAAGGGGAGCATATTTCTGTACCATTCAGTGGAGCACTCTCAGAAAATTTTAGTTTGCTCATTTTTATGCAGGCTAAATATTTCATGATTTTGGGCCATTTAGACAAGGCCATAAAAATGTCTGGGAGGTGTGGGCATTTGCAGATGGCATGCAGTGATAGTGTCTCGGTCATAGCAATAGATAATAGTGATCATTTCAACACATTGACCTCAGCGACCTTCAACAAATCCATGGTGTCCACAGTGTCATTTTGCTGTTTTGTTTCACGCTTGGCCAAGTCCAGCTGACCATTCTGAGGTCATGAAATGCTATTTTTGAATACGTTTTTGAATGCTATTTTTGAATAAGTTTTAATTCACATAAATTGATGAAAGACAAATTGATGCACTGACAGTGGGGGTTTTACTCTGGGAGAAGGGGGATATTACCCCTCTTTAAGGTCACAATCATTTTATAATAGATTTTTATCAAATTTAGATAATGGACGTGTCCTGAAACTTTCATTTTATGGCTTCAGCAAAAAATACTTTTGAAAATGAACAATGGGTCACCCAGTTTTAAGAGCTGACGGACATTATGGGAGTAAAAGCTTGGGGTCACAGCTGACCAAGGTCAGGTCAAAGGTTTACCACATAAAACATGTAAAACAATAAGCTTTAAAATGGCAGAAAGCAACACCGAGCCCTCAAACAATAGAGTGGGTTGATAGAGCTGATAATTAAAGAGAACAAGGTTAAAAAGGTCTGCAGACATTTTGACCCGGTCATTTCGATGACGAAGCAGTTTTTGATATTTCGATGACCAGTCACTCTGAAAGGCAACACCGCTATGAAATATACGCTGAGTCACACAATGGACATTACCATGGGAACAATTTTGTGTCATGGAAAATTTCAGCAATATACATTGTTATCATGCATAAAAATAGAAATTGCTCCTGTTCCTTGATCTCTGGAAAATCAATAAAGATGAAAGATGATGATGCGATGGCTTGGGATGAGTTCACAGACAACAGGCGGATGTGCATGATAGATATATACCCAGAAAACCCAGACATTCCAGGAAATCTCTCCTCATATGTTCCAGTTCAGAGTTTCATTACATCTCAATATTCATGAAATACCAATATTTGAAAATATGTAAATCTCAAATTTTAAATTGGTGTCAAAAACATTAATCGAAACCACAAATAAAGTTCCATGGTGAGAAGTTCGTGATATCCAGGATATGATAATGATTTTAAAGTTTCCATTGAGCAGTGCATGTTGAATGTTTTAATGGTTTTAAATATCCTAGCTGAGTCAGGTTACACTGTGGGATATCTCGACCAATCACATGCTCCATGCAGTCACAGCAACCAGTCCATTCATTACAACAGGGAGGATCCAGTTTCCATTCAAGGATGCACAGTGTTATGAAAGTGTGCATGCTCTTTCAATATTCTTTAATTAACTGTATTCCTGTTTGCAAATATATACTAATCTCTTGAATTCATTGAAATACAACTCACTGTTATATTACATTTGTTAAATCCTTTCTCTGCTGATTACAGTTCAGAATAGGACCATTATGTGATTTTGTGTACAAAGATAGAGGGCATTACAGAGGATGGATTGAAAGACCTTCTAACTGAATAAAGCTGTTTTGTAAAGTCCAGAAGAAGGCTAAGGCATTGTACCCGGGGCATTGCATCATACGGAGTGACCAGTGGCTATTGTGGTTGAATAGCTGGGTTAGATACGTGGTCAGAAGCAGAGGAGGTATGAGTCACGTCGGCGGGGCAGATGTACCACGGGAGACGCTTTAACTATTCCCGGCCTGCAGCTTCACATTGTCTGCTGCATTGTGGGATTGAATAACACTCAGCCTTTCTTTCGCAATACTGTCTGGATTTCCAGACAGTTTTAAATAGCATTGCGCTAATTGTAGTTTCACCTCATATAGGTTTAACAATGTTTGAAGGCAATTTTTTTTTCCCATATTGGAATGGTGGTATCAATTTCTCTATCAATTCAGAAGAGGAAATCTAAATGAGAAGATCTTTTTTAATGAAAATGATATTGTTTTATGCAAATACAATTGATATTTTACAATCCCATTCATTTTCTATATAAATGTTTCAAACCGTTTGATATCTCATTGAAATAAAACAATAACTGTGATCTGTGAACTTGTGCATTGTTTTCTGTATTGGTTGACTGTTATGATATTATAATGAATCAGGAACTACTTTCCCATGCCATGAAGTATGCTACATGTCAGAGACTACCTGATATTTCAGTTTCTGTACTTTGTTTACTGACTAAAATAGCTTGAGCATGAATCAGGGACTACTTTCCATGTCATATAGTTGCCATATCTAAGGGACTACTTTCTTTGTCACAATGTGCACTACTTTTTGGGCGAAAATTTTATTGACTATTAGTGCCTTTGCCTGGGAAGGGATGCCATTGCTCATTTCTGCAGATATCTCTCACTGATATCTCTCATCTCATTTTTGCTACATTTAAATGAGATTTTACTCACTCAGTGGTCAACTCAAACTGGACCACCTTGGCTTTCTTTTTTGATAAGATATTAATAGGTTTTCAAGTAAAAATGCACTGAAAATGCAAAAACTCTGCTCACTTTTTAAAATTCATAACTGATGCCAAAAGAATAATGATATTAATAAAATTTATATTATGGTTTGTTCAAAAGATTTATCATTTAGAATAATTACAAATTGGATATAAAATTTCAGGACTCTCTTAATCTTCAAATCAATTTGGGAAAATATGATCAAACTTACACATTGTTGAGAAGTATGCTGTCCTTAAGACAACATAGTCTTTGACTATAATGCATTTTTTTTAAATGATGTCTGTGAAAGTGAGATGAAAGTGAGAGATGAGGTTTGTGGTGTTTTGGGCTGTTATCGTGATTAATAACTCCAGAATTGCAACTATAGAGTGAGTCTGGCAATGAACATCTCTTTAAGGTGGTGTGAGGAGAGTGGGAAAAATTGAAAAGTTTGCAATTTAACTCAGTTTGTTGAATAATTAATAAATCTGAGTGAGAAAAACTACAGACTATAGATTAGGAAATTCTGTTTAGTCAATGTTTAGCAGTTTGTTACCAAAATAAAGTGAATCACATTGGATAACGGAAAATTATCAAACAGAACAGCAGATTACAAGTAACATTTACTCCATAATTCAAGGTGTGTCATGATCGTAAATACACATGTCTCGTTTCTGGCACAGCGCCAGTGTTCTACATTCTCTGTCTGTCATTTGCATAAGTTATGTTGCCGTGAGGTGGCAACTTTTCAAGGCAGATCAATATTATCAGCGGCTGGCATCTCCTTGTGCTGAGCCTGGTTTCAGAATGGCGGTGGCGCATGAACCACGTGCGAATCAATGGGTGGCCAAGAACACGAGCACGCACCGGCATCAGCAACCAGCACGTTCCAGGCAGCCGCAACCCCTCCCACTCGCGACACTGCCTACGCGTGCCACCAGAAACACTCGTCATTATCATAATGACTAAATTACACTTCTTTTCATTCATGACTTGACACTTGTCTTGTTGTTGATTCACAATACATGGTAATACCTCCCAGCTATCTTGAATAGGGATCCAGTACGCCAGCTATTCATGATGAGAAGTCAATTTCCTTGAGTACAAATTGACAATAGTGAACATAACACACCCCTGAAATATGCCGAGTCTGTGAGAAAAGTCTGGCAATTTTCATGAATGCAAATTTCACCAATGTGAAGGACCTTCAGAGATCATGTGACTTAAATTTAAATCAACCTAATTGAATCAAACTTGAGGCCAAATGTACGAAACAAACATGGCTGCCAAGCCGGTTAAATTTCCATACGCTCTTAGAAATAAGATCCTCTTTTCAGTGTTCAAAATGAAATATTTGGCATCCACAATAGAACTAAAATATCAATGAAAGATTGGTGAGAAAACAACAAACAGATATTTGCAGGTTTTATTCATTCATTTTGAATGCATCTTAATATGATGTGATATTAATGCAATACAGAATGCCATATTTCAATGCTGCATGGCTTCTCTATATTTCATGACCAATGTTTAAAAAAATTACAATATTTGATCAGTGCTCTTTGGTATCATGCACAGAAATGAAATCACTGGCAATTTCTGGAAGATAAATAGATAAATAAATTAGAATGTTTGAATATTTGCAGGTTTATACAACATGTGACCAATGCAGAAAAGAATTTTCATTATTTTTTGGTGATAATTTTGAACATGGCAATATCAGATTTGTGTCTACAGGAAGTCAAAAGACATAGTGAAAGCCACAGATTATGAAATGTTTGTTTCTTAGATAAAAAAGAAAAGAGATTTATATTTGGATTTAGAGAGATATGAAAAAAACAAAATAAATAAATATTACTTTATTGTTTTTTGTTATGACACTTTCTCTCGTGACACTTCTGGTTTCATTGTGTATGTTACCTTGGATGGGTTTAGAATTGGTGCATTTTTCATTAACAAATTGTATCTGGGTCTTGATTTGATCTTGGCATACTGAGGTGAGAATAAAATAGAATTCCGCAGATGCGACACGTGCCGATTTCAGGTGTGGAAATTCACACCTATAATCACGGGAAGGGTGAATACACAAAGGTTTAATGAGTCCCTTGTAATTCTCATCATTTCTCTATTAGTTCACCAGGTTTGTCCCTTCACATCAGTCAGGTACACTCACATTTCTAATCACAATACTTTGCGAGTCCAAAGAATAAGGGGTGATTAATTCTTTTTTTTTTTGGGGGGGGGGGGGGGGGTGGGGGGGGAAGGGGATGATTATGCAGGAAGATAATAATAATGACATGCGACAAGTAACCAGATGTATGTTACCGGTGAATTTCCACCTGGTCATGTGACTTATTATGTACATAGTGAAAAGGTCACTGGATCACGTGACCAGATGTATGCACAGACTGTGGTGTGCACTGGGTCGTGTGGGATGTAGATATGACAAATGAATTAATTGTTTTCAGAATTTTGGCACATTGCCACCAATCTCCAGTACATTTTATAATAATGAAAAAAATTACTGCCAAAAGTGTGTAAAATTTGGTAGAAATTGTTTGACAGTTTCTGCAATATAGATTTGATGGGGGTGGGCAGAGGGTGGAGTGGGGGGAATAGAGAAATTGACGCAGGTGGAGATTTTCTGATTGTAGGATAATAACTGCCTCAAAATTACAGTTATCAGAGGCAGACAACTTAAAAGTTTATTAGACAAAGCAATGCTCCAAGAAGTGAGTGAAAAGTACGTAATTAGAGATTTGATGAAGATAGTTGGTCCATTACTGACGTTTATTGCAGCAGAGGTCTGTTATGATGACACCGGCTGACACGCCCTTATCTGGTCTGATATGTGACAACCTCTGACACTCAGCTCACAACCCATATATTTATGAAAAGATAACCCTTTTATTTCTTGCTAGCTTGTAAGTTGTCTGTTCAGCATCTTTGAGCCAGGTGACATCCTTTGTATGTGACGCCCAGATGGTGCCAAGGTTATGGGCAAAATTAGAACTGCGATTCTACAATTACCAATATACTGTCTTGATGTGGTCGTTAATTTATGGCAAAACCAGAAACTTGGAACGACTGGTGTGGTTTTGACTGAAGACGAAGCTTGATCCTGTTTTCTAACATCAAGGACACCTTATGCTGTGAAAGTTGACACTGATATGTTACAATGGATTATTAATGACCTTCAGTAGGTTTGGTGTTGTCAAGATCTTACATGCCCCAGCCAATGTTACTTACTATGAACTTAGTGACACTCACTAATTAGGTCAAGTCTTTTCAGGCAGGATCACATGGATAACTTTGTTGGTTTAGAATTTTTTTAAATAATTTTGCCCATGATTTTAAGGTAATTTTTTTTTAATTTCTGAAACAAATATCCTGTTTTGTGTTCGTAAATTTGAATATTAAGAATTTTTTGCTGTTCTTTTTTAGAGTTTTGACTGAACTTTATTCCCTCCCTTCACAGTAGGGTGACTGGGAGATCAAACAATTATTTAAGAGCAATCCCAGCTCATCATTAATATTCATATATGTATGATATATGCTGATAAGAGCCATACAAAAGGTATGAATCCAGTGAGGAGACAAAGAGTAAGATGGCAGACAGGTTATCACACCTTTTGCTGAGAAAAATAGGCACTGGCCTGACTTGCGCAGCATTTACTTCAAGGTTCCATTGATTAAGAAGCTTGTCTGACTGAGGGAACCAGTGGGTGGGGCAAATATTAATACGTTAGGGAATACCAGTGTGGGGATGTGTGCAAAAATACAATCTTGAACTCTTTCCAGTCCCCGTGTGGACCCTAAGCGCATTAAAAACGGTTCATGAAGGATGGAAACAGTCAAGAATTAATAGAGCTGAGCTTTCTTTCTTTAGATCAGAAGCAAAATAAGCAAAATTAGTTGATCATGGAAGTAGAGTGGCTGATTTTACAAAGGGAGATAAGTTTGTGCTCATATTTGATCAGGAAAATCCATGCTTGGTTTTGATGACACTGAAATGACAGCACACGAATGACGCCTCAATTTCTTACCCAAACATGACCTCATTGTCTACAGATCACAGAAATGGATTTTTGTTAATTAATTTAGAAATTAGCATCGTCATATCGCTGGAAGCCAGTTTGGATGTGGTGAAATTAGAAAGGGCTTTGGCCTACTACCCACCCATCTGGTTTTCTCTGTTGACACTTGTAATACACTGTTTGCCATCAATCCTCGTGGGATTTCTGGGGAAATAAAAATACAATTATACACAATCCCATCTGATTTGCAAACCAAATCCTCATTCTAAAAGCCTTGTCAGGGTCCTGCTATAAATCTTAGCAAAGTGTTTCTGAGCAAAAAAAATTATTGCAGCTGCACATGATCATGGATTGTTCGCGTTTAAACATTTAAATGGAAGTGTTTTATTTTCAGTTGTTTTTTTATGTATCTGTTTATGAGACATATTTGAAATAAATTTTTATCAAAATTCATATTGAAATATCAGTTGGAAAGAGTGATATTTTTTTTTTAGAATGAGTAATCCAATGTGACTTAACATCATCAGTGCAAACATTAAGTGCATCTGTACTGTATTTGGGCCACCGTTTACACTCAAGTTGCATTCTATCCAATATATCATCAAGAAGAATATCCAACATAATCTTGGCATCAATTCAAGGAAATATGGTATTTTTAGTCATTTCGGGTCAAATATGTTCAACCTCAGGGTGATTTTGTATGTGGGTGGTACCAAAATGACCAAAAAAGAGAGAAAATAAAACAGTGAACTGATGACAAAGTTTTGATAGAGATAATATGTTTTTGATTAACTATTTAGCCATTATAAATGATTACCTCCCGACAGATAACATATTGATACACAAATGTTGTATTCCCCAGCACATAATGTTTTTGTTATAAAACATTGCCTCCATGGCAGAGAGCCATGAAATTCATGAAGTGACATTACACATGTACAACAAGTAGCTGACCTTGGGGCAGTCCATTGTCGACAATTGTTGTTTAGAAAGTATACCCTTTGAAATCATTTGTTGTTTTTGTGAACATAATTGTCCTACAGAAAATTAGTACATTTATAGGTGACATAGAGTGAACAATGGAATATAAGATGACATTTTTCCTCCTCACAAATTTATTGTATGGCATAAATATGAGATTACAGACCACCCAATGTAGAAATGCAGGAATAGAAGTGTTTTTTTCAGCCTGGGAAGATGAAATATTTGAATGTCATCGTTTTCCCAGTTCTATTCATGACAAATAAAATGGCCTATTATCATGATATGAAATAATATAATAAATATCATTGACAGGAAGCAAATATATTTGAAAAAAAGGCATTAAGTCCATTTAATACAACTTAATTTCAGATGTAAGATATTTGAACAAAGAATCTAATTTAAATGCTTTTAATTTCAGTGCAAACTACAATTTTGACAAACTAAGTTTTTATTTTTTTTGCTTTCAGAGACACATTTATTTTCTTCCAAATTCAAATTATTAGTTTGGTCATACAGGTCTCCAAAATGTGAAACAGATGTAAAATGTGAAACATTTCTATTTAAATGCAGACCTCAGAGTAAAATTAAATTTTAACATTTCTGAATCTTCATAAAATCCTGGTGCATTATTTTTTATGATTCCTCTACAACATTACTGCAAAGTTTGGCCTTCAAAATGGCCCGCAGACCCTACAGCAGAAGAAATATTTTGGTGTTGACATCAGACAGGCTGAGGGTGATAGATTTTGCGAGCAGGGGGATCCGCCTAACACCCTGACATACTTGCCCCTTAGATCCCTGATAAAACGACAGGTGGAGGAAAGGTTAAATGACCGGGTGGTAAACCGCATGGCAAGCCAAGCCAAAGGTCATGTAGATACCAACAGGTCTCCTTTGCTAAAAAACTAAACCTGATACTTAAGGTTATATCAGTGTAAGTGTCAAGAAAAGAATGTTTGTTGAAAAGATTTGTAGAGATGTAAATCTTTCTAAGATGAGATCAGAAATTTTGGTGAAGTGCACATATTTTAACACTAGGTGGCGTGAGTGATGCATGTAAAATATGGAGGTGACACCTTCTGTATATAACATAAAATACAAATACTATTGGAACACAAACATTCAGAAAAAACCTTGCAAAGTTTACTGATAAATCATGGAAAGAAAACAGAACTTCTCCATTTGCTTCTGATATTGGTCTTTCTTTGTGTGTTATTGCATATATGATAGATTTGGTTTGTCCTCTTGAGACCTGTCATATCTGAATCGGGTCAAGTGCACTTTGCCTCAAAAGGTCATAGTTCAACCTTACATCAATAAAAGATCTGGTTTTGCCGAGCTGACCTTATGTCGGAAGAAAATTGACAGGCCCTCGGATACCGCCAGACATTGATTTAAGTGACTGTTTAATGGAATAGGGAATTGGGTGGTGCAGCAGGGATAGATGATATATCCTATCTATCCTTACGAGAATTGGCAGAGAGTTCTAGATGCAGATTATAGAGACGATGAGCTATGTCACTGGTGTGCACTTTGTTGTCCGTCTTTCCTCCTGGTGGTCGAGCCATCAAACTGCATCAGTGTTTATCAGACTTTATGTAATTGTGATAAAAGTCAGCCCTTGAATAATCCTGAATATTGGATGAATCCGGAGGGGGAATATGATAAGGTAGGACTGGCCTGGACATCCAAACCTGGAGATATTCTACAGGAAAATGTGCAAGCCAGGGCTCAACATTAAACTAATGCATAGTTTCATTGCAGTTTTTTTTAATTTAATGAGCAAGGAGGGTAATTCAATTTTGAAAAATCCCACCCCATCTGTAAGGACCAAATATCAGACATTACAATTTCATTAAAATTATTAATTGAATCTGGGCAAGTGAAATTAATATCAGGGCAAGTAAATTCTGGATAGCAACCTGGCCCGTAGGGATGTGATGCAGTGGTCAAGGCCTGGACACTGCTCAGTGGTCAAGTGGATTTCCATGCATAATTTTTTATTCTTGATGATGAAAAGTGTAACATGCCAAAGGTGGCATGATGAAAGAACTCAGCCATTCTTACCAAAATAATAGCATTTGATGGGTATGCTTAGATCAGATAGTAAAATCCACTCTCATCTCTTTATATTTACCAGAATTAATTCCATTCAAGAGAAGAATAAATATCCATATATTGCATTTTTATAGAGATGTGTATATGATTGATGGGGTGTATTTATTGTCTTTGAGGAAGGAGACCTATAGATATTACATCATCATGGGTGTGGCTGGCTGCAAACTAATATTACCAATTCCCCCACGGAGGATAGTAATATTACACATCTGATATACTACAAAAGGAACATACCTTTGTAGATTTGCAAAATGGAAAAGCTTTCTTTTTGGTTAAAATTACATTTGATTTCTCTATATAATATTATATGTAAAAGTGGTAGACCCAAGTGGAAGAATCCTACAGTATGGCATGTTTGCAGACCTACTATCTGAGATATACTGGGATTATGGTGTGTTTACTTACCGAGGCTTGATGTCATATCCCTTGACCATTGAAGCTTAGCATATTAGCATTGCTTAGAAATACAATGTGCGCTGTAGAGCTATGTTCAATTGATCAGTATTCAATATCATAATGCAATATTGGATTGCTTACATTTCAAATGTATTAATTAGAGAAAAAATCCTCAAAGAACCTTTGCTTTATCAAATATCATATCATTAAAGATTAATAAATAAATATAAAATACAACATTGTCAGGATAATTGGGATATAGATTAAAGATGTGTTAGTAATATTTCTTATAAATGGAGCCTAAATTGGAAATGTTATTTATATTGAGTGGCTAGACTGTTATTGTATCAAGTTGCATGGATCAAATAACTTGCTTCTTGATGTGCCACTGGTATTTACTTAGGAGGAAGGCTTCTCTGCTTGGCATACAGGTCACAATTCAATTAGGATACTGAATATTTGAATGAATTTTAATACATATAGTGATTCATTTTGGCTTCAAAATAACACATTCAATTTTGGTCCAAAAGGTTCATAATCTGTGATATTTAATGAACAGTCATTGGAATGCTTGCAGTGTGGTAGATAGTAGTAAAGGGATCAGATGATATTTAAGATGGAATCATGGATTAAATGGAGTCCTGATTGATCCCCAGTTATAATCAGCTGCGTCATGTGTGATATCTAAAGAAATAAGGTCAAAATGTCTACTGCATATAAAATTTGAATATTTATGTGAGTGATTTGATTCATCTCCATTTCCTGCTTTGATTATGGTGATATCAATGATAATGTGAAAAAAAGCCTAAGATTTGGATAAGGTCAGCCATTTCTGCCTCAAGGATATAACATTTCTGGAAAATAAGATTATGAGGGCATATTTTCTGAACACACTACCACCTTATTGGTTGCATGTTTATTAGTTGGCAAGTTAAAAATATCCTGCCCAGCTACACTAGACAATAGTATTATCAAAGGAGAGGACACAGACAGTTATTATTTGATAGCATCACATTTGATTGTATCGAAGACAAATTGATTAAAAATATATATGACAGGAGGTGATGTCACAGGAAAGAGTAACTGCTCATTGGTCAGCTTGAGCCAATCTATAGATATACAATAAGACTATCTGTTAGCACTATTTGCCTTGATATATGTGTGGGCGACAAGGATTGTCTCTGGGTGTAAGTTCACATAGTTATTGACTTGATAAGCAAAATGTACTACCAGATTGGTACGACCTATGGACATGTGCAAATGAATGCTGACCCACTATTGCAACTCGTTTGACATCATCCTGGGTGTGGAAGAAATCATGTCAAAGCTGGTCAAAGAATGAATTAAATTATGAAACTTAAAAGAGACTAAGAAAAAATACCGAACAGTTTTTTTTCAGTTATTATTTTTTTGCACTTTTGGTTATTGAGATATTGTGTCTTTATGAGAGAAATGCACCGATTGTAGTGTACGAGCTGGCAGTAGCAGCACTGTATGACATCACTAGGGCAATTAATTGTATTGTAATCATGTTATGTTAAGTTATATGAACCATTAAACATTCAAAAGTTCAACATAAGCTGATGCAAATAGTTTATTTTCCCATGCTTCCAAAGAGCATAGATAATCAAGTACTTCAGAGCCTATGTAATTCCTTAAAATAGGCACAGTGACCCCTGGTGACAGAAGTTTCACATACTTGTGGTGAGCTGCATTTTGAAGAAATCAAGATAAGGAGTGCTACTGAGGATAGTAAAATTATTTACATTAAACTTCACATCTCCCTTCATGGGGCCTCTTATTCAGTGTGGTCTCAATTGTTATGGGAGGGGCACTGAAAGGATATTCATCTGCAGATAATATATTTTGAAAAGGCCTCCCATTGCCCTATATATTGCTCTGAACACACTTCCTGTGTTCACTTCCTGTGTCCACTTCCTGTGTTCATTTCCTGCACAAGTCATATTCAAACACCCATGAAATGTACTGATCACAGGAGATTTTTAGAGAGGAGCATTATTTTTTAAAACTTTATAATGTATTCCATTATTAAATTTCTGGACTTTTTTTTTTTTTTAACTTTTGCAATTACCTCAGCCATTGATTGGTGAACTTTTGTTTCCTTTTAAAATTCAATTTAATATTTAATTCCAGTTTAATCACTGTTTTAGGACTATATTGGCAAATATTGACACACTAATTTATTCCGTTCATTCTCATGATTCCAGAACTTATTATTTATTGAGATATTAAATGAAAACTTAAACATTAAACTGTATGTGTGTTTGCGTTCCTGTTTGCATTAAATATAAAAAAATAGATATATATATATAATACATACATTATGATACCCTTTGTACTTTGAGTTGCAATTAATTTTGATAAGTCATCAATTTATTCATTAAATAAAGGTATCACTTACACTTGCAATATGCATCTATAACCATAGTATCATTCTTCGCATTATGTTTTTAAAAATATTTTTGGGAAATAAATACAAATGATCAACTCTGACACCAGGTGGCATGGTGGCTTGTGTCAAAACAAAGGATGATATATGTGGGGTAATGAACTGACATGGGTTATCAGAGTTGGCTGTGATTTCGTTATCTGGCAATCATAAAATCTGTGAATCACTATGGTGAGTTAGCAACCCTCGATCAATGAATACAGACCCAGGCTATAACATTAGTACAATGGAATATGATGCCATAATTATTGTTGTCTGGGGCCCTCTGTTATGAAGGTCATCTCAGCGTGCACAATTGGGCCCAGTAATTGCTGTCATATTGTGTTACCAATCCCTTTTTTTGTTTGGCCATTTTCATAATTCCACTGCCAGCCTCGATCAGTATCATGGGATCCTATGCCTTAATCTGGTTTCAAAGGAATTTGAAATTAAAAATGCCCCAGAATGAATGGAAAAAATTGAAACCAGTTATTACTTTTTTTACTGCAGGAGTTGTCAAATTTTGGCAATACGCTTTGATTGTTCTCCTGATAACCAGCACAATTTCAATGAAATTTAACACAGATAGGTTTTCAGGTATTACATGAGTCCGAGTTTCAGGAAGTCAAGGATTAGTCAATTTGATTATTTCTTTAAAAAAAAAATAGAATTTGATGTATCAAGTGAAACCATAATTCCATGAGTTTTTTTAATACACATTTGCATAGCTCAGAATGTGTCAGGTTAGATTAAAGGATTTTCCTGATATATCCTAATTTTGATAATAAAAACATAATTTGATATTTAAGCCAGATTTGTTGAAATTGGGGAAATGAATAAATGAATATCATTAAACTAAGAAAAGGTCTAATAGTTCAAGGTTGTAACAAATGCCATACGACATCTTAATGAATGGAGGATGGATTTTTTGTTTGTAGGTTGATCAGGTACTTTGGAGTGTAGGATGGAAGAGTTATAGAGCTCATTACATTTATCTTTTGATCCTCAGCTTTGATGTGAATTATTTAGTGAGGGCCAGAAATATGAATGAAGAACTGCACCAAGGATGGGCTAAATGTGAGGCCCCTATGGGAGTTCTCAAGTTTTACAGCAAGAAGAAATTCTGTTTTTTATTCAGAAGAAGCCTCTCAACTCTATCTCAGAGTAGCCATTCAACATGCAGTATTTTCTTTAGGGCCTGGGGTAAATGTTTAAGAGAATGGTACATACCTATTAGTGTAGTAGATCTCGAAATATGCAAGGATATTCCCCTCGGAGTGGGATGTGTTGCTATCACATGAGCAGGGAAAACCAGGAGTTGGTTTTGCGTTTCGAGTGGGAGAAAATATGTCATGGAAAAAAATTTACTGACAAAACTGCGCAACCTGATGTACCATGTGACAAGAGGCAGAGAGGATGGGATGTAGCACACAGAATAGATGCTTATTTCTGAAAAACGAAAAAACACAACATTTTCTACATGAAATCTTGTGTTTTAGAGACAGATAGAGAATGGGTGGGAAAAGGGTCAGAGACAAATTTCACACATCAGCAAAGTAATCATTGATTTGATCTGCTTGGGCCATTGGTATAGTGTGGAGTCTATAGTATAAATATCTGCTGAAAGCTTTTAGTTGGTTCACATCCACATGCAAATACACGATCCAGCAACAGTAGACCAGGCAGCACTCACCATAGACAGGGGGAAAAATTCATTATCAAAGGGATGGTGGAGAAGAAAGGCCAATATTGATTTGGTTTAGAATTGGTTGATGGAACTCGGAGATGAACTGACAACACACTAGGGGTGGTTGGTCCATTCATAAAATATCTGAACTAATCACCTCCCAGACAGAGGTGAAAAACAAGTGTTGCCTCCAGACAGATAGCAAAAAAAATCATCATTTAAAATTTATATCTCTTTGCATGTTGAAGGTCATCATATTGGCAGATATCGGTTGCAATGGTATGATCTATAAAAAATGGACAGACAGTTCTATGATATCTATTTGTTTAATTTGATATTCTCAAAGTTCACCTTCAAACTTTATGCAGTAAAAATAATAAAGTAGCATAGCATTTTACCGACATAGAACTTTCTGCAAGAAAAATGTAAAATAATGCAGGCAGAAAATCATCAATTGAACCAATATTTTTAAAAAAATCATTATTTGAACCACCACCTTTAAAAATATTAATTGAAAAGAATTGATTAGAATAAATGGAAATAAATTCAAATGTAATAGATTCGATTATTATAAGATTGAATTAGATTAAATTAGAATAGTTTAGATTAGAAAAGATTATATTTGAATAGATTAGAATTAATTCGAATAGATTTTATTAAAATGGATTACATCTAATTAGAATAGATTGGATCAGATAAGTTTAGGATAGAATAAACAAGATTTCTTCAATATGCTGATGGCAATGATTTAAACATTTCTGGAATAAACCATGTACTGTATATTGATATATGTGACCTGGAAAGTTGCCAAGTTTACATATTCATGAGATCGCACACACACAGGTGGAATTTGTAGGCTAAACAGGTCTTGGGTAAAACCACTACAGTATTACTTGCCTAGCATTGTCTGAGAAATAAAAATGTATTGAGACAAATAAAATATTCATCTGGGGACAAATAAGTTCTGTAATGTCATAATTTTTGCATTGGAAAGTTTAAAAAATATGAACATGATGAGACCATTGTCATATTTGTTGTGGATTTAAATTGGCATGTTTGGACTACGTGTCAGAAATTTGGTGTCAAAAACATTTTTTTTTTTTTTTTGCTGAACAGTTTTTAAATGCAGATTTTATTATATTTGAGGACCTACAGTACTGCGCAGATCACAGCATGGTTTAATCATAGGGGGTGGTATTTATGAGACCCTTGTTTGACATTAAGCGATTTGAAGCATGTGATTCTGTGTCACAAGATTAAAAGATGGAGTGACGTGATTGAAAATGGTTTCATATATGTGAGTGTGGCATTTGTCAGTAATATATGTAATCCACACATTGTGAAAAAAAGAGTTATTGTCTCCATTTTACAAAGTGAGCAACATCATTTGGAGGTTTATTCCTATTTTATCTGATGAGCTCCACTGTCTACCTTATTCCAGCCATGTTTGAATATGACTTGATAGATTCATACTTCAATTAGATTTGCCAATTATATAAAATAGTTTATAAAAAAATCTTAAATTTCCCTTCATTTAAAAAAATCTTAGAATCTTAAGAATCTTAAGGTATGTGTTTTTACACATCTATGATTAAATTGTAAAAACTATGATTGTAAAATTTCAAATCACTTATTTTTGTTTTTTGTTTGTCTTTGCAGGGCGGTTTTGTGGAATTTTATGAAGGTGGACCTGAGCGTAAAAAAGAATCACCGTGGCCAACACTAAAAACAATATGCAGTTATGCTGTGGGGGCAATAGGGGTTATGACTTTGGGTGCGATTTTGGCACAAAAAACATAACATCAGTAGAATTTTATATCAAATTTTAAAAAAGGACTCAAAATTGACTTTTAATATATATATATATATATATATATATATATATATATATATATATATATATATATATATATATATATATATATATATATATATATATATATATATATTATGAGAAAATGAGTGATCTTTAAAAAAAATCATACACTTTGGATGAAGTTTACAAAATTTCAGGCCAAATGCTGCCTTCTTTTGTATAAAAAATGGATAAATGTCAGCAGAGATTTCACAGGAAAAAGGACCAAGACACCACAAAGGAGACATGGCAGAAAATATGTTTGACCTTGACATGTTGTAAATAAGGGAAGTGTAAATTTTATCAGGAGGCTTATTTAATTATTGATAAATTAGTGATAAATCAATGTTTTTCAAATGGAATTTTCAACTAGGAAGGTATAGATCTGAGAAATTTCTTTTTGTGATTTTATTCTAAACTTTCAGATATATTTTTTTTTATGTTTGAAACTACAGATAGTTTGTGTCAAGTGGGATATTCCTACCAGTACATTGGGCATTGCACAGTTCTTCAATATTTACCCCTTAATTGGTTGTAACATTCACATTTTTATAATTCTCATTTTTCAATTATTTGGGTAAAAATCATACACGAGAAAGAAAATTAATGAACATGTACTCATATTTATAATTGACTGATAAAAAAATATCTTACTTATGAAGGATAATAGCACATTGTTCAGACATGTATGAAGATTTAAAAAGTTGAACTAAATGGGAGAACTGGTCAAAAACACTCCACGATTGAATTGGAGGCCAGATATCTGGGTTGAAGATTTTTAGTTGTCTTTTCAAAGGCTTAAACCCTTTCTTACAGGAACTTGGTTGTTTGTTAAGAGATGAAACTCTTTGGAGGGCATTAAGAAAGAAAATATGTTATGAGAAATACCCATTACATTGTTATTCAAATGTAATCTTTCATACATTTACTCCAGACTTGTCAGGCAGTATACTGTAGACGTATCTAGTCACATTTTTTTAGGTTTAAATAAAGTATTGTGTGTCAGAACATTGCCTTTACTCTGGTCTAAACATGTAATTTATAGTCAGTTTAGGAGTGTCCAGGTGCTTGTCAGATCACTAGAATTTTATATATATATATATATATATGGACACTCCTTTTAATTCCCCATTTGATCATAGTTGTAGGTTCTGGTTGATTGGTGCAATAACTTCAATGCGAAACAGAATTTAAATGTTTATTAAGATAAGAAAGGTTAATTTAACAGATCAGTCATATTGGACCAAATTTCATGGGTGAAATGTCAAAACAATATAACCCTGATGAGTGAATTGAACCTCAGCACTTCAGGTTTGTTTCAAAGTGTTGAAGATATTGACACAAGATGGCAGCACTCTGTAGTCACTGCTTCTCAAATGCTGATCAGCAAAAGTGATTGATTTTTTTGTGCATATATTATTTTTGTCTTGTTATTAATTTATTGTCAGAGGGATAAATTTATATGAATAATCCTAAAAAGTTCCTTAGGATTATGTAGTTTTATAAATAGCAATGTTATGTACTCATTTGCTATGGTGAAGCAATTTTAACCCTATTTTCAAAATGTGTCATTTTCTATTCGCAAAAAATTGTTTAAATGAAATATCACTTATACTTGGTACAGCATAATAGTGTAATGGCACTTATGATTTTTTTAAATGACATAAAGTGCATAAATGTATATTTCTTCATCTTTAATTGAAAAAAAGGAAAGATTTTAATCACTACATTATCAGTTAACGTTAGATATAAATAGTGGGGTTTGAAGAAAGCAAAGGACTTTTTTTCTTCATGTAACAATTGCCATTCCAATTTTTAAAACTCTACATCCCTGTATTTATATAAACAAGCTCTGCGTGTGAAATATCTATATAAGCAATGCTACATATGTTTATGTAGTATTGGAAATATGTAATGATAGTGGTAGGCACATTTGACAAAGAATTTAAAACAATTAAATTTAAGTGATTTATGTGAAGAAAATGATGACATTATCACATATTTGCATGAAGATTATAAAATGACTACTTTGTGGAATAATGTCTTTATTCATTATATAAAATTATGCCTATATTTCAGAGTTAACTGATTGGAAATTCTGCATATTTCTCAAAGAATCTACTTGCTGTTCTGAATAATTTGTTTTGTTGTATACATAATGGTATGTATCAGATTGAGAATTGTTTGTTGTGTGGCCAGAATTGTAAATTGCTTGTGTTGCAGTATATGAGTTCAGATTGTTGATTCATTGTTACCATAGAAATGATTTGTTGAATGTCAATATCCTTGTACATTTCTACTTAAATGAAACATTTCAAACAGGTTCTTCTTTGTTTTGTAGAAGGCAATTCTTTAAAATAGCAAGCAGCAGGTTGTGTATAAAAAAATATTTGTGACAAAAACAGTCAAGTAATTCTGTAAGTTTCCACAATTTTCTTTCAAGAATATTGTTTATAAATCAATATGTAGAAAATGAATTTGCAGCTTGAGAAAAAAAAAATCAATGATAAATATGTCAAATTGTCAATTTTCATGAATGTTATATCAAAATATATGGTGTCTGAAAAGTTTCTCCAGCTTGGTCAGGAAAGATAGCAAAACAACTTCTCAGCTTATCTTTCATGGAAAAACAGTGTAACAGGGGGGTGAATCCCATGATGACTTCTAAGGGAACTGCCACTTTCAAAAAGAGTTCTACTGAAAGCAGACTGTATTTGTTGGTGTGAGCAGTCTATGTCATGGGCGCCTCACCTCCAAATGAACCTCCAAATATGCCGCCATTATATATATAGGGTGAGTTTGCCATCCATATACAACATATATATATATATAAAGGGACCTCACTTCCTTACACTCAATATGTGTTGTCTGACGTACAAATGACTCAACTCGTGAGCTTATACAATTCCATAAAATGCTTGAACTTTTGTATGAACGTTTGAGGGGAGTCTTTATGTGTGTGTCTGAAGTAGGACAACAAAATGCAGAAAGAATACTGGATATGTATTATGTGATTGGATTAGAGTTGTAATCCAAGTAATGTGATTGGAAGATGCTGAAGTTGCTGAAGTCATGGATACAGAAGTATATACCCAGGGTGGGAATACGCTGATAAATTTGAATGGATTATCATCAGGACAAGCCATTTGAATATGCATATTTTATGCTGATGACTTCTTAAGCAGCTGAATGAATAGATTGATAGTGAAATATTGCAGTGCCACCTGGTGTACTAAAAAGACACCAACGGCACACCTTTGGAGGAAATACAGCACAAATGTACATATATAGAATGGTAAAACGGTGATATACTCTGCACCTATCAATGTTATCTGACATCTATTTGTGATACACTATTTCAAGGTATCTTAAGCTAAATTTACTATTTTATAATGAAAAAGGATGTCCTGTCTTCTCTCTGATACTTTGACAGGTGTTTTTATATTGTTTTTTCAAAAATGGGATAACATTGCTAGATGCAGCTTAACTTTACATGTTACAGGTAGACCCATAGGTGCATTTCTTAGCTAGGTTCAGTTTTGTTCTTCTTTGAATAATGTGAAGATATTGAAGTCCGTTTATTATATCGTGGGTAATGTTTTTATGTTCCGTATTTCTCCTTGAAGATGATTCCCTTTTAGGGGAAAAATGATGATTAATTAACAAGCAATCAAGAAACCAACTGGGAACTGCAGTTTTCTGTAGGCTAAAAGTTCAGTTGTATTGGTCAATAGAAGGAATACCAGTAATATTCTACTGTCTTTGAGTGGGAAATACTGTGGAATAAATATAACACATTTAAATAAAACATTTATAGTTGAATTAATAGTAAATCTTCAAATGAACATTCTTTGAAGGAAAATACGATTGCAAAGGTATTACTAAATGATTGACTGGTAAAAAGCTATTCCTGTAAACTGGTCCCAGGTTTATGTTGAAACAAGATAGTTACATAGGATAATTGGACAGTTAGGAAAAAAAGGGGGAACTTGAAATGGTTGAGAGCATGATCTGTAGAAACATAGAAACAAATGCAAATGTCATGAGATGCATAGTCCTAAAATAAGAGAATATGGAATATTATTGTATGTCCCCTGTCTGCATATTAGTAGGCAGCTACTAAGTTTGACAATATGGTAGTGTTGTCCCCCCCCCCCCCTGCATGACTTTACCCAGTAGTGTATATGGTATATTGTACATGTCCAGTGTTGATAGAATAATAATAAGCTGGAGGAGTAACCAGTAAAATGTTAAACAGATTCTGTACATAACTTTATGCCCTCAGTTGTATACAAAATGGTACAAATAAATTATGAAATATTTATTTTTTGGGCTCTAGTTATTTCTGTGATAATGGTAGATTGATGGTGGATTGAGTACCTGTTGCCCTCACAATGCCCTTTCCATACAAATAGATTCAAATAATATTGTTGCTATTTTGAGGTCCCATTATCCACATATTTATAACTACTTCCGGGTCACAAAATCTGTGTGTATTTTAGTTTCTTTGAGTTCGTACAATTTACATGCTGAAGACAATTCTAGGTTACAATATCTACTCTTCATAGTAACTTCTTGGCAACACAATCTACACTTAATAGCCACTTTAAGGTCACACAGTCCAAACATTGCTAATTCTAATTCACACATTCTACATTTCAAGTCATAGCAACTTCTATCTTAAAAAATCTAGACATAGTAACTTCTCAGTTATCTCTACACTTCATAGCCACATCCAGGTCACAAAATTTACACTTCATTGCTACCTCTAGGTCACACAATCTACACTTCATAGCAACTTTTATGTAACACCATCTTTACTTCATAGCGACTTTTAGGTCACAATCTACACTTCACAGCATTGTTTAGGTCACACAATCTGCACTTCACATTAACATTTAGGTCACACAATCTGCACTTCACAGCAACGTTTAGGTCACACAATCTGCAATTTATCAATATAGAAATCGTTAAATTTCTCTGCAAGAATACAAGTCTCCTGAAGTAGGAAATGGAGTGACAATATTTCTATGCAGCAGTTTGTCAATAACCAAATATAGTTTGGGCTAGATCTTGGATAATCTCACCATAATAATTACATTACATCTAGCGAACTTTAGATTTTTCCGTCTTTATTTCCACTTTTTGAGATGTTTTTCATTTTAAATTATCTCGCTATTCCAATATATTTTTAAACTTTGTTTGTATTGAGGACCATTAAAAAAGAATGTGCCCATTATAAAAGTAACTTCAGTGCATATTAATAAAAAGGCCCCGCTGGGATTCGAACCCAGGATCTCCTGTTTACTAGACAGGCGCTTTAACCAACTAAGCCACGGAGCCACACCTGGTGGCCCATGGTAACATATAAAGCACATGCGTACAAATTATTTCCAATAATTTATTGTCTTGTCTTGTAAACATTTTAACTTTCATTTATTGCCCACCGAGCCGCAAACGTATTTATTAATATTTCGAGTACTGTAACTTTCGTAAATATTACGATTAGATTAAAATTAACAAGACTGATTCCGGAAATGCTACATTAATTTATTACCATCAGGGTACGCCACTATCGCCGATTGCAGTGCCATCTGTAGATTGTACACTTACCGGATGTGGTATTTTGAATCTCCATCAAAATTGCTTCATTTCCGCTGAAACAAGACAAATGTTTGTTGAAATTACTCTTTCACTATTTAGACAATCTTAGCAGTGTATTATATTTTCAAGATGAATTAAGGTAGGATATACAATGTTTTTCATACAAAAATGACTTATAGTTGCAGACGTGGATCAACTGATACTATTTTTAAGAAACACTGACTGACAATGCAATGTTGCTTCAAATTTCGTGTTGCCAGTGTTGGTGTGTCACTAACACTGGCACAGTGACAGTCATGCATTTAGATGTGTAACCCGTGAAATGCCTCTGTACTGACTTTAACAAAGTAATGTTTCTATATGTGCAGTTTGTAATGCCTTGTGTTTCAATGCAGGGCTTCATGTAGATGTTCATGCAGAGTGTCTTGCAGTTTTCATGTACAGCCGACGACAACAGAGCTGCGGACGACAACATAGCTGCGGTTTCATTTTCAAAGCCTTTTAAGTGCATCTGCACTCCCGAAAATATTCACACCAAGTTGTTTTCTGACACTTGCATGTGCAAACAAAGTCAAATGGTGTGATAAACATCGGTAATCAATTGATAAACTGAACCGCAGCTCTGTTGTCGTCCACAGTTCTGTTGTCGTCGGCTGTATACGGCTGACGTCGACGACAACATTTCATTTACAAAGTCTTTTAATCTACTCTCTTGAAAATATTTCTATCATATTGTTGTCAGTTAGGGGCGATCCATTTGATTTTTGTGGGGTGGGGTGGGACAGCAGTACTGGATGAATAATTTTTTTTTCTATGGTAGGGTGGATGAATAATTTTTTTTTCTGGTGTGGGGTGGGTGAATAATTTTTTTTTCTGGTGTGGGGTGGGTGAATAAATTTTTTTTCTTGTTGCTTCCCCAGACTCTGATCCTTCATTTCAAGCAACCCATATAGAAGATAGAAAAACTGGAAGGAGGTGGATGAATAAATTTTTTTTCTTTGGTAGGGTGGATGAATAAAAAAAATTTCTTTGGTAGGGTGAATGTATAAATTTTTTTTCTGGGATGGGGTGGGTGAATAAATTTTTTTTCCAAAATCTCCCACCCCACCCCACAAAAATCAAATGGATCGCCCCTTACATATGTGTGCCAACAACTTCAAATTGTGTGATAAACATCAGCTATCAATTCATAAATTGAAACGCAGCTCTGTTGTCATCCGCAGCTCTGTTGTTGTTTGCTGTAGGTGTCAGTTTTGGTATGTTTTCATGAACAAACTTTAGAAAATTCTGATTTGCTGGCAAAATTAGATATGAAACCTATGAGAATCCTACCTGTCATTCTGTGCATGATATTTTCAATCACTACCCATTGCGAAAGACTATGTATCAGTTTGCTTAATAATAGGCCCCCTGCCAATCTCTCCGACCAATTATTAAATATCGAGGAGTTGTAAAGCTCTGGTTCTGGTAAAGCTGTACAGTCCCGGTATGTACTTTTCAATAGGAAAAAAAACATGGAGATCGACAATTGGCTAATATCATAAAGTACAGTAATACGCATACATGGAAACACCTAGACTAGATAGTATGATGAGCAAAAGACAATTATGCACTGCATTACATGCTGCATGAGGCATTGCACATATGGAAACAGGGTTTAAATCCATAGTTTGCAAGAATCGCTTGACTGTTACCATCCATTTTGAACCTTTTTATGCTGTGAGGGTTCATACAGGGAGAAGTGTTCAAAATTGTACCACTTTTGCCCACTTTCCAATCCTAGAAATATCCAAGTTATTTATGCAAGTCCCACCCACTGACAGTCACACAAGTCAGTCACACAAACTTTTTAGTCAAGGAACCAAGGTGTCACTGACTGGGAGAGTAAGGCGGTTGTTTCAAGCAAAGGTGTCATAATTAAGCTGTCTGCTGTCTCAAAGTTTGTCTTCATTGCAGATCTTATCATGCCTCTATCAGGCCTTCCCAAATTACTTCCAATATGCCTGACACAGTCACTGGACATGTCTGACCGATCAAAGCACTATAGCCTGTAACTCTTGAGTAAGTGATGAATATTCAGAATGAGTAGCTACGACACATGGAGAGGGGGCCTGGAACACAGTCAAAAGATTGTGGGCGATTAGTTGTTTTGCACAGGCAGTTGTTCTCCTGTTCAACTGCAACTTACTCAACAGTGCTTGTTCAACCTAATAATATAAATTGAATTACCAGCACTGTATTTTTTCTTTTCAACACTAATTTGGCCTTCAGGGTAAATTAGCCTTCTCAGAGGATGTTTTGTGAGTTTTCAGCAATCACTGAGTAACCAAGGCCCATGCACTTCTTCCAGGCAACAAGAGGAGAGAATTCTTTGCCTCTGTTGAACAGGGGCCTATGCAAGCATGTCAGCAACCAGATTGTGTTGGGCCAATGTTCATAGGATTTGTGCAGAGGGTGTTTGTGGGCTGCCATCTTGCCCCATTGAAAACAGCATACTGGAATTGAACAAGAAATCAGAAGTACTCCAAAAATTCTCTAAAATCCAATCATTAAAAAGAAAAAACAAGACTGTAACCCACAATCACACTCTTCGTGACATAATCAAGGGTTAATCAAGATCTTGGCAATATCCAACAAATTGAGAGATCGACTTCAAAATTGGTCCCATTTGTCTGCACATCTAAAAATATGTTTTTTCTATTGATAAAACCTAGCATGTTATTCTTATTGCATTAAAACTTTACAGGGACAATTTCCCATCAATGTCTCAAACAAATTCAAGGCTGGCCTTTACATGAGTGTTTTGCCTCTCAAATAAAGTTAGTAACAAATTTGCTTTTTAGGGCGATAAGACCTTGCCAGTTTTTCTGATTATTGCAGAGATCTTGAAATTCTGTGCTCCAAAGTGTCCTTGACCTATATTTTAAAAATCACAATCTACGTCGTTTTGAAGGGATCAGACAGGAGAAATAAAATTTGACAATTGGATTTTTGTAACACGGATGGTTCCTTTTTTGACAAGCATTGCAGACAGGCAATGCTTGTCAAAAAAAAGGAATTATCTGTGTTATTCTGTGATCAGTACGATCATGGGAAATGCGTATTCATTTCCTGTGGTTTGTGATTCGGTTTTTTCTGTGGTCATTATTGTTAAAGCAACTGACGCCACTGTGGGTGTTCGTCGTGTGCATGCGATAGATTACACTGGTGCCGGCCTCATTTCTTGACATTCGGTAGGGGACCAGTCTAGTATTCGGCGTATGAATACAAGTAAAAGAAAAGAAGTGCGTGATGTAAACAAAGCAGAACATTCAAAACTATGTCATCGTGTTCGCCCATCATTTCATAAAATTATCTTTTTAAATTGCTTGGAAATGCTTTCCAATCGATAGAACAAGGAATTATCAGTAAGTTTAGTTCAAATTTGGTGTAAATCGGACAATTAGAAGTCAGATGACATGCAAAAGTCTGATTGATGATTTGCGGTTAGTGCCTGAGCGATATTAGGGCAACTTACGTAATGAAAAGGAACATCTTTGCATAAAGTTGTGCTAAAAAAATCGTTCATATACCAAATTAAATAATTTTAAAAGATGAATCAAGATAATATTTCATTTTGTGTTTTTTTTTTGTTTATTTTAATTTTTTTTTTGAATGCTGTAATTTTTGTTTTGTTTGTTTTAATTTTTGTTCTGTATGTTGAGGGTTTTGGTTAGTTTGTTAATTTTTTTTCTCATCCGTGTTACACGTGGATCACCACTTTTTCTTGTTTAAATACATTCTAGACTTGGCAGCTGTCTTGAATTTGGCAGAAGGTCAGCATGTACCTCATTTTGAAGGAGTTGGACAGAAGTATGAGATTAATCCATTTAATTTTTTAAAGGGAACAATCCAATGTTAGCGAAAAGGACTGAACAGGAGAAATAAATTATCATATTGTTAAAATAATCACAACAACTAATAAGTAAGTTTAAGCGCATCGCTGCTCCAAGCTTGGAAGTACCAGATTTTGACCTTTTAATACAATGTTCAAGTTGTGCACACTGTTGAAAGCCAAAACTAGAAACGTCAAAGGCACACAATATTTGAGGATATATCACTTACACAATGCCAATTGAATATAAGAGAAATATTTTTTAAAATTAACATTTCCTTCATAATTTATAGTTATATTTAAACAAACCTTTTACCTGAACATTAATATTATCATCTGACAATTGGAACAAATCTTAGAGTGAGTATGATAAAAAATATTAATTAGAAAGGCTTCCATGTATGGCAAGGCCCATTCATGGATAATTCCACAGCTATCTCTAATTGTTTTATGATACAGTTTGTATAGAAAATGTTCTTCTTTATCCAGGCACCACATGGCCAACGGAACATTGCTGATTCTGTCTCATTGACATGCAGCCATTGACACACTGACATACAGACACATGTCAAGGCTGAGATAGGTTGTGATCACTGCAGAAGATATACACATGTTACAGGTGAGTGCCCCCCCCCCCCCCCACTCAGGCCACCACCCAACCCCATTTAGAAATTACTTTCGATTTCAAATTCCAAGTGCTTGTAATGTTTGTGACCGATATAAATATAGCATGATTAACATACTTATGTGAGGAATGAATGCACACATTCTTAAATTATTTCAAATGATTTGCTCAAAGGTACCAAATTGATGTGTGCATGCACGTACCTCATAAAATATGGTAAGCTGAAACTGGTTGAAATGTAGATCATGGTCTCAGAATTAGTACTGTACAACATTTTGCTATGAAATAATTTAAAGTAGTCCTTTGATTGTGGGTGTTTGTAGTTACAGTATTTATATATTCCAGGTAAATTTACTTTTCAGCATGCTTTTGTTTTTTCTTGATGTTTTTATATATGTCTCTCATTTGATAACAAGTGCCTAAAGGTATTAAGCATCAATTCTACAATTTTGGTACTATTCAAAGGACAATACATTTCATGACATCATAAGCATATTGCCATACTCTTATGACGTCATTTCACCTTTCAGTACCCCTATGATGACACTCCACATAAAAATGGCGCGAAGAAAGGAGTGTGCTTTCATTAGGGGCCTATATATTAAGGTCTTGTCCAAATAGGTTTTACAGACAATGATGGGAATGCATTTTTCAAAAAAATTATGGACATGAAAGACAAATACATCACCAATATGTGAATTTTAAACATTTTTTTTCAAAATCGGTGCTTAATCCCTTTAATTACAAACCTTTAATGGGTGCAGAATATTTTATTGCGTTATTGCAAGCGTGCTGTCTTGAGACCAACCTACTCGAAGTTAAAAATTTTTGTTTACAACAAAGCTCACACAGGACTTTAAAATTATGTGAAGCACATGGATTGAATGCCTGGCTAACACAAATAATTGCTTAATATTTTGACAAAATCTCTGGAGCCAATCATATAGTGTAATTGCCATCTTGTGGACTAAAAGTTTTAAAGCAGTTCCAGAAATGGCTGACATGGGGCAATAATAAATTCTAGGACAATAATAAACTACCGGTAGACTTATAGCCTAATCATTAAAACATCCAGCATTGAGCCTCAAAGTCAAAACAAACACAAGCAAAAATAGTACATGGCCTAGAAACTGAACAACTTTACCATGGTCCACAAGTCATGAATTTGGTTTTGTCATAGTGTGGAGGGCTGAGGACTCAATGTTCAGCACAACTTTCAGTTGTGGCATCTCTTATTGTTGTACAGGAATTGCCACAAAGACATATATAAGGATATGTGGTTGCCTTTCTCATCTCGATAATTTGAAATTTGTAAAAAGAAATCTCAATACAGATGCCTGAATAGGTCAACAGAAATATAGACCATCTGATAATATACTTTTTATCTTGGTCAGAAGAGTAAAGTCCTGATGCTGGTCATACTTTTGAAAATGAGACAGACCATGAAAATGAGACAGACCAAGAAAATGAGACAGACCAAGAAAATAAGACAAAGAAGATGAGACTGACTTAGAAAATGAGACCAACAAATAAAGGAAATGTCATCCAGAAGGAAGACTAAGACAATGAGGAAGACAAAGATAGTGAGGAAGACAAAGATAGTGAGGAAGACAAAGACAACAAGGAAGACAAGCGAGGAAGACTAAGACAATGAGGAAGACGCAGACAATGAGGAAGACGCAGACAATGAGGAAGATGCAGACAATGAGGAAGACGCAGACAATGAGCAAGACGCAGACAATGAGCAAGACGCAGACAATGAGCAAGACGCAGACAATGAGCAAGACGCAGACAATGAGCAAGACGCAGACAATGAGGAATGAGGAAGACCAACACAATGAGGAAGACCGAGGCAATGAGGAAGACAAAGACAATTTGGAAGACTAAGACAATGGGGAAGACAAAGACAATTTGGAAGACAAAGACAATGAGGAAGACAAAGACAATGAGGAAGACAAAGACAATTTGGAAGACAAAGACAATGAGGAAAACAAAGACAATGAGGGTGACAAAGACAGTGAGGAAGACAAAGATAGCGAGGAAGACAAAGACAACAAGGAAGACAAGCGAGGAAGACTAAGACAATGAGGAAGACGCAGACAATGAGGAAGACGCAGACAATGAGGAAGATGCAGACAATGAGGAAGATGCAGACAATGAGCAAGACGCAGACAATGAGCAAGACGCAGACAATGAGCAAGACGCAGACAATGAGCAAGACGCAGACAATGAGCAAGATTCAGACAATGAGGAATGAGGAAGACCAACACAATGAGGAAGACCGAGGCAATGAGGAAGACAAAGACAATTTGGAAGACTAAGACAATGGGGAAGACAAAGACAATTTGGAAGACAAAGACAATGAGGAAGACAAAGACAATGAGGAAGACAAAGACAATTTGGAAGACAAAGACAATGAGGAAAACAAAGACAATGAGGAAGACAAAGACAATGTGGAAGACAAAGACCATGTGGAAGACTTGTAAAAGGCTATGAACGATGAAGCAGACAATGAAAATTGAGAAGACAAAGGGAATAGAGCAGATAAGGAAGGCCAGGAGGACCTAGAAATGAGAAAGCATGAGATGAGGGAAACTTTTTTTTAGCAGTTTGCAGTTTTGTATAGATATCTATGAAGTTTACTTTTTTATATTTATTTTGCAGGATGTTTTCTGCAACTGCCACTGACCCTATTGTGCTGTCTGACTCAGACGATGAAGATGATGATGCTTTGATGATAGTTACAGATCCCAAAACTGGGATGAAAGGTTAGTTCAACATACCGGAGTGCTCAGTGCCCCAAAATCAAATGGTCTAAAAAAATTTGCCAAATATCTGCATATCTGGAGACCATATTTGGCATAACTCTTACAGATTTAATAATAGTATGTATGAAAAGGCAGAGATTTTTAAACAGAGATTGAAAAGAGCAGGCCACATGTGGTAAACAGGAAGTGGCGACGGTGGCGCCGCCACGAGATTGGTTCACCTGCGCAATAATACAGAGCTTCAGCTTGTTTCCGATCTCTGTTTTAAATGTCTCTGATCCAGGTGATAACAAACTTAACAGAATCAGGCTTATCATATATTTAGTAGCATAAATTCATTGCCACTCTGAATCAACAACCAAAGATCTGGGTCAATTTAATGATGAGTGACCTTGATATAATTTTCAATGTCACCAAATGAAATCTTGACTGTTACCATCCCTCATGAAACTTTTTATGCCGTGAGGGTCCAAACAGCGACTGGAGTAGTGTTCATTTACCATTTTTAGTGTTCATGTACCATTTTTACACACATCTCAATCCTAAATTTCCCCATTTTTTAAAGTCCCACCCAATGAATGAATATCCATGTCAGTTCGTAGCTGTCTGCTGCCTCACCATTTACCAACAGCACTGGAGACACACTTTATGTGGCTCTTATCAATGCTTATCTTGCATATATGAATATTAATAATGCACTCAGACTGCTTGGAAATAATTGCTCACAATGGCAGCCTCCTTTCTTGAGGGAGGGGCTGTAACTCAGTCAAAATGAAATCTTGAAAAAACTATATGCAGTATTTGAAAATAATCAAGTTATGGAACTCCCAGAGCAATAATAAATATATGTAATAATATGGACTGTATTTTAACAAATTGCATATATAGTGATCAGAGACAACAGGGGCTGGTGAGTTTACGTCAGATATATGTATATGTCATTCTGTGATGCATTTGTTGCATACTCACATTGATTTACGTATATGAAACAGCATTCAACTCGTACTCTCAGGCCATTTGATATATGGCGGATGGAGAAATATAAATATCATTTTCACAAGGAAAATTGCATACAAAGTCTTTTTTTTTAAAAAGACTTTCTTGTTATTTTTGAGTTAGAAATATAAAGAGAATCAGAATTTTAGAATGATAGAATATTATTGATAGATTTAAGATACACTTAGATTAAATATTATTTCAGGTCATTCTACCATGATCTACACTGATCAGAACAGTCAGAGAGCTGTCAAGTGGACAGTGTCCAAGCCAATAAAGGAGTCCAGTGAAGATAGTGGCCATGATATTGTCATCTCTCTTGACTTCCTCCAAGATGACATAGACCAGAAATCTGAGACTGAAGCCAAAGAAGCAACCGATAAAGAAAAAAACCTGAGTGCCAATGAGAATCATTCTACTGGGAACCAGAGGAGGCAGTCCCATATTCAGAATGGGGAACATGAGAATCTCTCAGATGCCAACATTGTACAAGCCATGACTGTGTCAGCAGAGGTCTGTGAAAAATCCCAAGCTGCATCAGAAGATGAAGAAAGATGTAAGCAGGAGCTGCCACCTGATTTGATACTTGATACTGCAAACAATCACATCAGTGACAATAGTGAAATTTCAGCACTACCAAATGCTACTACAGCCGGGTGGAGCACAAAGAATACAAGCCTAGCTTTAGGGAAAAGTACTCTGGGAGAATTGGGACAAAAACCAGGTGGCGAAGAGTTCTCCTCTCCCACACTAGGGGGCACCCAAGCTCAAGTGATTGACAACAGCAATATATCTGATGAGGAGGCAAGAATCGAAGAGCTGGAAGAAAATCATGCCTCGGAAGAGTTAAATGAAAAGGTTGACTACATGCAAAGTTTAGCCTTAAGCCCTGCTAACTCAGACACCGAGTGTGGCTTGCGAATAATCTCAACTGTGAGCTTGGCAGGACACATGTCTGCTTTGTCGACGGGCAGTGTGAGCATACAGGAAGAGAACAACGCAGCGATGACGTCGTGGCATCTCCAGAGTGCAGACGAAGAGACTTCATCTCAAGCCAGCACACACTCTTCATACAGTGGAAAACTTCAAGTCTCGCCGCGCAAACGAGGCAGACACCCCTATGGAAGCAAACGAAAACTCTTAGACGAAGCCTTGCAAGGAACAAACCCAGAAGTCACGTCCTTCTCGGCTCAATGGAACGCCAAGCTGGAAGATCTGGATCCAGCCATGATGGTTGTATACAAAGCTGGACAAAAATGTCCAATCCCAAATTGTCAGTGCCCAACCTACTTCCAGAGTTGTTCATCCATGGATAAGCACTACCAGGCACGTCATGTTCCAGAGTGGCGGAGATGTGTCTGCAAACTCTGCGAAAGCGTCCAGGTCAATGGCGGTGACATGAAGCGCCACCTGATAAAAGTTCATGGCAAGAAAGACGTGGGTGCTAGGGGTCAATGTCCACCTAGTAAATATTGTGAATTTAGAGTGACAAAAACGAGACACTATGATAACCCAGGGGGCATATGGATAGGCTACAAAAATTTACACAGTGTTGAAAAGAAACCAAAGATTGAAAGATCTCCAAGTTATTCTCCTGCATGGTCACCCTCCTCAGGTTTGGAAGGGACACCAGAAAGGAGAAAAAAAACTAAAAATTTTTCACCCAAATCAATTACGCCAAAGGGCTCATCGTTCGAATCCGAAAGACCGGACGTGTTGGATCAATCGGGTGGAGGTAACTGTGCCTTTTGTGGAAAGTACTTTGCCAGATGGAACTCGCTGACAATGCATATTGCCAAGAAGCATAAAAACATGGATGGAGGAGGAATGATTCGCTCGGTGACTCTGTCTCCGGGACGCAGCCCCATATCTCAAGAGCGCATTCCTCTGACAACGGCAGGTGAGATCAATGATACCAGTGAAGCATTTAGGAATGACATTATCAACCACAGAGAAGATGTTGCAAGTGCTCAGGAGACTGCTAATGCTCACAAATCAAGAAGGCTGAATAATGAGGGAGGAAATTGTCCGATTTGTGGCAAGTATTTCAATACATACTTCTCGCTCAATATGCACAAAGGCTGGCATACACGCCATGCAAATGGATCCAAAGGGAGGGACAAAGAGGTCGAGAAGAGGCACTCCAATAAAGAAGTGCTTCATAAATGTGAGCAATGTTCTAAAGAAAGCATTTTTCCTGATACTCCCGGGAAAGTTTTCTGCAATTTTTGTCATGCTGAACTCAAAGCACCAAGCTTGACTCTGATACATACAGGGCCCCTTTGGCAATCCAAGAAGAAAAAACGAAGTGTTGCCAAGAAGTCAACAAAACCAGTAAAGGTGCGTGCCCATAAGTGCACTCAATGTGAGCGAAGCTTTTCCCATGAGGATCTTCTGGCACTGCATATGAGGACCCACACGGGATGGTCAGCTGAAAATAGTACCTTTAGATGTTCACAATGCTCAAAAGAGTTCTCCTTGAAGTACCTCCTGGACAGTCATATGAAAGTGCATCAAGAAAAAAGCAAAAATCCAACTGAAAGTATCCTAGATTTAGGAGTGACCCCTGGGGACAAATCATCGGTACCACCTAACATCATAACTATCCTATCAGACACAGATGGCGCCACTCCACCTAGAATGTCACCAGTGGCCTGCAGCTCTCACATGTCCGGTGCTGAGGGAAAGCTGGGATTGTCTTCGGAGACAGATGACAGATCTAGGTCAGGGATGTCCAGCCAGCAGTCAATGCAGTCAGCATCCCTTCAGAAATCCCCACCAGGAATGCCTTGCTCAAAATCGAAACCCCTTAGAATGGTTGCCCGTAAATCTACAGCAACAAAAGGTGTAAAGAAAATGCAGGATCAAAGTATTCCCAAAAAGGTAATTGTTCATCTAAAGTGTCATAGCAAATGAAGATTTTAATATGAAAAAACTAATCAGGATCTTGAAATATTCCTCTGTAGTGTAAAATTTGTTTCAATATTTATCACTCCACATCTTTCTCTTATATTTTGTTATGTTTGTTCTGTAATTAATTTATTTTTGTGTAAAAGGGACAGCAGTCAATAGAAAAGGTCAGGAAAAATATTTTGTTTCTGGTTGTCCTTGCAAAATGAATATTTTTAGTTTAATGACAAATTGTTTGTTTATTTATTTATTTTTTTTAGTTAAAAATTACCAGGTTTTCTTCAAATCTGATTTTAAGGTGCAAATTACCCATTCAAATTATGAAGATATTTATTTTTACATTAAACTGGACCAGATCACAACAAGAAACAAAACAATTTTTATCTTGGCCACATTTTTCATTAAGTGGAGTTGACATATGCAAGCTTTATTTGTTGTATGCCTGAAAGTTATGACAAAGTTTTCACTGTTTTATTGACAAAAATGTTTGTACCTTGTTTAGGCCAACTCTCACGATTAGAATCAGGAACGGACCAACTGCAGGTTGACATTTCTATTTACCGGTAGCTTTTATCTACTTTAACCACTGCTTCTAAATTATTTATTTTCACACCTTTCCCTACACTTGTGAATGTTTTGCAGAAGAGTCAAAATGTACTTCTGTCACAATAAAATAGCATGTTAAATTTATTGTAAATATCATTAGAAATTTAAAAGCAGGTTTGAACAAGAAATATATTAAGAGAGTTGACAGAAAGCTTAATAGTTAAAGGTGCAGTGCAGATTTTGATGGCTAAGGGGTTAATGGAGAAGTTGATGGTTTGTGGGATGGTTGATGGTCAAGGTACAGGTGAAATGGTTAATGGTACAAGGAGTTAATGGGAGCTATGATAATCTTTTGACAATTCTTTATTGCATATAGACCATGCATTTAAATGAGGATATTGTTTCACCCATTCTAAGGACATGATGATTCTGTTGGTCAGAAATTATTGGTCCTTTTTCCATCAAAAATGTCCCTCTTCTTAAAGAACTTAATTTCATAGTTGTATTGTCGTAAATTATTAGCATGAAAAAAGAAAAAAAAACAATCTCATACTTTATATATATTGAATTCAAGCGGCATGAACATGGGCAAATCTTCTTAAGTTTGAGAAAATGAATTTGTCGCAGTGAAGGGTGTAAACTTATGCTCATTGAATGGGTCGATCTATATTTGCTTAACTGGTGTCATCTACTAAGATCGGATATGCATAAAGACATGTCTCTTTGCGCTCCAGAAACAATTTTAGAGCATTTGGTGGCTGGCGTCTGAATTTATTCATATTTTCAAGTCTAACTTTTATTTACTTATTTTTTTTAGTTCTTATCTCATAGTTGCAGCTTTTGAAGCATTAATGCAAAGCTTCACCTCTAAAAAAATAAGTTGAAAATTTGACTTTTTGTATTCAATTTTTTTATATATGAAGTTGTTAGTTATTCAGTATGGATACAATGGGATGAATTGCATGCCCATGGTTTATCAGTATTATGAATATCAGTTTGACAAGTGCCATTTAATGATCAAAAGTGGAAAAAATAAAAAACGTTTTTGATTGAATACTGAAATATAGTTGAAAGCTATTTTCATTCTAGCAATTTTCATTCATTTAGCTCGTTTCTCTGAAAATCCTAAAAGGAAATTGAATTGAATGGAGTGACTGTTACTTTACATTTTTTGTAAGGGTGTTTTAAAATGTGGCCAATCCGAAATTAGATTTTTTAAGAATTCACTGAGGGAAAGGATTTTGGTTAGTTATTTTGATCATATTACAGTTAATTTCAAGAAATATCTCCAGACTTACATGTTTTTTCTGTATATATTTATGTATTTTGTCATGTATGTGTGTGTACAGAATGTATTAAATCTTGTTCTAGTCACTGTCATTTCTGGGTGCTTAGAAAGAATATGTTTATTATTTGACCAAAGACTTACATGGGTGAAATGTTAAAGATGTCACTCAAAAGAATTTGACAAAAATTAACAAGAAATGTATCTCTTCCTTTCGCTGTGAATGTAACCCCAGCACACTCCATTAAGCACATAGTCAGTTAAAACAAGATGCTTTAATGTTTATTCAAGTTTAAAATCAAAAACCTCACCTGTACATAGTTTTATGTTCTTATGTTTTATTAAGATTTATTAATGGAAATCTAAGGCAGTCTTCATAGTAAAAGTTTTTCAAAATTTAATTTGTGTAAATATTTTGTTATTCATATTTTCATGAGAGTCTTGATTGATATGACAAGAATATGTTTATAAATATTTTTTTATTTATTGTTTTGATCCTTTTTTTCAGTCTCAGAACCAAGGACCCTTGCAAGATAATACACTGCCACCTGACGATGAAATGGAAAATCTTTATAGAAATCACAATAGTAGCAAAACTGATGAAAGCAGGCAAATTCCGGACCAGAACAGAGACCTACATCAACTCTGTCTGGAACCTGATGTCAAGGATATGCTAGAAGACCATAACACATCAGAGACGAATGCAACAAATCATACTGTAGATGAATCATTGAGTGGGCAAAATTTAAGAAGAAAATCAACAGACTCGGTGAAATCAAGAAGAAACTCCAATGATTCTGATGTTCATCAAGATAGGATTTCCAGGACAGGACGAAGGAAGAAATCCTCAGATTCTGTGTACTCACTCATCTCAGCATCAGCCTCATCCAGGACAAACTCCGTGGATTCTAATGACGGTCAGAGGAGGAAGTCTGGGCGGAAGAGAAAGGCAGTGGGCCAGCAGGGCTTCCAGATTGTTGGCCGGCAGATAGAACACGAGTGGCTGCTCAAGAGTGGAGAAAAGCAGTGGTTCAAAGGTAGTATTACAAATAGTATTACTTGTCATATTTTATTATTCAAGATTAGTTTATGTACTGTAAACATGATGATATGGTTATTGCCAGCATTTATAGCAGGGCAATCTATATCCATACTGGAATCAGTTGTTGGGAGGCAGGTGACTGAGCGAGGGGGTCCCAACTTTGCGATCGCCTCAGTTTTGCTCTTCATTGGTGTGATGCATGGTCTGTCATCCCTGATTATGATGTTGTGGCCAAAAAATGTGACACTATCCCTAAACAATTCTGCCTTATTAGGAGATAGCTTGAGGCCTTTCTTCTTTATGAGGGCTAATATAAGGCCTAAGTGTTTGAAGTGGTCTTTTTTAGTTTTTGAGAAAACGAGAATGTCGTCTGCGATGCATATGCTGAAAGACTTGTGGTCTGGCACCTCTGTCAGAAACTGAGATAACTTTTCCGCAAATACAGAATGGCTAATCCCCATTCCCATGGGGAGATGTTTGTGCACTAATGTTGGCCCTCCATGTGTACTTTTGACACCTTTCCGACAGCCTTAAACTATGAAATGCCGATTTAAGGTCCAGTTTTGACATTATGGTACACTCTGAGTGGCCAATTGGTTGAGTGTTCCACAGTGACTGCTTGATCAATCACAATCACAATGACAATGTGTATTTGTTGAAATATACCTTTTGTAAATTAAGTGAAGGAAAGTAGATTCATAAGATAAAGCAATAATCATACAGCTGCTGTTAATTGTGTAAGATGAGGCTACTGCTGAGATTTGGCGGTCTGCCAACATATACCTTAAGCTGCTGCTGATATTTGGTGGTTAATGTATACTTTCAGCTGCTGATATTTGGCAGTCTACCAATATACACTTTAAGCTGCTGAGATTTGAAAGTCTGCCAATATATGCTTCAAGCTGCTGCTGATATTTGGCAGTCCGCCAACATGTACCTGTAAAATGGGGAATGTTGACCCTTGTGTGGTGTGGAAGTAGAAGATTTATCAATCTCATGATTTTATAAAGAGATTTGGAGTTTTGGATGCTTATGCATCCAATGCCTGTTTCTTAAAGGGGTGGTCTTCACCTTCACTGGATTTTGAATATGGTTTAAACTCTCTTTGTCCAAAAAAATGACAACCCTGCATAGTTTTAATTTTGTTGTTCTTTATCAGACCACATATTTTAGAAGTAAATTTGTCAGTATGTAAATCTTTCCAAGAAATGTAATTAACTAGATCAATATTCAATATGTTTGCAATCAAGGATCAATTACCGGTATATTACAAACACATGCATTACTACTGTTTCTGCATGCAGACAGATCTTGAACCATTTGTTAGATGGTCTCTTCAGTACCACCATTGTTTTGGCTGCCGTGATTGGTCAGCTCAGTATTATTATTGAGACATTTACCACACAACATTCCTTTTTAGCTCTGCTGAGACTTTAGCTCGCAGAGCTTTAGGAGGGGGGAAAATGTCTGTCCGTCCGTCTGTCCGTCTGTCTGTCAACATTTCTTTAAAAATCTTCTCCTCCAAAACTACCAGTACTATATCTTTCATATTTTATATAGAGGTAGATATATAGGTGAAGATTCAGATTCCTTCAAATCTTAGTGATGTCACCATTGACCTTAGTGCAGTGACATTGAGGTCACAAATTTTGTACTGAGCATATCTCAGCAACCACTTATTAGAGGAAATTAAAACTTGGTATGCAGAAATGTCTTATGTTAAAGCTGTGCTTTGTCATACAATTTTAGTCATGTGACCTTTGACCTTGACATACTGACCTTGAATTCAAAATTTGTGAACATGCCACATCACAACCATCAGAAGTGAATAAAAAACACTCCATATTTGTTATATACTAAACAATGTTTAAAACTCTTCTCCTCCAAAACTACCAGTACTATATCTTTCATATTTTATATAGAGGTAGATATATAGGTGAAGATTCAGATTCCTTCAAATCTTAGTGATGTCACCATTAACCTTAGTGCAGTGGCCTTGATGTCACAAATTTTGTGAGGTGTATATCTCAGCAACCACTTATAAGAAGATAGTGACCTTTGACCTTGACATATTGACCTTGAATTCAAAATTTGTGTGCATGCAAAATCTCACAACCATTAAAAGTGGAGCAGACTTGAGCAGATGATGATTTTGACCAATCAAAATGCATGTTACATATCAAATTTGGCCCCAACTTGTTATCTTGATTCTCATTGGCTATGTTATTCAAAATGGCAGCCTCCTTGACAAATTAGTGATAGCTATTAGATTTTTGAAAAAAATCATGACAAAATGGAAAAAGAACTGAGTCTAATGGAAAATAGATAGAATTAGACCTCAGAAAATACAACATCTTGCCTACTTTGGGATCTTGTATGGAAAGTCATAACCTGGTTGCTTGTTGTACTTAATCTCAGTTCATGTGTTTTCTTTCAAGTCAGCAGAGCTATCAACCCATGGGGTTATGTTTATGATAATTACAACTGATTAAACTCATGTCATTCAGGCTGGAAATAAAAGGTGTACATTTTAATTGTTTCATGACCGATAACAATTGTTGGTTATTTTACAGGCATGGTTATAGCCCAGAAGAATCCGTGGAAGGATCCAAGTGAAGCTGATGCTGAGTTTGAGGTGGAATACGAGGATGACGCTGAAATGTACACAGTGGAGAATCTATTTAAAGATTGGCTGGAAGGGTCACTAAGGATCGTTCCCGAGGAGGACGAGCAATATTAAATAAATGCTGGGTGTCAAGATATTTTTGACATGGAAACTATATTTGTCTATTTTTTTAACTTTGTTTTTTTTTTAATTTTTATTAAATCAAATTTCCTTTATCAGATAAAAATGTGATTTTTACATTGATATATATGGCTTTACATTGATATCTCTGACTTTGTTTATTACAGGATTATGTTGTATTTATATATGTTATAGTCAATTATTCAATTATATAATCTTTCAAGGGTAAATGAGTGAAGAAAAGGTGGTAATACAGAGCTAATAGAATTTATTACTGAATGATTGTTTCATTTAAGTTTCATTGCTATTATACATACTTGCTTGGAAAAAAGCTTCATATGAGGGGATGGAAAGGGTTTTGGGGAGGATGGGATATAACAGTGGACAACATATAGAAAGGGGTGACTTTGAAGATGAACAGGACTGAATAGATTTAAAAAAATGAAAATATTTCCTGTTTGAAATTTTACCGAGTTACAGCCCCCTCCCTCAAGAAAGAGTGTATGGACCCTCACAGCATAAATATCCTTGATATCCAACGATTCTTCACTTTTGACAAATTGACCAATCAGAGCAAGGCAGCCAAAATATGCAAAGTATTTCAACAAATGGAACAGATTGCCACCCACCCACCCCTTGACTTTATTGCTGCAGTAGAATCTCACATCTTACTGTTAATGTTATAAACCAAGGCAATGTATATTTCAATAATGTAAAGGTTTCACAAGAAAATATCTTAGATTTGAAATAAATGTATTTTTATCCAGGTTGTGAAAAAAACCAGTACAGATTGTTCTTGCAATGGAGATTATGGTTGTGTTAATGATAACTGAGTTCAACTTACTGGTATGGAATCTTTAATTTATCTTTACTTTTTACTTTTAATACTACTTGTATAACAGAACAATATCTTGCCAATTTTCAACTGTGTTGACTTACCTTTACCACAAATGTTGAAGACTTGAGGTATGCTGTGAAAAGCAGATGTACATTTTTGCCATTTGTTTTTTCCACAGCAGTCTTTTATTTACTTTGACAATACTCATATCCTTGACATTTCTCATCTAGGTATATCACAGAGACAAGGGTTCAGCTGTGTCTAGTTTTGGGATGTTTTTGAGGCGGTAGAACATTTTTTTGTTATTTATTTATTACCATAGCATTAATGTATTGTATGAGAGTTCCCTACATGGACTGTGGGATGACCTGTGGGAGAAGCAGAGCAATACATTTCCCATACCACCCTGATACTGTCATCCATCTTCAGTGAAGAAAAAAAGGTAAATTGGTAAAAAAAAATTGCCAAAAATTCTGCTAATTTTTCTTCAGACAGCTTATACTTTTTTCACCCATTTGGTGCTTAAGTCCAACATTAAATTGTTTCAAATGATGAAGCAGGATGATTACTTAATGTTTACTGGCTGACAATCTGTAACTTGTTGGTTGGTAATTGAATTCACATAATGTGATATGCAAAATACGTCATAATAATCTTGTTCCGAAAATATGTGATATTTTTGTCAAGCTGGATCAAGATTAATGGAAGAAGATATGTGCCATTACATAAATATATAAAAAAAACTATGAATATGATCAGAGAGGAAGGGTGACAAGATTTGAAAAAAAAGTTGCTGTGTGAGGTATGGGCTGCATTAAAATTCGCCACTGAAAAGAGCATGCACAATCGCTGTTCCGTCACAGTGGAATTTATTGATGCTAAACCAGTCTTAGACTATGCTAGTCCAAATATCTATATTAGGATTATCAAGGACCTCTGGTTGCAATGGGTCTGTGCAGCGGGCGAATAATGTCACTATTTTTTGGGGGGATTGCTCTGATTGGTTGACATAGATATAGAACAGGGGAACCCCAAACAACAACCACACATTTCCAATGACATGTGACCAGAATTTTGGTCACAGCATACAAGCACCTGTGAGGTGGTTTACTGTCCCTATATGTAGGGTTGTGCTTTTGGCATTTTATGAATGGTACAATTCTCACTTATTTGTTGTCATAATTATGTTAGATATGAAATATTACCTCTAATATGCATACATTTCTGTATTTGGGCTTTTGTTTTCAACCATCAGGAATTTTACATAATTATTGACCAAATTATTGAACCAATGGAGGTCCCACAAGGTTTTACACAAAAGGGCCTTCATGGATAAAATGCAGACATTACATAGACAGTTACATGAGAATGAGACAGCTGCATGAGAGATAGTTACAGCAGTGAGAGATAGTTGCATATACGATAAATAGTTGCATATACGAGAAATAGCTGCATATGTGTGAGAGAGAGCTGCACAAGTGAAAGATTGCAACCCCTCCCAGCTGAAGGCACTTGTTTATTTAAATGAATTAATAGAGGGCATAAATCCTGAGTATGGTTTATTTCTCTCATGAACATAAATATGGTTAGTAATATGTTATGAAATCACCCCAAATGCATTTAACTGCCTGTATTGCCAAATAGGAATATTTCTCATGTTAATTTTTGTAATGATTTTATGAAAGTAAATGGCTAAATATTGCAAATGAAATTCACAGATATTCTGCAAGTGATTTACTGCATATGGTGGCAGGGGCTAGAAATCTTGTTAAATCTTGATATTACTCAATTATGTAGAATTAATTTTGAAAGTGAACATATTATTTCTTTTAACATGTTATTCATCTGTAATATAAAAAGTATTATATAATGGTTTTTGTAAAGTGCCACAAAGCAAATACAAATAGATTGTTAATATTTAATGCACATAAATGCTCTAGAGGTGATAACAAGAGCAAATAGACATTTATATTTGTTACAAGGAAAAGAAAAATGAGAACTTGTTTCTTATTTCTGGGTGAATGGTAATTGCCAACCAGAGGTTAGATTATTTGCTATCAAATTGAATGCATTTGAAAAGAAAAATTGTCACATAATAGCTGCCACTTATGGCATCTTGCCATTCAACAATAATCAGAAGCAAGACATTATCTTGTCCTTGCCTGAAGCCAAAGAAGAAAAAATAAAAAGAATCGCATACATAGCATGAAAATATACAATTCAAGATATACATTTACCAGATTATATTAACACTCGCTAGAATTCTTTATGTCTTTAATGAACCACCCACCCACACACACACACACACACACACATATATATATATTTGTGTAGTTCATTAAAAACATAAAGAATTCTAGACAGTGTTAAAAACATACAGAATTCTAGACAGTGTTTATAAATGTATGCATTATGTAAATAGAATATTGTTCTGATGTAAACTTAACCCACTGAACAAAACATGTCTGAGAGTTTACAAAAGCATTATAGAGCTTTTGTGAATATTAGCTTCATGCCTTTCTAATCTTATTTTTATAATAAATTCCACTGAAACAAAGAACAATTTAAGTTTTGCTTTATTTTTGGGATAAACATTTTTTTTGTTTATCTATTGATAAGGGATAGTGGACTATTTCCTTAAAAGTATTCCAATGCATCATATGAAGCACAATCCATATATTTTAATACCAAAATGGCACAAATAGAAACTCCCAGGCCTGGCAATAGTAACCAAGGAAATGAAGCAAACACTATTATTACCTCCACTTCAGAAGAGTTCCTTGTTGATGGTGCCTGAATGTTACTATTTTGAGGTAAGGATCATTTAATTTCATATCGAGGGCTTCACATCCTTTTGGCTTCAAATAGAAATGGGTTGAATCAAACAACATATTGTATAGATCAATAGACTTGTCCTTTAAGACCAGGAAAGTGAAGCAGAAGTCTGGGAAGGGGGTAGGAAATGGAGCAGACAGCAGCAAACGGATCAATAATATAAGCAAGGTGACCTACTTTCTGTCAGCTTGACATGTACCAACAGGCCTCCCCTTCTGTACTGCTCCTTTCATAACATTCATCATCTGATAACTTATCATTCATCTGGTAAAGAGAACGCCTATTTATTCTTATAATTCAGGTGAGTTGAACACAGGAGTGTTGACATTTAGCATTTGCTTAGTGATTCTTATTAACATATGAATTCCAAACACAGAAACAGGGATGTACTTTTTGCATGCTGTATGCATAACCATGGATAATTAGTTCAATCTGGTGTATATTTACATGTTGACAACTATCAAGCCAATGATCACACACGTCACCAGGATATTGTGACCTGTATATAGGATTAGTTCACTCATGCATGACAAACAGTAAATTGGTTACTGATTGAAGCGTGAACATGATCAGCTGCATGTCCATTCTGTGCTAAACTTTGATGTATCTTCAGGATAGCATCAACCAGTTTCTGAGACCCACATATTTGTTTTCTTCACGTTCTGTGAAATGGAAATTCTGTGTAATGGAAACTTATTTTGATGATGGTGATCAACTTCAATATACATATATATTTACTATATAGCCTTTCATAATCTTAATTAACTGGGATCAAGTTTTTTCATCATTTTTAAACTGCAATTTGATATATTCCATATTTATTTTCTCCTGGCCCTCATCCAACTAGCTTGGGTCAAGGTTGTGTTTTATATTAGTTAAATTGTGCAAGAATGTTTGTGTTCACTTGAGTACACATTTTACCTTGTTGAGGTCAAGGTAAGATGCTTAACAGTGTGATTATACCTTAACATGGCACAGAGCTGAATATTTATATCTGTGAAGAATCAGATTATTAATTGTCAAAGATTTCATGCTCTCCTTTAAGAACAATCAGGTTATGCCATCCTGACTTTCCTTGTCGAATTATATGCACCAGTCATGTTGAAGATAATCCAAGAATACACAAATAATACAACAGTAGATGACATACACGCCTTGGCCCTGTATACAATATTTGTAAGATATCACACTGTATAATATATAGTTTTAATATTACACTTTATGATTTACAGTAAACATATTTTACAGCAGATTTCATACCATCCAACACTATAATATATCAGCAACTAAAATTATATCAATCTAGATCACTGTGTAGTTATAACAGCCTAGAATAATATACCACAGTGATAATGGCTAAGATCACTGAATGATATACCACAGTGATATCAGCCTAGATCACTGAATGATATACCACAGTGATGTCAGCCTAGATCACTGAATGATGTACCACAGTGATATCAGCCTAGATCACTGAATGATATACCACAGTGATATCAGCCTAGATCAGTGAATGATATACCACAGTGATATCAGCCTCGATCAGTGAATGATATACCACAGTGATATCAATCTAGATCACTGAATGATATACCACAGTGATGTCAGCCTAGATCAGTGAATGATATACCACAGTGATATCAGCCTCGATCACTGAATGATATACCACAGTGATATCAGCCTAGATCACTGAATGATATACCACAGTGATATCAGCCTAGATCACTGAATGATATACCACGGTGATATCAGCCTAGATCACTGAATGATATACCACAGTGATATCAGCCTAGATCACTGAATGATATACCACAGTGATATCAACCTAGATCACTGAATGATATACCACAGTGATATCAGCCTAGATCACTGAATGATATACCACAGTGATATCAGCCTAGATCACTGAATGATATACCACAGTGATATCAGCCTCGATCACTGAATGATATACCACAGTGATATCAGCCTAGATCACTGAATGATATACCACAGTGATATCAGCCTAGATCACTGAATGATATACCATAGTGATATCAGCCTAGATCACTGAATGATATACCACAGTGATGTCAGCCTCGATCACTGAATGATGTACCACAGTGATATCAGCCTAGATCACTGAATGATATACCACAGTGATGTCAGCCTAGATCACTGAATGATATACCACAGTGATGTCAGCCTAGATCACTGAATGATATACCACAGTGATATCAGCCTCGATCACTGAATGATATACCATGGTGATATCAACCTAGATCACTGAATGATATACCACAGTGATATCAACCTAGATCACTGAATGATGTACCACAGTGATATCAGCCTAGATCACTGAATGATATACCACGGTGATATCAGCCTAGATCACTGAATGATATACCACATTGATGTCAGCCTAGATCACTGAATGATATACCACAGTGATATCAACCTAGATCACTGAATGATATACCACAGTGATATCAGCCTAGATCACTGAATGATATACCACAGTGATGTCAGCCTCGATCACTGAATGATATACCACGGTGATATCAACCTAGATCACTGAATGATATACCACAGTGATATCAGCCTAGATCACTGAATGATATACCACAGTGATGTCAGCCTAGATCACTGAATGATATACCATAGTGATATCAGCCTAGATCAGTGAATGATATACCACAGTGATGTCAGCCTAGATCACTGAATGATATACCACAGTGATATCAGCCTAGATCACTGAATAATATACCACAGTGATATCAGCCTAGATCACTGAATGATATACCACAGTGATATCAGCCTCGATCACTGAATGATATACCACAGTGATGTCAGCCTCGAACAGTGAATGATATACCACGGTGATGTCAGCCTCGATCAGTGAATGATATACCACAGTGATATCAACCTCGATCACTGAATGATATACCACAGTGATGTCAGCCTAGATCACTGAATGATGTACCACAGTGATATCAGCCTAGATCACTGAATGATATACCACAGTGATATCAGCCTAGATCACTGAATGATATACCACAGTGACATCAGCCTCGATCACTGAATGACATACCACAGTGATAATGGCTAAGATCACTGAATGACATACCACAGTGATAATGGCTAAGATCACTGAATGATATACCACAGTGACATCAGCCTCGATCACTGAATGACATACCACAGTGATATCAGCCTAGATCACTGAATGATATACCACAGTGATATCAGCCTAGATCACTGAATGATATACCACAGTGATATCAGCCTAGATCACTGAATGATATACCACGGTGATATCAACCTAGATCAGTGAATGATATACCACAGTGATATCAGCCTCGATCAGTGAATGATATACTGCAGTGCTATAAAATCCCACTTTAGCATGATTGTGCTTGGTCCATCTGTGGAGATTTCATGTACAAAGCTAATATTATATATGCATATACACTAATAGTATGTAGTATAACATTGCCACATCCACACATCTTCATCAAAAAGTCACCGTGATATCTACCGTAATTGTCAGCTAATATCATTGGACTTGTATTGATCTTTTTGAAGTGTTTTCTATCAGTAAATGGTCATGACTATAGAATGGACTTCAAACATAATAGTTAACATGGGTCAAAGATTTTGTAGACAGCATGTAAATAGCCTTCTGTTGCATAATGAAAGGACCTTTGCATATAATATTTATTTTTGTTTTTCAGGGTTGGGTTTCCTCACCTTGGGCATCTGATGGTATGGGGATATGAATGGATATGATACAGTAGTGATATGATCTAAGCTATGGCTGGCCACCAGAAGTTTTATTGTGATGCCAACTATGTGAATTATATTCACAACATGATGGTGAAAACAGAAGCAGATCGTAATGGATTTACACAGCCAAGCACCAATAAGGATTGTCACACAAAAAGGGAGCTTGGAAATTTTGGTGCACAAAATTCATACAGGACTGAGGAGATGGCTAAAAGTAGTTGCAGCAGCCAAAACTGTTTCATCAAACCTGAGCCTGAAAATTTTGAATATTTCAACACATCATTTTCAGAAAATGACAAATCTGTTGATAAGATGGTGAAGGTATTGGGGGAGATATTTGACATAGAAGGGAAGGGAGATGGAAATAATAATATTCATGGAGAATCAGTCCAAGTCAAGGAAGAAGATGTCAATATGGAGGAGAAGGAAAATGAAGAGGATGTGGAGGAGGATGAGGAGGAGGATGTGGAGGAGGAGGAGGATGTGGAGGAAGATGAGGAGGAGGATGTGGGGGAGGAGGATGTGGGGGAGGAGGATGTGGAGGAGGATGTGGGGGAGGATGAGGAGGAGGGTGTGGAGGAGGATGTGGGGGAGGAGGATGTGGGGAAGGAGGATGTGGAGGAGGAGGATGTGGAGGAGGAGAATGGGAAGAAGTGTTCATTTGATGAGAATGTGAAAGAAGAGGAAGGATATATGGCATGGGAGGAAGAATCAGAAGATATGAAGCAAGAACTGACGGAAAAGTGCCAAAAACAGAAGGATGAAGAGGAAGAGACAAGAGAATCAGAGGAAGAAAAAGAAACCGAAAATTCTGATGAAGATTCTAGTGAAGATGAAAAAGTGGAATTTGAAAAGGATGAAAGATTACAGGAGTCTGAAGATGAGGATTTTCTAGAATTACTGGAAAAAAAGGAGGAAGTTAACAGTGAAAATGATTCAATGATATTTGAAGAATCAAGCGATTCTGAATCTGAGCCGGACTCCTATTCTTATTTTGAACACTCACAAAGGAAACTGAATTCATGCCAGGAGTGTTCAAGAAGTTTCAAAACCAAAGAAAAATATACTGCACACATGATCACACATCACAATCACCCAGGGTTTCCATGTGATCATTGTGGCAAAACATTTGCATATTTAAGAGGAATGCGCCAGCATGTTAAACAAATACACGATGATACAGAAAACAATAAATGTTCATTGTGTGACAGAAAGGTGGTCAACTTAAAAGCTCACCTAAGAACACACACTGGAGAAAGGCCATACAAGTGTCAAGAATGTGGTAATGCTTACAAGGAATATAGCATCCTCAGAACACATATAAAGTCTTTTCATTTAAATAAAAGAGATTATAAATGCCATTTTTGCAATAAGTGGTTCTTCAGGAACAGTCATCGAGCTGAGCATGAGACCAGACACCATCCTGGAGGGGAAAACAAGGCTCTGCTGAAAAAGACACATACCTGCCACAGGTGTGGATACAATACTTCCTTTAAATCTTATTTAAACAAGCATATGGACAGCATGCACAATGATAGGGCTGCCAATGACAGTGATCAGACCAAATTTGAGTGCTACCTGTGCGACAAGAGCTTCCAGTATAGAAGTAGTCTAAGTAAACACTTGCGGATCAGCCACAAAGGAAAACTGCCTCGACTTATTCAAAATAATGAGGTGTCCAGCTCATCAGAAGCTAATGAGAAAGTCATTGGTAATATAGACACTAATGAGAAATTCATTGGTAATATAGACTCTAATGAGAAAGTCATTGGTAGTATAGACACTAATGAGAAAGTCATTGGTAATTCAAGAATTACGGAAAAAGCCATTGGTAATCCAGGAACCAGTGAGAAAGTCATTGGTAATTCCAACACTAACAAGAAAGTCTATGGTAATTCAAGAACTAAGGAGAAAGTCATTGGTAAGCCAAGAACTACAAGACCTAAAAAGAAAGTTATTGGTAACTTAGGCACTGAGATATTGGGAGCTGGCGATATAATCAGCCGTCCTGGTCGGAAGAGGAAAAATAGCACAACAACTGCAGCAAAACCAGAGGCCACATTTGTCAGAAGGTCTCAAAGAGTGTAAGTTGATTTACAACATTTATCTTAAAACTTGATAATCATATCTATCTGGTTTAATTTGATATAACATATGATTTCCATATTTTATTGATTTATATTAATATGTTTGTGTGTTGTCTTAATTTTTGCAGCACAAAGAAAACTGATATGGAGACTGACAATTTTCAAATTGTTGGATGTCGGGTGAAGCATGAATGGCTTTTAGATGATGGAGGCAAGAAGTGGTACAGTGGTAAGCTTCTATATTCTATAGGAATAAACATTTGGCATCTTAAAAACATCCCAAGCATCTTTTCTTCTCATTGTCAAATCTTAAAAGGGGCCATTTTTTCCTCTTTCCACAGAAATGATTTTTTCTTCTACATTTAGATGTGTAATATTTTGGTGAACTATCTTACTGAGCTTCACTCCCCTTCCTCACAGAAGTATAGGAAAATTGTACATAGAGGATAGAAACAATCAAGTGAACTTTAAACTCAAACTCTCTCAATGTCAGAATTTTTCTCCATCCTAAAACCTGTGTTATTTGAAAACTTAGTCCATAAAGCTAGATACCAGTAGACCCAAGATTTAATATTTTGTAATGACATTTTACATTTATCATCAAGGGTATTTATCAACAAAAATAATGGCTATTTTATGTTGTGTTAATTTGGTGTTGATGATCTGCAGGAGTTGTGCTGTGTCAGCAGAATCCGTGGAAGTCTGTGAAGGATCCAGATGCCATGTTTGACATCGCCTACGAGGAGGAGGATGTGGAGGGAAGCTGGGTCTACCACGTAGAAAACCTTTATAAAGACTGGAAGGAAGGCACTCTTGTCATCCTTGACTAAACATAGCATGGCAGTCTTGCCATGTACCATAGCAGTCTTGTCATCCTACATTAAAATATAGTAGATGGCAGTCTTGTCATCCTTAACTTAGCATAGCATGGCAGTCTTGTCATGTACCATGGCAGTCTTGTCATCCTTAACTAAGCATAGCATGGCAGTATTGTCATGTACCATGGCAGTCTTGTCATCCTTGACTAAGCATAGCATGGCAGTATTGTCATATACCATGGCAGTCTTGTCATCCTTAACTAAGCATAGCATGGCAGTTTTGTCATGTACCATGGCAGTCTTGTCATCCTTAACTAAGCATAGCATGGCAGTATTGTCATGTACCATGGCAGTCTTGTCATCCTTGACTAAGCATAGCATGGCAGTATTGTCATATACCATGGCAGTCTTGTCACCCTTCATTAAAATATAGTAGATGGCAGTCTTGTCATCCTTAACTAAGCATAGCATGGCAGTTTTGAAATGTACCATGGCAGTCTTGTCATCCTTGACTAAGCATAGCATGGCAGTTTTGAAATGTACCATGGCAGTCTTGTCATCCTTGACTAGGCAAAGCATGGCAGTATTGTCATGTACCATGGCAGTCTTGTCATCCTTGACTAAGCATAACATGGCAGTCTTGTCATGTACCATGGCAGTCTTGTCATCCTTGACTAAGCATAGCATGGCAGTTTTGTCATGTACCATGGCAGTCTTGTCATCCTTAACTAAGCATAGCATGGCAGTATTGTCATGTACCATGGCAGTCTTGTCATCCTTAACTTAGCATAGCATGGCAGTTTTGTCATGTACCATGGCAGTCTTGTCATCCTTAACTAAGCATAGCATGGCAGTATTGTCATGTACCATGGCAGTCTTGTCATCCTTGACTAAGCATAGCATGGCAGTATTGTCATATACCATGGCAGTCTTGTCACCCTTCATTAAAATATAGTAGATGGCAGTCTTGTCATCCTTAACTAAGCATAGCATGGCAGTTTTGAAATGTACCATGGCAGTCTTGTCATCCTTGACTAAGCATAGCATGGCAGTTTTGAAATGTACCATGGCAGTCTTGTCATCCTTGACTAGGCAAAGCATGGCAGTATTGTCATGTACCATGGCAGTCTTGTCATCCTTGACTAAGCATAACATGGCAGTCTTGTCATGTACCATGGCAGTCTTGTCATCCTTGACTAAGCATAGCATGGCAGTATTGTCATGTACCATGGCAGTCTTGTCATCCTTGACTAAGCATAGCATGGCAGTCTTGTCATGTACCATGGCAGTCTTGTCATCCTTGACTAAGCATAACATGGCAGTCTTGTCATGTACCATGGCAGTCTTGTCATCCTTGACTAAGCATATAGCATGGTAGTCTTGTCATGTACCATGGCAGTCTTGTCATCCTTGACTAAGCATAGCATGGCAGTAGTGTCATGTACCATGGCACAGTCTTGTCATCCTTCATTAAAATATAGTGGATGGCAGTCTTGTCATCCTTGACTAAGCATAGCATGGCAGTCTTGTCATGTACCATGGCAGTCTTGTCATCCTTGACTAAGCATAGCATGGCAGTAGTGTCATGTACCATAGCAGTCTTGTCATCCTTCATTAAAATATAGTAGATGGCAGTCTTGTCATCCTTGACTAAGCATAGCATGGCAGTCTTGTCATGTACCATGGCAGTCTTGTCATCCTTGACTAAGCATAGCATGGCAGTTTTGACATGTACAATGGCAGTCTTGTCATCCTTGACTAAGCATAACATGGCAGTCTTGTCATGTACCATGGCAGTCTTGTCATCCTTGACTAAGCATAACATGGCAGTCTTGTCATGTACCATGGCAGTCTTGTCATCCTTGACTAAGCATAGCATGGCAGTCTTGTCATGTACCATGGCAGTCTTGTCATCCTTGGCTAAGCATAGCATGACAGTCTTGTCATGCATCATAGCAGTCTTGTCATCCTAGACTAAATATATTGAGGATTGCAGTCTTCTTGTCATCCTTAACTAAGTATGTAGGATGACAGTATTGTCATCCTTGATGTAAAGTGGCAGTCTTGTCATTTTTGCTAAATGTATAGTGGTTTTCAGTCACATAAAATCAAATATGTAGGATGGCAGTCTAGTCAACCCTGACCAAATTATTAGGGTGGCTGATTTTTCATCCATGAATAATTATATTGGCTATTTATCTGGTTATCCTTGATTAAATGTGTTGAATTCTGTGATCAAAATCATTATTTACAAATTTTTGGTCTGGGCAAAGTGAGAAAATTAAAGAATTTGATCTGATAATCCTTGAATAGATATATGAATAACTGGGCCAACAAGTATTTTATGCATATAATTATATATTTGCTCACAGACTGCATGGCATTCACATTATTCTTAACAATATATAATTGTTTGTTCCTGAGATAAATACTGTGTTATTAAAATAGATTTACAATTTATATTTTGATGACACAGGTGCTGGTTTTAATAGTTATATTATATATGGTTAGTGGAACATATCCGCAGTAAGAATACACTTGGAAGTAGCTACTATATGCAGATTTGCGGAAAAGGAAGGTGGGATTTACCACGAAGCCTAATGTGATGTTTATTTACCAGTAGTTGATTTCTTTATACTTATGCAAATTCAGTGAATACAGTCCTAGGCCTGCCTTGCACATTAAACCATTGAGCTGTCCATATCTGACCTAAATTGCAGTAGCAGGTGCTCTTTTAATTTTCTCTCTTTTTTCTCTTTTTTTTAATAAGTGTTTCATATTCATTTTCTGGTTTTTTTCAAAACAAGCATTGAGATTTAAAATATGTTTCTCACAACTCCTGGTAAAATACCAATTCAAGAAAAGTAAATGAAATTAAAAAAATTAACACATTTATTATCAATATTAATGACACTAATGCAAATACTTTTGATTCTATTTATTCAGGATGTAATAGGCATGTAAAGTCAGTTTTAGCTTGATATTTAGAAACACTAACAATAAATTGAATTTTCTATTAATGCACCTAATTTTTATAATGTTATTTATGTGGATACAATACAGTACAAAGCTTAAACATCATTGACAGTACCATATTTAAATGTTTAATAAAATGTTTGCAAATAAAATTTTCATTGAAGATTTTTGAATATTATTCTTCCATTTGCAACCTTTATTTATAATGGGCTTCTGGAAGGCATACAATGATTTGTTCTTTGTGTATAAGGCTTGTAAATATTGATTAACATTTATCAATTATGATCAGTGACTTGGAATTTTATAAAAAAAAAAAGAATAAATATATGAAGATACCATCCTAGGGTCTATCTTCTACACCACACCGGTTTTCAACACTTAATTTGCAAATGTATAGGAAATACCTGATTTCTGCACCTTGGAGAAAGGGTACTACCGGTAGTTTGGAACTAACATTTATAATGGTACCATTTGGGGACTACCATTTATAACAGTACCATTTGGGGACTACCATTTATAACAGTACCATTTGGGGACTACCATTTATAACGTTAACATTTGGGGACTACCATTTATAACGGTACCAGTTAGGGACTACCATTTATAACAGTACCATTTGGGGACTACTATTTATAACGTTACCATTTGGGGACTACCATTTATAACGGTACCATTTGGGGACTACCATTTATAACAGTACCATTTGGGGACTACCATTTATAACGTTACCATTTGGGGACTACCATTTATAACGGTACCATTTGGGGACTACCATTTATAACAGTACCATTTGGGGACTACCATTTATAACGTTACCATTTGGGGACTACCATTTATAACGGTACCAGTTAGGGATCACATTTATATTGTTATGTTTATATGATACAATGATTAATCTGTAGTGCCTATATCTTTATTTGTTCAATGTGTCCTACAGTTCTAAGCACCATCATGCTTGATCACATGTTGGATTACACGCAAATCATGTTTCTTGTACCATAGAGTATGAGGAATATGTATATTTTTTCAAATTAAAATCAAATACATTGGGGTTCCATATTCAAGAGCTACCTTTTTTGGCTTTAATTTATATTTTAGAAAAAAACATGGACAATGTGGAGACTATATATCTGCCTTTAATCACTTTCTGTGTACATTTGATATGACACTGTGAGCTTGAAGTTTTTAATATTGTGTATACTTTAAGGTTTCACAGTAAGAGCCTTGATTGCTTTGTGATATTCAGCTTGTATGATATCTAGTTAATATGGATATATTTTTTAGTATTTAAGTAAACAGGATCTTCATGAAAAACCTGAATGAGGTCATTCTCATTTAAGGCCTCTGCAGTTCAGAGTAAAAATAAGTTTGTAATTTGAGAGTTGTACAGTGACACCTCTGATAAAAAAAACTATATTAAGTATAACTTTTTTAGTGCAATACCGAGGCTCCACACGTTTGACTGTGATTGACAATGTAATCATGTGAAATATCCTCATGTACGTTAATGTATTTAACAATGGGAGTATATTCTCTGAGTCATTTGCAACGATAACTAATGTGTTATTCCCTTAAGGGAAATTACTTAATTTTTAAAGGAAAGTCTTTCGTGTGGTACCAGAGATTAAAAAGATTGAATAGGATAGAGGGGCGAATGCATTCACACCTATTGTGTTATAGTGTAAATTAAGCCGATTTGTGAAATCATGAAAAGCATGGCGGCTGTAATGAGGTGCAGGGGCTGGGGTGGTGGGATGGGCATTTCAAATAGTTGATAAAATCTAATCTACCAGAGGGAGCAGACATTTTTCAAAAGTCTTAGATTTATACTGTCAGATTTGTTTAGAAAATCCATTATATGTTAGAGAAAGGATATTTACCTGGATAAATCTCTTCCCCCTGTAAAATATGAGCATTCACTAAGTGTCAAATATGTACTCACTTGAGGGCGCCACCAGTAAATCTCGAGGAGAGTCGTATTTGTTGTGCGCAGATAATAATATATGCAAGGTTTTTATGTGAAAACAAAACCACATTTCTTTTAAAGTTTGATATGATATTCTTGATGAATTCAAATATTTTTAATCTTTCTTTCCCTAAAACCTTTTCTTTTATATTTATCAAATTCTTTGTTCAGAATGTCTCCTTATATATATATATATATATATATATATATATATATATATATATATATATATATATATATATATATATATATATATATATATATAGTATGTCTGAGAAGTATCAGCGGCAAAATACATTAATCCCACTCAAGTTCAGAAAGATGCCTTCTCTTGCAATGTCCTCTTTTTTATCAATGCCAATGAAGAATAAATACAATATATTGAATATTTCACGTTTTACTTATTGAAAAAACTTAAAATTCCGTCATGGACTTGATGAATGATATATAAAGACCAAAATAAAGGTATTTTGACGATTAATTGATTCATTTAAAAAAAATCCAATTTCATATTTATGATATTTTGATAACTTCAGTAGTATTTTAGCAGATGACTTGAATATATATTGGTATAGACCGGAATACTTGAGATCCCCTTTTGATGCATCACTTGATTAGTTTTATAAAATTCTTTGAACGAAATTCAAAGGCAGGTTCAACAATCTATCAAATATTGGCTTGTAGCTCTCACTTAAGGGTCATTCCTTAAACAGAATATCTGTGATTTTCTTGTTGAATGGTAATATGCAAAAGTAAAAAAAATACTTTAGGAAGTGCAAAGCATTGTGGATATTCCATACTAATAACAGAACACTGTATAAAACCCTCCAGACAGAAAGTACACATATCCTACAGTTTTCTGGGAAGTGGAAACCTTAAAACATCCCCACTTCAACAAGCTGAAATTGCCTGATTTTATCAGAGATATTTAAAGATGTATTAAATGTCTCTGATTTTATAGAAAGAAAATTTGTTGGTAGCATTTGGAATTAATTAGGCACTGTTTGGTTTGTGTGTAATAATGATGACCACCAGAGTGGATAATACTATTAAGTGTAATATTAGTAAAGATAACACGACATGGTTTTTTTCCAAAAGAAAATATACATTGGAGGTGAAACACTTAAAAAAAGATCAATCATGCGGGGTTTAAAACGTTCTACGGTATATACCGGCGAAAACATTCTCACTTTTAGTGTTACGGTCAAAATATTTTTTGATAGTGCAGCCAAACTTTGAAAGCACAAAATTGTGGTCATAAGTTGGTCGCAGAATGCCCCAGAATATAGCTTAATACGTTATAAATATCTGCGTTATTTGCATTTAAAACAATGCCCCCATTTATAATAAAGAGTTGTAAAGCTATTGTATTTTAGTATACCCTCTACTGATATATCTTTGGTACTGGGGACTCGTCCACTACTGCATGGCGTAGATTTCCTGAAGGCAAATCTTAACAGTACCAGAGTTATGCTTGAAGGTATAAGATCAAAGGTGATGTAAAATATTTGTTGGCACCTTTGCGTGATTTTGACCTGATGTATTGGACAGCATGTAGTAAATTCATAAATTTAGCTGTTTCATTTTTATAAAAAAAATATATGAATTATGAGATAAGATGCTATTGACCTCGGATGCTATTGAGCTCAAATAAAACAAAACTTTCACAATCGAATATATCGACAATTACAATATATGTTTCTACAACAACATTTAATCATACCTGTTATCATTATAAAGATGTTTGTTTTTCTGCTTTCACTGAGTATTAAATATTGTAATACGAAAAAGGTTTGTCTTGTTTATATTTGTTTTGATGCCACTGCATATTTTTTATTAAAACTTTACCATTACTATATACCAAAATCTGCTGCACCTTATACAGTATCTACACTGGCTCCCCTCCCTGCAACAGTCTCCCCCACGTCTGACAAGTTGGTCATCTTTTCTTTAGGGTATTTATGGGTGTTGGTAGTGAGTGTCCTATAGTAGCAGATTTTCTAAAGGAATTACTTTCTTTTTATGTCAAAGTATGGGAAAATTGCTCAACTGTTAAAAATCGTCCCTTTTTTATTTAAACGTTTCAGTCATTATACACATATAACAGGTTCTGCAGATTGTGGGACCATAATATAGTGGATTTCAAAACAAATTTGTAAAAGTGATCATAACAATATTTACTGAATTGAAACATTTTCTATTTTTCAAAAAACATTAAGAGAAAAATAGAGGTGAAATACACACTTGACCATTTCAAAAAATATTATTTTTGCTCACCTCTTTTCACAAATATGATTGACAAACTTCTTTTTATTTCCATATGGTACAAATGAAGATGGAAAAATCTGTTTCACTAGGACCACAATGAATTTTCTTCGCAATGAAATGTAATAAACACAGCTACAAGCCTACTGAGTCATGTTCGAGCTCACTCTTTTCCCGCCAGATGGAACGTTTACTTTTAAATGTGATTGTCACACGATATGTAGTATAACTGTACACCCAATTAATCTCAATATTTTTTTCTCAGTCGCTTGGGCCACTATTTTTAAACTTGGGTGTACACATCCTAGTTTTTATACTTATATGTATGTAAATGGGTGTACGATTTATTAGAAAATGATACAATCCTTCATTAACACTAATTCACATTTAATACAGCTATTTCAGGTAGTTATTTATTGACATAAACTTCATCCATCTATAAAGTCCTGGGTGCCAGGAAGTTTGGTCCTATTTGTCATGAGTGTGGACACATTAGATATGGGTACCGCATGATCACCTGAGTGCCTACCACACATCACCTGGACACCACACATTTTTACAGACATCAGGCAGCCTAAGGCACCCGAGATTGACAGCTGATTTTGTAAAAAAAAATCCATTGCCTTAGCACCTTTTGGGAAATTGGAACAAATGTTCAAATTTGAAATAAATGTGACTGGGGAATAAGACCTGATATATGCCCTATATAAGGGCCACACAAAAGTGTGTGCCTAGTGTTGTAGACAAGGGGTGGGACAGCAGAAAGCTCAATTATCATACCATTGCTTAGAACAATAGTCACTGGCCTAACTGTCCCAGCAGGTGATACATTAATTTTTTGTCACTAAAATGTTTGCTATACTGACTAGGAAGGTCAGTGGGTTGGACTTAATAACTTACAGAATATATAAATTACAGAATTTTTCAGGGAGGAGTGCAAAAAATGGTACAATTTGAACATAACAGTCAACCTCAGAGAACTGATCATGTGCTTTGTGCTAAAAAAATGCTGTATATTCTGGATTAAAACCTACAAATTAATTTCCCACCCCAGCTCCCTGATGTTCCTGTCTGTTGATTGGCTTAGTCTTGCTTAGTCTGTGGCTATTTTAAGCATTTATGATTTAAAGTAGGTCAGTAAGCCAGTGTTTTTAAGATATAGTTAAAGCAAAATGTCAAAGATTTTGGTTACAATTCAAAGTCTGAGACCAAGTGAAGGTCATAGCTAAGTCATCCTATTTAGGTCTTCATGGGACGCATGTGTGGTAAATATGTGAAGCCTGTATCTAAGATCGCTGATAAGAATGCAAAATGTCAAATGTCAAAAGTTTTGTTGACAGATGGAGCCTGTTTCTACGGACCCATACACCGTTCTGGTGTCGAGAGCTTAAAATTATTAATAAATAGTTTTTACTGTTAATGAATTGACCACAAAGCATTTTTTAAATATAGATATAATATAACTGTTGAATATGTGTTATTAAACAAGTGTCATTGTTAAGATATTATAATCAATGTTAAGTTAAGAAATCCAGACTATGAAAGTCTATGTTTTGCCCAAAAATAAATATTAAGTAAAGTAATCAAGCTGAACATCTTGTTAATGTAAGATAAAAAGATTGTATCTGACAACAACAAAATATTAATTTTTGCTCTCAGATTTCATGTTGCCCTAAAAGTTGTTTTAAATTGTATTTGTTGCTGATGCATCAAAGCTAGCTCCCTAAACATGTTTTGGGTAAATTGTACGTATTGTAGCATGAAGCAAGGCAAACTTTTTTTGGTTTCCTTTTTCCATAGGGAATCTGAAAAGCTAAGATAGTGTTGAAATTATGTGATCAAAGCAATGTCAGTTCTCCCTTTACTTATATAAAACTAAATGGATGAAAACTTAAATCATAATCTTGGATGAGATCATTTTTATTCCATGTATAAAGTTATCAATTTTACTTTTATGATCTTGAGGTGTGGATATTTCTGATCTGTGCCATCCAATCCTAGCCTTAACTTAATTAATATATTAATATTTCTGTGTGTGTGTGTGGGTGTTGGTGGGTTGTTGGGGGGGGGGGCACCTGCCCTTCTCCTTTTGCCCAATTGCCCACCTGATCAATTCGTATCTGCAAATTATAACTCATCATAACTAAAACGTATCAATCCCAACCACATATTTATGATTTATATTTATCTGGTTTTCTATGTCTAAGAGTGCACCACAAAGGATGTTGAAGTGGTAATACCACAGTATAAACAGGATGTATATAGTTGGATTCTCAATGGTTTCTACACATTCAGATCCCAACCTGATACTTTTGTCACATGCTTGTCTGTGCTGCAATAGATTCTGCGCATGCTCCAGAAACATCACTTCCTGTTCCTTTTCAGGTCAATCAGATGATTTGTGTCATCATAGTATGTCAGGTGTCTGCTCATAAGTTCAAAAACAGTTTTGTAAACTCCTGTGGACAATTCAAAAGTGTTGATTATTTTACTTGCATTCTAAGAAAGCCATGTACATATTCATTTCTTATTGCTTACACAGATCTCATGTTTACGAGCCCAGTGGAATAGATTTAGTTTCACTTCTGATACAATTTGGTGTTCTATGAGGCTTTATAGCATATCAACTGACTGTATGGTTTATAATATAGATTCACATGGCAGAGCATTTGTTTGCAAATTAATCAAAACTTTTGCATCATGTTCCAGTTTTGTAGAAATGTCATTTATACATTGTTTCGTTCAAATCCTTATTTAAAAAATTGAATATGCTGCAAATATTTGCCTTGTGGCTCAATAGACGTTACTTTCCTTGGTGATCCTGTGTCTGTGTGTCTCTCCTCTGATGTGCAGAAACATGCCATATAGTACATTCCAAGAGTTGTCTCACTGGCTTAACAAAGAATGAGATACTAATGAGAGGTTATATATGATTGCTTGCATGCTTGGCAGAACAACCCTTAAGGTATCAACATCTGAGCAAAGTCTACGAGTAGGAGTAATGTCACTGGGTTTTATCACTTCTGTGAGTTGTGGCACTGTCTAAAATTGCTTGCCATGCTTGACATGTTTGACATCAGCTCCCAGGGCAAAAACTATGAGTAGGAGATTTGGCCTTTCTCCTCTGAAAAAGTCTGAAATGTCTACAAAAACTTGTGATTTATTACTTTCTAGGAGATGTGACTCTGTTTTAACAAATTATGGGAGATTTTCTGGATGATCAGCGATTTTTGCAGCATCCTTAAAGCAATCTTTACTCTTCTTAAATCATGAGGCCTAGGTAGCTCATATGCCTCACCTGTCAATCTATCTGCGGGCGATGTTCAAAATGTGCCAAGGTATTGTATTGTATTAGTCTTTAACACGTATCCAAGTTGGTCTTATCTTGGAGTAATTATTCATAATTACTCCAAGGTTTTATATAAATATCATGAACATTCCAGTTTTCGCAAATGTGCATGCGCACACTTTCTTTTAAGATAATTTGAACCCATTGTCATCGCTCTTTCATTGTGTGTTGTGGAAGTTGTTCTATTGTATGCATGACCATAGACCTGTAACAATAATTGATATCATTTACAAATAATGAGCAATCCGCTCCAGGCCCCACACTTAACAATACTGTTGATTTGTGTAATAAATAAGATTACAAATAGAATACTACCTTCAGCAATACATATTTCCTGATGGGAAGTATCATAAAGAAATGCACCAACTGTCAAAAAGTGATTCTTTGATTTGGAAACAAAATCTGTCTAAAATTTCTTTGCTTATCTCAGGAACATAATAAGCTTTACGTTTTATTTGGAAATGGTGCAAACTGTTTTGAGTTAGTTGTTGAATAAATATCTAGCGATTTTTGAACTCCTTGACAGTTTTATTGATCTACAGGCATATTCAAAATGTGTTATGATAGTGTTTCAAAGCAAATGAAGCCGCCATGCTGAAACATTCGTAAATCATGGGAAAAGGGACATATAGTCACTTAACGTGTTTACATATATTCCAATAGGTATATAGGAATTTACTAGCAAATTTGTTTTGAAAGTGCCACAACGCTTAAAAGGACTTGGTCAGTCAGGAATATAGTTTGTCTCATTACGTTTATTTCCGTCAGGGTATGACACTGTTTTAAAATGACAGTTTTTACAATGGAAAATGTTTTCATGATGAAATTTGATATGTTAATCAGTATTCGTTTTGTATACTATAAAACTCATACAAGTCTCATATGCTTCAGGATACTCAAGTACTTTGTCACACAAAAATGGCAGAGCTCATTATCACGCAAAAAGGTATTATTTCAAAGAAATGAACATATCTATGTTGAATCTTCCTATATCTTTTCCATGGTAATCAGAATTCCGTGTTAGATTAATTGACATCATTGGTTAGTCTGTAATTTGATCCTATGGTTAATTAATATGATATTATATGACACAAATAATATTTGATCTAGAAAATCTGGAATTGTCCAACATACACCCATGGAATAGCCAGTGTAACATGCGACAGCAACCAGACAAACGATTATCTACATCCGGGCATAAGAGAGATGACAGTTGGTAGCATTGATGCCAGTGTACTCATTCACTGCATGGCAAAACCCCACCCATGTGTTGCACCTGGCCCAAGCACGCTCCGCGAAGCTCTGGGCATACATACATATACATACAAACATACATACCCCACCTGAGATGCATAGTGTATTGAGGGAGAGTGCGTGATTTTGTGATTATCGAATGGTTTCTTGGCTCCCTCACCTGTCAATGTTGTTGGCACAATTGGCTCACATTTCACAACATTGAATCAACAAAATGTGATAAGTATATTGAATACAATCATGTGTTTGAATAACATGTGAAGTAAAACATGGAATACTTTTCAGTTTCAGCGAAGCGCTTGTAATTTAAAAAAAAAGATGAACATATTCCAGACGATTTGGCATTTCTTTGATCATTTTTCCTAATCTCTCAAGACAAGAAGAAAAAGTTTCATCTGAGTAAGGGACTTATAAAGCCTTATATACACTATAACAAGCTTCATTCTAAGTACGGACCGTGGAAAAATACAATTTACCTTTAGTTGAGTAAAAGTCAGAAAAAGAAACACATTTGTAGAGATAAAATTTCTGCCCCACCCGGGTTTGTGTTTCCAGTGCACTCTTAAATATAATTATATATTGTTTCTATCGCAATGGAATCATGAGAGACAAAACCACTAGAAAAGGGGATAATTTTAGTGTGTGTCCAATTATTGTGTAAATTATTATCATTAATTTTCAACATGTTTCCTGCCCATGTAAATTTAAAATAAAATAAAATATGGAAGTATTGTATAGCCCTTTAGGTATCTAATGGTCGTGCCTTAATGCCGCGGCAACACGTGGTGTGTGAGTGGGACCCGCCTTTTACAGCATCTTCACCGTGGTGTTGTTCCACTATAGCAGACAAGCCTGCAGCTGCCATGTGCACGGACCGTGTCAGTCTACTTTCCTATCTCCTCCCCTGGTGGGCAGTGTTGCTCTTGCCCGGGGGCTGGGCGGACTGCATAGACCTGATACCCCTGGGGTATGAGGACCTCACCCCGCAGACTGGAGACCCACCCTACTCTATATACACCAGTGGACTCATACACCACCAGGGAACAGTAACAGGTAAACAAATTTGAAGCAATTTGCTGTCAAACTATTTGCTCTGTTTTCTGTGTGGTTATTATCTGGCTTGTATCTCATATTATTCTGAATGGGGGGCAGTTAACTGCAGAAAAATAAATGTCACATGTCTCAGATTTCATTATCTGCTATAACCATCTACATTATTTGTGAGTTGTGGCCAAGGAGATATGAACATTTTTGTCATTTCCATAGTAGTAATACTTTCTTTAAAAAGGTAATCCTTTTCTACGAATTTCAATCTTTGTTAACAGCTATTTTTCATTCCTTATTTTCATGATTTGGAAACTATTATTGGATCTATCGACTTTCAAAATCTTTTTCCCGTTTTATATATGTCGTGACTATGAAACACTTCCCACTCAAAATAAAATAATCAAAAGGCGGTTTGTTACTTTACCGTTAACTGAGATCGTGCCCACATTCATGTCAAGGCAATAGTAGAAATGACAGACATATACTGTGTGGGATACGTCCACAGCTGATGCATGACTAAATGTGGACCTTTAATGGGCTATTTTTATTAAATATTGCCAGTGACCTAAAGTGGGCTTTAAATGACCTTGAGAATGAAACTCATATAGTTGAAACTCATATAATGATATTAGAGCAATTGATACATTTTGGATCAAGTTTAATTAGAGGGAAAATGATATGCTGAGCTTTTTTGAAGTAATATAAATCATAACAACTGAAAAGTGGTTAATTTATGAAAGTACGCGTAGACTACACTGCTTAGAAGTATCCCTGGTCTCTGGTTGTTTAACATGAAAAACACTAAATATGTGAAATACGATCAAGTGATTGTTATCAAAATTTGAACATTTGAATATTTTGTTGGCAATTTGAAAAAATGAATTCAATCATACAAGCATTAAAAAGATTGAATAAACCCGCAGTTACCATTTATAAATATTTAATTTTTACATTTTAAATACAACAATTTTTTTCATCAGATCAGAAATATACTTTAAACGATAAAGATTTAATACATTTTTTGCAAACAATGTACGGGCAGATGTTTTTGGCTTCTTTGAAGAAAAGAAAAATGATTGACTTCTTGGACATTTCAAAGACCGATAAATGAGGACATTTTATGTTATACATGTATAGGCATGTATCTTTCAACCTGAATCATGCTAGTCTCTAACATATTTGGAATGAGCTTATATTGTTCTTATTTGATTTAAAATTTGAAATAAATGTGCAAACTCGTCGAAAGCTTTGCAAAACGCAGTTTATACAGCTATTTTTAGAGACTTAGTTTATACTGCTATGACTTAGTTTATACTGCTATGACTTAGTTTATACTGCTATGACTTAGTTTATACTGCTATGACTTAGTTTATACTGCTATGACTTAGTTTATACTGCTATGACTTAGTTTATACTGCTATGACTTAGTTTATACTGCTATGACTTAGTTTATACTGCTATGACTTAGTTTATACTGCTATGACTTAGTTTATACTGCTATGATTGTGCAGACTTAGTTTATACCACTATGATTGTGCAGACTTAGTTTATACCACTATGTGCAGACTTAGTTTATACCACTATGATTGTGCAGACTTAGTTTATACCACTATGATTGTGCAGACCTAGTTTATACCATTATGATTGTGCAGACTTAGTTTATACCATTATTAGCTATGATTGGGTAAACTTAGTATATACCGTTATGAATATGCAGACTTAGTATATACTGCTGTCATTGTGCAGAGATTTAGTTACAAGTTTATGTCACTTTAAATGTGCAGACTTAATTAATATCCTATGATTGTGTGCAGAGATTTAGTTTATACTGCTACGATCATGCAGACTTAGTTTATACTGCTATAATTGTGCAGACTTAGTTTATACAGCTATGATTATGCAGACCTAGTTCATATTGTTGTGATTGTCCTGCTTAGTTTATACAGCTATGAAAAACTTAGTTTTACAGCTATGATTGTGCAGACTTAGTTTATACTGCTATAATTGTGCAGACTTAGTTTATATTGCTACGATTGTGCAGACTTAGTTTATATTGCTATGATTAGGCATCTCCCTAGTTTATGCTGTTGTGATTGTCCTGCTTAGTTTATACTGCTATGAAAAACTTAGTTTATACTGCTATAATTGTGCAGACTTAATTTATATTGCTATGATTGTGCAGACTTAGTTTATACTGCTATGATAGTGCAGACTTAGTTTATAATGCTACGATTGTGCAGACTTAGTTTATACTGCTATGATTGTGCAGACTTAGTTTATATTGCTACGATTGTGCAGACTTAGTTTATACTGCTATAATTGTGCAGACTTAGTTTATATTGCCATAATCGTGCAGACTTAGTTTATACTGCTATAATTGTGCAGACTTAGTTTATATTGCTATGATTGTGCAAACTTAGGTTATACTGCTATAATCGTGCAGACTTAGTTTATATTGCTATGATTAGGCAGACTTAGTTTATGCTGTTGTGATTGTCCTGCTTAGTTTATACAGCTATGAAAAACTTAGTTTATACTGCTATAATTGTGCAGACTTAGTTTATACTGCTATAATTGTGCAGACTTAGTTTATACTGCTATGATTGTGCAGACATAGTTTATACGATCATGATTGTGCAGACTTAGTTTATATTGCTACGATTGTGCAGACTTAGTTTATATTGCTATGATTGTGCAGACTTAGTTTATATTGCTATGATTGTGCAGACTTAGTTTATATTGCTATGATTGTGCAGACTTAGTTTATACTGCTATGATTGTGCAGACATAGTTTATACCATCATGATTTACAGACCTAGTTTATATTGCTATGACTGTGCAGACTTAGTTTATACTGCTATGATTGTGCAGACATAGTTTATACCATCATGATTGTGCAGACTTAGTTTATATTGCTACGATTGTGCAGACTTAGTTTATATTGCTATGATTGTGCAGACTTAGTTTATACTGCTATAATTGTGCAGACTTGGTTTATACCATTATGATTGTGCAGACTTAGTTTATATTGCTACGATTGTGCAGACTTAGTTTATATTGCTATGATTGTGCAGACTTAGTTTATACTGCTATGATTGTGCAGACTTAGTTTATACTGCTATGATTGTGCAGACTTTTGCAGACTTAGTTTATACTGCTATAATTGTGCAGACTTAGTTTATACTGCTATAATTGTGCAGACTTAGTTTATACTGCTATGATTGTTCAGACTTAGTTTATACTGCTATGATAGTGCAGCCTTAGTTTATATTGCTATAATTGTGCAGACTTAGTTTATATTGCTATGATTGTGCAGACTTAGTTTATAGCTACATATATGAAATGAAATGTTCCCCTTGTTTCACTGATTAGTGACACATCTTTTATCAACATGCCTCCAAACATAATTACTCCAAGATTTATACAACTATGAGACTTCCATGGAATTAGCATAAAGTTATTTAGTGGGTGGACTTCTCCACATATCGCATGCAAGAAGCCACATTCTTTGAAACAAAAAGAGCCTTGTTAATCAGGGCCGGCAAACTTGTTTAGGATAACTCTCTTCATTTAGGGATGCCAATCTTCCATCACTCTCTATAAAAGATTGTCACGAAACATTTTCCATGACCAAAATAGACCATGAAGTCACCATTTGTCAACTGCCGAGGCCATTACCATATGTTTGTGTTATCAACAAAAATAATTACTGACTTAAAAGAATAAAGAAATAATCCCTCGATAAACAAGACAATGACATTTTTTTATTTATTGCCAATTGGTTGTTATACGATCCCTGGGCATGGGTGGGTGTACATGTAGAATATGTGAAACTCCCTCGCACGTGGAGGAAACTCCCTCGCCGTGGAGAAACTCCCTCGCCGTGGAGGAAAACCTAGAATATTTCAAAATGAAAAATAGAATATCTCAAAAAGGAAAAAGGAATATTTCAAACTAATAAACACTCCATTACATCATATTTTTCCACTTACTCCATTACACCATGTGTGTCCGCATTTTCTATGCCGCCATATTTTCCCACTTACTCCATTACACCATGTGTGTCCGCATTTGCTATGCCGCCATATTTTCCCACTTACTCCATTACACCATGTGTGTCCGCATTTGCTATGCCGCCATATTTTCCCACTTACTCCATTACACCATGTGTGTCCGCATTTTCTATGCCGCCATATTTTCCCACTTACTCCATTACACCATGTGTGTCCGCATTTGCTATGCCGCCATATTTTCCCACTTACTCCATTACACCATGTGTGTCCGCATTCGCTATGCCGCCATATTTTCCCACTTACTCCATTACACCATGTGTGTCCGCATTTGCTATGCCGCCATATTTTCCCACTTACTCCATTACACCATGTGTGTCCGCATTCGCTATGCCGTCATATTTTCCCACTTACTCCATTACACCATGTGTGTCCGCATTTGCTATGCCGCCATATTTTCCCACTTACTCCATTACACCATGTGTGTCCGCATTTGCTATGCCGCCATATTTTCCCACTTACTCAATTACACCATGTGTGTCCGCATTCGCTATGCCGCCATATTTTCCCACTTACTCCATTACACCATGTGTGTCCGCATTCGCTATGCCGGCATATTTTCCCACTTACTCCATTACACCATATGTGTCCGCATTTGCTATGCCGCCATATTTTCCCACTTACTCCATTACACCATATGTGTTCACTTGCGCAATGCCGCCAAATGTGTCTGTTTCCTGAGTTACGCCTTATATCTCAACTGATATCATGACACGACATGTGTCTATTTAATCTATGGCTCCATGATTGTCCCTGAGTGGTGATTTCCTGATCTGATATGTGCCCAACACGAAGTTCAGATATATCATGAGGACCACAACTCATTGAATATACAAACAATTCCTATCCTTGGGCATCTTCGATGTTGAAATGGATCATTCTGAGATAAGCCACTATTAATGTTCTCCATTTACCAATCGGCAAAGCCCAGATAGGTGTCCTGGAGAGGTTTGAGTTTGGTATACTTTTCATGCCAAATCCCATTTGCTTGAGATTTTTTAGATACCCAACTCTTTCAGTGGCAATTCATACTTAATGCATGATTATATCTAAAACCTCCGAAAAAGAAGCTTGATTATTCTTTGGGTGACATTAAATAAAGAAAATATAAACACTTGATATCAGTCGCCAGCTGTAAAAACGACTGAATTGAACCCGTTTAAACGAGAACTCTTTTCTTTGTTGACTTTGCATGTTCCCCAAACCACTCCGGATCACCTTTCTGGGCTTTGCCGATTGGTGATTACAGAACACATTGTTATCGAGATATGTCTCCGACGAAGGAACGACCTTCCCCTTCTTGGGTTGGCCCGGGAAGTCGATGACTTCAACAGCTCTGAAATCATGAGAATGGAACGAATCGATCGGTATAAAATGATAGTAGAATTTTGACCTCGGTAAAATCTCGGTAAATTAAACAGAAGATCAGCTGTCTGAGACGCAAACAATCAGTCCACGTGTAGAAAATAATCAGCATTTGCTGAAACTGTTGCTTGCTTAAAAGTTTGGTTTAGATTAAAAAGAACTAAATGATTGCACAAAAACCTGAAATGGCAATGTGTTTTTTTAACGTTTGTATTTCAACACTGATAAAGATCTTTTTTGCAAAGTGAAGATTAATAACAGGATAATTTCACCCACTCAAAATTGTTATCAACTAAAAAAAATAATTGATTATAATCATTATCTATCCGATACATAAATTCACTTGTATTTATATTGATTGAATTTTGTGAAATGAGACCATGAAACATATACATAAAATGAATCCGGGTACGTTATCCAAAGTCTGTGTTACTCATTTGGTAATAGTTATTTTGTTACAGATTGTGTACATTTATATAATCTTATTAGCTTGCCTCCCGCAGGTGGGGAGAAAAATCGAAGCACATCACCAGTTCTGAAATTTATTAGCGACTAGGAGCCAACGCCCTTGTCCATGTTCTGAGTGGGAATCGATATTCGATGGGATGTATATATATATATATATGTACGTGTTATATAGCATGAATGCGCCATGCCGACCAGTCTAATGTGGACAGGCACTATATGTGTTGACATTTACAAAGCTGTCCTATCAAGACTGTATTATAGATATGACATTGCATATCTACAAAGATATTTGAGAAATGCCATGATCACAATAAATTACCTGAATGAAATAGAAACTTGTGAGGAATACAAGTTGCAATAATTGATGTCTATAGATACCTATATCTATTATATAATACCATCATCATATACCTGTTCATGTTGCATAGGTATTTGCATCATTTTAATTATTTTTTGTTAATCATTGTGGTATAAGGAAGAGAGACGCTAATGGAAAGCTGCAGTGTTTCCGCTTGTATCATTGCGCCAACCTGTACATGTATTAGAGATATGCTGTGGAACTGAGGGCAAGATCTCTGAGTAATTAATGAACGCAGCGGTGATTTTGTAATAAGTGGGCAGCAGTGTAGAAAAGGGTGCTATTTAATTTCAATGCCAGACGTTTAATATTGTTATTGTTTTGTGACAAAACAAAACAAAATGGGCTGGGTAGTTGAGTAGTGTAGGTTTTTGAGAGAGGAGACGTAGATGGTAAGTAGGTTCGCTGCTGCCTGCTCCGAGGGCCAAGTTCAGGGTGTGGCCCTCTCCGCGATCTATCTTATATCTCCTATATCCTATATATTAATGATAATTTTGCATACTTACAAGCTGACTTTAATTGTTTCTAATTGGGTAGTCAAAGAAACCTCGAGCTCTAAATGGTAATCATGGTTTCCCGTGTTTTCCTAATCAACGTTGTATAATTATTTTTTGCCATTTGATATCCAGCATAGTACAAGAAGCGTGAAAGCCTTTTGCTAAATATCAAATAATTTGTGAACTTCTGTTGTCTCTGTGACTTAACTGATAATAAATGACAATGCAACATTACACTACTCACTACTACAGTGGATTTGCCTGTATCAATATTCTATATATTCTTGCGTCCATTGATTAATCAGTGGACGCATTTAAGAAACAAACTGAAAACGCATCTGTTTCAAAAAACAGTATGCGCCAAAAAAGCGCCATGAGCCTAGCTAGTCTGGTAATGTGCTATATAAGTATATAGCGCTATATAAGTATATATATGTAATTATTGCAGCCACGGTGACTATATCTGGAGACGCAGCCTATGAGGGGTTTTACATCCAGGCCAGGGAGGTGGGAGACAGCAATCCGGTGGGCACCTGGGCCGATATACCGGACGATGCAGCATATCTGGCTTGTCTATTTGCCAGGAATAACGCCGTCACACACCAAACCATGCAACTCAAACAAAACGTAACGCTCACTTGGAAGCCAGGCAATATTCCGGTAAAAAAGGAACTGCAATTTGTGTAAGTATATTGCATTTTTTTAAGTCTTGAACTGTCTAAATGCGCTTAAAGTCATCATCGAAGCAACTACCTGTGCTAGTTATTTTCAACGTTTACTTTTAATTTATATTCCCACTTTTAATTACTTCCCATTTATTGTATTGGTTTATGATAATAGCAGATGCATACAATATTTTACAAGCATTTCGAAATACATTAGATATGTACCAAAGGGCTCTTAGTCATTTATACTCCAAAGCCTTACTCTGTGGATGTTAAATCGCAAAGGACCTGGGGAAATTCTTTCCATAACTTTTGATAACATTCTATACTTGAATAGGCCCTGAGAGGTACAAAAACACTTATTAAGCAAATTGTTACAGATTCACTATTTATATGGTTAACAAAGAGTTAGGTGATAATATCAAAATCATAACTTCTGCTAAAGCAATAACACAAGCAATAATAATAATAATAATATATATATATATATATATATATACCAGGTCTTGAACCGATTGAAAAATATTCATACTTGCTTTGATGATAAGGATTCAACTTTAGCACGGCACATGAAAAATATTGCCCACAAAGCAAATGACTTTCCTGATTACATGCATCCACGGAAAGTTACAAGTTTATGTGCGTGAAGCATGTAAGTGCACTAATAAGTTATGTTGGCTAGGTATTGAAACTTTCTGAGACTAGAATGTCATCATTCTGCCATTCTGTCTGCTGAGCCTGCGTGCAGCAATCTCACCGCAATCTGACATACACTATTTTAAACGAAACTTATAAATACGTACAACACATTAAGCGTGCAATATGTGCTACAAAATGTAATACTAAATGTTAACATTATAGGAATTATCACAAAGATAATTCCATTTTTGGCAAGTACAGGATATGGAAGAAGGCACTTCTCGCCTGATTGCTGCACTTCCGAGGCGCGCCCCATAAATAGTGCCATTCCTGTGCAGGGGTTATTTTATAATTGTATATAACTGTTGGACATTAGATTATTTGTTAGTTAGTAATTAATTAAATATACAGTGTTTTCCATAATGTCAAATAACAAAAGATCTATGAACGATAGATAACATTTATGCTAATTTTAGTTCACGATAGTATTTAATGATAGTATTCTATTACTGTTACCTTTTATAAAATGTATTTTTAATTTGAATAAGTCCCCAGATATTTGTAATTACCTCATTATATATTGTTAACTCAGGGATCTAATATTTATCTTTTACCCAAGAATAGTCCGCCTTTGTCTTCATTACCCCTCATTTTTAAACATACTATTTTATATTATGCTTAATATTTGTTAGATGAAACACATATTTTGTCATTGTACAGGGCAACAGTTATGGAGAGTGATACATTAATGTGGACAAATATCAGATCGCAAGTGTTTCATGTTCAAAATGTAAGTGTATTCTTAATACAGATAGAGATAATACTTTGACAAATGAAAAACAAATTCACAGAAAATGTAATGAAACCATCCGTCTTCCTTTGGTTCATGTTCCTATTTGTTCTTTAAATTTAAAACAGTAAAATCCATGTTATATAAATTTATTTAATACTATTTTAGTTTGAGATGATATGTGAGAAAATTAGGATAAGGATATCATACTTAGTATTCATGTGAACAAAATAGGCGCATTAAAATAATTGCATAACAAACTTGAAATTACGTAGAATTATGTGACAATTTGGATATCATTTAAGTAATATTGAAAGTAATGGTCAAGCTCGGGAGACTTAATTAATAATAATTATTACGACCTGTATGTTCAGCCTGAGTACAGTAATAATTCTGATGTTGTTTCTGTTTCAGACAGTACAGTCCGTATCTACAGTAGGTAAGGGACAGTATAGTGGCTTTTTTATATATATATGTAAAGTTTTGCAACTAAATTCTTCATTTTAAGCATAGTTTACAAAGATATTAATTAGCAAATAAATGTTTGAAGTGCACAAAATGTGATACACGTAAAATCTCATTATCTCAATAAGCATGAAAATAACTGTCTTCTTATTTCTGAAATCTGGGTATTATAAAGCAGGTTTGAGATAATGAGATATTTACACTAAACATTTTGCTTGGCCATTTTGAAATTGTCATTTTTATAGGTATTCAGAAATGTTAAAGAAGCTGAATACAATTACTTTGTAGTACAAAGCACAATTTATTTTTCACCACGTGCATAATGATGTACGTCAACAGTTTTGTGATATATTAGATTGTATCTTCATTAATATTGTTATGTATATAACTGCGGGAACTTGAATATTAATAAATCAAAGGAACCAACAATATATTTAAGTTATTATAGAGTATAAAGGTGAAACTATGCTGGCTTTTTAAAGGTAAAATTAGATTGAAATATTATGATAATTATTTACTTTCAATTCAACAGGTCCTTTTTTGTAATTATTGTGATAGGCCAAATAATTAAGAATTACTTTCACTAGAAACTCAAGAGATGTTCTCCGTGCTCAACAAGAGGCTGTCTTAAATGTTCAGTAAATAATTGTCTTCAATGCACACTCCACAAAATTTCTAAATAAATTTGTTCATTTCAGAGATATTCACATTGCTTATTTGATAGATATTCAAAATGCTCATTAAAGAGATATTTATAGCAAACATTAGAGAGATATTCACCGTGGTCCTTGTTAGCAGTGGTGAGTTGAGAGACGTACTCTTGTTAATGATATCTTCTCATCACTCATTGACAAGAATCACAAAGAAATGGTATCTTACAGTGACGTGTAAAATGTAGAATGCGAAGAGGCGTCGAATTTACCTCAGATAATTGATGCATTCTGGTAGACTCTTTCCAGACTGTCATTCGCAATTCTTAATTCGGAAAACTGATCTGCACCAGGATTATTTAACGAAACAAACCTACATGTTGCGCGAAATCGACGGAAATAGTGGATTAGAATCTATAGAGGAAGGTGATAGAAAAGAATATGATGTGATGACTAAAAAGCAGAAGTAGTTTCTTTGCCATTTCTTTTTTTTTTACCGGAAAAGTTGTCTAACAAGATTTTGGTATTACAGTGGAGGGCGGCCCTAGTCTACAAGCTTCCATATTTAACCTAGTTATCATCATTGGGGCGTATGTTGGGATGTTCAGTCTATTTTCACTTCTCTTAGCAACATAGTGCCATCAGCGACGTGGCTGGGTAATAACCATGCACCACCTCATCATGTCTCTGTCTTATATTGCAAGCTGTATTTACATATATTATCCTGTATATGTTCTGTGGTGGAAGTGTCTTGAAAGCTTTTCACCCACGCTGTATATAATGGGTGATCAAGTTTAATGTTGATTAAATATGTAGTGGAATGCCTTGCTAATTGGTCATGAGAAGTGAGTAAAGTGCATGGGATAGTTTGACAAATCAGTTGGATAATCTATATACACCACTGTGAAATTATCAAATATTATACTTTGATGTTGGAAGAATGATTGATGCATGAAAAACTTATATTTTGTATAATTGTGGTAATGGTACCAAATTAGTTGCTAAAGAATGTGAATTGTCCAATCTTACAAATATCACAGAAACAAATGGCATCGATTCGGTATTTAGTTTTAAAGTCTTTGTCACAAATAACCTTTTATATCTAATAAAACATACATATACAGACTGAAAAATGTAAATCTGAAATTATGAAACCCACAACAACAAAATTCTCAATGATATATTACATAGAAAAATGTAAATTTGAAATTATGAAACCCACAACGACAATGTGTATTCTCAATGATATATTACATAGTAATTGATATGTTTCTATTCATAGATCCTGATGACGGCAAGAATTGGTGGGACAGGTTTTTCAATAGTGACTATTTTCTCATCGTGATTTACTCCGGTTTCTACGTGGGAATGTACGGTTTCTTCTCTTTCCTGATAGTTATGACTTAATTAGATATTGGACATCAAGTACTGTTCATGATTTTAGATGTTACCGGAATATTTTGAGAGAGCAATAGAAATGTACGAAGTTTTACCACCATGAGCTATCTGCAAACCAAATCAAAGGAATGGATTAAATCTTAGTCATCTATTTTTAATAGAATTAATTTCTTTAAATTAAAGGCGTAAAATCTTTCACCACATTTCCGCAGGAACGCAATAACAGTATTTGGTACAATGTTTAGATTCCCTATCATTGTCATGACTATCAAGGCAAAGAGCCAAAGATACATCTTTCAATGATGGCAAATAACTCTCACACACTTATATTTGAAAAGAAAAAATATCTTATATGATGAAAGAAAATTGCATTTTTACGACCTTTTTAGTGGTAATTGTCTCATCAGGTCGATTTTCGAGCCATTTAAGCAATGAGAAAGTAACATTACCGGCAGTGAGAGTCGAACCCACTTCCTCCACTTATATAACCAAGTTAAGCACATATCTTTACCAACTGTGCAAGTGTTTCCAGGTTGATGAAATAGAAGAAATGTTAAATTAAGAGGAAAAATGTTGAAATTAGATATACAATTACATATTTAGTCAAGCGGAGTACCAATGGTATTCTGTCGAACTAAAATATAAAATATTAATTTGTTTTCAAATTATGTCAAATTGAGAGGTAAAATGTCAAGCTATAAAGGAAAGTATGTCAAATTGAGTACTATGAAGACTTTTGATGTAAAATATCAAATAATGTCAATTTGAAAGGTGATATTTAAAAAAATGTCAAATCAAGAGGTGAAATGTCATTTTGCCACTTGATATGACAAATGAAGAGGTAAAATGTAAAAGTGGAAGGTGAAATACTATGATGTTAGGGTAGTTGTAATTATTACAGTCCCATGAGCACAAATTATTCAAAGGATATGTTGAAGCTTAGCTACTATATACGACATGTCAGCTCTGTCTGTCAATGTCACCTGTCCTGGCTGCACCTGTCCTGGCTGCATCTGTCCTGGCTGCACCTGTCCTGGCTGCACCTGTCCTGGCTGCACATGTCCTGGCTGCATCTGTCCTGGCTACACCTGTCCTGGCTGCACCTGTCCAAGCTGCACCTGTCCTGGCTGCATCTGTCCTGGCTACACCTGTCCTGGCTGCACCTGTCCTGGCTACACCTGTCCTGGCTACACCTGTCCTGACTGCACCTGTCCTGGCTGCACCTGTCCTGGCTGCACCTGTCCAAGCTGCACCTGTCCTGGCTGCATCTGTCCTGGCTACACCTGTCCTGGCTGCACCTGTCCTGGCTGCACCTGTCCTGGCTGCACATGTCCTGGCTACACCTGTCCTGACTGCACCTGTCCTGGCTGCACCTGTCCTGGCTGCACCTGTCCTGGCGGGCTCACACTAAAGTTATCTACAAGGTTATTATATTTAAGATGATGAATATGAAATATCCTGGAGTATGACTAAATAAAGAGTGCTTAATTACATTAATTTACATTGAACAGCGTGACCAGCAACGATAAAAATATGAACCATTATCTGGGTAACATGATTTATTCTTACATAATTAGTTGGGAATCCTGACTAATGTTTATTGTTCTACCATGACTGATATTTTTTGTTACATTATGAATGTGATTATTTTAGTAATAACTATAGCTTTTAGGGCACTAACATTATTAGGGCATATTTCATTAGAGAATCATGGTGGTGATTATGGTAGCATAAAGAGTGTCGGTAATCGTTGTAGCACAATAATTGTGGCTTATTGAACCACCAACGGTTGACTATTTCAGCATCATCAATGTTATTGGGGCCAAATGTTATACAATTATAAATCAATATATTATAACTGGTGAATATTTTACAACAAATACTTTTCAGCACCATCATTGTTAATCAATAGGGAACATTTAATTTCTTATTGTCGTAGCACTAGGGCTGGGGATTGTTATAAAGAATGGAGTAAAGAAAATGTGATTTTTTATTAATTCAACACAATGAATTCTATATGACAACGAAAGGGTGAGGTGTTCTTAAGATCCTTGCTCACTCTTGTATATATAAATATATTTTTTGAAATATCATAAATTCAATTAATTTGATTTGTCTGTTTCTTAAATTCAAAGGCTCTCATGATGGGAACCAATATTTTGAATTGTCACATGGATTCCCTGACACGAGAAGGGGGCACACAGCTCTCCCTGACACGAGAATGGGGCACACAACTCTCCCTGACACGAGAATGGGGCACACAACTCTCCCTGACACGAGAAGGGGTCACACAGCTCTCCCTGACACGAGAAGGGGGTACACAGCTCTCCCTGACACGAGAAGGGGGCACACAGCTCTCCATGACACGAGAATGGGGCACACAGCTCTCCCTGACACGAGAAGGGGGCACACAGCTCTCCCTGACACGAGAAGGGGGCACACAGCTCTCCCTGACACGAGAATGGGGCACACAGCTCTCCCTGACACGAGAATGGGGCACACAACTCTCCCTGACACGAGAATGGGGCACACAGCTAGCTCTCCCTGACACGAGAAGGGGTCACACAGCTCTCCCTGACACGAGAAGGGGGCACACAGGTCTCCCTGACACGAGAAGGGGGCACACAGCTCTCCATGACACGAGAAGGGGGCACACAGCTCTCCCTGACACGAGAATGGGGCACACAGCTCTCCCTGACACGAGAAGGGGGCACACAGCTCCCCCTGACACGAGAAGGGGACACACAGCTCTCCCTGACACGAGAATGGGGCACACAGCTCTCCCTGACACGAGAATGGGGCACAAAGCTCTCCCTGACACGAGAAGGGGACACACAGCTCTCCCTGGCACGAGAAGGGGACACAAAGCTTTTCCTGACACGAGAAGGGGGCACAGAGCTCTTCCTGACACGAGAAGGGGTCACACAGCTCTCCCTGACACGAGAATGGGGCACACAGCTCTCCCTGACACGAGAAGGGGACACATAACTCTCCCTGACACGAGAATGGGGCACACAGCTCTCCCTGACACGAGAAGGGGGCACACAGCTCCCCCTGACACGAGAAGGGGACACACAGCTCTCCCTGGCACGAGAAGGGGACACAAAGCTCTTCCTGACACGAGAAGGGGGGGACAAAGCTCTACCTGACACGAGAAGGGGACACACAGCTCTCCCTGACACGAGAAGGGGGGGACAAAGCTCTCCCTGACACGAGAATGGGGCACACAGCTAGCTCTCCCTGACACGAGAAGGGGTCACACAGCTCTCCCTGACACGAGAAGGGGGCACACAGCTCTCCCTGACACGAGAAGGGGGCACACAGCTCTCCATGACACGAGAAGGGGACACACAGCTCTCCATGACACGAGAAGGGGGCACACAGCTCTCCCTGACACGAGAATGGGGCACACAGCTCTCCCTGACACGAGAAGGGGGCACAAAGCTCTCCCTGACACGAGAAGGGGACACACAGCTCTCCCTGGCACGAGAAGGGGACACAAAGCTTTTCCTGACACGAGAAGGGGGCACAGAGCTCTTCCTGACACGAGAAGGGGTCACACAGCTCTCCCTGACACGAGAATGGGGCACACAGCTCTCCCTGACACGAGAAGGGGACACACAACTCTCCCTGACACGAGAATGGGGCACACAGCTCTCCCTGACACGAGAAGGGGGCACACAGCTCCCCCTGACACGAGAAGGGGACACACAGCTCTCCCTGGCACGAGAAGGGGACACAAAGCTCTTCCTGACACGAGAAGGGGGGCAAAGCTCTCCCTGACACGAGAAGGGGACACACAGCTCTCCCTGACACGATAAGGGGGGGACAAAGCTCTACCTGACACGAGAAGGGGACACACAGCTCTCCCTGATACGAGAAGGGGGGGACAAAGCTCTCCCTGACACGAGAAGGGGGCACAGAGCTCTCCCTGACACGAGAAGGGGGGCAAAGCTCTCCCTGACACGAGAAGGGGGCACAAAGCTCTCCCTGACACGAGAAGGGGGCACACAGCTCTCCCTGACACGAGAAGGGGACACCCAGCTCTCCATGACACGAGAATGGGGCACACAGCTCTCCCTGACACGAGAAGGGGACACCCAGCTCTCCATGACACGAGAATGGGGCACACAGCTCTACCTGACACGAGAAGGGGACACACAGCTCTCCCTGATACGAGAAGGGGGGGACAAAGCTCTCCATGACACGAGAAGGGGGCACAGAGCTCTTCCTGACACGAGAAGGGGACACACAGCTCTTCCTCAGACGAGAAGGGGGCACACAGCTCTCCCTGACACGAGAAGGGGGCACAGAGCTCTCCCTGACACTAGAATGGGACACAGAGCTCTTCCTCACACGAGAAGGGGTATGAAGCTTTCCTTGACACAAGTAGGGGGGACTACCTGACACTAGAAGTGGGCACGAAGCTCTTCCTCACACAAAAAGAGGGCACGAAGGTCTCCCTGACTGTTTTAGAATAATTGGTTGTTATTTTGCATCAGAGAAAGTCACTCTTATATCATTTGATTTCTCATGTTTATTTTTTTTAATTTGAATAATCAAACTGAATACAGATTAATCTTATTAAAGATTACAGATATGTCAATTCAATTTGTTTGCAATAAATGTAAATTCACAGTGCTGTTTGTTTTGAAATGGCAGATATGACAAAACCGATTATATAACATTCCTAAATATACATTTCATAAATATATAATTTTTATATATTCTAACAAATACAAGTCCAATATTCGTGTGTTGGTATATTATGTGTAGGTCATGCACTTACAAGTTTGACTTTGCTTTTGGCTGTACTTTCATTGATCCAATCGTTACGAAGAATATATTTTCTCAAGCTTTCTATTTTCTGTAAATATTTGAGCCTGATCAGCAAATTGTTTGTCCCAGGTAAGACAAGGGTTATGCAATGCTTCTTTGCTCACACTGCCAGGTAATTAAACTGAGTATATTGTTTGCGTTGCTTGATATTGAAAGCCTTAGTTAACCAGCGATCAATGTTTGTGCATGGAAATAAAATTACACATATTCCAGAGTTTTAATATAGTTTTAATTAAGGTAGGGATCAACTGAGCTTGATCAAGGGCCACAGGTGAGGGAAAGTCAGATTTTTTTTATAACTCAAGGTCAGGGGAAAAGCAGGGAAATTTGCATTTGGTGAGGGAAAATCCGTGTTTTGTCATTGTTATTTTGAGAACTATCATCATGGTCAAATGATTTTTAAAGTAATAAGAACAGGATGTAATAAGTATTTATCAGAGTAATAAACACATAAGTCATAAAAATATAAAATTCAAATTAATAAAAGAAATATAACAATGATAAAAGTCCGTGATAATCCATACTTTTAGAGGCCGACTTTATATATTTTGTCCTGATGTTATTGAATTATTTAGTTGAAAAGGAAAAGAGAAGAGTTTGTAAAAAGTCATAGAAGTATGGAAAGAATCATGCAATTTTCAGACACCGATTTATGTGACAGTCGGGTTGACAATGTTTAACTCTGGACCGGATCGGAAAAATGCCTCAACTATATACTGAAGCATCGATCTTATTCTTGATGTTCAATTTCTTCACCTGGTATAAAGCATTGAGTGCAAATACGATGGTTTAATATAAAAGAAAACCTTTTAGCAAATTTAAATCTTTGAAATATATCATTGATGTATGTATTCTTTATCTTTAGCTGTGCTGACTATGTGGGCATAACTTTTGCAAGATGCGAGGACATTTTCTGTCATTCTGTCTGTCCGTCAAAATTGATCTTCATTGAAACTGCTGACGGAATTTCCCAGATATTCATTAGTAAGATATGTAATATCGTCAGAATATGGGGGTCAGATATCATTTTTTGATTGCAAAATGTTCAAGAATGTTACAAAAAGCGATATATGGTCATCACAGCTCTATGTTACATATGTTACATATGTATGCTACGTGTTCAGGATATGCAGTTTGAAATTAAAATGCCTAGGGCATTCTGAAAATAGTTCTTATCATATGTCTATTGAGGTCAAATTTTCTTTTGTTATTTTTCAGCTATCAGAGAATATTAAATTAGTATTATTACACAGTAATGTCATGGTAATCAAAGTCATGTCATTAAGGTAAACCTAAAATAGTCATGCCATTATATAACTCTACCACAGCAATGCCATTACGGTAAACCTATCACAGTCATGTCATTATGGTAAACCTATCACAGTCATGTCTGTACGGTAAACCTATCACAGTCATGTCAGTACGGTAAACCTATCACAGTCATGTCAGTACGTTAAACCTATCACAGTCATGTCAGTACGGTAAACCTATCACAGTCATGTCGGTACGGTAAACCTATCACAGTCATGTCAGTACGGTAAACCTACTCAGTCATGTCAGTATGGTAAACCTATCTCAGTCATGTCAGTACGGTAAACCTATCTCAGTCATGTCAGTACGGTAAACCTATCACAGTCATGTCAGTACGGTAAACCTACTCAGTCATGTCAGTACGGTAAACCTATCACAGTCATGTCAGTACGGTAAACCTACTCAGTCATGTCAGTACGGTAAACCTATCACAATCATGTCAGTACGGTAAACCTATCACAGTCATGTCAGTACGTTAAACCTATCACAGTCATGTCAGTAAGGTAAACCTACTCAGTCATGTCAGTATGGTAAACCTATCTCAGTCATGTCAGTACGGTAAACCTATCTCAGTCATGTCAGTACGGTAAACCTATCTCAGTCATGTCTGTACGGTAAACCTATCACAGTCATGTCAGTACGGTAAACCTATCTCAGTCATGTCAGTACGGTAAACCTATCACAGTCATGTCAGTACGGTAAACCTATCTCAGTCATGTCATGATCAGTACGGTAAACCTATCACAGTCATGTCAGTACAGTAAACCTACTCAGTCATGTCAGTATGGTAAACCTATCACAGTCATGTCAGTACGGTAAACCTATCACAGTCATGTTGGTACGGTAAACCTACTCAGTCATGTCAGTACGGTAAACCTATCACAGTCATGTCAGTACGGTAAACCTACTCAGTCATGTCAGTACGGTAAACCTACTCAGTCATGTCAGTACGGTAAACCTACTCAGTCATGTCAGTACGGTAAACCTATCACAGTCATGTCAGTACGGTAAACCTACTCAGTCATGTCAGTACGGTAAACCTATCACAGTCATGTCAGTACGGTAAACCTATCACAGTCATGTCAGTACGTTAAACCTATCACAGTCATGTCAGTACGGTAAACCTATCACAGTCATGTCAGTACGGTAAACCTATCACAGTCATGTCAGTACGGTAAACCTATCACAGTCATGTCAGTACGGTAAACCTATCACAGTCATGTCAGTACGGTAAACCTATCACAGTCATGTCAGTACGGTAAACCTATCAAAGTTATTTTGCATATATCAGTGTGTAGGCTGGCTGTGTAATATATATTTCGAAAGTAGCTATGCAGTTACGTGTAATTGAAAAAGAAAACCAAATTATCAGTTTTTATGCCCTTTTAAAACCTAAATGGTTCAATGAATTTATCTTTGTGATGTTACCAGCCAACTGGAAGTAGAGGAAGTAGTTTGATAACTCCGGTGTTGGCTTGATTTTTAAAATTTTTGACCCGCGAGGAACACGGCGAGTCACTTGTTTCGTTTGGAAACAATGCTGTGATACGCTAATTTGATATGTTTGTTGTTTAAAATGTTGAAATAAGTCCACCGATTTATTTTTATTGATATGATAAAATTGTGATAATTATAAATGGATTATTGAATTCGGAATTCCTTTTTATTGCATGTACATATATGTGTGGTGAAACAAAACACATGACGTGTTTTTCTCAAATGAAAACATACCTGACTAGAGATATAAAACATTGGAGTAGGGGACGGTCGTGTGGGGGAGTAAAAAGATTAGCTAGTGTCGCGAGTGCATCAACACGTATTGTGTTGGTGGCAAAAATATTTGTGATAGTGGTATCCAAGCTGTGAAACAAGTGAAAGCAATGTGATTTAACGTTGTTCTCAAGATCTCTTAATGACCTAAGATAGTGTTTGCATCTCAATCCACATACATGTAACACAAACCGCTGTCATTCTCTAATTGTCCAAATTAGTCTGAACCATATCAGAAGCAGACTTCTTTAAAAAAATAAAAACTATACTGTGCGGTTAAAAATGTTGTTTACACGCTCACACTGTATGTCTTTTACAAGAAATGTTTTTTCACAAGGAAATATAAAATTATTCACAAGAAAATTATCAAAATTATATATATTTCTATATATTTATTATAATATTTGTCAAGTGTCAATCACAGGTCTAATTCGAATCAATAGTATAAATCAATTATTACTTTTAACTTTAAAGCATACTTATATTATTTGGAGTTGACATGTAAAACTCTCAAGATTATTTATATTCTTAACCTCAAATGCCAAAAAAGGCCTCTCCTTTATATGTCAATCTCTGGTAATAAAAGGGCATGTAGGTTTTCAATAAACATTTTTAAACGTTCTCTTTCAGTTTGTTATTATTATTCATTTATTTTATTTATTTCATTAAAAAAGAATTTCACCATGATATATTCAGATCACGTGAGAATCCACCCACTCTCCGTCCATGCCAATTTACAGAATATATATCATGCCAAATTTAATTGATTGAATGGAACTTTTAACCTCCAATCAGTTAAAGCCACGAGGTGGAGCGTCAAGTACTTGTCGTAAAAGAGCCACTGGGTTTAACCCAAACCAACAATTCAGAGATTCTGACAAATCAGAGTCATATTTTCAATGGCTCAAACCAGACGCTAATCATGATTTGGATCGGGGATGAGACAACCGATGCAGATTACAAAATGGTTTGCAGTCATTCTCCAGTAATACCTAAGGCAACCAAACTATTACAGATATTACCGTTCACCACGACGCCCTCTGGTGGAGTTTGTGCCATGGTCCCTTAGTCACAAGCATTGTAAAACAATAATATTTTTATTCTTCTCTTGAGACTGAAATTATCAAAAAATCGCAAATTATAAAAAAGTCTGTTGAATTTTGTGTGGGATGTTTTTTTGGTGGTTAGTTATTTGTGGATTATGTTTTGTGGTTTGCATTTCATGGTTCGTTATTTTTGTGAGAGACATTTAAAAGATGTTTAAATATCCCTGTTTCTGTTAATCATTGAAATTGTAAGTTTCATTTGCGGGATGATTCAATTCAATTCTCTAAAAAATTGCACTGTAGAAATTAATACAAGAGGTCATAAAACACCCATAATAAGTTTTTAATAAATCATTGAAATTTAACTTTTTGATAATCTAATCTCATATTAAGCAATGTTCTATATCATAATTCAATTCTCTTAAAAAGAAACATAAACACCCTAATAGCTTGGAAGAATTACTCCAAGCTAATGGTAACATTATCTATCATTATACACTCATTGACTTCATTAAGACATACCAAATCCTGAATTAAATGCATGACTGTATGTGGCGCAGTATCATATTTTAGACAGATTTGTATATTAGACAGAATGTCATACCTATGTTTTCTTAAAATTCTTTTAAATATTTCAAGTGCACGGGAATGTCAATGTCTTTGGCAAATGCACTTTGTGACAAAACATTAAAATATATCATTCAGACTAATTATTCAAAAGGAGTAAAAGCTGTCTGTCAAAACACTGGTCTATTACCGTTATGATATCATTGCATTGTCTTTACATATTGGTGATCTCATGATTTTTTCAGTTTATATCATTGCCAAAAAGAGCTTGAGGACATATTTGAAAAAATAAGAAATGTTATGGATTTCTATTGATTTATGGATTTCTATTGATTTATGGATTTCTATTGATTTATGGATTTGTACGAATGATAAATTTTTCTCTCAGATTTTATGTAAAAATCCCAAACTTTGAGGTTCATTTCTTAAGTGGGCCACTTAATTGACTGTCATTCAACTTAAATGAATTGAACTAATTTTTTTCCTGTCAACTATTTTGGAGCTGACAAGTACTGTTTCCCTCCCAAGTCTCTTTGTTGGAGAGATTAGCCTTTAGAGTATATATTAATCGCCCTTATCCTTTAAGGATAAAGGTGATTAAAGGATCTTAATGTGTTTATTCTTGTCAAATTTCCACGGACCAGCTAAAACTACGTGAGAGTAGACAGGGAGAATTGCTTTAGAGCTTTGCAAATCATTGTGCTTTCATTTTCTTGAAATGGCTACAAACTGCTTTAATCCTTTTCTAGATGATTATTTCGGTCAATCAAAATGGACATTACCTATTGAATTTGTTAACTCTATTCTCATTGATGTCATATTATTTAAAATAGCCAATTCCTTGACAACTCTGCAATACCTATTACCGTTAGATTCTTTTTCAAAGAATTCTGTACCTAATGGGAAATAGATACAATTGGTACCCTGAAAATATATCTTACCTACTAATAGCTAAGAACTGTGACCAGTAATTTCAGGCTAGAAGAGAATGGCAGAAAATGTATCCCCTTTTCAACAAAGGTTATGCTATGCAAAGCCCTTAAATGGAAACAATTCTGACACTAATAGAAAATGCATAGAACTGATCACGTGAAAATATAACATTCTAACTATTAAAGGCTAAAAATTTTGACCAATTGTTTCAGAGTAGAAGATTAAAGTTGACGGACACACAGAATAACAGAAAATCCCCCCCCCCCTAACTGCAGAGAAACAAAACAAAACAAAAAATACATTAATATTTAAATTTACATATTTTATTAAAACAAAACCATGATGAAGATGACATGACCATGGAAACCCAGTAAATATAAAATTATTCAGCAGTAGTTCCGAGCAATCATTAATTGCTTCATACACTTTAAAACAATAATCACTACGAGAACAATGACCACCAGATGGCACCACAAAGCTATGACACTTGCCCCAATTTGTGGACTGAATCACTTGGTGCAAAAGCACCAACAGGAATTGTTCATACATCTCTTTACTTACTCTCAAAATATCTTGAACTGAATATTCTTTAAGCAATTTAAAGATATAAGCTCTAATTTTGCAAGAATGCAAAATGTTACAGATCTGGATATCCAATAAAGTGAAAATTGAGCCAATGAGATGGGAATTATTCTGTATGGTACTGGAACCATGACAAAAAATAGGATAAGTTTGTCACAACTTACTAATAGCTGTTCCCAAATATAATTTCATTCTAAAATAGTGTTACCCATAACTTCATATAAGAGCACAAACTTGTTGGACATAAAATTGGACTGACATGTACCGCAACGAGACATCATCACTTCTTCACCATACATATATGTCTTCTGATTTCTACATGGTACAGATTTCATTTATTCTTTATCACAAACATGGAATTGTGCAATACACAACATATCCAATATCAGCAGCTTATCTAAGCCAAGCTGATGAAACTTGGTATTTGCCATTATTCACAATGGGAAATTGTCATCTGCAAAGTATCACTTTAAAAGTGTCCAGTGGAAAGACGAAACTTAGTGATTAAAGCACTGATTAGCTGGCAAATCAATTTCTACATGTTAAGACTACTTGTGCTTGTGAATGATAATATTTACAATTTGTGACCTCTAATGGGTTCATTTTATGGAATGGCATTTGTAAAAATTGGTACACTTATGAATGATTTATGGCCCCTCATCACACAGTGAAAAGTTTACAGTACATGGCTAACTTTTAAACACACCACATTAAATGCTAACATGTTTCTCTCTCATTTATTCAAGGAATAATATATTAACTCCTTATTTCAGAAATTAATAATTTCATAAATTCTTATTTCACAACTTCATAACCAGATTTAATGTGACCTTGCGATATGAAATTCATATCAAAATTGATACTCAATATAATATGTAAATACTTGATCTGGTACACTTTAAAGAGAATGTTGCAGCATATAATATGAACCTCAGAATCTTTCATAAACTGTTGCATTCCAGAGTCTGCATTCACATAAATAAAATACAAGGACATTCTTCTACATCCACCTTAACCTCTCATATGAATGTATCGATCCCTCATAAACAAACTTCCATGAATAGGTCATGGCTTTTAGCATATAACACCTTTCATACATTTCTTTTTTGTTCTAAAGCTATTTCCTACATATTAATTTGATTATTGAAGCCATTTTTAAATTCATTTTAGTCTCTTAATTTGAATTTTAATATATATATCGTATTCATCATTATCATATCAAAATTACTTTCAAATAATGATTGCATTTTTTGTCTTTTAGCAAAAGAAATTCTATTTCCTGATATATATTTTTAAGATTCATTCCCAATTTTTTTCTCATTCACACAGAGTTTACATGCTACAAAACAAGTTCATTATAACTCGTCTTTATTGCCCTCTGCCGACACTGTGGCGTGTTCCTTGATGAAATTTTCTAGGTCCTCCAGCTCGCGGCCTCCCTCATGTTTGATGGGGTTATCCTTGTTGTTGGCAGGTGCAAAGTAGATCGTTGGATAGCCAGAGCTACTGTAGTCGGCTGGAGCATCGTTGGCAGTGGCGTCCATCTTGGCGATCACTAGCTTCTTGTTCTTCTTGTACTTCTTGGCTAGCTCCTTATATACAGGATCTAATTTTTTGCAGTGTCCACACCAGGGGGCATAAAGCTCAATGAGGACATCCTTACTTTTGTCCTTGACAATTTTGTTGAACGACTTTCCCACCACAACCTTCACATTCCCCTTCTGCTTCTTGGGGACTGGCTGAGATTTGATCAGAGGTGTCAGATCACCTAAAAGTTACAATACATTTGTTAATTATGAGATATCAGATAATACTTCAATAAATGAATGGTGTGCAGAAAATTTAAATGAGTTCAGTAGCCATTTATAAACAAATGCATGAAAACTTTTGATCAAAGAATATAAGTGGTTCATGGTGCCGATGCTAAACAAACCAAATATTTTGAAAATGATTGGAACATTTTTACAAAATAAATCAGTTCTAATAGTATCTCAGTTTTCTGTTCAGCTGCAGGCCATTGTGTTGATTGTAGTGACATGTATATATTCAGATTGTCAAAACATCAAACCATGAGAAAAAAAGACCAACTAACCACTCTTGTAATTGCTGACAAATTCTTTGACTGCATCAAGTTCAAACTCCTCCATGGCTTCCATGGGAAATTTCTGTTCCTTCTCATTCAAGATACCGATGTTGATCTCTTCAGCTGAATCATCAAATCCAAACTGCTTGAACAAATCTTTCTGCTCTTCTTCATCAGCAACGGCAAAAGTAATATCAGTGTTCTCTTTGGCCACCTCAGCCAGCTTCTTTCTCCACATCTGTGTCGCTAGAACACAAAACAAAAAACAAATAGTCAGTCGTGTACAGTGACAAGGAGTATTCGATAGATAGAAGATAGTTTGTATTCACTTAAGTGACAAGGATTATTTTTTAATAGGATAATAGATATTTTGTTTGCATTCACTTAAGTGTTGGGCCTGATTGAACCTATGATACACAGTTGGATCTTGAATGTTGCCTAATTTTGCTCACTCCCTGTATTCAACAGAGTAATGATCAAAATTTGAGATGCATTTCTTCCACAACTTGTACTTATCAGTCAGAGAAATGCCAGTACATTAACTCTAGAGATGGTCCTTTTTTAATTCAGGTGTGACTAAAATAAGAAGTCTTTCCTTGATACCTATAATATTCATCAAAATGAATCATCAAACCAACCAGTCATCAAAATGTATAGTTTAACCAATAAATCAAAGTCAAACCAATACTTTATCAGTTCCATCAATCATGGTCACTCAATATTCTTTTCAATCTTTTTTTTTCTCAAAATTTTCATTGAGGCATGACATGGTCACCGCATTATACTTGAAGGATAACATTATAGCACCAGAGTTTGCTTACCTTTGATGTGGTCGTGTGACCAGTCTACAGTGAAGAACATGAGGAGTAGGGGGGACTTCCCCTTGTAGCGCTTGTTCTTGCTGTGGTAGTTGTACTGGCCCACCAATGGAACTTGGTTGTTTACCAGGAACTCCTTGATCTCAGGGATGCTGCCGTCAGCCTAGTCCCAAACAAAAATCACACCTCAATAATCCTCAAATTATATCCTTTTTTCCATTTTATAGACCATATTAATATATATATAATATATATATACATATCATAATTATCGAATGGCTTTTTAATTCATGTCATGAATTCTATTTTATCTTCACATTTTTTAACTGATAATAAATAGATACCTTGTGACAAATGTGTCACATTAGGCACTGTTATAAAGTAGTGAGATAACTTTCTTTGACAGCTACAAGAGGCATAGCAACAACCAGTTTCCATACTTCTTTCTACATCACAATGTAAGATTGATTCGATGTCATACTAGTGGCCTATTATGAAGTGCACCTGTGTTTTGCTGACTAAGAATATTTTCAGACACAACTGCCTAGATACCAAAAGATTAGTAATTTTAAATATTAGGGAACATACCTTGTCATAGACATGCCATTTTGGCTCATACTTGGTGTAGTATCTCTCAGACTTGAAGACTACCACTGACCCAGCGTTCACCTTGTAAAAATCACGGGCAGCAGGGTCAAATGTGTGCGCAAAATCAAAGTCCTCACGCAGGGCATTGGCTGAAATTATAAATCTTTGCTTATTTATGTGCATACAACAACTAAATCATACTCACAAAGTACTTTAAAATTGGCAACTGGCTCTACACTTAATCATGTACCTTTCATACTGCTTGACTAAAATGATTTTCAAACGCTCAGAATAATTTTTAGATCAATCAGCAAAAAGGTATTTTATTCCAAAAGCTAAAAAAAAGGAAGTTTTTATCTGTATCACAGGTAGTGAAAAGATGTGAAATATCTAAAGTATCCTAATCCTATTACCACCTCTAATCATATCATGTGAAAATTGGTAAAACAAGATGTGTCATCTTGACATTAAAAAAAAAAAAATATTAAATTAATAGGCAGTGAAATAATTTCAAATCTCTCTGCACTTATCAGTCAACTAGAAACTGATACTTTTTATGTTTTTTATAAGTTTAAAAGCCAAAATAAAACATCATTAAAATGAAGTTACTCACCAGCTTCCATGTATGTTTCATAAAGCTGATCACTTTCATCCTGGAAGAAGCCCACAACAAACACATCATCAATAACAGACAAAAATCTTTTCAATTCCTTGCTGTCAGTGTGCAAAAAGGACGCATCTCCAATTTGCTTGCGCATGTACTCCACAATGCCTGAAACAAACATTTCAAACATAAAATTATTATTTTATCTTTTTTATTTAAATAAAATTAATATTATTACTACATTTTAATATTATTACTACATTAGTAAAGGTTTGCTGCTAAACTGTTTTCAGCACATTGCACAAGATGGAGAAATTATCAAAACATTTGTATATTTCTATAAGAATCTTTTATGGGCAGGATTGCCAATCAAAAGTAACAATCAGCAAATTATTAGTTTTTAATTTGTATAAATATCTTCACATTGTAACCAAATATAAATTATTCAAAGTCAAATGTAGTATATTTCAGATCTTAAATTCCTAATACCTTTATACATTGTGGCTTTTCTTGTATATTATTAACCATCTTTGGTATAGTATCAAGTTGTCAGGACAAATGTGATGATGGATTGGCATGATTTACACAGTTACCTGATCTATGCAATTTGATATCTTATGTCTCCTGATATGGTTAATTTAACTATTCAATTTCCCTAACTATTCTTTGTTTTTTTATTTATCAAAAAACAATATTTCAATTTTGGAATTTAATAAGACAAAACATTGGAATAATAGTTCATTTGAAAAAGATTTTTTTCCTTATTTCTTTTACCTGGTACACCAGGTTCACTTTCACATGACTCATTTAATGATCAAATCTCAAGTTACATGTACTGCTACTTCCAGGACACACAGACTTGAGCAAGATGCTACTACACAAGAAAGTCATCTGTTTTTGCCAACATAAACAAGACAGTGTCATCAAATTCGACAATGCTTTCACAACATTGATAACAATAAATTGCATTGTTTGTATATCTACAGATAAATATTCACCAAAACATTTCAATGACCTGTAACAAAAGAAATTACAGATAAACCACTTCCAGTTGTGGACACACTACTTGATGGAATACACCATTCCAGTGTTTTGTGTATTCAAAAAATATATTATCTACAAAAATCAACTATATTAACTACTGACAAACTGACACTGATTTCCATTCAGTTTACAAGTTCATGGATTGAACATGTTTAAGTGTGCACATTTTGCAGCACTAGAAATATCACAATATGGACTGCAGTTACAATTTTATTTTAAAATCTAGGTCAAAATAATTTTTTGAATGAAGAAAGTTCAAGAGTTCAAGAATTTGATCTGTGATATGTATGGCCTATTTGGATACTATACAAATATGGACCTGGGTGTCGTGCAATATGACTTTTTATGGACCACAGCCTCGTGCAATATAACTTTCCGAAGGTCCATAAAAAGTCATATTGCACGACACCCAGGTCCATATTTGTTTTATTCTATGATCACTGTGTTAATTACTGCCATTGTTGGTTAATTCTAAAAGTGAGAACTGAAAGGGACGAGTTTGTCTATCAACTTGATTGCTGTCGTCTGCTTCCCAGTCTGCAGGTCACTCAGAGCAAGCTGGTGACGTCATTATAGGGCTTCCCCAACATTTCCCGCCATGGAATTCTCCATCAGTGCAGTGGAAAGTATATTGACGTGCAATATAATGCATCTGGTCAATAAAACAATTTAGAGAAGCTCATGTGACCAGGAATTGACCAATCACAGCACAGAATACACAGTGATCATAGAATAAATCTTATTTCAGAGCTAAGTAGCTGAATATGAACTGCCATGGATTAAATAAATGGACAATCTGACTAATATCACATGTCTCAAAACAAGATTTGTCATCAGAAATATCACATGCAGAAAACTTTTTTTTTCAAATCCATTAATTACAAAATTATGATATTCATAGAATGTCAAAATAACAGCAATGTCAATGTATAGTAACATGTATGCTTCTGGTAAACAATAATTATGTTTAAACCAAATAACACAAAACAAAATCATATTTAAATATATTCCTCCACAGGGTGATACTGTCACCCAACAAATGTTTATTTACGATCTTTTAAGATTTTCTATCTGAAATTGATTTTTTAAGATTTTCTATCTGAAATTGTCAGAAAATGGAGGAATATATAAAATATGGAAAAGGCCAACTGGATAAAGTTACAATAACTCAACCAAGATTAAGAAGAAATTACCCTCTGCCGTGGCAGGCTGGCGAAACACATTGTAATGAAATGGTTCTTTTTGTGGCTCCAAACGAACTTTCATGAGTACATGCACAAAGTAAATGGCAGTTTTATCACATGCAATAGCACTGATGGCATATAAGCACCTCCTTCACGATAGATTGGTTACATATGATTTTTTACAGAGATTTCACTCAAGTCAATCAACCAGATACATTAAAAAAATATATCATTATCATGCCTTTGGAAGTCTTACCGTCATAGTCTATATTTTTCATTGAGATATAGAAATATGTGTTGATTATGTGTAAGGCTTCTACTATCACTCAATTCAATTGCATTTTTACAGTCAAGTTAGGAAATAATACATGGATAAAAACTGTACCTTTATTTCTATTGTGATATATTCAAATATAAAACATAGGCATCAGAGATGCATCAACCCTCAGCCCTGGTAACTTATTGCACAACATTCGCTCCACACAATATTTGTGAACAAAACGTCACCGCACCACATAATTGTTCCTGTGACCTTGAAAAGTAGGTGAAGGTCTTCACTGAGGTCTTCACCAGATGCTTATGTGTGTCAAGTCTCATAAAGCTGCCATCATTCGTTCTCGAGTTATAGCAATGATAGGGATTTCACATAATTGTCACTGTGACCTTGAAAAGTAGGTGAAGGTCATGTTCCATAGAAAAATGTCTGAGGTCTTCAACAGATGCTCATGTGTGTCAAATCTCATAAAGCTGCTATCATTTGTTCTAGAGTTATTGTGATTCTAGGGATTTCACATAACTGTCCCCGTGACCTTGAATAATATGTCAAGGTCGCCGTCCATCGGTCTTGTCCGAGGTTTTCACCAGATGCTTATGTGTGTCAAGTTTAGTGAAGCTGCCATTATTTGTTCTTGAATTATCAAAATGACAAGGATGATTTCACATAATTGTCCATGTGACCTTGAAAAGTAGGTGAAGGTCTCCGTCCACTGAACTCGTCCGAGGTTTTCACCTGATGCTTATGTGTGTCAAGTTTCATGAAGCTGCCATCATTTGTTCTAGAGTTATCACGATGACAAAGATGATTTCACATAATTGTCCCTGTGACCTTGAAAAGTAGAAGGTCATGTTCCATAGAAAAAATTCTCTAGTCTTCACCACATGTTTATGTATTTCAAATCTTATAAAGCTGCAATCATTTGTTCTTGAGTTATTATGATTCTTGGGATTTCACATAATTGTCCCTGTGACCTTGAAAAATAGGTCATGGTCGCCGTCCATCGAACTCATCCAAGGTTTTCAATAGATGCTTATATGTGTCAAGTTTCATGAAGCTGTCATCATTTGTTCTCTAGTTATCGCGATGACAAGGATGATTTCACATAATTGTCCCTGTGACCTTGAAAAGTAGATGAAGGTCATGTTTCATAGAAAATATTCTGAGGTCTTCAACAGATGCTTATGTGTTTCACATCTCATAAAGCTGCCATCATTCGTTCTTGAGTTATTGCGATTCTTGGGATTTCACATAATTGTCCTTGTGACCTTGAAAAATAGGTCAAGGTCGCCGTCCATCGTACTCATCCAAGGTTTTCACCTGATGCTTATGTGTGTCAAGTTTCATGAAGCTGCCAGCATTTGTTCTCAAGTTATCGCGATGACAAGGATGATTTCACATAATTGTCCCTGTGACCTTGAAAAGTAGGTGAAGGTCATGTTTCATAGAAAAAATTCTGAGGTCTTCACCAGATGCTTATGTGTGTCAAATCTCATAAAGCTGTCATCATTTGTTCTTAAGTTATTGCAATTCTTGGGATTTCACATAATTGTCCCTGTGACCTTGAAAAATAGGTCAAGGTCGCTGTCCATCGAACTCGTCCGAGGTTTTCACCAGATGCTTATGTGTGTCAAGTTTCATCAAGCTGCCATCATTTGTTCTCAAGTTATCGCGATGACAAGGATGTTCGCTACAGACATACATACATACATACATACAGACATACATACATACATACATACATACATACATACATACATACATACATACATACATACATACATACCCACGCCAGGAGTACTGCAATACCCTCAGCCTGATTACATCAGGGGCTGAGGGTAAAAAGGAATCAAAGGATGCAACAAAGATTTGTGTCAAAAAAAGGTTATTTGTCTATATTGAGGAGTAATGAATCAGGAGAGTGCCAAAAGAAGGCAACATAAAAATACTATAAAACTAACCATGTGTGTCACGGCCTCCATTGTAGTCAAACACCTTGCCCTTGCGGAACACCTTGAGAGTCGGGTAGCCAGTGACGTCATACCTACTGGCCAGCTCTGTCTCCACAGTGGCGTCCACCTTGCCGAGCATGACGGGCGGGTCATTCGCGGCCAGCTGCTTAGCTGCTTTCTCATAGTCAGGTGCCAGTCTCTTGCAATGACCACACCTTTATAAATTCAAATATAATCATTCATAATTGATATCAATGCATAAAATTACATAATTTAATTGCTCCAATATTGATAACTGCATCAACCATCTGCAACATGAATTAGCATAATTAAAACTAATTAGAATAATCAAAGTTTGCCTTCAACAAGAAATAAGTTGCTTGATAAACGAAAAAAAAATCATCTTGGTGATATTTTTTCTGATTTAAAGTGAATGTATCACTAACCATGGTGCATAGAACTCTACAAGGATGAGATCACGACTGGCGACTGTGTCGTCAAAGTTCTCCTTGGTGAGAGTGATGGCAGACTCTGGTGGTGGCTTCCAGTCTGGGTCTGCACGCTGTTCCATATAACTCACAATACCTGTCAAATAATTTTTGATCCAATATAGCCTTAAATCAAATGAATTATGGTCTTTCTTTTTTTTAATGTCAAAATGCATATTTAAATATTATATTCAAATATTTGTGTTGAATGTATTCTTTGAAAAGAGTTAAAATGCAATAAAAAAAAATTATTTTCTGGATCACTTTTTTTGCATCTACCTACCGTCTTCTTCTCTTGGTCCCTCGTAGTCAATCGGATTATCAATATCTCCATTTTTAAAGAACTTGAGTGTTGGGTAACCAGATATACCGAATCTAATCAAAGAAAAGTGATTATTCATGAAACCAATTAGATTGGAACCTTGATGTCAGGTGAAAAACAGAATTCTCCTTATTGACTTTGTTGATATCAGATTATAATTTATTCACCCCAAAAATGGATGATTTCAAAAGTATGATTGAAAAATGATATTAAAGAGGCTATGGCAAATGACCAAAACAAAAAGTTTATTTCATACCAAAAGAAAACTGGTAAATATATTGGATTTGACTGTCCTAAGATTTTAAAAAATCCTTTCCATAAGTAAGTGAGGAACAGACCTGGATCCCAGGTCTTCATGAATAGTTGTGTCCACTTTGGCCAGATATACGGGTGGATCATTATTGATCAATGTCTGAGCAGCTGCTGCATATTTAGGAGCCAATGCTTTGCAATGACCACACCTGCAAGGAAAAAATCAAATCCTATTTATAACTCAATGACCAATAAAAACCTCCCATTTCAAACCACACTCATTTAATCATTGTAATTAATTTGCAACCCATTCAGTTGTGCACCTAAGACACCCCTGCATTTCTGAGTGCTTTGCCCCATAATTTAACAGTTACCCATTATCGCTTACATGCCCAGTCTAAAATTTAGAATCTGGCCTTCTCCATTTCCATTCTAAATTATTACATCAGGATTGAAAGTCTAAAAATGGCTACAAATAAAGCACTTATTTAAAAGATTTATTTAACCACGTTTTTGCTATAGTTAGCAATAGATTTGAAAAATCTTTCTGATTCCTAAAATTTGTCAACTGTAAAAGTAGTAAAAGCATTAATATAATATCTCAAAATCTTCATTTCATGTCTTATATTCAAGTTTTCCTATATCTTTAGCAAACAAATTCTAGTTTGTTCTAAGCATCTGAACAGAACAACTTTATGCTTGGAAATCAGAGCTAAGCAGTTTATCTTGTGGATAAAATAAACTGAGTTATAAAATCAAAAAGATAATGATTAGTAATTTATGTTCACTGGACACTGGGATTTGACATTCAGAATCTTTATTTGGAAGTTTCAAATTTCTTGATTCCATCAAATTGTATTATTCAAAGCTGCAACTTACCATGGTGCATAAAACTCCACCAGAATGATTCCCTTGGATTTCACGGCTTCATCAAAGTTATCACTACCAAGCACCATAACTCCTTCATCATATTCAAACCCATCTCCATCACTGTCAGCATCCTCGGTTTTAGTTTCCTCTCCAGCATCGCTTCCTCCTTCTGCAGATATAGTTATACATCCTTGATTTTACCAGATATCATTCCTTCTTTATCATGATATTATCATATTCATATTTGAACACTTTCTAGTGCAATTTCTTTTGACATCTGCTATTTGATCTTTATTTCTAGGACCTATGTTAATTAAATTAGTTTAACATTAAAGTAGTTTCTGTATTACTGAACATTTCTTTTTAAGCCCTCAAATCTATCTTGTGGATTTTAAATCCACAGAGTTCTTACAGTCATTAGTCGATACAAATTTTCATAAGTCATCAATAAAAATAATCATAATATCACCAGGAATTTATCCAAGAAATGTAATCTCTGTATCCTCTATGTTCCAAAAAAAAAGAAGAATTTCATCTCACTGATCAGACTTGCACAAAACAAGTGACATGTGTCAATTTGAATCAATTTACACTGAAATCTACTTGTTTGTTTTGAATAAAAACTGTCAGTGTTGGAACATTAATTTTTCTGTCAAATGAGTACAATTTAAGTGAAAGATATTGGTTGCACGAAAACATTGGTTGGTCTGTGAAATTGACTTTTGAAGTGTTGAATTGCAAAGGACTGCATTTGGCTAAAGATTTGCATGTCAAATAAATATGTTGTTTATGTCCTTTAATTAATGTAATATATTCAAATCAAGATTTCATTTCATCTATCTCATCTATAAGTTTACTCGGCAAAACCTATTGGCATCCCGCCGAGAGTCAACCTCAAAGTCAACCTTGAAGTTATAGTGTTATTAATAGTTAAATCATAATATTTTGCAATTACTCATCAGAGATATTGAAAATTAGAATATTTGAGTGATTTTGCTTTCACATGACATTCTAATTTATTGGGAAAAAACAAATTAATGAGATTATATTAAATCAATTTTAAGTGGAGAAACCAAATATAATATTGTCTTCTTATGACAACATATCTGGTCATAAAATTATAACATTGACATCTCACAAAATTCCACTTTAGACTTGCAGAATCGAGTGACAGTGCCCATCTCAAGCTCACTCAGTCTGAGAACCGTCTCAACCGGTTCGTGAAAATGCACTGCATATCAGTAAAGTACGATAAGTCTCAAGTAAAAATCAGTTTTGTTCTTACCACTATCTTCATATGCACTCTCTTCCTCGTTATCGCATAATACAAACGATGCACTTAGCACCAAAATGCCCAAAACCACAAGAAGCAGCTTCTCGCTCGCCATGATGAACAACACCTCGTCTCGAATGCCCTGCAACACCCGGACTAAACAACATATTCGCGTGCAATGAAAAACATAGTGCCGATGCAAATTCAAATTATTTTAAAAGATATGAGAATTTCATTTAGATCTTCATGTTTTTCATATAGCAAATTAATGAAATTTTGTACTTTTAATGTTTTTGCATTACAAAAAATCTTAAATAATAGGTGATTTGACATGGCGGTATAATTTCGCACCTGGAATTTCTAACCAATCAAATATTGCCATGTTCTGTAATTCTTGGGACTACTTTCTTAAATGGTTGACGTGGAAGGTGCAGAGGAGGCCGCCAACACAACTCAACAAGACTGATCCATGTCCTCTAATAAGTCAATAAAGCATGATAAACTTTTTCATTCAATTTGTTAAATCAAATTCAAAATATCGAAATGAAACTTTTCGTGTGCCCGACCAATAAGCATCATTTTGATCGAACAGGTGAATTCACCGGATCAAAATTTTGGCGGGAAAAGTTACTTTATCATGACATGCACTTTATATCAAAAAGAACGTAGAGAACTCATGTCTGTAGTCATAGATGAATTACCATGGGATCACTTGGCAAATGTAAAAAATTTGGAATATTTCACTGTCATTATGATTAGATCTCTAGCAAAATATATATATTTATGTCTAAAAAAGAGATCTGAAACAGTGCTAAACAATACGTCCAATTAAGATTCTAGTCCAGTATAAGTAATTGTAATGCTTAAAATCAAAATATGTAGGATGCTTAGATTTATAATAATTCTCTGGTGCTATAGACCAAGTATTTCATTATGTTTATTACAAATAGCATGATTATTGATAACAATGCCAACTTTGACAAACATAGATCAGTCATACAAGTTTATTCATTAATCATTAATCACAATCCAGAACCATTCTTTCAGTTAAGACTGATCTAAATTCCCATCATTCTGAAAGCTATCAAAATTAACACCCATCCATTTCTTTAATCACAAAATTATGAATAAACAATCTCGTCTGATTTGTATATGATTCTGCCAAAGCACTTTAAAAAATGTACGTATATTGAATTGAATGCCATCAAGTGGTGTTCTATTGTCTATTTTCTTTTTTGTATTTACATTTGTTCGTGTTAATTGAATTAGAAATAATCTGTGAGTATCAAATGTATATATTTAGAAGATACTCCTGAGTAGTATTGGTATAATTTTAATTAGCATGACTTATAGGTTTTATGTGACCTTCTATTGTCAATAAAATTCAATTCATATACTTCAGTAAGGGTAAAGTGTCTGAAAGCAATGAATCTGGCAAAAACAAAACAACAACAACAACAACCAAAAAAACAACTAAATAAACACTGAATTAGAAAAAAAAATAGTGTGCGTTACCTTCGGACTGGAATAACATAAAAATATATATTTAGAAATAGGTCCCCCCTTTAGCTGTGCTGAAATGGCCGCCGGACCCAAAATAAACAAAAGGCAAATTCACTGCTAGAGATCCTCGAGCTAACTTTGTTAGTCTAAGCCCGGGGTCTAAGCTTTAAAGCATTCATGAAACCACAGAGGTCAAAGGCAATTTTTCAGAGGTTTGGGGTATGCTTAAATGATATGTGGCCATGAAACTGTGATACAAGTAAGCTATCTCATTAAAATCAACCAAAATATGATGACCATGGTTATTGTGTTTTGCTGGAAGTGCCAAGTACTGCCTGTACTCTTTTGACTACCAGGTGGCCACATGTATACAATCATGTGACCTCTTTTGTGGTCTGCGAGGGTGTCAACCTGTACCACTGGACAAACATTAGTGGACAAACAGGGCTCTAAGCCAAATCACTCAATTCTCGCTATCTGCTCTCCCGGATTTTTAGCTGATCCGTGAAAAAATGATGAAATTGGCACGAGAGAGCAGTGCATGACGGGAAAGATGTTGCTTTGTAAACTTCTGCCTGTCGGTTTTCAAGATGGGAGGGAAATTTCAGACTGATATTATACATTGACACACCAATTAAAGGCAGAGGTGACAATGTCCCGAACAGGCTGTCGCCGCTGTTCTGGAAGTGCCGTGTGCAAAAAATTGGGTCAAAAAAGATCGTAGCGCTGTGCAAATGCAGCGGATACAGGAGAGCAGATAGGGAGAATTGTGCCAATCTAAAGGTGCCCTACTGTTAGCAAAACAGGTGTTTGCACAATGTGACTGGTCAGCTAAACAAAGTTTCTTGACAAAGTGTCCAAAGGATGATTTGGATTTTAGCAGAAGACTCATCCACTTTTAAATGGCACAGAAATTTATGTTGGGCAAATATGATGGGTAATAACTTTTGATTGCAAAGTTTGGGGTATAAACATTTATATCATACACGGAAAAAGTGCTTGAAAACCTCATTCATGAATGCTTTAAATCTTTAAATCTACTGAGTGGAGTTTTTGACTTTTCACAAGTAAGGTGGAGTATTATCAGGGGATGAATTCTTTCTATTTTCCAGGAGATTCAGATTTAATGATAATAATAATAGCCATTTTTATAGCACTATCTGACTGTCTGCTCATGGCACTTTGGCAGATAATGCTTCGTGTACATATAGGTTTTTAGCTTTGATTTAAAACTACTTAAGTGTTTTACAATATTTCACTTCCAGGGGCAGGGCATTCGTCCTTGGTGCATATGCTGCAAAAGCTCGATCACTAGACGTTCTAGCTAGTTCTAGGTGCAATATATTCATTGTTATCGATAGATATAGGGATCCTATTCCCCTCTTGAAATATCTTCACTAATTGTGAAATATTAATTTTGTTTGTTATCTTTGGTATTTATTTTGTTTCTCTGTTTAAATATTTACAGTAATTTCATATTTTAAATTTTTTTCATCCGTGTTATATGTGGAGCACCACAAACTTTAATTTCCTATCATGCCAAGTACTTAACAACAGAGACACCACCACACTCAAAAAGACTTATTAATCTGGGCACCAACCAGTCTGGGAATTACTATTTTCAAATATATATAATTTTAATACTGGTCCTAAACTGGAATGAATTTTCTAAAAGGGCTGATTTGCATTTGTATAGATATCATAGAAATCTGATAGACAACCATGCTCTCCTGTCTCATTAAAAAAACAAAAACAAAAAACATATAAATTACAAATTTAATTTTATTTACAATTTACAATAAATCTTGCAATTTTTAATTGCAGTTAAATGCTCTTTTTCCAAATTTAAATGGAAGCACATAATTTCTTTCAACAAATATTTACAAAATGTTCATAATGCAATATTTTAGACCTACACTAAACTTGACGTTTGCACATTCCCTCAACCATTACTTTACATTATACACCAGCTCCTTTCTAAAAAAATAAAGAATAAATGTGTTTCCGGATTACTGTTTCATGCCATTTAGTTTCTGTACATTTTGTTTCAAATTACAGCAAAACCAAAGTTTAACATGGCATATATCCCCAATCATTCTCCTTTTGGATGTTTTAAAATTCTTGCCATTTGTGCAATCTAATAAGTGTTTTAAAAAATTACATATCAAAAATATGTGATAAACCTGCTACCTTGAAAATCTCTCATATTTGAATTGTCAAAAACATCTTTTTTACATCAATATTTCTCACTACATCTTACCAAACAGAACATAACAAGATTTCAGTTTCAAGTTTTCATTACAGAATCTCCACATTCATCCTTCATATCTTTAGCATTTAAATATCCCAGGACTTGCCACATTATGTCTTATTTTATCTCTGTTAACATCATAAGCATAGCACCAGAAAAAAATATTGCTTATTTCCGATTACCAATGGAGTGCTTTTGATACAAATGAAGAAAATTTGACTTGGCTAGCTGAGAAAAATAATTGAGGTTTGTCATACAATCTAAACCCTGCATTTCAAAGAATATAGATTATATATAGTCCTCTAAAATCGATTTGATATATCCTTTTGCCACCCAATAGTGTGATATAATAAAACAGGTATATTATAAGCTCAATTACAGATTTATGTCACTACCTTATCATCCACATGCCAATATAAAATTTGAGATGCCTTCCAAACCATGCAGGCTTTATTGCGATCTTGAGAGCAAAAAAGAAAACCCAATAAAATATGATAATAATAATAATAATTATAATAATAATGAAAATCCTGGATCACTGATTATACATCAGTAAATATATCTTTAGTGATCCATTTACATTGGTAAAGAGTGTCTCAAAAAGGCCTTCAAAACGTTCTTTTTCAGTTCTGATCAATTACATTACTCTGCTGGTAACATACAAAGAATAATCTTGAAACTATTTGGGTATCTATTTGCTTGAAAAAAAAAAACATAATAAAATAATTTATTTTCATTTTGAGATAACCAGTTTTGTCATGTTAATTTATATGTTTGAAAATATGACATCAGTGCTAGTGACGAAAAAAAACTCCAGATATATTACCAACTGTAAGTGATAATATCATATATCACAATGCTTTCAACAGCATATCCCATCTAGCACCCATCCTGGTTAAAAAGAAATCCGTGTTAAAAAGGAGGATTTTACCTCTATGCACAACCATTTTGGAAAATAATCCAGCAACTTTATACTAAGAAGTACAAATATAGAATTGCTACAATCATATATTCTGGATACTGCTATGGGTTCCATGAAAAGTAAATATATTTGAGCCAATCTCATGGTAAATACCAAAATGCTATATGTATTTATATATAGGTTTGCAATAATGATGAAACTAAGATATCACCAAAAGAGTCCAACTTTGTAAATTTTATAATTCAGATCTAGCGTTCCTGACCCCATGGTAAAATTATCCAACACAATAAACCCATACAAGACTATTTACATCTTGCATTTGACATCTTATTAACAAAGGAAAACCCTTTTGGTGATTTTCAAAGTTTTCCCTCAATTTGTGTTCACATTATGCATTTTATATATTAATATCATAAAAATGAATGACGTACAAACAGCTTTAGACGATACATGTACAAGTACCAAGGAATTAAATATATCTGAGGAAATAATCCATTATATCCAAGTATTTGTGTGAATTACATCTCGTTATACACTTGATTGCATATTTCTCATTTCTTACCATTAACCAAAAAACCAACAAGTTGGCGATCACCAAAATATATTTGTCTTTGGTTGAATTTATTTTAGTTTCCTTGATTCTAATGGTGAACCAAAGATTTTAATTAGTAAGTAAGAAATTGGATAATCTTGATTTTCCCTTTTCCTTGACTAGGTCCTATATCTTGAGTTTATTTCTTTCAAAAATAAACATTCTCACATTCTCTGAAGAAACTCCTTGCATGCAGAGACAAAAAGGTCACTTCTTTCGTGGTATCCAACAACAACTTACCGGTAGACATCACATGTACAAGTAATAACAATAGTGTAGACTTTGAAAGTAGAAAACACACACATACTTTTTAACAAGTGTAAGTCTATGGTATCCTACTATACAATATTAAAACATTTAGCAAAATAGTCAATTCTATCATTTTCAAGTGTCACAATTTAGTTATCATAAGACTCAACGTATACTGAATTATAAATTGATCCCCTTTCACCCATGAATTTGTTATGAAAAATTGTGGCTTACCAAATCACTCTTAATGCTAACCTACAGAAGCACCTTAAATACAATACCATATAATATCTCCAACTTTGCACCTTTCATTTAAATAAAACTCATCATGCTGGTTGTTTTGTATATATCAGTTCCTGAGATATTAGTATTTTAACAAAAAAAAAAAAAAAAAAAGAATTCAATTAAAAAAATTAAAGCAATTGGAGAATTTTGCAACCAGTTAATTAAACATCATTAACTTATCTGTAATCAGTTAAACATGAGCTACGAGCCAAAGATGAAGCTTCTCATCTCCACACACCATCATTTGCTACCCTGCTGTGATAAGATGTGGATCAGCTATACAGAGTGTGCTGTGTGGGACATTGCTTCTCCTCAAAGAAAAACATGTATGGTGCTCTAACCTATCCAAAACCCTCTGTAAATATTTGGGAAGTTTGATGAAAAGAAATAACATACTATCCTATCACTTCATACATTACATTAATCAGTCTAGGTCATTAAGGATAGTAACTAGAAACCAAAGAATCCTTTTAACTGGCCATCTGTTTCAGCCCAAGAACTGATTAAGTTTTATTCAGTTCTTGCAGAAGTTTGAAGACGTTTGTTTCCGATTTCCTACCTACCCGAGTTAAAAACCAGCAATCCTGACGTTTTTTTTAATTTTCTAGGCAGAAATACCAAGTCTCAGTAATAATTTCATGTGTATATTTCAATTCCAAATATATTTGAACAAATTTAACAAACATAAAAAATGCTTAAAAATCTATCCCCTAATCTATTTTTGTTTGGGGGGGGGGGGCATGTTGCTTTTTTTGAAATCACAGATTTCACAGACAATTTCACAGAAATTTGGGGTATGTTTAAATGATATGTGGTCATGAAACTGATACAAACAAGCTATCTCCCTGAAATCAACCAAATTAGTTGTGGTCTGTAAAGGTGTTAGTCCTGTACCATTAGACAAACACTAATAGAAAAACAGGCCTCTGTCAGCCAAATCACTCCACCGTCCCAATCTGATGGTGCCCCATTGCTGACTAAGTAGGTGTTGTCACCAGATCACTGGTTGGCTAAGCAGTGTTTGTTGACAAGGTGTTCAATGGATGTTTTGGATTTTAGCAAAAGACTCATTTACTTTCAAATGGCTTAAAAATTTCTTGTGAGTTTTGGATCTGGTTGGCTAAGCAGTGTTTGTTGACAAGGTGTTCAATGGATGTTTTGGATTTTAGCAAAAGACTCATTTACTTTCAAATGGCTTAAAAATTTATGTAGGTGTAATATCATTGCTGATAACATTTGAGCACAAAGTTTATGGTACATATATTTATATATGATGTCAGGAAAAAGTACTCAAAAATCTATTTCCTGAATACTATAATATCTTTTGGCACCTAAAGTAAATATCCTTAAAAATATTGCACCAGAATTTTGATGTGCCTTTTATATTGTAAAATCAGGGTGAACACATTGTTGTATAATAAAACCAAACCTAAACATATTTATTTTAATCTTGATTTAAATACACCTGAGACACCTTTTTTCAATTAAAAAATTCCCACCTTTTTCAGCATTTTTGGTGTGATGTGCCTGTAATGCGTCAACACCTAAGTTGTGTATTAAAATAGAACCTTTTTATCTATAAATATATATTGATAATGCATCTTAATTCTAATTCTGCCCTGTGAAATCTCTTATACATAATTGTTGATAATAGATTGTTAAGAGTCTCAGCTAGCAGTTCCCGTCTCTGCAGCAATCTTGTTGGACTTTGGGGAAGGTGACCCTGAACTTCCTGACTTAGCTGGGTATAAGGCAAACAGCGATAACTGTAATGAACACAGGAACATACCCAGACCATTTGGCACCTGAAATGATAGCACATGCATTGGTCACAAGGCATTCTTCTACTTGTTTTCAATTGATATTAATACAAGATACCATGAGAAATCTCATGAAAGAAATCACATCACTATCCAATACTGTGTCACAGTCTACGATCTCTTGGAAACTATTTAACTGCAAAAAGTTGAGAATGACTTTAAAGATTTGCTCACCATGATGAAAGGATCACTTTTGAGGTATCCATATCCTAACCACTCAGAGGAAACAACAAAATTTCCAAAGCACAAAGGAAATGCCATACACTCGGCACTTTTGGTCCTCACAACTTCTGCCTGCAAATGTAAAACAAAGGACATTGGCTTTAAAAGCTTATAGCTGCTGTGAGTGCAGATACTGAACAATGTTGCTGCAAGTGCAGATACTGAACAATGTATCAACTTAAAGCAGCTGTGAGTGCAGATACTGAACAATGTATCAACTTACAGCTGCTGTGAGTGCAGATACTGAACAATGTATCAACTTAGAGCTGCTGTGAGTCCAGATACTGAACAATGTATCAACTTACAGCTGCTGTGAGTGCACGTACTGAACAATGTATCAACTTAAAGCAGCTGTGAGTGCAGATACTGAACAATGTATCAACTTATAGCTGCTGCGAGTGCAGATACTGAACAATGTATCAACTTACAGCTGCTGCGAGTGCAGATACCAGTTATTGTATCAACTTACAGCTGCGGAGAGTGCAGATACCAGGCAATGTATCAGTTATTGTATCAACTCATAGCTGTGCATATACTAGTTATTGTATCAACTGATAGATGCTGCGAGTGCAGATATTAGACAATGTATCAACTTACAGCTGCTGCGAGTGGTGATCCATACGAGACCACACCGAGGGAAGCAGATATAACTCCCAGGTAGAAGAGTGCACTGTCTTTATCTTCAGTGTAATACTGGACATAGCTCAGCGTCGGTAACATCACACAGCATCCCAAGAACATCTGCTTGTATATTAACAGCTGAAACGACGGATATGCTATCAGGACACAATTTGACAATCTTAATTGCAAAAATAATTTATCATTTTTAGATCTCAATTTAATAGTCAATAATTTATGAAGTCAAATTTTAGCTGGAAATAATAAAATAAGCTGCAGCTTATTATTACATTGTGTGCTTATTAGCAGTCGTTACATTATCTCAGTATCAAACACAGTAATCTTAAAGACATGTTGGCCACCTGCCCTCGATATGGCTAGTTTATTTACAGTGTGAGCCAGCAAGACAAAACAAGAAAATTATAAGTGGAATAATCTTAGACGTATGACAGTATTTTTAAACTCATTGAAGATTTAAAGGGCATGTTGATAGTCACAAGTATTTTGGGCAGGTTAGCGTACTGATAAGACATTTTAACCTTGACATTCCTTGACCTAATTTAAAAGGTTACAAAGGTGATATATGACAGTCAATGCCAAACTTGTCTCAGATTTTTCTTGAGGTTTTCTTGAGGTAAACTGTCAGTGACAATCTGGGCATCTTCAGACATATTTAGAGAAATTACAAAAAAATTTCATCTTTACTTAATTATAAAAATTGTTTCAGGGTTTATTTTGAACTCAAAACTCAGTTTATCTAAAATATATTTAAAAATAAAATTCATTCCTTGGCAGGGGAGACCCCATTTAAATAGTAGCATTTGTAAAGATTGATGCAAAACTGCCATTCTTTGGCAAGTTAAAGAAGCAGCAAAAGACAAAGGTTATGGATAGGCCAACCTTATCTGAGATGTTGCCATGAAGAATGCATATACAAAGTTTGGTGCCAAATGTAGCATTTTTTGACAAGCAAAGACAATGAAAATTTTAAAGGACACATGACAGACAGATGCCCTGTACAAAAATTCCATATTGCCAAGAGGCATAAAGCTGAAGACAAAATATAGTTTACCTTGTGACTGGAATACAAAAAGTAGAGAACCATATAGGCAAAGCTAAGAGCTGAACCTATTCCATTCACAGCAATCAATGTTAGATCTTCTTTCAATAATCCATACTTAAACCACATGGAAGAGCTGAAGTGGATATTGAAAAAAGGGATTAGTAACACGTATTGAGGTCATATAGGAATAATCATTGCCCTGGATGGACACTTACCGTATTTACTCGTGTATAAGACAAGGTTTTTGTACAAAAACCCTTAGTTAATGTTTGGGGGACATTTTTGAAATAACGAATATCGGACATAGAGGATCTAATCTAATTGCATTTTAAATGATAAATAAAGATATTTATCTAATATTATCACAAATTATGCTTCGCAGGTCGAGATTTTCTCCACGTCCTTGTCAAAACAAAGCGTTTTCATTACGAACTTTTGTATTTTCGAAATAACGAATATCGGACATAGCGGATCGGTTTTAATTGCATTTCAAATTATAAATAAAGGTATTTACCCAATATTATCACAAATTATGCTTCGGAAGTCGAGAATTTCTCCATGTTTTTTCGCGCCAAAAACAAGAACCTCTCAGGCCTTTCAAAATGGCAATCTTGTGTTGCGTAAATCACATATGCATGTCGTAATTCTATTTCTATTAAAATTAAATTTATTATTTAATTATATCGCACAATTCAATTCTGCCTTTGATGTCTTCCCTTTCACTGGTGTGAAAATTAGTAAAATTTCACTGATACCAATTATCAGCGTTCACAGTTTTGCGGCATTTGTTTCCACTGCTTTGAGTCGTGTCTTCCCTTGTTGACAGAAATGCTTTCACACGCGGATTGATTTTAATTGCGTTTCAAATGATACATAATGAAAACGCTTTGTTTTGCGCTAAGATCAAGGACGTGGAGAAATTCTTGACGTAATTGTGATAATATTAAGTACATACCTTTATTTATCATTTAGAACGCAATTAAAATTGATCCGCTACGGATATGAAAGTTCGATTTGACATGTTGGCCGCTCCACTTTTGTCTCATGGGCACCCAGACGCTAAGATCAAGGACATCACGTACATCGTATTACGTTTTACTTCGTGGAGAAATTCTCGACCTGCGAAGCATAATTTGTGATAATATTGGGTCAATACCTTTATTTATCATTTAAAATGCAATTAAAATCAATCCTCTATGTCCGATATTCGTTATTTCGAAATTACGAACATCATATTTATGTTTTACCGTAAATACTCAAGTATAAGACTGTTAAGATCTTGTTGTGTAAGTATATTTACATTTCACTTTAAAAATGGCCGCCAAACGGTTGAATGGTAGCAGTGTCGATGTCGCGAGAGAAACTGACTCATTTTATATTTGGAAATTGTTTTTTTTCAAGCAAAATAACCTCAATTTGGGGGGGGGGGATTCGTCTTATACACGAGTCATCCTATACACGAGTAAATATGTTATGTGCACCCTTTTCCCTGTTTCTCCTTGAACATATATGGAATAGTTTAACATAGGCATCAGAGATGCATCAACCCTCAGCCCTGGTAACTTACTGTACAACATTCGCTCCACACAACATCTGTGAACAAAATGTCACTGCACCAAGGCAAATTGATGCAGTTGCAAAAAAAAACATAATAGTGCACATTAACTTCCTTTAGCTTACGTATGTCAAGTAACATGAAACTGTTATCATTTATTCTAGAAGTATTAAAATGATGGGCCAGTGACCTTGAAAAGTAAGTGAAGGTCACCATCCATCAAATCCATCTGAGGTCTTCACCAGATGCTTATGTGTGTCAATTCTGTTATCGCAATGATGAGGATTTCACATAATTGTCCCTGTGACCTTGAAAAGTAGGTGAAGGTCATGTTCTATAAATAAGGCTGAGTTATTCATCAAATGCTTATGTGTGTCAAATCTCATAAAGCTACCATCATTTGTTCTTGAGTTATCGCAATGATGGGGATTTCATGATACAATTGTCTGTGACCCTGAAAAGTAGGTGAAGGCCATGTTTCATAGAAAACAGTCTGAGGTCTTCACCAGATGCTTAGGTGTGTCAAATCTCATCAAGCTGCCATCATTTGTTCTTCAGTTATCGTGATTCTTGGGATTTCACATAATTGTAACTTGTGACCTTGAAAAATAAGTGAAGGTCACTGTCCATCGAACTCGTCCAAGGTTTTCACTAGAGGCTTATGTGTGTCAAGTTTCATGAAGCTGCCATGATTTGTTCTCGAGTTTTCGCGATGACAAGGATGTTCACTACATACATACACACACCAGGAGTACTGCAATACCCTCAGTCTGATTACAACAGGGGCTGAGGGTAAAAAGGGTGAACATTGTGGTTCCCCAACTGTTAAATATAAGCCCACAGATCCAAATGTTTGACATAAGCCCATAGATCCATTGAAACATTAATAAAAGAGTTTTTTAAATAATTTATATGACCATGATAGATGCTGATTTGGATTAGAAAACACATACAAGAAGAAGATAGATGTGAGCAGAGATTTATTAATTAAACAAAATATTTACATGATAGAATGCCAAAACTCTTTTCCAAAACCAATTTTTAAAAGATGATTCAAATTTCAAACTCTTAAGTAAAAGGCACTTCATTTACTGTCTATTAATAGATATCCTTGATTGACCACTTCAAATTACTTCTTTATGAGACTGACAGAAATTAGGGATGAAAAAACGGTGTAAATATCTTTAAATGCACCTTACTTACTTGCAAAACATTGCCAATAGTGGAAAGAATGAGGTATTAGCTGTGCTACCTTTATTGATAATCTTTAAGCAAATTTGTCTGAAAATATAAAAAAAAACAAGATCAATATTCAATATGTTTTGCAATCAAGATTCAAATCATAATTCACATATTAAGATTACTGTTAGAGTTTTGTATGGTTCAAATCCAAAGAGATTTTGATTGCCATCTTCTGCCTTTGTTACTCTGGACCGTTCTTGTAACTGTTTGTTTGCTGGTCTCTGATTGGTCGAAAAATTGCTTTTCTACCAAACCATTGTTTTGGCTCCCATTAGATGTTTGTATGACAGACACATTATTATTTTAGGATAAATCCCTTTTCACACTAACCTGATTCATTTTGTATAGTGTATGTGACTCTGGAGAAGTATTTACTGCCTATTGCTTCTAGTAATCACTAGATGGCATGATTACACGACTGCTGCTGATCAGATACACAACAGATTTATTTTATGGCATGAACAAGAGTGTTTTGAAAATAAACTAGCAATTATACAGTCTATACAATTTAATATTTGGACTATGATTGAGGCACATATGCATATAATTGACCTTTAGGAATAATATATGCTACACAGCCTCAAGCAATATCAGAAAAATGATATTGCTGGTAAAAAGTTTGGCAAGGGATTCTTTTTTCTGCCTGTAACTACTTGTATGGCACCCTTTTGATGTAGTATAAATTCATAGGCATACTGACAATAACTACTAAATTTATGTTAGCAATACTGGGGTTAATGCACACCATTGTAAAACACAAATAGAACCTTAAATGTTGTTGAAAATTATAATTACTAAATCCCCTAAAACTGACACATGTTCACAATAACTAAATTAAATGTCTGTAGTGAATGAGCCTATTTTATATATGGCCATTCATAATTGGGACTCTATCAAGGCCTGACTTTTTCCATCATACTTTGAAATGTTTAGATCCCAATTTCATGCTCAGATTTGAAGTTTTGTTGAGATTCTGAGTATGTTCTCAGATTAGAAACTTTCACCATATGTTTGATTCTGAGTTTTTTTTTCTTAGATTTGAAATTCTTGTATTTACTGTGTATTTACTAAAATCTGTGTATTTACTAAAATTCTGTGTATTTACTAAAATCTAAGCCTTTTTTCCATTGTGGTCAGACTTTTATGCTCAGATTCTGAGTTTTTATGCCCAGATTCTGAGACAGCTCAGAGGCTGGCTTTAAGCTGAAGCACATGCCTCATTGTCTGATTTTTACAAAATATTAAATAATTTATGGTGAATCAAAAGTCTAAATAAGGTTTAAATAAATACAATTACATGAAGATGTGACATTTCATTTTCTGTATCTTGTACACGATGTACTATGCTATTATAATAAACAGAAAAAGAATAAAAGTGTTATACAAAAATAATGAAATTTGAGATAATTTCAAGACTTGACTCACATGCCTGTGCAGAAGAGGCCGATGGTACAAACGGTGGCGAGCCATGCTACAATCTGTTCTATGTCCATGCTGGCTGCGTGGCACTTGTCTCCCTCAGCACATCTCAACCAAGACGAAACCAACACCCCTCATTTCTGAAAGAGATATGAAAGACATATCTCAACATAGTGATTATCATAAATTAAGGTAACTTATCTCCATATGTTTAAGTAACATATCTTCATAAATCTGAGATGGTGGAAATATATCTTTATTTGATGTCAGTCATCATGTCAGAATTATTAACCTATTTAATTTTTTTTGGTATTCTATTGCAGTTTTTTTCAACTTGTAAAAAGCTGGGCTACTGGAACCAAACCTCTGTTTGGACAACCATAAACTTGACTAAATGAGATCACTTGGTTTAAATGTGGCCATATGGTTGTACAGGAAACAATTTCAAAAGATGCACCAGAAATCTTTACCTTGCCCTGTTGCCCGATGCAACCTCTGGCCACGCCCAATGATTCATTTTGGTCTTTTTTATCTGTTTTCAATTTTTCTCTGATTGAAACAAGCTCAGGACAGGCAACATTTAAAAACCAAAAATTATGATGCAACATTTGATGACCACCAGAAAATGAGTTTGTTAAATTAGTTTTGTATGTGATTGTATAGATATTTGGCTTCATCTGTGTCAGGAGGCTGTGTTTCATGACAATGCAGCCAAACATATTAAACTGAGCAATCTATATCACATGAGGAATCAATGGTCAATGGAAACAGCTGACCTGTACATGTATCATATTGCATAAGCTAAGATGACTCAAACCAAGGCACACCTATATTCGCATCAATTTGTCAACAAAATTTATTCTGGATACCAGCTGACTTTGGATGGATTGGGTATTGATTGATAACTTGTCTGTCATGAGTAGCCCATATGAGCACCATATAACAGATAAGCTCTCAAATAATATTGGAAATTCCTCTGAATTTCTGAACATTATCCTGGGAAATTACTGTAAAAAATATTACTCTAAAAAAGCTTATATTGCAAGTATGCTTATTTATGTTTATTATAAATTATGTTTATTCTAAAAAAGAATTATTCTTAAACTACATAGGTAATGATTTGCATAAATATATATTAATATTTTCATTATGTCAGAGAATGATAAATGGTAGAAAACGGATGCAATGGAAAGAGTGTAAAGATTTAACTAGTTTGAGAAAAATAACTTGGCATCCAGCATTTGTAAGCCCCTTTGTACAAAAACCTAGCTTGACTTTGATTGGTTCATGCCTAATTAATGTCATTTTACATTTATTCATAAGAGGCATACACTGCCAAAAGCACCAAATTTATGATAAATTGAAAAAATCGGGGAAACTTAATGTAAAGGATGTAAGGGAAGAGGACTTCTACTCATACGCGAGTTAAAGTTGGTCTGCTTCATGGCAGCCAGCTGAGCCAACAGTGAGCTCGGTAGTGAAATAAATTCAGGTTTTGGTTATAAGGTGGAATGTTTGGTTGACCAAACAACTATATAGACATCTGATAATTTTCTCAGTGATTAATTGATATTTTGCCAAGTAGTAGACACTGACAATAAATAAACACAGAGCAAATGTCATCTTAGCCTATACCCAAAGACATTGATCAGCAAAATGGACTTGAAAATCATTTTTTTCTCAGTGTAAAACCCAACTCCTGCTGATTAAAGACTTTGTTTACTAAACGTGTCACCACTTATACAAGTCAATTAATGCCTTCAAAAAAATTCTGTGTATTCTGTAGCATCCTTTCTTCACTTTTTCTGCTGACAATATACTTAGCAAGGTGAAATGGCTTTTAGAAGAGTCCAAGTAATGATGTCAAATGGGGGAAATGTCATAATGTCAGGAGCACTACTGCATTGTGGAGCTTCAGATAGTTGCTGTTACTTCTTTGCATAGACTGACCCACTTTTTACCTCATTGCAAGAGACAATCTATTACTCTGTGATCAAGCATATCATGGCAAAAGTGTAATTATTTCCTGTGGATATTTACATATAGAACACCCTTTTTCCTTGTTTAAGCTGTGAGAATCCAAAGCTGTCAGAATCCATACAGTCCATACAGGAATAACGCTTGTCTTCAACATTGGGCACACACATTTGTGTGGCTTTTATCAAAGCTTGGACAACATTCCTCACCAGAGTATGATTGCAGGTTACCATATTGTTTTTTGTAATGCAGATGGTCCCTTTTTTTAAGATCCACTGAGTGGTGTCTGAGACCATGTAATAGGCTCTAATAGTTCCACAGTGACCGGTATATCTTTTCGTTTTCTTGTTTGACCCCTTCAGGACAAGTCAATAACAATTTTGTTGTTTGGCAGAATGTAACAAATTACTTAGGTCAAAAGTTCAGACACCATTACCATGATTACATTGTCAAAAAATGCAGCCCATGAGAATGTTACAAATAATGTCATTAGGCTAGAACAATGGGGACTTAAATGTCTCTCCCGTCCATTGCTGCTGCTGGATGTTAACCTCCTTCCCGTTTGTCAGTCCTGAGTTAAATATTTAATTTTGTTTAGATCTGTATTTTCTGTTTGGTTGAATTTTTCTCCCATCCATGTTACACATGGGGTAACACTTTTATTTGATTAATTAATGGATTTCAGAGAATTTTGCATGCTTTTTTGGTATGTTGTTCTCAATGAGGAAAGATGGCAACCTGCAATCGGCCACATGAAATAGCCAGGTTAAAACTCAGTCAAGTCATTTAGAAGGTTGGAGGTGTATTTGTTAAATGTAGATCCCATCATACACAATCAAACATTCCATACTAAAGCTCATGTTGGTGGATTATTCCATCACAGAACTATCAGACGGCTAAAAATGAGGAGGTTCTTGGGTGGTAACTGATGAACTGTAGTCTTGCTTGTGTCCAACCAGTTTCTGTCACTTCTAATTACTGCCGGTTGCAAATGCTAAGCTGGAGAGGCCCCTTGTAGCCGCTGCCAGTCACTGCCTACTTCATCGGCCGAAACTGATCGCTGACGTGTAGATTTTGGTTTTAACTTGGAATTATACCGGTATTCCCATTGTCAAAATAAATCCACTGTTCCAGAGAAACCATGCACTTTCCATCATAATGATGTTTCCCCACCAAATAAACTCGACCTTCAGCAATTAATTGTTGCAGTTTTGACCCATGTTACCATCTCTCCCCGTCATAATGTCTCTAAATACAGATCCATGGGTTATCTGTAATGTCTCCTTTCCACTCTCGGCGGGATGCCAATTGGTTTTGCCGAGTAAACATATACCGGTAGATGTAGATGTCCTTTCTCCGACATTTTATCCAATATCACCCTTGACAATATGAAATGACATTCAGAGGAGTCCAAATTATGATGTCATGGCTACGGAAAGAAAGAAACTTCAAATGACGTCAGAAGCACCACTGCACAGTGAAGCTTATGTCATGATCGTTGCTGTCACTCCTACAATCAGACTAAACCATTTTCACCTCTCTGCGCAATCTCATAAACAATGGTGATACGATGACGATGTTGAGATCAAGAAAAAACAAAGAATTTTTTTCTGACAAGCTTTTTTAAGTTACATCCAATGTGGAATTAATGGAAAGATGTTTCCTTTAAAACCTGTTGCCGGAGATCAAATTCTATTAGATTCATGACTTTAGTTGGATAGGCAATGCATGATATTTATGATAACAGTGGATTTCATGGTCTATTTTGACGTTGAATACAGGTGGACTCTGAATGAGCAAATGTCTGACTTTTGGCAGTTTTGCCACTTTTGGCTTGGTTTCAGTGTGTGAACTAAGAGCTTTTTTGATGATTATTCTTTGGCAATCACTTTATGGTTTACTGTAGATATAATAAATCAATTGATCGTATAAACTGGACTAAAAACTTACCATATGTCAAACTTGAAGCGCTTTACCACGAGAGTCAGTTCACCTCACTGGAAAGTGTAAACTTTAGAACCGGATTCGATGCGACACTCGCTACTTTGTGACCTACTTTCAGAAAAATATATCCCGGTGAGGAGATAAATTCTTGATATATAAAACACTTCCCATAAATAACCTTAATATTTTATGATGTATCCATATATTTCAAATATATCAAAATGCAATGTTAACAAATATACATGGTGTCATATTCCTTGCAACACTTCTAGTAGACGACACGTGAAGGAAAATTGCAGAAATAAAACCTTGAAATTGTTGTGATTTATACACATTTGGTTTTAAAGATTGAGCATATAGGTGAGGCTGACTATAGTTTAATTTATTATCGGGTTAAAAACATGCTATAAGTTGGTTAAGGGCTCTGGTTAGTTGTTTATCTAATATCGCCCATTTGAAAAAGAAAACGTTTTATGTTTACAAACATCCAGTGATTTTGATGAGTGGCCCCAGGTGGCAGGTCCAAAAGTTTTGAGACTGAGATTGGATATTTGAGTGTCTAAATTATCAATTTCATTTAGAAGGTCATATCTGTTTATAAAGTTTATGAATTGAATGGTGTTATCAAATTGCAAATAAGAATATTGAGATTGTAATTCTCCTTCCCAAAAGTCCCCAATTATCGCTTGCACATAGGTGGCACTACTAATTTCGTGTGGGTCAATGACTGACAGCTGATAAGAACAAATCACTATTTTGAAGATATCTTAAAAAGTACATCACTTATCAATAAACCGAAAACAGTTTTGAAATCAGTGAGACAATACAAAGAAAAAGAGAACTTTATGAAAATATGATATCGAGATAAACAAAACTTTATTGTCTTTGATGTGAGGCAGTTACACCAGGGTGACGAGTTGGTCATGTCACTTCAGTCAGACAATCATACGCTTTCACACCATTGTCATCCAAAATCATTTTAATTTTATGATCAAAGACATTTTTCTGCCATTGTTTCCGAGCTCAAGCTTTGAAGGGGAATTGTTTGTAGCCTTTGTGTCATATAAATTGTTGCTCCGAGGCTCTCAGGTGTCATGTCTTCCTGACAGCACTGTCCCAATTAACGATCATTTACGATAACAAATATTGTACAGGGCAATACATAACCAACATATTTAGATTCCTCGTGGAATTGTAATAAAAAATTTTTTGTTAAATTTTATGGATTCTAGTCGAAATAAATGGGAAATCAGTGAGTGCTTCACAGTACTGTTAATATTTGACTCACCGGAACGTGTGGCGACACCTAGTGTCCAACAGTGTATGACGTACGAGTTTGGAAAGGCAATAGTGCGATTGTGGGTTTCCATCTTGCTTTTTTAATGATTAGATTTTAGAGAGTTTCTTGTGCACTTCCGATTAAAATTGTGCAGTTATGGTGTGTTGTTTTCAATGGGGCAGTATGGCGACCCGCAATTGGCCTATGTAAGAATTATGAGGATTATCAGAGATATTTAAGCAGAGATTGGAAAGAGCAGGTCTGCCACTAGGTGTCAGCACAGTGCACCAACCAACTCAGACATGCAACTGTTGCGGATCAGCGATAAATAGTTTTGCATTTATTACCCAAATTCTTCCATTCTTTGGTGTACGATTAACATACCTATGTGAAAAGTAAGTAATTCTCATAATAATTTCTTTCAAAAAAGACATTTGTACAAGTACACAAGTCCATGAATCCAGATCCAGGTCCGTGTTATAGGTCTACATGTAGTATTTACTGTAGCGATGGTGGTGCCGCCATGAGATGTTGTAACTAAGCTGTTACAGGTCAGCATTTTCTGTAGTACTGCAGCTACTTATTGGCCAATTCAATCACCATAAGTTTTCTTCTACATGCTCACCACATAGGAAGCACATTGTTAAAAAACATTGCAAGACAATGTGTTGACAATGTTGTCAGCACGTAGGATGGCAACATTGTTATTAGATTAGACCACAACATAATTCTTCTACGTCTTGCCCATTAAATTCACTATAACTTTGAATTACCAAGCAACTAAGTTATTACAGTAACTTTTTTCTGTAGTAATGCAGCCAGCTATTGGCCAATTTAATCGCCACAAATTTTCTTCTTCGTGATTACAACAAAAATGTTGTAAGAAAGCGTGTAGGCAAAATTGTCAGCACGTAGAAGGACAATGTTGTTATCAGGTCGGACCACAACGTTGTCCTTCTACGTGCTCAGCATGCTGAAAAAACAGAAAGACAACTGAACCTTATTTCTACATTGTTCACTACGTTGCTTCTACATTGTGTGTTACCTGGGCACTTGCAGTTCAGTTAATGAAAGTTGCAAGGCAACATGTAGTAAGTGATTAAAACTTTTTGATTGACAACCATACTCTGAATGAAATTGAAGCCAAACTCTTCTGATGGTACTTAGGTCAAACAAATATATTGGTCTGTTATTAGAGGCCCCTCATTTTTACTACTGACTGATTAAGCTATTCAGAAACCTTTAAATTGACAGAGGAGCCTTTAACACCTATAATGACCCTTTTTCAGGCATATGAAACCTTAAAGACCTTAACTGTGTCTTTAAAATAGAAGAATAGCTTTCATTTCATTGACCAGAAGCTTAAATTTTACAGCTGCTTTGTCATATTGAGTATTTTAGTATAGCTGTCATGTTGCCTCCTATTGTTCAAAGCAAAACAGGGGATTCTTGAGCTCATTTGGCTTTGCAAGGATAAAGCTTCCAAGTTAAATCTCAGAAGTACCGAACAAACTGTGTTGATATAGATGTGAAAATATGATTAAATGGTTACATGTTTGATGGTTACATGTTTGCCATAAGCATTTGTGTCTGAATTATGGTCTCGGATGCTATTGGTAGAAAGTATTATTTCTAATTTGAACATGAGGTTCTCTTTTATATTGAAGTATTTTTTAAAAATTTTCAAAAGGGTTATGCAGAAAATGTTTGGAATAACTTTAAACTAAACAATTGGATGGTTCTTTTGAAACTTTAATTTTTACTGGTAATCATTTTTATTTGTCATTCTTTCAGTGGACAAAAATAATTATGACCTTTTACTTCTGGAATATTGACAATGCAAATTTGCCTTGAGTTTCTTGATTTTGTTCACATCTTTCTGCCTATTTTAGGAGTGATTAAAAGAACTACATCAGGAAAATGCCTAAGAGTCGGAAATCTAAAGCAAAGTACAAAGACTTTCAAAAGGTGAAGTTAAAGGCTGGAAAAAAGCTTCCCAAAGGATTAAATGAAACCACAACAGCATTTCAGAGCCGTAGTATCCAGATAAGAGAACAGCTAAAAACTGCAACGGATGAGCCAACTACACGCAGGAAACTTAATATCAATGTAAGCTAAAACAATTTTTTAAATTTAAAATATAGATTTCCTTTAATACTTGCTAAAAATGTTATCAAAAGGGAAAACAATCCCAGTTTGCTATTGGTTCAGAATATGGATCTAAAACATCAAACATTCATCATAATAAATCCATCTCTAAATGATAAAAGCAAAGTTGTGGTTGCTATTGATTATTTGGGTAATTTTTATTTCTTAGTTATAGATTTATGTTTGAACATATGTCATAAATGATCTGAAATCCCAAGATTTTCTATTTCAGGACTTGTTGGCCCACACTCAGCATTACAGTATATCAGTGCGCCATGAGGCAGTGACAGGACTAAGAGAATTATTTACCACAGCACCGAATGCCATCTACAGTCATTTACCCATACTATTAGACCGACTTGCTGGTCTCTGTATTGACAAGGACTCGGCCGTCCGTCAGGCAGTATGGAGGCTCTTCAAACAAATGTTACCCCATATATCCACCAATCAGATTGCACCATTTTTCCAAGTGCTGAGTGCCCATATGTGCTGTGCTATGACCCACATTGATGACTCGATTCAGCTGGACTCGCTGAAACTTCTCGATCTTCTCCTAGAGCACTATCCAAGACTTGTGACAAGTTCGCATAGCAACCTATTGCCAAATTTCATAGAGCAGATTTCTCGTCAGACTCAAACAGGAAACAGTTCAGGTGTGGCAGGCGGGAGCACAGGTCGATCACTTCTTGTCAATCCAAACAGCAAACTCTCCAGTCAGAAATGGAGGCTTCAAGTGCTCAAGAGACTGCATGGGTATGTGAAATTAATTCTTCATTGAACTTCATCGACACATATTAGGCATCAACATTAAGTATTTCAGTAACTGGCCCAAACAGGGTTAAGTTAAGATATTCTCAAATCTCTAATATTCTTGTGAAATAAAATGGCTCATAACATAAAACAGCGAAATGTTTTGAAATATTCACAAAATCTGGGCCATTAGAATTTAAAACTACTGGGCCAACTACTGTGGAGTTTTCAAAAACCCTTCAGGGCCATGGGGCCATATGGTCCGGATATATCCCTGAAATTAACTAAAATACACCTTCCAGGATTATTGTGTTTTGCTTAAGGGTGCCTTTCACAATGCTTGTACTTCTGTCACCAGGGTTGTGGTCTGTAAGGGTCTTAAACCAACGCTAATGGGCAAACAGTCCTAAGTAAGCCAAATCAATTGAGTGTCACAACTTCAAGTAAGTTGGCCACAAGGCCAACCTTGAGCATGTCAGGTAAATTGATTTGTGTAATTTCCCATTTGGTGTTTCAGTTTCATGAAGGCCATAGTTGACCAGAAATCTAATACAGCAGGAAACAATTATGATGACCAGACAAGGAATCTGGTTAGGTGGACGCAACAAACATTGTGCTGCCACCTGGTAACAAAACCGTCCACCTCAGCTCTGGGAAATGGCTTTCTCATGCGGTGAGTTAAAAACAAATCATGAAAATATGTATATCCTTAAAACAAAGTTATTGGTGAGTGTTATGCAAAATTGCAGTATTTGGCAATCAATTCATACAAATTAGATATTTTCATTTGGGAAAATAATTTCTTCAATCAATTTCAACTTGACACCAAATTCCAGTTGACAATACTATACTTAAAAAAAGTAATAAAATTGTTAAGTGTCAACATCATTTTCAATACTTAATTATTTGAAATTTGTTTAGGTCACAATTGAATTCAGAAAATGCTAGTTTTAATGCTCTTTCTGAGGGAGATCGGCTGCTGACCACTGTGGAGATATTACTGCCTCTGCTGCTTCAGTGCTGGGTAGAAGCTGGACCCGCCCAGCTCACCACCAACCTGGCAGGTACGTCTTTACCTGGAAAAGGGTTGTCTGAAAAATGATGGCTTTGACTTTGGTATTTTTATGATTGATGGAAGAAAGATGAGTTTTTTTTATAAATATGCCATCATTTGCTTCCTGATTACAATTACTAATATAGAAAAGGCAATTTTTATCAGAAAATAAGATTTGTAAAATGTTATCATTATCAAAGAAGAAGTAATATCCTACAAGTTTATATTAAGCCTAGAATTAGATCAAATATGTGAAATTAAGTAGAAGATATTGTTATTCTTTTTTTGGTGAAAAAATTTACTTAGGATCACTTCTAGAATAAACAACCAAAATTACCAAATACCATAGAGAGGGTAATCAAGATAAAAAAAAAATTTCATGGCCTCAGTCAGTCAAAAACGCTTATAAATATTGAGCATTTCATTATGATATTTGTTGTTTATGTTTGTAGGTAATGTGATGAGCATTGATGCATTGTCAGTCCTGGATAGTATACTGGGTGTGATCAGGCTGCTGCTACAGTGTGTACAACACCAGGCTGCCGACCAGACTATCATCACAGTGAGTAAACTTACCACCATTACTTACCACCATTACTCACCACCATTACTCACCACCATTACTTGATGAGTACACATATAACACCATTACCATGAGCATACTTACCACCATTACTTACCACCATTACTTACCACCATTACTTACCACCATTACTTGCTGAGTACACATATAACACCATTACCATGAGCATACTTACCACCATTACTTACCACCATTACTTACCACCATTACTTGCTGAGTATACATATAACACCATCACTGTGAGTATACTTACCACCATTACTCGCCACCATTACTTACCAATATCATGGTGATTATGCTCACCACCATTACTTACCACCATCACTGTTGATGTACTTACCACCATTAGTTACCACTATAATGGTGAATATAATTGACACCATCACTGTGAACATACTTACAACCATAACTTGCCACCATTACTTACCAGCTCTCTTGTTCTCTTGAGCAAAAATTAAAAACGTAAATTTTTAAAGATGTAAAAAATATGTCGAATGGGAAATAACAGATCTTCTGCAAAGTACAAACTAACACATTTAAAAACCTTCAACAGAAAAAAAGATAAATGTGATAAAAATATTTGCACCTAGGATCGTTTTTTATTCTTGCAGCTGGCCTGGGTGCGACAGCACTTCATGAAGGATTTTGTGCATTACTTTCTTCCTTATTTCCCCTATGCCATGACTGATAGAATCAGAAGCAAAAAGGAGAAGAAAATCAAACATGATACACCCCAAGTCAGTATATTTTTAGTTTTAACGTTAGGGGGAACAGGGACACTTCATGCAGAGGATCACAGGTGTATGAAATGTGTTGTTGATGGTTGCTAAGATACCAACAAGTAAGACGTCACTATTTCATTGATAAATAACCAAAGCACCATTATGACGTCATTGCTCCTTTAACTACATGAAATAGTGCACCATTATAACCCATCAAAGCTAACTACCGTATCCACTCGGGTTAGCGCCCATGCTTGGCTTAACGCCCACCCCCCTTTTTAGGAAGAAATCATTAAACGCCCACCTTCCCTGGATGTCCGTAATACGATGTCCTTTACCTTAGCGTCTGGGTGCCCACGAGACAAAAGTGGAGCGGCCAACATGTCAAATTGAACTTTCATATCCGTAGCTGATCGATTTTAATTGCGTTTTAAATGATAAATAAAGGTATGTACTTAATATTATCACAATTACGTCGACAATTTCTCCACATCATTGATTTTAGCCTCAAAACAAAGCGTTTTCATTATTTATCATTTGAAATGCAATTAAAATCGATCCGCGTGTGAAAGCATTTCTGTCAACAAGGAAGACACGACTCAACGCAAGACGTGGTCGCAATTTTGAAAGGCGGAAGTGACGGGAAGAGGCTCTTGTTTTTAGCGCGAAAACGATTGTTAATATATTGCGCAATAATGGAGGGTTTTGTTCTGTTCTCGACCTTTATAAACGCCCATGCTTGGGTAAACGCCCACCCCCCTCTTTTACTTTGTCCCCAATTAGCCGCCCATGGGCGCTAACCCGAGTGGATACGGTAAATAGATAACATATTTCTGTTGAAAAAGGATCAATGTTTTTATATACATATGGAAACATCATTTAGTAATCTTTTATGACTAATCCAATAGCCAGTAGCTGCTGCATTCGACCTCATCACTGCCCAGTGATACAAAAAAGAAAGTTTACAAAATATCATATTTCTCAAAATTTCCCACGCTTTTTATGACAAAATTGAGAAGTTTTGCAATTTTAATTAACAAATTTTAAGAACAGGTTTATTCCAAATATTATTCTAATTAGTTTAAATAGAGGGAATTTTGATTAATGGTCTTTATTTTGAGATATCTAACTTTCTTCTAATTCAAGTCAAAAATTACCAAATGGTGTAAAAAATTTGCATTTATTTGAATAATTTTATTTACAAAAACACAAATTACTTGAATTATAAGACGCCTTTTAAAATTCTGTCTATTTAAACTAAATAACATCATTCTAGCTAAAGATCAATGTCTTAGTTCTGCAGTTTGTTAGTTAAGTTATTCCCAAAAATGTTTTTCAAGTAAGCTCTATCCCTTCTTAAATTGTTACAAAAAAAACATCTTTTTCTGATTTTTGCTTCAACTTTAAATCTAAAATGATTAAAAATGATAAAATTTTAAAAACAAATTAAAAATCAAATCAAAAGAAAAATCAATCCCGAAGCAATTGATACATTAAAGGCTGAAATCCGTTTTGTAGTTATTTTCATACAAAGCAATTTTCTTGCACCATGTCATTTTTTGTGGTTCAAATGACTTTTTTTGGCGGGAAAAAAGAACTTTAGAAGACACTGTTCCCCCTAACGTTAAGAAAAGCACCAATTTCTTAACAAATCCATGTTAAGGAAGGGCTCAATGTTATCATCACTTATATAGATTCTTTTTTAATATATATCGTATCCTCACAAAGTTCTTTGTTTTTTGTCATCACTGATTGGTAAAATTTATCAGTTGTTAGTTTCACACTTGTTGATGATGTATTAAATATGTTCATTTAATTCTCCATATTACAGAATGTATTATGAGTGGTAATATGGTTTAAATGTCAATTTGCATTTTAGATATATCAAAGTATTTTGAAAGAGATCTCTTTAAATGACACAAATGGAACAAAGGTAACAGTGATAATTTTGGTTGCAGGTTTCAGTACTTTCCCTCAATTTGGCAGTGTGTGAAGTCATGACCTATTTTTTGGAGGCTGATGATGACCTTAGTGAACTTGCATGGTTTTCTCAGCTCACAGACTTTGTGACTCAGACCCTGGATGATTTTCACGGAAACTCAGAAGACCTTAAAGTGGCACTGCAAATTCTAACCAGAATATCTGATTTAAAGCAAGAATCTGGTGAGTGAAACTTTGTTGAAGACATTTCCATTTGCTATGGAATATAAATGAGTAAGATATTTAAATATTGGAAAATTAAAATTTGTATTTATCCTCTTAAAGGAGATGGGAAACTATCCTTCCATGTCCAGCCTCCCATCCCAGGAGCCAGTCTGTCTCCACATCCCAGATGCTGTCCTTCCATGTCCATCCTCCCATCCCAGGAGCCAGTCTGTCTCCACATCCCAGATGCTGTCCTTCCATGTCCATCCTCCCATCCCAGGAGCCAGTCTGTCTCCACATCCCAGATGCTGTCCTTCCATGTCCATCCTCCCATCCCTGGTGCTAGTCTGTCTCCTCATCCCAGATGCTGTCCTTCCATGTCCATCCTCCCATCCCTGGAGCCAGTCTGTCTCCACATCCCAGATGCTGTCCTTCCATGTCCATCCTCCCATCCCAGGAGCCAGTCTGTCTCCACATCCCAGATGCTGTCCTTCCATGTCCATCCTCCCATCCCAGGAGCCAGTCTGTCTCCACATCCCAGATGCTGTCCTTCCATGTCCATCCTCCCATCCCTGGTGCTAGTCTGTCTCCTCATCCCAGATGCTGTCCTTCCATGTCCATCCTCCCATCCCAGGAGCCAGTCTGTCTCCACATCCCAGATGCTGTCCTTCCATGTCCATCCTCCCATCCCAGGAGCCAGTCTGTCTCCACATCCCAGATGCTGTCCTTCCATGTCCATCCTCCCATCCCTGGTGCTAGTCTGTCTCCTCATCCCAGATGCTGTCCTTCCATGTCCATCCTCCCATCCCTGGTGCTAGTCTGTCTCCTCATCCCAGATGCTGTCTTTCCATGTCCTCCCTCCCATCCCAGGAGCCAGTCTGTCTCCTCATCCCAGATGCTGTCTTTCCATGTCCTCCCACCCATCCCTGGTGTCTGTCTCTTCATCCCATGAAGCATGTGTTAGAAGGATGGAATTGTTGGTTGTGGATGGAATTGTGGATTAATTTGTCACTATTTATAATTTCAGAGCAATTAGGGGACCTGTTAAGGCCAGCATATGTTCTGTATGCAGGTAGAAATGCCTTGTCCTCTGACAAAAGTATTCTGCTGAATTTCTTCACAGATATTGTTCTTGTGAAGCATTCTGTCAGTCCAAGGTACAGTTTTTTTGTTTAAAATCTGGCTCTAACATTTACACTTATTTCTAGTATGCTTTGTAATAAATTGGATATTGAAACGCAACATGTAGATATTAAACTGGATATAATTGATTAGATATAACATTGATTTAAATCCTTGCAGGCTGCGAGTGATAGAGAGATGGATGCAACATCTGCCCACTCATCTGATTCAGTCCAGATGTCCAGACAACCCCACCACACACATGCTGCTCCATACCATGCAACAGCTGGCAGCACAGGGACACAGCTGCTTCCTGGAAGCCCTGCAGAACCACAGCACCGGGCTCATAGGTGAGTACAGCTGGTAGAGCTCTGCTGACCCACAGCACCAGGCTCATAGGTGAGTACAGCTGGTAGAGCTCTGCTGATCCACAGCACCGGGCTCATAGGTGAGTACAGTTGGTAGAGCTCTGCTGACCCACAGCACCGGGCTCATAGGTGAGTACAGCTGGTAGAGCTCTGCTGATCCACAGCACCGGGCTCATAGGTGAGTACAGCTGGTAGAGCTCTGCTGACCCACAGCACCGGGCTCATAGGTGAGTACAGCTGGTAGAGCTCTGCTGATCCACAGCACCGGGCTCATAGGTGAGTACAGCTGGTAGAGCTCTGCTCACCCACAGCACCGGGCTCATAGGTGAGTACAGCTGGTAGAGCTATGCTGATCCACAGCACCAGGCTCATAGGTGAGTACAGCTGGTAGAGCTCTGCTGACCCACAGCACCAGGCTCATAGATGAGTACAGCTGGTAGAGCTCTGCTGACCCACAGCACCAGGCTCATAGATGAGTACAGCTGGTAGAGCTCTGCTGACCCACAGCACCAGGCTCATAGATGAGTACAGCTGGTAGAGCTCTGCTGATCCACAGCACCAGGCTCATAGGTGAGTACAGCTGTTATATAAAGTTATATAATATCAGGAACATTGGGAGGGGATTGATCCTTTGATCCTGGGTGGCCAGTCACATAAGCATGGGTGCTGGTCCTCCGTCTACAGACGGATTTCCGTCAAAATTTAAAATCCTTGAACGGAAAATCCGTCAAATCGAATCGATTCCTCCGTAAAAAAAATAATTTCGTGTCATCAAAATTGCACAAATCGACCCAAAACATCGAAAATTCAGTAGTTCGCTTACCGCTTGTGGCCGCCGCCTTGTTTTGGTGTTGCGGGCTGCTTCGGTATTTTGACGACTCGGCTACCCACACCAATCGCTTTTCGGTTAAGTTTGCGAGGCTCGCTTTTCGCCGAAAATGTTCCGTCAAAAATTTTTTTCTCACCAGCACCCATGCATAAGCCTATCAGGGTTATGTAATATCAAGGGGCATATGATCCTTTGATCCTTTTGCTAGGCAACTGTGAGTAAAAAGGGCAGTGATCAGATTCCATCCTTATCACTTATCATTACACATCACACAAGAGTCTTCTTATTGTTGCTATCTTTATTCAATATAGCTGCATGTTTTCTAATATACTACAAGCTACCATGCCCTTGCTGAAAAACTGATTGAACTTCATTTGAACTATCAGTGCCAAAAATCTCCCCTGACTTAGCTGCTGCTGGTATTGCAGTGATTTTGCTGGCATTACATTCATAACAGTACCATTTATAACAAATTTGTCACTAGATAAGGTTTTGATTTATCATTAATCTTTGTGTTGTCTTTTTTAACACTTATAGATATGATAAAAAATGTTGGAGAAGAAAATTATCGCAGCCAAAGAGAAATTTTTGACATCCTTTTCCGTCTGCCAAAATGGGAGTGCTGCCATCTGGTTGCTGTTTGTGAGTTGATTCAGGCAGGATTGGTCAGTAGTGAGACAACACAGTATATGCTACAAACATTAACATACAGGTAATCAGGCAAAAGCTATGGATTTCTTTGAATGTTTACCCCTGCATTTTTTTACAAACAATTAAAGTTATACTATTAGTTTTAATGTTAATTCTGTTAAAGTCGTGATGCACAGGTTTAGATATCCATGGGTGCTGGTCCTCCGTCTACAGACGGATTTCCGTCAAAATTTAAAATCCGTGAACGGAAAATCCGTCAAATCGAATCGATTCCTCCGTAAAAAAAATAATTTCAAAATTATCAAAATTGCACAAATCGACCCAAAACATCGAAAATTCAGTCGTTCGCTTACCGCTTGTGGCCGCCGCCTTGTTTTGGTGTTGCGGGCTGCTTCGGTACAGTTTGACGGATTTTGATTGGCTAATATTTTGACGACTCGGCTACCCACACCAATCGCTTTTCGGTTAAGTTTGCGAGGCTCGCTTTTCGCCGAAAATGTTCCGTCAAAAAATTTTTTCTCACCAGCACCCATGGATATCTTAAAAAGACCAAAAATTTATCCTGACCAGTTTATCAGAGTCTAAGTTGGTTCCATTCATCTATACAATAATATACATATGTATTCCAGCAGGGGTCTGTAATTTAATATAAATATTAACACATTTTGAATACCTGAAGTGAAGTACTCATGGATAGGTGGGACCAACACACAATAAATGAAAGTCAGATAATACAAACAGATCTGACACCTAATTACACAAGTGATTATATTCCACAGTGGAATATGGGACACATCTTTGGACAGGAAGCTCAAATAAGAAGTGTTATATTTTATGACTAATTATATATGATTTTAGAAGTCGATGAGATTTTTTTTCTATTCAGGTATCAGACAAGCTCAGATGCTTCAGACCCCTGTATCAATGCTGCAGATTACACTAGCTTTCTCTTCTCTATTGTCATTGGTATGTTTAAAGTGTATGCATGCTTCTATAAGGGTTATATTCAATGATTCAATTTGAATCACCCAATATTAAAGTATGATTTTGCCACCAGCACCAGTGACAGATATTCTCTAAAATTTTAAAATGCTCTTTTAAGAGGTCAGCTAAATACTTTACCCGAGGACAATAAATATATCAGGTTCAATATAATTTTAACACTGGAAATCTCAGAATCACAAAACTGGTAATTTATTATTGATACTTTTCACAGGCACTTCTCGTGGAATTCTTGAAAACCTCCAAGAAGAATCACCAAACCAGGATTCTCCTTTCTCCCCTTATATTCATATGCTAGAAGATTGGAAATATATGGAATCGGGAACTAAGGTTAATACAGTAAGTAATCTGTCTGGAATTCAGGAGATACCTACTGTATGACTACAGGCTCTATGTATGACATCAGGACGTGTGTATGACTACAGGCTCTATGTATGACATCAGGACGTGTGTATGACTACAGGCTCTATGTATGACATCAGGACGTGTGTATGACTACAGGCTCTATGTATGACATCAGGACGTGTGTATGACTACAGGCTCTATGTATGACATCAGGACGTGTGTATGACTACAGGCTCTATGTATGACATCAGGACGTGTGTATGACTACAGGCTCTATGTATGACATCAGGACGTGTGTATGACTACAGGCTCTATGTATGACATCAGGACGTGTGTATGACTACAGGCTCTATGTATGACATCAGGACGTGTGTATGACTACAGGCTCTATGTATGACATCAGGACGTGTGTATGACTACAGGCTTTATGTATGACATCAGGACGTGTGTATGACTACAGGCTCTATGTATGACATCAGGATGTGTGTATGACTACAGGCTCTATGTATGACATCAGGACATGTGTATGACTACAGGCTCTATGTATGACATCAGGACGTGTGTATGACTACAGGCTCTATGTATGACATCAGGACGTGTGTATGATTACAGGCTCTATGTATGACATCAGGAAGTGTGTATGACTACAGGTTTGTGTGATTACAGGATGTATGTGTGACCACAGGCCAAATGTTTGACTATTGGCTGTAGATATATATATGTATGGCTTACATGGTACATGTGTAAATGCAGATTGTGTTTGACTACAGGCTGTGTATATGTATGGCTTACATGGTACATGTGTGAATGCAGATTGTGTTTGACTACAGGTTGTGTATGACTGTGTACAAGATGAATGAATGACTACATGCGTTTTCTGATTAAAGGCTGTTATGTTATTTTGTATATTATGACTACATTCTGTGTTTTTTTACCCTCAGCCCCTGATGTAATCAGGCTGAGGGTATTGCAGTACTCCTGGCGTGGGTATGTATGTATGTATGTAATAACTCAAGAACGAATAATGGTAGCTTTATGAGATTTGACACACATAAGTATCTGGTGAAGACCTCAGAATTTTTTCTATGAAACTTGACCTTCACCTACTTTTCAAGGTCACAGGGACAATTATGTGAAATCATCTTGTCATCGCGATAACGCGAGAACAAATGATGGCAGCTTCATGAAACTTGACACACATATGCATCTGGTGAAAACCTCGGACGAGTTCGATGGACGGCGACCTTGACCTATTTTTCAAGGTCACAAGGACAATTATGTGAAATCCCAAGAATCACAATAACTCAAGAACGAATAATGGTAGCTTTATTAGATTTGACACACATAAGTATCTGGTGAAGACCTCAGAATTTTTTCTATGAAACATGACCTTCACCTACTTTTCAAGGTCACAGGGACAATTATGTGAAATCATCTTGTCATCGCGATAACTCGAGAACAAATGATGGCAGCTTCATGAAACTTGACACACAAAAGCATCTGGTGAAAACCTCGAATGAGTTCGATGGATGGCAACCTTGACCTATTTTTCAAGGTCACGGACAATTATGTGAAATCCCAAGAATCGCAATATCTCAAGAACGAATGATGGCAGCTTTATGAGATTTGACACACACAAGCATGTGGTGAAGACCTCAGAATTTTTTCTTTGAAACATGACCTTTACCTACTTTTCAAGGTCACAGGGATAATTATGTGAAATCATCCTTGTCATCGTGATAACTCAAGAACAAATGATGGCAGCTTCATGAAAATTTACACGCATAAGCATCTGGTGAAAACCTCGGACTAGTTCGGTGGACGGCGACCTTGACCTATTTTTCAAGGTCACAGGGACAATTATGTGAAATCCCAAGAATCGCAATAACTCAAGAACGAATGATGGCAGCTTTATGAGATTTGACACACACAAGCATCTGGTGAAGACCTCAGACTTCTCTTGATGGAACATGACCTTCACCTGATTTCAAGGTCACAGGGACAATTATGTGAAATCATCCTTGTCATCGTGATAACTTAAGAACAAATGATGGCAGCTTCATGAAACTTTACACACATAAGCATCTGGTGAAAACCTCGGACTAGTTCGGTGGACAGCGACCTTGACCTATTTTTCAAGGTCACAGGGACAATTACGTGAAATCCCAAGAATCGCAATAACTCAAGAACGAATGATGGCAGCTTTATGAGATTTGACACACACAAGCATCTGGTGAAGACCTCAGAATTTTTTCTTTGAAACATGACCTTCACCTACTTTTCAAGGTCACAGGGATAATTATGTGAAATCATCCTTGTCATCGTGATAACTCAAGAACAAATGATGGCAGCTTCATGAAACTTTACACGCATAAGCATCTGGTTAAAACCTCGGACTAGTTCGGTGGACGGCGACCTTGACCTATTTTTCAAGGTCACAGGGACAATTATGTGAAATCCCAAGAATCACAATAACTCAAGAACGAATGATGGCAGCTTTATGAGATTTGACACACACAAGCATCTGGTGAAGACCTCAGACTTCTCTTGATGGAACATGACCTTCGCCTGATTTCAAGGTCACAGGGACAATTATGTGAAATCATCCTTGTCATCGTGATAACTTAAGAACAAATGATGGCAACTTCATGAAAATTGACACACATAAGAATCTGGGAAGACTCCACATGAGTTTGATGGACGGTGACCTTAACCTGCTTTTCAAGGTCACAGGCCCATATCAATAATTCTAGAGTAAATGATGACAGTTTCATGATACTTGACACACCTAAGCTATCAAAGGAAGTAGATTTTATGGGTTTTTTACCCCTGCATCAATTTGCCTTGGTGCAGTGACGTTTTGTTCACAAATGTTGTGTGGAGCGAATGTTGTGCAATGAGTTACCAGGGCTGAGGGTTGATGCATCTCTGATGCCTATGTTTTTCATTATGGACTGATTACAGGCTGTGGGTGATGCTCTTGTACAGCTAGGTAATGATCTTCAGATATGGCAAATATGGATGTCATTTCTACACAAAATCATGGTTTGTTTCATTTAAAATTCTATTATACTTCATCATAATAACCGTTATACATTTTGTGTAATAGATGCATTCAGTAACAGTATAAAAAGGGAGTTTCTGCTCGAGTAATATAAACAATAAATATGTATCAGGGGCAATAATATTTATTAAAATATTTATATTTAATTGAAATGTTTTAATGTGTATGTTGAAATGTGCAATAAAACATTTCAGGAAAATTTCACAGTGCTGCCATTATTGGCTGTACAGGGAATACTTCACATAACAAGACGTTTATATAGAGCCAATTATGACTTTGATGAAGAGGCAACACTGTTCATAAGCAACCTGATAGGGTCCCTGCTGTGGACAGTGCACACAGTGGATACAGTTCCAGACAGCAACCACAATACCACCAGTCCAGATATGAAACACTTCCTGGTGTCTCAGTGTAAACTGATGATGCTCTGCAGACATCTCTTCTGGTCAGACTACATTGGCCTTTTAACAGTCTTAAAAAGTAAGAGATTTGCTTATTCTTATAATATTGATGCCACATGAAATATATTCTTCACTTTATCATTTCACCAAATAAGCATATGTACTTGAATTTTATTTACTAACTTTTGCTTATAATCTGCAGCATGTTCACTAGCTTGCATATTCATTCAGGACTTGACATTTGCACTGGCCCAGGGCCACCAGATCCTCTGTTCGGGCCATTGAATGCACTGTTGTAGTGGCCCAGTTGGGCAGTCAATTTTTTTATCTTTTAGTGGCCCAAACTTTTTTTATTTTAATTTGTGCCGCCAGTTGGGCCACCACTTCTCATGCTCTGGTGGCCCAACTGGGCAACCAACATTTTTCTCTTTCTGTCAAGGCCTGTTCATTGGTTCTGTGTTTCCAATAAATTGTATTTCCATTGGCTATGCCTTTCCATAAGAGTGGGTTAATCTGTCAATTGGTTCTGTATTGTAAATCCATTGGTTTTGTATTTCCATTAAATTATGCATCCATCGTCTTTGTTATCCATTGGTAATTCTTAAATCTATCCAACTGGATTTTATATAGCCATTGGTCATGTATATCTATTGATATTATATCTAAATTTGCTTATCAAATGTATTTGTGCACCAAAATTGGTTGGATCATACTCAGACACTAGTGGTGCAGCCAACTTTTCAAATCAAAACATTGGCACTTCCCACCTCATAAGGCAACAATCTCAAACGAGAAGCAGCAGAGCATATTTGATGAAAAAAATCTGACAAAATATATTCTTTTGAACTTGAAAATTTTCTTGCAGAGCAGGCAAGAGCATACAATAATTTCAGTCATATCAAATTCTGCCCAAACCTTCATTGTCATCTTGATTCTCATTGGCTGATGATATTTTTTATAGTGATCAATAAATCTTAACTGTGTGAATAACAACATTGCAAATTAAGATTCCTTGACATTAGGAGATTAAGATAATAAAAATGTTATGCTTTTCATAATGTGTTAAACAGAAGTAAGCATAGGACGATGGGAGGTTATAGTGAGAGGAGTCACAGCTCTACTTCACCACACAGACATACTACAGGTGGCAGCACTGCATAAAAACTTACTGCAAGACCTGATGGCACAATTGGAGGCAAGTTTTTCTATTCTCAGCTCATGTGTTTTATTCCATTTCTAGATATCTTGTAGATTATCTGGTCTCTGAAATGAAATTCAGTAAATATACAATTTATTTATAGAAACTGAATTGTGAGCAGTTAAATCATACTACTACATTAAAATAGTCAGATTTAAGCACGAGTCAAAACCATGTTATGAGCTCAAATTAATTCAGATGATGTAATTAAGTTATTTTTCTGCTTTTTAGGACAGTCTCCATCTGGACATGCAAAACCAACAGTGGTGGACAGACTTTAAATACCAAATCTTGATCATAAGATGAAGTCATTAAAATATAAAGTTTAAAGAAAATCAAATAATATTGCAAAGATGTGATACAAATTGGGATATTCTCAAAAGGACTTTACTACATGTATATGCAATTTGTAATCAGGAGGACAAGAGAACTTTGTTGAATTGAAAACTCTGTGGAAATAAATCTAAATAACTTTCAATTATAAATGTCTGGAAGATTTTTTTTTTATCCCTGCCCTTTTATAACTTTAGGTATAAAACATTTCCCAAGTCCCCAATCAAAGAAAGAAGTTCCAGCTTCAGATGTGACCCTGACAATGTATAAATAATACAATAGAAAAGTATCATTGAGTCTACATAATAGTGCAGATATATTTATGCCCTCCTCCTCCGAGGGAGGGCATATAGTAATCACTTTTCCGTGCGTCCGTCACAATATTTGGAATGGCCAACACTCGAAAGTGGCTGGACCACAGGGATGATACAACATATGCCTACAACAATATAGTCCAAGTAAATATTTTCCATGAAAGTTTGGTGACCTAGGTCAAAGGTCAAGGTAGCAGTGACCATCGGGTCAACTTTGGCCGTGAGCGCTCTAACTTCTAACTTCTATTCTGTTTCAATTTTGACACAAGTTGGTGTACAGGTGTATTTTATGAGGGGCTAGGCTAAGTTCGATGATGGGCGATACTGACCAAATCTTGAAGTCATGGCGGCCATTTTTCAAAATGGCCGACGTGCCGATTTTGTGAATTCTTTTGAGAATACACTTATATCAAACATTATTACTTATTATCAATTGGTATAAGCTGCAAAAATGTTAATTTATGTAATTGGGTCAGTGTGACCTACTTTTCAGGTGAAAATCAACATCCCCATTAGTATTTAGAGTGGCCCTCATTTCAATGCTGCAGGACATTGGGGTTTGATTCTACATAATGTTTGTAAAACTAAAGACCCCAATAAGATTCCATGGAATTTTTCCAACCAAGGTCAAAGGTCAAGGTCGCAGTGACCATCGGGTCAACTTTGGCCGTGAGCGCTCTATCTTCTGTAGAAATGTTTCAATTTTGACACAAGTTGGTGTACAGGTGTATTTTATGAGGGGCTAGGCTAAGTTCGATGATGGATAATACTGACCAAATTTTGAAGCCACAGCAGCCATTTTTCAAAATGGCCGACATGCCGATTTTGTTAATTCTTTGCAGAATACACATATATCAAACATTATTACTTATTATCAATTGGTATAAGCTGCAAAAATGTTAATTTATGTAATTGGGTCAGTGTGACCTACTTTTCAGGTGAAAATCGACATCCCCATTAGTATTTAGAGTGGCCCTCATTTCAATGCTGCAGGACATTGGGGTTTGATTCTACATAATGGATGCTGATTCTGTGAATTTGAGGTGCGGGGCAAACTGGCCACTAGGCGGCACTGGCCACAGGGGTATGCAGGAGGAGTGCATTGTTCTGCGCTCTCTGAGCGCATTTTAATTTTAAAACCTAGGCCAGTTGCCATAGAGCTATGTTGATCATTGCCTTTTTGTAATACTTGTTAACATCTGGAAATTCCTGCAAATTGCTTCATAAATATTTATTTCAATATAAATCAAACTTTGCAGTTCGAGAACTGTCAAATAATATACCCAATATTGGGACTGACTCCATCACATCTACATTGCTTTATTTCAGAACCCTCCGAGTGAGACTTTATTTAGATTAGTATACTGAGGGTGAACACAATTGAAGCCAGCAGTTTCTGCCAAAAACTGCCACTATACCGTCAAATCCGCCGGTTACACATGATTTGGTGGTGGATTTGCCCACCAGTGAAAGCAGTGGTCTGCCAGTGGACCGGTGAACTAGGTGGCGCATGGACTTGCTGCTGACACATGATTGTTTCACTCTTTGCAATTGTATTTTTAAAAAATCATTTTAAAAAAATGAAAAATTAAGAAATCCACTCAGTAGTCCAACAATAGAAGATTGATGGACTGCTACAATGACAGAAAATTCTCTGCCTCACTGCACATGCTATGGTGGCATGGTCTGCACGGCTTAAAACCTATTTTTCCCATTAAAATATAGGCCAATGGTCCTAAAGCTATGCTGATGATTGATGTTTAGTAATGTTTGTGGACATTTTCTGGAAATTCACCATTTTCAAGAGCAGATCTGGGCAGATGATAATTTTGACCAACCAAAATGCAATTTACATATTAAATTTGGCCCCCAATAGCTATCTAGATTCTCATTGGTTAATACAGCATATTTGACACCAATAGCTAAGAACTCCACCCAGTAGTTTCAGAGAAGATTAAAGTTAATGGACAGAATGACAGAAAATCCCCCCTCCCCAATCACTGTAGAAGCTATGTCAACATAGCTAAAACCATGAGACACAAAATGTTTTTTTCCTGGTATTAATATTTGTCCATTTTGTGTTTTTGGTTTGCAGATTTATTTATTATATAGCATTCTCTGCAAGTGCTATCAACTATTTGAATTTCACCAAACAAGACTTTTTTTAAATAGTAAATTTGATACTGCTTATAAAATTGTGTACTTGTATTTAATCAAGAGCTTTTTGATAGAAAAGATATGGTTCATTTATCCCATAATGATGCAGGTTCTGTTCACTCAGCTCTCGTCTTTACAAGCAATGGGCCTGGTATTTTCCAACTTGATCTACTTTTCAAGGTCAAAAAGGTCACAGAGGGGTCATGTTTCAACTTGTCCAAGACATTTTCCCAAATAGTTTGAAAAGAACTTAACTTGTTTTGGCAAAGTTACTACACTTACAAGAATGATACAAATATACATGTACACACACATAGAGATTCAGCACTACAATACACCTAGCTATGATGAATCAGGGCTGAGTGTAAAAATTAGTTGTCAATATTTGTCTCAATATCATTTAAACAGAATGAAAGCAAAACAAACATCACAATAAAATCATGATTGAAAGAATTAGTTTTCCATTTAGCACAAGCACAAGCTGGCTTTATGTTCTTGCTCTGTTTCCACTGCACCTACTGGCACATTAAGTTTTCTCCCTCATTCATTTATACATGGACATGAGAGCCATAAACTATAACATGGTAATATGGCCTGGGAAATGTTTTGGATTGGACTTTTAGTGTCCTTGGATCAAAGTCAAGGTCATAGCCAGCTCAAGAGCAACTTAAATTGTGAATACTCTATTTTCTGGAAACTATAACTTAGCACATGCTATCTACGTATGAGGGGCTTGGACAAGCTCGATACTAGATGATCCTGAGCTATTTTTAGAGGTTGTAGGAGTCTAATTTCAAAATCATCTGAATATATTTGCAACATTAAAAATGGCATAAATTTATTGCCATTATATTTTTCAAATTGTCTATTCATTCATATAACAGGTCAGGAGTTGGAAATAAGATGAACTTAAGCTCAAAAGGCCTCAAAAGCCAAATTTCAAAAAGCAAATTGAGCAAAATATGATATTTTACAGAAATAGAATTGATTGCCACTGCATCTTACTTACACATTTTAAGTAATCAATGTATCTTGGTAAAAGTGACCAATTTATTATACCTCAGTGATGTGTGGATCGACGAGATTTCCAATGAATACAACCATGCCGGATCCGTCTTGGCGGATCCAGGCTGTGCGAACTATTTTCCGTCGGCCATCTTTGATGCCTGTACTAGACTGGTCCCCAGCTGAGTGTCAAGAACATCATGGATACACAGAGGGCGGCAACCAGTCTATGGCTGTACGCACTATTTTCGGGTCACGTGACAGGGTCAAATGAGGTGGTGTATTCATGCGCTTTGTTTACAATTGTAAAAATAAAGTGATAAAACGTTTTTAATGATAAATATCTTGTTTCATGTATCATTTAAAAAAAAATACAGTAGTTTTCTGAGGTACAAAAACAAAACATCCCTCGTCTGGTCATCTGTGTGAGCGATCCAGTTCGTTGGGGATCCGTCCGCCATCCCCAACGAACTGGATCGCTCACACAGATGACCAGACGAGGGATGTTTTGTTATAAAAGCTAAATAGGGCACATCCACCAGAATTTAGAACTTCATATTATTTATTTGTAAGTGCATACAAATGTTATTTGCTTATGTATTTTATATTGAGGTTAAGGCCATGACAGACGTCATTACAACTTTGCTTGTGAATGCTCTTCAGACAATCTTCAATTTTTTTGCACACACCAATAACAAAAGCTTCAAGGAAATATGATTTAAACATAATCCTTATTTAACAACACAATTGGTTCAAATAAACTATAATACCTTAATTCCTTTAGGAATCAACATTTTTTGTGTACTCTTGTGACCACTTAATGAGATTGTCTTTTCTCACAGTCAGTTGTACATGAGGTCTCCACCAGGTGGCAATCTCGTTGCCAAAGAGAGTATATACGTGTTCCCCTTCTGGTCCCATCAGGCTGCGCAAGGCCTTGTTGCGCTGCAGTGTTTTATCATAAAACTCCACTCCTCCCTTTGCGTAGTTCTCCCCAAGTTTAGAAGCTTGTCTGTCGGCTTTGTCATCCCGATGACAGGAGTAGGTATCCAAGGACAATTTATACAAAGTAAGAGAGCAACCTGCTATGAAGGCATAAACTCCTACTCTACCCCAAGTTTTCAAGCGGTCTTTGAGTAGAAATTTGTTATTGAAGAAAAATCCTGTGCTATATGCCATTAATGCAAAAAACGATTTGAGTCCAGCATCCATTAAAACATAATTGGTGTTGGCATAATACACTTCTCTTGCGATGGCAAATTTTTTGGCTTCATCTGATAGGATGAGGGATTGAAAAAGTGTTTGAGAAATTTCAGACTCTGGGTTGATTGGTTTTTGTCTGATCTGCATTTTATCCATTTGTACGTCATCAACTGATTTGTAGACAAAAGTAGCAGGGATACCTATTATGGCACCAGATTTCAGTTTGAGACTACCTTTGTGGTACATTTCATTGCCATAAGCGGGGAAAAGTTGGAGGTTTGCTTCATCCTCTGCTTTCAGGTATATGTCTTGCAACACCTGAAAAATACATTAATTTTTTTTATTAAATTAATTCACAATTTTACACACCAAATCAAATCTCTACTAAATTGCATCTTAATATTTTTACCTCATTTTATTTCAGAAACTTCACTTTAAATATGAAATGCAAGTAATGACAATTCTTTTTTTCATTCAACCATACATTGATTTAAAGATGGTTTTTTAAATTTTCCAAATCTTTACATGTTATTCTGAATATCCTGATCTAAAACATATTATTATTATTATGTCAAATTGCTTGACATCTAACATTTGCAGGTGATGAATATATTTTATATTAATCTTTTTACATTAATATTTTATATTAATCTATTGATGTTATATTGTGAGATAGAAATAATTAAGCAAAATAACGCGAGCATTTTGCTGCCTTACTACTGCACTGGTCAGAGCCTGGCAGTTAAGTCCCACAGGCAGAATAGCAAGTGTACAAAACTGCACTAGAAAATAATCATTAAAGTTGGGTAACACTCAAATTGTGTCTACAAAGGCAGTTAATTTGAGACTGCAAAAATAAATTGATGTTGAAACTGGGAAAAACACTCATTTTATATTATCTTTAATACCAGACCAACCTGATCCGAGAGATTATTGATGTCATTTGAGAGGGACTCCTCTTTTCCATCTTTGTACTGAGCAAGAAATGAACGGTACTTATTGAGGCCCCACGTATGTGGTAGTATGGTTGCGATGAACATTCCACCGATTCCTGCACCCGCTACCCACTGGCAGTGCTTATGAAATAACTTGGTCGACTGTGAACCACTCATGGTCAGGCCACTTTTGGTGTCCAATTTTCAATATTTTCTGGAAACAAAATGGACAATATTTACATATATAAAATTCGGCACACACACTTATGAGAGCAGGATCATCTCTTGCCCATTCTGCTCGAGATTCTAGGAGATTCTCTCTTTGATGACTTCAACCCTAATGACAAGGAGCTTTCCCACTGGTAAGGTAGGACAACTAAGTTTGGACCAAATGGCTATTCTCGTCATAGATGACAAACACTCTATCACAGTTTTTATAAATCTCTTTCCTGGAATCTCAAGCAGCATGGGCGACTGATGACTGCTGCTTGGTCACACAATAAGGATTATGAAGCATGAAGCTCTTCTGTCAAGGTTCTGATGTTGTAAATGATCCCACAGAATGTGCTGTGAAAGATGTAGCAGACTGCTATGATAATCTTTGAGCAAAAAGGTTTGGGATCCTGCACCATCATCAGAGTTCCCAGTCACCACAGCAGCCAAAATAATAACTCTGGTTCAAAATGTATGTAATTTCATATTTTTGTCAAATTGGTAAATTTGTAAATTTGAAGGGCTGTGAGGGACCATCAAAATCATTTTTTAAATTCTAAAAATAAAATTGAGAAGAGAAATAAATTGACTGTTTGATCATGGAGTGTTTGATCTTCGCAAAGAATTCTGCCCCTCAGCAAGACCATAGCTGGAAAAAGTGCATTGGCACGTGCCAAACTGAAAGGGTTAACCCGTTGTCCTTGTAAATCTGTGACCGGGCAGGTTGTCATGTCAAGGACCTGCGGCATGACAATTCAGTGAGGCAGCACTATATCTGCTTGAAATTGAATCATGAACTTTTTACCAGAGTACTTTATTGATCACAATGAAAAATATGGTTTAATTTTTTTTTTATAAATTTAGCATGCACATAACTAGTCCTACTGGCCAGGATGTCAGTGAAAATTTCTTGTTTTTGTTTGAAAGTTATGTACCAGTTGCTTTGAACAAAGGGCCAGTACATGTGAGAAAAACCTACCTCTCGGGCTTGCAACCCAAAACCTTATTTTAAACTCAGATTCAGAATCAGACTGAGTCAGAGTTCTCAAGTACTGTCAAATTCACTGAAGGCTTGGACTTATTCTTTTACTTGACCACAAAGTTTTTAACAAACACATCACCAGAAATCATTTACCTTGGCTTCAATTGAAAGAGGAACAATTCAACTCAATTGTAATGTCCTAACTGAAATCAATCATTTCATTTGTTTGCATGAAATTTGACATTGAAACCAATTTCCACGCCGGGCCGGGTCAACATATGGGCGCTGACATATTTGAATGAAAACGAGACCGATTTCCGGTGAGGTCACCCCGAGTCTGCGCATTTAAATTTCGAGAAGTTGGAATCTAAAATGTCGAACATTGAGGACAGGGGCGGAATATAAGGGCCAAACTTTGGATTATTGCTACTACTAGGATCGCTATCACAGCACAATTATTAGACAGGAACGTGAAGAATACCTAGACACTCTGATGAGGTAGTTAAAAGCCGACAAAATGTCCCGGTTAATACGATTGTTGACCGGTCGACGGCGGACTGGTCGCGGATATCGTCAGGGCGATCAACAAAAACCAAAGAAGGGAATACTTCCCTGCAAAGTGATTCTCCTTGATGGGACGGACCTTTCTCTTGATATGACGGTATGTATGCCAAATATAACAGATACACCTCCACGATTGGTGGTCAGTCTGGAGATCTGTACGCAAATAACGGGGGAATCCCGACCTAAAACACAGACTAAGACCTAGATTCACACCAAAATGGCGGTCGAACTGTTGAATGAATCCACTCACCCCAGGCTTATGAAGTTATGTCCAAGTTGGATGGTAGCAAACCATTCTCATCTCAGTTTCTAGGCTCAGGTTCAAACAAAGAAGTCTTGTCACTAGGAATCAACTTTAATGATGTATTATTTAAATTGGAATTGGGAGATCCAAACAATCATTTTTGCTATCTTTTATTGAAGATTGATTGGGATTTCATTCCTAAATGAAATCGGATCTGTTGAATTGTTTATTTTTCTTTTTATTGCAAACTTTTCTTTGGTGATCACTGGCATTGAGTAGAAAATTAAATACCAAGATTTAAAAGGTTACAGATAACATCTTGACATTGTAAAAGCAAAGATATATCAAATTGTTGATTTTTAAGGTGGAATGTGAAAACTTTCAATGTTTACATTGATTTGGGGTAAACATGTATTTGTACATTATGAAAATTTTAAAATGAAACCCCATAGCAAGTGGGTAGACACTCACATGATGATGTGTATAACAGATGTTTTGAGAATTGGTCCACCGCTATCATGTATGTTTGTCTTGTGCCATCAAGAGGTTGTGTTGGATGTAAACTGTCATATTTGTGTAGATCATGTTGATGTGGCCACAAGTTTACCCTGTATATTTACCAAAGATAAGGCCTGTCACCCAGACCTACAATATGTTGACCACAGTTTATTGTGATACTATATTGCTTATGTAAATTGTAGTATACTATGCAAAAAGCAATACTGAACCAGAAAAAGTGAAGGAAAGGATGAAGTGTGGAAGCATTCTGTCATCAATATGAATAGAATGATAATGTGGCATTTTTTCTCCCATCTTTAATTCAATGCATGACAGCGTAGAGTATGATTTACAGACAAACCACCAAACCACTGTTTATCCTGATCATAATGTTTGTAGTAGCCTGATGGAATGCACAGAAATGCAGCCAGTTGTTGTTGGTGGTGACAGACATCAGTGAATGGTCAGGAGCAAGGGAGGGTTGTGTTAAATAGGCCAGTGAACCCAGACTGACCCATGCAGCAGGGGGTGCAGATATGATGCTGACAGGGTTCACATACCCATCCACAGAGGGGGTGCATACCCTGCATGGGGTGCATGCAATAACCAAATAGCCCACCTGGTTTGTAAACATGACACTGGAATGCCAAGCTGACAATTTTGATTGAGTGAATGTGCATTGAGTGGAGTAGATTGGATATTTTTATGGACCATCTCAGACTCTTTGAAGACAGGTGGCACCAACATCAGCTAAGTTTGTGTACCCAAGATAACTCCCCAGCAGCTTGATTAGAGCCTGTGAGGTTAGGTGGTTTTTATGGAGATATTCAGCAAAGTGAAGCACTACAACAAAGAAATCCTATTTTGTACCCAACAAAAGAATGCTTTACATTTCCTTTTCTTTGTGTTCATTTTCTTTCAAATAATAAACACTATGAAAGAATTGTGGTGTTGAAATGAGCAAATATTGCTCATAGATTTGTTATTCAAACATGTAATTATTATGATTATTAACAAAATATCCTCGTTAAATCATATTTGGATATAAACACTGTCTTTGCAATCATACTACTACAACACCAAATTATGTCCTAACTATATTGTAACTTTTGAGCACTTCAAATCCCTGGTTTAGCAGATATGAAATTTTATATTCTATTAAAACATTTTATGATTATTACTGAACTTGGATGTCACTTGATATCATGGATAAAAGAGTATAGCCTGTAACCAGAGCCTGGATGTGTTTTGACTGGCGCTGTGACATACAGAGGCAAGCTTAGATTTCCCACATTGGGACATCTGATAAGGGATATACAGACCACTATAATGACATGATATGACAAGGCCGACTAAAAAAAAAAAAAACAGGACTTGGGTCAAACTGGTATTGGTGCAATATTTAGGGAAAAGCATGTTTTGAGGGAAAAAAATAATGATAATGATAAATATTGATAATCTGATTTAATTATCAACTAAAATGTTGATTATATCGCTGATATCATGGATATGTCATGTTTTGAAACCAGCTCTTTTTTTTTCTCAGACTGAATATTGATTTTGTTATTACTTGCTAGTTCTGAACAGGCAAGAGCAACTTTGATATCTGTGATATCTTAATGGAAGCTCAGTACTTCAGTCTTTCTTGCCATAATATTTGTTTTTAAAGACTAGGTGCAGAGGAGGTTATATTAAGGCATGGAAACATGATCAGATCATGATGACTGTTATTTGTCAAATTGTAACATATTAGGAAACAGTCCAAGTAAAATTTCATCCTGAGTATTCTTCTTAAGAAAAGAGGATAAAAGTATCCACAACTAAATACCTATTTATTGTTATTTAAAAAAAAAATAAAACTCTGTGCCCGAACACTTTAATGGACAACCTAAAAATTTGAGTTCAACGATAAAAATGAGCCCAGACAATATGCATTTTATATGGAGGTAAAAGTCTAATTCAATATTAATTGAATAAGTTGAAAGAAAAAAATCAAAATTATTGCAGAGACCATTTCTTCCAGTAAAAAATTATGAGTAGTGCATGAAATATGAAATAAATTTTGCATTATACCCTCATGCAGGGTTGGGTTTTGGACGTCCAAAACCTGTTTTGGACAGGACGGGTGGACAAAATTGTTTTTTACCTGTTTTGGACAGGTTTTGGCCGGTCAAAACTGTCCAAAAGTGTCGTAAACCTGTCCAAAACTTGCTTACAGGGGCTGTAAGTGTCTGAAACTTATTTTCTCTGTTCTAAGATTAATTAATTTTCCTGAATATGAATATGAACACTAAATGCCCAAGTAAATTGTTGGATAATAGGATTTCATAAATGGATATCATCATTGTCACTGAATATGAGATCTTGCCCAAATATATTGCTATATGGAAGTCATCAATACCTCATAAGTATTGAAGTCATGCATTGACACAATTTGGCCATTAACATGTATGTGATAAGACCTTTTACAAACATCTACCTTTGTGAGACAACAATGTTTAATTTGTTGGTTGCACTCACATGGATGATGTTGTCTTATGATGTTGTCACTCATGACACCCTTTAGCAGTCTTCCCGATAGATAGCCGCCGGTCCTGACCGATATTTTTTGACATGGTCCGGCATATTTTGAAACTCACATTTTCTCTGACTTGTGCATACTTTAAACTTATTAAATGAAGGCGGATTATTGCTGACACGTGTCAGAATAATTCTATGTGTAAAATAAAACAGAATTTAATTATATCGCCATTTCGGAAGCTTGTACCTGGACAACATGAGCGTATTTACTTTTCATGCTGATATTCTTTCTTCTTTTTTTTCGGTCCGGCAAAAAAGTCATCTTTGTCAAACCGAATGACAAAGTTGACTTTTTTGCCGGACCAAATGTCCGTTGAAGGTCTGGTGACTATCGGGAAGACTCCTTCCATAAGAACACTGATTCTAGATTTACTATGCGAGCCAAAAACATTCTTGATTTCAGAGTGTTTTTGTGCAAAGTATGTCAGTCATGGGTTTCATGACCATCACATTCCTATAAATATCCATCATGAAGCTTAAATTAATTACAAAGGAATGTTAATAGTCCAAATTATATTGAACTTTATTCAATATGACAGGTTAAAACTAATTTCAGACAATCTATTTGGGGATTTTTAGTTTTGGACAGTTTTTTGGACACAAGAAGTGTCCAAAACCTGTTTTGGACAGGATGGTTTTAACCAGGTTTAAAACCTGCCAACCCTGCCCTCGTGTGAGTCAAAAATGAAAATAGTAGAAGATCTAAAATTAACAGGCCCTGCCCAAAAGTTGCTTGTTTAAGACAATAGGGCAAGCTCAAATTGGAACAGTGTTGGTGGGGATGTGTACTGGTGTGAGCATGACTCAGACACAGTCTGTGCACCATGTGGATCTGTGCTGAGTGCATATATGTAATCATCACACATGGACCGGGCAGGCTTTATGACTGTGCATTCTCCCTACATCAATGTGGTACACATGCATGAGCTACCTTATGTATTATATGAGGTCGGCAGGGACCCCACAAGGGTTGACTTGGTTGGTTACCTTTGCATGCTTAAACCATGAAAGTGAGATACCATTAATATTTGTGGCGTCTTGAGCTAATTTAGCTTTAAAAAGTACCTTCATCAAGATCAAAGTTAAGATTTGTTTGATGTATTTTTATTCACATGCAATTCATGTGTTGTAACATGCATATATGTAAGTCTAAACTGATATTGTCAAACAAACTTGTGGCATGTTTAGTCTAAGACACAGAGAGCAAATAAGGCCCAACAATCCCTCAGTCAAGTTTACTTTTTATGAGCCATGTTTTCAAACAACATAGCAATGTCTTATGAGACCATATTTTGTCACCAAGTTTGGTTTCTCTTTGTTTGGTTTGTTATTTTTTTCAAACTGATTGTTTGGGACATCAATGTAAGAACATCCAACTCTTGACCATTTTGCATTGGATTTTCTAGATTCTTGAGATGTAGAACAGACAGCATGGATAGGTTGTAGTAGTTCAGGCAGCTTTCTTGACTCTCAGTCAGCCTTTCTGGGCAGATGTCTAGACTCATGGGGAGTAGACCAGTCAGATGTCTAGGTTCTTCATGGGTTCTTCATAGACCAGTTGGTTTGTTCAGGCAAATGTCTACTCTCTCTTGATGTAGACCACTTGGATTGTTCAGGCAAATGTCTACTCTTTCTTGATGTAGACCAGTTGGTTTGTTCAGGCAAATGTCTGGACTCTTATGTCTTGACCAGTCAGATATTTAGACTCTTGGGAAGCAGACCAAACCGGATGATTTGGCAGATATCTACATCTTGGGAAATTGGTCAGTCATCCTAATTAGGCATGTTTTTAGACAGTTTGGAAGTTCTGTGGATACTGAGTTTCACTGAAAAATAGAAAAGCTGTACATAGTATGAACATAAGCTACAATTTACCATGTTTTTTTTCACTTTGAAGAATAAAGACTTAAACTTTAAGAAAAGGACTATTAAACATGATTAATAGGTATATTGATAAAGCTAATCACAATGATCATAGACAGTAGAGACTGAATTCTACTATACAAATTTCTGCAATAATCATAGAGTATGTGCAAATATAGAGTGGAAATAGGTCAAGTATGATAGCAATGTTGAGAGAAGATCCACAGGGCACAGGGACACTATTTATCACAGTGATGAACCTGATTGTCAAATTCCCCTCTTGACCTACTTATAATTATATCATAGTCAGATATCGGGTGAAATACATATATTTTTTATAAGTCAGTACTGAAACAAAATATTGCCGCCTTTTTGAGACCAGCAGCTGACAGTTGGTTTTACTTGGATATAACTCATGCATGTTAGCACCAGTCTCTCTGAAGATCTAAAGATTGTGGGTTCAATTCCTGGTTGTGCCTGAAATGACTGAAATGATATAAAAGGGTGTCTTATGATAACAATGTACTGCACATACTTGTCAAGATTGATACAGATTGAATGCATTACCATGGTTATCAGTACAAATAAAACTGTGTATAATTGTGTGTACATTATGTTTAATTTATTTGAGTATTCATAATTCATGGGGGCTGTAAACATTTTGCCATGGTTACAATACAATCTTTCATACATTTTGCCAAAATTAATTATGTTTTGGGTAAATTCGATCATGGTTATTAAGAGTTTTGCCAGTTTGACTATGAGTGTTTTCTTTGATAGACAATGGCATTTTTTCAAAGCCATGACTCTGTAAGCATATTATCTATTCCTGACCAGGCTGGCAATAATACACAGATTGAAATCTATATATCTGAAAATGATCTCTCCACCCTTGTAACATATATCTATGAACTATGATACTCATGATAATTATTAAAAAGTAATGATAAAGGAATATTGTGTTTCTTTTTTGCAGAAAAAGGCCATGGGCCACGACATAATGGAGCAGGTGTTCTACCATTTGGACCTCATTGAGAAAGACTATTTCGGTCTGCAGTTCACAGATCCAACAAGTGTCAATGTGAGTATATATGCTGAACCAATTCCAGCCCTCCTTGACCACTTTAATGGGTTTATATGCAAATATTTGATATGGTAAGGTGTCAAAAGTTCCTCAGCCATGCTTGAACAGATTTATATCGCAATATATGACTTTTGAATTTGTTAATCTTAGACAATTATATTTGTCACAAGTATTATATTATTGGATACAATTATGATTGATTTCAATTGCCAAAATATGAAAGATTCCTCTCAATATACAATAGGTTTAATCAGAAATAACATGCATGTTTTCTGTATGGTGCAAGATTGAAATTGTGTCAGTTGGTTTGTGGCCCAAGTGAAGGTAAACAGAACCTCTGAGCCATATATCACCTAGGCTAATTCACATCATGAAACAGCCTTTGTGGAGAGCCAAAATATTGTGACTGTGGTTAACTGTTATGTAAGCAGGTAAAGTTTGCCAGTCTGGATCACCTGTGTGCTGAGATCATTAAGGGGTCCTGGCATATATATGTAACATGTGACCTTGCCTGCAAACAAACCCTGCAAACCCCACCACCAAGGGGCTACATAACACCAGTATAAATTATTAGACTATTCACCAAACATGCTAAATTGCGAGATGGAACATCATCAAACAGTTCTCTCTCAATACATGCCATCCTCTCATTTGGAAATAGCTTTGAATGATTCTGATGCTCTATATGCTTGCATGCAGCACTCTATTTTTAGTTGAAATTGTATATAATTTTCTGAACTTTATCCTAAAACAAATTGGGACAGTACCTGCAATTGTGAAAAGAATAATACAAGGTCGACACACACACATATATACAGATATGTAATATCTTGAGCATTTATCTTTTTGTCATACATTTTTACCTTTGTGGACACATTGATTAAGCACAGAAATTTTATTTCAACTTTGCCATGTTTACAGTCCACCGTGTTTTGATATACACTTTATTATGCACCAGTACTATATTGTTAAAAATATTGCAATCAGGGCCGTGGGAAATGGTCAAAAGGATAGGACATATATGGATGTTTATTCACTTGATAATTATATTCCCCTTAAAATTATATTTAAATATTGGATGACTATTGATTCTTGCTTTGGAAGACATAGTTTCAGGCCTTACAATGTTGAATTTACTTGTATCTTTAATGCCATATTTGCCTACTTTTGCTTGCTTGTTCAATTCCAATTACAGTTGGTAAGAGTCAGATTATTAAAGAAGAAATTTTGTATTGACTTTAAAAATTGTCAAATATTGATTATTGCTTTTGAATATGGGTCAGTGTGTTGGTGACTGGGAACCTCAGTAGTTCCTGCATTAATGTAAATATTGCACTTTTTACAGAACACATCTATCAATAGATGAATTCATACTTAAATTACTGACTATAATCTCAAAAACACTAATTGAGACTGAAAATTCAAATCATACATTCATTCTGAGTAAATTGTGATAACTTTAAAATTTGTTTTACAGCACTGGTTGGATCCAACAAAATTAATTAAAAAGCAGGTGAAAAGTAAGTATTTTTCAATCTTATGTTATAATCATATGAACTCCAGATGTAGCCATAAGTCTACAATATTATGACTTTTTAAGTTTTCACTTTCCTGAAATGCAATATTTAAATATCAAATATGTTATTGATGGAACCAAAAAAAAATGAAATTTCGTTAATGTAAACAAACACATTACTATTAATTTATATTTAAAAAAATGATTTAGTCACACTCCTGACAAACTGATATGCTCAGTTTAACTGACTACAGTGAGACCAAGTTATGTCATAACATGGCAGCATCTGGTTACCATGGTGTTGCCATAGAGATGTCAGTACATTATATCAAATCCTGTTTATTTATGTGCCGAGAAAAGATCTATAGGGTGCTACCTGAAGATAAAAAGGGTGGAGCCCAAGAATTGATTTCACCTGTAACAACATACATATTTTTTGTATCAATAATTATTTTTATACTTCAGTCAGGACAAGAAATTATGAATGTAAAGATATTATATCAGATGGAATTAACTGTTACCTGTGATTTGTATTTGATTAGCATGCATTGAGAAATTGATTGAAAGATCATTGGGGATTGAATGACAGCTCTGTATATTGATGGGAACTTATTGATAGGATATTAAATGTTTTCTTGGTGGCACTCAAGCTGTGTCCAGTGTTTGACCCGTCAGTGGTCACTGTCAGGACTGGTATGTGTCATGTTTGAACATGATCTACAAATCTGGTCAGGGCATGATAATGTCATCAAGGTGGAGGGCCAACAGAAGTGCCTCCCTCCTCGGCATACAGTTGTGGCAGCGAGATGGGAATATTTTGACAGGGTGAAAATCAAGCAACATGTGTCAGAGGCTGCTCCTGATGCTAGAACGCATGAAATCTTCTTCCCTGCCTCTTTGCTTTTATTGCTCCTGGGCCATCAAAATATCATCTTGAACTTGAGGAATCAACATACTGAAGTTAACACTTTTGCGCAGATTGATTCTGTTCTTATTGCATATGGGATTAGATTAACATGATTGATTCTCTACAGATCTCCTACCTTGTGGGCATGGTGATGTGGTCCAGGGTAAATTCACAACATACCTCTCATACTTATCTGAGTTCTATCTCCGCTGTCATGTACACAAGTTCTTTGTGAACAACATGTATTTTAAAAAAAGCAAAGCAAGTGAGTGCAAGTCACCAACAGGTCGAGGGCCACCCCCACAAGTAAAAAAAATATATAAAAAATTCAACTTGTGTCTGGCAATAAATGCAGTATGTATGGTGGTTTGGGGTCAAATGCCACACCCACACAGGTCAGTGGGGTCAATGAAAGGTCATCAGGGTCATGCTGATAATGGGGTCGCAGAGATACCCTAGATGAGGGAAGTATCTGGTGATCCCATAAGCTGTGAGAGAAGGCTGCTTCCATTTGCACTCATTTTGAGCATGGATGAGCAGGTCAAGTGCCAACCTACTTTAACATTTAAGGGGACATTCTAGTGACAAACACCAGTCTTATTTGATCACTTCCATAAAACCTCTGAACAGACTGCATGACTGTGTTACAAGTATGTTGGGCACATAAAAATGCCAATAAAACTTCTCATCCAATTTCCAAGGAAACATGTGGAAATCCAATCCATGCTACTTCTTGTATTGAATCATACACAGACAGGATACTACACTTAGGTTGATCATGATCAGGAGTGGAAGAACATGAATAAATGTAAATTTTATTCACCCAGCAACTTGAGTTTGTCGTGTGAATATGCTTTAAGGTTCAGCGTGTTTTGGTTGATAAGCACAACTTGAAACAACAGATGCCTCAAATCATCTTTATGATGAAATTGACAGACTTTGAAGATTGAATATCATGAATATTGGTGTAATTCTGTCAGCAGAATTACTATTTTTAGAAAGTTGTTGCCTGACCTAGCTGGGTCTTCTGTTAATCAGTCACTGACAATTAGTGTGATGGCCCCGGGCTTATTTTGACTGTCACATCATATTGGACATTTGTTTTGTATATTGTTATGTGTTCAAAGTTATAAAGATTAATGTTAACAAGACCATAAAGTATATTTATGAGATCAGAAAGGTTACTAGTTTCACAGATATATATTTGCTATTGATAAAAAAGAAAGCATAATGTTGTCATTACCATTGAAAATGCTAGGGAATCGGGAATAAATGTTAAAAGAAATAATGCTTCAGTTGATTATAATCTACTTATATGTTTGCAGTAGGCCCTCCTTATACATTTCGACTTCGTGCCAAGTTTTATTCATCGGAACCAAGTCAGATTCACGAAGAACTTACCAGGTAAGGTTGTCCTCATTTCTTAAACTAATTTTGTTGATATTGAAGGTAATACAAAGGAATGGCTGCCGGGTTGGTAGATGATTATTGAGGAGGAATTGGTAGGATATGGTGCAATATTACTAGCAAGATTAGACCAGTGTACACTCAGATGTGACATCTGGTAAATGTCAATATAAACCCCCTCCAGGGATCATACACAGGATCTGGCATGGTGGGAATTCCCCCTTTGGCTGAAAACTGGACTTTTTCAGCAATAAAACTTTCTCAGTGCTCAGAGGCCTGTAGTCTGCTTCCAGAATGTTTTAAGTGGGAGTGTATTTTTAACATGCTGCAGTCAAAATGTTCTGTGTTCATAACTGTATGATTAAGTTTGACTTTTTACATGTGGTTTTAATAGCGATGCTGAGAGCATCCAGACTCTGCATTAATGTTCAGATCAAAAGGCCAACAGCCTCTGCTCTCTGGGTCTGCCCAGATTAAAGCTGGAGGAAACTCCCACTTACATCATATGTTGATCAGTTGTCATGGAAACATAATCTCCTGACCCACCTGCTTCATATTATATTCCAAGCAGAGGTTGCAAAAATGTTTGCACCAAAATAATACAACTCAGGCAAGGTGAGGTATAAATTGCCCCATTGCTATATTGTTGTGTATATGATTTCTTAAAAAATGCACAAAAGAAGAAAAAAATACTGAGTCAAATTGATATGAAGGAGAACACTGTTTGGCGTTGGTTAGGTGGAGGTATATAATATATAGAGAAGAGGGCAGAAACAGATGGTTGTGTGAGGAGATCAGGACCCACTGTGCATACAGTGAGGTCTGGTCAGTCCACACATCTGCTCACTATGCAGTGTACTAGTCTATCACCCAGTCCTCTGCATCTACATTACCACCATCACTTAGAAACTAGTCGTTTCTTATCTATGGTGTGGTTCATGCCATGGTGTAATAGAAGTTGCAAAATGACTTTATTAGATAAAAGAAATAAATAGGTCACACACATTGGATCCACCCCAACAAAATGTCTATTTGACATGTGTGCTGCCGACAGCTAACCAAGCTATCTTCTCAAATGATATGATAGCTGGTTAAGTAATATGACCTGCACATGCTTACTCATAACGATTCATGAGGGCTAGACATGCTAACTCATTAAAACACTGGAGAGCATTCAGATATATGGGAGCTGAAGCCATGCTAACTCATCCAGATATTAAGACAAGACAGCGAGCCATGCTAACTCATTAAGACATGAGAGTGAGCCATGCTAACTCAGTAAGACAAGTGAGTGAGCCATGCTAATTTGTCAAGACATGAGAGCGAGCCATGCTAACTCATTAAGACAAGAGAGTGAGCCATGCTAACTCATTAAGACAAGAGAGTGAGCCATGCTAACTCAGTAAGACAAGAGAGTGAGCCATGCTAACTCAGTAAGACAAGTGAGCGAGCCATGCTAACTCATTAAGACAAGAGAGTGAGCCATGCTAACTCAGTAAGACAAGTGAGTGAGCCATGCTAATTTGTCAAGACATGAGAGCGAGCCATGCTAACTCATTAAGACAAGAGAGTGAGCCATGCTAACACATTAAGACAAGAGAGCGAGCCATGCTAACTCATTAAGACAAGAGAGTGAGCCATGCTAACTCATTAAGACAAGAGAGTGAGCCACGCTAACTCATTAAGACAAGAGAGTGAGCCATGCTAACACATTAAGACAAGAGAGTGAGCCATGCTAACTCATTAAGACAAGAGAGTGAGCCACGCTAACACATTAAGACAAGAGAGTGAGCCATGCTAACTCATTAAGACAAGAGAGTGAGCCACGCTAACTCATTAAGACATGAGAGTGAGCCACGCTAACTCATTAAGACATGAGAGTGAGCCACGCTAACTCATTAAGACAAGAGAGTGAGCCATGCTAACTCATTAAGACAAGAGAGTGAGCCATGCTAACTCATTAAGACAAGAGAGTGAGCCATGCTAACTCATTAAGACAAGAGAGTGAGCCATGCTAACTCAGTAAGACAAGTGAGCGAGCCATGCTAACTCATTAAGACAAGAGAGTGAGCCATGCTAACTCAGTAAGACAAGTGAGTGAGCCATGCTTATTTGTCAAGACATGAGAGTGAGCCATGCTAACACATTAAGACAAGAGAGCGAGCCATGTTAACTCATTAAGACAAGAGAGTGAGCCATGCTAACTCATTAAGACAAGAGAGTGAGCCATGCTAACTCATTAAGACAAGAGAGTGAGCCATGCTAACTCATTAAGACAAGAGAGTGAGCCATGCTAACTCAGTAAGACAAGTGAGCGAGCCATGCTAACTCATTAAGACAAGAGAGTGAGCCATGCTAACTCAGTAAGACAAGTGAGTGAGCCATGCTAATTTGTCAAGACATGAGAGTGAGCCATGCTAACACATTAAGACAAGAGAGCGAGCCATGTTAACTCATTAAGACAAGAGAGTGAGCCATGCTAACTCATTAAGACAAGAGAGTGAGCCATGCTAACTCATTAAGACAAGAGAGTGAGCCATGCTAACTCATTAAGACAAGAGAGTGAGCCATGCTAACTCATTAAGACAAGAGAGTGAGCCATGCTAACTCATTAAGACAAGAGAGTGAGCCATGCTAACTCATTAAGACATGAGAGTGAGCCACGCTAACTCATTAAGACAAGAGAGTGAGCCACGCTAACTCATTAAGACAAGAGAGTGAGCCACGCTAACCCATTAAGACATGAGAGTGAGCCATGCCAGTGCAATAGCCATCCATGCTAAATTATCAAATCATACTTATGCATTAAGAATTGAAAAAGTGAATTCCACCCGTGTGAATGTGTCAACCCTGGCTACAACTGCATTGTAATAGATTCCAGAAACCATGGCTATATATGTGGTGAAGATAAGGGGAAGTGATATAGATATGATACTCTGTATTGATATAGTTAAAAAAAGCTGATAAGATTAGTACACTGCCGGAATCAGTGGTTCTCTATCTCATCATTCCAGAAGCTCTGTTCTGAATATCTCATGCCACCTGTGTGGTGTGGGAGCTATGCTATCAGGCTAGCGTGGTATCTTGTTTTGATGAAATAACATTCCCAACTAAGAAATTTAAGTTTAGGTTTCATTTGTTTTTAATTCCCACAACCTGAGGTGCCCATACACGGTAGATTAAGGCTTTTTGTGTGTGAAGTAGCATTCTGTCCATAAATAATGGGGAAAAAAAGTACCTTGAATGTGGCATGATAGTATAGGACACTGTATATATATAGATATGTCATTGAATTGCTTTTCTAAAATTTGCTTATATGTTACATTGATAGTTATAAAATACAAGCTTTGAATATTTTAGAATAAGATTTGACCATTGTAATATGAAAGATGTATGTGACTGAAATTAAATATTTCTTGTATTTTTCAGATATCAGTTTTTCCTGCAGTTAAAACAGGATCTACTTGATGGTCGTCTAGAGTGCCCTTATGAAACTGCCATAGAACTCGGAGCCTTTGCTGTGCAATGTAAGATTGACAAACTTTTGTTGACTTCACTTTGAGTTATAACTCTTGGTGATCATTGGTAATTAACTGTGAATATATGATATCACAGGAAATAGCACCATATAGTGGGGTACTCTGATGACATAGCCAAACATCATCTCATTAATCATAATTATACAAAAGAAGGTCACACAAGGACAATGTATGATCATGTAGTGCCAAGCGATGACCATTTGTGACTATATTTGCGCATGTTTGTGTGTGACCATATAGATGATGGCAACATTGACTTAAATGACTTCTGCCTATGATAGTAATATCTAACATCAATTTACATTTTGTTTCCATTTCAAAAACCCTGTGCAGTTATTCTCTGCACTTTCTGTTGCCACTTCCAGTTTTCATATGGCAGCAACCTAATGACTTCTGGCTGCTTTTGTAATAATTAACATTAGTTTACCCCCCACTTATTCAATGAGTGTTTTAAAGCCCAAATATAAGCATATTATTAGCAATTACAGCAAGTTTTCCAGACAGTCCTTTTATAATGTTTGAAAATGGGTCATGGTTTCATGTGCTCCATTGTTATGGAGTGCAGATAAAAAGAGGAATAGAGTCCACCCTCTATGTCAGGTGGTCCAGCTCCCAGGCATGTTCACTCAACAATACACTGCCTCTTCTGTCCAATTCAAAATTGAGTATGAGATTTTTTTTGTCTGAAAAAGCGAAAACATGTACACATATATGTAATATCTAAGTAGTGTGCAATGTTGTTTATATGTTTATGTTGTCTGCAAAAATTAGACAGTGACTATAAAAGCAAAATGTCAGACATCTGTCGGAAACACTTGTTTGTTAACTGAACAGAGTAGATTTTCAATATATATAACAAACCATATATCAAAAGATTTGCAGAATATTGATATCTGTTTCAGTATATTGTGCTTATTTAATGAGCAAGAAATGAACAAGTTTACTTCTCTTCTGTTGAATAGCTTTAAATATGTACATATGTTTGTATTATTCAAAATGATTTGGGAATGGAGCCAGTTTGGGATCCTGCCTGAAAACTCACAATCATACATCATGTGTTGGATGATGGACCGCGTGCCAGAAAAACGTTTCAACGTCAGTGCAAACAAAGATGCCATCATAAAATGATGTTTACACAAGATATGAGACAGTATAACACTATAATATAGTTATGAAATGCTTTATTATGACAAAGGCTGTGACATTTGGATGTAAATGTCTTAAAATGCCCAATAAAATACATAGATATGATCTTACTCAAACATTATCTATAAAGTAAAAGTAAGCCAAATAACACAATCAGACAGTGAGGAGCAGGAAACTTGCACCAAGCAAACTCCCTCTTTGTCCAGTGACATACACAAACATTGGCCACTTTTCAAGATGTCTGTTTGGGGAATTTGTTTATAATTTTGTTTTGTATTCACTGGAATCTTTAACATTGTTAAGTCATTTCATGCATTTGCCACTGTTTTAAGATGCACTTAGGACTGATATTGCAAAAAACACTAAAAACAGAGATGACAGGATCATCAAAATTTCCTATACACATTTCACGACCAGGTAACAGTGCCATTCCTGTGTTGTAGATCTAGTCATTAAGAAAATTTAAGTGAAAGCAAAGCGAGAAATTGATCCTTCCCATATTGGTGGTCAATGTAGTGGATATTTCTCAAACCTTTTGAATTAGAGTTCCTTGGTTTGAGGTGAGGAGACTGACAAACACAAATAACCATTCGTGAACAAAAAAGAAGAAGAAAAAAACCCAGGAAACTGAGAAAAACTCAATTTTGTGAAGGAAAAAACATGATATCTTGGACTGTGATCCAGTTATTGTAAGAGCTAAACTGATTGGTCAAGTGCACGATGCATATTGTCAACCATCAATAAGAAAGGAATTTTTTTATATGTACATATGTTAGTGTCTTTTTTGTAAGCAGAGTAATTATTTTGTTATCCTGCAGATTAATCATATGTAAAAAATGGATTAGTGTTGCTAATTAGTGATAATATAGAACAAACATCATATAATAGTAATTATGACTGGAACTTTTGGACACATGGTGCTGAGATCACATAATGAATTAACAAGAATTAGCAATAGCACCTGCTTCCATCAGGGAGATTACTTGTTAGATGTGCCAATATGAATGATTACTAACAGAGATATTAAATAATCTGATATGTGCCAGGCCTTGACATGAGGGGTTTAAGTCAGATTTTAGATCCACTGGCCTTTATCAAGACATATAAAATAAACAGCATAAGAATATAGGTACAATATTTTTCACTTTCTTCAAGACAAGTGAACTTGGCGAACAAAAAAATGCTTTGCAGGCTATTGAGCCAAAGTTAATGTTAAGCCTCGCAAGGGTTCCAAATTTGAGTTTCTATTGTTGCCCTTTAGCAAGCTGCTTTTGGCCAGGGACTGCAACTCTTGATATCCCTTTCTACTATTTTGCATTATTTGACTGGTTCAAACAGACAAAGACAAGTAACAATTTAAACCATATCTTAGACACTGAGCCTATTAGTTTATTTATAGTTTGAAGGTGTACCAAAGGTACTTGAAGGTAACAAACAAACAAACAAATCCACTCATGATATGAATTTATCCCAGATGGAATTGTTTTCTATGCAGTGCTGCCCTCAGGTGGCAATATCAGATTGGGACAATACCACATGGAAAAAGATTTCTAACAGGAGTAAATTTATGTGTCGTGTAAACATCAAGTCAACCTTTTTGGAACATCGTAAATTGTTGTCTGAAACTTGTATAGTTACTGTATTTTTTACACTTAAAAATCTTAGAATGTTCCTGAAAATATTTATGACCTTGCTTCTGCAGGATGCACAGATTAATGCAGTTCCTTTTATGACAAATTTGTCACAAGGTATCCAGTTATGATGAAGCAATACTGGTGTTAGAGGCTGAGAGCCTTGGGGGGAGGGGGGACCGACAGCAGCCTGCACAGACCAGGAGCTGTCTGCTTCTCACATGTGTTACACTCCACATACAATATGAACACCTCCATGACTCAGAGTCAGGCCCGAGCCATATCAATAATTCACAATGCAACTGACACCAGCCAACTAACTTATTACCATAATCACTTATTCAAGTACAATGGTATGATCTCTATCATATACCTAAAACTGCCACTTTTACTTAATATAATACACCTTTAGCGTATGCTTTAAATAAAACCTCCAATAATCCCCTTTTGTTAGTTAACAGATTTTAACAGCATTTTGTAATGCAATATTTGGTCAATATAATAGACTGATTTTATTGACCGGTTTTAACAAATACTTCATCATTTTGCTATATGTTATCACCTATTTTAGTTACTGACTCAAAATGTCTACCACATATTCACCTCGGGAAGACCTACAGTTGATATTCTCAAATATGGCCTTGACCTTTGTTTTCACAGATTTCAAAATGTCACAACTATTTTTGCTATTACAGACATAAACTGTAAGCTGGCAAATAACAATTGCTGGATTTATTGTTGAGTTGTTTGGGATGTGTAAACTAAGTGACATACAGTGTGCTATATGCTTGTTTTGTGTTGTTTTCAGCTGAGTTGGGGGACTATGACCCGGAGGACCATTCACCAGCCCTCATCTCAGAGTTCCGCTTTGTCCCAGCTCATCTCCAGTCAGAAGAGATGGAACTCGCCATCTACGAAAAATTCAAACTCTTAATGTAAGGGATAATAGGAATTTATTTTATGACTTTATCATAAATATTTTGTTATTTGGAATATATTTATATGCAGACTGATTTATTTGTCATAGTTTATCATCTTAATGTTGCATAATAGATTTTCTCTGCTCCATAGCAATGAAAAAACTTCCTTTATGTTTCAATTATGATATTTATTATGTTGATTCTTTTCAGTGGTCAGACCCCAGCCCAGGCTGAGCTGAATTTTCTTAATAAAGCCAAATGGTTAGAAATGTATGGGGTTGATATGCACACAGTACAGGTGAGCTCAAATGGATTTGTAAAATATACCAAATCTTGTATCGATAACATCGAGCAATTTATATACATCTAAAAAAAGAAACCAGGTACTGTCAAAAAAAGGCAATTTATACCCCCTGAAAATAGAAGTTAGGCATACCCACAAAAAAGTAAATCTATTGCTCAGTTAAATTCATGGTGTCTTTTCAGGGCAAGGACGGTTGCAACTACCACTTGGGCCTCACTCCAACAGGAATACTAGTATTTGAGGGCAACCAGAAGATTGGACTCTTCTTTTGGTGAGTCAAACACATGTTCCTGTAGTCAATTTATGTAAAAGCTTTCATGGAAGTCATTTTTCCTATCACCTCTTTTACTTTATTTTACATTTTGCCAAAATCTGATGCCTGAAAATTGCAACTTCAGAAGATTTGTTTATATATTCTTAACTTTCAAATTACATTTTGAAAATATTGATTATGGGTAAAAACTCACAGAAAATGTAAAGTTGTCATGAGGTTTCAATGGTAATGGAAACATTTGAACAAGTTTGGAAACCATGGAAAATATGTGATCTATTCCTGCAGAAATGTGGTCTTAATTTTCCCAATTTCATTGTATTTCACAGGCCCAAGATAACAAAGTTGGACTTCAAGAGGAAGAAGTTAACATTAGTGGTTGTAGAGGATGATGAGCAAGTAAGTGTGGCATTGTTTACTTTTGGATTATACCACTGTCTCTATATCCCAGGATGCACAGAGGATATATATAAGTTATGATTACTGTATAAGAAGCACATAATTCATTAAGATTAATCTGTGTCACTTTAAATACCTAAACTTGAAGGTAAAAAAAAATCTTTGCAAAATAGAGCTGAATATAGCCATTACCAATATTGCTGCAACTTTATGTGTATCTTCATTCAATGCAAAAGAGTTGCATTATATTATCAATATGTTTACAGGGGAAAGAACAGGAACACACATTTGTATTTCGGATGCTTCATGAAAAAGCTTGTAAACATTTATGGAAATGTGCAGTTGAGCATCATGCCTTCTTCCGCCTCAAGGGGCCGGTGCAGGGTCCCAACCAGAGACAGACCTTCTTCAGGATGGGTTCCAGATTTAGATATAGGTAGGACACTGTTTATTTTGTGCCAGTATAGCCTTTAATTCATTTTCATCAGCAATTTCTACCTTATCAATGTCCCAAAATGATGTGTTTATGACCTACATTAAAGGTCAAGTTAAGGTTTCTTAATCGCAGTTAGTTAACAAATAAAAATGGCATTACCAAACTTAAACAGCAGATGCAACTTCTCAATGTAGCAAAATGATGTGCCTGTCAGTGACCTTGTCCATCATTTAATGTTGAGATCCAATCTCTGAAAATCTTGTAAACCCAATAGGTAGACGACAAATAAAAGTAGCGTAAGCTCTTGATGCATCATATTAATTTCTCAAAATGTTGTCATTATTGGTCACCTTGACCTACACTCTAAGGTCATGTGACCTGATCTCTGAAAATCTTGTGAATGCAGTAAGTTAATGACAAGTTTAGATAGCATTACCAAATATAACCATTGGTGCATAAAAGTTCTAAACTGATACAATTTTTTGCATTACATTTAAAAACAAATCACAAAAAAACTCAAATAGTTGATATAACCTTCTATTTAAATTCTATCAATAGGTTTTAATTCAAGAGAACTTGCAATAAAATAAATGATTTACTTAACAGTGGAAGAACAGAATTCCAGACAGCCAGTATGAATCGTCAAAGGAGAAGTGTGCGATTTGAGCGACGGGCAAGTCAGAGATATTCCAGACGACCAACTTTCGAGAAACGAGAAAAAGAAGGAAGGCAACAGATGGTGGTGACGCAGTCAGCACAGCGCAAAGAGTGAGTCATTGTGTTATGATGAGGCAATATATATCAGGCTGTTATTTATAAACATAAAGCAAAAAAAAAACAAAAAACAAAAAACAAAAAACAAACAAAAAAATGAAAAAATAAAAAACAGCTTATCATGAATAACTCAATTTAAAAGGTTCCAAATTTGTTAGTCTTTAGATTGGTTTCAGAATTTTGTTTCTTAATATTTTAGATTTTGTCTATGTTTTAATGCCTGATCTATAAGTTGTAAAAACTGATAAATAAAAACTTTAATAATAGATCTAGACTTTAATTTTAACCTGTTACGTTATCTGAAATCAACATTTTAATTAATGGAAAATAACAAAATCTTTATTTATATATACTATTACTCAAGCTTAAAATAAATATATATTTACTAATGTGATATTTTGGAGTGTAATGTAACGCATTCCTCACTTGCCCTAATGAATTTGCTTACCTCAGAATATTCTCAATATTTCCTTTCAATACTACTCAGGATTTTGTGTGTATTCATTTGTCACTCACTAGTTTATTGCAATAATTACTGATTAATAACTTACCTATATAAATATTGCTTCACTGTGTGTATAAGTATATAGTGTTTTCTCTGAGTACTCCTCTCTGTTTGTACTGCCTTGCTTTGGTGTTGTGTTGTGTGCTTTTTGCTAATGGTGGTGTGCTTTTATAACATATACGACTCTCTCAAGCAGTGGAGTATATGTCCCTTCCAGACCCAGATCATCGTCCAGCTCGCAAACCGCGGCCACGGCTGCCACAGGCAAGCCCATGGAGACAACCATCGACCAGCCCGCCCCTGCCAAAGCACCTGCCACCCCCACGTCAGCCATTGCCAACGGAAGCGTTGCCACGACACCGGCCACCGTAACGTCACCTTCTGCTGCCTCAGCGATGGAGCGGCTGGACATTTTGATAAAAGGAACGCCTCCAAAGCAGACGTCACGAGCGGCATCACAGTCGTCGGATGTGTCTGGAGGCACCCCTACGAGCCCTACATCAACTACAGAAGTCTCGCTGAAAGGTGAACTATCTTTCGCTACACATATTCTGAATATGATATGCATTTACTATGTCTTTATTTAAAAGAATGAAGATATGCCACCTAAATAAAGTTGTAGGCCTGGCAGGGAATCCTTTAGAATTAACCAAGGAACATTTATAACCCTACTTTTTTGGGCCTGTACATATAAATTAAAAAATTTTCATTGCAATTTTATGTACTGTACAGGTATGTTATATCCAGAGGAAACAGGAGTTTTAAGTTTCAATGAAAAGCATATACAAAAGCATAAACATGATGCACTACTACAACCACAGATAAATGATAAATATTTAATATTTCTACACGAGTGACCATGACTATGTGGACTCGTTCACAGAATTATTTTTTTTCAAATACAGAACTGCATAGAATAATTTTTTTAATTTATGAACTTTCAGATGCCTCTGAGATAGCAGCTGCTAAGATGAAAGGTCTCGACCAGTCTGTCGGAGCAATGCACGCGAGCACCACCAGTAAGAAACCACAGAAAGATGTCAACACCTTCATCAACAACCAGCTCAAGTTTGTGGGAGGCAATAATGCCATTCCCCCTGAGCAGATGAAATGCAACATCCTTAAGGCTAAAGCTGAGGAACAATATAGGAAGGGTAGGTTGTGTATTGCATTGTGTGGAAAAGTTACCATTGGGGCAAAATATCTCCATGTGAATGTTTCCATGGCCAAGAGAAGCTTTGACATTTAAATACTTTTTACCTACATTGATGAATGTTTATTTTAAAAACACATTTTGATGAAAGAAAAGTTTCCCTTTGCATAATTTTTTAAAGGAAATCCTTTCACTTTGTGTCTAAAAAAATATAACAAAATTGAACTTCTCAGACGTTAAGAGCATTGAAATTTTTATGGTGTTGCTACAGTTGCTGCAGAAAAGGGGCTCATGGTAGAATTACCGAAAGATGAGGAGGATCAATCTGACAGGTGAGTGACATGCTTAATTGTCTGTCAATGGTAACTCAGGCCTTGACATTAACATTTGTGATCCACTTGCCCACTGGGCAAGTAAATTTTAAAATCTACTTGCCCTGAAATACAATTCACTTGCCCGGATAGAAAAATAAAAGCTATTTTTGAATAAAATAAGGATTTGTATTTTATATCTTATTTTATCAAAATTAGCAAATTATTTTATCAAAATCTGTTCAACCTGTTCTTTTCACCAAAACTCGCACTAAAATACACTGATGAGATGTTCCAAATGTCTCAGCATCATGATGTTGTTCATGGAAAATTCCAAGACTTTTTGACTGGTACCCGATCATTATTTATATAAAATCTATGTAGATATTATGATAGGGGACCAGATTAAGAAACGCATTCGATTTATGTGTAAAGTCGTGCACGGTTGCAAAATGAGTCTATGTTAAATGCAGTACGAATCCCGAAAATGTGCTCGACTTTTGAACAAGAGTGCACCCGGCCAAGATAATCAATCGCAGACAAAATGGCGGCAATCGCATTCGAAGCTCTGTGCACAGTGATGAAAATTAATTTTTATTGGCTCTGGGGTATATTATTTCAAGATTACAGCACTTGCCCACCGGGCAAGTGGAAGAGAAACATCCAGTTGCCCGGACTTGCCCGACACATGTTAAATATAGCTCCAGGCAACCGGGCCACCGGTTAATGTCGAGGCCTGTAACTGGTAATCAAATTGATGAAGACAGGGAGCAGAATTTGAATATTCATTTCAAATCCATTATAGATTGTACTGTTCAAAGATTGTCTCTGAGGAATGATTGTACTAAACTGCATGGATTTGCTTGACCAAGCTGCATACCAACTAAAAGCATGTGAAAAATAAATACTGAAAACCAGAACAGTAATAAAAAAGAGAGAAAGAAAAACATATAGCTGTCTTCCAAAAAAGCACTTGATTGTAATATTGTAGTATCTCAATGCATTCGTTCAGAGATCTGCCTCCAGCTTTTCCAGTCAGATTTTGCTCCGTCAAGTTGGGGTAATCCTGTCATGCAAACTATGAAAACATCTTAGATAATATTCGTTGCATTTTGGAATTTTTTTGTCAATACTTCACATAATTTGTGTTCTTTATGTACTTGCATACATGTGGTTCAGGAAAACTTTTTAATTGTGTGATAGATGTGGCCTCTGAAGTAAAAGATGATTTGCTCAGTGATAGGCCACATTTCCCTCTGTGACATGATTTGCGGCAGATATATTTCCACATTTATTTGTTTGGCATAAGCAATATATATATACATGTAGAGGGATATACAGAGTATTTAAGTTGTTGTGTGTTGTCGTGATGTTGAGTGGCGTGGCTTTGTATGTTGCACAGTTACAGAACCTCTGAGGACAGTTCACGCAGCTTTGCAGAGGAGGAGGATTATGACTACGAGGAGGACGATGAAGTCCTTATTGACCTCCCTCCTCACTCTCCGTACAGGTACACAGCATTACCATGGTAACCCACACGCACCACTGTTGCCACAGTAACCAGATTGTAGTCCAGCCTCCGTAGTGTCCTGTCTCAGTGTTTCACTTTCAGATGAAGTCAGACCTCTTTTTTCATCTTGGCAGCTGGGGTGATCTTCTTTGCTTCTATAGCCATTTATAACATGGCCTCATTTCAGCATGCAGGAACAACATATGCACCCGAGGGCATGCACTTAAATTAGATTAATATATAATTTATCCAAAGTGGCATGATTTTACATGTTACATAATCTCAATAACATTTACAGATAGAAGCATGGGATTCCGGTTATGTAATCTGTGGACACATTAAAAACTTCCCTAATACTGTTTCATGGAATTTTAACCATTGGTATTTCATCCTCAATGTAGAACTAGTCCAGTATTGCAGTGCAGATACAACTAATTATGATAATATAGATTTCTATAAGACACTTTTAAGTAGTAAGTAAAGGTCACAATAACCCTTTGAAGTTTTTATACTAATATTCCATTGAACTGATTCCATTAACATATTTTATTTACAAATGATCAGATATCTAAATATATCAAATTAGTTTCTTGGACAGTCTTACTTATTGTCTCAAAAATCTTGATTATGTCCTTCTTTTGGTCTTATTTTTAAACGGAAGAATATAGCCAGAACCTTGCAACTCAGAGTTATACTGTATCTTGAAGTATGCATATATTGCATTCACCACTTAAATTTGCACAAATATACATAGAAAACATCCATTATCTTTAGAACTGAATGTGGTTTGTCTTTATACATATATAATGTATAGCATGCAATAATTTTGAACAATGGTAGAATTAATGGGGTGTGCCAAACTTTATTGAGGTACTGGAAGTTACCTTTCAGTACCTTTAAGTAATCAGTCTGTCTTTCCTGTGTCCATTTATGTGTTCGGAAAAAAAAAACCCGACCAGAGTTAAATTCTTATCATTTGTGGACATCAAGATAATATATTCAAACATTCCAAAATGTAGTCTTCAATTTATTGAATGTTTTTACAGTTGTTTATCTTGTAATGTTCCAGAATATAAACCTTACTCAGCCCTTGATCAATGATTTGAACTATTGTTTGCAAGTTTTATAAGCTTGCATAATATAAGGGACATTTCAAGGGCGGGAATTGATCATTGGATCCTCAGTTACTGGTTACATGTAACATCAGGGGACATGTGATTATTACAGTACCTTTTGTGACATTTGTCACAAGGTATTATTGCTGACCCTACAGCTTATTACAGTAACTTTTGTGACAAATTTGTCACAAAGTATTTGTTTCTTATGTTTTAGGAATAATAATTTTTTGCATACATGCTTGCACATATATTTTTCAAAAATATATATTTTTCAAAAATATATATTTTTGGCGGGTCCAAATTAAACTGGGAATAAATGTATCCACATCAAGATTACTCCAAAGACATATATGTATTAAGATGAAATGCAGTTATAAATGGGGAGAAACAGTTTTGTGATATTTAAAATATATCAATTACTTTGCCTTCCCAGGGTGTGTATATTTTGCTACTCTATTTTCAGTCAATCCCATTCTCTTCCTGAAGAGAAATTGAGACTCCTCAAAACAGCCAACCAAAATGGGTATGTACTTGTTTTCTCATAACACAAAGAATCATGGTGATGTGGAAATATAAGAAATTGTACTTTTTCTTTTTTTTTTCTTTTTTTCATCACCAGTCAAAATGATGAGCAGCAATAGAAAAACATATATTAAGAAAAATAAGAATACTATAGCAATATTAATCCACTGAATGTGTAACTAGAAAAGTACCTAACAATTATGCTTAAACAAACTGCATTAAACCTGTGATGGAAAGGGAACTTAGACTTAAGGTAGTGCAACTTTATGTTTGTTGATTGTAGTTACTCGCCACGATCATCAACAGGATCTGACAGTACCAAAGCGACCACCCCCTCCCCCACAATCAAGTCTAGTCCGCCTCCACAAGCTGTGAGTACAGGAGGCGACCAAGTCTCTTATTATATCCCATTTTTGTCTGTAGACTTCTGCTGTTTTCACATTTTTTTTAGATTTAAAAAAATATTAAACAAAACTAGGAGGATATTTTTATTCAATAGATTTTTGTTGTAAATCTCTTAATATTACAAAGGTATTAGAAGATTAAATATTAGTTCTTATCTGTTGTGGAGTTTTTTTTGTTTTCAGTTATTGTATTTAAAGTGACTTACAATATGAACTATGTTAACATCAGTAATGTAATGCTCTAATTCTTTACTTTTATCTTCAGCTTGTCCATATTGCACCATATTGCACCATACAAAAATATAAAATGTGTAATTCTACCCAATTACCAAACTTTTACAAGAACACAAAATGAATTCTCATTTCTAATGAATTGTTTTATATGAAAATCTTGAAATATCATTGTTCAGGCAAGCATAACCATTTTTTTTTACCATGATTCTTGATATTACAGAATATTTGGTGCACTTCAACCCTTGTATGACCTATGACCTGTGACCCAATTATTGGGGTCACACCAGGTGTGTCTCATGTTGTCTTATTGTGAATGCTTGGCATCAGTCTTGATCACTTTATTTTCTGCTAATGGAATCCGGTCCCTGATCAAGAAAATGAAAAAGAAAAAAACACACCTGAATGCAGCTGCAATGATTTCACAGCTACATTATTCTGCAATAATCATACAGCTGCGTAGAGATATGTTTCTATTCATGGTCCAACCTTATGATTGAGCAGTTCTGTTTCTTGCTCTCTTTGAAATTCTGCATCCATTCCGTGCAACTCTGACCAGAAATTTTATTTTTTTCTTAAAAGAAAGAATGTGTTTGCAATGTATGGATCAAATATACTGAAGAATTGCATTTGTTTGGCCTTGTGCTTGGATCTTACAGAGGGATAGGTCACGAATGCAAAGTTTCAAAGGTTAAGTTCTCAATGGGCGCTTCTCTGTTGTACACAACAGTGCACACTGTTTTGATTTTTTGCTTTTGTTGACTTTGTCTTGTATTTTCCTTCTTTCCTCCTAGGATAAGGCGGCTGCTAGTCCCAAGCCTAGACCCAAGCCCCGGCCAGCTGTAGGCCACAAAGCCCGGTCTGTTGCACGGTCCCGGTCGTCAGACACTGCCCCACTGCTCAACCCAGAGCCCATCTCCCCCACTAACACGCTCACACCCACGCCCACTCCTGTGTCAGAGGCCCCGCCTGTCTTCAACTTTCCCAGGACCAGTCCACCTGCTGACACTGCCCAGATTAAGAGCCCGGGTTCACCAACAATCAACATTTCCAAGTCAAACTCAACATCTGGAGCTATTCCCAAATCGCCCAAGAACCCATTCCGCTCGGAGACAAACCCCATACAAGCTAACAATCCTTTTTATTCATCGGCCCAGTCCCAGCAGGCCACCATGTCAGTTGCAGCACATAAAAACCCATTTTTGACCAACAACACTCAGAGCATCAAGTCACCCACGGCAACACAAGCTCAGGTCACCTTGACGACCAGTGCATCCACTACAGTGCCATCTGTGGGCAAGGTGCAAACTCAGACTGTCCCCACCAGCAGGCAAGCGGTGCCCTCTAGTAGCAAGCAGGTGACAGTAACCTCTGCTGGTAAAATGGTGTCAGTGCCATCTAGTGGCAGAGCCGTGAGTAGTTCTGTGGCCAAACCAAGTGGTAAAAGGGTGCCTACTAACAGTACTAGAGTAAGTGGAGGTGCCAAAAAGCTGGGCGCAGGTGCTTCTGCCAGCAAATTGACCCCGAAAGCTACTGCCAACAGCAGTAATAATAATGTGAAACCGGTTCATAACCTACCCGTCATTGGCAAGCCTGCTACCGAGTTCAACTTGAAGGTTAACAATGGTAATACAGAAGATACTAATGTAGCAATCCCCGCTGACCCAGCCCCGAGGTCACCCTCCCCACACACCCCAACGACCAATACTGCCCCTGTCACTACGCCCGCCACCTGCCAAGCGCCACCCCCTAGTGTTGATAACAATGAGGCTGCAGCAGCGCCATCGGCTGATAAAGTGTCACCCAGTCCCGGCCAGACAGACAAGAACAGCAAGTCACACAAGTCAGACAAGTCTAATGTTGTCATCGTAAGTCAATCCGTCAGCTTTGTTGCTTTCCCTGGTAGGCCACATACGCATACACACACCGTGCACCATGCTCTAACACTCGCCTCCTGCTCACAGCGCCCCCTCACAGCACACAATGCCACCTACTGCCTGCTAGCCTCATCATCATCATTCAGGCAGATGATGAAAATATTAAAGTAAAAATCTTTTTCTAAAAGATTCAAGTAAAAAAAAAAGATTAAAATAAAAATTTATCTTGGCTTATCATGCCCAAACAAAGTGAATGGCAAAGGGATACGTTATGTTTATTTTTTAGTATGTTTTAATCATTTTAATTATTGCTTTTAAAGTAGCTTTATGTCCAAAAATATTAGCATTGTTTTCTGTGTTTAAGAGGATTTTGCTTTGGACAAAAATAGAGCCAAATAGAGAAGTAAATTGAACCAAATCAGTGGCCCAAAATTTGATAGTAGAGAAGAGAAATATTATGACTATACGCATGGCAGAAGGTGTGCATTATTTTGCTGGCGGGGGTAGCAGCTGATGTACACTATTTATATACTTCATGCAGATTATGAGATATTCTGCATGTTACTTTCATCCTAACAAGGGCATTTGGTGAGTTGAAAGACTAATCTGTAGATACCGGTACTCTAAGCCTAACAGTACTAATGAGAAATTTTTATGGTCTTTCTATTACTGCCTTCTTTGACAGTATATGTTTAAGGTATGTAAACAGATTACTAACATGGTTCAGAGCTGAATATTGTGTGGCATGTTCCATGTGGTCTTGTCATGTGTTGTCCACATTCTAGAACTCTATAATATACTCCACTGTTGTCTCGGACTGATTATCATGTGAATTGAAATGGCTGTATTATTTTGGGCGTGAGTGAATACAGGATGTGGTTAATTGCATGAGCTCTGATAAGCTAATCTGTCATGATTTATATTGTGTGTAAAATTGAGATAATATATATATTTATAGCAACGTAAGGGAACTTTATGTCCTTTATTCCAAAAATTAATCACTGGATTCTGGTTATTGCCACCTGATAGCAATTCAATCTGATGATTAATTCAAATATATTACGAATATTTTTATTTTTCACATTACACTTTCTTTTGTTTTGTTTTAAAATAGAGCTCTGTGTAGATGTTATTGGATTTGATTTAGTCTATAAATGAACTGCTTAGCATGATTTTCTTACATGATCAAACTGTCAAAGCTGAATGTATGGAAAAGGGTGAGCCATTGGGGTAATAGAAGAAAAAGAAAATTGTGGAAAGTCACACTTGTTTCCATGTTATATCTTTAAGTATAAACTATTGACAGTTTTTTGCGTATTCAAAAACAAACAAGAAAAATGTCCTGTGGAAGTCCAGCTCCTCTGTGCAAAAAATAGCCTTCAATAAAAAAAAATTGTATTCCCACAGACTGATCCAACTGATGTCCAGAATTAAATGCATGAGATGTTATAGGCATATGGTACTAGCTCCTGCCTATGCCTGAATGCTTGCTTGCTTGCTTGCTTTGAAATATATGATTCTATGCATGTTTTAATTTATGGATTGTTGCATGAGTAGAGTTTGTTTAAGAAAAACCAGGAAAAATGAAGGTCTTGTTTCTGGTTGCCCAGGTGACACTCCTTGTTGCAGAAGAAAAACAATATTCAGCAGAAAAGGTGGCAATGTTTAAAAGTTAATATGCCATCTGATTGGTCAGAATTGCAGTCTGCTGGTCCTAATTATGTTGCCCATACCAGAAACAAGATCTTTCATTTTTCTTGAAAATATCTTACTGTTATTATTAAGGATGTTTGTTTGTTGTTTTTTTAGTCATATTTTAGGCAAATTTAGAAAAATCATTTCATTAGTTATCTTGCACACAAATTCAGATACAACCTTAATGAAGACATGGCACCAATGGTTGAACAAAACCATTAGCAGAACAGCACATCTGCTGATTTCAGGCTTTTCCAATTTGATAAAAAGATAAAAAGGATAGATATTTGAATTCATTAAGGTTCATCGGCCATTAATATCATCAAATTAAGAATCAGCAAACAAGAAAAGTGGTGGTTATAAAATGTAGATTGTGAGTTAGACACCCAAATCATGCATGAAGTGCATTAGATCCACTAGAGATAAGGATATACATGAAAAAGTGGTGAAGGGTATTAAATATCATGCTTTTTAGACATGCTTTTATAATTTTATGCTGATGCTTTTGCCTTTTTATAACAAAGGAAATAATGTCATCCCTGAAAAAATCTCTTTGTTTGCACTGAAAGAAAAGAAGGCTGATCAGTGGATGGCACTGTTCTCTGTTTCTGTGAACAGTAAGAGTACAATATCTTAAGTCCATCAGCAAGTGTTCCTCATCCTTTTATACTTAATAACCAGCTTGACATTTAATTTCTAGGAGACATCATTCTCATCAGGCAAAACAGTTACAAGGAAAGTGTCCACGTCGAGTGTCAAAAGTTTACCCAACAAAGGAACAGCACAGGTGGTGACGGTGACAAGGTCGACCTCAGAACAAAACAAAGGAGTGACCACCCCTGGCGCCGACGAGCTGTCTCCGTGGCATGTCACTACCATCAACTCAGAGGGAGTTCCTGTGCAGAAAAGACTGTGCATGACCACTGAGCTCTGAGTATTTATAGACTGACATAGTTGTGGCCCAGTGTACATTAAATCTACTTCTATGAAAGGCTTCAGATGATGGAACAGTTTTGTGATTATCCAAGTCCAGCATAGAATCCAACATATTGTTTTTACTTACAATCTGCACAGATTACTGCAGCCAAAATATCTGGAAGATGCTGCTATACCAAGATGTTTGACACGGCCAGGAAGGAGGGCAAACTCCACAAGGATATTTTTCCTGTCCACAGAACAGCAATATATGCGGTTCATAAAATATATGAATATTTGTTTTTATACAAATCTAATTTGAAAGTAAAAGGGTTCAATGTTATGGTTTGCCTGGGGACATGTGTACATAATTGTTATCACAGGAAGGGGGAGATAAAAAAATTGTCGTTAGTTTTATGTAAATGCTAAAAGGAAATGCCCCTTTTTATATTGAGAATGTTCAAACTGCTTTTATGAGCCTTTTGACACACTCAGTGTTCTAGACATGAAGAATTTTATTATCAGCCAATCACGGCATATTAGGTACATAGGTGCTGCATTAACTTGCTTTCTTTGAGCCTGAGAAAATAATCTGTATCAATTTTAAAAGAAAGTCGTACGTGTTTTAGCTCATTTATTGTTCAAAAGTTGGAGTCAGGTTAAGAGTACAGCTTGCTATAAATCATTTGTTTGATTGTTTATTGTCAGTATCAAACTTTTAACAGGGCACAGTGCAGTAAAATTTTGGTTTCTTAGAATTCAATGATACTGTCCTCAATATTTGAATTTAAATCTTTTAAAGTTTGATTTCCCATGTCAAGTGCAAAGTAATGTCAGTTATTCAAGGCTGTAACATATAGTGGAACATTGATTGTAATTTGTAAGCTAGTCTGTAATAGTAACTTGGTGCCTATTTGACTATGATATAAAGATGATTTTGCCGTCACGCACACCTGCCATTATACTGTATATAACATATGCTGACTGACATTGCTAAGCATGTCATGCATGCTGGGATAGAACCCGGAAAACTTTGCCTTGAGACTCCTGGGGAATGGGGGAACTGAGTACAAGTGTCAGATCATCTGTACTTGACCTTACAGAATGAACTATGACCCTGCATGACCTCATTCAGTCATCACTTCTCATGACTAAATAAAGATTTGGCCATGACTGCTAGTGGTACTGCTTAGTATGGCAATATATTTTTGAAAGCTATAATGGAAATTTGATATTTTTTGTTTCTGAAAAGAATTTGCACTTGACTACTCCTGCTTGGACATAAACCTTGCACTTCCTGAGTGTATGGGGAAAGGTTATTCTCCACTCTGTAATTATTTCCGCCTTTTAACTGTGATGTGATTTTAATCAATTTTACAAAATAATTTTATTTGTCAATGTATGAAAATGTACAGATGTCATTTTAAACATATCTAATCTTGATCGCAAGGAGTCTTAATAATGAGAGTTATGATGTAATATCTATAATATTGATACCAGATTCTTTAACTTTGAAGTGGTGTGCTCAAAATAAAGCTGCAAAAAGCTTGACATTACAAATTACAATTTGGGATTTCCAAACATAAATCAACATGTCCGTCCTAGAGATCACCATATTAGCCTTGTGAAATTATTTTTAATAAATATCTATTGTAGATTCAAACATATCAAATAAAGGAAACATATTTTTCATATAATTCTCAGTTGATTCGAATAAATAATCCATCCAACAAAGAAAAACAAAACATATCTTGAAAGTTATGAGTAACAAATATTCTTCAAGCCCAATTTTAATATTTTGAGTTTTTTATAAGAAAACAAATCATGTTATTTATCTTATAATCTGAAACAAAATATTTATTTCAATTGATACTTTTGTTGTATACACATTTTATTATATGCATGGAAGCTATTAAATGAATAGAACTTATATTTATGTCATTTGATACTTGAAATGACTGAGGACGTTGGGAAGTAGTGGAAAAATATCAGTATTTATGACCTTGCCCAATATATAGACAAGAAATGGAAGGTCCTTTTGAACATGACTCTGATGATATTGTAAATAGAAAATCCTTGCAGTGTATCATACTTAATGATATTTGTTATTGTATACCCCACTTGAAAATGTTTCCTTTCAGTGATTTGTAAAAAAAAAGGTAGCCCTTAATAGATATATGTAATGTATGAAATAAGGTGGCCATGATACAGCCGCAATATGTGGTATACAGAGCATGTAGCAACATTATTGTCTAAATAGTCATCATGCTAATATCAATTATATATAAATAAATATATATATAATTGAAAAGGCCTACGGTACATAGCAAGATATGTAAGTCTGTTTGAGTTAATTAGACATGCCAGGTATCATCATCTTAGGGATTTTAGCATTCCTTTCATCTCATGACATATTTTGTTTACATTTTTAATTTTACGACCTTTTCTTGCCTTGTCATTGCTTTTGTCTGCTTGTAGATCACTTATGCCTTATGCTGTTAACTATTATCTTCTATCTGTCTCAGCTTTTATTGTTCAAACTTGTTGCATTTTTGCTCTTCTCAAAATTTTATAAACTGCCATTCATGAAGTATTCTATCTAAAGCCATAGAAATTATTATGTGTCAGTTGATTAGGAAATGCATCCAAAAGAATGCATTTTATATTGTGTTTTGCATAGTATACTTTAAACATGAAATAATTTATATTTTGATAATAGTTGTGAACCAGTGCAATATGTCTTCCGTTTGTGTTGTGAATCTACAAGTTTTATCACTTAGGCCAGGTTGAATAAAATGTTTTGTTTCTGTAAATAATGAGATTGATATTTTTGCCCAATAGGCAAGTATCATTTATGAAACATTGAAACAAATATGAAACATTGTTTTGGAGGTCATTTTTGTCAACCGGCCAGGTTTTTTTTTCCTTTAACATTACTGACCCAACCACCAACCAGAAACAAGACATGATATTTTTGTGGCCTTATCACCTCATTCTCTTGCATATTTTTACAATTGTTTCATTTGCACATGTAATTATTTCATAAATCCTTTGATCAGATCATTATTTTGGGATATTGGGGTCCCATGATTCATGGAAAATGTGTTTTTTTATGACATTTTATGATTATTATCATGGTACACAGATTTAAAGTTGCTGTAACAGATAATATGATGTAAAATTTGACAAAAGTTATTTTCCAACCATTTAGAAATGTAATCCATGTGTAAACACATCAACCACATCACTTTTTGGTTTTGATGGGTCAATATTAAGTTTTTGAAGAAAGATTCAACAGGAGAGCTGGAAAAAATATCAGTCCCATGGGTTCAAAATTTCAAATTTCCTCATGGGGAATCCTAGTGATGTCATCACCTCAGCTGCCAGGCTCCTGCTGGTGCTGGGGCTAACAGGGCATGCGTCACAGGATGTTTTGATTGCATGGCCAAGTAAACAATACACATGTGTTTCATTTTAAAATGTGAAGAAAGAAGTTATATCAAACCAAGGCAGAAAAAAATAAAGCCAAGAATGATACCAGAGTTTACCTTCAGAATTACAACATACATAAACATTGAAAAACACATGGGTGAAGGAGGTCTGTCACATGGATCCTTGTTGCCCTCCCATCATGCCTACCCCTAACCGGGGTCACATTCTTGCACTCCACATGCTAAAAATAGCTACCCTCAGCAGCTGTGTGGGGTATACCCTGGTCAGCAGCAGCAGGCCTGGCTGACCGTTACAGATGGCAGCCTGATGAAACCACATGGCTTGAGATAAACATTTGATTTCTGTGCTTGTAACATATATATTCTCACAAACAAGAATGGGGATGTGTTGTGTGGAACATGTCCAACCAATTTTGAGGTATGTAAAAAATTGCCCGGGAAATGATAGTATCTGTTACAGCAACTTTAATAGGGTATTGTGATATATGTATTGAAAAAGATAATTCTACTTAATTATCCTATCATGAGTACTAACGGTTACATCCCATGAGATTTAAGTTTATCACAATTATATAATTATCGGAGATCATGAAATGATGAAAAAAAAATGATTGAAATAAGGAGTGGGAGAAGGAGGCATTGTAATAATGTATTATGTTTTATATGTTCAAGACTAATGTGTGCCTTTGACATTGTCACATAAACCTGTGTCACCACATTGTGCATCATTGTCATTCTCTGTATAGATGATTCATTCTGGCTGTACATGGTTGTATCCCAAATACATTCTACTGATTTTCACCAGTATCTTGCAGTGTTTTGTTTTATCTATTTTCAATTATTTCCATTACAGCATGAAAGAAATTATATATTTTGATTTACACAAAAAGCTGTTATGTTTCAAAAGCTTCATCTGAAACTGATAAATATGTTTTCAATTGAGCTTACTCTACCATTAAAATTAAAACAGAAAGAAGACCTTTTTCTTTCCTGATGTCTTACTGCCCAATACTAAAGCTTATGAAATCAGGGTCACAGGCAGTTTTACAAAGTTTGGGATATATGTTTAAATAATATACTTGTACTTAAACGACAGTCCGAAATGGTAATTGGGCTGGACCAATAGATGAGCACGAAAGGACAAAAAGCCAAAGCTTTCGTTGTCCCAGTATGTTACTTGTATATATATAATTTTCTTGCATAACAATGAAATGGCTCTTGTGTCTGAATGGATATTTCCATTATTACACATGGAGAAGCTTGTGAGTGAGTTATAGAAAATTGTTACCTTACTCCTGGGGAATGCATTTTACTCCCATTATTTAAAAGGATGTCTGATGCTAAACTGGGGTAGGATATATTTCAATCAAGTCTTGTAAGGATGACTAACAGATGTGCAAGGGTAAAGAGAAGGAAACTTTTTAGCTCTGCTGAGACTTTAGCTCGCAGAGCTTCAGGAGGGGGGAAATGTCCGTCTGTCTGTCCGTCTGTCAACATTTCTTTAAAAATCTCCAAAACTACCAGTACTTTATCTTTCATATTTTATATAGAGGTAGATATATAGGTAAAGATTCAGATTCCTTCAAATCTTAGTGATGTCACCATTGACCTTAGTGCAGTGACCTTGAGTACATTTTGTACTGAGCATATCCCAGCAGCCACCTATTACAGGATATTAAAACTTGGTATGCAGAAATGTCTTATGTTAAAGCTGTGCCTTGTCATACAATTTTAGTCATGTGACCTTTGACCTTGACACATTGACCTTGAATTCACAACGATCAGAAGTGAATAAAAAACACTTCATATCTCTTATATAATAACACTATGTTTAAAAATCTTCACCAAAACTACCAGTAATATTTGTTTCATATTTAATACAGAGGTAATAAGAGAGTTGAAGATTGAGATTCCTTCAAATCTTAGCGATGTCACCATTGACCTTTGGGTGCGGGGATTAAAGAATAGCCCCACTGCCCCCCAGCATGTCGTAAAAGGCGACTAAAGGGGCGTCCTGTTTGCCGTGGGATGCGACCTGTGTCGGGGAGGATATGGAATCCTGACGGGCTGAGCACTGGGCTGGTTTGGCAGTAATACCGGTCCAGTTGCAACACGCCTGTCTTGGATCCAAATGTTCACCAGACAGGCAGATCAGATTAGGCCTGGATCTGATTTAACCGGCTTGTGGTATATTTCCTTTAATATATTCTGGCTATTTGATTTTTATTTATGACAATTTCAATGTTTAAAATTTAAGAATAATTGATAAATTTTTTATTTATATTTCCTGAAAGGAGATTACTGCTGATTGGGTCAATCGAGGGATATAAATAAAATCCGAAAGGGTGGAGTTTTTATTCTTAGAGTATGTCATGTTGGGTATCCTCATGGCGTCAGGGCTTGGAGTTACCGGCCCAGAAAGGCGTCCCCTTGTTGGGCTCCGTGGTGGGTAGGGGACCTAACTGATGAAATTTAAAATAACACACATGGCGCAAAACAAACAAAAACGACCTAGGAATGACATAGATAGTGATGACGACTCAAATAAAACAGAAAAATGGCCTAGATTTTTAATCGCGGAAAGTTCCGATGCTGAACATACCCTGGCAAAAATGTCCCCCTTTGCAATTGCAAAGGGGATTCAAGGCATTGCCGGGGTGCCGAAAACAGTTTAAAAAATGGGAACGCGTTTATTAATTGAAGTTGAGCGGAAGAGCCATGCGGACAATCTTTTAAGATGCCGAATGTTGGCCACAGTTCCAGTTTTGATAACGGCTCATAAGACCCTCAATAGTAAAAAAGGAGTGATAAGATGCCCAGATCTGGCGGGAGTTTCTGAAGAGGAAATAGTGGATGAACTAAAAGATCAAGATGTTGTCCAATGCAAACGAATTTTTATTAAGAAGGATGGAGCCAAAATTCCAATTAACACATTCATTCTGACATTTGAAGCAGCGCAGCTTCCAACATCTATTAAAGTTGGATATTTAAACGTCCGAGTTGATGTTTTCATTCCAAACCCTCTGCGCTGCTTCAAGTGTCAGAGGTATAGACATGGATCTGATCGATGCAAAGGAAACATAACTTGCCCGAAATGTACAGCCCAGCATAGTGGAGAAGAGTGTTCTTCGGAAACCATGAAATGTGTGAATTGTCAAGGCAATCACCCATCGTATTCGCGGAATTGTCCTTCATTTTTAAAAGAGAAGGAAATTCAGCGAATACGCCACACCGAAAACATTCCTGAGGCACGTAAACGTGTAGAAAGTTTTAATAATTCCAAAACATCCTATGCTACCGCCTTAAAAACCAAAGAGACAAAAACAATAGCAATACAGACAGAAATAACCTGGCCAATCGATGAAAAGAATTATTCTTATTTTTCAAATACCTCCAAATCTTCAGGAACATCCACTCAAACCCAAACACCCACTACCCCAGCAATAAATGTACCAACAGTTCAATCCACTAAAACCTCTTCACAAACTCCCTCCACATCATCCAGTAAAAATGTCAATAGCAACAGACCAGTTAAGAAATCAGACAAAAAAGAAATCAAAGATCAAAGCAAAACTAAAATAAATAGAACTAAATCCTTAGAAAGGATGGACACAGGTGATCCTTCCGATATACATTTTACACCTGTTCACTCAAAACATAATCATAAACTTAAATGATTATGTTAAATCCTATATTTATCCTCATTATTTTTAATATGGCTATCAGCAGTATCATACAATGGAAGTGTAGAGGATTCGAGGCAAACAGGCCAGAACTGGAGTTATGAGCCCAAAAATATAACGCATCTGTAATTTGTTTACAAGAAACTAAATTCAAAGATAATTCCACAACATTTAAAGGGGTATGTACCTTATAATAAAATTGGTTCAATAGATGCAATGGACCGAGCACATGGCGGAGTTTCTGTTTTTGTTAAATCCTGTGTACCACAAAGTAACGTAACATTAAATACTAATTTACAAGCTTCTGCAGTCAGGGTTACCCTGCATAATACATTAACTATATGTTCAATATATTTACCGCCTAGTGAGCCAGTTAATATTACAGATTTAAATAATTTGATAACCCAGCTGCCACAGCCATATATGTTAGTTGGTGACTTTAATGCACACAACTATCTTTGGGGTGGCAGAAATAATACTGATGCCAAAGGACGAATAATAGAAGATTTTTGAAATAATAATAGTTTGTGCCTTTGGAATGACGATTCCCTGATATATTTACATCCTGCTACAGGCTCTTTAACATCAATAGATCTCTCCATGTGCACTCCAAATTTATTTTAAGACTATTCCTGGGAAGTAGAGGAAGATCAATGGGGTAGTGATCATTATCCCATTATTTTAAATAACCATTTTCCTCCACCAGACGAACGAATCCCCAAGTGGAAATTTCATAAAGCCGATTGGGCAAAATTTCAAACATCCTGTTTTAATAAAATAACTCCAGAACTTTTTAACAATGTAGATGATCCTCTTCAAGTTTTTACAGATACATTGTATGATATTGCTGATGGGTGTATTCCCAAATCAAAGCCAAATTCTAAAATTAAAGAAAAACCCTGGTTTAATGATGAGTGCAAAAAAGCTGTCAAGGAGCGCAAAAAAGCTCTTTAAAAAATTTAATCGACAGCCAACTCAATATAATTTGTACCAATTTCGAGTAAAAAGAGCTAAAGCCCGTTATATTATTAAAATAAGCAAGAGAAAAAGTTGGAAGGATTATGTTTCCAAATTAAATACGCGTGCACCGATTAAAAAATGCTGGGATATGGTGCGTAAAATTTCGGGGAAGGGAGGTGGAGCAAGGATCAAACATTTAAGTCATAATGGCCAATTAATTACAAATCCCACTGAAATAGGTAACACAATAGGTCAAACAATTTCTAAGAATTCCTCATCCTATAATTATTCTGCAAAATTTCAACAAATAAAAAATAGAAAAGAAAGAAACCAACTAAATTTTACATCTCATAACTTGGAAGAATATAATAAATCATTTACAATAGAAGATTTGAAACTTGCTTTGGATAAATCTCATGATACCGCTCCTGGGCCTGATCAAATTCACTACCAAATCCTTAAACACCTCCCTGATCAATCACTTGGGCATCTTTTAAATATTTTTAATAACATTTGGGAAAGTGGTGATTTTCCTCCATGGAGTGAAGCCACTATTATTCCCATTCCTAAGCCTGGCAAAGACTCCTCAGATTCAAATAATTATCGCCCCATTGCTTTAACCAGTTGTATCTGTAAAACAATGGAGCGAATGATTAATGAGCGTTTAGTTTGGTTTTTAGAAACTGCAGCTTATATTTCTGTTGCACAGAGTGGCTTTAGAAAAACTCGAAGTACCATTGACCACCTGGTACGTTTAGAGACATTTATAAGAGAGGGTTTTTTAAAAGGTGAGCATGTGGTTAGCATTTTCTTTGATTTAGAGAAAGCGTACGATACTACATGGAAATTTGGAATAATGAGCGATTTATATGATATGGGATTAAGGGGTCGTTTACCCCTTTTTATTCAAAATTTTTTGTCAAATAGACATTTCAGGGTCCGAGTTGGTTCATCACTTTCTGATGCTTTTGATCAGGAAATGGGTGTTCCACAGGGAAGTATATTATCAGTCACCCTTTTTATTATTAAAATTAACAGCATTGTTGATTGTATGAGGCCTGGAGCAGATTGCTCACTTTTTGTTGATGATTTCAACTTAAGCTGCAGGTCCACAAGCATGCATACAATAGAACGACAGCTCCAACAACACTTAAATAGATTACAAGAATGGGCTGATCATAACGGATTTAAGTTTTCTTTAAAGAAAACTGTGTGTATGCACTTTTGTAAAAAATGGAAGGTTCACCCAGATCCTGATCTTTATTTAGGCCAAACTCGGATACCTGTTGTCGAAGAAACCAAGTTTCTTGGACTTATTTTTGACAGGAAATTATCTTTTATTCCTCACATTAAATACGTTAAAAAGAAATGCCAGAAGGCATTGGATTTATTACGGGTTCTTGCCCATACCGATTGGGGAGGGGACCGTAATATTTTATTGCAATTTTACAGAGCGCTTGTACGTTCTAAGCTTGATTATGGATGTTTGATATATGGATCAGCACGTCCATCTTATATTAAAACGCTTGATCCTATACAAAATCAAGGTTTACGACTTTGCCTTGGTGCGTTTCGTACATCGCCTGCAGATAGCTTGGCAGTTGAGGCAGATGAGCTGCCTCTTGATTTAAGAAGAGAAAAGCTTGCCCTTCAGTATGCTGCAAAATTTGCAGCTTGTCCAGACAATCCTGCCCATGATACTGTATTTAATCCAAACTATGTTGACCTTTTTGAAAGTAAATCTAATACAATACCAACTTTTGGCATTCGCATCAAAGAATCTTTACAATCTTTAAATTTAAATCCAAATCAAATAGCTAAATTTCAATATCCAGAAACACCTCCATGGACCTACGAAACTTTAAATATTAATGTAGCCATGTCAGAATTAAAGAAATACTCAACCGATCCATCCCTGTATATAAATAGATATAATGAAATAAAATCTGTTTTCACTGGATATCAGTGTATTTACACTGATGGATCATTTGATGATGACAAGGCTGCTGCAGCTGCTGTTAAGGGCAATCATATTTATTCAGAACGTCTGCCAAATAAATCGTCTATTTATTCTGCAGAACTTCATGCTTTATACCTAGCTTTAGATCATGTGGAGACTTCTCCACATCGAAAATTTTTAATATTTTGTGATTCATTGTCTTCTTTACAAGCAATGAAAGCAAAGGATTGGAAAAATCCTTTTATTTACAATATCCTTGAACGGCATCACAAACTCTGTACTGAGGAAAATAAAGAAATTCATTTTTATTGGATACCAAGTCATATTGGAATCCTTGGAAATGAGGCTGCTGACCAAGCTGCCAAAGCAGCATTGGATAAGCGCCCAATAAATATGCTTATACCTTATACAGAGTTTAAGAAATATATTACTGTTTTTTTACGTTCTAAATGGCAATTGCGCTGGAATGAAGCGGTTTTTAATAAACTACACGAAATTAAACCTGTTCTGGGTAAAACTAAAGGTGTTTGTAGAATTAACCGAAGAGAAGAGTCTGTTTTAAGTCGAATAAGAATAGGACATAGTCATTTAACACATTGCTATCTTCTTAAAGGTAAAGATCAACCTCAGTGTGTTGGATGTCAAAGGGCTATGACTATTAAACATATTTTAATTGAATGTATTGATTTTGATATAATTAGGACTCAATATTTTAATGTGCAAGATTTACATTCATTATTTGATACTGTAGATACTTCTGTGATAGTGTCGTTTTTAAACCAAATCGGACTTTATAATCAATTTTAAGTGTGGAGCTCTTGTTTACTTAGGTCATTGGCCTATTTATCAAGAACCACGAAACATCAGATGGTATTTAAAGTCTTTTAAATTGAATTCATTTATACAATTTTGTTGTCTATAACTGATATATTGAAAGGATTTTGTTGATGTTTTATGTTAAGATTATTTACATATATTGATTTTATAAACGTTTGTTTTTACCACTTTTAGGCACTGAATAACCTTAGTGGTTGATGTGCCTCTAAGCAACCATTCATTTATTCATACCATTGACCTTAATGCAGTGACCTGTATGTCACAAATTTTGTAAGGAGTGTATCTCAGCAACCACTTATAAGAAGAAATAAAAACTTTGTATACAGAAATGTCTTGGGTCATAGTCGTGCCTCGTCATACTTTCTTAGTCATGTGACATTTGACCTTCATTTGACGTTCAATTCAAAATTTGTGTATGCAAAATCTCACAACCATCAAAAGTGAATAAAAATATATCAATGGCCTTTGAGCTATGCATATCATTGCTTTTTTGTAATGTTTTTGAACATTTCTTCCTAAATGATCATTTAAATCCTTTCCAAGAGTAGACTTTAGCAGATGATGATTTTGACTAATCAAAATGCATGTTACATATCAAATTTGGCCCCTACTTGTTATCTTGATTCTCATTGGCAAACTCCACCAGAGGGCGACATGGTGAACCTATCACCTCTGTACAAGGTGCCTTTTTGTGCTGGCTCACCACATCCACCAATTTTTATGTAACTGTCCGTCTTACTTATTTTTTTTTTTAAATTGTACTCAGATTGGTATATTATGATATATTTCACCCTTAATACAAAAGTTTGTGCATATAGAAACAAATATTAAGAGAAATAAAACTTGGAACTACTTTCTCAACCGGAGGAGCCATTTCCTGGGGTAGTGATAAGGCGGAACCACAACAAAGATGGCCGCTTTGTTTATAATTTGAATTCTTTTTTTCTTTAAAATTTTGATTAAACTAACCAATGGAAAATGTTCAAATGTTAACAAATGAACTCTGATATATCCCAAGGCAACTTCATATATAATATAAAAAGATGTTAACAGGTTAATCACATTTAAAACACTTTGACAGTTCTAGAGCACATGGCCAGTGAAAGTAGTACCGGAGGAATACTAATCTGGGTTGGCCAGAGGTAATAGTTTGCGTGTGCCTCTGGTGGACAGTGTGTCTCATTGGCTATGTTATCCAAAATGGCAACCTCCTTGACAACTTAGTGATAGCTATTAGATTTTTGAAAAAATCACAAATTTTGTGCATGAAATATTGCATTGGTAACAAGATAATGATTTACAAAATATTAATGAATATCTCATCAAAATTGAAATGGGATCTTGTATGGAAAATCATAACCTGGTTGCCTATTGCACTTTATCTCAGTTCATGTGTTTTCCTTCAAAGTCAGCAGATCTATCAACCCATCGGGTTGTTTACCATTTAAACTAGTAGAATGTTACCTGGTCACAGAAACTCCATACCCTGCATTGATTTACCATATTGTTTGCCAAATATCATCTTTGGCTTTGTCAGAGAACAGCTATGGTAATAGTTTAGTAATTTCATCAATTCAGACTGTGAATTCAATGCTGATATGGTCAGGAATCAAACCCACGACCTTGGATCACTGCAGAGGAACTGGTGCTGATCAGTCATGAGTGCACCATATTGAAGGCCTCAAACATGTCTGCTTTTACACTTGCAGAACTTGGAATGTTCCTATAAAAGTGTTTGACCTTATATGGTCTTTGTAGTAAATATAGACAGGCTTGATACCTGTTATGATATGAGATAAAAGGAGGGCAGTGATCAGATTAACACCACAGATTATTGCAGTTCCCTTTGTGACAGCTTTGTCACAAGGTATCCAATTTCATCTGGATCACATTTATATTTATTGAGTGACCACATTGATGTCTAATAGGATAATCCTGAGCTCAGATGACCAGTTCCGTATCCTTATATGGTTAAGAGATTCCAGTCATAAAATGAATGTGTTAATCTGTATAAGTATGATGTGATTTATTTTGAGACCAAAGACATGACTTCTGAGAAAAGGGAATTTTCTAATTTTCAGTTGTATATCACTCAAAAATAAAGCATGCCACACACTGAAAGAGGATGTTACGCAAAAGAATTAATTGTACTCGCATCACACCAATTGATTGTACATTCAGAACAGGACATAAACTAGAATTCTAATTAAATGTATATATCAAATTTTGCATCCTTAATATTGTAGTATAAATTCTTTTTTGTTCCTCTTCTCAATACACGCGGATTACAAAATACAGTGCAATGGAAGCATCTAATTTTACATCTGGTATCTTGAGAAATTTAACAAAAGTGGAAAATAGTACTCTTGCAACTCCAAATATACCTGGCATCACAGCTAAAAGCATTTTATTCATATGTATTGGGGTCATAGGAGCGGTTGTCAACTTTATCTCTGGAGCTGTTATTATCTACTCAAAGTCTATGGTCAAGAAAACTACCAATATACTGTTCATCAACCAGTGTGCCATTGATTTCTGTGGATCAGTGATGATCATTGCTACATCTCACGTGAGACTGGATTCTAGCAACCTGAAAGGTGTCGCTGGTGAAGTATACTGCAGAGTGTGGCTGACAAAGGCGCTCATGTGGACTTTCTTCGTATCATCCACCTACAACCTTGTCATACTCACAGTGAAAAAATACTTGGATATAATCCACCCTTTGTCTCGAAACTTCACAAGAGAATATCGTCTGGGCCTTATCACCTTTACCTGGCTGATTGGAGTCCTCGCGCAGGTCACATTCGTTATTTCAACTACAGAGGTTGTTGCAGGGAGATGCATGGTGTTTTCTGTCTTTCCTCACCCACACATTAAAAAATTCACCATCGTCGTGATATTTGCGATATATCTGTACATACCAATCGCTATCATGATGTTCTGTCACTACAGGATGTATAAGATTGTAATGAAGGGTAACACCACATTTGGGACAAGACAAGGAATGTCATTAACCGTTGAAAATGCCAGACAAGTAAGGATGGAAAGGGCGAAGAGGAACATTGTGAAGACTTTGTTGATCACTTGCATCTGTTTCTTCTTGTGCTGGATTCTCAACAATGTTGTAACCATTCTCATGTCTTTTGGGATCTTTCCAAATATTTGGCAACATGTTGTCTATGATGTATCAGTTTATTTGGCATTCTCCAATTGTTGCATCAATCCTGTCATATATACTCTACAATACCATCCATTCCAGGTGGCTGCCAAGCAATTGTTTTGTGGAAAAGGTGATAAAAGCAGGGAAGCTCCCGCAGAATCTTCCTCTAGTACAAATTCAACACTTCTGTAAAATATGAGATTTTATGTGTGTGTGTGTGTATTTTCCTTGTGAAACAGTCTTTAATAAAAACATACTTTGGAATTCTTACAGAACTGGAGGAGGACGACGATGGGGATTCCTGAAATGATATGCTCAATTGTTAAAGGCATTAGCTGCATTGTGCTGACACGATATTCCATACATTTACACTAATACATATATCTTATTCTTAGTTATGGTGAGTAACATATGGTTCAAGCAATGAAAGAATTACTTGATTTATTTTATAGGAAAGCATTTCTGTAAGATGAGTTCAATTGATTATTGCGTTTTTGTCTTGGAAGTGATGCGTAATTATTAATCATTTCATTTTATTGATGTCGGTTTTGAGACAGTTTATAAGTATTTTTTTTATCTCTTTGTGAGAAACTGCAACACAAACAGACATAATGCATATCATCCCTAAGGTTTCCCTAGTTGCATTGAGAGAAGTTTATACAGTCAATTGTTACAAAGATGTTCTAACAGGCCAAATGATGAGATCACAACCAATCTAAACCATTGTTGGTATTGGCCAGGGACTGCGATCGTTGTCGACCTCGTCTACAGGATTCTAGCCTTTTCACTTCGATGTTCTAATATGCCTTTCTTTTCTTCCAAATTGAATACTCGATTTTGATGATGCTATTGATAGCTTCCAATTGATAGTAATATTGATAGTTACAATGGAATATACATCTAGAAAATTGAGATCTTTAACATGTTATTTTCATGAAAATGAGCATTACTTGCTTTAGAATTCTCGATTCTGAGTGAGGGAACTTTTGGTCTTCACAATGGTTGACATGTACCCCAAGAAGCTGCAGCATCTAATTCTGACGGATCAATGAATTAGTTTCTTTGAATGATTGAATGAGTTGATTGGTGTAAAAATGTTAAATTTACTCATATTATTGAATAGATCACTTCTTTAGACATGTTTGGGATTATAGTAGCGTATTTACTCTTCAAAATGACTGAAAGAAAGGACTTGTGTAAAAATATTAAACTTAATTGTAATATTAAATCAGTTCTTTAGACCCAGGAACGTCTTTCCTAGCTTACATTTTATTTTATCTATTCTAAATGTATTGCATGTGTGACTTAGTTATCTAAAATTCCTTGTGATGGATGAGGTAAAGTTTGCACTTTTAGAATTTGCCTCCTCAAGTTTGTAATATATACTTTCGAAGAGAAAGGGTTGTAGTTTAAGTAATACTTTATGACCATTAATTCAAAATAAAAAAGCATGTCAGACATTTCTAGTTGGAATATTATTTTTACAAATAGCATTTACAAATTCTGATAGATGATGCTTATAGTGTAGTGAATATAAAATGCTTTACAATATTATTACGAATTATATTTATATGTATTTATTCTCCCAAATGAAATGTCTAATAAATCCTTAGTTTGAATCTAATCCTTTTGTATGTTTGAATTCACTTTATAAACACATACCAAATTTTTCTGATAAACTATAAGATGCATTTGAAAAAATATTAACGTACAACCAAAACAATTATGACTTTGCACTTGTTTAAGATTTTATCACATGAACATTATGACAATATAAAGAGCATTTGCACTGCACTTCAGCAATGCATACAACATTTGCAACACACTAATCTCTAAACACACTTATCTCTATTTCACACTCTCACTACCAACTTTGATATGCAGAGTATTTGCACTCCTCACATACAAGCACCCATGAACTTTCTTGCACACGATTCCATTGCATTTGGGGTCTGAAACCTGGGTAACAACTGGTTACAACAGTATTTAAACAGGCTTTTGAGAGAAAGTAAAATGGTTGAGATAGTTTAGTGCACTGGCTGGTATTTTTGATTCTATGAAATAGTTTTTTTACCATTGGGGTGATGATTTCTTTGTCTTTGAAAGTCATTTTCTTTAGCCATTGTTTTTCTTCAGCCTCCCAGTTCTCCGTCCTCTCCAAGTGACATATTCACATATTCATCGTCCTCATTCTCGTCTTCCAATAATTTAAACGTAATAAAAATTCTGAACCTAACAAAGCTCATTTTATATTGTCAAATTATTAAAAACTATATAATGATTCAGGCATACTTAGTGAAGTCCAAAAGTCCAGGGTAATGGGTCCATAAAATAAGGAACGTAGAACGTAGAATTTGCTTTATATAGACGGATTTCGTGAAGGAAGCCAAGGTATGAGGAAATATTGATTAGCTAATTTCTGATTTGAGGTTTAATACCAAATATAGAAAACTCAACTGTGAACATGGCACTCAACTAATCTATGGAATCATTTGGTCGGATACAACAGCTCACAGTATTATATTATCACATATGAGATGATACCAATATGGGTTATTGAGAAAATTGGCTTCATTTGGAGGAAATAGGAAGTAAAATGTTACAATGTACTTATATATGACATGTTACAACTTAAATATCTCACCTCCTCTGTCACAATGTTGTTGATTTCCCAATATTTTCTCTCAATTGTTTAAACATGTTCAATAAATGTGATAGTGGTGACACTCTTCAACAATGCTGCATATTTCTTCATACTCTATTTTGGCCCAATCCATAGTAAAACCAAAGTTAGTGGATACAATGCTCTTGGTGTACCCCGAACCTACACATTACAATTGTTACATTTCTACAAGTCTACATGGCATGGGATGGAGAGGACATAGAGTAACTACCAATGGCATTAGAATCAACGTGATGCGGTTGATGCTACAATTTTATAACATGTTTGGCTGCCGAGGATACACTCCTTCTTTGAATATAAAGGCTTTGACTTTTCCAACAAAGATACCATCACTAGAAATGGGAGACATTGAACATGAAATGGGTAGTACAAAACTTCATATTGCAGTGAGTACATGGTCACTTTCACCCAGCATAAATGGTGCCAAAATAGAACACATTCTCCAATTTATATACATATTCAAGAACTAATTTTAGCACCTTCCTTTTATTGAAGAAAAAAATAAAATATATGAATATTTGCAGAAAGAAATCTGCTTTACAATGAGGTTACTGTATCCATTTGTTTCTACACTTAATACATTTCTTGTCACCTGATGTTTTTTCTATTGCAAATTTAGCACATTTTCACATACTTTGATAGTTTCATATCATTTTTTATGTGCCATTATGATTAGAGCAGCTTATTGGGGGTTATTTTCTGAAAGTACACTTATATTTTATATGAATGAAACTTTAAAAGATTGCATTGGATCCATTTAAAGTCAGTCAATTTTCATCTTTTGTACACTTACCGCATTCAAGCTATTTCTAACCAAATTTAGCTTTTTAATAAATCTCAAAATTCACAGACTTTATTTTCATTTTAGTTTTTTACTGTGCGGTATAATATGTACTTTCATAATTTAACCAACAATAAGTTGTTATTATAGATATTATTCCAAAATAGCTCAGCATATCAAAATTTCCTCTAATTTCCATTGCAGATTGATCCAAAATTTAAATTTGCTCTAATATTGTAATATTGTTAATTCTGAATGGATTTTGCTGAATAAAAACTCTATGAGCTAGCTTTGGAGAGATGCAGATGAGTGAATATTGAAATGTATAGTAAAATCCATGGAAATAGGAGTTTCATTTTCAAAGTCATTCAAAGGTCACTTCAAGGTCACCGGTCATATTTTATAAATATAGCTACAAAGGTCCACGTTCAGTCATGTATCATTTTTGGATGTGTCCCACACAGTAAAAATGTTATATGCCTATGTCTGTCTATGTCTACTGATGCTCTGCTGTCATTTGCTTCATATTCAATATATGAGTAAAAATACGTGGATTTTGTGATACCTCTGTTTGCTTTGAATAATATGGTGTACTGTTGATGGCCAGAACATGAATGTTGCTTTGCTACCAATAATGTACTCCTTCATTGATTGGAAAGTCTTTTACCTTTCCAACAAAGATACTGCGTCATTTGCATCATATACAATATCTGAATGAATATGGGAAAAAAAAGATTTACAATTACAAGAACTAATTGAAATATTTGGTAGCTTATTGCTGGCATCCATTCAGGTTTTTTATATTTTTTCCTACCTCAAGGCTTACGTTGATTTTGTTTTACCACTTTGCTTTTGCTCTTGGCTTTTATTAGATGAAATGTTTTATCGGGCATGAAATTAAAGGTACAGTTCCTAATAAATGGGTTGTACCCCAAACCATGTGTTTGTTTGTCATAAAATTATTCATTTGGTTGCCAACAGTCATCTCACACATTTCAAGTGGGATGATCACATTTTACCTCAAAGTTTGGATCATGACATATCTCCAAAGTCAGCCCAGAATTTTATTACACCCAAAATTTTATCACGTGGGGTGGTGACATAGAGAGTGTAATGTTTTGGGAAAACCCCTAGCCCAGTATAATGGAGTCGGGGGAAGATTTTACAGATAGTGATAGTTCAACAAGTGTTTCTGACATAATAGAGGTCCAAAGTTTAATTAGATCATCTGAGGATAAAAGAAGAGGTTCTGAGCCATCTTCATGCTGCTTTCTTGAGCAGGGTTTTCAAGTTCAGGGACACCTGGCCCTTATCTAATAAAGCGATATCAGGATTTTAATGTAATTGCCATACTCATGTATTAAATTGAATTATTATTTTCCTTATAAAAGTACCTGCATAAGTGTAGTATGACCTTTGGAAAATATAAATGTAAATGGATCTATATTCAGAAGCTGAGCAGCTTTTCCATACTTTTTGAAAACGTTCTATTTTGGCATTAAGAAAGTCTGCCACCAGAGGACACTCACCACAAACGCCCAAAAATACCTTTGGACAATAACGATAGACACAAATAACTGTCACTGATAAATAAGGAAATTAGAATAGGACCTTATGTCTGATGAGTGGTACTGTTGGACTTCTGTGACGGGTGGGAGAACTCTGAAAGATGCTGTACAGTATTCGCAGCTTAGCCAGTGATATGACACAAAATCCATTGTTCTGAACTGATCCGAGCACCAATGAATCTGAGTAATTCTGCCAAATAAACCGGGGCCACGTGCCGCAATTGGAGTTTATAAACACCAATTTCTCTGTGATGACCCAAAGGTCATGGGTTCCCGACCATGCTGGGATTGTATTCATGCATGTTACAATTGCTTATATGAGCAGAGGTCCACGCTTGAAGGGTTAACCTGTTGTCCTTGTATAAATTTACAATGACCAGGTGGGTTGTGACATTAAGGTCCTGCGACTTAACAATTCGGCGAGGCAGCACTATATCCGCTACAATTATGTAACATCATGAGATGACTGAAATAATGTTGAAATTGACATTTTCAGTTAAATTTCTCTTTAAGTTAACACTGAAGAATGTTTAGACTGATATACAGAAAACTATTTAAAGCTTCATGAAATGCAGGTCAAAGATAATTTTACTGAGATATTGGGTATGTTTAGTCAAATTACCTCCAGTGTCCCAATCTGAAAATGCTGAAGGTGCCCGATTGTTAGAAAACCAATGGAAACAGTTGCACTAGATCACTGATCAGCAAAGCAAACTTTATTGACAGTGTTTAATAGATGATTTGACTTTTAGCAGAAGACTCATCTACTTTCAAATGGCACAGAGATTTATGTAAGGGAAATATGGTGGTTAATCACTTCCACAAGAGAAACTTATACATTTCTCACTGTTCCAGTGGGCCCAGCTGCCACCTGGTGTATTAAAATCTGTCATACATGAGGGAACTTTGTCGACATGCAAGCTTGGCTCAGAGTAGTAATAAATGTCGATTAACATAATTTTATTAATAATTTGATCATATATATTACACCCATAACTCTTTATTCTTCTCGTGTGGTTTGAATTTACTATAAATGTCAAATTTTGTGTCTCTTCCTCTGTTGTTTTAAGGGAGAGTGACCACAGAAGCATTGGACTAAACTTGTCAGTAAAAATGTAGCAGTCATACCTTTGGAATATTGGTAAAGTGTGCCATACAATATTCTGGGTGGATTTTCTTATTACTTGGCAAGATCTTCGGCTTTATCCTTCCTATTCCTTCCTATATGACCTTAAACAACATCTCGAAGACTGATATATATTTCTAGCAAATTAATATTATAAAAAACAATTGACACATTTAGTTTTGCTAATTTCATTATTTAGTATTTCAGTTCTGGCATGAGAAAAAGTTGATTGATTTCCAAATGCCTAATGTTTGATATATTGATGTGTTTCATTAAAATGAAATTTCGCCAAGACAAATGTGTTGTTGTGGGTACAACTGTACATATATCAAACTGGCCTTACAAAAGTGGAATTATATTGGTATTGTTCTTGTTCAAGATGAACGTTCACAATATTATATATAATCAGCGCAAATAAATAAGAAACAATTCAAATACCTCAAGTCAGAGATTTAAAAAAAGATATGTATATAAAGATGTAGTGGGGCATGACTAAGTAGGAAAGTCACAAGAGGTCTGGCAGTGCAGCATGTCCATACATGCAGAAGGTCATCAAGTCCTGTTCTGCACTGCACAAGGTCTTTGGATCACAAATATATCATAGTCCCAAATATATAAATCTCTTATGTCCATACCTGTTAGTCAAGGAGATCTGTTGTGGGATTTGAGAAGTCCTGTGGTCAGCGAAATAGTCAAAAAATAACCAACCAACCGACATACATGTAAATAATGTTAACAAATATTTGTTTTGTTATTATTGAAAATATGATATGAGGGCAAAGGGTGAATGAGATCTTTACATTGAGGTTTTATTTGAGCTATTTTCGAAGCGCAGACACGTTTGCAAAGAATTATATCTTGCAAGCCAAACATCCGACGATTTAAGGATGTACTCAGATTTTAAACGAGTAAATCTGCCACGAATCTAACCTTGCAAATCTTTAGACATATGCGTATGGCCCGATTACCGATCTTCATGTTATTTTCCCCTCATTAAAAAAAGTACATGCACTCGTTCATGTTCCCTAAACAACAAGGACCTCACTCGACTGCCTTTGTTTAAAAGTTTACCCAAAAGAGAACTGGACAACTCCAGAATTTTATCTTTGATAATAGCGACTGACAGAGGACCTAAATACATTTCAACAAATAGATCAGGAGAGTGAGAAATACCTCTCTCATTAAGTGACTCATTATAAACATTGTAACTTTTTATATTTGGCCTGATCAAAAGAGAGCACAAGACAAGAGGAGCACCTGCAATTAGCGGACACTACAATCGAATCCATTGTTCTTGACAAAATGAATATTCACGATCAGTGACCACGCCCAGCTGCAAGTGAAGGCTTTGGAGGCAATAGTGGGTTGAGGATCGGATTCCTATGTTTAGTAGAGTGCACCTTGTCCTAGTAATTAATTAACTGAATGAGATCATTGCATTATATGTTTTAATTGCAATTCCAGTAAGATGTGGCATGTTTGAACAGTGGCAGGTCTTAGATGTCAGAAACTAACCGCATGAATTCCTGTGGTCAAACATTCAACATTGGTGTCCTTAAGCAAACTGAACTGTCTGAACAGGTAGTATTGCCTTAATAGAATCATGTGGGGTCCTTTACATTACTAGTATCTTAAATCTGTGTTATAATTGCCTTAGCTACACACTTTATCCTTGGTAATGCCTGGCAATTTTAGGCTAAAATCCGGCTCCATTGTCAAATGCTTTGTGTTATTAAAATATACATGATTACGGAAAATCTTCAAAGGGTATCCATAATTCTATTCTACTAAATATTCCATTCAATCCTTCAACTTACCACAACCTCCATTGCCCTCTCATTGTTTTCACAAATAATGTGAATATTGTATTTATTTATTATTTTGTTTATTGTTTTTTTTTCTATTTATCTGATATATTATTACTCTTAGGACAAAAAGACGAGAAGAGCAACTGCAATTAGTGGACACTGTCCAAACAAGATAATCTCACAATATCATGAATATTCATTTTATTCTTTGAAATTTGAATATTCATGATCTGCAATCCATACTGACCGCAATTCAGGACTTTGGAGGCAGAGGTAGGTGGAGGATTATGGACCGTTGTTTAGCTAGATATGAATATTCATTTTCCTTGATAAAATAGATATTCATACTAGCTGTAAGTATGGACTTTGGAGGCCGAGGTTGATATAAAATCGTCTACCAATGTTTACCATAATTGATAAAAGGAAGACAAGGAATTATAGGTATGATAATAGATTAGAGCTTTCATGAAATTACGGAGGTCACATGCAATTTGTAATTTCTTCAATAATGAAACAACGAAGATTCACGTTGACAATCTCAGCTGATGCACACATTTGGTGTTTACCTTTAATGTTTGCCAATTTCATATTGCGTAATTTCTCAGGTATCAGTTTCAGGCAGTTTTTGTCTGTCCTTACTTTCTGTGGGAGACTGGTTGCATGGCCTGGTTAAATACATGCAGAGTCAATACGTATGAATAATTGACCACATCAGTGGGAGGGAGGCCAGCGCGCTTGATTGGCTCCGACCGGACGGCTAATATAAAGAAGAATTCAACCAGTTGCTTGTTCTCAACAAGGTCAACTCGCAGACTTATAAATGGATATATAAATGACAAGGGAATTACTATAGAAACTTAGTGTGGATCATCAACATATTAAAGCACCATTGTTACTGGAAGTTTTCATCTCAATGCTCTGTTTAATATGAGCAGAATTGTATCTACAGAAATCATGCCATAGTTGTTATGTGCGAACCTTGGATGGTTGCAGCTCAGTGGATCAATATTGGAAATGTTAAATTTTTAATTAGCAGGTAAATTCCTGAAGGTACCCGCAAACTGTTTCAAATGTAAACTCACAGCAAGATCTGGGACAGCTATCAAGGTATGAATATTAGACATATAACAGATATAAGTTCTATTTTCTCAGGTTTATGGGTTTCACAGTGTGTAAAGATCAATATGTAATAATGGTGATGGTTTTGTTTGACCTGATAATGAGTTCGCTGAAATACAATCTATTGTGGTAGGTACACTATAGGTGTTTCTTATATTCTTATTTTTGGTGTATTTACATGATATACATGTGTGTGTGTGTGTTGTCATTGACCCTGACTCAGTAAATCTTTGTAAATTCAAATGTCAAGAGTGGATCTTTTACATATTATCTTTTTGTTTGCAAGTTTGGATCAGTACTTCAGCATTACATATTTGAATTCATTATTAATAAATGCATATCCAAACAACCTTAATGTTTTTTGGAATTACTTCAAAAAGTTTTTCAAAACATATTTTGAACCGCCCTCACTTAATGGAGAAAGATCATGCTTGAAGAGAGATGACATTTTTTATATCTCCCAGAATGAAAAATGGCGGAGTTCCTTGAAGGGAAGTCATCATGCAAGCTTTCCATATTTTTGTTCAGCTGACAACTGACCACTTTGGGGGCTGGGTAATGAGAAAGGCTTAACCGGCTATCAACACGATAAAGACATCACACCATACAAATTACTCTCCCTCTCTCCTCTTGTTCTTGTTTCAGCTGTTTTACACGTTCCTTCTAACTCTATCAAGATAAGCTTAAAATGTCCTCACTGCTGATTCCTGGCCCCTTTCCCCCTACTTCAAAGCCAAATCCTTAATCTGGAAGGAGGGCATTGCAGACTTTTTTTAGTATTGAGTTTAAGGACTTGTTAGCATTGTATGAGTATTTTGATAGGATGGTAAAGAAGGCTGATGACACATTTCCCACACGGAGAGAGTTTATGTGTAATCAATACCTGGGGCTGGCTGGCTGGGGGAGGAGGCTGAGGTCTGTGGGATGCACAGATCAATGTCACTGTTAGCTTAGTACCTGGTGGAACAGCACATATAGGCTGGAAACATCTGACAAGATATGTGCTGACCATGTGGCACCATGCACTTCTGGCATGTGTCAGCAACGCTGGTAATAAAATCAAATATATAATGTCAGCACACATTCTGTATGTCGGCAGTACTGCTCAGGGTATCTTTGCCAAATGTAACAACAGAAAATCAGCACTGTCAGCTCATATTGTGTATGTCAGCATATGTCAACAATGTTGGAAAATGTAACAACAGCTAGATTATCTCCTCTGTCAGCACACATTGATTATGTCGGCATATGTCAAAATGTTGACATGCTTACACCAAATACTTCGGAATGAAACACAACCGATTAATGTTATTAATTGTTCCTCAAAACGTTTTCATTTGTTAACCAGCTATTTTTGTCAATAACATTTTTTTTATCAATAGATTATAGCTCCTAATTTCTATTAATTCATACATTTGACAATGTGATAATATACTCTTTGTACATTATTAAGTGGTTGCTAGCTGCATACTAGAATTTATGTTAAAACATTTAGATGATTTTTTTAAAGATTCAATAAACTTATTTAGCCATATATAATAATAGTAGGATACAACATATGCAAATGTATCAAACCAGTATTTCAAAGTTGCAGATCAATGACCATGTTTATAAAGAATTTGCCAAACAATGGCTACAGAAGGATTGGGAGTATATCAGCCCTCAGATCTTCTGAAGTCAAATAAGAGCATAATTACTCTTCTGCATTGAAGGGAACCAATACTGGTATTGTTCCGTTACCCAACTCTGTGATTGGCTTATCAGGAATGCTCTAAATCTGAGGTCACCATGCCCTCGTGGTTTTGTGAGATTTCATGGCTCCATGCACTTTGATTCTTTGATGTGTGTGCATCAGACATGCATGGTTAGTCTCGTGGGAGTTCTGTATAACATGCAAGAGAAGTGGTTGTTTTCTTATGTTTGAAAAAAAATATTTTGCTATTATAGATGAGTGTTGACAAACTTTTTGAAGAAAGAAATGTATTGGATGAAAACAAAATGCAACTTTCTCTGGGTAAAATATTTGTTAATAGGAGAAATATGGGAGAAATATGATGCTGTTAGCCCCTGCAAAGTTGCATGCTTGATTGCTTTTCCTTTAATTTCTAGGCACATGATAAGCATCATCACCTTGGAGCCTAAGGTCAATGTAACAGTGCCAAGGGTTTTATTTCCTGGAAAATTGTAATTGGGAAAGAGAGCAAACTAGATTCATATTATATAGAAAACAATAACTTGATTATTTATTCGGAGAGGTGATGAACTAAATTGTAATTACAATTATTAGGATTTTTAAATTCATGAGATACATTTTTAATTCCTAGTGGATTTATTCATTGCTGTTATCTTATCTAAATGAGTATTGCATTGGTCTTGTCATCAGATGTCACTGGAGATTATCCCAGTGATAAGAGAGACCTTCATCTGGCTTAATGAATGATATCAAGGCTTAGGTCATCTTACCAGCAGATTCACTTTGGTATGTTGAACAATCTTACAAAGTAACTGGCTTACATTTTTACATGCAAGTCTTAGCAATGAGATGAAATATAGAGACATTATATTGAAATAAAAATGGAACACTTTCATCCAGATAAAGGATATAAAGATAAGATTGATGGCCTAGTTACATACGCAAATAAGGAGATTGACCTAGTTAGGGTTCAAGTGAGTTGAAGTGAATGTGGTTTAATAATGTGTGTAGAGTGTATGTTAGAGGCTAAGAGAGCAGCATATCAGATGGCAACATGTCGCAGCCTGCACGGCAGGGCCAGAGCCTCAGTGTTGACTCGGGCTGGGACACCTACCAATCACTTCCCACTCCTTCAGATCAATACAACACACCTCACAAGGTAACACACATCTATCAACCAACCACGTTTTGGAGTTGCTAAAATCCCTTATTAACACTTATATGGATGCCCGTTCCTGGTTGGATTTTTAGGGATGGTGGATTATTCTGGTTGCCTTTTTTTGGTGAATGAATGGGTTACACCATAACATGAAGGGGGAGCCATAATATGACAGAGGGCTGTGTACACTAATAGGCCTAACTGTTGGGATCACTTTCACCTACCAGTCCCTCTGCTGCATACACACAGGATTCAGTCAGCGGATTCTACAGTCCACAACATATGGAAATTTAATGTTTAATGGAACTACATTCCAGTAAGTACTTTCAGATTGACTTGAAGTTGTTGCGAAAGATATGTATGGTGAGAATAATATATTTACTTGTTTAGAATGAAGGAAGTTCAGTCCCACATCATATATGGTTGAATATTACTTTAGTATATGACTATGTATATTATGGATGCAAACTAATTCACACCAATCTTCCCTTTTGTGTATACAATTTTAGAACCAAAATTCTTGTGATTTGGAAAAACATTTTTGGCTGAGGTGTTTTATTGGGAAAGATAAAAAGATTTTGCTGACACTGCAGTAATGGTCGAGACTGTACAGGGATATTACTGAAAGTTAATTATACTGATATTAATTACACGGGAGGGAATGTTATCATACCTTTTCAGGCAGTTATCACAAACGTTGTTGCATGTTGACACAAAACCTTCACCAGTTAAGTGCCATGGCATCCACTTATCTTGAAAATGTCATCAAATCACATTGACAGGTCAAGTATATGTCGATCAGTCCACTTATTATATAGTATTTTTTCACGATTCTATGAAGGATACTTTGAAAACATGTAGGTTAAAATACCCGTGGAATAGTCATTTTTCAATTAAATCAAATTTATTAGAAAATGTGATGATATTAGGGTTAACATTTATGTCTGGCTAGCACAGCAAAAAAAAAAGTAATATGAGATTTCTCGATTGGGATCCACCAGTGATAAGTGTATATCTTCCAAATATGTTGGCCTTTTTCACAGTAGATCTCATTGTGTTTTGGTATCTACATATATCTGTCACATTGGCGGACTAATCAATTCAAAAGAAACTGAGAACATTAAGTGAACGCTTTGTTTAAGTCGTTGGAAAGTGACTCAGCAACGATGACTGATGTCTAAGTCGCAATTGGTGGCTGGAAATTTGCATTAATGATGTTGAGATTCGAAGAAAGTGGATAATCAAATTATCAAGAACACAGAAATGTAAGCATAAACTTTGGTGACAGTAAAGTTCTGAAGAATGTCTGCAAAACAAGTGCATCGAGAGAATAGATATGACGTCCCAAGAGTAACCAGACAAGTAATGTAATATCGGGATATTATTAATTAGCCACCTTTCTTTTATGTTTATTGGAGGTAACAGGAACATGTACATGTTTATATGCGTGCTTGTTATCATGTAGTGGACTAGGTGATCAGGTCTGGTCCTATCAGTCTACAGACACACATGCCATATCTACCTGGTACAAGAGGCAGTCAGCTTTATTGACACGCCGGGTGCTGCAATAAATAATAAAAGTATAGTTTGTGTACTAACACATATGAGGATGTGTCATTTTGTTTCTCAGAAGCTCTGGTATGGAGAGGATCACGAGGCTTTGTTTTATTATCATCTCAATAAATGAGGAACTTGATAATCGTGTCGTTCACATAGCTGAGTTTAGTCATCACACAAAACTATTTCTCCTCAATCAGCTGATTAGATATGTGTAAAATCATGAGAAGAGATCATGGTGACAATGAAAAACTAGGTTAAATTCCCACCACCTGATTTTCTTCGTCACCAAGTCAAAAACAAAGAGTGTTCATGTTGAACTGGTTTTGACATACGTTAGCATGACCATACATGATATATCTGTTTAATGTGCACTGGATTAGCACACAAAAATGAACCATTGAATGGGCAGAGAAGTCTATACCCTCATGTTTACCTTGAGAAAGACGTCTTGGGTAGGATTGAGGTCAGTTTAATGTTATGAAGAATATCAGAGGAATATTGATCCACCGATTTGTGCGCAGTATTGATCCCGGTGATCGTAAGTCGATCTCAGTCTGGGCAGCGACATCAATAGCTTTGGCCAGACTTAGTTAATTATTTGCTTCTTTTGTGTAATTTTTATTTTTTTGTGGGTTGATCAGCAGCAACAGCATTGAAGGTTAATAATTGATATCAAAATTTGGTTATCAATTATTTGCTTTCCTACAATATTTTTGGGGATTTTGTAAAAGGATCAGGCGCAATTGAAATATTGATAAAATTAATTATATAGTGTGGCCTCTGTGAAGAGTATTTACTGTATCCTACAGGACCATTTCTTTTGCCAGTTCAGATCAAGATAATGCCAAAAGTAATTGTGATAATTGTGTTTCTATAGACACATTTTAAAATTAAGATCCTAGGGTCTATAGAAGTAAAGTTTGGTGTATTTAAATTCATCCAGAGATATAACTTTACAGTAAATGACATTTTCATTTCACATGCAATTTGGAGAATGATCGCGTACCCTTCCATGTGTTATAAGACCTGATCATTGATCGATACAGTATATATACTTCATACTGGCATCTTGCCATTCTTGTCACTCACTATGTGTGTGATAGAGCAGTTTTCTCAGATTGTACTATATGCCAAGAAGAACAGCCGACTGGACATATTAAAACGTCCAATATTTGTATCATTTACTTCAAGGTTGGCTCATAAAATCAGGTATGTCTACACAAACCAATTATTCTTCATACACTTTATTATTCAATATAGAATAGAGACAGTAATGGAGGGATTTTAAACAGAGGTTTTATTAATGGATTTGCTAGTATAATAAACTACTGTAATAATATATATTAGCTGACTTGATATTTTAGCTGACTTGTTCAGAATGGTTTGTGAACCTCAGGTGATCAAGATGTGATAGTCACTGTGAAAATCAAGGTTGCACTGCCAGAATGACATTTTATGTAATATTCTCTATTTACCTTTAAGAACGGCAAACTTGACCCTTTCACCCATGTCCAACCTGTTGTAACATGATGTGGTGTTTAGCCGTGGAGGAGAGAATTAAGTACTATTAAACTAGGCCATTACAACATCGACAAATATTGACTATGGGACAATAGTATATGCTAAGCATCTATTGTAGGTTGGACCAGTACATTTTTAATATATGGAAATTCCCAAGGATTCGGTGGTTTCGGAACAAATTAAAGTCTGAATAGTTGTTTAATGTCCACTGCTTGAGGACTGGCAGTTTTCTCTGATAGTTGTGAATACACCCAGGTTGTAAAACTCAGTCCAGAATAGCTCAATGTTAAGTTTGTAAGCTTAATCCAAAATAGCTCAACGGTAAGTTTGTCAAGCTCAATCCAAAATTGCTCAATGTTATGTTTTATTTTCATCAAGCTCAGTCCAAAATAGCTCAATATTAGTTTTGTAAAGCTCAGTCCAACAGAGATGATTGTTATGTTTTATTTCCATCATACTTATTGTCCAGTCATTCTCATTAATATGAAGCACTAAGACACACATATGCAGTGTCAAGTTAAATCTCATCGGAAAATATAGTATTTTTTAGATAAAAAAATACATGTACAATTATATTCATATAAACTCTCATATTTGATAGATGATGAGTTTCTAGCCAGTGGCAGGACTCGGAGCTTCTCATGTATAACATACCAGTAGTATTGACGCATGGCAGGAGGGCGATGATTGATACATTCAGCCCAGAATTATTTATGATTATTTCCTTGTTGTCGTCGGTCAGATCAGTCATGGAACAATTACGCCTGCCTCCTGAATGCTACCAGTCACCATCCATTGTTAATAGCCTCATCCCAAAGATGATGCTTAACCGCTCAATACCTTTGTGCAACCCTGAAAATAGTATAAAAACTGGTTCAATTTATATGCCTTTATGATCTTAATTGCGTTTTGGGGCATTTTGCAAGGTTTTTTCTTCTCCAAAAAGGAAGAGATATTTGTTTAGGTTCAAAGTTTTTTTTAAATTTCAGCCAGAAGAGACCAAAAAAGGCATCCCATTTTATGTTTTTATTGAATGAAGTTAGAATTCAAGTGATCTCTGATTAATATTATCATGATTATTAGTTTCATAAAACGATAACCACGGGAGGCAGATATTGGTAAATCACCTTTTTATGGGGCATTCCCGACTATTACGGTAGCTAAATAGTTGATGACAAACAATAAAGGCAGCACTTGGATTGGCTTCATCTTTGCTACCTTCCTCCAGTACAAAGTGGCCTCACCTACGTTCACTTGTTTTTATTACAGAAACCAATCATAATTAATCTTGATCAAAGTGAGACCAGCTTTATTTCTCACTTGAGATTACCACTTGTCACCCCTATTGTCACACTGAATGGACTCATCCAGGTGTGTATTACAAGCCACCTGTGCCCCCCACGGTGGGTAGATGGTGGCAGCGACCAGGTGCAGAGCTAATTCCTCGCTCGAGCTCTCATGTCTTCTGACTGGTCCGGAGGCTGGTGGCTTTTTGTCATCTTTCACTCTGGCTCTCTATCTCCGTCCTCGTCGTCCACCATCCTCAGTACCTGACCTACGGGTGACCTGACCATCATGCCAGCCAAGCCAGGTAAGCCTTGACATGTCCTCTCTTAATAGAGAGGACTATGCCTGTCACCTTGTATTGGTGCCATTAAGGGCAGTCCCTCTGTCAGCTGAGGTAGAATATAGAGAGAGGAGACAGTAGACCAATACACACTAGAAAAGTAGACAAGCTGGCCAGGAGGCGGGCAGAGCAACCTTATCTGCAGGTACGTGTGCCGTCATATTTGTAGAAGAATGGCAGTTTCTGCAGCAGGGGCAGTGTCAACACCAGTCTGTTAACATAGGCAGGTGATCACAAACATTGCAAGGCCAGTGTGGTGAAATATAAATGATTCTCTCATCCTCATCAGTTCAATGACTAGAACTTTGACAGTATCAGCTTATATTTAAGTCTCTGTTCTGTGATCAATATAAGATTGACAAAAAAAGATATCTTGCATAACTTTGCCGGGATATGACAGGATCGTGATATATGGGCTGTTTTTATATCTATTATATGATCAAAATTATAATATCACAGCTGAAAGGACATATTGCAATATGACAAATGCATATCATAATGGTATGTATTTCTTACCAAATATTATTTATAAGCACCTTTATGTGAAGGACATATTAATATATTAGATGCAAATTAAAATTTAGCATTAGCATAGTGTTTTGTTCTCATCATGATTTGGGTAGGGTTAAATGGGATTTTGGGAGTTAAGATGTGTCCAGATGTCACATTGGGGTGGTAACATATGTAGCTCTGTGGATGAGTTGTCACCTCTCTTGTAGTCTATTAAAGCAAACAATACAGAGACATACATCCAACTGCACCCTCCTTTGTTAACCCTCTGACTGCATCAATAGAAGTAATTTTAACTCCCCATGAAAAATGGCACACATATCTTTCCCTGTATTATATTGGTCACTATGGTTACATTTTCTCAGTCTGATTTTGTGGAATATATTTAGTGGCTTATGTAATACTTTGATGAATATCAGAATTGTTAAAATATTAAACTGACAAAATGGCAATCATATAATTAACACAATACTTTTCTGTGAATGTAGAGTGTTAACGGTGTTAATTCCTGTTAATTGTATAAATATGTCAATATGTTGACATGATGTTCATCACATGAAGTTTTGGAGATTAGGATTAACCTTGCCACTAATCTTGTCCTGATGAAAGCCATAAACAGATGCAGATTATCTGAATCCTGCACTTGCCCAATTAACTTGAAGGAATAATTATTTTAAGTAATATTGATATCTGTCCCATTTTATGTCAAAATGGTTGCTTTGACAGAAATGGTTTCTTGGCACATATTTCTATAGCACTATGTATACCAGCTGTTTTACAGATCTTTGATCTTTTTTTCACTAAAATAATTTTTATTTTTATTATTTCTTTTTTTTTTTTTGGCACAAAAAAGGAAATATTCTACCTCACATCTTTGCTAAATTGTGCAAATGATGTTTGAACTTTGGATAATATAGAAGCAATGGCTGATATATGTGATTTATACATACCGGTATATGTACAAGGTATTATGAAACGGTGCTGAGGACAAACGAACCTCCAGGGGTCTTGGGTGCATCTCTCACCTGAGCATGCTGAGTGCAGGGAGGAGGTGGCAGAATCATTGCAATGTCACATCTCAGGTGAATACACCACTATGAACCCACATATATATGTGCCCATATTGACCTTAAAGGTATAACCTTTAGATTTTACAGGTAAATATTGTGATGATGTTCATATCCATAAAGTTTATTTCTGGGGCTGGCAGAACTTGTGCAGGTGAAAGATATAAAATAATTATATAATGATGGAGAAAGATAACCTTATGCTGGAACATTAGAAATTACTGTGTCTCATTCCAGTTGACTTCTTCTGTCTTCACCTTGGACTCAGTCCAGTGATTTCTGTTTCTAACAACTTAGCAATTAACCTGACTCACTCTTTAGGCCCATGCCCTTGGGGGGGGGGAGAATTCATCTGGATAATATTTTTCCATTTAGTCACCAATGTTATAATTACCTGCAACTCAACAATAATAATTAGAAAAAAATTTCCTCTTATTATCTATCGGTGGGGATGTTGAAAAGCATCAGATCGTCTGAACCCCCCCACCCCACCCCCCCTGGATATGGGCCAGCTCTTTATAATACTTTCACTGTCTCATTACTCATTTCTCAGGATAATATTTTATAAAACATTGGACACAAAAAGATCCTCGGAGGATAGAAATTTATCGTGAGTGGATTGTATGAATCTGGAGGGAAAGTATAAAGTGCAAGTCTTTTGAGAAAGCAGACTGTGCCCATTTGTAGGAAAACACCACGAGAGAGAGTATCAATTATTAATTGTCTTCCTTATTAGCAATAAATGAACTCAGCCAATGGATTTCTATTCACTTGTTATCGCTAATACAAGGTTCTGTGCCAAGTTTGCACTATGCTGAGAGCTTAAAAATGATGTGCTTATGAGAATAATGTCATACTTTCTATTGTTCCCTAATATTTGGTCTGCATAGGTAGACCATCCATATAGTACACATTGAGGTGGAAATAATGGAGAAATTGTGAAATAAGTGATCTGGAGGCCATCATTAGTTCGGTATCATTTATCCTGCATCGATTTCTTTGCAAAAAAAAAAACACAGTGATTTCAGGTGAAATGTGCAGTTAAGGAGATGAATTGGGTACATAAGAATTAGAAATTATGGACCAGAAAACTGTTTGCCCTCCTTTGTGAAGACATTGAAATGACTCATGAAATGATGGGATATAATACTATATTATGAAAAATATTTATATATATAATATTTGAAATATCTAAATAATTCTCTGGTTGTGATAACCATTTTTAAAAACAGATGTAAAATTCGTATTACATAGAATGACTAAATAAGATAGAAATTTGACTTATCATTACAGAAAGGTGAGAATGGATCGCAGTGTTGCCATGGCGATGTAGAGGTGTCCAGTGAGAATACCCCCAGCCATTCCGTCCAGTAGAATGCCTACCTCCCAGGGTGTCGCCAGTCACCAGGGATCTACAGGCATCAACTATGAAAGGTAAGCTCATCATGAACGGTTTTTCCCTTAGGATAAAATCCCTGATTTGAGAAAATGGCAACTGGAATTGAAATGTGAAATGGTTAATATCATGTTCATTAATGTTTTTTTTCTGATTTGAATGAAACCCTTCCTAAGAATATCCCCTAAACATTTTATTCTATTTTAAGGAAGTTTCTTCTCTTTTTAGAGTGTTTTATAATTATGACACAACCATATCCTGCTTAAGATATGGGGACAAAGATTGAACTCCCCAAACCATGCCTTACAGATCACCTAGACAAGGATATATTATAACTTCCTATACCCTGTTTTAGAGGTCATCAAGACAAGACAAGAATATAACTCCCCATACCCTGCTTTAGAAATCACCAGGACAAGAAAATAAAAATAATAAAACTCCCCACAGCCTGGCTTGAATTATTACAAGGTTGACTAATTCTCATGTGAATCTTGAAAAGTCCAAACTCAAGAGAAGGTATAATCAGCACAATTTATTATTAATTACTAGACCATTTGCAAAGGTTCGATCAGATTCAATTTAAACTGGAGAAGGTTTAGTTCCATCAATGGTAATTATCTAGCCCTGTGCTGTTGGCCTGTGCAGCCTGCGAGGTACTTGTATCAAGTAGACCTCGGCCAGTGTAATACACACAAACACACAAGGCAAAGATGAAAAAGCTGTCACAAGCCAGTATTGTGCTGGCATTAAAGGTGGGAGGATAATGAAGCCTCCTGGGGGTGTGTGTGGGGGGGAGGGGTGAATGTGTGTGTGTGTTTGGGGGGGGGGGGGGGTGTCCCATTGTTGACACTTTGTTGTGAAGTTAAATTGAGCCATTGTCTCAAGGTGTGACTGGAGACAGGTAACTCCACCTACTGGCATGGGGCTACTACCCTGACAGACTTATATCATCCATTTCACATCACCAGTGTAATTTAAAAATTAATTTCCTGTCTTTGGGGCTTCCCAAACTATTCTAATCTGATAAGATCATGAAGATTTATAATCCTTAATAACATTACAATTATACTCTGCCCTTACTAAGAATTCACCAGAATTTGCCACCTTTTAGCATGACAGTGTACTGATCATTTTAGAGTGACATTAGACATTAATTACCTAATAAGATGAGAATGTTGATTACCAAGCTGACCTACATAGTTAGCCACACATATCACACGGACCCATTCCCCTGAGAGCCTGTCATACTGTCTTGGGACTGAAGCAGTTATTTGTGTGTATTATTTATTCATCCTACTGCAGTATTTCATTAATGACATGAGCGTAGCAGCAGGTCGTGGTGGTGTAGTCAAACACGATGATGTCATGCCACTCTTAATTGATTGTCTCTGTGGTGAGATATATCTGGTACTTATTGATTGGTCCCATTGTTGGATAAATACCTATGTCTCTTTGCTTCAGAAATGCAAATACATTATCTGCAAAATGTGTTTGCTACTCAAGGAAACATAGAAGGGTCATAGTATTTAGCAATGTTACACTTTCAGGCTTTTATGTCCCTAGATATTTTTTGGTGGCCTCTGATCTAGTATTGGCTAGCAGTTTATAAATTATGCTGGTTCAGATTTAAGTTGATATTCTCATAGTTTTAATTTCATGTCATGGACCAGTATTGAGGATATGATGAAAGAGCCAATAGATCTGAGAACAGGCCGCCACTTTGGGCAAGTGACCAAACTTCTTAATGTGAAAGCCTTCACTGCTGATCTGTACTTTATTTTTAGAAGTAAAGTTATACTTTATTTGTATACCTGTAAAAGAAAGTTGCCAAGTTCAAATGATTGAACAAAAACTTTGAGCAGATTCTTGTGTATGTTTCTTGTCTCATGGTGGGCAGAATACCAGATTATGTTCTAATGCCAGTTTCTGATCATCAGAATTGTACAAGTTGAGTGTTAAATTACACAAGAAAGGTACGAGCCACTGTCAACCAATATGCTATGTAACACTGAAAACATACAACACAAATGCTGAAATATAGGTTTGTAGGGAATCTAATTTGGAAATTTAAGACAGAACCAATTTTAATGTGATTTGGTGCAAACAAAACAAATTAATATTTAATAAATTTCAATGCCATATACAACATCAAATCATCAATTATGAATTGTTATTAGATTTCTGCTCTGTGGACTAATATATCAGCCAATATATATATACAAATATATTTTCAATATACATTGGTGTGGTTCAGCATGGTTCGAAAATCAGGAATACGATCTATTCATTATCACCCAAGCAGATTAAGCCTAGCTATATCTACATGTTTTAATCCCCACTGATCCGTCAGTATTGTGATAATCTGCTTGTATTATATAACAGAGATCACCACCAATTGAAGTTGTCAACACTGGACATGGAGGAACCGGATCATTTTCAGTGTTGACTCATACTGAAAAGTGTAAAGGGTACTGGGGAGTAAATAGCATATGTGAGAAACACTGCCACAGTTCATGGCCATCATCAATAGTAAAATTGTTAAAATGCCAACAAAATTAATTGTGATGTCACAAGCATTCTGATTTAAAATAATTTTTCTTTATGTTCTGTATGTCTGGGAGGTGAACTCAAGAATATTAAAACCCTTATTCGATTTACAAACGTCCAGGTGCCATATACCTGTGAAACACATTTTGAAGAGTATTGCAAGTTTAATGGCTCTGAAATCAAAGAACTTTGAAATTAATTTATATCATTTTAAACACCAACTTGAAGTTTACAAATGTTGAAATACAACTTTTCCACCAGTAGATGGAAAGTCAATGGTAACTTAAGGATTTGTTTAATTATTGCCTTTTCAAAAAACAGACAATTTGAAATCAATTTAAATATGTTTTGAAATCACTTACAGCCAGAAGTACTGCAAAAAGTAATTATGCGTAATTTGAGTATAAAAGGTATTGAATTTACGTTGCAAGTTAATTAAGTGTGAGAGTTTGTGTTTCAGGTGCATTTGCATTATACACTTATAAAAATGCAGAATTGAGTGCTGGGAATTTTTTAGTACAGAACATTATTTGTGGCATGTGTGGCAGTAATGTTTTCCCCCAGCAATAAGTGATTTAAGGTGCTGAGAGGGAACCCTTGAAAAGATCTAAAAGAACCTGTTAAAAGGAATGCAAACAAAACCTCACAAATTAAATATGCCATTATTTAGAAATTCTTCATTGAACACAGAGAAATGCTGTCAGTTGTGTTGAAGCAGTCAAGCAGTGATGATAACACACTGAAAAACAAGAGTTGTCACGGTTGATAAAATCATTTGTGATATGAATTTTGGGGCAGGTTCAGTGCACTTTGCCATGATCACCTTGATTTCTTTCATGTTTGAGTAATAGATTAGTGTTGTTGTATTGTAGATGCATATCACAGACCTTATCTAACTTTGATTCAAATGCTAACAGTAGCAAAAAAATGTTTTACTATATTTTAAGGGATTATTTTCCTCCCATTAATTGTTAAATCATCACAAATTGCTCTAAACATGTTAGAAGTTAACACAATGCATATGTAATCCAGATTACGGGGGTGGTATTCATCCTCGCAGCACGTAAGAATCGTGCAAGCAAGCTGGGAACGATGGGGAGTTGCATGCTGGGAAGGTGGCGGGTAGTCAGGAAGCACCCCGCCATCAATTTAGGTGTTAAATCACAAACATTACAATGCCCTGACAAGAGCAGGAAAGTGAACGCGGTGGGGGAACCGATGCGGCAAGACTCGCAATCGTGACCAGAAAAAAAATAAAACACTAACAGGGCCATGGCGGCAGCAAATTGTTTGTTCTCAGCCCAGGTGGCACTTGCTCATTCCAGCAGCCAATCACAATGCATGGTCCAGAGATCATTCACAGCTCCAGTTCTCAATTTTCAATTAGATTATCACAAATATTTGGTATTATTTGGAGTGAATTAAGTCAACATAGGTTGGTCACCAAAATAAACAGTGATATTTTTTTCTTCCGGTCTCATATAAAATAGACACTGATGTTGAAATATGTTTACTTCTATTCTTAGCTTTGTTATATTTTGTTAATTCATTTGAATAGATATTAATTGGCTAGATTGCTTATTATTCATGTACATTTTTATTTATTTTTAATTACTATTTGATATATTTTTAACCCCCTTTTGCACCCTCTAGGTTCAGGTACCCCCTAAAGAGTTCCTCTCCAGCTTTTCTCGCCCCCATCAAATTTCGGAGCAACCGAACTAAATGTTCAAATATCAAACCTAAAAAGGTGGACAAGTAAGTGACATCATAAGGTTTTGGCATGCTGCGGACTGTAGTGGTGCTATCTAGTGAATTAAACTGGCACATTTGAGAGCTCATATTAAAAAAATCAGAGATGCTCAATGGTTCTGTGCACTAGATGCTGTGTAGATTTAGATATAGGAGGCAGCAGAAGATGTCATAGCATTTGGTAGAATAAGATGACAGTCTGATATGAGAGATCATATATATTGTGGTGATGGGATTTGGTTATATTTGCATGCCATAATCACAGATAGAGGTTTAACATCTGAGTGACATGCTCATTCAGAACTCTAAAAGGTTTACTTTCTCTATTGTTTTGAGATCTTTCTCTATTGTTTTGAAATGCCATATAATGCCTGTGGTACATTTATGTGTTCAATTTTCTTACAGATTTTTCATTATTTATTCTAGGTTCAGAGCACACATTAAGTAAGATATTTTTCATGAAAAGAAATGATTTGGTTGTAATAATTTGAGTATTTGGCATGAGCCCCAGGACAGGGCTTGTGGTCAGTTATGTGGCATGTGACATAGTCTACTTGCAACATGATCAGAACAGTCTTATCCCAGTCTATCAAGATTAAAGACGACCATTTAACCAGCATTTTGTACCCTTGTGCCATCTAGTCATTAAAACACTACTCCAGCATCGCATGTGCATAGATTTTTGCCAGCCTCGATACCCACACTATTTGAAACAAATCGGGATTGATTGATTGTTTTTCCTGATCAGCCTCATTTACAGTATTTCAATATTATCCTTTATAACGATGTTACTAAGCCAACTGTGGATGATAATCCGACATGACCTGATCGTCATCTGGAGTTGACATGATCCATTGATCCTGGATTACGACTCGGCCGTCTTTTGATATTCATAGGGAGGTAACAGCCCCCATACCCACGGTCTGAAAAGGCTTGCTTGAATCTGCTGTGTGAAGTTTGATATTAATAGTCAGGATCAAAACACGCTGGTTTAATAGAGATAGATTGTCCATGCAAGGCTCTTTATAAGCTTCCGATATTCAATTCTAACTTCTATAAATGAATGGTCTTTAGACCCCAGGGAATGCAGATACATGTTTTCTGATTTGATTAATGGTTTTGAAGCATGTACCAGCTACTGCATGAGGAAGAACTTTTTTATTGTATTGTAATGTGCCAACTTACCAACCCACAGATCATTTTCTGCTAATTTATATCTTTTTGATTTTATGCACAAATGGCTCATCCTTTTTAGAAAAAAAGGAAAACTTGTCAATATTGTACAACCAGCTAACAATTATTTTACAAAAATTGTTTTGTAAGTTTGAAATCATGAAGTACCGGTAAGAGAAAAGATTGTTGTGATTGTGTTGAGGCAGTGGGGCATGACCGAGGAGTGTGGCAATGTTCTACATGACCGCATAACCTTGTCAGGTAAATAATGAAAAAATCATTACAGAAAATGGATGGTTTTACTCCATTGACTTTCTGCCCAGGTGAGGACAGGATTCGCTTTCCTGTTTGTTACTATGGTAACCAGGATATGAAGCAGGATTAGACCAGAAAAATTGTGAAAGAATGGTGGGGTATTGGGCAGAGTATTGGCTCTATCTGCCTGGGCTTATTTGTTAATGGTGGACAAGACCGTTTAAAAAATGCTCATTGGTAGATTAGGTCAAAAGGCACAGATAACTGAGCTGAGATGAAGTAATATGGTGTTGGTGGATGCTTTTGGGTCAGATTCCTTTGTGGTTTTCTAAACATTTGTCTTTTATCAGAATACATCATGACCCTTGGTCTGATTCCTTTGTATGTTCTGTACAGTTTTCCCAAGTTCACCATATGATCATGAAAAATCTAAAATCTCAATATTTAGATAAACTTCGGGAACTTTTTTTTTTCAGTTCAGAAATTTATTACAAGGAAATGAAAAAATGATATGATTTTTGTGACAGAGCATAACATATTTATTTTTTTCCCTTTGCAAAGAGCAAACATTTCAGCAATGATTGGAGGTCAGGTGATCTTGAATAAGCTGTACTTCAGTTCAGAAACGTGACAGAATCATAAATGGATTGGAATGTGTTTAATACACACAACTAATGGCACACAGCTTTTGAGGCCCATAAGAGCCTTAATCCCTGGCTAAGCAGATCCCAAACTAACTGGCTTAATTCTTTACGGGTCCGATTCATTTGTTCGAGGATTTTATTGTAGTCCTAAATGGTAGATGCATCCAGGAGGCAATATCCTGGAGAGCCCATCAGAGGTGAACCAAATGGGCTTCTGCCACTGGGAGGCAACAAGCCTGGCCATTCAGGCATGGCAGATTTATTCATAATTAAAATCCTGTCAATTGTACGCAGGTAATTAACACTGGAACGGAAATGGTGGCCACACGAGGATTGGGGCTGATTTGTAGGGTTAAACCTGCATGGCAGTGCAAGGGTTAGTAGCACAATACCAGGAATACCTGGCAGGAGGTCAAGGTGAAGTCAGTGCCTCCAGAGGGCACCAGTGCATCATGTATTATGCATATCTGGTGTTTGGGAACTGCCATGACCAGCACTGAACATGCTCAATGTGATCAGGTATCTTCCTCTCCAACTGCTACACTTCTGCTGTTAATGCATATACTTACACACTCCTTATAATCATTAATCACCTCAAATTGTAAAATCATGCAGTTTCTTTTTTTTCATTCTAATGCTCATTTTTCATGGTTTCATAAAGGTCATGACCTCATGGTGAACTCACTTGATCTCCCCTATCCTAGTGTCATAGACACTAATAACATGTCCATATATATGGACAGTAATCCACCTCGCAGGTGCCCGTATGCCGTGCCCGGAATTCCGGTCATACGTCACTTGAAATATGGGTTGTTGTTTACGGTTTCCCTGTTCTATATTTATGTCAATCAATCAGATCAATCCCCTCCAAAATAGTGACAATATTCGCCCGCTGCACAACGAGACGTCCTTGATAGTCCTAATATAGCTTTGGACTGCATAGTCTACCTAGTGTCAGGAGATCATATCAGAAAGAGGGCACTGAATATTCATTCACAATGATTATGATAAGTCATTCATGTTTGGGTCAATCTTCGATTTGCTTTCTGGCAATATGAAGAAAGCTTTATTTTTTTCTATTGATTGGAAATCTGTGGAAAAATTGCCTCCTGCCCTTGTTCAGATATGGAGAATATACCTCAACCCTTCTCTACTCTCTGCAGACCATTATATAACATTTCTGTGACACAACAAGTGGATAATTTATGGGGTATCTAATTACTTATTAAGCTAACTGCCAATTGTATTTCAGTAAGGTTCGTGAAAGTATTCTCCCGTGTGTTTCATTCTACAGGCATTTCCATTCAGAATCACATTCAACTCAGAATTAATCAAGAAATATAACACCCATCTTTCTTGGGAGTTATGTCATTTTCAGGTGTGAATATGAAGAGAAAAAAAGGAACAGAATATTGAACTTTCTAGCAATATTGGACAAATCTGTTTTTTTTCAAGGGAAAATAATTTTGTGAAAAAGAATGTCATGATAATTTTTTCTTGATTTTTATCTTTGCAGACAAGCAGAGGAACTTGGCAAACTTCTCAGTATTGTCAGAACCCCGCCCAGCAAAAATCAGGTAAACAATCTCAGTTTTATCTGTAAAATAACTATGTCGATTAAGAAAAAAAAAACAGAAAAAATTTGGAATACAAACAATTTTATGCCAAAAAATAGTTTTGTTATGGTATGGTATAAATATGAATTATTTAATCTACCTACCAAAAAAAATGGGTTCTTTATAAGTGTATATGAAGATGGTAGATTATGGGTAGATACACGCAGCTTTTAATCAGCACAGCTTGTGTCTAGGGATGTGACGGGGGCTGGGCCCCGGGGGCTGGGCGTGAATGCACCTCTATCTATTGTGTCTCACACTCAGCTAAGTGTACATGACATATAAACAAACACCCTAACCTTGACATACACCTAACCTTGACATACACATGTAAATAGCAGTTTTCATGGTTCATGATTTTCCCCGTGTTTAAGGAATTATTGCAGTTTGTTTGTGGTGTAAATCTATGTGTATATTATCATCTCTAATGATGGTTGTAACAAATAACAATCAAACACCCCAACTGTTCTAATATGATTAAGGTTTTGTGAATGATTCAACGAGTTCAAACAAGTTGCATGAAAATGCTGTAAAAAGCTAGGGTTTCTTTAGTACCAGTTAATTAATATGTGCTAATAGATTAGTTAAAGCACATTTGAAACTATAAATACCTCTAATGAATGGGGTTTAGAAGTTTTTAATCTTTTCACAAAGATGAGTTAAGAGATAAATGAGAGATAATACCCTCACTGGAAATCTGAGATGCTTACAACTGCATGGAATAAATCACAAAAAATGGATTGTCTTTTGGAAACATTAGTGAATGAAACTGTAAGTAATATTACTGTCATTGATAGAAATATATTTGGAGCTATGATATATCATTATTTTGACACCCTTCATTGGTTAGTACCTCCAAGAGGAATGCAAAGTTATACTTGTCTGCTTTGTTACTCAAAGGCTGATAAAGTCAGCTAGATTTTTGAGGAGAAGGAAAATAGATCTGTTTATTTTGCAAGTGGACACCATTCTATTTGATCATATTGTGGTGTGGGGGGGATTCTAGGAAGAAATCAAACCAAGATATACATTTCAGTGTGAAATTAGCGTACTACAGTGTCCCACACAGGGAATTAATAAGATCAGATTTCTGATGACAACAAAGGGGTAAGCACACTTTCACCCTCCTTGTGGACCTGGGATCAAATGTCTCCTCACTCCAGCACTCCTAATTAACATCTAAGCAATACGTCAGTGATAAGCGATAGCCTGGGCTTTGATTTGTCATTATATCTATTTTGCAACATTATATTTCCAGATTAATATCTGTTTGAAACATTACTAATGAGATCTTGTCTTTTGAATAGTACCCATAGAGCTGTTTATGGCATAAATATATTTATACAGAAAGTAAAAGTAATTTGTGAAAATAAACAAAGATCGTAACAATTGCAGTGACACAGTATGTATCATGTTATTGATTGGGAGGAGGAAAATCAACTACAAAATGCCTCATATTATCCTGGGAATACAATTCGCCAGATTTGATCAAAAGTGCAGTTTTGATCAATCGCTTATTTTTACCTTATTTTTTGACTGAGAGAGAAATATGATATACAGTAATGACAACAGAGCTGTGGCTCCATTTCTAAAGCCTTTGAAGTACATCTGCACTGTGGAAAATATTCTCATGAGGTTGTTGTCAGATACAAATATGTAACAACAACAACAACATCAAATGATGTTTTAAACATCAATAATCAATTGATAAAATGAAGCACAGCTCTGTTGTCATCTGCAGCTCTGTTGTCTTTTGCTGTACATGTATAATTTTATTTAGTATTTATCAAACATTTATTCAGTTGGAGAAGGTCTGGATCAATGATTAAAGCGATGACCAATGTTTATTTTTGTTATTGAGATAAAAGACATTGGTTTCAAGCATATTATGTGAGGAAAAGTCATAAATGTGACATAATATTTTTCAATCAGATGACCTCTTTATCATTCAAATTATTTTGTTTCAGATATCTTCTACAGACCCAGATAAGGGCGGAGGGAAGGTGCTTCGTAAATCCTTACAATGGCCAGTACAGCTGCCACAAGGTGGCGCACAGACCCAACAATCCACAGAGGCCACTGCCCTCGAACAGTTCAGGTTAATTAATAGTAGATGTAATATAAATATAACTGATGAAAGAATATGATGAAATCAACAGAATTTATTATTTTTTTTTTTCAAATACAGTTGAAAAAAATTGGCATTTCAAATCAACTAGTAATGAATTCAGCCTGTGACAGAATGTTGAAAGTGGCCTAATTTAAATGATTTTTTTTTTCAGTTTATCATTCCAGTCAGAACGAAAGTTTACAAACCACAAAAATGTAGACCACTTCACTAAGATATTCTCCACCCTTGTGAAACAAAGACTTAATAATGTGTAAGTATGCTCATATTTAAATATGAATTGTGACATTTAGCATTTGAATGTTGAGTAATAAATTAACTGATATTTTATAACATTTATTTATCTTAAAAATTGAGTTGATTAAATTAAATGCCTTTTTTATCTTCTTTAGAGAATGGACAGACCAGGCACCTCCGGAGAATGTACTTCGTGTGCTGGTATGTCTCCGAATTCTCATGAGAGATCCTGCTTTCCAGAAGGAGTTCTCCAATCTAGGAGGTGTAAAAGTTTTATCACAGGTAGGCTCAAATGTTCTATTACAGCTGATTTGAAAAAAAGTCCATATTATTGATTATTGTTTTGTCACCATTAAGATGTTAAAAGGTATATATATTTTTTTCTCAAATTTTCATGATCGTTTTTTTTCAGCATTTACAAAAAGCCACAGACAGCTATCTAGCTTATGGAGATGGTCCCTTTGTTGTAGATATTTTAAAAGAAATGACCAGTGAGTATATTACCTATTATCATTGAACAAGAGAAAGAGACCTGTCCTTAAATACTGTAACCCCAAAATTGTTCAAATATATCCATGTAAAAAGATTGGTTTGAAGTCCCATTAACCAGGAGATATTTGTCATTTCTTCCAGATATCTTCCAGAAGTTGTCAGCCGTTGTGGAGCAGAGGGAGTGGATAATTGCTTGTGGAGCACACAAGGTCTAAACTCTTTACAAATCCTTATATTAATATACTATATTACACTTATATGCAGACTCTTTTGATTTGTCAAAAGTGCTAGATTTTCAAATAAAATAGCATTTATTCAAATTAAGGTCATACAATTTCAGTGATACTCTTTAATCTTGAGAGATGAACAGTGCTGCTTCCATACTCTTCAAGAGTCATTATTTAGCGAGGTATTCATATTATATATTTGGCTTTGTATTTGCAGGCTTTGGTTTTGTTATTATCGGCTGATGAACTGATAGTCCTACACTGTACATTACATGCACTTATTAGCCTGGCACAAAGGTAATATATATATGAATATATATATAGATATATTTATTTATTTATTTTCAAATCAATAAAATAATAGGAAATGAAAAAAAATCTTATATTGATTTTTTAGCTAGTTTCAAATGTTTTATATATAACTGCAAAAATAATGAGTTGTTGCTTTATTATACTTTCAGTGCACGACCTAGAAGTTTAATAGCGGAGTTAAACTCCATAGAAATTTTACTGCAGATCTTACAAGAATATGACATGCTTTCAAAGAAGTGAGTTTGATAATTGACCTCTCTTTTTAAAATGATTTTTTAATATATTGCTCAGTTATTGTCAAAGCTAGAAGTTTCCATTGCATCCCAATGTCAGTTTTGAAGAGGTCACATGATGACACTTTGAACTTTGTTAAATTAGTTAAATTATTTATAAACATCATCATGTTAGACCTCAGATATTTTCCAAACACCAAAGTTTGTTTTTTTAAATTCACCTTTTTCTATGAGCATAACATTGGACAGTGAATCTTAATATCTTTGTAATGGAGGATATACGTTGATGTGTTTTCAGATTGGCCGCTAACTTATTACGCCTCCTGTGCTCTGACTCGCAGGCCAGAGAAATGATGAATGTCCATGATGCAATCCCCTTATTACTCAGGTAATTATCTAAACGCATTAAGGACTACTGTGGTTTACTTTAATTTAGGTGATTGCTACGACTGACAAACTCTTTTCTTGGACCAGCCTGACTGCAGACTAAAAAACTATAATTTAATGTACTTGCAACTAAATAGCTTAAATTTGATCTCCCTGCAGACTAAATGGCTATAATGTGATCTATCTGCAGACTAAATGGCTATAATGTGATCTACCTGCAGACTAAATGGCTATAATTTGATCTAACTTCAGACTAAATGGCTATAATGTGATCTATCTGCAGACTAAATGGCTATAATGTGATCTACCTGCAGACTAAATGGCTATAATTTGATCTAACTTCAGACTAAATGGCTATAATTTAATCTCACTTCAGACTAAATGGCTATAATGTGATCTACCTGCAGACTAAATGGTTATAATGTGATCTACCTGCAAATTAATGATAATATTTGTGTCTTGCAGCTTATTACACAGTGACAGTGTGACGTTGCTGTGGAACGTGGTATGGTGCTTAGTACAAATGTCCTCGGACTCGGATGCCAGCAATGACATCCGCCTCCTGGGAGGAATCCCCCTTCTCCTCTCCCTCTTACAGTAAGTCATGCTTTCATAAACTTCTCGAAAATAAGATGTGGGAAAGGAGATGTTGTTTTATGATGAGCTCAGATAAATGGTAGGACCCCTCATATTTTTTAAAATATTATCTCAGGGAAGTTTGTGTTTCTAGCTCCCTTCTTATGTCATGCCTGTATAAACAATCACAGCATAAAAAGGTTCACAATGGATGGTATCAGTCAACTTGGAAGTAGAAAAATGAGAACGTTTGAAAATCTACTGCCCATTGCAAACTGTTGTAATCAGTGTATTTATTGTAATCACTAATATGAAGAATGATTAGTTTTAGATGATTAATTAACCTGAAGTTAAAAGGAGATGTATTGTTGTAATTAATGGCACAAATCTAGCAGAAGAAAACTTGTACTTTTCAGTGAGCGCAAGTTTGTGTCGGACAGAGTCGCGGCATCTGGGGTGGGTTCAGCGAGTGCAGCTCTCAAATCTCCCGCCATATTGGCTGAAGAGGTTAGATATCTTTGTATTACTTTATTATGCACAAATATTGCTATAATTTAACCAAAAAAAACACTAAAATGTTGTTTTTATAGTAAATATATGAGTTGATCTATAGTTATACATAGCCTTTAATTCTAACTTAAAATGTTAAGTATGTATCAAATATTGTTCAGGTAAAAATACATACTAAAAGAAAAACAAAAAAGTAACAGATATATGTAATGGCTACAGGAAGTTTGGAGTCTGTTTAACCTGTCAGGCTCCGCCCTAGAAGGCCGGGAGGCAGGCAGTAAGGTCAGAATGACAGCTGTCACTCACTACACTCACAATCCTCCTTCTCTATTGTTTCCATGCTGTGAGAGCCACCTAGAGGATTAAATTTTAAACACCTTTTTTCCTTATTTTATCATTTTTATTGTCTCAAAAATGGGATAGACATCTCAATCATTTAAAATTATACACACATTCTTAACTATTAAAAAAGAAATTTAATTCTGAGAGCAATTATACTTGTTTATGATCCTCAGAAGGTCACTCAATGTATGGCACAGTTTCTCTGAGTTCCTTAAGGTGCAGACATTTATGCTTGATGAGATTACTAACACATTTTGTGTGATCCTTTCAAAAACAATCCTGCAATTTCCTGATTTGTATGATTAATGAGTTCCAACCCAAATGTGTAAATAGATCCTGAAAAATTATACCAGTGTGTTCAGTTTTGTACCAAATCTTTGCTGATAATACTTTAGATTTATAGTGTACATAGAGATCATGAGAGTTCATTTTTGTTTATTTTACAAAATTATTACCAGTTAGACAACAATCTTTGGTTCTGTACACATAAAGCACAGAAATATTTGAAGGATTTTTTTGGAATTAGCATATTAATTTGAATGAATTTAAACATAGGCAGGATCATTCTAATATTTTATGTTGACTGACTCACATTTCCCTCAGAATTTAACTGAATGATTTTGCTTGAAGTTAAGTGTCATCTTTGAAGTTTTTGATTAGAATTAATTGATAGCACTTTTGGATGCCTTATAGTACCACATCTTTTTGATTTGTGGAATGTAAGAAGGAGAAATGAAAAGGAAAAGAGAGAAAATTGGAAGGAAATGTCGAGAGAAATGTTGAGAGAAATGGATGAGAAGGGAAAAATGAAAATAAAATGAGAAAAAGAAGGAACGAGTGAAAAAATGCAGAGATGAATAAGAAAGAAAAGGAATGAGAAGGAAAAAGCAAAATTGAGAAATCACAAAAATGCCAAAATAGAGAAAATGTACAGAAACAAATAAGAGGATTATAATTTGTAATGGGCATGGAAAATCTATGTTGGTGAAAGATTATAAATCTATTGGTTTTGAAATAAAGGAAACTGTGAAAGTGAGAGAAGTGAGAATTGTTATGATTATATGTATGTATGTATATGTATGTGTCAGAATTAAGATGCATTAAGTAAGTGATGAGCGCAGTGTATGTGAGAAGCACAGAAGATTGGCTTCCATCACGTTCACGCACAGTGTGACCTCTGAACTGTCTGAATACTAGGCTGGATGTCTGAACACTAGTCCAGGTGGCTGAATACTAGGCTGGATGTCTGAATACTAGGCTGGATGTCTGAATATTAGGTTGGATGTCTGAACACTAGTCCAGGTGTCTGAATACTAGGCTGGATGTCTGGCCTAGTATTGGAGTACTTGTTAGCTGTGCAACATGTGCAGTGAGCTCGAGAATTTCCTGTCTTTCTGTCTGGCCGTCAATTTCAATTTTCTCCTCTGAAATTGCTTAATGGAGTTTTTTTCTATTCACTTAGGATGTTTTGCTTCCATTGAACTAATCCTATCTATTTCAATGACACCCAGGTTTTTTTTCCCAATCTGTTTTGATTTAAAAGATTCAATAGCTATCATTCAATTGTCAAGTTTGCAACATGGAGGCTCTGCCTCGATATTGAAAATATCAGACAACTGGAACAACTAGTGCCTCATTCTTGTTATCTAATTGTAGGCTCAGTGAATAGGGACCTGGAACATCCAGTGCCTCATCATTGTTATCTAATTGTTGGCCCAGTGAATTATTTTTCATGTGCATTGACCTGGAACATCCAGTGCCTCATTCTGCTGATCTAAATATCCTCAGTTTGAAACATCTGTAGAAAAGCAATATGGTGGTGACAGAGTCAACCCGCCATATTGTGTACAATACCGTGCTCCTGCCACATTGACATATCTCGACTTTTAAAGCTAAAATGATACTTAAGATTATCATTTATAAGCAGTTTGTAGGTGCTTTGAGGAAATATTCACAAACATCACCAAAAAAAAACAACCAGCAAAGCTCTAAGGTCTATATTTTTAATGAAATTTGAAAAATAAAACTACTCTTGATGTGGAAGAATATGTAAACAGTCATGCGCTAGAGTTGAATTCAAATCTTTTTTACATATAAGAATATATGATATAACTAAATATATGTCTCATTTCTGTAAAATTTTCAATATTCAAAAGAAATTGATATTCATGTTGAGGATATAATTGATTTTTTTAGGCAGAGGAACTTAAAGAACACCAGATGTCACTCAAAGCAGGTATGTTACACAAATATCTATTCTCAAATATCTATGAGGTTGCTAGTATAATAAGTTAGAAGGCATGAGTTTATGAAGTTGGCACACAATTGGTTTATAAAATAAGTTAGTAAATTTGGTCATTGGCAGTGTGAGTTTTAAAATTTCATTTTTGTTTTTGATGTTTTGCAGCCTGTTGTACCTGCCTGACAGAGTTGATGGTTAACGACACAAATGCCCAGCAGATTGTGCAGTCTAATGGAGTGTACCTCATCGGCCTCCTGATCATGCCACCCTCCATGCAAGATGCCACCTCCAAATACATCCACACTCTACAGGTATGTGCCTTATAAAATAAAATCTAAATTGCACATTCAGATCATGTCACTGATAACAAGCTGAATTATCAAGAAATGGCTTATATCTCAGAGAATTGAGGGAGAGGATTATTTACAGTTTATATATCATATATGGATTTAATGGCCAATTATCAGAGAAGATAGGGACATTTTTTTTCATTCATCATCTAGATCTGGGGTTGAGGTTCAGTCTTATTTCATTTCAGGCCAATGCATTTCGAGCAATGCGTTTCTTGTTCAGCATGGAGAGGAATCGGCGACTGTTCAAGCGTTTGTTCCCACCGGATCTCTTTGAAATGTTTATTGATATCGGGCATTACAATCGTAATCTTGATGCTTACCTCCCCCTGGTGGCCAAGATCAACTGCCTACCTGTGAGTACTGCTTGCTTTTCTGACTCCGAAAGTCAGTGGGGATTTTTAGTATTGAGAATGTGCAAAAATCTATAAGAGAAGAGTTTTTATTGAAATTATGCAATTTGTATTTTCAGCAAGACTCATTGGATGAGATCCACGACAACATTGACACGTCCAACCAGAACAAAGGTCCGACGGCCTTCATCGGGGAGTATGCCGTCCTGGAGCTGCTGGGAACTGGGGGCTTCGGATCTGTCTACAAAGTATGCAAGAACATGAAGGCCACAGGCAGAGATGTGTACAGCAAAGACCAGTCCTACCTTGCCATGAAAGAGGTCAGAATTCAACTCTCCTGCCTCCTCACTACTTCATTAAATTAAATACATTTATAGTTAAATAAATATGTTTGCTTATTTTTTTTTTTTTTTTTTTTTTTTTTTAAATTGTCATGATTTCCAGAAATATTTTTTCTGCCTATAACATTCATTTCATTTTTACCTGATATTCATTATGACTGCATTTATATGCATTTGTATAAAACAAAATTCTGTTTGGTATATTATGATATAATATTACATATAATGTCTTCAGATCAACACATTGACGCCAGTGCTGGGCAAAAGTAATAAGGAGCGAGATAAGAGTGTGGGTCAGATGATCAGTGAACTCACCATCATCAAGGAGCAGCTCAGACACCCCAATATTGTCAGATATTACAAAACATTTGTAGAACGTAAGGACCAATCCCCTTTTATATGATGCTTTGAATTTTTCATTCAATAAAAAAAAATCTCACCAAGATAAAAAAGGTGAAAAAATAACCTCAAAAAAGAAAAGATTTTAATTTTTTTTCAGAACTTTAAATTTTTAAAGTATTTTATTATTATATTTTTGCAGAGGACAAACTGTATATTGTTATGGAGTTGATAGAAGGGGCACCGATCGGGGAGTATGTGACTTCACTGAAGGAGAAGGGGGAGAGGTTTTCGGAGGAGCGAGTGTGGAGAATATTTGTCCAGCTGGTCCTGGCATTGAGATATCTTCACAAAGAGAAGGGAATCGTACACAGAGATCTTTCACCCAACAACATCATGCTTGGCGAGAACGACAAAGTCACCATCAGTATGTATCTCACCACTTCACTTCTGATAAAATGTTAATAAAACGTGATCATCTCATTATCAGCTAAAAAATCTTTTATACAGTTTATCACATTTAATTAATTTAGGTTGTTTTGATAAAGTAGCATCTCTTGGGATAAATTTTGCAAAACCTGACCAACAAGGGGTAAAGATACTGTGGCATTGCATCTGTTGAAAAGTCAAGCATCCAAAGGAAAACAAGCGGGAGCAAAATTGAACATTAAAATGATTATTTGCAGCTGACTTTGGCTTGGCTAAGCAGAAGCAGAAAGACTGTAGCAAGATGACATCGGTGGTGGGCACCATCTTGTATTCGTGTCCGGAGATTGTCCAGAGTCAGCCGTACACGGAGAAGGCGGATATCTGGGCCATAGGCTGCATACTCTACCAGATGTGCACTCTCAAGCCACCCTTCTACAGGTAACTTACACACGCTCCAACACAAATTAATCTTATCCACATGTTTTTAGTGTGTGCTGAAGCATTGAGAAATTGATAAACATTTACTCTGAGTGTAGATAGAAAACTAGCCTATAGGACAATGCTACAGGGAACGTATGCAGGTCTAATAACAAAAATAGCCTATAGGACAATGCTACAGGTACCTTATGCAGGTCTAATAATAAAATCACCCTGTAGGACATTGATTGGATGTTTATATTCCCTTTAACTTGAAAATGGCTCAAATGGACAAAAACAAAGACAACTGCCTGTCGTACCAGATGCCTGTCATTTGAAGCTATTTTTTCATATTTTATAAGTTTAAAAATCAGTTTTGTGTTTTGTTAATTAAATTATTACCTCTTTTTTCTTTGCTCTCAGTAATAATATGCTGACCTTGGCGACTAAGATAGTGGAGGCTGATTACGAGCCCATCCCTGAAGCGGACTACTCTGAGAAGGTGCGGGCCACCGTGGGACACTGCATATCAGCCGATAGCAAAGCCCGACCAGATGTCGTACAGCTTGCCGCTAACCTCTCCGACGTTCTCCTCATGCATATGGACTCACTCCACAAGGAAAACGTCAACTTGGAGAAGAGGCTTGATAAAGAGCGGCGCAGAACCCAAAAGTAAGTAATTTGCATTGCCGTGGTAACTCTCTCTTTTTAGATTGCAGATCTCAAATTAATTTTTCTGTATTTATTACGCAGGCCCCGAGCATGCTATATCTTTTAATGTTCCTATCTTACTTTTTCACTTTGTAATACTGTTTTTTTCTCCATAACTATTACATGGCCATGCTATTCAGCAGTTCTCGCAAAACTATAAATTTGTGATCGTCTATTATTAGTTTAGTTATTGATACATTTGCAATTTTTTCATAAAAATTCCCCATCTGACCTTTTGGACATACTTAGATATATTTAATGAATGAATGATTAATATTTGCAGACATTTCAACGAGGCTAATCGTAACATGCAGAATTACCATCGGTTGTTTCTGGTGTCACAGGAGAGATATGATAAACTAGTCAACCTCGCCAGCAGCGGTGGCGCCAACAGTATCAAGGTGAGCAAAATAGAAACTAAATCCCATAACTAGAAACCATTTAGAAAGTCAAACATCAAGAGAGAAGCTTTTCTCTCACAGTGATTGTTTTGTGTATTATCTTTGATGCAAACCTGTTTCTTTTATCCTGCAAGATGTTTAAATCTTTCTCTCTCTTAAGGATTCAATTAAAGTAACTTTATTGATTTGTTCTCTTTCGTCCTGTAATCTGTTCAAAAGAAATAAGAGCAAAACCTATCAACTTTGATAAAAAATGAGACAGAAAATGCATAGTATGTTTTTTTTATCAGAATATCGCCCCCCACCCCCTTATGAAATCTGAGTAAAATAAGTTTGTAAATATTAAGGAGATATTTCTGTCAGGTTCTGTAGAGTACTTATAATTTTGAACATATCTTAAAGGATGAGTCAGAGCTGAGAGAAGATAACGTGTTCACAGACCAGGATCTAGCGACAGCTTTACGTAAATACCAACGCAACAGTAGCAGCACGAGTAATGGCACTGACCTGGATGAGCAGACTGGCAACGATAACGGTACCTACTCCTCTATATACACAGGAACTTCCTAAGAATCTCCAGCAATTGCATTAGTGTCAACAATATCCTGTATCATTCTACATATGAAGGATTTGATAAATTTTCATCAATCTATTTTTTTATTGAAGTGAAACCTGAAATTGAAAAACCTTCCTGAATATGAAAATAAATAGATAGAAAAAAATAAATATTCAAAGATATTTTGACAGTATAAATATTGCAGATTATTATTGATGAGGAGAAAAAACATTAAGGAATATATATATATAAGATACTTTCTGGTTTCACAATGACTATGTCACAAAATATTTTCATTTAAACAAAAATCAGTGAAAGGTACAAAATGTATGTTAATTACTTGTTAATTACTTACTTGTATGTTAATTACTTTGTTTTTAGGTTTCTTGAGTGATGATGAGGAGTTTTGCTGTAGCAGTGGTAGTGAAAGCAGAGAGAGCAGTGCGGGTAAGAATGGACGCTCTGTTGTGCCGGACACGATCGTACCTCGACCTCCAGGACAGGGCACGCCCCGCTCCAGACGTAAACCTACCCGCAGTGCTGAGCAGTACTCCCAGGCTCTCACCCTAGATATACCCAGTATGTACATGGTGCTAATTCTATCCTGAGATTTTATATTTGTCAAATTGATAGATCAGGGCAAAAGGAATCTTGTTCCCGAGATCTTCCCAATTATAGCCTGAAAGTACAAGAAAGATGCTTTGGAAAATAATATAACACTGTGCTTTTGAATACAATGTTATTCTCACACTCATTTTGCGGATTTTCATGAGAAGTATCAAAATTGTTATTCACAATTGAATTCTTAAAATCATATAAATATGTATATATGAATTTTGACAAATGCAAATTTTTATAATTCAAATTTGGTGCCAACATAAGACTGCCATGTGCTACAAATTGATGGCGTTTAACACTTTGACTGGTATGTGCCACAAACTGATGGCGTTTAACACTTTGAGTACACCAAGATAAGGAAGGGCAGTGACACATACAAAAAGATATTTCATGTTATATGTTTAAAATTTGCAGTGAAAGTCAGTCGCGATTCAGGGATCAGTTCAGGGGACCCGTCACCAAATGCGAACTCCCCTCCGTCCAGCACAGACTCCTCTGTAGACGGACGAGGTCAGCGAGAGAGACCCAAGTCCTTCTCCCATGTGCAGCGCTCACCCAGTAACACATCTCTGGACACATCCATGAAGCGGGCTGCCACCAGCGCCACTAAGACCAGGCCAAGTAAGTACTAAAACCACAGCGTCGCTAAGACAGGCCACAGCGCCACCAAGACCAGGCCAAGTAAGTACTTAAACCACAGCGCCACCAAGACCAGGCCACAGCGCCACTAAGACCAGGCCAAGTAAGTACTAAAACCACAGCGCCACCAAGACTAGGCCAAGTAAGTACTAAAACTACAGCGCCACTAAGACCAGGCCAAGTAAGTACTAAAACCACAGTGCCACCAAGGCCAGGCCAAGTAAGTACTAAAACCACAGCACCACCAAGGCCAGGCCAAGTAAGTACTAAAACCACAGCACCACCAAGGCCAGGCCAAGTAAGTACTAAAACCACAGTGCCACCAAGGCCAGGCCAAGTAAGTACTAAAACCACAGCACCACCAAGGCCAGGCCAAGTAAGTACTAAAACCACAGTGCCACCAAGGCCAGGCCAAGTAAGTACTAAAACCACAGTGCCACCAAGGCCAGGCCAAGTAAGTACTAAAACCACAGCACCACCAAGGCCAGGCCAAATAAGTACTAAAACCACAGCGCCACTCGCTCACAAAAAAAACATTGAATTAAAAAATCTGTTCCATACACAAGTTTCAGAGATAATTTTTCATTGATATCATTTTTTGGTAAACAATGACTAAAGATTCTATCTTCTTCATTGTGTTTTACAGACAGTGCAGGGAAGGCAACATTGACAATCTCCCCTCGCAAGGTTCGCCAGATCTCTGACCCTATACTCCAGATGCTGCATATCCTCCATAAAATCATCTTCATCACACAGGTCAGTAACTCGGCATACTTTACTAATTCTCAAGTCCACAAAACTTGAAATCAAATAATGAAAAACCGAAATAATTGGCAGCTTAAAATCACTCCCTAAATTGCATAAATATATCTTTGAGATTTTTTAATATCTAAACAATTTTGAATTCCACACACAATGCAGAATATATAAAAGTTGGGTGATCATGAACGGTTTTGTTGCAGCTGCCTCCGACATTGTGCCATAACCCACGTCGACGCATCATTGAGCGTTTCAAACGAGCTTTGTTCAACACACAGAGCACTTCAATGAATCTAAAAAATGAACTTAAAAAGGTACAGTACATATGAATAATAAAATAGTTCATTTGCATTACTTTTAAATGTTATTTTTGGAAATGTTTAAAACACATGCTTTAATATGTGTGACATATCAATTTTTCCTCTCTTCAAGTCAAGTATCTAGAATACATATAAAAAAATTGTACAATTTTTTTTACAATTTTTAATGATTTTAGTTATTGAATGGATCAAGGGAGCTGATAGATCTGAACTTTGGTCCGTGTGAGTCTTTGGGCTTGGCTCGGCAAGCCAGTCGTGACCAGGAACATGCTCTGGCCACGTCCAAGTCTGGTAAGTACACATATACCGGTATATATCAACTTATACTCTAATAGTCACCCGAGGAAAATGATGCAGGAAATCATCAGTAAACCACCTCACTTTGATGCAACTAAATGGCTCAAGGATGAAGTGTGAAAGCACTTAATAAACCAAGATGATGGAAAGTTGGGTGAAAATTGCCTAAATCCCTTAAATCGCAAACAGACAGGAATTCAGAATTCACCACCAGCAACGAATGGGAAGGATGTCAACATCTTATTTGTTCTGGCTTAATGACATTACTGTGTGACATTCCCTTGGGCTGTAACTTGTTACAATGTAATCATGATAATGCCGTCAGGCAACTTAGGTAATGAACTTTCATTGCATGCACTTCGATGAGCATATAGAATAACCATGGTTAGTTTTTTTGTTAATTTAGCATGCAGTTACACTTGTCCAGAAAAGAATGGTTAGTCCTGCCAAAATTTGAACAGGCTAGTCCATTGGGGGTTAATGCCCTAGCCCGTAATGAATGTCCAGACCATGATAATAGATTACCTGAATCTGAAAAATGCCTTGAATGCATTGTAACGGACGACATTGAACACTTTTTGTATGAATGCACTACAGTTAAGGATTTCTGGATAGCATTGGAAAAATGGTGGAACAGAACAACACCTAATGCAATTAAAATAACAGTAAAACATGTAATATTTGGATTTTACTATGATCTTAAACATTTTACCAATATAAACTATATTGTATTACTTGCAAAGATGTATATTTATCAGCAAAAGATTAAAGAAGAAAGAGTATGTTTTTATAATTTCCTTAGAGTTCTCAAATACAAATTAGAAATAGAAGAGTTCATCCATACAAAAAACAACACAATTGATATATTTAAAGAAAGGTGGAACACAATTATTGAAGAAATAGGATAAGAAAAAACCAAATTATCTTCAGAGTAAAGAAAAAAAAGAAAAGATATGATCATTATTGCTCAGATTTGTTTTGTATTGCACATGGAAATTTGTGTGTGTCTGTCATTGTGAACTGTATATTATGTTCAGTCTGTCAGTGTTTTAATAATGCATGACTGTGTTATTATCTTTTGTATATACATTTCTATTTTTATTGTTATGTTAAAAATGAAATAAAATATATTAAAAAAAATAAATAAAAATAAAAGATTGCCTGACTGATATATGGTATAATGACCTTGCAGGGGCCTCTGTGTATGACACTGAAGCTGAGGAAGTGGGGATCACGTACGAGCAGATGACGTCCATCATCGAGAGCGTTCTGGTGGAGAGCGGCTACTACGACATGTCCCCCTCCGCTAGGCACAGAACAAACCCACTCACGCCCATCGGTGCCGTCGACAGCTTTCTTGCCAAACACAGAGTGGTATAGCCAAAGCCATCTACGTGATCTACCACTGTCCAATTTCACAGAGGAGAAGGGCATTTATCACTATATTCATTTTTGTGCAAGTAATGGCCTTATTTAGCACACAGAATGAAAGTAGCCATTGGTCAGTTTTCAACAGTTTATGTACATATGAAAAGAACAATTGCATATTGTGAAGTGGAGCACAGGGTCATCATAAACATTGCAAACAGACCCCATTTACTCATTGACAAATGTAATCTTTATCTTATTTTTTTCTCTAAATTTTCCAAACAATATTATATCAAGTAATATCATACTTTATATTGATATAAATATATATTTCTAATGATATGGGCCAGTTATTTGATCTGACATGCATTATTGCTCAATTAACAAAGTGTCAAATTTGCTGTCTGATATATCTCAGCCCAGAAGCCAAGTAGGAATTTACTGCTGGATTATGTATGCACTATCTAGGCCAAGGAAATAAATGTTTGGTTTCTGGTTGCCTAGTGGGGGCAAAAAGTTTTTTTTGGTGGCATGGAAAAAATACCACACATAACTTGTGTGTTTGATTGTTTTAAGTTGGTTAAAAGAAGGAAACAACACAAACCATCTGGGGTTTTGTTTTACCATATGGGAAACAAGACATATTTTTGAATGGCCGTTTTGTATATTCATCATGAAGCATTTCAATTTGCAGCAAGATGTCTATTTTTTAGGGCCTTCTTATATGGATATATACGATAACATTTTCCGAGAAAATAGTCAGTATATTTTACAGCGGTTTGTCAGTGCATATCACATGTATGATTTTAACATTAATTTTATATTTTGTGTGTTTGAATGATTGCAACTTTATGGCGTAATACTGTCACAGCATTATCAAAGTTGATCAGTTCTATGCTTATCACATGAGAGGTGAACTCCACAACCTTTTGTAAATATCTATCATATAATTGTAATATAATATTAAGCATTCCATCCATTCATGTGTTGTTGATTTGCTCATGCTGAGGTAGAAGGGAATATGCCAAAGTTTCATTCCCCCTTATATAAAATGTGACTCTATGTATATATTCATGTGCTTAAATTTGTATATAAAGCAATTTCACATAATGGAAACTTATTGGAGTGAGCAGACATATTTATTTGTTATATTATTTGTCTCATAATATTGTGACGTATTTATTCATTTGTTTCATTACGTGTTTTTCCCTTAAGCCAACATACCTGACAAAAAGAGGAAAGTCTCAGGTAAGGGTACCGTAGTTAGAGATTAAAAATATGAGCTGGCATCCTGCTGGGAACACTTGCTTACTGAGATTAGTACTCAGATTAGTGGGGTGTGTCGTCACTTTCACATGTCAAAAATAGTGGGCAAATCACTGTACACACATCTGATCATTATTACTACACATGTTTCTTAATTCAAATTCTGGTTTTATTTGACAATTAAAATAATGATTGCAATATTTGAATTTATTTCAAATATAGAAATTATAATTCTATATTGTTAGTAGTGTTTAAACAACTGTGAAACTAGAGAACTATTTTAGAGGTATCAACACCATTTCCAAGAGGTGATCTTTGCACATATGAGTACATGCATTGTTGGCTGATCTCACTGGACAACAGAGAAATGCACATACAGGTGACATGTGACCTGTTGATTTCCATCCTGTCAGTGACTGATATGGTCAAATATTGACAACTACACATTTTGAAGATCTTGAAAATTGTTTTGGAATATATAATATACCAATCTGATTGAATGTATTTAAGAATGATCATTGTTTGCAGGTATGTTTTAAGCGTTAATGAATTGTAACAACACCTTAGATAGGTACAGTCCATGTTTATTTTTAAATGTGGATCCAGGCGAAATGTTGAGTGAGCAATCCTGCCATGAGAAAAGGTCAAAGCATATCATCAGACCTGTGAGACACATAATAATGCTGAAACATTGGGAACTATTGCATCGCACTGGATTTATTCAGAGATGCTCAAGGTTGGCCTCATGATCAACTTACTCGAAGTTTAAAGTCTATAATAAATTCTTGAAATTGGATCCTTGTTATAATTCGTTTTTTTCTAAACTGAAATAAAATTGGAATATGAAGATTTCATATTTGTTTTCTGCATATAATTACTATTTTTTATATTTTCTATGTTGGCAAAAAACACATTCAATTCTATATGTTCTGACATGCATATTGCTCAAATATTACCCCAGTATGAAGATTTTATATTTGTTCACTATATAAAGTCAGTATTATTTATATTGTCTATCTTTGCAAAATAAAATAATAAAAATTATATTCTTCTGATATGCAAATTGCTCAATAAGAACTCCAATATAAAGATTTTATTTTTTGGGGGGTATCAAATCATTTTTATTATTTTATATTCTTCTGCATTTGCAACAGACAAATCAATTTATGTTTCCTGAAGTACATATCAAACAGAACCCCAATATTAAGATTTCACCTTCAGCATGAAAATAATACTTTTCCCAACCAGGATTCGAACCCTGGACCTTTAGCATAGAAGACAGACATCTTAACCACTGAGCCATGTATCACCCTGTATCAGTACTGTAGAAAACTTGGAGTCACAGCATTGTATGAAAATTGAAATTGTTCCATTTCTTTGCTAATAAAGACATTTTATTTTATTTTTTTGTATTTTCTCCATTTGCCAAAAAAAAAACAAAAAAAAAAAAAAACAAAAGAAAAACACATTTTATGTGTTCTGACTTTCATTCTGCTCTAAAAAGACCCCAACATGAAGATTTCACCTTTGAAGATTTCACCTTTGTTTATTGTATCGTCATTATTTTTTATAATTTCTATCAAAATAAAAAATGTTTCAATTCTATATGTTCTGATGTGCAAAATGAAGATTTCAGTTTCAGCATGAATAAAAAAAAATTTTTTTGTTCCCGGTGGGAATCGAACCCCAGACCCTTAGCATGGGAGACAGATGTCTTACCCACTGAGCCATGTTGATTAGTATGATTTGACCTTCTCACTGGTAAATCACACAAATAGTCAACATCTTTATCACTTGATCAAGTTATTTTTATAAAGGGATATTCCGTTATTTCACACAACAGCCTAAATTAAATTTGTAGAGTAAAATTTTCCAAAAATATGTTTGTCTAAGATGATATCAATAGTAATGCAAATCGATAAAAAGAAACAGATATCTATAACTCATCTCTCATTTAAATCTAACCATTTTCTAGTTGATTCTCTGTAGGTAGGTATATAAGGTTAGCATGTTATGATTTATATTGAATATGAGGTGTGTCATATAATGTCCATACACATTTTATACATTTAACTCGAACACATAAAACAGAGAATTGAAATTAGCCAAAGAAAATCAGTTACTGGAGTGTTGCACATTTTTCTGGAGAAGTCATATGGAAAGTAGTCCGGTAGGATGTTAATTTCATAGGGAGTTAATGTGTTAATATGTACTCAATGAGTTCACTCATAACAGAAATCAAGATGGCCGAATGTTGGTTGAGAAAGTGCTTGATTTCTCTTAAGGGGAGTACACGTCATGATTGGTTTTTTATTTGTAATTTATATCTGCATAATTCTGTTGCCGTCCATGATTTTGAGGAGTTATGAAGTAATTATGCATTGTGAACTGCTATTATCTGTGTTGCTTTTATGACACTCTTATAGTTCATCTGAGAAAATTTGTAATCAGACCCAAGAAAAAATGACTTGGGAGTGTCAAAAGAATTCCGCCCATTTTATTCACGACATCAGTATTAGAATAGTTGTGACCGTAATGTATGATAATATTGTTTCAGATATGGTGAATATATTTGTTAAGTTATTAGCAATTAGTCAGTGGTACCATATACCTCCTGATAATAGAATCTTATTATTTCTAATTAAAGGGTGTTAATAACAAATGCTAACTGATATTGATAATTTAGAACTAGAATTATACCAATATCAATTATTTGGGGTTGTTTGTAAAAGAATGGAGAGTTTTTATTATGTGTCAAACTTTTTACAAAATATATCACCACATATTCACAAGTCATAATATGTACATGTGTTGATACTCACTGTATGGGGGAAATATGAATAGTATGAAGCTTAAAATGAGCTCAACCTCAATAATTGTGTATCATAAGGCAAAGCCGTCCAAGAGTCATAACACCGTCCAGACTAGCACATTTATATATATCAAATGAAGAAAAATATTTGAACATGCACATTTAAAATATTGATATGGTACCTTTCAGGGTGCCATATTTATGCACCATCCAGAGTAAAATATTAATTGATACCATCCAAGGTACCAAATCTATACAAAGAGTAAAATATTGATGGATGACTCCATCCAGGGTACCAAATTTATACACCATCCAGAGCAAAATATTGATTGACGATACCATCCAAGGTACCAAATTTATATACCATCCAGAGTAAAATATTGATGGATTATACAATCCAGGGTACCATATTTACACACCGTCCAGAATAAAATATTGATTGACGATACCATCCAGGGTACCAAAATACACCGTCCAGAATATAATATATTGATTGACGATACCATCCAGGGTACCAAAATACACCGTCCAGTATAAAATATTGATGGATGATACCATCCAGGGTACCATATTTACACACCGTCCAGAATAAAATATTGATTGACAATACCATCCAGGGTACCAAAATACACCGTCCAGTTTAAAATATTGATGAATGATACCATCCAAGGTACCATATCTATATATTTATATGATCCAGGGTACCATACTTATATACCGTCCATATTGATGATTGATAGGATACCATCCAGGGTACAGAGTAACTTATTTGTATCCCACCAGAAGAAACTTGAAATAATTCACCATCAGGAGGTTTTGAATAAAATCTTTAGGTGTTATTACTAAGGTCATATAAGAACACAAGGTTATTTTACCATATCTTACCATATTATTACGCTATGATATTTTGAAATATTTGTGAAGGATTTTCTGATTCTGGAAGTCCCAACATTACAGACTTAACCAGAAATAGTCCAACCTTTTATTGTGTAAATAGTGTGTCACCTTTGAGTAAAAGAATAATTGTAAATATGTCTCAAAGACAACTGTAAATAAATTGGATATTTATCATGTATTATAATAATAGCAATATATTGTGAAACATTGTAACTAAAGTTATTGTGGTGTGTGACAGTGTGTAAAGTGATGGAAATCTGTTTGGTCCAATGGATTCTCCTAATTAAAAAGATTATTTTAAAAGATTAAAAGATTAATCAATTCTTGGATATCAAACTATACAGGTAAATCTATCATTTATTTATTTGCACCAAAATGTAATATTGATCTTTTTATCATAATAAATTATAAGCAGAATATTGTAATATGATAATATAAAGCATATTTTGGATTATCAAATATTTATTTTTCTCATAGATATCATTGACTTTCTTGGGTTTAAAAGTTGATTACGATAGGTTGTTGGGGGTTTGTGTGTGTGTTAGAAATTTATTTGTTTCTCTTGGGAATCTACAATTTTCTTCAATATTTACATTTTGAACATGCATAATTTTATAAAAATAAAATACTTGAACACCAAACTAAAAACATAAATGTAGCCATTTTAGGACCTCCACCACCAGTTCCATTATACAGCACCTATCATTGGAATGTTTTTATGTTTTAATCTATATCACAACCTTTTGGTAATTGTGTATTTGATGTATTGTCAACTACTGGAAGTTGTGGTAATATGTTTTTAATTAAATTACATCCATAATTATATCCATAATTATACATGTGCTGGTAGTTCCCTGACCAATAAAGATGGAGGGGGACTAAAAAACAGTCTTGTCTTCTATAAGAAATTAAATTTGTTCTCATTTTATGTATTGCCAAGCAGTTATTTATATAGAAACACACACACACTAGGCTAATCTATCACCAAAATATTCATCCACACAGATATAAGACAGTAGACCATACCCATTATTTCTATGTAAGAAACCAATACATAACTAAACAATATTGTTGAAAAAAACCACTAAACTTGTAAATGTACTAAAAAAAATTATTACTAAAAATAAATCGGGGAAAAAATGACTTCCCATATATGTGATTCTTTGATCTTATGATCAAAGGGGGTTCCATATTGGTTGCTAATTACACAAGATTCTAATCTGTCTGGGGACATATAGAAGGCCATCCTTTCATCTGTTGGTTGCTAGGCAACCATGAAATAATGCCACAGTGGGAAGATCCCATCCTCAGAAGTCTTGGCAGGTGCAGAACAAGGTGCAGAACAGGGAACACTTTAGTTATATTATTGTTGCTATCTTTACTCAGTACAAAAGTACAGCTGCTCATGCTTGTGGCAGATGAGATAACCATGCAGCAGCTGACAGACCTACTGACCTATTTTTGAATCGTGAATCATATTAAGAGCTAAGCAAGTACATCACATGATCAGCAGTTGCTGGCCATGTAGCAGCCTGTTGATATATTGAAAAGTTTACATGCACTGTCCTCAGTCATTGTAATTGGCTCAAGTACTCATCAATTGAACAACTTTCCATGAGAGGTGGGGGGGGGGGGGGTCTGACAACCTGTAAGTTGCTTGTTGTTGTTATTTTAGAGTATGATAGACTTTGAGATATGCATGTCGGGTCAATTGTAATTTATGCTTTTCATAGGTAACAGTATTATTTGATGGGTGTGTAATCTTTCACAGCTGTTTTCTAAATTGATATCAACATAAGATAACCTTGCAAAATAATAATGAGGAATTATTTATCTGATCTACCTCCCTCTCTTAACCCTTTCTAACATGATTAAGCTTTTTTTCTAAATTGTCTAGATGACAGATCTTTAAAGATATTAAGGTTTTGATCGAAGTATATCAGGTTACAGTATTTTATATCTTGTATTGTCCAAGTATGATATTGTAGTTATGTCAGGTATCTGTGTGTTATGGCAAGATTGGTGTGGGCCAAGAGCCATGGTGTAGTTGGTTACAGCACAGGCTTATTAGTATCAGTTCCTCTGTGATGATCTAAAGGTCATGGGTTCAATTCCCGACTGTGCCGAGATTGAACTCGTGTAAAAATTTCTCACATATGCTGAGGAGCGTCATGCCTGAAGGGTAAACCTGTTGTCCTTGTAAATCTGTGACTGGTTGGGTTGTCATGTTAAGGACCACTACATCATGACAATTCAATCAGGCAGCATTATATCTACCACAAGTAGGTCTTGTCATGAGGTGACTGAAATATTGTTAAGATTGACATAAATCCCCAAAGAAATAAACATGATTGGTGTGTCGATGCTGAAGTTTAATGTTAAATAAAGTCTTGTTGTTATATTTGTTTCATAAAAGTACCCATTTTTATAGATAATGTAAACAGAGAAAAAAATTCAATGTAAAAATTATGTCAGATTTGGACTGTATGAAATGTGTGGACACAAAGATGAATGAAAGAAAAATATTAAGAAATTGATTTACTGTTCAGATTTAAAAAAAATTATATTAATAAATATTGAATGAGCTGATTGATATTTGAAGAGCAACAGAAAATTGTATTTCATCAGAGTTTATTAAAATATTGTCAGAAATCCAAGTTCTTTGTTTTCATTGCACTACTGTGTGGCAAGGTAGAGTCACATACTACTTCTGCCACAAATGGCATGAATTGCTTCTACTTTTTCCACACATATAGCACGCAATTACCATTCAGTTCTGCAATTGGTTACCTCTTGATATATGCTTATCCACAACGACACAACCATACATGTGTATGTGCCCATTCAAATTGGTCATGTTACATGTGCACAATATCTGTGCTTATTAGCTGCTAAAAGGTTTGGTCTCCCAGGTCTGACCTGAAAAGACATTTATGACCTTTTACTTGCAGTGCCTGGTATACACCAAGGATCTGCTCAGGAGAGTAGATTCAGCCAGGATAACAAGGAAAGTGGAATCTTAGAATCACTACCTCTGCCAACATTGCCCTGTATTGATGCTGTTCAAAATTTGGAACTTGAATTTGAATGTCCAGTCATGCATGAGTCATTGCCCACCAATATGTCATGACCTTTTTACCATAAAAACATCTCTGGTACCATTTCAATTTACATTTCCATCTATTCCTAAATATATTGGGCAAATGTATTTTTCAGTGTGTTTGTTTGTGTTTTTACATTGCTCAACATTATTTAAGTCATTTTGTGACGAGACCTACTTGTAGCAGATATAGTGCTGCCTCACCGAATTATCGGGTCACAGGTCCTTGACATAACAAGCCATCCACTCACAGACAATGGGTTAACCCTTAAGGTATATGGGCCTTAGCTGATATGATAAATTGTATTATGAATTCAATCGTGGCATGGCCGGGGATAGAACCCATGACCTTTGGATCACCACAACTAGTGCTAATCAGCCTGTGCTCTCTACAACTGTGGCCGATACAGATCTGTGTGCCAAATTAGTTTTCTGTTTGAACTTGACCTCTGGTCATTATCTGCACCACCATCTTTCCAAATCATGTCTCTTAAAACAGACCCATGTTATCTGTAGTGCCCTTTCTTCAGTGTTTACTGGACATTAAGTTTGATGACTCAAGATGCCATTTAGAGGAGTCCAGGTGCTGGCCTTAGAACTACACAGAGATTGATGTCCTATGACATCATGAGGCAACCACTGGGCTGTATTGGCAGGTTCCTTACAGTACAGGAAGTATTGCTTATATATAAGATGACCCACTTTTCATTGTAATCAACTTGTAATCAATGTGGAGGAGTCACTGAGATCAAGGAATAACAAAGAAAACTCTCTGACAAACCTTGTAATCTGATGTTGAATTGAAGGGTACATGGCCTCTTGAAAACCTGTTGCTGGAGATTGAGTTCTAACAAAGACATATACTCGGATATGAAGGGCGATGCATGTTACCTCTGGAAACAGTGGATTTTGAGCCTATTTTGTAAGTGGATTTTGGAGTAGTCAAAAAAGCATCTGTATGAAACAAATAAACAAGACAGTTTGACATTGACATGAAAAGTAATTTATTACCACAATCTTCTAAGACAGGACTTGCCAGATTAGCGTTACATTTCATGTATTTGATTTCACACTGGTTTGAGACATATTTCAGACATCTATGGCTTTTGACTTCCAAATTTTTGTGTTAAGACAAAATATCTATTAGTCTTTAAATGTAAGTCTATTTTTTCCAAAGCATAACCTCTGATCCCACAAGATAAGATATAGTAAATATTATTGGAAAATTTGCACCATGTTTGTTTTCTCCACTAAGATAGGAAAGTGGAATGATAACATATAAATCTAGATGTACAGTAATGGCACACAATTTAGATCAGCATTTTTTATCCCAAGGCAAAATATGTGCTCATCTTTTACGATTAACAGTTATTTTAAGTAAGTACAGATAAAAATTGAAATTAGGTGGAACAATGAATGGCAATTCTTAATCTGTCATAGACAAAAAAAATAATAAGAAACCTACTCATTTGACAATTTTGGTGTACCATAGATTAAGATTATTTTTTAAAACATTGTAACATCTTCAAATAACAATTTACTGAAATAAATGTTCTTCTTTGACAAAGTTAAAAATATAGCATTTCCTTTTAGCTTATTGGACAATTCATTTGGAATTTTTTTAGCCCCTGGGAATGCCTTCTGTACCGGTAATTGTATGCATAAAATAGCATTTAATTTCAATACAAGTTGCTTTGGTCACAGGACAATAATTCCTATCAATATACACTGTTTTATGGCTCAAAAAAGTATATAGTTTTCAAGATTATAACTTCATTTTCAGACAATAATTGTCCTGCTATCTACAACGATATACTTGGTCATTAAAGTTGAAGGCATTTCTGCCTTTTCCATCTTCTGCATTTTTTTTTACATAAAAGAGAGCTCATAAAATATGACAAAACTAATTTGGCCTCTGTGAAATGGGACCTTATCATTGATAACCTTGTTGCAAAAATAGCAAAAAATACCCACCTCCAATATTTTATAATATTCAAGAACTGAAGCAGAGGTTATCAGAAACATGTCTTTGTTTCCAATATGATCATATATCTTTGTGCATTTTGAATATATATATATATATATCTCGATTATTATATACATATTATATGATATATAATCATGCATTAAATTCACCATATGATTATTACAAACTATATATTTCAATTACTTAAATTGAGCATGTACAAATGCACTTCCTCTTATTATAGAAAAGCCATTTTCTTGTTGGTAGTACTCTATCACAAATATATATTTTATCTATCAGAAAATAGCTCCAGGATCTATAAAATGTCCCTATTGTTAAGCCTGTTATGATTGATATCATGGCATGTATCTGGTAATGATATAAGATGTGAAGACTTTAGTTTTGATATGCATATCATACTGATTAGATACTGTAAAGCAAAATATTTATATCATGTAAGCTTCAATCTGAAACCAAAAAACAGTAATTATCCACATTAATAAAAAAATTATTTTATGCTTGAAAAAATGGTGAAAATTCAAGACATATGGACACTTTGTGCACAGCCCAGGTTCAAACATATTGTGCAAACCGAAGCCATTATTCCCAATGGTGTCAAGTAATGCTCTACAAAAGTGATATAAATATAGTGAAGTATATAGTACATGATATTATGCTATAAGGATGGTCATTACTTCAGTAGTAAAATAGGAATTGTGATATTATGGGAATTTCTTTGATTGAAATGCAAGTGAATCACAGTATAAATATATATAACCCTTCAAGGCTACATTTGAATGGTGAGGTACATACAACCAACTTTCTGGGGAATATATTGTGCAGAGTTTATGACATAATTTTCATATAGGTTCTCAGTAAAGAATTCATGGTCTTGTGCAGATGCTAGGCGGGTATTATTTGGTAACAAACTGGGTCAGCGACATCATGCTTCAAGTCACCACACCCTTTCATATACAAACCTTTCTTCCTTCAATCTCAAATGCAAACAAATTATGGGTGAATATTCTGCAAGACTCCCAGATTACTTTATATTCTTCATCACACTACACATATACAGGTACCACACTTCTGGCATGTTGTACATTTTGTCAGAGATTATAACAATGAGTAAGCCACGATGTAAAGTGTCTTGTGACCTTGTACCACAGCAATATACAACCACCTTACAACCTTGCCTCCCTCATTTCCTGCATTCTCCTCATTAATGCCAATTTATTTTGTTCATGTTGAGCATCACTGACCAACAGACCCCAATTCTTCTCAAATAGGATGAAGTAATAAAACAAAAACGTGTACTCTTTCCCCTTCACATTGACATATTTCTAATCATAAAAGAATAATTCCATCAATATTTCATATAAAGCCACATTATCATCATGTTTATCAATCAACCTGATTTCTGACTCAAATATAATAAGAATTATCAAATTTCACATTCATTGCTGTTCAGTCAAATAAACAACAGCAAATAACTGAATAAATTTTAATTACCAAACACAAATATATATGTGCAAAAAAATGGTAATTAATCTGCGGGCTTCACCCTGCACTTTCATAAATGATCATGCATCTACTGAAACACGTATCACAATTTCAACTTGAATGATCATTTATCATCAAGATTTTTTAAGAACCTCAAATTATTTATGACCTGCAAATCATATAACAATATGAATGTAATATCAATTTCAAATGACATAACAGTCAGGTGATAACAATATATATATATCTTTTTAACATAAGAGTTCAACAATTGTAAGGGCGTGCAGATGATCACAATTACTGCTCTCTGTTTTAGGAGCTAAATGTTCCTTTAAAATTTTGCTTCTAGCTCTGCTTGTAAGTATGGTTTGGCAAAATACTCTGAGCTATATTTGTGCTATGTTAACACATATACGCTTACATTAATGTAAATATATTTCCAACTCGATTATTAATCTACAGGTCACCCATGTTCTTGATATGCTATGAACCATTGAATAACATTTTTTTAAATGTTAATTTAAAGAATGTCTTTTTGTGGCAAATGTATACTCAATCAATAGTCCACATGCAATTTACAGTTTACATCGGCAATTATCATAGAAAGAGCTTTTATCTCCATATTTGTGACAGCATAGCCTGGTTCTGTTACGTGGCTCCCTCTACAGGCACAAAGCTGCACCATTCCTGTGACTCTCCGGCTGTGAGATATTCCACTGTATCAAGGAAAAACTTGCCGCTGAATCCTCCCACTGCAAAAAGACGGCCATTGAGGACGGCTACACCAACATTGGCACGTGGCGTGGTCATGGTCGGACCCGTAGTCCAGCACTCTGTCACCGGGTCGAAGACCTCCACCGTGGCAAGGGCACTTGTTCCATCACTACCACCAATCACATACAACTTATCTGCAAAAATATTAATCAATTTGCTTAAAATATAGCTAAGTAATGATCTGCAATCTTCCAACATGTTGAACTTTCCTTATTACAGACTTTATGCCAGAAATATAAATATGATGGATTTAATCTGGTTGGCAGTGGATGGCTCAATATTATAAAGAAAAAATCCAGTTGGTCAAGTGAAAAAATCGTTAAGAGGACCATATTCAATTATACAAGTGAGATTAAATCCCCAAGATATAAACTCATTAATATACAAATTGCAGCTAATTGCACAGCCTGTTTCTTCTTAACTGCTTGGAGAAACAAGCCAGAAGCTCATACCATTGAACATAGCAACTCCTGCTCCGCGTCTGTTGGTGTTGAGTTGGGGAAGGAAGGACCACTTGTTCTCAGCGGGTCTGTATATTTCCACAGTGTTCATGGTGTTCCAGGAGTCGCATCCTCCCACAGCTATCAGGTTGCCATGGAGCTGACTCACCCCACTCTCAGACCGACCTGAGCGACCAAACATTACAATTAGTATTTATGTTGCAATGCAGCCATCTGCTTTCAGTACTCCATGGGACATATCCACTGCATCTCACTTTTATTAACTGTCATTATATTGGTTATATATTATATATTTTTTAAACGGACCAAAAAAAAATTGTGAAATAAAATGTGAAGAAGGTGTAAATGTGGAAATGCAAAGTGTTCTCATTAAACTGTCAACCATGATAGGTCGTAGACCATGAGTGCAAGATAGGCAAAGTGCAGCCAATGAGACCATGAGATGATAGTGTGAGAATCAAAAACAAAATTATGTTCAGATAAGGAGATGACAGTGTGGGGATTGTGAGTTGATAGTATGCAGATTGTGAGTTGATAGTGTGCAGATTGTGAGTTGATAATGTGCAGATTGTGAGTTGATAGTGTGCAGATTGTGAGTTGATAGTATGCAGATTGTGAGTTGACAGTGTGCAGATTGTGAGTTGATAATGTGCAGATTGTGAGTTGATAATGTGCAGATTGTGAGTTGATAGTATGCAGATCATGAGATGACAGTGTGTGTATGTGTGTGTGTGTGAGTGAGTGAGTGAGTGTGTGTGTGTGTGTATGTGTGTGAGTGTGTGTGTATGTATGTGTGTGAGTGTGTGTGCGTGTGTGTATGTGTGAGTGTGTGTGTATGTGTGTGTGAGTATATGTGCGTGTGTGTGTATGTGTGTGTGTGTGTGTGGATGTAGCATGTTGATACCGACCTGTGTTGAGTGGAGGGATGGCTGTCCATTTGTTAGTTGCAGGGTTGTAGCATTCACAGTCTGGGGAGCCTCGGCGCCCGTTCCAACCCCCCACAGCATACACAAGCCCATCCATAACTGTCACACCTGAAAGAATGAGCAAATACATAAGTCATATGATAAAGTTTCAAAATGATCACCCAATTCAATCCGGGGTTGTTTGGAGTTTTGATTATCCAAATGGGATCAAAATTACTTTATCATATCAACTCACAATTATCATAGCTGACAATGAAAAAATCCTATGTTTCAATAAGATTATTATTCAAAAAGAGCATTTTTATTTTTGTTTACATGGATAGCAAGTCAAGTGCCAAAAAAGCAATGCTAAGAGGAAAGAAGGGTGAAACACAAAATTCCAAAATGGCAATACCAAATGGTAAGCAAGGGTCTGAGAGGAGATGTTTGACTTGGCTCACCTCCGCTTGATCTCTGCGAGAGCATGTCCGGCAGAGGGCACCACTTTCCCACTGCTGGGTCGTAGATCTCCACTGACTTGAGTTCGTGGGAGCCATTAGATCCACCACACGCATACATCTTGCCATGGAGCTGTGTCGCGTTGAAGCGCCCTCTCGGTGAGAGCATGGGTGGCATGGTTTCCCACATGTTCTCTTTCATATTGAAGGCTTCTACTGAGTTCAGGCAGTCTCCCCTATCATAGCCACCTGAAGGTGCACAAACCAGCAATTTGCATTAAAACAGTAGCATGTGATCAAACCAATCTATATTATGTCCAGGCTGTTACCATGATTTGCAATCCTTTCCTATGTCCTGCAAAAAGTGATGTGTAATCTACTTAACCCATGAAGACATGATAAAAGCAAAAACAATGAATATTTTGATGTAATACAGTAGGCAAAATAATGTACACAAACAAACAGAAAGTAAAGAAAGCAAATCCACTACTTGATGGCAATAGATAAAAAACAGGAACCATCCATAATTTTCAACTGTCAGCAGGTTACAATGTTTAAATTTGAAGTAATATATATATAAAATATTTCAATAAACATATTTTAAAATAAAATAGATTTATTCTTTTCTACTACTACCCAAGCCTCTTAAAGGTCCTATTTGAACAAATCTGGTGATTCTTACCAAGAGCTATGAGCAGGTCGTTGAGGACAGCAGTACCTACAGCACACCTGGCGGTGGACATTGGCATTAGCTGGGTAAGAGTGTACTGTTTATCCCCACAGATGGAGCCACGGGGTGAGGTTTGGGGAGAAAGCGAGCCATCTGAGGCTGTGCAGGATGCCCCACCATTAGACATTGAGAGGGATTTTATGTTGATGGACAGTCTGGTCAATGTGTTGTTTAACATGGCGATGCAAAAACACCAACGATCTAAAAAGTTCAAAACAATTGTTTTATAAAATATTAAACATGCTTAAAGTTCGCCTCATAAGCAACCTACACAAAGTTTAAATACATGAATATATCTCGAAATCGGTATCCAAGTTCCTATGATCCACCAGATGGCAGTATTTTCCTGGTGGAAACTGTTTTTCACACTGACATGTTTGAATTGTTTACATGGTCGGCACTGACAAAACTTATAGGAACAAAGGAATGTCCCATAATATGGAACAAATAACTAAGCTAGAATCATGTCCAAATATACACAAGAATTGCCCAGGAGTGAGAAAAAGGTCTAACTCTTTTTTTAATGTTTTCAACTTCAAGAATAACCAATCCCTTTATAGTGACCTTTCCTTTGGATTATTGGACCAATAAAATGATGAAATAATCTATTTTATTTTCCATGTCATGCTGAAACTATAAAACTGGGAATTAAATGTGCTGTTTATAAAATAACTGTAAAACCCTATTTTTGGATATTTACCATCTGTACAATTTGAGGCTATGACTTTCCATTCCTTGTCCTGGGACGGTTGCCGGTCGACAGACAGTTTGGGAAGTGGGGTCTGTGGTGGCTGCCATCTTCCATTGGTCTTCCCAATCTTGGGTGCAGTCTGAGGGTGAAATATAGAAAAAGATGCTTTAGAACGAAAAGTAAGCGATATTAGGTGAACCATGGTACCTCACCCCGTCCTCCAGCTACAGGCTAATAATACTGTCTACTATAACAGTTGTTATTGTTACTTCCACTACACTACCTAGGCACAACAGCTGCTCTGCAATAATACCAATAAACAACAAATTATCAAACTCATGTCTGTAAACAAAATAGGCTTTCAAAAAATTACAAAAGTGACCTAAAACATCAAAATTGTGGAGAATGTCATTGTCCATTTTAATGGGACATTAGTATTTAAAAATGCCATGCAAAGGCCCACCTTTACTATTAATGAGTGAAAGGGTGCATATAAGTGTTTATTAGTGTCATAACAACAAGCATGAGTTTCAACTTTGTGGACATTTTTGGGGTTGTGAACATGTAGTGGTTATATAAACATGTAAGAAGTAAAATACTGAAGATGAATAACAACTGGTTTGTTCCATTTGCAGTGGTCCCCTGTGATAAATACAGGCTCAAATCAATTCATCAAATTGACAAAGTAAAAGAGAAAAAATTCTGCAAGAGAAAAGCATGACTTTCATATTGTTATAATATCAAATTAATAAACATAGGAACAACTGTGTTATTCAAACAATAAGAGAGAAACCCTGAATGTGCACGAGAAGATATTATCAGATTAATATATATTAGGTGCAGGAAACTTTGAGTGAGTGGGGGGAAAATGCAGTGACTTCAGTATGTACCTTCTTTCATGCTTTTGCACCCATTTCCAACTCTTTTTACCAAAATGAAGCCTCAGTTATATCAGTCCTATGGAACTTATGTTATTCCTGATCGGATAATACCTATCTGTATATCCTGAGTGGGGTTGAGTGGGTTAATATTGGTAATGTAACAATGACACAAGACACATGACACATTGTATGACGCAGTCTTATCATACCACACACACGTTTCAAAATATAAATCAAATATTCATCAAATTATACATTCAATGGCATTTTAAGAATACAGAATTGCCCTGGAATGACTAAGAAGAGTGAAAAATAGCAAATTAATGTTAACTGAAGGTAATGAAATCATACAAACCTGATAGTTCTGAAATGGTGGAAATGGTAACAAAGAGAAGGACTGATTGTCAAAGTGGGTAACCTGCCTTGTCTATATCCCTGCACAGACCCACAGAGGCAAGCCCGCATGCACACGCAGCTGCCCGGCTACACACAAGACAACAATCAACTGGAAAATGACAACAAGTGTTCAGCAGCTCTCTACTTGTGCAATTTACTGCCAGGTGGCACTGCAATCTGCCACCACCAGGAGTCACTTCGTATCATCTGTGCATGCGTGGTGCTTCAGACTTCACATCATGTGACCTAAAATTTCAAATAAATTAAAGGAATATCTTTAGTATTGTAGGATCATTTCAATCTTGTTTTTTTTAGTCTTATCATAAAGAGTCTGTATTGATTACTACAAACAAACTCTCACAAGCGAAACATTCTAAATATATTTAACACAAACACATCTACTTAGTAAAATCTCTACTTCCTTTGATTTTCTACTGGAATGTGAGGCCAATCCCAAAATAAAATCAAGGATCTTGTTTCCAAAATTCATTTAAAAATGTGGAGAAACACCCCAGCCTCACATACCAGTTAACATTGAATATCAAATATTGAGTTTTCTCCCCAGGACATCAATAATTTATGTTGGTATCAATGAGAAATAGTCATGATAACAAAGGCTGAATGGCATTGCGTATACATTGTGTACTGTAACCAAGGTAACATGTTAGGTGTAACAAACATACCTTCTAATCCTAACTCATTCTTTCAACTACTTTGAAATCTGGTCACTTAATCAATCATACTTTCTTTATTAAAAAAAATTCTCTAAGTGGATTGCACTGTTGAGTTGGCTGTTTTCACCGAGCATCCCCTCCATTTGTCCTCATCTGTCTGGTCATGGGTCTAATGTCTAAGCATCTGAGATTGACTCCATTTTTTTGGTTTGTGTCTGCCAGCCATTGTTAGGCAGTTAAGAGGCTCTGTCAATGTGCTGAGCAAACATCACCTCGTCCATTCTACAAGTCAGATCTAATAAACATTTAGATTGCTTCACATAAGGAGGGTTCAATGTATTAATGGCTGGAAATAGTAACCCTCTCTCTAAGCACTTTTGATGAATTTTTTTTTTTTGAAAGTCGCGAAGAAAAAGATTTAGAACAGATAAGTGTATCATAAAGCCAAAAAGAAACACATGACACTGACAATGTTAACTGACCCGAGATAAACTTTGTATCTATGATGAACTTTTACCCTCCAAGCCTGATCATATGACTTTTACATCCTTCTTAATATTTATGTGCATAAATTAAGCCACTTATTTGTCATGACACTGTCCACACTAGGCAACTCTCAAATGAAAATCTCGAAACAAATAAATTTATTGTTTGGTAAGAAATGAGTGTCAGAAGATGACGCTATGTTGATATTTAAGTTTGTATATCACTACATCCTAAACACAAAGAGATTCAACCTTCTCACTCCAATTGCAATTGTCAGCTGCCTCTATTTTCATGATATATCTTATGTATAAAAATGTGAACCACTTGTTAGCATGTATTGCTATTTGGCGAACAATAATGTTTAAACTCAACAAATAAATTAATGAAAAAAATAATAAGAAATTACCCCATCTCCCCTCCTCCCCCAAAAAATAAAAAATAAATAAAATTTAATTTGTTTGTAAAGTGATGAAAGTTTTGCAAACAAATAAACTTCACATTTTTCTGGGCAGGGTTTCTTGTTTAAAACTTTTAATGTGGCCATTTTTGAATTTCCGAATCTATGAGTTCAAATCTATTCAATTTCGCAACAACAAAAAGCGGGCAAAGAATAACAATAAATTTGTTTAAAAGATTTATTTTCCCCAGAAAAATCTGAAAAAACTTTTATCACTGAAAATAGAATGAGTGGCATTTTTTTTCTGGATCATGGGTGCCATACCTGTATAAGCTTGTTGAGTCTTTTGTAATCTTTGACCTCAATAGAGTTGTTGAGTGGGTGTCCTTCTGCTTCAGTGTCCTGACAGTCCCTCAAAGTGTTGTCTGATGCAAGGTACAGCTTGTGGAGCTGGAGGATAAAAACAAATATATAAAAACAACTTAAATAATCAATCAAACCTTCACAAACATAGGTCAGCAATTTAATATCCTTAATATGAACAGATATAAGACATGAAAAGCAGATTTTCAGATATAATTTCAGTAATTTTACTGGTCTTAAATTTTCAAAATTTGGAAGATCTTTTGCTTGTCAAGGGGAGTAGTACAAGCCAAATAGAAACATGTTATAAATTCATTGTAAATCACAGTAAAAATGTGTTAAAATAAATCTCAGTCTTATGTGCACAAACGAATGGTTGGTAGGGCTAACTTAAAGATGAAATGACTGGAGTTTGAAATGGGGGTGTTTTTGACATGTGAGCTATAAACCAACTGACATGTTTGGCGAGTTGGTCCATGGGGTGAATATCAAGGTTCCTCTGCGCCCACTCGACTGTCAGCCGACCCAGGGCGCTCACTTTGTCGGTGGTCACGTCCATCTCATCCTCCCCTAGCAGATCTATCTTAATGACGGGCAGCATCTTCAGCTCAGGACTCTCCTTGATTTGGTCCAAGTGTTCTTGTATGAAGGCATCAATTCTGGGGGTCAACCACGAATCGGACAAACTGTTCACAAAGGCACGGATTCCTGAATTGCAAATAAAAGACTCTATTTAACATTGTTACACATGATGCCATTGAATACTAAATATTGCTTTCATGTCTTTTATGATTCCTTTGATAATGGTGGTTGATAGTCAGTCTGTGTTATTTTCCTCTGAATTATATTGTTTAGATGAAACAATCCAATCCTTGACATTGGCACCGGCCTTGTGGCACCCATCTTTTATTTTTTGGTCTCCAGGCCAGTGCTTTACAGAATTCACTGGCCCGGCAGGCCAGTAGCCAAAATAAGATATAGATTCTGACTCAAAATGTATCATTTATGTCAAGCTAAAATTCAAGTTTGACAGCTGTTTTAAATCTTCCAAAAATGTAAATACGAAGAGTTAGGGATCCACACATAACAGTAGTTCAATAGGAATGAATACATTATGGAAGTGCTCCACAATTGTTTCCGCATCAAAAATAACAGCTTCTCCCCATCACTTCTGTACTGATGGCCTTGCATCACATATGCATGGCTAAGGTTAGTTAAACTCACATTTTCTCTGATTTGTAGATAGTTTATATAAATTTATAAAGGGAATGTGGACTACTGTTGAAATGTGGAAGAATATTTTAGGGTTTATGATAAATTGAATAATAAAATATATATTGATGGTTTTGCAGAGTGAACTAGTTGTTGTTGAGGCTTGCATTTCCTTGGTTTTTATGGAAAAAAATATAAATATCCAAATCAGAAAATGTTTTAAATTTCACTGAAATGTAAATAGCAGCCCTTTTGAAAAGATGATGGAAAAACATCACCCATGGTTTATATCAGAACTGGTTATGTAGCATTGATAATTCATATGTACATTGTGCTAAATCATAACTAAAATTTAAATATCAAATGCTTTTATAGCAGCCAGAGCAATCATAAAATCCTTACCAAGATTCCATTTAAGCTATAAAAAAGGCTTATTTCTGATTGTGTGCTATCCTGAGACTTTCTAAGTTTCAGTAATAATTTCATGTTTTTACACAATTCTTAATATATTTGATCAAATCAAAAATAAAATAGTAAATTAAGAAAATGATCCACCCCCATCCTAATTTTTGCTGGCAAGTTTCTAGAACAAGGTTATAATTGTTGTTGCCTTTATCAAAGGTATTCAAGAAGTACGAGAATGAAAGTATCTCCATACCAAGGCAATTGTTGGGTTCAAGGTGCTCATACAAGTACTTAGCACAGGCGTCTGCCGCGGCCTGTATCTTCAACATGGTAGCAGCTCTGTAGACAGTCTTCACCTTGCTACCTGGCACTTCCAATCTAAAAATATATGATAAAACAGAAAACAAAACTTTATGTCTTTTATAATAATGCCTGCATTCAAATTATTTACATGTAAAGAAGGGCCAAATGATGTCAAACTAAGCTTTAAAAAAGCCAGTGATTTGATAATTCCTTACACAGGTAAACATTTCCTAAAATATATGCAACTGTGAGATATGAAAGTTTCTCCAGAAATGATATTTGTAACCATTTACATTGAGCTTGATACAGTTTGCATGCATGAATATATCTTAACTGCTTTTTATACGTAACCTCTAATAATACTAAGGATGTGTCCCCTCAAAACTTTGTCAAAAAGTAAATTTGCTGAAGAAAAAAATTCTGTCTAAAAATATAGGATACATGATAATAGCCATAGCAACCATTTTGTCATGCAATTTGGAAGGTTGAAATGAACAGGACTTTAATATTTTCTATTAATTAAAAAAACTGGCAAAATTTTGTGACTTTGTGTGTACAGTATCTTGTAACCTTTCTGTCCTTATCACAAAAATTGGGACAAAATTTTACATTTTATCTTGGAAAACTTTTTTTTCTCAAAATCAGTTATTTGTACGCAAAGAAAAAATAATTAAAAGTAGAATTAACATGTCAAATTGTTAATTTCAACTTAGATCAGACATGTTCTAGTTTTATTACAAAAAAAATAATTAAAGGGGATGGAAACTTTCACAAATTGTGGGTTAGCAATTTAAATTTCATCAATATGAGCACATATATAACATGAAAAGAAGAATTGAGATGTCATTTTAGTACTTTTACTCTGGTCAAATTTTCTGAACTTTTGCTGGTGGTAGCCATCTTGTCAAGGGCATTACAGTAGTACCAGCCAATCAGAAACAAGTTATAAATTAATTGCAAATTACAATATAAATGTGGTTAAATAAATCCAAAAATATATGTATCAGTCAGTATCATTGTTTACCGCAAACATGGTACAAATTTTTATCTAGGTCATCTAGCCATTTTAAACTGTGGTTAAGAAAGGTGTTGTGCCTTCACACCTGTGACAAAAGCCGGCCATTTTAACAAATTTATAGTAAAATTAATCACACTTGGCCTTTTATATGGTACAGGTTTGAAGATTATAAATGTTAAATTTGTTGATTGTTTTTTGGAAAAATATAACATATCATAAAAAGTTATTTAAATCCAAATTCACAAGCTTTTCACAATTACAAATAATTCAAACATGCTTTTATGGCAGCCATGACACCTTCATCCCTTCACTGTCCACCAGAGGCACACTCAAACTATTACAGTGATAGGTTCACCATGTCGCCCTCTGGTGGAGTTTGTCATCCCTTATGCTGATCACACAAAGTGATAAGAAAAGTACATGTATTTTTTTTTTTTCAAAGTGCAGACTGTGCTTCAATTGCAGTCATTTTGGAACTTGTTTCAACCACGATGTAATAATTTACTATGAAAATTTAGAAGGCTGGATTCTGGATTGTAGACTGGCCATGTGAGCGTTGGTTCTACACTACTTTTAGGGAACACTGCCAATCTTTTATCAAACTGTGGGTATATATGATTATATCATCACCCAATTTGGCCAAACTGCAATCAGATAATGTCAAGCCTAGCTTCTGATGATAAATCAGACTACACTTCAACAGTTACAGCCAAACCTACATATACAACACAATAAGTCACCCAGAGACACCTGGTGACCATAAAGTACACAGCATGAGGTATACTTGCATGACAAAATGTAGCCAGGCATATGTCACACAATCACAATGCCAACAGTTATTGGCTCATATTCTGCTGTGACAAAATAGATGTTTGGCCGAACTGATCATATTAGATCATATCATACAAATCAAGGTAATACAAATCAAGGTAATCAAATAATATGATACCTCATTATGTAACAGATAAGAGTGAGATCTACTTAATATCAATGCTACCAATAACTTCTGAACACAGGCTGTAAATCATAATATTTTTGTTATCAGATATCCAGGTGTGATGTTCAAATAGTTGTCAACTACTTAATGCTTCAAAATTTCCTGATATCTACATATTCAAAAATCTGATATAGTTGCATGGTCTGGCCAAGGCTTGTTTGCTAAGGGCAACTGGGCAAGCTGAAATTTTGAACACCAGGAGGGTGTGTTGACATATCATGGCAGAGATCCAAGTTACTTATTAACAGTTCAATGATCAATTATTTGATCATCAGGTGTGCAAGACTGAAAGCAGTCACGTAAGCTAAATATCATACTCATTACTTTGGAAATCAAAATATTGAATAATATATGCTGAGCTTTTAAACTTTCTTCCTAATTCTATGAATGTTCCCATTTTGCAACCAAAATAAGTAAAGAATATAAAACATTTTACTCATGACCAAGTTATTCAAAGTTTAAACCCATGATCATATCTTGAAATTAACAGCTTTGTATTGAGGAGAACTTGGTGAATATGGACAAATCACCCTAAAAGTTATCCGATTGTTTCTTGAGGATCTTCATCTTGTTCTCATTATTTCAGAATCATTAAAAAAATTGCTCTCAGTCTATATTTATGAAAATATCATCAAACCTATTCTAATCCCATTGTGACTAATCTTATCTAATCTATTTCAAACTATTCTCATCTGTCATATATTATACTCCATTCTAATTTATTACAATCTGATCTAAACATTTCTGACTTAATCTTATATAATCTATTCCAAATCTTCTAATGTATTCTATTCTAATATCAACTAATCCAATCTTATCTAATCTGTTCTAGTCGAACTTAATCTATTCTACCCTAATCTGGTCTAGTCTAACCTAGTCTATCTTATTATAATCCAATCTATTTTATTCTAATCTACTTTGTTAAAATGTATAAAATTTCTTCGATTTCATAGTCATATAATCTATTTTTATATAATCAATTTCTTCACTTATAACAAATATTCTGGTAAGATTTCACCAAGTCCGGGGAGAGAAATTCTGGTTGTACCACCATGGTGAAAGTTGTTGACATCTTAAAAACCCATATATAATGCAGGATGGTTGTTCCTGGATGTTATGAGGATATACCAGTATGTGCATGGCATGGTATGAGCGTGGGATTACAAAAGTGAAGGACTATATTCATGTGTATATTCAATTGATATTGAGTGGAAATCAATATTTTGAATTCATTTTGTTTCAAATTTCAATTTAAAATGTGAATATATCACTGTGCTGTATCTATAATACCAATAATAAAATCATATATTATCTATTAATCTAACATTCATATGAACCCACACTCACGTAGTCCCAAGCTAATAACGTCCTATGCCCATACTGATATACACTCATATCATCCAGTATTCACCAGACCTATCATATACCGTATTTACTCGTGTATAAGTCGACTCGTGTATAAGTCGACCCCCCAAAATTGAGGTTATTTTTCTTGAAAAAAAAACAATTTCCGAATATAAGTCGAGTTGGTTTTTCTTGACATATCGGCTCTGCTACCATTCAAGCTTCAGCTGAAGCTTGGCGGTCATTTTAAAAGTGAAACGTAAATATACTTACGATATAAGATCTTAGCGGTCTTATACACGAGTATATACGGTAAAACGTCTTAGCGTCTGGGTGCCCACGAGACAAAAGTGGAGCGGCCAACATGTCAATTTTAATTGCGTTTTAAATGATAAATAAAGGTATGTACTTAATATTATCACAATTACTTCGAGAATTTCTCCACATCATTGATCTTAGCGTCAAAACAAAGCGTTTTCATTATTTATCATTTAAAATGCAATTCGATCCACGTGTGAAAGCATTTCTGTCAACAAGGGAAGACACGACTCAAAGCAGTGGAAACAAATGCGCAAAACTGTGAACGCTGATAATTGAAATCAGTGAAAACAAAGTCAAAACAAAGCATTTTGAAATAATATGTTTTAAATGATATATAAAGGTATTTACCCAATATTATCACAAATTATTTTTCGCAAGAATTTCTCCACGATGTAGAACGTAATACGATGTACATGACGTCCTTAATCTTAGCATCAAAACCAACACGTGGGAGAATATTTCTTTGTGTATTATAAAGCCAACGATATTCATTATATCGCTTTTAATTATTATTGTTTATATCGTTTTTAGCATCCAAACAAAGCGTGTTAATACACAAAGAAATATTCACTTCCGTCACTTCCGCCTTTCAAAATTGCGACCACGTGTTGAGTCGTGTCTTCCCTTCTTGACAGAAATGCCTTCACACGTGGATCGATTTTAATTGCGTTTTAAATGATAAATAAAAGTATATACCCAATATTAACACAAAATACGCTTTGCAGGTCGAGAACAGAACAAAACCATTCATCCATTTAACATGCTTTACGCAATACGAGGTCGTCATTTTAGAAAGCGGGAGTGACGGGGATAAGCTCTTATTTTTGGTGCGAAAACAAATGGAGTGTATCAACTCGCATTGAAATATTAATATATTGCGCAATGATGGATCCCTGGCTTCTCCTCGTGTTGCGGACGTGAATTAACGCGACGTCACGTACATGATATTTACGTTTTACTTCATGGATAAATTCTCGACCTGCGAAGCATAATTTGCGATAATATTGGGTAAATACCTTTATTTATCATTTAAAATGCAATTAAAATATCAAACTCGTTTTCGCGCTAAAAACAAGTGCCTCTTCCCGTCACTTCCGCCTTTCTAAATTGCAACCACGTGTTGCGACCACGTGTTGACGATCTTAAGAAATTGACAGAAATACCTTCACCCGGGGATCGATTTTAATTGCGTTTTAAATGGATTTATTGTTTTTGTTCTGTTCTCAAACAATTTGGGTTAATACCTTTATTTATCATTTAAAACGCAATTAAAATCGATCCACGTGTGAAAGCATTTCTTTCCAAGCGGGAAGACACGACTCAAAGCAGTGGAAACAAAGACGTATTGCAAAACTGTGAACGCTGATAATTGGAATCAGTGAGAACAAAGTCAAAACAAAGCGTTTCGAATAATAGACCAGTAATATTGGGTAAATACCTTTCTTTATCATTTAAAACGCAATTAAAATCAATCTGTTGCGACTGATATTCGTTATTTCGAAAATATGAAGATCGTATTTACGTTTTACCGTAATTACTCGAGTATAAGACTGTTAAACCGACCCGCTATGTCCGATATTCGTTATTTCGAAAATAAGAATGTTCGTAATGAAAACTCATAGTGTCGTAATTTTTTGGCGTAAATCCTCGTCCACAGGTTGCTCTCGTGTATAAGTCGACCCCCTAAACATTAACTAAGAGTTTTTGGAAAAAAACCTCGACTTATACTCGAGTAAATACGGTAAAACACGAGAGAAATGATTGAATTAATGATTTTCTGCCTGCATTATTTCATACTGACTGTACAACATACAAAAACAAACCTGGAAGTGTAGGCATAGTTCACCAGAATGTTGAAGCTGTCAAAATCCACATTTTCAAGTTTAAAATGGTCAAGCTCTGTGCCATCCTTCGCCGAGAAAAGGTGAAAGAGATAGTTTGATGCGCAGGCGAGTATGGCTCGGTGGGCTGGGATGTTGTGGCCATCCACCTCCATTACCACGTCACACAGGTGACCCCCTTTGCGCAGGGTGTTGAGACGTGCCAGTGTCGCCCCCTCATGGCGATCGTCCACATACTCCAAAGAGTCGCCCACCTCTTCTCTGATATCTTCTGTTTCGCTGTCTGTCATGATGAGCACCTGGAAAACAAATAAAAAGATATTTCTCATTTTGGACAATCCTGAATCATAGCATCATAGTGCACAGATTTATTAACATCTTGGCTCTCCTTGAAGGTTTATATCAAGCCCATCATTCTCAATAACCTTCTGGTGCAACATAAAAGACACACTTTGTACAAATTAGATTTTTGTATCCAAGGATTTTTTAAAAAAGAGAGTTTGCCTCATTACATGGAAAACATACAGAATAATCAGACGCCAAGATAACAAACTTGTACTAAACTTGTGTTAAAGTGAGTCTGTGTTATGTATTAATCAACAGACCATATGCATTTCTTGAAGGGTGACAACTATTTCTCAACAACAAAAAAACTTCCATGGACCTGGTAAACAAAACAATAACAAGATTCTGTAGGATTTCTTCTCTCTAAGCCATTCAGCCTTACCATGCTTATACAAACGCCATCAGCTTGCCTAAATGGATCAGTGATATACAAGCTGAAAGCCAGTGTAATATTTCTCCCAGGTCCTGACATGCACAGGCAACTTTGTATATAAGTTTAAAGGGGAAGGAAACCCTTACAAAATATGAATAAGAAATTAAAATATTAAAATGAATAAATATAAAATATAAAAAGAACATCTTCATTTTCTTTTACTATTTTGATGTTTTCAAATATTCTGAATTTATTGTAATCTTATACTGGTTGCCGCCATCTTGTCTAGTAATACCAGCCAATCAGAAACATGTAAATTTATTGAAAAAAATAGCAAGAATGTGGCAAAATAAATCCCAAAATATATGTATTAATATCATTGTTTACCATACACTGTCATACATAATTTATCTAGGTCACCTGGCCATGTTAAATTTGTGTGATGTTTTATGTAAAAATATAACATACTATATAAACAAAAACCACATGCTTTTAAGATTACAAATAATTAACACATGCTTTCATGGCAGCCAGGATACCTTCTTCCCTTATTATGATAACAGAAAGTCATGAGAAAGTTGCATTATTTTTTTCCCTTCTGAACACCATGTTTAAATTGTAGTCTTTTTAGTACTTGTTTCAACCATAATGAAATAATTTACAATGGATTTTGAGAAGGCCAGATTCTAAATTGTAGACCAGACATGCAATCAATATCAGGGAAATAGGTTAGATGATTCTGGGGGCAAAACACTCAGAAATACAGGGTCTAAAATGCATATCTCAATGGAGTTTTGAAATGGGGGTTTTGTTGGTCTTGAACATTTTGTTGGTCTATTACACAATGTTTGATATCTCACCCAGGCAGTGTTCAGTGGTTCATATGGCTCCACCAGTATTATTGACACGAGTGGAGGTTTTCTGTTTTTAGAATCAATTAACTAAATACAGTTTATCAGATTTGCCACAGGAAATCATTGTTAATTCATTCTGATGGAGAAAATTCTTCGGCAGAACTGTTAATCACAAAAATTAGTAATTGCAATTTAAAATTCATTTCATTGGGAAAAAAAATATTATTTTATATTTATGTAAAAACCAGATACACAGCAGGTTAGTATTTTTATCATTACTCAAGAGAGTAATAATCATAATTCTGAGATGCATTTCTTCCACATCTTACCAGTCAGAGAATTTTAATATATAGAACTTGGAAAAGGTAATTTCTTATTCAGACATTACTTTTTACTGGAATAACAAGCTTGTCCCTTACTATCCATCAAACTGAATCATCTAACCAACTAGTCATCAAGATTCATAGCCCAACCAACAATATCTTTCCATCAAACACAAATACTGAATATTCTTTTCAAAACTTTTTTTCAAAGTGTTCATTAAGGTCACTATAGTAGTTCATTACTGATACCAATACCTATTGTTTATTCCAACCTGTCTGCAATATGTCCATCATATATAATGAACAATGCAATGATAATGACATTTTGGACTTGTTTACGGAGATGCGTGTCAGACAATTTAATAGCACTTATTTAATAGCACATTTAATTGAACAGCATTCTAAAAAAAAAATCATCATTTATGCTATTGGACTATCATACTTTTTAGCACCATATATCATAAAGTACATAATAATTTCTATAATGTGATCACTGATATGTGACTGCAAATTCAAAGCTATTTTAGCTGTCATCTGCTGGTCGACTGAAAAGTGACAACTTGGTGTCGTGGACAGACAAAACTCAGTTATTTGAGAAATACATTTATATAAATATCATAAATTTCAGCATATTTATTTGAACTAAAAAATTTCAGCATCTTTATTGTGACTGTCACTTTATTGTGACTGTCACCAAGCAATCAAATGTGTTATCTTATGCATTTAACCTGTCATAAACTTTGTGCCATTAACAATTGCCAGTGAAACTGTAAGAGATTCCGCCAATATGTTTATTATCTATATTAATCATGCAGATTACATTTCAATGATCATAAATATCAATGGTGTGATAATGGTGATGATCATATTCATATTGATTAATGAACAGGCATAGATGATTAATACTGACGACCAGCAGAAATTATAATGGACACCGCTCTCAGCATGGGGTCCTTTTCTTTAACTGTTTAATTAGTTCAATATAATTCAGAAAAATAAGAATTAATCATGATAATCTCATAAAATTATGGTTCTTGTCCAATGAATGACTGAACTGATAATTTTCTACTGGGCCCTTTTACATAACTTGACGGCAAGAATGACATTTGGAGACATAAGTTCTTATAAATAATCAAATAATTCTTTCATAAAATGCGAAAATGACAGAGATCAAGAAAGCAGTAGCCGCATTAGATCTTGTAGCAGCATGTTTACAGATACAACTGGTAAATGTTCTGCTGCAAATGTATGGCAGGTTGCCAACTATAACCTTGAAAGCAATGATTTATAATCTATTCACAGACATTAACAACCAGGATATGATTATCGGAATATCTAGATTTGGCCAATTGTTCCTAACCTACACATCATAAACAATAAAATACTTTGTACATCAACAATATTCCAGTGTAAATTTAGAAAAACATGAAAAACACACTTCGCTTGACAAGTTCAATCTGTGTCAATATAAACATAACTTGTGGGTTCCTTTTAATGTTCAAACTGCAAAAGTACAAGTTCACAGAATCAATAAATCTATGTATGCCAGTGTCAACAATAAGAGGTAAGGGGCTTGACATGGCATGGTGACAAGAATCACTATGTAAAAGGTCCAGGTGAAAACTACCTTTGCCCCTTTCAGATCTTGCCATGTCCTTTTATCAACCTTCCAGATGATAAAGACCACAAGATAAAGTATACAGATACGGAAACTTGACATGTGATTGTGTTTTCCAAACCAGGCAAATGCATAACAGACTTTATATCAGTGTCCTGTTTAAACTCAAAATCTCATAAAAAAAATCCCTCAAACAAATGTCATAACATGAAATTATTCATGATATTCAGTTTCCATAAAACGGCCAAAGACTTTGAATTTTAGTTAACACTTACAGGACCAAAAGAATTAATATGGATATTTTTTTCTTACAGTCTAATTCCTGTTGATGTAAAATGAAAAAAACATTTGGTTGCCACTGGTTTCTAAATGTGCATTGTCCATTAGGTCAGAGAAAGAAATTCTATGTCCTGAAATAAACAGTCACAAGAGTGACTTGTGAGAAACTTTTATTTTTGTTGAAAACAAAGCAATCGGCAGCATTCCCTCTGATTGAAATAATATGCTGTGTTATGATGGATCCCTATTGCTAATGCTTATGAAAACATTCATATCAAGCCCTGCATTATCAAATATGGCAAATTATGGGGAATTTATGTGGAGATAGGTTCAAACTGAGGAAGGTGTTTGTGAAAATGGAGGACATAGGCCAAATCTACAACTGTAACCTAAATCCATTAAATCAATTTGTCACATCAGAAATATTTTTCTTTTGGAAAACCAAAATTCATATAAAGTTGTACTACCAATCCATAGCTGACCAAAATGACCCTGTTGCCAGTTAATTGGAACATTTTTTTTCCTTCGTTGTTTAATGATTTGTCTCTATTTTCTATTCTGAGCTTCCCGCCATTATTCCTATGGACACTTCTTGTAACTGTTTTTAGCTGCTCTCTTGATTTATCAAAACAATTGCCACTGTCTCCCACCATTGCTTCAACCGCAGTGAATGGTCAGCAAACCTGATATTGGAAATATTCGACCCAAGTTCAAATTTATTGTCAGCAAATTAAGTTTATGTACACCTTGTAAAGTACACAAGGCAGCATAAGTTTGGGACAGCATGACAACCCGCAATCAGCCTATTGCAGATTACCATCTTGTTTGTTTATAATGATTGGATTTCAAAGTTTTTTTTGTGCACTGATGTATTTGAAATATTTGTTCTGTCTAGTGAAGCAACCATTTACTAAATTAAAAACCCAGAGGCCCATGTGTGGTATAGACTGGACCCTCTTTACTTGTGTGTGATCTGGGTTCAAAATGAGCTAATAATAATTCGATTTTTCTCCTACCATGGACTAAATAGATTTAGTCCATACTCATACCTAATTTGTTTTCCTTTACAAGTCCTGAATAAACTTTTTCCAAATGTCCATATTTGAGTATTTACAAAGGAACCTGCAAGGAAACCTGCAAGGAGGTAAGGGTATTGACTACTGACAAACTGTACACACTTTTGATTTTTGTTAATTTGAAACACATTTTTCCATCAACCTTTGATCAGTTCCTCAAGTTGCCCATCACCAATTCTTTGGCATTCCCAGACTATTACATTTTATTCGTTTTGCCCATTTATCAGGTAAAAATGTCTAAATTTTATTAATCTATTTTTTTTGTAAGAGGAATGAGTGCACCAACCTTGTAAACTACTCTGGCCACTCATTCAGATTGCTTAATTTCTTTATTTCCCACCCCCAAGTAATCTGTATGAACCTCTTTCACCTTCACGACACCTAGATTTACATGACAACTAGTCATATTTGATGACAACAAAGCTCTGTCGTAGTTATCGTTTGTAGGAAATTTACTCATGACCTAATGAAAAATAAATTCCGTTTTGGATTCCTAACTAAGTCTCGTGTCAGGTGTCACACAACAGGTCGCCATGATCGATTTTCGTTTTCCTCAATATTGAACTGCAAGATTGCACCTGAATCGAGTCTTCTTATTCCAGAATCTTCATGTCATGATTTCAAATTTCAACGAATGCTTCTTACCTGACGATGGAGAAGAAATTGTTTTCCTCAATATGGTTCAAATTAGCATTTTTCGGAAGAAGTGTTGACTGTTTTTACTCGTCGTTGACACAAGACATGCCGGGATGACGTCATGTGCGCTTGCGCGAGGTCAAGGTCGGGTCATATGCGGTTTGTCTGGTCCAATACCGTAATTTGCCATATGTATTAGTCTTAAATGCCAATTTGGACACGACTACAACAAAACAGGATGGAGGAGCAAGAGGAAAGTGAAGTTCTATTTGAGGTAAATTACTAGTCCAAAACAACCACAAGCTTTCTTTCTTGTTGAATTAAATAACAAGCGATATGATAGAGAATGCGAAGAGCATCGAATTTACTCAGGAAGCCTATTTCTGTACTTTTTTTCAAGTTCTGGGCTCCGTTCAAAACTTTTCAACACGTCAAAGTTTACCAAGTATCGGAAATTTTGGCCTTTTCAATGGCCTTTGGCTCCCAAATCCACCGAGAAACTGGATTAGACATCCATTGTTTTCAGATATACTAATGCTTGCCCATCATACAAAATTTTGTAATTGCCAACCTGTTATACCCTTATGAACCTCTTTCACCTTCACGACACCTACAGTGACTGGCAGCCAGATCCGGACACTTTCAGACCCCACTTTCAAGTTTTTCACTCCTGATTTTCACAAAATATTTTAAAACTGAGTAAAAACTACTCACATCATATGCTAGAAATTTGAATGTGTTGAAAATGTCTGAGTTTCAACCGCCATTTTCGGACAGTTGCCGGTCACTGTAGTTGAACATCATTCCCCGAATACCAGTGAAGTCAGCCCCTCCATAGGCCGATTGCCGGTCTCCATGTTGTTTTTTTTTCCCCATTGAAAAGTACACACCGGAACTGTACAACTTTACCGGAACCAGATCTGTACAACTCCACTATATTTAATCATTGGTCGGAGAGACTGGCAGGGGGCCTATGGGTAAGTGAACTCGGCCCCCAAGAGAAGCCGGCCCCAGTCATTCTGTAACAGCTCAAAACTCATGAAATCTCCTCCAAGAAGGCTATTTGACCCTAAGCTAGGCATCAACTAACCCTAGGGACCCGAGGTAGCCATTAATTATCTTCCGGTAATTTGATAATCCAGGGTCCGACTTCTCTCGGGGGCTGACTTCACCTAGGGGCCGGCTTCATTTGTTGCCATCCCCCCCAACCCCCCACCTCAGAGTTGAGCTCCAAACAGATATGAAATAGGCTGATTGCAGGTAGCATTACTGCCCCATTGAAAATGAATAATCTTATTTATTAGGTCTAATGCTCAAAAGATTTTGACATTGTAATCATTGGCTGGTCATCATGATTGCTGTGTCAGAAAAATATCTATATTCAAAATTACTGTTTGATTTCACATAGACATGGCAAAACATGGACATGGTAACACAGAGACAGATGTGAAGTGTACCATTTTTGTGTACCAAGATTTGTACCCAATTTCCCCTCATAGATTAAATTTATACAAATGGAATAAAAAATATGCCAAAATGTTTGTGGTCATCTTAAGTATATGATACGAGATTGGCTGGTATTTTTATAATGTAGGATTGGTTGTACAAGCTTAGCGGACAGCAGGACAATGGACGTGTGCTACGATGGTCTAACTCCTGGCTCAAACGGTACTTTATCCTGCAGAGAGTAGGAGAGAAGGCGGAGCTTCTTTACTACAGGTCCAAACCAACCACTATCAACCAACAACCCAGAGGTATATATTGAATTATAAATCATTATTTTTGTATTATATCAAGTTTTCTTCTACTTAAAAAAATGTTTCTTGTCAGCGGTTTGTTTCAATAACTTTATTCATATTTTTTTTTCACTCCATATTTTCTCTTTATATACAAAATTAAATATTATTCACACACTCCCTTTATTATATGTAGTCCATAGCTTCATTTAGTGTTGCTTTAAATAATGTAAATTATTAAGTAACAAAGATATTCCCAATGTGGTCCATAATATCACAAAGCAAGGTCTATATATTTATAAGGTGCGAGATCTTGAAATCTATCATTAATCTTTTAACATAAAAATAAACAATTCCATTGTTTTTACTGTTGGTAGGCACATTGTATTTAAAACAACCCATCACTTTTTGCACATTTCCAAATATACTACTGTAAATTTCTATGTACTTTTTCCTAAATATTAATGTTTTAACTTTGGTGTGATGACCTATGCAGGCAAGATAGAGTTGACCTCAGGCTATGAGATCTATAAGCAGAATGCAGTGCGAGGCAAGGCCTGCGTGTGTCAGCTCACTACTCATACACACTCCCTGGTAGTCGGCACAGACAACCACATGTTCTTCCAGTTATTTGTCTTCTTGCTGCAGACACAAACCCAGCTCAAGTCAGAACTAGCTGATACTGGTAGGCTTTTATATAGTATACCTATGCAGTGCTTTTGAAGATCACAAAAAATTCCTGAGAAACTGAATCTTAATTCAATATTTTACAACATTAATTCAGAGAAGAAATATATTTACCTGTTATGTATGCTCCATATTTTTCAATAAAATTTGATAACTTATTATATTTAGCATTGATATTTTTTCCTATATTAAAATATTCAACAGAGATGCTGCACATATCTTGCCTACTTGACTTAGTGATATTATTATGCACTTATAATATTTTACAGATGGTTGTTTTGTTGTGCGTCCAGAGAACTCTGAGGATCACCAGAAGATCGGCTCCAGAGGCAACATGTGCCTGCTATACGTATCACCTGTCGGAATCATACTCTCACTAGAGGTCAGCACCATCACTATATATCAATAGTGTGAGGGTTTGTGAAGTAAAAAAGTAATATTAAGTGGGGCAGTATAGTTGAATTATGATAATATAACATAGGAGAATCACTGGACTTTTTGGGAGTTTATGCTAGTTAAGAATCAATAAGTGGGTGTTTGAGACATCTTTTCTCTTATGTTTAATCATATCTAAATGTTTACTTCACCGTATATATATTTATATATTGCAGTTATCAAAGTGCGTCCTGGGACTGTGGCCTTTGGCCTGTATTAAGACCTATGAGAGCAGTGGACGGGGTCAGTTTGCAATCAATGCTGGACGTCGCAGTCCCCTCGGGGAGGGACGCTATGTGTTCAACACTCGCATTGGCCAGGATGTGACGATGTATAATATGCTTGATCATTACGTCAACAATGCACTCAACCAACCTCTCAAGGTGTGTGCCTTCAAACAGTTGCATTGATTTCAAACCTCTAAGGGAACCTCCTCCAAACTGTAACCTTGATTCCATTCTTATCAAGGTTTGCCCCCTAACCTCTCAAGTTACAGGCTCATAAACAGTTGCCCTGAGTCCTAAAGTTGCCAGGCAAACAGCTCCATCAAGTCTTAGCCTTGCGAGGTAGATTTCTTCAAGCAGTTGTCTTGAGTCCCAACTGCAGATAGTGTGTTCCCTCATCAAGTTCTTGCCTCATAAGGCATATAACTTTAAATGGTTTATGAATACAAAAAAGAATACAAAGATGATGTGCTTCATTTTCTTACCATTCATAAATGTGATCTGAAATACATAACATGTTTAAAATGCTTCCAGACGGGAATTGCCTCTGTTTTAATGTTGTAATAATTTTGATGTTTTCAAGCAGAATGAGAGTGACTTGAGCCGACTCCATCCTTATCTGGTAGTGCACACAGACCCGCGCTTCACGCTTCACCTGCGACGCATAACACGCAACATCTATGACCAGCTCAACCAAAGACTAGGTGACCAGACTTTTCTCAGTTCTTATAAATATAAAATGTTTGATTTATAACATATATATGTGTGTGTGTAAACGATTTCAGTAAAGTTTTTTTGCCTGAAGAAGATCATTACTATCATTGTAGCCTTGATCCACAATTATTCAGTACATTTTCCCTCATAGGTATCCGATCTTTGATTTATAATGAAATTATCAAAGTCGTATGCAGGTTTTTTTTATAATTCAACATCAGATAGCCATGCACACACAAACTGGTGACATTTTAACACATTTGAGGCTTTAATATTAAGACATGCAGTGAAATATGCAGTACCACTGGTATCTTGATCTTTGATAAATAAGTTATTCTGACAGATTGAAATGGCACAGTTAAATTCAACCTCATTTCTATTGCTCTTATTATGCTGATCACAGGAAATCAGTAGAAAGTGCAATTTTTGTTTTCGTTCAAAGTGCAGACAAACCATGCTCTAATTGCTGTCATTTTAAGGCCAGATTCTGAATTGTTGATGATCTATGAGCAGTAATAGAGAAATGACATATTTTTATCTCCAACCATTGAAGCACAACAATCCTAGTTTCTGCTCCTTACCCTTTTGTCCTAATTGGATAGATTTTTTCTAAGAACCAACCAGGATTTTCTCTGTCAGAAATAATTATTCTGGCTTGTCATGAACAAAGAACTTAATTTATTTTAACTTACAGCTATTATTAAACTATCATATGATAATTTCACCTACCTAAGTGATTTTCATTACTGACAAACAACATTTTAATAAGTTTTAATTGCCTGTGGATATTAGAAACATGAAAATTTTTGTTCTGATGTTGTGATTTTCTGGTTTCCAATAAGTAAATCAATCAATTTGCATCAATTTTACACTTTTGTTGATATTTAGGAGGAGAAAGCCAGAGGCTGAAAGCATCAACCACAGATCTGCTGGAGGATTCGCCGAGATCTCAGCACAATCTCAGGTCTGGTGGTGTGGTCAGCAATCAACCACCGAGACCAGTAGCAGAGAAGCCCACAAGCCAGCACTTCCGAAGTCCTCCGCCAACCTATCACCAGTACGGCAATGATATCATAGCAGAGAGGCAGCCAGTAGTCAAGGCGCCAGTCAGACCCATAGAGATGGATTACTTGCAGACAAGACCCCCATCTCAAACCACAAATTCACCCACTGATCCGGTTCCTAAAGGAAAATTAATGGTGGACATGTCGCCAAAAAGCATGACTAGTCAAGATGAGTGCTTCCCCCTGGTGGGTGTAACTGCAACTTTACCATCACAGGAAAGAAGCGCTTTCTTGCGGTCACTCTCGAGGAGTGCAGAAGACCTCAGTGAACATATGAGACGGTCTGTACGACAGAATGAATATGTATATAACAACAAGACTTTTCAGCTTGGTGAGGAATCACCCTATTCTTATGCTACCGTTCCCCGCAACATGGGAGGTGCAGGCGCCATTCCAAAGAACAGTAACAGGAATATAAGGCGGCAGCACCCACCCGGCCATGGGTACTCTATGCTGGATAAGAATATGCTCCGGAAATCCTTATCTAATCCAGCATTGCTAGATGCTCCCAAGCCAGGGCCTAGGCCAGGTGCCATCTCCCGGCCTCAGAGACCCATGCAGCTTAAACTGTTGACCAAGCACAGCATGGGTCCTGCTACCTCAGCCTCGCCCTTATCTGCCAGCTCGACGCCCATCTCCTCACCACACACAAGTTCCACACCCTTATCCACGCCCCAAACTGGGACACCGCAGTCCTCCATCACCTCGCCTCTGTCCCTGGCAGGCATTAATGTTACACCACAGACACGATCCTTCACCAAAAAAAAGTTAATGTCTGATTCTGCTATGCACCCTCTAGCTGTAGCCAGCCTCACAGGGTCAGAAGGCACATCTGACACACAAACCCAAAACAACCGCAGTCAGGGAGAGACCCTGTGCTAGACCCAGCATCTGACACACAAACCCAAAACAACCGCAGTCAGGGAGAGACCCTGTGCTAGACCCAGCATCTGACACACAAACCCAAAACAACCGCAGTCAGGGAGAGACCATGTGCTAGACCCAGCATCTGACACACAAACCCAAAACAACCGCAGTCAGGGAGAGACCCTGTGCTAGACCCAGCATCTGACACACAAACCCAAAACAACCGCAGTCAGGGAGAGACCCTGTGCTAGACCCAGCATCTGACACACAAACCCAAAACAACCGCAGTCAGGGAGAGACCCTGTGCTAACCCAGCATCTGACACACAAACCCAAAACAACCGCAGTCAGGGAGAGACCATGTGCTAGACCCAGCATCTGACACACAAACCCAAAACAACCGCAGTCAGGGAGAGACCCTGTGCTAGACCCAGCATCTGACACACAAACCCAAAACAACCGCAGTCAGGGAGAGACCCTGTGCTAACCCAGCATCTGACACACAAACCCAAAACAACCGCAGTCAGGGAGAGACCATGTGCTAGACCCAGCATCTGACACACAAACCCAAAACAACCGCAGTCAGGGAGAGACCCTGTGCTAACCCAGCATCTGACACACAAACCCAAAACAACCGCAGTCAGGGAGAGACCCTGTGCTAACCCAGCATCTGACACACAAACCCAAAACAACCGCAGTCAGGGAGAGACCCTGTGCTAGACCCAGCATCTGACACACAAACCCAAAACAACCGCAGTCAGGGAGAGACCCTGTGCTAACCCAGCATCTGACACACAAACCCAAAACAACCGCAGTCAGGGAGAGACCCTGTGCTAGACCCAGCATCTGACACACAAACCCAAAACAACCGCAGTCAGGGAGAGACCATGTGCTAGACCCAGCATCTGACACACAAACCCAAAACAACCGCAGTCAGGGAGAGACCCTGTGCTAGACCCAGCATCTGACACACAAACCCAAAACAACCGCAGTCAGGGAGAGACCCTGTGCTAGACCCAGCATCTGACACACAAACCCAAAACAACCGCAGTCAGGGAGAGACCCTGTGCTAACCCAGCATCTGACACACAAACCCAAAACAACCGCAGTCAGGGAGAGACCATGTGCTAGACCCAGCATCTGACACACAAACCCAAAACAACCGCAGTCAGGGAGAGACCCTGTGCTAGACCCAGCATCTGACACACAAACCCAAAACAACCGCAGTCAGGGAGAGACCCTGTGCTAACCCAGCATCTGACACACAAACCCAAAACAACCGCAGTCAGGGAGAGACCATGTGCTAGACCCAGCATCTGACACACAAACCCAAAACAACCGCAGTCAGGGAGAGACCCTGTGCTAGACCTAGCATCTGACAGAACACGGGTGAGATGTCGAGTTTGACTGGAGCAAAGGTGAAGTGCTGGATTGGACTGGAACAAGGGGTGGGATGAGGGGGGTTAGACAGGGGAGAAAATTTCAGGTTGTATTACAAAAGCACTTGACAAAATAGCTAGATTTATAGATGTAAATTTGCTGATTGCAATAAGCTTTATATTAATGCAGAGTATGCTATTCTAGAGGTGTATATTTGAGATGATTGAACAGTCATTTGATTATTGAAGTGAACATGTCAAGACTTACTGCCAAACAATGAAATTAATATGTTGTCTGCATATAATATATATATGTATAAACTTTACATAAAATGCAACAAGAATTATTTAATGTTAAATTGTACATAAACATATGGTTCAGTGAATTGGGTTTATACTGATCAATTCAATAATTGTGCCTAAGTGGTCTCTTGGGATCAACATTTTTAAATGCTCAGACACCTGTATATAAATCAGTGGAAGTTTACAGACAGACTTTATTGTAAATGATATATATATATATGTAGATAGTAGGCGATGCTGCATAAGATTTAACAATGATTGCAGTCCCAATGATATATTTATATGTATTTACTCTTTACTGTTTTCTAATATGAAATACCTAAAAAATTGGTATTCAGAATAACAAATTATTGTTAAGAGCTATTTATATATGAAATATACATACCAGTATATGCAAATGACTTTCTCTTGAAAGGATATGGTTTTCTCAGAATGAGTGTTTTGTGTTTTAAAGATGTGAGACTGCAGAAAATGCAAATATTGAACAAATGTGATATATATGTATATATTTGGAAGAGCATTATTCTCATTTAGCATACAGAAATATATTTTGTTATAATTGGCTTTGTGCCTTGACAACAAAACCTTTAAATTGGCCAAGGATCCTTGATAGCCTTTTTTGCCCCTTGAAGCCATTAAGATCTCTATTTTCCTTGAAAAACAAAAAATTACCTCTATTTCATTGATCGTTAATTGTAATTTCACGAAAAAATTCGCCTCTATTTCATTGATCATAATTGTAATTTCACGAAACAATTTGCCTCTATTTCATTGATCATTAATTGTAATTTCACAATTGATTTGTCGAGTTGGTGTATCTTGATCATAGCTCTCTTAATGTCTCTAAATGAAGCAAAACTGAGGGAACTCTTTGATCTTTTTACCTTTGTAACTAACAAGTATTAACATTATTTTGTATTTCTTGTACATCTTGAGCAGTATTTTGTTCTGCATTTTTATAAAATTTAGCCACAAAATGCTGTTGTGAAATGAGCTAAAATAGCCTTTAATACATGTTCAAAGATTCACTTTTTAAATGCTAGCAACTTGACAACTTTTAACCAGTTTTCAGACGCTACTAATAACTACCAGTGACATCGGCTAAGCTGCCAGTCACGGTCCGCTTTATCAGATGAAACTGGTCGATGACAAGTAAACAAATATGAAGTGCCAGGCCTGTGAGTGGTTCGAGAGATATTTGAATTTAAACATTTTCCATCTGGTTATTAACCATTAACTTCCCATTTCATAATGGCAGCAATGATTCATGCAGCTGCATAGCTTTGCTTTGAGAAAGGCTAATTTTCTCTGACATATGGATAATTTACATTTATAAAATAGAAGCTGGCTATTATGGACACATATTGTGGACCACAATGTCAGAAAGCAAATATATCAAGTTTTACACAAGGTGGGACATCTTGCAATCATTTAATTTTGCTATATCGACTATTCTCAACCTGCAGAGCTAGGTAAAAATGACATTATAGAGCAATTTGCAGTCATTTTAAGGAAATGTTCACAAACATTCTATGAAATCAATGTTCAGCACAGCTCTAAGGCCAATTGCCTATGTTTGAAGTTTATTATAATTTTAACAAACTTTAAGTTGTGGGCCACGTGCAACTATATAGATGTTAGACTGTGTATAAATTGCCTGAAATGAAGATCTAGATTGAAATAACCTGGGTGAACCATTTTGATATGTCTTTGCAAAAAAATGTAAATATTTCTCAAGTTTGTAATATGAATAATAATGGCTAGAATCAAAAATGTTAAGATTATGGACTCTTCATCATGTTCTGTACAGATAAAATGGTAATTTAACAAAAACAAGTTCAACCCCATGGCAAAATTGTGTGATTGTTGTCAAAAAGTATCTATTACTGTTAAGCAATAGATTTGATTGTGCACAAGATCCTATTATTATACAAATCAAGCTCAAAAAAGCTGCCTCAAAATAGCAGAAGAAATAAATCACTTCAAAGCTTTCATTTTATCTTGGCATTAGACCTTTTTCCATTATGTGTCAAAGATGAATATAATGAACCTTCATCAGTATTGATATTGAAGCATTAAACAGCTGACACTATGTGACAGTGCAGATAGATCAGGTGCTAACTCATTTGATGTGAATGTATGCGGCAGCATGCATGATGTGTTATATTGAATCAGACCTTTAGAAATCTGAATCCTGCAATAAAAATTATAGAAATCTATATTAAAGACATTATATTTTTACATTTAAGTGTACATTATTATTTGGTCAGCAAATTATGACTGCAAAGTATGAAAATAATGTCAGTTGTAAATATAATTTGAAATAAAAATACATTAATATACAATTGTTATTTTGTTTATTCAGGTATTTAATATGATGGCTTCTATTGTGCAGTGTGAGTTGGATATTATGTCATTTTATGTCTATCCACCACACTTGATCTCTTAAATTACAAAGTGGAATATTTGCTCTGCTTCTGCAGTGAGGGGGAGAAATTTTCTGTCATTCTGCATGTCTGTCTGCCAACTTTAATTTTCTCTGAAATTACTGGTCAAAGTGTCGGGGGACCAGTTCTATCTATTTTCCATTAGGCTCAGAATCCCCTCCATTTTGTTATAATTTGTTCACAGAGTTGAAAGATAAGTTGCCATTTTGAATAATGTGACAAATATTAGCCAATGAGAATTGAGATAATAAGGTGGAGTCAAATTCAATATGTAGCATGCTTGTTGATTTGTCAATATAATCTGCTTAAGTCTGCTCTTGGAAAGGATTTATATGATCATTTATGGAGCACTTTCCAGAAAGGTTTCACAGACAATGGCCTGTATTTGAAAAAATCTAAGAACTATCACTGAATTATTAAGGAAGGTGCCAATTTGAACAACATGACAAATATCAGCCAATCAGAATTGAGATACAAAGGGTAGGCTGAATTCAAAATGTAACCTGCATTGATTGCCTAAAATTTATTGTCTGGCCAAGTCTGCTCTCAGAAAGGATTTAAATGATCATTTATGAAGCAATTTGTAGGCATATACAGAAAATTACAAGCATTACAAAATAAAAAATTATTGCAGTTGACACACATAAATGCCTATATTTTATAGGGACATCGAAAATATAATATTTTTGACAAATCCACATCTTATGCATTTTTGTCTAATGTGGTGTTAAAAGATTATTTGTCAAATGTAATGCTAAAAAATCAGAGATTTTGTTATGATAATCAGTACAATTCTCACTGCTTACGTTTTAACATCTGTGATCCACCAGGTGTCTCTTGTGCCATGTACATAGCATGCTAGGATAGGTTTGTGGACATCACAGCTGATATGATGACCACCATTCTGTATGACATGAAGGAAATAAATAAGTATTTTGGCAATAAATACACAAACAAACAAAAAATAATTTGGGAATCTTGAACTGTCAAAAGTTTAATCACCTGTCATGCCAAATGTCTAAAAAAATCCTATATGGGTGAGAATGATTTCAGGCCTTTAACCAAGTTTATATGAGTCACTTCTCTGACTGCCACCTGTTAATGATATCAATAATACATTTCGTGTTGATAAGATGTACAGACAAATGAAAGTATAGCACAGTGGCTCCACCAAGTGGAGAATGCATAATGGTGTCAACTGGTGAGCAATCTGTTTCTTTTATAGCCACCACACAGGGCTCCCCACTGACTAAGACTGGATGAGCGGAACACACATTACCACAGGGTAGTTGCTGCATTTCACCTGGGCAAGATTGAGCAGTACAACTGAGGTGAAAGCAAAATAGGTGGAAATACTCAATAAGTGACAGACAGATGGCGCTACATGACATTGTCTCTCCTGAAAGACTGGATTCTTTGCAAACTCCACCAGAGGGCGACCTGGTGAACCTAATAATAATAATAGTTTGTGTGTGCCTCTGGTTGACAGTGTGGATTCTTTGCTGTCACCTGAACTATGACCCTCAAGCTATTTGAAAAATGTAATATCACATCTATAAAATTGTTATCAATTTCAGGGGCAAAAGGTTAACATTTTAAAAATTAAAATCATTTTTTTTAAAGAAACAATTGAAACAAATCAAGCTCATCAATAGAAATGACAGGCAAAGAAAGGCACATAAAGTTTTTTCTGCGTGGGACACGTCTATAAATGATACATGACTGAATGTGGACCTTTGCAGGCTATTTTTATCAAATATACTGCTGGTGACCTTTGAATGACTTTGAATATGAAAATCCTATTTCCATAGATTGTACAATAGATTTCATTATTCAGTCGTCTGCATCTTTCAAAAACGACCTCATTGAGTCTTTATTTGTCAAAATCTGTTCAAAATTAACAAAATTAGAGCAATTACTTATTTTGGACAAATCTGCAAGGGGAATTAGAGGAAATTTTGATATACTGAGCTATTTTGAAACAATATCTACAATAACAACTTATGGGTGATTAATTTATGAAAGTACATATTATGCTGCATAGAAAAAAACTTTGATGCTGAAAATAACATGAAAATAAAGTCTGTCAATTTAGAGATTTATTAACAAGTTAAATTTGGTAAGAAATAGCTTGAATATGGTAGGTATACAAAAGATGAAAATTTAAATTGATCCGATGCAATCTTTTGTAAATTCAGAAAATAGCCCCAAATTAGTTGCTCCAATCTTAATCTAAATGTGAAAACGTGCCAAATTTGCAATAGAGAAAAGTCAGGTGACAAAAAATGTCTTAAATGTATACACAAATGGATTATCTTTTTGACTAGCTGATATCTCTCTGCAATTTTCTCAATATTCTATTTTTCTCCAAACAGAGGAATGCGCTAAAATTATTTCTTGAATATGTATATAAATTGAAGAGAGTTTTTCTACTTTTGGCACCATTTATGCTGGGTGAATGTGACACCATGTACCCACTACGATAGGAAGTTTTGTATTACCCATTTCATATTTAATGTCTCCCATTTCGTGTGATGCACGCAGGATTTTAAAATGAATATGATAGGAAACCAAAAGAAAATGAACTAAAAGAGTGTTAAAAGCAAAGTTATGTAATAGTTTCAAAAGTTGGATAAAATCTCGCAACTTTGGTCTTCTCCTCTAAAACTACTGGGTGGAACTAAAGGTGTTGTATTTTCCGGGGACCAATGCTATCTATTTTCTATTAGGCTCAGATCTTTTTCCATGTTGTTTTGATTTTTTTTTTAAAATCTAAGAGATATCACTTACGGTTGTCAAGGGAGCTCCCATTTTGAATAACATTACAAATATTAGCCAAAGAGAAACAAGATAACAAGTTGGGACCAAATTCAATAAGGTCGTGGGTTCGAACCTCGGCCGTGCCGAGATTGAGCTCATGATACCATTTCCCATATGAGCTGAGGTCCGTGCCTAATGGGTTAACACGTTGTCCTGGTAAATCTGTGGCCGGGTGGATTGTCATGACAAGGACCTGCGAGATGAGAATTCAGTGAGGCAGCACTATATCTGCTACAAGTAGGTCTCATCACGAAATGACTGAAATAATGTTGAAAGTGATGTAAAACCCCAAACAAACCAAACAAACAAATATGTAACATGCATTTTGATTGGTCCAAACCGTCTGCTCAGGTTTGCTCTTGAAAAGGATTTAAATGGCCAATTATGAAGCAATTTCCAGAAAATGTTTACAAATATTGCAAAGGAGCGATGATCCGCATGTCACTGAGGCCATTGGCCTATGTCTTTTTTAAACAAACACTTGTTTGCCCTACCCCACTTAAAATAATTTATACATACAAGTATTCCTGTTACTGGGAACAAAGAGAAAGTCAGAGATTTATTTTGTCATTAAGAGTTGCTCTGAGGAGAGCCTTATCTTTAATGACCAAATATTTGTATATGTCCAGTTGAGAATGTATGGGCCTAATTTGGGCGATCTGATGATTCACACCTGTAAATCAGCAGCCATGTTCACGTCTCTTTCATATTGAGGGTTGCTGGTCACAAGACAAGGGCAGCGTTTAATCTTTTATAGGTTACACTTCAATCATGATATTGTCTCCTTAACAGCCGATGTTAATAGAAGCAAAATAAATTGCCACCCACCCACAACATCAAACAAACCTAATTAGAGTAAAATATCGTGTCATCTAATATCTTGATGATGTTTTTGAAAGACAAGTCAAGCACTAGTGACACACACGATAGATGAAATATCCTGATATATGTGTCACAGGGAACATTTGTTACAAAAGTATTTCTTTAACTCTGATTAAAAAAATCTGTGCTTTTAAAAACGTTAAAATGTTAAACACCCATATTTTAGACTTTTCATAAAATGCATCAAAAAATCTTTATTCTCAGCGAAAATATTTCAAATTTCAAATCAATGTCAAGTTTGTGTATTCTATCTTGCACGGCTCCTTACAGAAGTGGAATAGACAGAAATGAATGATACTTTATTTTATTGCATAACGTGGGGGAAGATTGCCTGTGTTTGACAATATCACTTAAGACATTATTATGTTATTTGTCTGTCGTTTTTGCAACACACAACCAACAATGCTGTAGTATTTAGGTTTTGCTATTATCATTGTTTATCTGAATCATTATTGATATAATATGTTCACGCAGAGTCAAACATTGGCGATTTATATTTCTTGTGTTGTGCAGGATGGTACCCCCTGCAGGATAATGTGGGGGACCTGCAGCTGACAGGTAACCTATCTCACTCCCTCACATCATACAAACCTCTTGGAGCGCTATTTCTCATTGCCTCCTCAACCTGCCTTTACAGTCAGGGAGAAATTAAGTGGTGACTTGACAAATGGCATATATCTGTGATGATAACTAGTTTTCATCACGTGTTTGGCTCTTAACAGATTTAAGCTAATTTTCAACCTACTTTCAGCCATCTTGGTTTCAGCGCTTTCCCTGTTTGGCTTCCAATACTACAATTCATTTTAACCCCGACATAATACATGTGAATGCAGTCTCATCATTACATTAATCAACTTTTTAATGTCCCATATTTGGGTTCGTTTCCATACAGACCTTTTATCATGTCTAAGATTTTCTCTTAAAGGAAAACGTCATGATCTCCTCTGAGATAGACATCGATTGCGACTCCCCAATCAATCAATGTTTTCTATTTTATCATTTTTAGTGAGATTGTCAGAAATTTGTCACATTTAATAAACTGGAACTAGCAATAATATGAAACATGAAGTAGTCTATTAAATATCAAAATTGACTAGATGTATCTGTATATAATAACAATTTAGCTACAAAATTCTGAATAAAGATCCTCGAACTTGCCATCTTCTGGCGTGATTGGTATTTATTTCATATTGGGAGATAAAGACAAGCAATATAAATTAGAGGAGAAAATTATGACATATGGGCAAATACTTACGGACCAACACTCTGGAGCCGGTGCTGGCCTGGTCTCACTCACTGGTCTCACTAACTCTCTTAGGTAAAGTCAGAGAAAAGAAACGAGATCCCTAGCTGTACCTGGGAAAATGAAAACACCAAACACGAACTAGATATAGCCCATATCCAAATATATGCGTGGTTTTCATTGCCTTTTGGGTGGTTAAAAATGATGGCAATGTTTGAAAGAAAAAATATACTGTGAAAGAGTTTTTGGAAGGAAAATAAAAACTGAAATGAATTGGCATAATCAGCATTCCCGTCAGCCCCCACCGATGCTGATTATGCCATCATAAAAGATTATGAAGAATGGTAATGATTAACTTATATGCTGGCCAGGCTTACAACAAAGCTAATGCTGCACTGAGACTCCCACACCTGACATATAGGAGGGGGAAAGACTCCCATACCCGACATACAGGAGGGGGGAAAGACTCCCACACCCAACATACAGGAGGGGGGAAAGACTCCCACACCCAACATACAGGAGGGAGGAAAGCCTCCCACACCCGACATACAGGAGGGAAAAAGCCCCCCACACCCGACATACAGGAGGGAAAAAGCCTCCCACACCCGACATACAGGAGGGGAAAAGCCTCCCACACCCGACATACAGGAGGGGGAAAGACTCCCACACCCAACATACAGGAGGGGGAAAGACTCCCACACCCGACATACAGGAGGGGGAAAGACTCCCACACCCGACATACAGGAGGGGGAAAGACTCCCACACCCGACATACAGGAGGGGGGAAGACTCCCACACCCGACATACAGGAGGAGGGAAAAACTCCCACACCCAACATACAGGAGGGGGGAAAAACTCCCACACCCAACATACAGGAGGGAGGAAAGACTCCCACACCCGACATACAGGAGGGAAAAAGCCTCCCACACCCGACATACAGGAGGAAAGACTCCCACACCCGACATACAGGAGGGGAAAAGCCTCCCACACCCGACATACAGGAGGGGGAAAGACTCCCACACCGGCCCGACATACAGGAGGGGAAAAGACTCCAACACCCGACATACAGGAGGGGGAAAGACTCCCACACCCGACATGCAGGAGGGGGAAAGACTCCCACACCTGACATACAGGAGGGGGAAAGCCTCCCACACCCGACATACAGGAGGGGGAAAGACTCCCACACCCGACATACAGGAGGGGAAAAGACTCCCACACCCGACATACAGGAGCGGTAAAGACTCCCACACCCAACATACAGGAGGGGGAAAGAATCCCACACCCGACATACAGGGGGGAAACCTATGTGGAAAAAGAATGTGCTGAAACAGAGAAAATCTCCCTTATATTATGTCTACAATTAGTCTCAAAACATATTTAGACTGGACAATTAGACATCACTAGAAATGGGAGACATTGAACATGAAATGGGTGGTACAAAACTTCCTATAGCAGTGGGTACATGGTGTCACTTTCACCCAGCATAAATGGCGCCAAAAATTGAACACATTCTCCAATTTATATACAAATTCAAGAACTAATTTTAGCACCTTCCTCTTATTGAAGAAAAAAATAAAATGTATGAAAATTTGCAGCAAGTAATCAGCTTTTCGATGAGGTAATCAATTTGTTTCTACATTTAATACATCTCTTGTCACCTGATGTTTTTTCTATTGCAACTTTAGCACATTTTCACAGACTTTGATAGTTTAATATCATTTTTTTTATGTACTATTATGATTAAAGCAGCTCATTGGGGGTTATTTTCTGAAAATACACTAATATTTTATATGTATGAAACTAAAAGATTGCATTGGATCAATTTAAAATCCGTCAATTTTCATCTTTCGTACACCTACCAAATTCAATCTATTTCTAACCAAATTTAGGTTGTTAATAAATCTCGAAATTGACAGACTTTATTTCCATTTTATTTTCAGCATTAAAGTAAAAAGTTGTTATTATAGATATTATTTCAAAACAGCTCAGCATATCAAAATTTCCTCTCATTTCCTTTGCAGATTGGTCCAAAATTAAAAATTGCTCTAATATTGTTAATACTGAACAGATTTTGATGAATACAGACTCTATGAGCTCCTTTTTGAAAGATGCAGATGATTGAATATTGAAATTTATTGTAAAATCCACGGAAATAGAAGTTTCATTTTCAAAGTCATCCAAAGGCCACTTCAAGGTCACCTATTTTCAGTCATGTATCATTTGTGGATGTGTCCCAAAAGCGTTATATGCCTATGTCTGTCATTTCAACTCATTCAAAATTGGACACAAAGTGGAATGCGTGACACAAGTCAAATTAACGAGTTAATGTTTCTACTAGTAACTAGTATCTCATCTCCAAATTGGTTCCCATTCTCCATTAGGATATATTAGTGTTCTCCAATCACCAATCGGCAAAGCCCAGATAGGTGTTCTGGATGGTTCTGAGTTTGGTACTTTTTATGCTAAATCCCGTTTGAATGAGATTTTTTAAATTCCCAACTCTTTCAGTGATATTTCATATTTTATGTATGATTCTATCTGAAATCTCCCCAAAAAGCTTGATTATCCTTTGGATGACATTAAACAATGAAAATATAAAAAGGAATTATCTTGAAAAGAGAAATATATTTACTGCATATTTGTGTGTCGGGTGTCAAACAGATATGAAAGGTTTCTCTAATACCATTCATTAAAAAACTGGATATAGATGTAATATGTAAATAACGGAATGTTTTCTTGGTCCTATATCAAATATGGGGATCGTGGGGTGATAACATCGACGTAACCAATTATGAACATAATTTATGGACAGCTACCTGATAAAGATAATTTAATGATAAATGCACTAGTTGATAGGCAATATCATTTTTGAGTGAAGTCCTAGAATTGAAAGTGTACTAAAGCAAACAAGAGACTTAATGGATGAATGATCCTTTTTAAATACATAATATATTTATTGTCTTTCTTCGTAATAACACTGCAACAATATTGATGCATACATTTAAATATATTGCACTTATAAAATTTGCTACACTTGTGAAAATAATTCTTGTATTTTGTAGCCAATGTAGCAATCATGTATGAATACAAATACTAGAGAGTGCGTCTCAGAGTTTTTTGAGTTCTGGAAGCTCTCCAATATGCATACAAATCGGGCCCAAACTTGTTGTACTCCCTGGCAAACCTTACATAATTTGCTTGTAAGAGGAGGGTGAACAAATTCTCTATAAACCCGAGAATATAATAGTGTGTGGGTGGTGGCCACCCCACTGTGGTCCTGGGCCTGGATATAGTTATGCCACTTCTATCATTGATAAACAACATTCCATTTTTAATCATTCCGTGATTGATATATATATATATATATATATATATATATATATATATATATATATATATATATATATATATATATATATATATATATATATATATATATATATATATATATATATATATATATATATATATATATATATATATATATATATATATATAATCATTGATATTCCTTCAAAACGTACATTTGGCATGTTTAAGCATATATGGGTGAACAATAATAGTAGAAGGGCGTTTTAAACAATATCAATTCACTAATGAAACTATCACTGAATTAAACATGGCAACATTAGTTTATGATAGAACAGGGATGGTACAACATCAGAATATAATAGCAACAAGTGTGTTTCAAACAAATGTATTAGAGTATGTGAGATAAATTATGATTCCAATTAAAATAACAGAAGTAGAAGAAATTTTCTCACGATTGACAGATTTATGGGAATAAACGGTGCTTGTTATTCAACAATCTTCTTTATCAAAAATGCTTTTCAAACCTTTATTTTGGACACCTTGACCGTTCTAATATATATCAGTCAGGAGAACAGGTCTGAAAAGGATGTTAGAAATGGGTTTTCGTTGCACCGAAAACTTTTAATCCCACCTTACAAAACCTCACCTTTTGTAAGACCAAATACAACCAATATCTTGCAATCATGTCTTTGTTTGGAATCTCCTAGCAACCATTGCTCCACGTGACAATGAAGGCATTGTTCCAGATTTATGTACGTAAGCATTTTGAAAGTAACTCCAAAATTCTGATCGTGAATACATTAATTTAATGTGCTATTTGAGTTATATATTCTATGATATAAGAACATGTCTATGGTAGTTATCACACATAAATCACACAATATACCGGTATACCTATTCGATATGGATGTGATATACTGACTCATGTACCCTGTTAGATTGGGTCGAATATATAAGGCCAAGAAAAAAATTGTTTCTCATCATATTATGTAAATGTTTCGTATTTGCCTCATTGATTATTTAATAAGTAACGAGAGGTGTGAACATTGGATGTTTGGATTTTCTATGATTTGTACCATATCAAGGTAATACGACCCCATATGACATGAGTAACAACATTTCTTTGGCCTAAAGCTGCTGTGTATCTGGTGTCAGCTAGGCCACACTGTAACAAATACTGACGCTTAATATTCACACCTAGTTTACAACTTGCATATTTCATATTTCTTTATAATCATTTATATATGTGGTAAACGTAAATGTTTGTTTACAAAATTATTTCATGAATCTTTAACCACTCAGGTATCACAATGGTTTGAGCATTCCACTATACACAAGGGATTCACGTCTGGAAAAGCCAACAACTTATAAAGAACTAACATGAAGAGCAATGTGTACAATAATGATTCGGTCAGGAGGAGTCATGTACATATAGGTGACTGATACATCAAAAGTAAATACATGGGAAATGACTGACATATCAAAAATAAATACATGGAAATTGACATATCAAGTAAAATTCACACGCAGGGAATGACTGATACCCCCTTGGATAAAGGACTAACACATAAAAAGTGAGAGACAATAAAGGACTAACACATACAATGAGAGACAATAAAGGACTAACGCATAAGTGATTTGCACAGAATGTGACTCACAGAGAGTAACTCACACAGAATGTGACTCACAAAGAGTAACTCACAGAATGTGACTCACAAAGAGCCACTCACACAGAACGTGACTCACAAAGAGCCACTCACACAGAACGTGACTGACAAAGAGCCACTCACATAGAATGTGACTCACAAAGAGCCACTCACACAGAACGTGACTGACGAAGAGCCACTCACATAGAATGTGACTCACAAACAAAGGGTAACACAGAATGTGACTCACAAAGAGTAACTTTAAATGAATGTGACTCAAAGTGCCACTCACACAGAATATCACACAGAATATCACAGACAGAGTGTGACTCACAAACAAAGAGTAACTCACACAGCATGTGACTCACAAAGAGTAACTCACACAGAATGTGACTCACAAAGAGTAACTCACACAGAGTGTGACTCACAAACAAAGAGTAACTCACACAGAATGTGACTCACAAAGAGTAATTCACACAGAGTGTGACTCACAAACAAAGAGTAACTCACACAGAATGTGACTCACAAAGAGTAACTCACACAGAGTGTGACTCACAAACATTTAATGGTACCCTATATGTGACTCTTAAATAAAGATTTAGATGAATTGTCAGAAACAGTTTATCAAGAGGGGAATCTTTAAAATATACATTGAAAACGTCAGTCCAGATGACGTCCTGATGATAAAATAATGTAAATATATAATATATAAAATTGGAACCATATGTAACTTTAAAATCTTTTGAGAACCTCAAAACAGTTAACAAATAAAATACAAAATACAAATAAACATATTAAAGATTTATAAAATATATATTAAATTACGTGAAACACCAAAATTATTTTTTTTAAATGCATAAAAAATGAAAAATACAGAACAGTTCCAACATGCATTAAAGCAAAATAGTATAGGGAAAATGCTGGGAAAGTTACACATAAAGAGCACACACAAAACTGAGAACAGCAACAAAGAACAATAACATACAAACAACATACAGTAACATCCAAACAACAAACATTAATATCCAAACAACAAACATTAATATCCAAACAAGAAGGCTAACATCCAAAACATAGCAATAAACATTAAACAGCAACAAACATTAAACAGCAACAAACATTAAACAGCAACAAACATTAAACAGCAACAAACATTAAACAGCAACAAACATTAAACAGCAACAAACATTAAATAGCAACAAACATTAAACAGCAACAAACATTAAACAGCAACAACATAACAGTTATAAATAATTTCATTTTTCTTTAGTAACCATAAAAAATGTTTAAGTTTAATAACAACCTATACAATCGCATGAATAAAGTAAAAAAGCAAAATGATTAATTGCAAAGAATAATGCGTAGAAAGGACCTTTTATAAACAATAAATAGAATAAGAATGTTTAGCCACCTGGCTTTCTTGTCTTATCCATAATGCCATTAAAGAATTTCACTTCTGAATAAATTGCATATGGTTCACGAGATTATCTTTGACATGGGTATCATGTACAATATATAACACATGAACTCATGTTATTCATTACAATTATAATTATAATCAAACAAATGTTAAAATGCATTGTAATTGTAATTATATTTATAAATCAAATAAATGTGAAAATTCATCTTACTTTGTCCTAATAAAATGTTGATATAAATATTATTTTTACACATATTCATATGAATTTTTACTTTGTCCATCGACAATGCCATTCATCGTATCTAAAAATGTATCATTTAATGTGATAACAGGTTTACATTCAGCACAATCACATATGCTGATAGGCCAAAAAACCCCAGTCATGATTCAGATAACTTAGCACACCCTTGCCAAAATCATCTTAACTTAAAATCTTGTCCTTTCCTTATTTTATGTATTTCTATCTATTCATAAATACAAAAGCGACACACTTTTGAAGTTTGGCAAATATTTCAGTCCAAACCTAATTTATAAACATATCCCCCTGTCTATGAGGAAAATGTTATCCGGAAAAAAACCATCTTTAGATTTGGCCTATTTTACCCTTTTTGTCCCAAAGACATATTCATGAAATACACTTATTTGCAAAAAGGTTTCTGGTCCACACATCCCCCTCATTGATGTGATTTAGTGTCTACATGCAAAGCATATTCATATTCAACAGGTCTGGTCTTATGAAAACAAATTGGACAGAACTACCAGCAGAACATCAAATTAAACTGTTGATAATTTGAGTGCCTAAATTAAACTATTTGATGTTTTAATGACCGTATCATACTTTCAGCTCATTGTGATGAAACATCAAATGTCAGTAATTTTATAATTCAATAAAATACAAAAATTGTTTCCCTTTGAAAATCTTTGAAATTCTGATAATCTTAACACTCGAAGACATTACAGTTTGGTATATATGATAGAGCAGCCTAAATGGCATTTAATATGATAAATATACCTTCGATGGTCATTGGATGAATGGTATAAATCAAGCTCTCACAAGTACATTTTGTATTTCTAAAAGAATTTATAATACTGGATGAATAGATAAAACTGGCAATTAATCATTTGGGGTAAGCTATTAACATTTCTTATAAATAATAAATGAATGATAGGCTGATAAGCATTAGATATGAATCCTGGAGTGCTATGTGCTTGGTAGTCCAACCAAGCACATCACATGTGTCCACATGTCTGACACTTTCACTGCATGATATTCTGCTACTTTGTGGCAAGACAACTGCATAATACTACCTTGGTGCAATAATATTGCTTTTTATGGCTATTGGGCTTTCAAGTTTATGCACCAACAGTGCAGGCTACGACAGTTACCATGGCAACACCAATGATATGCATCCATGTTATTGTACAGTGGCTCCACCAGGTGTAGACTATTTGATCTCACTTATCCATGTTGGTGGGGCTTCAACTAGTGTTTGAGTTATCTCTTCCCTGCTGCTGCCACTGAGGGCTATCCACCTCTATAGACTGGCTGCGTGCATCACATTTCACCTGGTCATGGTGGATTATACTAATCAGGGGGGAGACAGGTTGTGTGCACTCATCAAGGGGGTGACAGGTGGTGCCACCTGGCATTGGCAGACTTAGCATTTATCATGTCCCTCCAGGCTGTGAGCTCTTCTCCTGTAGACTCAGGGCCCAGTATGACACGACCAAGGGCTTCACTGTGACCCAGAAGGTTGTCATTGAGCACTATTAGCTCCAAGGTAGAGTTGCTCAGCTGATGTCGTCCTATGCTGAACAATAAAGCCTCGTTCCATATAGGATTGACTGTGTTGCGTTGTGTGGAGGTCTTTTTCTTTTTGGGTTTCTTACTACCGCCATTCACCATGACTTTCACCAAGACATCTGCAACAATGTACACAACACATTACAAAAAGATAATCATTTATTTATTTAATTTCGGAGAAAGGGTGCATTATGAGTGAAAAACTTAATAACATGAGTTATTTTTCTTTATCTGTTACTTCAATAAAAAACGACATTCCTTGTGTGAAATTATCTATTATCTATCTGAAAGGTCAACATTAAAATCTAGTTATTTTTTGGCACCTTTATTAAATCTATTAGCTGCCTTTTTCATTGTAACATACACATCCTGCAATTTAGTGACCACATTGTGCTGGACTGATGCATACCATTGACAACACATTAGACCTCCACGGACAACATATGATAAGACTTGACAACATAAGACACGTACTGCTTCCGTCTTCACATGGATTGTTTTTCACTTGATGCTACTCACCAATCTTTATCAGGGCATGTTCCACAAGGATCACCTCTTACATAGCAGTGTGCCACTTTATCAGGCCTTATTCCACAAGGATCACCTCTTACATAGCAGTGTGCCACTTTATCAGGCCTTATTCCCCAAGGATCACCTCTTACATAGCAGTGTGCCACTTTATCAGGCCTTATTCCTCAAGGATCACCGCCTACATAGCATTGTGCCACTTTATCAGGCCTTATTCCTCAAGGATCACCTCTTACATAGCATTGTGCCACTTTATCAGGCCCTATTCATCAAGGATCACCTCTTACATAGCATTGTGCCACTTTATCAGGCCTTATTCCACAAGGATCACCTCTTACATAGCATTGTGCCATTTTATCAGGCCTTATTCCACAAGGATCACTTCTTACATAGCATTGTGCCACTTTATCAGGCCCTATTCATCAAGGATCACCTCTTACATAGCATTGTGCCACTTTATCAGGCCTTATTCCACAAGGATCACCTCTTACATAGCATTGTGCCATTTTATCAGGCCTTATTCCACAAGGATCACTTCTTACATAGCATTGTGCCACTTTATCAGGCCTTATTCCTCAAGGATCACCTCTTACATAGCATTGTGCCACTTTATCAGGCCTTATTCCTCAAGGATCACCGCTTACATAGCATTGTGCCACTTTATCAGGCCTTATTCCTCAAGGACCACCTCTTACATAGCATTGTGCCACTTTATCAGGCCTTATTCCTCAAGGATCACCTCTTACATAGCAATGTGCCACTTTATCAGGCCTTATTCCTCAAGGATCACTTCTTACATAGCATTGTGCCACTTCATCAGGCCTTATACCTCAAGGATCACCTCTTACATAGCATTGTGCCACTTTATCAGGCCTAATTCCACAAGGATCACCTCTTACATAGCATTGTGCCACTTCATCAGGCCTTATACCTCAAGGATCACCTCTTACATAGCATTGTGCCACTTTATCAGGCCTTATTCCTCAAGGATCACCGCTTACATAGCATTGTGCCACTTTATCAGGCCTTATTCCTCAAGGATCACCTCTTACATAGCATTGTGCCACTTTATCAGGCCTTATTCCTCAAGGATCACCTCTTACATAGCATTGTGCCACTTTATCAGGCCTTATTCCACAAGGATCACCTCTTACATAGCATTGTGCCACTGTATCAGGCCTTATACCTCAAGGATCACCTCTTACATAGCAGTGTGCCACTTTATCAGGCCTCATTCCACAAGGATCACCTCTTACATAGCATTGTGCCACTTTATCAGGCCTTATTCCTCAAGGATCACCTCTTACATAGCATTGTGCCACTTTATCAGGCCTTATTCCTCAAGGATCACCGCTTACATAGCATTGTGCCACTGTATCAGGCCTTATACCTCAAGGATCACCTCTTACATAGCAGTGTGCCACTTTATCAGGCCTTATTCCTCAAGGATCACCTCTTACATAGCATTGTGCCACTTCATCAGGCCTTATACCTCAAGGATCACCTCTTACATAGCATTGCGCCACTTTATCAGGGCTTATTCCACAAGGATCACCTCTTACATAGCATTGTGCCACTTTATCAGGCCTCATTCCACAAGGATCACCTCTTACATAGCATTGTGCCACTTTATCAGGCCTTATTCCTCAAGGATCACCTCTTACATAGCATTGTGCCACTTTATCAGGCCTTATTCCTCAAGGATCACCTCTTACATAGCATTGTGCCACTTTATCAGGCCTTATTCCTCAAGGATCACCTCTTACATAGCATTGTGCCATTTTATCAGGCCTTATTCCTCAAGGATCACCTCTTACATAGCATTGTGCCACTTTATCAGGCCTTATTCCTCAAGGATCACCTCTTACATAGCATTGTGCCACTTTATCAGGCCTTATTCCCTAAGGATCACCTCTTACATAGCATTGTGCCACTTTATCAGGCCTTATTCCACAAGGATCACCTCTTACATAGCATTGTGCCACTTTATCAGGCCTTATTCCTCAAGGATCACCTCTTACATAGCATTGTGCCACTTTATCAGGCCTTATTCCTCAAGGATCACCTCTTACATAGCATTGTGCCACTTTATCAGGCCTTATTCCCTAAGGATCACCTCTTACATAGCATTGTGCCACTTTATCAGGCCTTATTCCACAAGGATCACCTCTTACATAGCATTGTGCCACTTTATCAGGCCTTATTCCCCAAGGATCACCTCTTACATAGCATTGTGCCACTTTATCAGGCCTTATTCCTCAAGGATCACCTCTTACATAGCAGTGCGCCACTTTATGGCCTTATTCCTCAAGGATCACCTCTTACATAGCAGTGTGCCACTTTATCAGGCCTTATTCCTCAAGGATCACCTCTTACATAGCATTGTGCCACTTTATCAGGCCTTATTCCTCAAGGATCACCTCTTACATAGTATTGTGCCACTTTATCAGGTCTTATTCCTCAAGGATCACCCCTTACATAGCATTGTGCCACTTTATCAGGCCTTATTCCTCAAGGATCACCTCTTACATAGCAATGTGCCACTTTATCAGGCCTTATTCCTCAAGGATCACCTCTTACATAGCATTGTGCCACTTTATCAGGCCTTATTCCACAAGGATCACCCCTTACATAGCATTGCGCCACTTTATCAGGTCTTATTCCTCAAGGATCACCCCTTACATAGCATTGTGCCACTTTATCAGGCCTTATTCCTCAAGGATCACCTCTTACATAGCATTGTGCCACTTTATCAGGCCTTATTCCTCAAGGATCACCTCTTACATAGCATTGTGCCACTTTATCAGGCCTTATTCCTCAAGGATCACCTCTTACATAGCATTGTGCCACTTTATTAGGTCTTATTCCACAAGGATCACCTCTTACATAGCATTGTGCCACTTTATCAGGCCTTATTCCTCAAGGATCACCGCCTACATAGCATTGTGCCACTTTATCAGGCCTTATTCCACAAGGATCACCTCTTACATAGCATTGTGCCACTTTATCAGGCCTTATTCCTCAAGGATCACCTCTTACATAGCAGTGTGCCACTTTATCAGGCCTTATTCCTCAAGGATCACCTCTTACATAGCATTGTGCCACTTTATCAGGCCTTATTCCACAAGGATCACCTCTTACATAGCATTGTGCCACTTTATCAGGCCTTATTCCTCAAGGATCACCTCTTACATAGCATTGTGCCACTTTATCAGGCCTTATTCCTCAAGGATCACCGCTTACATAGCATTGTGCCACTTTATCAGGCCTTATTCCTCAAGGATCACCTCTTACATAGCATTGTGCCACTTTATCAGGCCTTATTCCACAAGGACCACCTCTTACATAGCATTGTGCCACTTTATCGGGTCTTATTCCTCAAGGACCACCTCTTACATAGCATTGTGCCACTTTATCGGGTCTTATTCCTCAAGGACCACCTCTTACATAGCATTGTGCCACTTTATTGGGTCTTATTCCTCAAGGACCACCTCTTACATAGCATTGTGCCACTTTATCAGGCCTTATTCCTCAAGGACCACCTCTTACATAGCATTGTGCCACTTTATCAGGCCTTATTCCACAAGGATCACCCCTTACATAGCATTGTGCCACTTTATCAGGCCTTATTCCTCAAGGATCACCTCTTACATAGCAGTGTGCCACTTTATCAGGCCTTATTCCACAAGGATCACCTCTTACATAGCATTGTGCCACTTTATCAGGCCTTATACCTCAAGGATCACCTCTTACATAGCATTGTGCCATTTTATCAGGCCTTATTCCACAAGGATCACCTCTTACATAGCATTGTGCCATTTTATCAGGCCTTATTCCTCAAGGATCACCTCTTACATAGCATTGTGCCACTTTATCAGGTCTTATTCCTCAAGGATCACCTCTTACATAGCATTGTGCCACTTTATCAGGCCTTATTCCCCAAGGATCACCTCTTACATAGCATTGTGCCACTTTATCAGGCCTTATTCCTCAAGGATCACCGCTTACATAGCATTGTGCCACTTTATCAGGCCTTATTCCACAAGGATCACCTCTTACATAGCATTGTGCCACTTTATCAGGCCTTATTCCACAAGGATCACCTCTTACATAGCATTGTGCCACTTTATCAGGCCTTATTCCTCAAGGATCACCTCTTACATAGCATTGTGCCAATTTATCAGGCCTTATTCCACAAGGATCACCTCTTACATAGCAGTGTGCCACTTTATCAGGCCTTATTCCTCAAGGATCACCTCTTACATAGCATTGTGCCACTTTATCAGGCCTTATTCCTCAAGGATCACCTCTTACATAGCATTGCGCCACTTTATCAGGTCTTATTCCTCAAGGATCACCCCTTACATAGCATTGTGCCACTTTATCAGGCCTTATTCCTCAAGGATCACCTCTTACATAGCATTGCGCCACTTTATCAGGTCTTATTCCTCAAGGATCACCCCTTACATAGCATTGTGCCACTTTATCAGGCCTTATTCCTCAAGGATCACCTCTTACATAGCATTGTGCCACTTTATCAGGCCTTATTCCTCAAGGATCACCTCTTACATAGCATTGTGCCACTTTATCAGGTCTTATTCCACAAGGATCACCCCTTACATAGCATTGTGCCACTTTATCAGGTCTTATTCCTCAAGGATCACCTCTTACATAGCATTGTGCCACTTTATCAGGCCTTATTCCTCAAGGATCACCTCTTACATAGCATTGTGCCACTTTATCAGGCCTTATTCCTCAAGGATCACCTCTTACATAGCATTGTGCCACTTTATCAGGCCTTATTCCACAAGGATCACCTCTTACATAGCATTGTGCCACTTTATCAGGCCTTATTCCTCAAGGATCACCTCTTACATAGCATTGTGCAGCCTTATCAACTCTTATCATTCTATTTTTAATGTTCCCATTATGCTGGTCTGTTGCAATGCCAATAAACTTTTACTGATGCATTATTAATAATCTTCCAGAATCATTTTCATCAAATCCTATTACAGCCTTTGATATCCAATGTGGACATGACATTATGTGCCTAGATATGAGATATTTTGCATTATATTTAATTCAAAATATACTTACCTATTTCCTAAATGTAACTAATTTCTCAATTCAAGCATTTTTTTAAATTTCCGTGAGCATTAAACTATTAACAACATATCAAAGAATTCAATCCCACGCAATCTGTTGTCTTTTTGTGATAAATTTGCAAATATGCACCCAACGCATGTCGGTCATGTAAAAGCAGAGGTTTTATTTTAATAGGTTCAGATGACAAAGTTACCAACCTGGAAGAGTCTTGAGCAAAATCCAATATCGGGAAATAAAAGATTGAAAAGTATTGTGTTTTGAGTGCATTCACACCTATTGTTTGGGGAATACAATCAATTGTAATTGTTGCAGCTAAACTGTAAACATAGTAAACCAAATGGCCGAAAGCAGGCTATAAAATGCATCATAATCTCTCAATGGCCTAACATGTAATTCTATATTTATCTTTATTGCTCAAATATTTGTATGTCCCATTCAAATATGTCCCATACAAATTGCACAGGACTAACTGTACGGCATTGTCATATGGCCATATTTCATACATCAGTGGTGAGCCATTGAATGCCCTCTGCCGGACAAGGATAGGATTTCATCTTGACGGTTACATATTTGAGAGTAAATTACTACATTATATCCATGAGAACCAAAGTCAATAGTGGCAAAAATAAATTACCACAATGCAATGTTTTTGTAATATTTGTGCTTTTTTAGATGCAGATATGTGGAAGGAATTAACTAATGCAGTGCCAGGTTATTTATGTCACCTCTATATTAAAGAGTACAAGATTGTATGAGATTTCTGGCATACCTTTTATTATAAGGCAAGAGGTAGTAGGGCATTTCTCTCAGCTGTAACATCTCTAATATTAATAGCTCAGTGTGACAAGGCATCCCTGTCACAAGTGAAAAGTAACTGGCTATCATTTCCTTCCTTCCTATTGAAATTCCAACAATTAAAGGTTTGTGTATGGAATAAGGGAGTGAAACAGTCTTCCTGTCAGCTGCAGGTGCCCCACAATATCCTGCAGGGTCACTATTCTTCACAACAAGAAGGAAACAGCCATGGTGCAACCCTATACACTGTATCAATATTGATATTTACTATGCAAATAGAACAAATTAGATAATGCAGTATTGTTGCCAGTACTGTGTGCCAGTACAGCGCAAATGCAATATTAAAATGATTTTCAATTTAGTATTTAGATTGTCCATTCATTCCACTCCTCCAATGTCTGTATGATCTCCACATAATATGCTTTTCTGCCTGATTAACATCCCATTACACGGTAGCTCTATGCTGCCTATATGATGACCAGCACATCTCAATATATTGCCCATAATCAGCCAAGTGGGCTCAGAATATTTTCATGATGGATTATATGGCCAAGATGTAAGCATGTACCTGATTGCTGACTTATGCTGCATGGAGGGCCATTCCTAAAAACAGTCTGGTCATCAATTTTATTACCTCACCAAGTAAAATTGTGAAATTGTGAGATGGTGTTTATATGACCCTTTCAGCAAGAATGGCCATATCAGGTCGACCTTCAAGCCTTTCAGCTGTGTGAGAGTAGCACTGCCAGCAGTGGGAGTCGAACCCACCACGCCTCACCCTCCACTTAGTTCACCAAGAAATCCGATGCTCTACCACCTTCAGCATCCAGATAGTGCATGACGCGCAACAGAGCAATGGCATGACCAAATGTCAGCATAATTCAGTTATTGCTCAGGTAGTTTATGGAAGTGTGCCGCCATATGTGTCTTCATTGGCACCCACACTGCCCTCTGGTCCGTGGATATAAACTGGGTCTGCTGTGCAGTTCACTCACGAGGTCATTTAAGATAGACACTCGCTGAGAACTGAATATGAAAATCTTTCCCACTAATGATCTATGATTGTTACCGTTATTCCACCTGTTGATGCCCATATAACTATAACCTTATATAATTGATTGTTCTGTCTGCCGATAAAGCTTATACCGTCCCATTATTGACTGAAACGCAAATTGGAAAGCTTGATTAATTTCATTTTGGAATATAATCATGTTGATCTAATGGACTGCTCCATATTCTGTCATGGTTGTGGTATGTGTCCACAATAAATGGATTTTCATGGTATGAAACAAGTTAAATGCATTTTCCTGTTTAAAAAATCAAATTGCTGAGCTGGCTGTCCTACCATCAATGAAATTATCTGCATATTATCTAACCTGTGCAGTATGACATAAATGATATAACACATGGAAATATTTCATTACAACAGATAAATCATCTCAGATTATTTCATTGTCTATCTAATCGAATTTTCTCCTTGCAAAATCTACAAAATGTGCAAAACATAGGCCAATGGCCTTAAAACTATGCTGATAATTACTCCTTTGTAATGCTTGTGAATAATATCCAGGAAATGCTTTATAAATGATCATTTAAATCGTTTCTCAGATCAGACTTGAGCAGATGAAGATTTCAGCCAATCAAAATGCATATTATATATTGATTTTGGCCCCAACCTGATACTTCCATTCTCATTGGTTAATATTTGTAATGTTTTCAAAATGGCAGCTTCCATGACAACTCAGTGATAGCTAATAGATTTCTTTTTATTCACAACAGCAAACTTTGTTCTCTGCACAAGGTCAATCATAACTACCTTATCCTATATGAGTGACTACATGTTACAAAATAAAGGACTCCTTCGAGATGAAACTTTGAAATAAGAGCCCTCTTTTATAAGCATAGAATAAGGCAAAAATACCTATACCATTATGCATATTTAACCCAATGGAATTAAAATGGGCAGGGGTTAACATTTTGCTAACATTTTCTATATTTTTATATTTCTACTACAGTTGAATGAATGTGCCCCTGTATTTGACTTCTGTTCAGGAAATAACTGCCATGGACACAAATGAAATAGGACTCTCAGGATGTATGCGTAACAATGAAAATGTGCCCATGGAAAAACTAAGACATGTTTGTATTGTTATTAGTCTCAGAGAAACAGTGAGATATGTAATATGGCTGTCATTATCACATGCTTTTGTATAACTTTCAATAACACAAGACTGGGGGTAAAATGAAACAAATTTAAATGTTTCACAGATATAGAGTAGGCTGCTTCAAATGAACAGAAAGGAACCGGAGGTAAGATATACTTCCGACGGTAACAGAGAAGCAATGCCGTGTTTATCACATGATAAGTGTTGGGGAGAGACAGATCTTTTTCAATGCAATACCTACTTGATGCATGTTGCTGGTCTTTGGCTATTTGTTGTTAAGTGTATACTTACTTTGTGAGCAATTCACATCTTTAGATGGTTTTAGGACATGTGTAATACTTACTTGGTAAACCTTCAGCATTTTCTTGTGTATGGAGGACAGATTTAAGGCAATTCACCTCTGCTTCAAAGTGGCAACATGGAAAAAAATATCCCGATAAAAGTTTTCAAAAATAGAAAGTAATAAATGTTTTTTTTTTTCAAAACACATACAATCCTGTTTTGCAACATTGAATCTATATACTTTGTTGTTACCTTGACAACAATGAAATGTGATATATTCTATTTAATGTGAAAATATACATATATGTTCCAATAAAAAATACAAATCTAAAATAACTCTGCAACATAATTTTATACTTACATCAAGATCACTTCCTTGTGGGTTTGATACTTATTTATATTGGAGGATAGAAACAAGTGTCAAAATAACATACATTAGTGAGGAAAATTGTGATAGATGGGCACATACTTACTTTGCTAACGTCTGAGTATATAATGCAGTGTGGAGGACAGATATGTCAGTGATGTGAGGATCAGTATTGCATGCATTATATTTGACATGTAGGATACTTACTGGGTGAGCTCTTAGCATCCTCTGGTGCCTGAAGGTTGCGACACTTAATAACTGTCACGGTGAGTCTCTCAGCGCTTGGCAGATAACTCAGAGAAAACATGAGATCCCCTATCTCTACCTGCAAAACAACAAACAACAACTATGAGCTTATTAGAATCCATGTTCACTCATATACGTGGATCTCGGGTCATGAGCGTGGACGTGATCAATGCGCTCAAAAAGATTCAAATCAAATGCTATGCACGAGAGTTTACCCATATACCGCATTAAGTTGACACATTGTGTCTTTGGTTAGTCAAAATTGTTTACCATATAAAAAATGAGAAAGGTTTTTACTGTGAAAAATAGAATTATTTTTGAAATGGAAATCCATGAAAGATTGTGAAATGTGTATTCATGTGAACAGAACTAAGCGTGAGCGATTTAATCATGGCCACATAAAAATGAAATCACAGAACATTTATATTTATATTTTGCCAACAATTGTGTTTCGAAACTTCTGCTGGAAAGTATAATTTTTTAAATGTATAATACCTAACAGCAATTTGGAAGCCATTTGTTGACGATTTTGAAAATATCTGTCACCACAAATTACCTTTAGCGATGAACTTCAGGCAAACATTTATTCAAAATAACTAAGAAACACACACACAAGTGTATAAATCTCTCCCCCCTGAGATATCCAACAGGAATTGCAGGCTTGCAAAGATATACATGATATTTTATGTTGACTATCGCCCTATGCATCATCTACTCTGTATAGGGCAGGTATTTATTCTGGATATATAGCCTCAAATACTTGATGGAAGGATATAGTAATAACACATATATAGAGAATTTTACAGCAGCTCATCAGTATGGACAGACACGTGATCAGTCATCTGTAAGCTACGTGGGGGGGACCCGAGGTGGTAGGGGCTGATATAATGCCTTATTAGGCTGTGATATGAGATGAGGATAGACTTTGCTTGCACCATCTTCATTATGGAATCTGCATGGTAAGGACTACGTGTCTGCACTGACCAAGCATACAACAATACCACTGCTTCAATGTCACTCCCGTCTCAGACGTGCAGGAGGGAAAAAACAACGTGGAAACATGCTGAGACGAAGAAAATATCTTTATATTACTTATATTTCTTTTGAGGCTATATTGGACTGCAATTAGAATGAACAAACTATAGGACAAAGAGTGGAATGTCAAATTAAAGGGTTTATGTTTCCGCTTATATATATATATATATATATATATATATATATATATATATATATATATATATATATATATATATATATATATATATATATATATATATATATATATTGTAGCAAATAAATATGCGAGGTTACTTTAATACATGAACAATACAATAAACATTATGACAAACCACACGGACAGAACACTGTTCTCATTCATTATAACCTAGATGTATGTGTTATTTGTAAATTATAATGTTTATCTCTTTACTCTATATTAAACCGATGTACTATAATTATGTGATGACATCAATTTATCCAATTATTAGCAATCATTATTAAATATTTACACATTTGCATGTAAATGACCTAGATCTACCTGATAATAACAGTTTAATGATAAATATGATGAGTTCAGTGAAAGGGTAATTACAATTCTGGAGCTAAGTACATAGAGTGTACATGAACAAATAAGGGACTTAATAAACTGATAATTATAAATAAATTGAGGGTAATAACTAAATGATTACCCGCAATCATCAAACTCAAGGTGTTAAGCCTAGTAACTCTATAATTAAGCGCAATGTGAATATCTGACTAGTAACTCTATAATTAAGCGCAATGTGAATATCTGACCTCGCTTTGTTCCTCCTGCTGCTCGTACTGGGAGATGCCCTTCCAGAGCAGCACGTGGTCTGAGAGGTCCACTTGCTCTAGCGGAAGTTGGACCTGCCCGATGCACTCGTGATGGCGCGAGAACGCGTCGTGGTCATAGATGAGTAACTCAAGTGTCCTCTTGTCAATGTCCGCTGCCATTACGTCAAACATAAACTCTTCCTCAAACTCCGGGTTGAGGGTGTTTTTGTGCAGCCGGCTCTGGATCTTGCGGCGGCGGTTTGGCAGGAGGGAGAGAATGCAGTAAGGGTTGGCGGTGCCGTTCTGGGTGCGGGACACTAACTCCTGAGCTTGGATGAGTCTGACGGTGAGCAGGCCCTGCTCAGAGTTATACATCAGCGAGAAGTTGACAGAGCCCAGGTTTTCCTCCTGTAGACTTGCCTGCTGCATCTGTTGCAGTGTCTGGAAAAAACAGCACAAAATCAGGGATATAGACGTAATACATGTTATAGTTTGAGACTGTGGTACTGATATTGCTGTATATGTATTGTGACTTTCCTGATTTCTTTTCATTGCGATAGAGGGTTGAAAAAAAATAGTATGTAAACGGTAAATATATACAAGGTCGCCTTGAGATTAATGAGAAGGCCAACTCAAGGACAGACACTCTGCTTCCACTCAAAGCAAGAAGAACCGTTCTTATTCTAAGGAATGGACCATTGTCTCAAGTAATGGCAGATAACACATAAGTTTGAAGATTTCATTGTTCTTACTCTCCTTTGCATCGGACTCAGTATACAACACCTATATTGAAGAGGCCTAGTAAAACTGGGTACATTGTTTCCTAATAGCAGCCTTTTCAGAACATATATGCATTAATTTGTGATATCCCATTTTATATAACAACAATGAATTAAATTACATAAATTGTATATCTTAAGTTGACTATGACAAAGAGGGATTTGGTCAAAAATGTAATTGTTCATGAATCAACAACAAAGTATTTTTTGGGGTTGTTTTCGTAAAGGTGTGGCTTATTTTCTCAATTATGGTGTTCTCATTTTTTCCCACACCAAGATATCTTTCCTCCAAACAACACAACCCCCAATGATTTATGGTCTGTCCCGAACAGCCTATTCTTAATTTTTCTTAAACCCATAGTAAATCACTTTGGCATAGCCCATTCTATGATAAAAGAAAGGTAGGATTGGTTGATAAATCTTAAAATATGACTTTTGTAATGGCGATTTCCATACCGTCCTACTTGATTTCATTTGTCATGAAATCACAAATAAACTTCTCTTGGGGCGAAAAGTTCATGCTAAAATTGATATCTTCAGACATCCCATATTTTGTCCAGAAATCAGAAGCACATTCTAAAGCCTTCGTATGCTTTTCTTCCCAAATATGCTGCTCGTGGGTGCTGAAACGGTGCTATTTGCTTTGGGTAAACCATTGTTGTGTATGTATCAAACAAAACAAAGACTTTCATTGTTTCAGCCCTGCGGTTATAATGCCTCGCCTTCAAGCGAGTCTCAGAAACAGTAGACTATGCAGTCCATTATATAATAGGACTATCAAGGACATCTCGTTGCAATGCGTTTGTGCAGCGGGCGAATAATGTCACTATTATGGAGGGTTTGCTCTGATTGGTTGACATAAATATAGAACAGGGAAACCCTAAACAACAACCGCAAGTTCCAGTGACGTGTGACCGGAATTCCGGGCAAAGGCATACGGGCACCTGCGAGCTGGTTTACTGTCCATATATATGGACATGTTATTACTGTCTACAGAAACAGCAAACAATTCGGAGTAAAAAGACGAACCTGAGCAACTCACATCCGAAACGAAAATTCGAAACGAAAAGTGGTACTAACACATCGCACCTTTGGCGGTTCTCCTCATAAGTGAGGGTACACTGAGGAAAAAGGCTACATAAACAGATCAGCATAGATGGTGCACTGCATCAAATAATTAATGCTGCCTGTTTGAAAGATAATTGCATTAGGAAACACATAATACAAATATTGGATTTCAAAGATTATGTTGCCTGCTTTAAGCAGCCTGCTCCATGGGAATAAAAACAGTTTCTGACTTAGTCGATAAATAATATGCCAAATCATGCCCAAAAACAGCGCACAAACATGCTTAATATCTCAAACTGCCAACCGCAACTCTCTCTCTAAGCGATAATAACGTCTTCCAGCAGCGAAATGGATATTATTTGGTAATCTATCATTAAAATTTATGTCCAAACCGTGATCAAGCGGGGCGTTCTTCCTAATTAGATCTTCCCAATTTAACAGGCATCGTGCATAAGGCTCCAGCAATCAGGCAGTGTGACTTCCGATTCTGTATAAGGCCCAGCATTCAGACAGAGTGACTTATGATTCTGTTCTGGGCCCAACATTCAAGCAGAGTGACTTATGATTCTGTTCTAGGCCCAACATTCAGGCAGAGTGACTTATGAATCTGTTCTAGGCCCAGCATTCAGGCAGAGTGACTTATGATTCTGTTCTAGGCCCAGCATTCAGGCAGAGTGGCTTATGATTCTGTTCCTGTTCTATGCCCAACATTCAGGCAGAGTGGCTTATGATTCTGTTCCTGTTCTATGCCCAACATTCAGGCAGAGTGACTTATGATTCTGTTCCTGTTCTATGCCCAACATTCAGGCAGAGTGACTTATGATTCTGTTCCAGGCCCAGCATTCAGGCAGAGTGACTTATGATTCTGTTCCAGGCCCAGCATTCAGGCAGAGTGACTTATGATTTTGTTCTCGGCCCAACATTCAAGCAGAGTGACTTATGATTCTGTATAAGGCCCAACATTTAGACAGAGTGACTTATGATTCTGTTCTAGGCCCAATATTCAGGCAGAGTGACTTATGATCCTGTTCTAGGCCCAATATTCAGGCAGAGTGACTTATGATTCTGTTCTCGGCCCAACATTCAGGCAGAGTGACTTATGATTCTGTATAAGGCCCAACATTCAAGCAGAGTGACTTATGATTCTGTATAAGGCCCAACATTCAAGCAGAGTGACTTATGATTCTGTTCTAGGCCCAACATTCAAGCAGAGTGACTTATGATTCTCTTCTAGGCCCAACATTTAGGCAGAGTGACTTTTGATATCACATACAACAATTGTGGTTTATAATATTACTCTATACCCAGCATCCAACCATTAAAACTATAGGAAATCACTGCAGCAATAAGTCAGGCAGTATGACTTATGACATCACACTCCATCCAGCAGTAAGGCAGAGTGGCCTACTCAGGCCACTAATATAAACCAGCAATCAGGCAGTGTGATATGTCATCACTCGGTACCCAGCATCCAGCCAATGTATCTAATGATTATGTAATACGCCAATCAATTAAGTAGAATAGCCTATGATATCATATCTAATTATGCAATTAGACAGAGTAGTTTATGATATCACATTTAACCGTAATATCACATTCAATCAGTCAGAGTGGTTCATCATATCATATATAACTGTGCAATCAGGCAGAATGGTTTATGATATCAAAATAAATTGTGCAATCAGGTGGGATGGCTATCACACTCTACTCAGCAAATAGGTAGAGAAGCTGTTTGTATCACTTTACTTTTGTATCATTTTACTCAGCAATCAGACACTGTGGCTAATGATTCTTTTGATTCTCTAGGTGTTGTTATAACTGCCATCTCCGGGTCGACCCAGAGCATTTTAGAATGCCAGCCACCTGCATACTTGCCATGTTGTTTGTATGAGAGCATTAAGAGTGACATCCTGAATACAAGGGTATCATCCCTCCCGTCACCATTCAGTTACAGCCTCACTTCCTGGGTCCTTCCTCTTTAATCATTCAAGTCTCATGGAAAACAAATCACACAAATTTAGACTAGTTCTAATGTGTCAATCAGGAGGATATCAAACAATTCTGGTTTTTATACTATTTACTCTTATTAATTGCTGTTGACTGAAGATATTTGATGTTTCCAACATCTCCCACGAATTCGTAATAGAACAAATAATTACTCACTGAGAATCTCTTTTCATTGTGTCTTTGTCTTGAAAAAAATGGATTGTATAAGTGGAACTAAAAATTTCCCAATTTATCCTCCTGTGACCATGAACAGGCATTTACCAGACACCAACATGCAATCTTCAAGAACCCGTTGTTTTGATTCATAACTTGGAAAAAGGTAATTACAGCAGCTGAAACACTCATCAAGGTCAAGGTCAAATGTCATGGTGACCTAAATATATCAAAAGGTACATTTACCATCATATAAATACAAACACCTTGCTTCGTTTCCTATAAAGAATCGAATATGTAGCTTAGCACATCATTTGTCAGTTATAAGAGAAGTGGGGCACACAAATTAAAGCTAATCCCAGGACAGAAAGACGGACAGACAGACCAGACATATTAACAACGTTAACCTTTGGTATTTCCATTCAAGAGTTCGAGGGTAAAATTCATCTCAGACATCAACTTGATAAAATGTGTTATATTTTTGTTTTTATGGGTTTTGATGTTTGAGACTGGCAGGGAGCTGGTATCCTTCCCTGGGGACAGACCAGACCCGGGTGCCTCTATTTGTTCGCTCAATGAGCTGGTATGTGCCAGCTTGCTTTGATGTGGTATCGGTATACATACCTGTTTGAAGTATATACGTCACTAATCAATTTATTTATATCTATAAAACTATAAAGACTAATATGTCACGAGTCCCTCGTGCAGATCCAGTCTTTTTAACTGGCGCCAGGGAAATATAAATCCGCCAGGAAAATATGTTGTCACGTCTATATAAAGATATTAATGGGAGAATCAGTGGATCTTTTGGGGCCCAAATCATCGTCAGGTGACACATTTGGAAATGATATATTGGGGGCAAATATGTCCCTAGTGTGATGTATACTGGGGATGACTACACAAGAAATGTGATATATTAACAGTGTAAACATCAGGAATGAGTTAGCCTAGAGATATGCTATCTGCAATATAAAATTTTTAGCCCTTCTATGTCTCATGTTGCCTATAATGAAATGTAAGGTTAGTCATATCTTGGAGTAATTATCTTGTTTCATGTATCATTATTACTCCAAGGTCATATGAACGTTAGATAATAGAAAATTGTCTATTTGGACCATCAAAATGCACCACTTTCATGGTAGGTAAACGCATTTGTGTGCAGCATTTTTTATACATTAAGAAATAAGATTGAATCTGTCTTCTCTCTCTGTAATATCCGTTATGGAATCAACCACCTGCCTCCTCCTCTGTTTTCATTCAATTCTTAATTGTTACATGCTTTAAACTAATACATTTTATTTTGATATCTCATTGAACATGACGTTAATTCTCAATGGGACAATCTTTTGAAAACGTATGGATAATAATATTTTGGTATAATATGCAGTCCATATTTAATCTATATTCAGTCTATATTCTGGGCAATATTTAAGAAGCCATTTATGTGATATGAACATAGACATACATGGATAATATCATCATCATAATGAGGATGCAAATGTAATGCTCAAAAAGGTCATAATCCTGATATGTTTGACATCACGATGCTCTACTCTTTCTTTTGTAATTAAGAAAGTGTTGAACAATCATTTAATGTATTTTTTAGCAATTCGTGTAAGAATAACAAGATTGAGTTATAAATAGGCAGAATCCATATGCCGGAATTGTAATCAATAATGTATTTATCATTGTGAAATGAGTTCACAAGGCTGCAATTCACACTTCATGTCCTCTCCACTTGGCATATTTCCCATGGCAATTGCATAGAAGTTATATTTAGAATTCATGAGACAAACATAGAAATGAGAAATGGTGGCTCAAAAGAAGACAATGACTGGCACAGACAAAACAATGTTTGCCATATCACAGACAGCGCTTAACTTTCATCTTTAATATCAGTCATAACTGTGTTATTCTGCTCCGAGTATATTTTTCAATTAAATGCATAACACTAAATGAAAATACAAAAAGACACAAATGACTTCCATAACAATGTTGAAGGTATCATATGACATTATTTTGCTTTGTCTCGACTAATATGAAATTATCCACAAAGAAATAACAGTCGCTATTACAACAAAGATGGTGGAATTGCAGGAAATTACATAATATCACAAGACACAAAAGAATTTTACATGTCATTACAGACTATTACAGGATAATGCCGGAAAATTTACTCATTAAATGTGAACGTATTGTATCGAGTGGGTCCTTGGGTTTTTCAAGAATTTATTTTCTGTGATATATTGGTTTTGCAACCGTTAAAATTGTTCGCTGATCTCATATTAATTGTCACCTCCTCTTGATCGCCTTATGTAATTCATTGTCTCTTTTTATTCACCTTATGTAAATCATTATCCCTTCTTATTCACATTATATAAATCATTATCTTTTCTTATTCACCTTATAGAAATCATCATCTCTTCTTATTCACCTTACACAAATCATTATCTCTTCTTATTCACCTTATATAAATCATTATCTCCTCTTATTCACCTAATATAAACCATTATTCCTTCTTATTCACATTATATAAATCATATCTTCTTATTCACATTATATAAATCATCTCCTCTTATTCACCTTATAGGACACGGGCCGTGGCACAGTTGGTTAGAGCGCCAGCTTATTAGCACCAGTTCCTCTGTGGTGATCCAAAGGTCGTGGGTTCGATCCCCGGCCATACCGAGATTGAATTCATGATACAATTTCAAACATGAGTTGAGGCCCGTGCCAAAGGGTTAACCCGTTGTCCTTGTAAATTTGTGACTGGGTGGGTTGTCATGTCAAGGACCTGCGACATGACAATTCAGTGAGGCAGCACTACATCTGCTACAAGTAGGTCTCATCGCGAAATGACTGAAATAATGTTGAAAGTGATGTAAAACCCCAAACAAACCCTCTTAGTCACCTTGTATAAATCATTATCTCCTCTTATTCACCTTGTATAGATAATAACCTCCTTGTATAAATCATTATCTCCTTTTATTCACCTTGTATAGATAATAACCCCCTTGTACAAATCATTATCTCCTCTTATTCACCTTTTATAGATAATAACCCCCTTGTATAAATCATTATCTCCTCTTATTCACCTTGTATAGATAATAATCCCCTTGTATAAATCATTATCTCCTCTTATTCACCTTGTATAGATAGTGATCCCCTTGTATAAATCATTATCTCCTCTTAGTCACCTTGTATAGATAATAATCCCCTTGTATAAATCATTATCTCCTCTTATTCACCTTGTATAGATAATAATCCCCTTGTATAACTCATTATCTCCTCTTATTCACCTTGTATAGATAATAATCCCCTTGTATAAATCATTATCTCTTCTTATTCACCTTGTATAGATAATAATCCCCTTGTATAAATCATTATCTCCTCTTATTCACCTTGTATAGATAGTAACCCCCTTGTATAAATCATTATCTCCTCTTATTCACCTTGTATAGATAATAACCCCCTTGTATAAATCATTATCTCCTCTTATTCACCTTTTATAGATAATAATCCCCTTGTATAAATCATTATCTCCTCTTATTCACCTTGTATAGATAATAACCCCCTTGTATAAATCATTATATCCTCTTATTCACCTTGTATAGATAGTAATCCCCTTGTATAAATCGTTATTTCCTGTTATTCACCTTGTATAGGTAATAATCCCCTTGTATAAATCATTATCTCCTCTTATTCACCTTGTATAGATAGTAATTCCCTTGTATAAATCATAATCTCCTCTTATTCACCTTGTATAGATAGTAATCCCCTTGTATAAATCATTATCTCCTCTTATTCACCTTGTATAGATAATAATCCCCTTGTATAAATCGTTATCTCCTCTTATTCTCCTTGTATAGATAATAACCCTCTTGTATAAATCATTATCTCCTCTTATTCATCTTGTATAGATAATAATCCCCTTGTATAAATCGTTATTTCCTCTTATTCACCTTGTATAGATAATTATCACTTCGTATTTATCTCAGCCTTTGATTTAGTTTCTTATCTGAAATTAAAACTCCAACGTTGATGATGTAAAAACACATCTATAAACTGAATTCCTGTTGCATCTGCAGTGCATATAAATTAGAGCGTGTTTAAATGTTAACATGAAATGTTGATAATGTTTGATGTTCAGATAGTCCCTTTTTGCATGATATAAAATTTACCTGTTTTATGCTATCTTCAGACCTCCTATTTTGTACGACAATTCGCATTTTTGTGTAATATTTCTAGTTCAAGTATAGATGTGCTGATTTATATAATATTAATCATTAATCTTCATATTGAGGTGCTGCATTGTGAGATTTTTCAAGCTGCCATCTATTTAATTGGAAAATTTGAGACGGTATACGATGTTACCGTGATCAATAATAGATGTAAGGAGAGATGATGAAATGACAGATTTGTACTTCAAATCTCCCGTGACACACTTATGTTCCTCAAACGTTAATCAAATCATCTACTCTCATAGTTCACCATTAACTCTTCGAAGCCAATGTAATCTTCTTCCACTATTAAGACCTACTCATAGCTGATTTTATTCAATGAGAAATTATACATCTTTAATGAGAATTACAAATGATTTTTAAAAAAAATTTAAAAATATATTACACTTGTTAATTTTTCACCAATTTTAGCATTTCGGTGAGTTTTATAAAAGTGTATCGCCGATCTTGTATTTGGTTAAATCGGCAGATCGTGGATGCCCTGTGCTAGCAGGACACATGCAAATTGTCAATCACCGGTATGTAATTGGTTGCTCTACTGTGCTCTTAGATCCACAGAACCACTTTGATCATCTTTATATAAAGCCATACAATTTGGGATTAAGTCACTAACATCATTTGCAGCTTGAAAAGAGTAGAATTCTGTGGTATGGAGCTGGCCACAAACTTTCCTGCCACAAAATTACACAAGATGTACTTGTGTAGCACCCTCTTGTTTGTCTGTGTAGCACCCGCCAACAAGCCTGCATAGCATCCTCCTACATGACTAGCATCCTCCTGTATGCCTGACTAGCATCCTTCTATATGCCTGACTAGCATCCTTCTATATGCCTGACTAGCATCCTTCTATATGCCTGACTAGCATCCTCCTATATGCCTGACTAGCATCCTCCTATATGCCTGACTAGCATCCTCCTATATGCCTGACTAGCATCCCCCTATATGCCTGACTAGCATCCTCCTACATGCCTGCATAGCATCCTCCTACATGACTAGCATCCTCTTATATGCTGAACTAGCATCCTCCTATATGCCTGACTAGCATCCTCCTATATGCCTTACTAGCATCCTCCTATATGCCTTACTAGCATCCTCCTATATGCCTGACTAGCATCCTCCTATATGCCTGACTAGCATCCTCCTATGTGCCTGACTAGCATCCTCCTATATGCTGAACTAGCATCCTCCTATATGCTGAACTAGCATCCTTCTATATGCCTGACTAGCATCCTCCTATGTGCCTGACTAGCATCCTCCTATATGCCTGACTAGCATCCTCCTATGTGCCTGACTAGCATCCTCCTATATGCTTGACTAGCATCCTCCTATATGCCTGACTAGCATCCTCCTATATGCCTGACTAGCATCCTCCTATATGCCTGACTAGCATCCTCCTATATGCCTGACTAGCATCCTCCTATGTGCCTGACTAGCATCCTCCTATATGCTTGACTAGCATCCTCCTATATGCCTGACTAGCATCCTCCTATATGCCTGACTAGCATCCTCCTATATGCCTGACTAGCATCCTCCTATATGCCTGACTAGCATCCTCCTATATGCCTAACTTGCACCTTCCTACACACCTAACTAGCATCTTCCTACATGCCTAACTCGCACCGTCCAATATGTCTAACTAGCACCTTCCTACATGCCTAACTAGCACCCTCCTACATGCCTAACTAGCACTGTCCAATATGCCTAACTAGCACCTTCCTACATGCCTAACTAGAACCTCCCTTATTCCGTGTCTTTAAGCATTTCCCTATATGCCTATACAGCATCCTACTTATTACATGTTGGCCATCTCTTACATTTCACCTTTCTACATTCCTCCCATTTGCTGTGTAATATATATACACATATAAACATTATACCTTCTGGGTACGTCTCTATTCTGTTTTATTGCATATATGGTATTAAATATATAATGTAAAATGCTATACGTAACCTGAGGGAGAATTTGGGCACTGGCGCAGAAAACTTAAGTCATCATACAACCTGTGCTAGCGGGTCAAAGTGTCTCTAAAGACAACATCCGTTGGGTCAGAATTGTCTTGCAGATAGTCACTCAACATGCAAGCAACTACATACACAGAACAAATAAAAGCTAAATCGAATTAACAAGTACTGAAAAAGACAAGAAGGTTACACATCATCATCAGTGAGACTGACTTCTGGGGAATGTCTGAGCGGAAATCCTCAGGTCATAACACCCCACATGAAACCAACTTGTTTTATTTAGGAAGAGGAAGGAAAACATAGGTCAGTCTTTGTCATTCCTAGTGTTTGTTTTCATTTTCTTAGTTAGCATTCTGCTTAAGGTAAGGGAGGGCTTTACCATAGAGAATCTGGAGTGCTAAGATGGTGCCGAAAAATGTGAGCTCTTCTTTATGTTATATACCTACAGGGATGAAAGCCGGAATCATAAGCTTGCATGTGAATATTTTAATCCACGAATAAAGTTGTTATTTCTACTTTCATAACCTTATAGTGTTAATATTTCTGTAAATTTCGAGCCTCACATTTATTCAAAATAGGAAAGTCTGTGATCCTATCAAGGGAATTATGGAATTGAATAGAGTCTCCTATTTTAATCTTGAGCTTAGTGGGCTGTGACAATGCCTCGTGGTTCTTTGCAAATATTATTATCAGTTGTGCAACATATTATTAGAAACCACATGTAAGGTTTACAGTTTCAAAAATGCTTTGCTTTCTTATCATTGTATCGGTCATATACTTTAAATTTAGGATAAATCAAACTATTTCTTTAAAAATCTAGTTTGAAACATAAGACAGCAGAAGTATGGGGCACGAGTTTTCATGCCCTTAGTACATATACAGTGATACTACATATGGACACATAGCTGAGATAAAACCTTTTCTTGGTTTGCAGTTCATGGTGTTTATGCATAGTAAGGCCCTTTTCAAATCTTGTGAATCTTGTGACAAGAGTGCATGCAAGACAGCCATAAGTCAGAGTGCATCACTCCAACTGTGATCCTCCATACTCGCCGACCTCTCCCTGGGACCGATGGTAAACAGTTGACACACCACGGCTACAAGATCGATGGAAGAAAGTGCAGCTATTTGGTATGTTGATGGGTATGATTGAAGTCGCTAGGCATGGGCAAGAAGCCCACAGGCTGTCGTGTTTCACACGAAATTGGCTTAGCTTCTTGATTTACCCTTGGATATAACTGGGAGCAAATTACGCCGGCCTTTACTTCAATTGTCTTATTTAAGTGAAACATCAGCCAAATGAGCTGAGTCAATATTATCCTCACAATATATTAACCTCCTAGTGACATCTTAGTGCAGCCCGCCAGGTCCAAATTCGTTCTGAACTCTGCCAGACTCGTATATCTAATCAATACTGTCAGAAGGAGTAATATATATGTATAACATTTATGTCAAAGGGAATAGCAGCTAATATCATGTGAGGCATACATTGGTTTAACATAACACTAGAATATTTATTAGTACATAATACAAAGATCTTAACGTACCTGTATTGTCGAAACACACATATGAATTATAATATATAACACAGTATATAGCATAAGTAAATTCGACATCTAATGATTTTTTATGTTACAGGGAACAGTGGTTGACCAAGTGCAAGCAACTTTGTTGATTTCGTTATTTTGCCAATATGAACCTTTTAATTATCAGTGCTGTTAATTTAATTGTAATTGCCTCTTTAACGGTGAAGGTCTTGTTTGGTGTAATCAATAAATGAAGGTCGGATCATTAGTATGGGCATTTGCTTAAATGTGGAGCATTTATTTTGATTTTAGATTTGGTCCATTTTTGTTATTTGCCAAATAATTGAACTCTACATTTTAATCATAGGACTAGCATACGTTGGTTGTATTATAATTATCAATATCTTTAAATCATAGGTAGCTCTGGGTATATTTCAATATTGCTTCCATTAGTACACTACCATCAATTAATGTTTTCTAGTTATTCATGAATAATGACTCTCTTTTTACAACCCTTTTCAAAAACAATTCAAAAAGCCAGTCAATGGGATACAATGCCACTCTTTTTAAAGTTACCAATAGTCCTTCTTTTGCATTAATCACAAAGGCAATTTAAACAAACCACTGCCATTGAAAATACGTTATTGGAAACTCATTTGAGTGTGAAATAAGTTAGTGATAAGACTAGAAATACTTTATGGCATGACCACCCCCAACCGGGATAGAAGACACTTAGCTTCCAATGAACTATGTCTCACCCCCAGACTTACTTATATTATAAGTATCTTCACAGTGCGTTGGTGCTATGGTAATGCCTTGTTTATTTGGTTATGGGACATTTATATGTTTATTTATTGAGTCTGTCCTTTATAATTTCAAGGTGGCATGGATATATCATAGTGGTCCCATTATTATGTCTTCATTAACACAGTGAGTTGTGGCCCACCATTATTATATTAAGATAGATCTGGAGAGATTGTCCCTGTTAATGTCAAGGTGATGTCTCCATGAATAAAGTGAGTGGTGGGTGTGACCACACTAAGGTGGTTTGGGTTATATTATAGCGGCGTCTTCATTAGTGCCAGTGAGGGGTGACCAGGGACCATGGTGATCATAAGGAGTTGTCCACTCTACTTCATCATCTTAATCACATGGTCAGTGGACAAATCTCACGGATTAGGGCTCTGCTACACAGAAGCCATCAGACTGAAATAACCGCAATGACACACCATCATAGGCGCCTTGCAGATAGGGCACGACCTTCAATATAGCATATATAGTCAAGTGATAGATCTAGTCCTCTTAAAAACACACCAAATTCCTTTTCCTTCTTGGATACAAATAAACAATATCTGCGTCATTTTAAAGATTTAAGCATAATACCTCTAAGAACTTCCTTTTACGCAATTCTCTTTGAATAAAGAAGGCGGATACCTCAATATAAGAGGCAATGGTTGTACACAATACCGGAGGAAAAGAATCATGTTAGTGCCAAGTTTGAGATGATAGTCTCTTTGGGTCTAATATCAGGATAACATGTTTAGAAGATAAAAAGAAAACCTGTAATATCATAAGGAAGGAGGATATCAAGTCCCGCTTTGTGCCTTGATATATGGAGGACAGTTAGTCCGGTGTAGATACTTGGATGGATGGTGGATAACAAACCCTGAATAGTATTTAGATGGATGGAGGATAGCAAGGTATACATGGACCGATGGAGGATAGCAAGGCATACATGGACTGATGGAGGATAGCAAGGCATACATGGACCGATGGAGGATAGCAAGGCATACATGGACAGATGGAGGATAGCAAGCCCTGTAAAGTACCTGAACTGATGGAGGATGGCAAGTCCTGTAAAGTACCTGGACCGATGGAGGATAGCAAGCCCTGTAAAGTACCTGGACCGATGGAGGATGGCAAGCCCTGTAAAGTACCTGGACCAATGGAGGATAGCAAGCCCTGTAAAGTACCTGGACCGATGGAGGATAGCAAGCCCTGCAAAGTACCTGGACCGATGGAGGATAGCAAGACCTGTAAAGTACCTGAACTGATGGAGGATAGCAAGCCCTGTAAAGTACCTGAACTGTTGGAGGATAGCAAGCCCTGTAAAGTACCTGAACTGATGGAGGATAGCAAGCCCTGTAAAGTACCTGGACCGATGGAGGATAGCAAGCCCTGTAAAGTACCTGGACTGATGGAGGATAGCAAGTCCTGTATAGTGCATGGAACGGTGGAGGATAGCAAGACATGCATGGAATGGTGGAGGATAGCAAGCCCTGTAAAGTGCCTGGACTGATAGAGGATAGCAAGCCCTGTAAAGTGCCTGGACCGATGGAGGATAGCAAGCCCTGTAAAGTACCTGAACTGATGGAGGATAGCAAGCCCTGTAAAGTACCTGGACTGATGGAGGATAGCAAGCCCTGTAAAGTACCTGGACCGATGGAGGATAGCAAGTCCTGTAAAGTGCCTGGACCGATGGAGGATAGCAAGACATGCATGGAACGATGGAGGATAGCAAGCCCTGTAAAGTACCTGGACCAATGGCGGATAGCAAGTCCTGTATAGTGCCTGGACTGATGGAGGATAGCAAGACATGCATGGAACGATGGAGGATAGCAAGCCCTGAAAAGTACCTGGACCGATGGAGGATAGCAAGCCCTGTAAAGTACCTGGACCGATGGAGGATAGCAAGACATGCATGGAACGATGGAGGATAGCAAGCCCTGTAAAGTACCTGGACCGATGGAGGATAGCAAGACATGCATGGAACGATGGAGGATAGCAAGCCCTGTAAAGTACCTGAACTGATGGAGGATAGCAAGCCCTGTAAAGTACCTGGACTGATGGAGGATAGCAAGCCCTGTAAAGTACCTGGACCGATGGAGGATAGCAAGTCCTGTAAAGTGCCTGGACCGATGGAGGATAGCAAGACATGCATGGAACGATGGAGGATAGCAAGCCCTGTAAAGTACCTGGACCAATGGCGGATAGCAAGTCCTGTATAGTGCCTGGACTGATGGAGGATAGCAAGACATGCATGGAACGATGGAGGATAGCAAGCCCTGAAAAGTACCTGGACCGATGGAGGATAGCAAGCCCTGTAAAGTACCTGGACCGATGGAGGATAGCAAGACATGCATGGAACGATGGAGGATAGCAAGCCCTGAAAAGTACCTGGACCGATGGAGGATAGCAAGCCCTGTAAAGTACCTGGACCGATGGAGGATAGCAAGACATGCATGGAACGATGGAGGATAGCAAGCCCTGTAAAGTACCTGGACCGATGGAGGATAGCAAGACATGCATGGAACGATGGAGGATAGCAAGCCCTGTAAAGTACCTGGACCAATGGCGGATAGCAAGCCCTGTATAGTGCCTGGACTGATGGAGGATAGCAAGACATGCATGGAACGATGGAGGATAGCAAGCCCTGTAAAGTACCTGGACCGATGGAGGATAGCAAGACATGCATGGAACGATGGAGGATAGCAAGCCCTGTAAAGTACCTGGACCAATGGCGGATAGCAAGTCCTGTATAGTGCCTGGACTGATGGAGGATAGCAAGACATGCATGGAACGATGGAGGATAGCAAGCCCTGAAAAGTACCTGGACCGATGGAGGATAGCAAGCCCTGTAAAGTACCTGGACCGATGGAGGATAGCAAGACATGCATGGAACGATGGAGGATAGCAAGTCCTGTAAAGTACCTGGACCGATGGAGGATAGCAAGACATGCATGGAACGATGGAGGATAGCAAGCCCTGTAAAGTACCTGGACCGATGGAGGATAGCAAGACATGCATGGAACGATGGAGGATAGCAAGCCCTGTAAAGTACCTGGACCAATGGCGGATAGCAAGTCCTGTATAGTGCCTGGACTGATGGTGGATAGCAAGACATGCATGGAACGATGGGGGATAGCAAGCCTGGTATAGTGCCTGGATGGACTGAGGGTATCAAGCCTGGTATAGTGCCTGATGGAGGATGACAAGCCTTGTAGAGTGCCTGATGGAGGATGGCAAGCCTTGTAGAGTCCCTGATGGAGGATAGCAAGACCTGTATAGTGCCTGGATGGACTGAGGATATCAAGCCCGGTATTGTGCCTGATGGAGGATGGCAAGCCTTGTAGAGTGCCTGATGGAGGATGGCAAGCCTTGTAGAGGGCCTGATGGAGGATGGCAAACCTTGTAGAGGGCCTGGATGGGTTGAGGATAACATATTTTATGGTGTCTGAGTTCGCTTAGATGTACCCATCCTCTATGTCACAACCTGCTGACCTCACCCTTTTCTGTAAACTGAACCACACTCGTCAATACTAAAGTGGAGCTGTGCCATGTCTTGGTAGGCCATTCCAAAATGCTGTTTTACAGTCAATATTGTAATATACATTATGGTAAAAATCTTTATGTTATGCATTTATGTTAATATGTAAAATAGGTATAAATGATGCTCAAAGGTTAAGTGTTATGTATGATACAAATAGTAGTTTTGGTGAGAGTGATAATGACTGAGCCCATGTATATCGGAGTAAGAAATAAGAATGCGGCCACACAGGTAATACCTACGCACAGCCTGCGGGCATTCTATCATGCTAAAACCGCCTTACTCTGCTGCATTTCCTGCTACACCATCTCAGGAAGCCACTCTAAAGCAATGCCCTCCATCTGACATACCCACCTTGAACTCATACAATACTTACCAGACGAACCCAAGGTCGACCAAATGTCTGGCATTAGAGTTTGATGTACAGGTTTGATTTGTTTGTATTAAAGGCCTTCTCAGCACGATTTAGGTTATATCAGATGAGCCTGTTATCGGTGCGAAATGTCCTACCCTTTTCGAAGAATGACTAGCCTCTTTCTTTTTCATAATCACATAAACCTATAACACAATGCACTGACTAGGGTGATAAATAACTACCAGATTTCGAGACCATGCAACAAGGCCTTAGTGCCTATCCCATCTGGGATTCAAACCCGGGAACTTCAGCATGGAAACAATCGTCTTATCAAATGAGTCACGTCCCACCTCTAAAATGTAAAGAGGAATCGCAATTTCTATATCAGTTGTGAGTTCTCAAATATTATCTAGATATTTTATAATGTATTATAACTCCTATATGTTACAATTCCTGCCTTTTATAAAAAAAATTGACGTGAAATGTCCATCAGCAACACATACCACACCTGAGCTTTATAATCGTCTGGAACATACAACACATGTAATAACTAAGTTAAGCTGTGCAGACGGCCCTGACATGCTAAGTCTCCCCCGCACAGTGCAGTCTCTCATATAATCTTACACCCACATCTTTCCAACAAAGTTAACAGCACCTGAGATATAAAGCCCTGTGACTTGTTTAACTGTGTTGTCCCTGGCGTGCTCACTTAATGCCTTTACCTGCGTAATCTGCGAGGCAAGGTCTTCTTACAAAGCAGCATAAAAGCACGTCACATTGTCCCTCTCAACCGTGCACCCTAATCACTCTTTTTTGGGGAAGCCAAACTTCACGCAACTGCCCTTAACCTAATTTATTGCGTCGTAAAAGCGATGTGAAACCCAATTTGGTTTCACCTTTCCTGTGTGGCATGTGCAGGTATGGAAGAGAACAGTGTGGCAATGCTTGAATTCCCGACTTGCCCTCCCCTACAAAAAAGGAACCCTTCTCACAGCCCCGGTCACAATTGATGGCGACTGCCACGTCTCGCTGTCTCTGCAAGACGTAACAGTGCACACTTATCACAAACTTTGTGCTAACAAGAGAACATGTGAGTGGGGAGGGGGTCGTGCGCAGAATGGATAATGACGAGGTGGCCGGTGGTGGTGGTAATGTGGCTGGGGGCAGTGCCATGTCAGCTACACTCACCTTGATGCAGTTGCTATGTATGTGCATCACACAAGCCTGAGAGGGACACATTGCCGAGATAAACAGGTACAGCCACCAGCCTGAGAGGGACACATTCCCAAGATAAACAGCTACAGCCACCAGCCTGAGAGGGACACATTCCCGAGATAAACATATACAGCCACCAGCCTGAGAGGGACACATTCCCGAGATAAACAGCTACAGCCACCAGCCTGAGAGGGACACATTCCCGAGATAAACAGCTACAGCCACCAGCCTGAGAGGGACACATTCCTGAGATAAACAGTGACAGCCACCAGCCTGAGAGGGACACATTCCCGAGATAAACAGCTACAGCCACCAGCCTGAGAGGGACACATTCCCGAGATAAACAGCTACAGCCACCAGCCTGAGTGGAACACATTCCCGAGATAAACAGCTACAGCCACCAGCCTGAGAGGGACACATTCCCGAGATAAACATATACAGCCAACAGCCTGAGAGGGACACATTCCCAAGATAAACAGCTACAGCCACCAGCCTGAGAGGAACACATTCCCAAGATAAACAGCTTCAACCACCAGCCTGAGAGGGACACATTCCCGAGATAAACAGCTACAGCCACCAGCCTGAGAGGAACACATTCCCGATATAAACAGCTTCAACCACCAGCCTGAGAGGGACACATTCCCGAGATAAACAGCCACAGCCACCAGCCTGAGAGGGACACATTCTTGAGATAAACAGCTACAGCCACCAGCCTGAGAGTGACACATTCCCGATATAAACAGCTTCAACCACCAACCTGAGAGGGACACATTCCCGAGATAAACAGCTACAGCCACCAGCCTGAGAGGGACACATTCCTGAGATAAACAGCTACAGCCACCAGCCTGAGAGGGACACATTCCCGAGATAAAGATATACAGCCAACAGCCTGAGAGGGACACATTCCCAAGATAATCAGCTACAGCCACCAGCCTGAGAGGAACACATTCCCGATATAAACAGCTTCAACCACCAGCCTGAGAGGGACACATTCTTGAGATAAACAGCTACAGCCACCAGCCTGAGAGGAACACCTTCCCGATATAAACAGCTTCAACCACCAGCCTGAGAGGGACACATTCCCGAGATAAACAGCTACAGCCACCAGCCTGAGAGGAACACATTCCTGATATAAACAGCTTCAACCACCAGCCTGAGAGGGACACATTCCTGAGATAAACAGCTACAGCCACCAGCCTGAGAGGGACACATTCCTGAGATAAACAGCTACAGCCACCAGCCTGAGAGTGACACATTGCTGAGATAAACAGCTACAGCCACCAGCCTGAGAGGGACACATTCTTGAGATAAACAGTTACCGCCACCAGGATAGTATTTTGTTGCTCAAAATGTCCAACCTGAGATGGACACATTCCTAAGAAAAAACAGCTACAGTCACTATAATAATAATAATAATAACAAACTCTCAGGAAGGAAGGGACTGAGTTGCATTTGTCAGTATAGTGGTGCAGCTATGCTAGCACAGCGAAGCAGCTTTGTCAGTGCAGTAGTGCAGCTATGCCAGCACAGCGATGTAGCTTTGTAAGTACAGCAATGCAGCTATGCTAACACAGCGATGCAGCTATGCTAACACAGTGATGCAGCTATGCCAACACAGCGATGCAGCTATGCCAGCACAGTGATGCAGCTATGCCAGCACAGCGATGCAGCTTTCTCAGGACAATGATGCCTCATTTGCTCTGCTGACATTACTGGTATGGCTTACACGTGCTTGACATAGAATTGGGCCACTGAACCTACCTACATCATTACGACTGATGTACAGTGTGATCTTGGAGTATGAATGATATGAGCTTGAGTGTAGCTCATTGCTCCCTGGCTTATTATCTGGCAAACAATGGTAACTCATTCCTCTCCCTATCTAACACAACACTGATATAGGCCAGACACTACGAGAGGGCACCCTTCTCATCTCACACATGACTTGTACATTATGACTACATTTTCTAACCCATTATTATCTTCCTCTCAGAGACAGGTAACGATTTCCTAAAAGATGAACTTAATAATATGCAGTAATATTTGATAAGTTACCTAATGTTCATATAGGACATTTAATGATCCTGTTCACCTTCCAAACCTTATATATTAGTCTCATATGCTGGGACTTTACCAATGTCACCATCCACTTCTCCTGTATCTTCTGACAATAACCACAATTTAGAGCACATATAAATGCACATATAAAAAATAATGTTGAATATATACAAAACTATATGATATCAGCTTAACATTGAATCTTGTTATTTCCTAATTTCTTACATAATCAATATTTAGAGGCTTACCACTGTTTATGTCTTAGAATGCCAGAAATATCTAAAAGATATAAACTTCAGAGAATATCCAAAAGATATAAACTTAAACTTAATATTTTTCCTAGCATGCGTTTATATTTTTGCAGTTGAATAAGATGGAAAGCAATCCTCACCTATAGAGGACTAACAGGTATCACAGTCCCCTATAATACTATCAGGTATCATAAAAGTGGATAAATAAAGTCAGTATGAATCACAGACTATGATATATTACATTTGTGGAGGAATTATGACAAATAAATATTCATATTTTGGAGACCTGACAGTATCATAGGGGACTGTCGTGTGATGCCTAATCTGAGCATCGCATATATTTACCATCTGATGACTTATTTGGATTAAAAATAATTAAATAAAAGTTCATCCACATATTTCTTAGTCCATTAAAACTGAGAAGTCTCAGAAGTTGGCATATATGGCATAATGGTTGGATAGCTAAGCTTATCCCCTTACCTGGACTTTATTTGTCCAAAAAGTAATTAACACTGTTAACAAGAAGGTGACATATCACAGCAAAACTTAATGGCAATGAATAGAGAATGAGTGCGAGTCAAGATAAGCCCATGATCTGCTGATATATGCTTGACTTGCGGATGTGAGTCTCGTGTGATGGAGAACGTAATGACATTTAAGACATGGTAATGAGACAATGCGCCGCGGAAAAAGTGACAGCCATAACAAGCAGCTTGTCTCGGGGGACCACTTGTATGAGACGGCAGACACCCGTCTTTCTCCCTGCTGACCGGCTATCCCTCACAGGCAGTGGGGCTGGGTGATGATGAACCTCCCCCATCAACAGGTCAGCGTGGTGATAATAACACCATCAGTGTGCAAAGGCCGGATTATATTGATTGCCATTTCATACTTCTTACCACACACATAACTGTACCTTATTATTTCCAAACCACAAACCATCACCCACACCTAATCGCACGTGATAACTTCCTCTCTTTCAATTTACCGTTTTGAACATGCTTGTGATGTTCAACTTGTCTATTTTTCTTCTAGTTGTCACTCCTGTTCTGTAGTGTTACCTCATATCTGTATTCCATAATGTACCTGCTTTATGTTAGTCATCTTATGTAAAGGGTACCTGCTTTCTGTTTCACCTTATCCATGTTGTACCTGCTTTCTGTTTCACCTTATCCATGTTGTACCTGCTTTCTGTTTCACCTTATCCATGTTGTACCTGCTTTCTGTTTCACCTTATCCATGTTGTACCTGCTTTCAGTGATCTATCTGGTTCATCTTATCTATATTGTACCTGCTTTCTGTTTTCTATTTGTTTCATCGTATCCATAGTGAACCTGCTTTCTGTATCTTATCCATAGTGTACCTGCTTTCTGTATCTTATCCATGTTGTACCTACTTTCTGTTTTCTATTTGTTTCATCGTATCCACAGTGTACCTGATTCTGTATCTTATCCATAGTGTACCTGCTTTCTGTATCTTATCCATAGTGTACCTGCTTTCTGTATCTTATCCATAGTGTACCTGCTTTCTGTATCTTATCCATAGTGTACCCGATTCTGTATCTTATCCATAGTGTACCCGATTCTGTATCTTATCCATAGTGTACCCGATTCTGTATCTTATCCATAGTGTACCCGATTCTGTATCTTATCCATAGTGTACCTGATTCTGTATCTTATCCATAGTGTACCTGATTCTGTATCTTATCCATAGTGTACCTGCTTTCTGTATCTTATCCATAGTGTACCTGCTTTCTGTATCTTATCCATAGTGTACCTGCTTTCTGTATCTTATCCATAGTGTACCGGATTCTGTATCTTATCCATAGTGTACCCGATTCTGTATCTTATCCATAGTGTACCCGATTCTGTATCTTATCCATAGTGTACCTGATTCTGTATCTTATCCAAAGTGTACCCGATTCTGTATCTTATCCATAGTGTACCCGATTCTGTATCTTATCCATAGTGTACCTGATTCTGTATCTTATCCAGAGTGTACCCGATTCTGTATCTTATCCATAGTGTACCTGATTCTGTGTCTTATCCATAGTGTACCTGATTCTGTGTCTTATCCATAGTGTACCTGCCTTCTGTATCTTATCCATAGTGTACCTACTTTCTGTATTTTATCCATAGTGTACCTGCTTTCTGTATTCTATATGCTTCATCTTATCAATATCTTACCTGTTTTCAGTATTCGTTTTGGTATATCTGCTAATTGAGTTCTTTTTGTATGCGAAGTTCATGTCTGTGTATATTGTACTTGCTTCTGCATTCTTTTTGTTTCATCTTACCTGCATTGTATATGCCAATTGAGTTCTATTTTGTTTTTGTTTAAACAAGTTAAACATGTCCATCTATATTGTACTTGCTTCTGTATTCTTTTTGTGTCATCTTATCTACATTGTGCCTGATGGCTGTCGTCAACCAATATAGTTTTGCTTGTGTGATACCTACTGTAGCTGTGTATCTGCCTTATTGAAATTATCCATATCCTTTTCTATTATCCGATACTGTACCAACAAAGTATATGCTATTTGTTACAATCTACGTTGCATATATTTCATCTTATCTCTCAGTTTACCCTCTTATCATATCTACAATGTATTTGCTACAATTTAATTTCTAATAACCCTAACCATGGCCCTGCTATTGATGTCTTTGTTTCTATCAATACCTCTCCTCAAGCATTTCCTTTGTTATTCAGGGATTGGCTGTGTACATTTTGAGCTGGAGAATAATTTAGGCATGATGCCCTAAATTCAAATGAGTTATTTGCTTAATTTTATATTTTCTTGTTACTCCCACTGCAGTCCATGCAGGGAGGTGACAATACTTCACCTAATGCGCAATCCGACACTGATGTATTTTCCACATTATTTAACAGACTTTCATCAGCCATGCTGTGTTAGTGAGCAAAAGATCGTCGCTCCACATAATTTTATCCACAGTGTTTCTAGACCTCTACGACAAGGCTTTAAACTGGTGAGCAAGGCAGCTGGGTCCTGAGGGCTCAGATACCCGCCCGATATGCTAACTATCTCGATCTGATTAGGCGAGTAATGCTAATATGTCACCCCACACCGACCACACAGCCCGTACGAGGGGGATCCTGTGTGGGGCCCGTCTCTCACACAGAATGCGAGTTGACAGTCGACTCGCACATTGCCAGCTTTGTCCATTATGTGTGGATGGTCTTTTTGATTTAGTGAGGGAAGCCGCGTTTGGTTGGTAATGTCACAATGAGGCTGCCACGGGAGAGCTTTAATGACGCCACTCACCTTGTCATCTACCTTCTATTGTCACGCAAGTCAAGTAGATCTGCCAACGTGTACCAACTACCCAAATATCCAGCAACCTCTCACACTGAATGATATCTGCAACCAACCTCTTCCCACATTGCCACGCCTATTGAACTTCATTACACACTGAAATATCCACCTGCAACTGATTGCACACTGCGATATCTACCTGCATCTGATAGCTGACTTAGATCTCCACCTGCATCTGGTTCTACACTGCGATATCTACCTGCATCTGATAGCTGACTTAGATCTCCACCTGCAACTGGTTCTACACTGAGATCTCTACCTGCATCTGATAGTTGATTGAGATCTTCACCTGCAACTGGTTCTACATTACGATTCTTCATCTGAGTACCCTACCATTTGTCAAAATACAATGGGTACTCTGCTATATGCCACCGTATATCTGAGTACCTGCTATCTGTCAGCGTGCATCTAAGTACCTCTCTATCTGCCACGTTGTGTCTGAGTACGCCTCTATCTGCCACCTTGTTTCTAAGAACCCTTCTATCTGCCACCACCTTATTTCTGAGTACCCTGTTATCTGCCACCTTGTTTCTAATTACCCTTCTATCTGCCACCACCTTATTTCTGAGTACCCTGTTATCTGCCACGTTGTGTCTGAGTACCCTGTTATCTGCCACATTTCTTCTGAGTACCCTGTTATCCCATCTTGTTTCTGAGTACCCTGTTATCCCCTCTTGTTTCTGAGTACCCTCCTATCTGTCAGCTTGTGACTGAGTACCCTTCTATCTGTCATCTTGTTACTGAGTACCCTATCATCTGTCAGCTTTTTTCCGAGTACCCTGCTATCTGCCACATTGCACTAGCGATATCTGCCAATACATCTTCATATATGTGTACTTCAGGGGAGTAGATAATTTTGGTTTATTTATTTTTATTAATTGATAACTTTGCATTCTATAATTAGTGCAGCCAATATATTGGAGGAAATGAAATGTAATCATGGCAGTTTGAATTAAATCTGACTGCGAGTTGCGTTCAAAATGCTTAACGGTAAGGTGCAATAAACGATTATCAACAAGAACCTTTCCCTCGTGTTATATATAGATTCATCTCATTTTCTGTTTGGAGTGTGTGGCCCTATTCAGTAACAGTCAATATGCATTTGATGTGAATCATTTCCAACTGTGACCCAATCCTTTAAATTAAAATGATTTGTTTATTTTCATAGCCCATGAATTCAAACAGAAATTCTGTTATGGAATTCAAATTGTGTATATATGAGTTTTATATAAGACAGTCAGCACTACCTTTATGGATGAGTAATATATTGTCTATTGGCAGAATATAACTGTCGCTTTAAGTCGCCAGTGCTTTGGGCATTTTTTGCAAGCAGCGCTAGTCTATATTCAGCTCCAGGGATTTCTGACAAATTTGATATAATTCAGATTCCCCTGTTTTCCTCTATTATGCAGGTGTAAAAACTATAAGTCATCTTGATTGGTTAAAATCTCCCGTTTCTCAGAACACAAGGTTATTTCAGGAAGGTGGCAATGGGGAACTACATCAGCTGGTTGCGCTTGAAATCAATTAACCATGCATTCACACAGGAGAACGCGGATCTATTAATAGCTTCAGCAAAAAGGACTGAGATCTCTCTATCTTTTATGACCTTTTTGAGAGAATAAGTCGGTATTGACACACCCATGCTAGCACTTTATGGTATGGGGTCGACAGGTGCGATGAACATATATCAAACATCTATCACGATTTATAAAAAGAAACAAAACAAAAAGATATCAAGAGGTCATATCTCCTCAGGAAACCAGAGATATCTGACTATATATAGAATATGTTACTATTTATAGCATAGCTAAAACAGCTCTATAGTAAAATATTAACGTTTTGCATATCTTGTTCTTCGCACAACATATACTAGAATAAGGAACAGACATTGGGGGCAGGGGAGGTTAAATGGTTGAATGGTTTTGAACCGCAAGTGCACTTACAGGTATTTTGTTGTCGGCAAAATCAAATGATTGTGGAAGATAAGCATTGAAAGCACTGAAACGGAGATGGACGAAAGCTGAGAATTGCCTCAAAATCCCTCAAGCGCTAAACACGTAACCCTCATATCACTATATGACAAGAAGAGGATCTTTTTGACATCTGAGGATCAAATAAATTCCAGAATCATATTGCTAAATATATTATTTAAGAGTGCTGATGTGATCATCATATCTGTGTGCTCTGTCCTGGAGGTCATTGATCTGGTTTCTATAATCTGTGGAATCTATATTTTTTCTCTTTTTGATAGCGGTCATTATCCTCCATAGCAGGACTTCTCAATAATATCAGTCCCTGCAACCAAAGGTATTAAGGTGCGCACGGAATCGACCGCAAGTCATCAGCATTCATAAAAATCTGGCTGTCCACTGATTGGTGAAATAATATAAATAGATTTGTTTTGTACCAGCAGTTGAACTATTCAATCAGTTTATGTGTCAGACACCTCATTGCAGTTTACGACCTAATTTTAATTTTTTTATGAACAAGGCAACTTGGGGAATTCCAAATTTACAATGGAATCAAATATAGTGCAATGACTGCAGAGGTAGTAATTGAATACTGCCTATGTAATGCAGAGTAAGCGGTCATATGATGCTTAAACAACCAACCAACCGACTCGGCAACCTTATATTAGGGAATCTGCATTGAACAATTATAAACAATCTGTAACGTTCTGACTGAGATCTGTGAGAGTCTGAATTAGATTTGTTAGTGCCTAATTTAGATCTGTTAGTGCGTGACTTAGATCTGTTAGTGAGTGACTAAGATCTGTTAGTGCGTGACTCAGATCTGTTAGTGCGTGATTTAGATCTGTTAGTTCGTGCCTTAGATCTGTTAGTGCGTGATTTAGATCTGTTAGTTTGTGGCTTAGATCTGTTAGTATGTAAGTTAGATCTGTTAGTGCATAACTTAAATCTATTAATGCTTGACATAGATCTGTAATTGGTAGAATTGGGAGATTTAGATTACAGACAATTTATGCATTCTATACCATCCTGTGATTAAGTGGGGGTGAAGTTTCTCATTTTGTATATCAGATAATACCCTTTTGCCGCAGGGTTTAGTCTTTGTGTTGTAAGACAGCCAGTACATTCTACTCATATTTGAAACTATTTGTCTTTATCACACATCATATACATGACATTGCCCAGGATGTAAAGACAAGGACCATGCCCATTCGATCCCTGGACATTTTATGAACATTAGCCATTCATTAATACCCCTGGCGCCTATAATATGAAGCCCCTGTCCTCAGGAACTTTCCTTATCTCGCACGTGAGGTCTATAATTGCAAATTGGACCCTCATCTATTCTTATTTATGACTGTGTTATGGGTTAGTGGACCGCTTTGGAACAAACAGTGTCTGAACGATTCAGATATTTATTCTAAGAGGAATTTGTCTTTAATAAAGTTGTGGCATGGATTCTTAAGTTAATGCCATCTTTTCTAAACCTCCCCAAAACAAATAGAATATCTGCCAAGACGACATCTTAAAGACATACGATAGAAGGGCACTTACCATGCGCTCATAAAGTGAGGTGTTAATCTTGGTATAATCCAGGGCATCTTGCATTGAAGCCCTGCGCCTCTGTCTGTAGGCGGCAGAGGGCACCACTGGGCTGTCCTGTGACGTCACGCTGTCTGAGGAGTTCATCATCTCGTGGAGTGATGACGAGCTCGTGGGGCTGTGTTGCGGCGAACTGCCTGAATAAAGACATGTACAAAGAGTGGGTCAGTCGTTTCTTGCTTAATGAAATGTTGTTATGCAGGCAAATTATTATGCATGCATCCGATTAGTGGACAAGGGAGAAAAAGATACATTCAAACATTTCTTTAAGAATAAGCACTGAAAAAGAAATTATAAAACTTCTCTCAAATAGATGTCGATCGTCATCGACAATATAGAACATTATCAAAATGAAAAAGCACAATGAAAACAATATATTTGGATTTATCATACAGGCCAAATGCCTGTTATTTCTTTTATTGTTTTCCTAATGTGATAAGTCAATCAATTACCAGTCAATCAGGGGAGTAAAATGTCCCCCGAATTTCTTAAAACTGCACAAATAAACTTTAACAATTTGAGATGATGCTTCGGCATGATTTACCAAGTCCTATACTAAAGTGGCCTAAGCTTCAGCCCCCTCCACGAAGAATAGACCCTCCCAGCATAACAAGGTTCACAAGGGATGATAACAGTCAAATACTAAACTATAACACATGGAAAAAGAGCAGTTTGATAGAAGGATTAATACACTAGTTATTAATGCATGCTGGGTAATGGTTATCACAAGGTCATCACACGTGAGATACGCTGGAGCTCGCCTGGGTATTAATGATCAGCCTTAAAATAACCAGAACAATTGCCTGCAGGGTGTGCGCATTAATTAGCTCACACTTTAAATCAATGAACACATTTCCTAATCAATTTGGATCTTGACTATGAAGTTGTATATCAATTTATGTATTTTGAATCATTATGATTTTATTTATTGCACAAATGTAGCTGACAACTTTGAAAATATCTTAGATTCAGACACCTGCTGTATCCATGTGATCTTTTCAAATGTATTTGATAAGTATACCCAACGGATGGTTTTTGTGACAATAGCAAACGAAATATGAAAATACTTACATAAAATCAGCAAGGCTATTATACGTTTCTGTTAGCTCAATAACATGAAATTGTAATATCAAAAAAAGGTTTGTACATGATTTGGGTATCCCACACTCCACGCCAAAGCTTAAAACTGTTGTGGAAAACAAAGAAACCTTCCAGAACAACCTGACCAAAATAGGAATTCTTACGCTGCAACCTGAAGACAATACGGATTCTAATAGTAAGGATACCTCCTTAAGATGTATTAATTGATTTAAACTTTTATTTAAAAGAAAACTATTAGCACAGCACAAATTAATTATATATATTCGACAAGTTACCAAAATGAAACTGGCAAGAAGCATATATACTGTGTAGATTACTTGCTTTTATTTGCTTACTTGCAGATTTTGTAGTTCTTTTATAACAGAATGCATCAATAATGTGGCCCAGACCTTATATTGAAAATACTGTATATTAGTTGCATGGAAACTTCCTGGCATGACCTATATTTTATAGTGCTTATATGGATTCCATAGCATTTCTTTATCACTCATTTCATCCTATTAGAGACTTAAGAATCATCAGAAAAGATAACTTTGTGGAAGATAGAGATACAGGTGTGGGAGTTATCCTCTTGTGACAGGTTGACACAAAGAAATATCCCAAATAAATCCCCGGATGAAGACGTGTGCATTATAAACTGGACGATAATACCAGAAAGAGGTGAAACAGCACGAAGCTATTATCAGGGATAATGGTGGAGAATCTTAGAATATAATGAAGCTGATTTGCAATTTATTTTGTTGCGATGATGTTTTGCCTTTAAATCCAGGTAATGTGGAGGAATTCCAAGTTGTTCTCCCCACAGAGCTTTATTCTAGACCGGCAAAGTGTATTATTGGACATAATAGCAGAACAGGACGGCCAATTTGGGCAGCGGCATTTTCCATGTTGCGTATTAGGTTGCCCGCGGCTGACGCTTGGTCTAATGGTGTGCTGTTTCTTCAGCCAATCTGGGTACACGTCAACAGGAGCCTGCAGTATGGCTCCCTTACCAACACCCAGGCAGAGGACATGTTTAACGGCTCTGACACACTTCCTCACACACAGTTTGACATGCCATCAAGTTATATACACACAAACATGTACATGTACACTCTCAGCAAAGCCCAGAATAGCTTATATATGTTGGGAAGCACTTGTAGGTTCCGCCTCAGCACAACATATTGTCGCTCTCTCTTTTTTTGCAGCTAAACCCCTTATAGAACTGTACATTTCTTCCGTTAAAGACAATTTTGGCCATGCATATTTCACGAGGCTGTGTGCATCTCCGGTGTGGGTAGACATGACACAAAGGTATTAGCTCTGAGTGAGAAAGACACATTATGACAACGCATTAATGCCTCAAACACATACCCAACTCCTCTGTTATGTCAGCTTCTCAAAATGCATAACACGGCATCCAGGTTATATCTACTTAATGCAGAAACAAAGGAGGAGGATTATATGATTTATATATATATATATATATATATATATATATATATATATATATATATATATATATATATATATATATATATATATATATATATATATATATAAATATATATATATATATATATATATATATATAAAATATGTATATATATATATATACATATTTTATATATATATATATATTTTATATATATATATATATTTTATATACATATTTTATATATATATATATATATATATATATATATATATATATATATATATATATATATATATATATATAAATATATATATATATATATATAAAATATGTATATATATATATATACATATTTTATATATATATATATATTTTATATATATATATATATATATATATATATATATATATGTATATATATATATATATATATATATATATATATATATATATATATATATATATATATATATATATATATATATATATATATATATATATATATATATATATATATATATATATATAAAATCATATAATCCTCCTCCTTTGTTAATATAAAGAGATTTGGCGTGGAAGAGATTTGGCATGGCACACTCAGACAATTCTTCCTTTTTTCTCCAGCAGCTGATAACGACAAAATGAGACAAATGTTTTTACTCATTATCCCAAATGGAATTCATAATGATTCTGCCGGTTTTTTTAGACTCTTTTATATAGTCTTCCCATAAAATCCTCTTGTTCTCAGGCAGTAAGATATCTTAATGCCCTTACGACTGTGATGAACACACTGGTTCATTTATCATGGCTTGGTTGACACTGGACATTGCAGAACAACATGAATAACCCCAGTTCTCTGTGCAGAAGCTTTTAAACAATCAGCAGCACGCATCACCTTATTGACTCTTCCCTACTCTTTCTCCAGTTTTGCCTGCCGACGCATGTATGTTTGTTGTAGTTTAGTCAGGTTATACATCTAGAAACATGTAAAATGTTTTCAAACTCCTACTTTACTGACCATTTGACATTTTGTAAAACCATTAATATCACTGTAGATTAATTGTATCACTATAAATTATATAACTAAATTCAACTTTCTAAAAAAAGAATAACTATCTGTGGTGATATGGTAGGCATCGTAAAATGATGACATAAACTACAATCATTGTGTAAAGGTGACATACATTCTCTGCCTTATATTACTTGGCATACATTGTTATTCTAAGTGTGGTGATTGTTTTTACATATAAACATCTTAATAGAATAAATATCTGTGGTGATATGGTAGGCATAGTAAAATGATGACACAGACTATTACATACGACATTATGTGTAGCATTAATGATATTATGTGTATCATTAATGACACTATATGAAGGTGCCTCACTTGGTGGACAGTGACATCAGGGTACTTCACATGGACTATGACATCATGGTACTTCACATGGAGTATGACATCATGGTACTTCACATGGACTGTGACATCATGGTACTTCACATGGAGAATGACATCAGGGTACTTCACATGGACTATGACATCAGGGTACTTCACATGGACTATGACATCATGGTACTTCACATGGAGTATGACATCATGGTACTTCACATGGACTGTGACATCATGGTACTTCACATGGACTGTGACATTATGGTACGTCACATGGACTGTGACATTATGGTACGTCACATGGACTGTGACATCATAGTACTTCACATGGACTGTGACATTATGGTACGTCACATGGACTGTGACATCATGGTACTTCACATGGACTGTGACATTATGGTACGTCACATGGACTGTGACATTATGGTACGTCACATGGACTGTGACATCATAGTACTTCACATGGACTGTGACATCATAGTACGTCACATGGACTGTGACATTATGGTACGTCACATGGACTGTGACATCATGGTACTTCACATGGACTGTGACATTATGGTACGTCACATGGACTGTGACATCATAGTACTTCACATGGACTGTGACATCATAGTACTTCACATGGACTGTGACATCATAGTACGTCACATGGACTGTGACATCATAGTACTTCAAATGGACTGTGACATTATGGTACGTCACATGGACTGTGACATTATGGTACGTCACATGGACTGTGACATCATGGTACTTCACATGGACTGTGACATTATGGTACTTCACATGGACTGTGACATCATGGTACTTCACATGGACTGTGACATCATAGTACTTCACATGGACTGTGACATCATAGTACTTCACATGGACTATGACATCTTGATACCTCACATGAACGACTTTGACATGATAACACGATACGGGACTGACATCATGCAAGCATGAACTATGACATATGGACGATGACATCAGAGTAATGCAAGTGGGTTGTGATTGTGATAATGTGACTAGTGTATCGTCAGATTAACTGAACAAAGCATCTGGGTTATCCTGCGCCAACTTGTCCAGATAATTGTTAGGTCCTCCAGATGTCAATGATTCAACATTGGCGCGCATTAGAGAGATATAAATACGTATTGACATTAGTAAGATTAAATGCTGGATGGCACATGGGCATTTAATTTCAGCAAGCAATTAGATAATTCACAAACTATTCCATTACGTGTTAAGCGTGTTAAGAGATTTGGATGTAATGCTCGACCAACTTTCGTCCATCTCAGTTTCGAAGCTTTCACAGCTCAATGTTTGATATTTTATCTTAGTGCTGCTCTGTCAACAGTTAGTCAACATCTTCAAGGCAATCAATCAGACATCTCACCAAGACATGTACCGAGTGCTGCTCTGTCAACAGCTAGTCAACATCTTCAAGGCAAGCAATCAGACATCTCACCAAGACATGTACCGAATGTTGCTCTGTCAACAGCTAGTCAACATCTTCGAGGCAAGCAATCAGACATTTCACCAAGATATGTACCGAGTGTTGCTCTGTCAACAGCTAGTCAACATCTTCAAGGCAAGTAATCAGACATCTCACCAAGACATGTACCGAATGTTGCTCTGTCAACAGCTAGTCAACATCTTCAAGGCAAGCAATCAGACATCTCACCAAGACATGTACCGAATGCTGCTCTGTCAACAGCTAGTCAACATCTTCAAGGCAAGCAATCAGACATCTCACCAAGACATGTACCGAATGCTGCTCTGTCAACAGCTAGTCAACATCTTCAAGGCAAGCAATCAGACATCTCACCAAGACATGTACCGAATGTTGCTCTGTCAACAGCTAGTCAACATATTCGAGGCAAGCAATCAGACATTTCACCAAGATATGTACCGAGTGTTGCTCTGTCAACAGTTGATATCTTCAAGGAAAGCAATCAGACATCTCACCAAGACATGTATCGAGTGTTGCTCTGTCAACAGCTAGTCAACATCTTCAAGGCAAGCAATCAGACATCTCACCAAGACATGTATCGAGTGCTGCTCTGTCAACAGCTAGTCAACATCTTCAAGGCAAGCAATCAGACATCTCACCAAGACATGTACCGAGTGCTGCTCTGTCAACAGCTAGTCAACATCTTCGAGGCAAGCAATCAGACATTTCACCAAGATATGTACCGAGTGTTGCTTGTCAACAGTTGATATCTTCAAGGAAAGCAATCAGACATCTCACCAAGACATATACCGAGTGCTGCTCTGTCAACAGTTGATATCTTCAAGGCAAGCAATCAGACATCTCACCAAGACATGTACCGAATGTTGCTCTGTCAACAGTTGATATCTTCAAGGCAAGCAATCAGACATCTCACCAAGACATGTACCGAGTGCTGCTCTGTCAACAGTTGATATCTTCAAGGCAAGCAATCAGACATCTCACCAAGACATGTACCAAGTGTTGCTCTGTCAACAGCTAGTCAACATCTTCAAAGCAAGCAATCAGACATCTCACCAAGACATGTACCGAATGTTGCTCTGTCAACAGCTAGTCAACATCTCAAGGCAAGCAATCAGACATCTCACCAAGACATGTACCAAGTGTTGCTCTGTCAACAGTTAGTCAACATCTTCAAGGCAAGCAATCAGACATCTCACCATATTCCGATGTTCCTTGTGCCGTGTTGTGAACAGGCCATTGATGCCTCAACATTGTAATTCCTGTCTTACCAAGAATATCACATTTTGTACATTTGGACACTAATTGCTATCAGGCTCAAGTCTTTGTCAAGATATTTCGGTGTCCTTCGCCATATTGCTCACATTCAAAGTATAACGTATATATGTATATATGTTGCGAAAACAGGCACGAAATGGGGTATACCGGGGATCTGCTGTGGAAGTGTTTTTTCTTCCTCATTCCATGCCTCTCTCCATTATGCAAGCCACTAATTAGTGACGGTAGTATACATTGAACAGTTGCATGCAATCTCTGCTTATTTGTACACTTATTTTTACAATCTGGAACATGTTTTCAAAGGCACATAGCATGCTGGTACCTCTAACCACATTCTGGGAGGACATAATTCCTGCCACACTGCCACAAAGGCAAAATATCCTCAATCCACAAAGGCAAAATATCTGCAATCCTATCCAAGGTTTGAGGATATGAAGATATGTTTTTAAATAAATTATTTTGATATTGAAGTTTTGTATACTACTCAATGGCCTGTTTTAAACCTATCTGGCTTGAATATGAGTTCCCCTGTCATTTGAAAACTTGCAAACTTGTGTATTAGTTTTGCAAAAAGTGTATTAGTTCCAGGTAGGTCCAATAGCCAGAGTAAATGGTATTCATGATAGTTAAAATGGTGTTATTCTATTTGTTACGATTTGTTACATGTTGATCAAAGGTGGTTAAAATGGTGAACGTTCACCAATGACATGTTAACATCTTCCAACTGTCAAGTCGTTAGAAGTAGTCATTACGTCATTAAGTGTCACCGCCTTATATCTATTTAAATATATTTCAGTAAGCAAAAATGTACGGTGCGTTATGAGCGTAAATTACAATTTATTAGGAAGGCATTGAATGGTATTGTATTGTACAGATGCACAATGTCCGCGTAGAGGCTTATAACATCAGGAGTGCGACACAAGCGGGAAATAGCGATGCCACCCATTATCACTTGTCAACACAATAATTAGGCTATTTTGAATATAGATAATGAGGTATTTGGCGATATTCTTCATAAATCAATGTTTTATTGTCCACGGTGGCACTCACACTATGTGACAATGGATACTGCCAAATGGTTGCCATGGTGATACATTGTTACAATTCTGGGGTCCCATGCCGTATGCCTTTTGAAAATGTCTGCTATGCAAGTGACAATTTCTTAGAGATATGTAATTCCAAATATGTTATATCAGCATATGTGTTATTGTATACATTCTATGTGTAAGTGGCAATCGTGTTCCTCTACAACTGTGTCACATCCTTTGTAAATGTATTATTATATGGACATAATACGTCTGTAGGACAGAGATGGAGACTTATGATTTGACCATTGCATATCACTCATTTATATGGAGGGTCCCTACTCCCGCCATATAAATGGTCTGTCCCTCTTACAGGTATGTTTGTACATTTATCATTTTCATATGTCTTCCATACTTGTCAGTTAGACGGGAGACCAGACAACTTTTGTCTTGGTGACCCTATTTTTGGATAATGTTTTGCTGATGCTGATAATGAGTTCCCATCACTCTATGGTTTATGAGCACATGAGCACATAGTATTCAGAGATGGTTATAAAACCCTTAATATAGAGAGATTCTGGGATATATGGCGTTTTTTAACGATAAGAGAGCATACTTGATTTTTAGAGGTGAAACTCTACTGGAGTAGGGAACAGGCGTGAGGTACTGAAAAGTGAGATATGGTAGAGTCGCGAGTGAATTTACAGACATTGTGCTGGCGGCAAAATCCTTTATGATAGTGGCGGCCAAGCTGAGAAATTGTCAAAAACGTGGTAGCTGAAAAATGGTCAAAATATGGCTCAAATCTCTAAAGGACCTAACACGTAATGAATTCGGGCCATAGTGAACTTCGAGAAGTCAATGTGTGTCACTTGGTACCTGACGACGCCCCCTGTTAGCAGAGTCCTGCAAACCCAGGAAGTCATAATTTAGATATAAGTTCTTCAGCATTATACCTATATTTCCTACTGTAGCTTTTGTTTATTCTCTTGGACAATGGTGCAATGTGTGAGGACATGGTGTACAAACACAGAGTTTTCTTGAGCACAAGGTGTGACAATATAACGATGCAAGGGTGGAAAACTATATACATATACGTGTATGTGTGTGTCAACTAACAGAGCAAGCCAAATACAAATCCCTCTTTTCTCACCACCAGTTATCCTCCCAAGTGGGTCTGCAAAGCTATGATCCCAACTAACATCTGAAAGTAAATACATAAGCAAAAAAGCAGATTATTGTAACATTCACAAAAAATATCCTGAACAAAAAGGTCCAGATGGATTGTAATCAAAATTAAAATAAATAATTTAAATTGAATTTTCCACACCAAATTAATCTTAAAACAAAGTGTACATGTCAATGCGAAATTTGATCTTGATTAGGCTCTAGATAAGTGTACGCTAATTCCTATATAATTGCAGTCATGTCTCTCACCTGTATTTGCTAAGTTGAACTTTGTGAGGTCAGTAAGACACTCATGTTTTGTGTTTCTTCTGCACACTTTTCATGACACTGACTGTGGTAATACAACCTGCATTTTCTGTCTGGTGCAAGACCTTTAGGAATTGACTTTTCAGACATTTCTAATTGTCTAAATCTTCAAATATTGTAATACATGTGTATTCATTTATAAATGATATAAATGTTGCTGACCAAGAGGTCAATATTATCCGTGCCTCTTCTCACCTCAACCGCGTTCTCCTTCCATCTCAAACTACTCAAAACTCAAGAACTATTTACTTGACCGAAATATAAGGACATTATACAATGAAGATTGTCGTCAACATCTATGCATCAAATACAAAGACGGTAAAAAGGAATCCATTCATTGCAATAACTCCAAACACAAATTGCATAATTTGAATAGTAATACTGCGATCCCTAAATATGATAAACTACTTGTAATACACGAACGGTCCTTCTGTCATGCAACGATATTGACTCGCAATGTGTGGCACGCTGCCCTGGGGTGGAGAGAGGGCAGGATTCCCAATGTAGTCATGCCTCAGGGGCATCAGATCACATAATCAAACCATCGTATATACATTGAAAGATTATTTAGGCAACTATGGCAGTGATACTTTATCGTGTTGACATGACAAAACCTTGTCTTTGTTGCTGAATCTGAATTTTGATTCGTCATATGTTCCGGCCTTCGGAAGACGATAACGTAATATGGATTTAGCGTAACTATTATGCAACTCAGAGTTCTTGCGATTTATACAAATTAATGACGAGTTGAAATAAGAGGATAATAGGCGTGTGGTACATAATAGGGACATGGGGTAAGTATGCTGATTTATGCAATGTGCCATAACTCATTATCTGCTACACAATACTGGTGTTTTATTTCCAACCCTATTATAACATGTCTGCAGACGCTCCCTACTTCATTGCGATGACTGCAATCTAAACCTCTTACCGTGCTTATGGTGAAAGCGTCTTGCTTTTGAAAATTATATTAACGTGCTGAGACTAGTAGTATTGACAAATCAAAGTGCATTGGTCTCCGTCAAATAGGTTTTACTGGTCTTGTTCTTATATCATTAGACAATACTCGTCTTCTTTTTGAAGAATGGGTCCCCATAATACATTATATCGAACTGGTCCCCATAATACACGATATCGAACTGGTCCCCATAATACATGTTATCGAACTGGTCCCCATAATACATTATATCGAACTGGTCCCCATAATACATTATATCGAACTGGTCCCCATAATACACGATATCGAACTGGTCCCCATAATACATGATATCGAGCTGGTCCCCATAATACATTATATCAAACTGGTCCCCATAATGCATGATATTGAACTGGTCCCCATAATACATGATATATAACTGGTTCCAATAATATATTATATCGAATTGGTCCCCATAATACATGTTATCGAACTGGTCCCCATAATACATGATATCGAACTGGTCCCCATAATACATTATATCGAGCTGGTCCCCATAATACATGATATTGAACTGGTCCCCATAATACATGATATATAACTGGTTCCAATAATATATTATATCGAATTGGTCCCCATAATACATGTTATCGAACTGGTCCCCATAATACATTATATCGAACTGGTCCCCATAATACATTATATCGAGCTGGTCCCCATAATACATGATATCGAACTGGTCCCCATACCACATTATATTGAACTGGTCCCCATAATACATTATATCGAGCTGGTCCCCATAATACATTATATCAAACTGGTCCCCATAATGCATTATATTGAACTGGTCCCCATAATACATGATATATAACTGGTTCCAATAATATATTATATCGAATTGGTCCCCATAATACATGTTATCGAACTGGTCCCCATAATACATTATATCGAATTGGTCCCCATAATACATGTTATCGAACTGGTCCCCATAATACATTATATCGAGCTGGTCCCCATAATACATTATATCAAACTGGTCCCCATAATGCATTATATTGAACTGGTCCCCATAATACATGATATATAACTGGTTCCAATAATATATTATATCGAATTGGTCCCCATAATACATGTTATCGAACTGGTCCCCATAATACATTATATCGAACTGGTCCCCATAATACATGATATCGAACTGGTCCCCATAATGCATTATATTGAACTGGTCCCCATAATACATTATATCGAGCTGGTCCCCATACCACATTATATCAGACTGGTCCCCCTATATTGTAATATTTTGCCCCAATACTATCAGTATTGTGTTTATATGTTCCTAACATTGGTTTGGATCTCACTCGTTCCCCTACATGGATACAACTTGTCACCAATGATATCATCATGTATTACTTGTTCCGATCACGTGATCATATTGATAGATCGTACTGGTCCCCGTCAATTGCCTCCATTACATTAAATCTTGATGAGGATAATCAAACAAATCTGAATCACTGACAGATACAGGCTGGCATAAGTTTTTTCTTGCAACCAGAAGAAATGAAATCCTTAAATTTGCTAGATTTAACTCATTAGGTTGTCAGATTTTCAAGATTATCCTACCAAGCTTTATGACACACCCACGCTGCAATTAATTAGTCTAGTATGTTTACAAAGCAAGCATGTTCATTACTCAAAGTGATTTATCTGAAGGTGAGCTTTACACATTACAACATTTTCCTCCGCAGTATCAACACAGATATAAATATTGATTTTGTCTACGGATTCTGACAAATATTAATCACCAAATAATTAATAACTTACATTATAGTGACAAATAGTTCATATGATTAAAGATAGATGTTCCACAGGCTGAGAATCGATATTTTCGATAAAGTGACTTCAATCATAAGTTAAGCTAAACATTGATTTGGATTTAAAATTGGTCTGTAAAATTATACTATGAGAATGTCATATGCATTTACAGTTTTTTTATTGTCTTTTCCACGAAGAAAGTGATTTATTAGGAGATGTGATATTAAATCAGACAGACTCTTACAGTTAACTCAAATTTTCCCATTTGTTTTCTCAGATATGATGCTATTATTATTGTGCAGTTTGAGACAAAATGTTTGACTTAAAACTTGGATGATAATAGGAGAATTCATCAAGCCTACAATATTGACATTCTGTGTCTAGTTCTATTCCTACATCTGCTGCATTCTCCTTATTCTCACTCACAGATTATTATGTAGTATTCTTGTAATTTCTTCTGGGGTACCAATGCCGCTGTGAATGGTTTACAACACCTGTCTCATTAAGTCTTATTTATTCACCTTAACCGCTGAAAATGATAGATTTTATTTGAATATAAATCCGGTGAGCGCAATTAGTACACACCGGTGTGACACTGGTGACATGTATACGGTGGACATGCATTGTTGCCATGGCCCTTTGTTGACACCGAGCAGTGATTGGCTGTGGCTTGAGCACTGATCACGTGCCGCATCTGTTGACAGTCTACATCAACCAGTCTCATAAATTCTAAGAACGGTCACCTGGGATAAATAACACCTCAACCAGATTCATCACTTAATTTAAATCCCACTGCGACTAGAGTTCTCATCACAGATCACAGATGACTACTCATGAGTATAAGATTAACAGAATCGTTAATTACTAATCTGTAGTGTTACCGTTAGCCCTCACAGCTTACTTTTCAGCAGAGCTTTTGAGATGCCTATACTTATCTAGGGACTCATATCCGTTAAGGTCATGTCCATTGATCAAGCGTAAGATGGCGGGGCAAGAAGACGTAGATAGATAACTGTGTCTGGTCGGTTACGTGCAGATCATCCATCAAGAAAACTGGTCTCATTGGGTGGTGTGGAGACACCAACATCAGAACACAGCCTATCATTATTTGGATGGGTTGCCATGGAGACACCTACATCAGAACATAGTCTGTCACTACCTTGACACCTAAACCTGCCATGGGAGCATAGGATGTGTTGCTATGGAGACACCTAGTCTTGCTATGGAGACACCTACTGTAATGCTTGGTCTAACAATACCCTGACACCTACACTTGCCATAGGAGTTTAGGACGGGTTACTAAGGAGAGACCTAGTGTTGCTATGGAGACACCTAGTATTGCTATGGAGACACCCACCTCAGAGCATATCCTGCCACTACCTGGACACCAATACCTTGTCAAGGGAGTTTAGGATGGGTTGCCATGGAGACACCTAGATCAGAACATAGTCTGTCACTACCTTAACACCTACACCTGCTTATGGGGAACAGGTTGTGTTACCATGTAAACACCTACATCAGAACATAGCTTGTCACTACCTTGACAACCGAACTGCCTTACTTTATAAACAGGCTTTGCCATAGAAACACCTGCACCGTATGCTGATGTAGGTGTCTCCATGTCCTTGATATCGAAGTGAACATTTAATTGCTTGATATCATTAACAATCAATGATGTCTCAAAATCCCCATTATAATGCCCTGCATGAAAGTCTCGTAGAAGGTTGTGGCACAAATCCTGGTTTTGTCAATCCCCATTTGTGTAACAGGTATTTGTTTCCACGCCACTGGACACAATAAGAGCACCAGATTAGATTCCCGTGGTGTCTGTCCATGGTGAAAATAGCTTGAGCTTTATGAGGTGTCAATCTTTCTCTGTGGAACCAAGTAGAGGCTCGTTTATTCCCAGACCTTGTTTGGAATCATCAGTGGGCAATGTTTTCACTCTCCCTGGGGGCCATAAGTCAACATAACTCATTCACAGTGTGCGCCTGCTAATCATTCAGAATCTACTAACAGTTACCCATCATTCCTGATGAGCACAGGGGGATATCCGGTCCTTATCCACGTGTAAGTCAATACTCATTTAAACGTCTATATTGAAAACTATTGTTCTTAAATATACACATGTAGGATATAGTTATGTTACTAATAACGAGCCATATCTTATACGTTTAAGATTAGTTACATTCAAAGTGCATGTACTCAAGCCTGTAGTTTAATATCAAAACTATTTCAAATCAGGTGTAACCTCATGCTTGACCATTTGCACATGGAAGAGGCCAGAGAATGATTAAACAGTCCTGACATTACAGCCTGAATTCATCCTACAATGGGATCAACTTACATGAAGGCCTTGTCACTTTATGTTTCAAGTGAATGCCTAAATGGAGTTGTGTGGTTTAGTTTTATTCAACGTGTGTCACTAGTGTGCTTGTTTCCGGTGTGTGTGTGTGTATGTTTGGAGGGAGGGGGGTTGGTGTATACTGGGGAGTCTGTGTGTAAAGCCAGTTCATCTCCTGCTTAACATCACAATGTGCTTAACATCACAATGTGCAGATGCTCAGATTGCAAGGTAAAATATACACGAAGTTCTCTTTGGTAAAGACGTGGAATTGTTTTACACAGCTTAATTTATTCCAATAATATATGTCATTCCACAGAGGCAAAAATCATCACTTACTGGCATAACTCAAACAGCAGACTTTGCCTGGCCAACTCAGACATTGACAATGAGGTACGCATGACCTCACACCATTGAGATGTGCAGTCTATATATTCTAAGGCTTCCCAACTGACCCAACCCTTTGACTCTTTCACCGCCAGAAAACTCAAGACTAAAACCAACGCACATTATGCAAGAATTTCCTCTCGACGCTTACTTTTTGGCCGGTACAGTTTACATACCTTCATTGACTGCATTGAGAGAATAAAAATCGTTTTAGCACTTACAGAAAAGGGAGGAGGTGGCTGTTAGCTAAATCCATTTGATTGCAAAGCTTACTATCATAAATGAATGTATCTATAACATACACATGAGTCTGGTGTTTCATCAAAGATAATTGATTTCTCATCATAACCCTGGGCTGGCCTTGTTATGTTCTGAACATCTCTTTGCCATTATGTAAGCCCTCTAGCCTCTACCAACGTTAATCACATAATAAAATTAGAAAAAAACATAAGATCCATTTATACTGCGATAGCACTATATATTTTAATTTGTTTACCCAAGAACGTAAATTATTCTATTGCCATATTATAAAATATACCGAAGCGCTCAACATAATATATAAAATGAGTTTACGCTCAGCGTCTCCTGTGCATTTCAGATCTACAAACAATCCTATTTACACCTTTATCTTCGCTACTCATGGGAGTGTTCTGCTAGAGATGTGATAATAAGAGAAAGCTATGATAGAGGCATATATGCTATATATATACGTACCTGTGCTGAGGCGCCGCTTGAGGCCTTGGAAGGCCTGGGAGAACATCTTACTGGTCTGGGTAGTCACTGACATGGACACGGCTGCCGCACAAGTTTCTCTTTCCTATCCAATCTCTCTGACTTCCTCCACACGCTTATTTTAATATATATATATATATATTAGATGATAGCTTCGCCTGTTAGACATTCCATCACAACTATGTATTTTTAACGATGTAGAAGAGGAGAAAAACTTTGAAATTAATGATCTTCGTGATGAATGAAGGAAAAGAGTGACTGCAATCCGTCAATCTGATAAGCACAGCTTAGAACATCAAGCTTTTTCCTGACATCTCAATATATTTTACCCTCATGAATTAATATTGGTTGAGACACAATGGTTTAGTAAGAAGATTTCATGTTTGCTTCTAAAACTGGTTGGTAGTTTATGATCTGCTCCAAGGACTTCTCAGTACATACCTCCCATATGGCGCTCACACCAAAACACACATTTTCCAATGTCAGCAATCAGAACTCATAGACTTTTCCTTCGTCAGGCAATCTCCAATATACTGCAGACTTGGGAGAAGCTATGACACCACTTGCAACATCCTTATTGACCTATCGGGTTGGCGCAACCTTGTTACTTTAGTCCTGTCCCTAATCAATTCTATGTTTCTTATGTCTGATCAACCTGTATGGTAATGCCTATTTGCGCTCCTTTGACTTGAGCAGCTAGGATTTCTATTCAGTCTGCGAGACTCTGAGGTAATCCATATTAGTGTGAAGTGCAGGACACGGTAGAAGTTGTCTTGTCCTCTGTGGTACGTAGTTTTATAGTATGAAGTGTGGGATGCGTTGCAGATGCTGTTGTGGTATATGACAGCCCGCAGCCGGGTCACAGTGGATAGAAACTGCGGTGACAGGTCCGGCGGAGATGCGTCTGCCTGACCTGGTATGTGTAGTGGAAGCTGTGCCGGTACAGCCTGTGTGTGCCTGTGTGATGTAGGCAGGCAAAGCAGGCAGGCAGGCAGGCAAACTAGGCAGGCAGACTGCAGCAGGTACGCAGGCAGGCAGGCAGGCTACCCCAGGTTGTACCATTATAGACGGGTGTGCCTTCATCAAGCCTGCGTGCCTGCCACACACCTCTCCATAGTGCCTCGAGGCCTGTCTTTATCGATCTGTCCTCCTCACTTGTACAATCAAGGGACATGTGACCAATACCTTCAGGGGACCTACTGTATGACAAAGATCACTTTAGTCAGAGGGAGGCAGAATATCTCCAATGTGGAGACGAAATCATTGCCCCCATCAGACGAGAGAACATTTCCCTATGGACCTGTAATTATGACAATTGTCCCATAACATGACGGAACCACAATCTATGCATGCTAAGTACAAGAGACAATGACCATTGCCCACATCAAATGGCAGAACAGTAATGTATGGACAAGAGACAATGACCATTGCCTGCATCAAATGGCAGAACGGTAATGTATAGACAAGAGACAATGACCATTGCCTGCAACGAATGGCAGAACGGTAATGTATAGACAAGAGACAATGACCATTGCCTGCATCAAATGGCAGAACGGTAATGTATAGACAAGAGACAATGACCATTGCCTGCATCAAATGGCAGAACGGTAATGTATAGACAAGAGACAATGACCATTGCCTGCATCAAATGGCAGAACAGTGATGTGTGGACAAGAGACAATGACCATTGCCCACATCAAATGGCAGAACGGTAATGTATAGACAAGAGACAATGACCATTGCCTGCATCAAATGGCAGAACGGTAATGTGTGGACAAGAGACAATGACCATTGCCTGCATCAAATGGCAGAACGGTAATGTATAGACAAGAGACAATGACCATTGCCTGCAACGAATGGCAGAACGGTAATGTATAGACAAGAGACAATGACCATTGCCTGCATCAAATGGCAGAACAGTAATGTGTGGACAAGAGACAATGACCATTGCCTGCATCAAATGGCAGAACGGTAATGTATAGACAAGAGACAATGACCATTGCCTGCATCAAATGGCAGAACAGTGATGTGTGGACAAGAGACAATGACCATTGCCCACATCAAATGGCAGAACGGTAATGTATAGACAAGAGACAATGACCATTGCCCGCATCAAATGGCAGAACAGTAGTGTATGGACAAGAGACAATGACCATTGCCCGCATCAAATGGCAGAACAGTAGTGTATGGACAAGAGACAATGACCATTGCCCACATCAAATGGCAGAACGGTAATGTATAGACAAGAGACAATGACCATTGCCCGCACGTCGATGCATCTATGGTGGATCATATTTTGGTGTAAATGGAGACAGGTGTAAAGGTAGATAATTGACACAACATTCAAGTCCCATTCCAAAATGGCGAGGTAGACGTTTTACTCATTTTAACCTTGAAACCTTTTGTTTGAAGGAAAATTCCAAGAAGTCTAACAACCGTTGGTTTTTTTTATCTAACTACCATATCGGTTTGGTGCATCTTCGTGGAATAAACCCTCTAGTTTTATAGATCTACAATTTCTTTGATTATAATGATTGATAAACCCAGTAGAGAAAATGAAAATGCAATCGGCCCATCAAGAACAGAAAATATAAATCTCGTTGCCTTTGAGCTATCATGAGCTATGATGCTAATTTAGATAGAATTAATATTCAGAGTGATGCAGGGGAAACAATTAATGCAATCCCTGGGTAATTTGTCTTTTTTCGTGAAAGTTATGCAGCTCTGTACTTGCACAGACATAATATAATATTGATATCTCATTCCTGAAAGAAATGGTTGTGATTACCCACCGTGGATTAGCAGACATAGGGCGGGCAATTAGCTGCGTGTGTGGCACAGGGACATCTTTATTCCTTTTTATCTGTGCACAGATCAATATGGTTTAATCCAATGTCTCACCTTGACCCATGACTTTTGGTTAAGGAATTCGATCCTATACAAAACTTTCAAGGCAAGATGTCATGGTCAACACAAATTCTCGGCACTACTCTAATGGACAATACACATCCCAACAATCTTGGACAATGCACATGTCAGAAATAACATCTTAGAAAATGGATTGAAAGGAAAAGGCGCGTTACCCAAGACATTCTGGCTTTGGTCACTTATACTCATTCCCCAGCCCACCCCCACCCCCCCTAAAAAAAAAAACAATTTGATAATGTTATTGTATAATTAAATGGCCACCATAAAGGCTGACTTTAAGAAAACCATTGAAAAGAGCTTTTAAACATACTTTACCAGGATTTATTGAATAGTTGGTAAATGACAGGAACTAAGATTTGCTGAATGCTGATAATGCATGTGTAGTTCATTTAGAAATCAATTTGTGATGTACTTGTGCAACTCAAGAGTTGTGTAAATTGGTCAGTCCCTTGACTCTAGTAAAGATCTGTTTTCAGAGGAATGTAGTTATTATATTTAAGCAGTATTATTACACTTATCTTGAAATTTTAAATTACAGCAAAATAAATCACTCTGAACTAGACTTTCCGTGGTTGATCAATAACAAGATAGTACGTTCGATAATTCCAAGTGTATGGTGGAGCAAAACCAAATTGCCGTCCACTCTGACTCATCTAGGGAGAAAATAAATGTTGTCTGTGTCAATTATCTTGTCAATGTGCTATAATCTAGATTTATAAGATTTGTAGAATCAAACAGAATCTTATTTCAAACACAAGAAGCAATAACACAAAACAAATCAATATTTTCTTCTCCAAAGGGAGAAAAATTAAAACAAGGAAGGTGCAAATGAGAAAATAAAGGTAATGGAGTGAATTTGAGTGACAGTTCCTTACGGTCTGTGTATATTGCAATAAATCAGACCGACTTAGTATTCAGTAACCCCACACTTAAACAAATCCTGGAACTAATAAATAAATTTGTTAGTGGTTTTCATTTATTTTAAAGGTTAAAAAAATCCTGAATTATAAGAACACCAAGCGACAAGGTGTTTTTTTGAAAGATTAAACCTTTGTAATCTCTTCATAATTATAATATTCACAAAATACTTATCGTTATCTTAGTGTAGGCAGTATTTTATTCTTCTTAAGGAGTCCATGTCATCTTTGCGGTGGATAAGCCTAGGCGATGACCTGCTGCCATTGAGAAATTGTCGGATAATGCCCTCAGAACAAGACTGTTCCCCGTGACAGGCACTAAGCCTTACAAATGCAAGTGCCCTCGTGGAAATATCTGTGTTTACCGGCACTGTCGCCCGGGTCTGCCCGACACTTGTGGTGTTGTCGAGATGTGTGGGCTCAATTTGTCATGTCTGAAATGAATTCATACTCAACTGATTTCCTGACTTGTATTCAATCAACTTGTTCCCCATTTGAATACAAAGACATGATTGATGGAGAATTCATATCCTGAGCTGCAGAGCTCCAGTGCAATTCCCACATTTGGCCCCATAATAGACCTTAGCTAGCGAATGCATGTTCACCTGGTAATGACGGCACTGTCTGCAATCCACAGCTGTGGGCATAAGCAAATACTGTGGTAGTGCCTGAAAGGTGTAGGTCGAAATTGCGCTGTTTTCCTCCATGAAAGGCATATGTATTCTTGTGCCCTCGTCCACCTGGAGCCCATTTCACTATTACGGCCTTGGGCCACAAGGACCAAAAAACATTTTGTGCTGCATGCTTTTCCCTTTATCCCTATGATTGTATTTCGTGAAATATCGCTAAAATAAAGGATAAATGAAATTAATCTATACATTTGCAGGTACAAGGAGGAGTGAATGAATGGTGCTCCACGTTTCTTTGTATCTCATGATTATTTCAAACGATAATTTATTTTAGTTTTAACTGAAAGTCACAAACAAGGCCATTTCCAAAGTCAAGGGCAGTCATAGTACATCAACTCCTGTAGATACAGGAGGATCATATTACATCAACTCCTGTAGATACAGGAGGATCATATTACATCAACTCCTGTAGATACAGGAGGATCATATTACACCAACTCATGTAGATACTGGAGGATCATATTACATCAACTCCTGTAGATACAGGAGGATCATATTACATCAACTCCTGTAGATACAGGAGGATCATATTAAATCAACTCCTGTAGATACTGGAGGATCATATTACATCAACTCCTGTAGATACAGGAGGATAATATTACATCAACTCCTGTAGATACAGTAGGATCATATTACATCAACTCCTGTAGATACAGGAGGATCATATTACATCAACTCCTGTAGATACACCTACCAGAAATAATATTGCATAAACACCTATGGATCATATTAAATGGACTCCTACAAATTGTATAGCATCGACTCCTATAGAAAGAGGATCATATTAGATGGACTCCTATAGAAACACCTATACCAGGGATCATATGATCTGGACACCTATAGATCATATTAAATGGACTCCTTCAGATTGTATTACATCGACTCCTATAGAAGGAGGATCATATAAGATGGCCTCCTATGGAAACACCTACCAGGGATCATATGACTGTGACATCTATAGAAACACCAACCAGGGATCATATGACTGTGACATCTATAGAAACACCAACCAGGGATCATAAGACTGCGAAACCTATAGAAACATCGACCAGGGATCATGTGACCTAGACACCCTTAGAAATACCTATCAGAGATCAAATTGCATAGACACCTATAGATCACATTAAATGGCCCCATACAGGTTGCATTACATGGACTCCTATAGAAACAAATATCGGGGATCATATAGCATTGACATTACACATTTACACGGGAGATTTATGGGATAAAATCAGCTGCTATGGTAATTTCTACAACACCGACAAAATATGTCTGGTTAATCAACATTGTAGACCCAATGATTAATTCTTCTATAGCAATGACTTCACTGGCATTAACTACATAGCAGATCTGATCAGATTGTGAATAGCACGGCCTACTTGTAGATTGGATGGACTTCACCACATCCTCAGTACCATTCAAAGACATGTCTGGTTACGGCGTCATATTATTTGACGTTGGAACACAGCTGTGACCACCATGGGCCAACAATGTGTTTCCTTTTACTCAACTATATAAATCAACACATCTGTCCGATGATACTATAAAACATTATGATTTATTATATATTGTGTTGTGTGTCCTTCCGTGAGAGGAGGACGACGAGTACACACTGCGCAAGAGTCAGACGGGCAACTAATAAGGGCAGTAAACAGGTAATAAATGGTGCTCATTTATACCTGGTCAAATGTTAATTGGCCCATCACTGAGACATGCCTGAAACAAAGGACACCAACAGAGCAGTTATTGCTTACACCAAGCCATTCCAACAAATATCTGCACATTCTCACTTCTCTTTTCCCATGATTAGCTCACTTTGACAGTTCCATTTCAATTTATTCATTTCAAGTATTTAAAACTATGGTATATTGCAGTATAGGTGATTAGTAGAATCTACCATAATTGTGTAAAATTTAATCAAGGCCTCATGCCTATGTTACTGCATAACTTATGGTTGGCCTGGCAGACAACACGGTGTCTGAGAGAATTTTGTAGATAATACTACTGTCTGGAGAAGAAGACAAAAAAATGAAGGACATTCTGAAATAGCCTGTCACGTCCCTAAATCCAATCTCAGGTGCCACTGGGAAACTGAAAAGCATTGAAGGACTAAATAACTGATGCTGTCTAAATAACTAGAATGGCACTAAGGTTTATAGGGATGTTGTGTTTACCCATCCAGTAGTTCCAGCCAGTGCATTAGTCACCCTCGTGGGAAACATGGGATGGTGGTCAGAGAGGCTGCCCATGACAAATATAACATCGTTAATCATGCCTAGGTGTCCGTCTCTGGCAAACTCCTCTCTTATTATCCCACATTATGCAGCATAATTAATTGTCATGGGAGGAGATGGTTATCACATAATTAGAAATATTTCCACCAAGCTGCGGTTAAGGAATTATCATAAACATGCCAAGGAATTAAGTAATGAGTCACATGGATTTAATTATACTATGAGGTACACATGGACCTGAAGGACACCACCAGCAAGGATGTGTCAATTGTGATAACCATCTTAACACTTCAGTGCGAAACTACACCCTGACACTCCTGTGGTCCCACAAATGCTTCAACTTGGTGTAAGTATACAGTATCTTATAGACCCCTTAGACAGAATTCATTTCACCTGGTAAAAGTGTCTATTGAATGTATACACACACACACACACACAAATATATATATATATATATGTACAATCATCACAAAATGTACAAGCATCATAAACTGTTTCATCGATGTTTGTCTCCTTTGAACATACAACAATATTTTGGCAACTAATATTTACTATATATGCAATGTAATATCGATCTATTGCTATCATCAAACTCGGTTTATAGCGTAGTATACAATGTCAATACATTTTATGAAAATAGAATTAAGGGCGGGGAGGGGTCGGTCAATATGCAGAGAATGTTAATGTTATATAGAAGATCTTAGTGATTTATATTAAAAAAAGAAAGACCTCATGTCCCAAAAGTTTTCTTTCCGCCATTATTAGAATTAAGCACCATCGTGAATCTATTGCAATTCTTTGGAAGTAAACTGGGCTGATGGGATCATTCATTGTAATTCTTAGGAAGTAGACTGGGATGATGGGGTCATTCATTGCAATACTTAGGAAGTAGACTGGGCTGGTGGGATCATTCATTGCAATTCTTAGGAAGTAGACTCGGCTGGTGGGGTCATTCATTGCAATTCTTAGGAAGTAGACTGGGATGATGGGATCATTCATTACAAATCTTAGGAAGTAGACTGGGCTGGTGGGATCATTCATTGCAATTCTTAGGAAGTAGACTGGGCTGGTGGGGTCATTCAGCACAATTCTTAGGAAGTAGACTGGGATGATGGGATCATTCATTACAAATCTTAGGAAGTAGACTGGGCTGGTGGGATCATTCAGCACAATTCTTGGGAAGTAGACTGGGCTGATGGGATCATTCATTACAATTCTTGGGAGGTAGACTGGGCTGGTGGGGTCATTCATTACAATTCTTAGGAAGTAGACTGGGCTGGTGGGGTCATTCATCACAATTAGTATGAGTATATCGAGTTAGAATGAACAAGTTGTAGTTGTCGGTGGGATTGGTGTGGTGCTTGATCACAAGCAAGATGTCGGGAACACCTGGGGGACAATCCGGCCACTACAAGCCACTACAAGTAACCCAAAATAGATGGGTGTGCCCGATCCATAAGACATTGCTAACTTGTTAGGGCCAATCAAGAGGGAAAACAGGGAGCCACGCAGGCGATAGCGATGGGCAAGCCAAAGAAGGTCCAATTAATTGTGCCTTTGTCAATGTCTAAACAATACTGGGTTCATCATCACACAACTTAATCTGATTAGGCGGTTTGTTGGATGCCTCTGGCAGCAGTGCATCTAGCATTCATCTTGCCTCCTTTACTCCCCACCATGTTGCCACTCAATACAAATATATTGACTCCCTTCCTATAAGGTCATTGTGCTCTAAAAAGCAAAAAAGAAAAAAAAGAAAAGAAAAAAGAAAAAAAAAAGAAAAAAAAACTCCCCTGAATGAAGTTGCTTATTCTCAGAACCTTCAATGAACAATTGTAGAATGTTGGATCCCAACCAGAATCTAGCGAAATGTTTACGCAGGTTTGATGTCTGTCCTCCTTTGTTGTTGATGGACATTCTATATTATCACGCACAAGCGAAAGCCGCATTAAGTGGATGCAGTTTGATATGAGGAAGTGTGAATCAATTTCACTGCGATGTAGGAAGCGGTTAGGCTGTGAAAGTGCCAGTGTTACCGCAGCTACGCAGGCCCAGCAAAGGTCACCACGCAGGCTTTCAGAGTGCCCGGCCCACCATTTCATTTTGCCTCCAAGAACACCAACGTCCCTGCACCATTCCTGGACTGCTCAAAAGGTCTGCTCAAATAATAAGGCACCACCATATGATGTGACACTTTGGGTGACCTTTTGTGAAATGTACATGGAGTAAGTTTGCAGGCAGCGGCGTGGCTTGTGGAGAGTGCGGTGGTTGACAGTCAGAGATGCTCTAGAACTGCAGGATCTGCATGCAATGGTGATGGCGATTATGTGAGATAAGTAAGGAGAAGGAGAATGCACTCTATAACTACTCTCCTCTCTACACTTTGCCCACACAACCTTCCATCAAATAGAATACTAGAAACAATACTGAACAACACATCTATGTCTTTTGAGGTTAGGGTTTATAATAGTTTAATCATTCGTAAACAGAAAGACCATTTTTATGCTACCTAGATTTAGATTGGGGGTTGTTTTAAATCAATTCTTGTGACACGTCTTTCCACTGGTCTCTACGCCTATCACCCATGATGAATTACTTCATCAGAGGTATCACGTGTCATCCTCTGTGATTGCTATCAGAGATACCGAGAATTCCTCGGCCCTACCCAATATAAGCCGATTGCACTCACAGATGGGAGGGGAGGTTGTGTGGTCACTCTTCATGGCATCGGCACCTTGTGCATTATACTGTCAAAACATTGCCCGGTAATGCTCTAAATGCATAATATAAATAGAATGTGCATGTATTGAGTGGACGTTTTTGTCAAATTATTGCTGGTGAACACGTGTGCAATGTTTGAAATGAATTGTCTGTATTAAAGACCTTTCAGTACCATTTCAGTCAGATGACCGAGCATGCCACTGTGGTTCAATACCATACTCTTTTCAAAGAGTGACTGGGGATTTTGTTTCGCATTATCTCATTAGCGTGCTAACATAAAGAGAAAGAGTAGCCCTTGACAATCAGCTGTGGTATATTAATTGGTGATTGAGAAACAATTCAACAGCATGTTTCTTACTTTTTTCAATGCAATGATTCAGCATGACCATCACTTTACCTGGAGGACAATACACCACATCTCCAACCAACATTATAGAATGAAATGACAAATGTCCGTGATTGTGAGTAACCAATTTACCTCACCTAATACAGCTATCCTAACACAAAACAAGGTTTTTAAATAAAACTCGAAGCTATAAAACCTAAGCTAGGCTATAAACATACCATTCGTTGTGGCACTATCACAGTAGTCCAGTGAGGCTTGGGCCCAACCTGATTCACCAGTTGTAGGGAATTCAGATCATGTGATCAGGTGCAGCTCGTGTCTAATCAAGTCATATTTTGACTGCACGATCTTGATGTGTCCACCACCAATCTGCCTGAGCCACATCAGGATCTCTGAGTCAGGGACTTTTCTTTAAATCTAATGACTAAGACAAGCTCTATGTACATCAATATCTGTCTCCGTTTGGTTCTTTATTGTGACACTTGCAGACACATATCCTCTAGTTTCGAATTGGACAGAAATAAATGATGGCAATAAATAGCACTGACACTTATTACTATCGCCTGCAAGTTGTCCTATTTATGGACATTATCTTGTTGTTATTACTACACTTTACTGGTATTATCGACTTGGGTATCAATGCCAGCCAGGACCAAAAAGTTTGGGGGTCAAATGCTTTGATTTCTGTTATGACGTTATCGTGGTAATGAAAATAATACCTCTCGCATTAGTTATCGAATAGACATTTAAAAAACACTGGCATTTGGCCAAACTCTCATCTCAGGTTCATGTGGGTTGACGAGATATTTAATGAAATTATCTTCCATCTGAACAGTGTGATTGCCAGTACCTTTAAGCTAGACTGGCTTTCTTGTTACGAGTGAGCTATTTAGTGGTTTCTCAACAAAACTGAAAGAAAATAGTATGGAAATATCCTTGTAGAATAATAATCATGCTGGTATTGGCCTCACACCGAACTGAGATAGACAAACCCCTGTGTTCTGTATCTAACTACTTCTGGCATATTAATTAATACTAAAGGTATAATTCAATGTATCATGAATAAAATGGCAGTTGTGACACAGTAATTTACCTGTATTGAATTATAGATAAAGGCAAAACATTGGGCCATGAAAACTAGGATATACGGGCTTTCCTTGTGTGACATAAGAGGGAATTGTAAATAACATGGTCACAAGGGCATTACTCTGTGTGACATAATGGTCTACGGCATCTAGAGGCACATAAATATCACCAGGAATGATAAAATAAACTATCTATTGTTCCATTTTCAAATTATTCATACAATAGCATTCGGGATTCTGGTATCATCATTTTATAACACCAACCTATAACGGTATTCAAATTGTGTAGGTATGAGGTGCTTTATATGGACAGAACATGGAGGTAGAAAGCTTGTCTGCAGACACTGGAGTTCACTGCTGCCAAATGACATTAATAAACACCTGTACTTGTGGTGCAGCCAGCTGTGAGCCTGCCACCTCCAATTATCATGCTACATACCAGACCATGCTGACAGGTCACTTGTCTCCCAACACAGCATATAATCACATGACCGGCAACCTGCTAGGTCTTGCTGACAGGTCACTTGTCTCCCAACACAGCATATAAGCACATGACCGGCAACCTGCTAGGTCTTGCTGACAGGTCACTTGTCTCCCAGCACAGCAAAAGATCTCATGACTGGCTACCTGCTAGGTCTTGCTGACAAGTCACTTGTCTCTCAACACAGCATATAATCACATGACTGGCTACATACCTGACCATGCTGACAGGTCACGTGTCTTCTAACACAGCATATAATCACATGACCGGCTAAACATATTGCAAAATGGCGTATTAAAGGAGTCATGAACCTGAAAGGTTGCAGGCGATTTTACAGTGGTTTAAGTTATCTGAAAACAATATATGATCTTAAAATTGACAGTACTGCCAGTACTAAACAGTAAGTGTGTTGAGTGACTTTGACCTTTGAACTGTCGGGGGCTCCGTAAGTCACAGGAGGTGTTGTTTACCAATTGTCAAAATTGGAGCAAAATTGGAGCATTTTCGGCCATTTTTTCCACTATTTAGAGAATGAATTCGAAGATAATCGTGATGATAGTGCCTTTTTCTGGCTTTCTTTTGGTGGTAAAATTATTAAAAACGGATGAATATTTATGGAGTTATAAATGAAGAAAAATCATTATTTTTTATATTATATATGTTTGCAAAAGAAAGTTTAAAAAAATTCTATACAGCCCAGCTTTTAAGGTGGAATCCATGCAGCCCTTGATGTCTTCCCATTTGATGATGTGAAAAACCCTAAATTTCATCAAAGAGGGTCAAATCATAAATTTTACTGATACCAATTATCAGCATTCACAGGTTTGCCATTCAAAGTCCTTGTGATTTAAGGCCAAACCAGTGATCAAAGGGTTTAATGTCACTTTTTCAATATCACGGCCTTTAAGTTAAGTGGGATTCCATGCAGCCTTTGAGTCATGTCTTCCCTTTTTGACAGAAAGGTTTTCACATGCATAAGATACTTTTCAAATAAATAGTATACTTTTCCCATAAATGATGTATCTTTCACAACCATAAAATGTTTGTCACAACCATGAGTTATTTCATTGATTCGAATAATATTAAAATAATCTAATGTTGTTCTGAAGTATACTCCTGGCAATAAATTGATAAATTGTACAAAACATCTCTACCCTGTTTCCCAAGCTGGACAGGTGCCCAACTGGTAACTCATTAGGTGTTTACACGAGATCACAGACCAGCTAAATAAAGCTTGTTGACAAAGTGTTCAAATAAAATATGAATAACCAATGAAAGAGTTGGGTATTTAAAAAATCTCTTGCAAACAGGATTGGACATTTTTAGCATAAAAGTTAAAAAGTCAGAACTCTCCAGAACATCTATCTAGGCTTTGCTGATTGGTGACTGGAGAATACTAATATCCAAAAGTTTGCGATTAAATCATATTACCCATCAAATTTCTCCTATATAAAGTTCTTCTGAAAGTTCTTCTGAAAGCAGATGAGTCTTCTGGCAGAATCCAAATCATTCATTGGAAATTTTGTCAATGGGGCACCTTCAGATTGGGACAATGGAGTGATTTGGCTTACAGAGCCCTGTTTGTCCATTACTTTTTGTTCATTGGTACAGGCCTAACGCCCTGACAGACCACAAAAGATGTCACATGATTGTACACATATGGCCACCTGGTGGTCAGAAGAGTAATGCCAATAATGGCACTTTCAGCAAAACACAATAACCTTGGTCAGTGTATTTTGGTTGCTCTTAGTGAGATAGCTTGCTCATATCACAGCTTCGTGGCCACATATCACTTAAACATACCCCAAACCTCTGTAAAATTGCCTGTCACCTCTGTGATTTCATGAATGCTTTAAGTACAGGTGATTTTCAGAAAATGATTGTTTCTCATATCAATCTATTATAACGAGGTTGAATTTATCTATAATCATCACCAGATTACCCTTTCTCCTAGAGTTAATTTGTCTTTGTGTAAACCTTTCTTTATGAAGAATAGATTTAATAGCTGCATCAGTGCTTATCGTATTATAATTACGTTGCTAAGTATATTTATGTTTGCTTTCTTCATGAAAGACAATTGTTAAACTTATTCTTAAACATATCACGCATTCACTGAAAACTGTAACAATAAATAATATATATATATGAATATATATTTATTGTTTTGCCCATTATTGTTCACATAGAAATTATGAAAAATAAAATCTACTGAATAAGTAATGCATTACACTATGGATGTATACTTGTAATCTTTGTGCTTTTTAATCACTTTCACATTGGGAGACGACAATATGCTACACTCCCTGTCTTACAAGAACATTTCAAATGAAACATTTCATAGTAATGTCATCTGGCATAAAACTGCAATAAAGTGTGGACATGAGAAATCTTCAATGATCTTTTTATGTATGTGGGTAGGGCAGTTGATCTTTAATATGTGTCCTTTTCTGTTGCAATCTGAGTCTTTGATTATTGTCAGATGGGATGAGTGTTGAGGTGACAGATTGGGAATTCTAGAATATATGCCTAGGGGATTCAGAGGACATAGATTAGGAATGAAGGTCATAAAAATGAATGGGATACAGATTACAGATTAGTGATTTCTGTAACTAAAATACCTTCCACAAATAATATATACTTTCACATTGGTTATGGTAATAATTTATAAAACAATATTTTCATGGTTCGGGCTTGGAACAAGAAACATGTCATTAACTGTAAGGGTTGTATTAAAACAAAAAAAAATCCTTTTTGTGTGTGGCATCTTTTCATTAAACACACAGGAAATGGAAACATCAAGAATATTATTTGCATTTTTATCATAATTTCTTTTATCATATTTTTAACACACTCCTCGTACTTCAAGAATCTAATAGTGACTGAATTAAGCAGCAATATCCTATCTGTAAAGTTTCTAGGCAGACCAAAAAATATGGATTAATCTTGTTGAGTGGTAATTTGTTTTGGGTGATAAGATGATTATCTTGGTGGACGTATTATGAGACATATGATATTTGTAGATTTTTTCTTTGTCCTTCCAATTTCTTTAGAAGTTGAGTGCAAAGCATTGATGCTTCATATCCACTGTACATCTGATAAAAATATCAGAATAGAAAATTGGGAAAAGACGGCAGAACCTTTGGCCTCAGAGCACTATTAAATAATCTAACAACATGAAATGTTTATTGAACCAACCCATGAGACTACGCTTTGTGAAAAACGATCTCAGACTAAGAAAAAGTGTTTGAGGCAATAAAGCAAGTGACACAAAGGTGAGACTGCTGTGTTCAGTTTTCCAATAATGGTAGATTCTAATATGGTCAGTCGCAGGGGTAAAGTCAAGGTGGATTTGAACAGAATATATCAGTGATAAAACCACCACTGATTAGCGCCAGGGGGCGCATCCAGTGATCCTGCCATGTAAAGAGAGGTGGGGTCAGGGCACTGATAGCAGACGCCTAAATATAGACCACTGCAGAGACCCATATATCCCACAGGACATCTTAAAATGGAAGAAAGCAACTTCAAACATATGGACCAAATCAGCAGGAGCAGAAAAATCAAGACTAGCCTTTCCCTATAAAGGTCACCATCATCCCACATTCTTTATATGTGAATGATCCTGAGAACATTGATGCTGAAAGACCTGATAGCTGGTGCCAGGCCGTCAGGACCCTTAATGTGGCCAACCACATCCTTCCATCAAATGGGATGCCTCAGTAACTTAACCCATGTATAAACAGCATAAGACCTTTTTTTCCTCATCCAATTACATAAAAGGATATCATAAAATATACCAAAAAGGGATATCGATGAAACGATACTAAATGATAGAACTTTTAAAAGATTTAAAAAAAAGTTTCTTGTCACTTCTTGAATGATGTGGAATGTGTTGAGGTGTTGGAGTGAGTATCATCAGGGGTCGGAATACCACGAAGGCAATGCTATCTAACCTGATGTATATAGAGAGGTTACTGACGTAAAGTACTGAAAGACCACTGCTTTGGCTGATGTAAAATCATCTGCAAACATTTGGAACATCCATTTGTAATTTGTGAGGCGTGGGGTTGTGTGTAAAATAATGGTAAAATCCTTTGGTGAGAAAAGGCAAGTTTTGAGATAAGCCTGGCCTAAATGAAAACAGTAAGAATTATTTCCGTCAACCTCCTTCATGCTCCTTATTGACTAATTGTTTGGACTCATTGAGACTTGATACGGGTATAGCATCCATGTTACAATTTCTTATATGAGCTGAGGAAGGGTTGGCACACTGTCATATAAATTTGTGACTGGTAGGGTTGCCATGGTTGGGTTGCCATGGTTGGGTTGCCATGGTTGGGTTGCCATGGTTGGGTTGCCATGGTTGGGTTGCCATGTCGTGGACAGTCTAGAATTCGGTGATAGAAGGATTGAACTAAAATCCATCTGAACATGTATTTGTTGTTGTATTCACATTCTAACCATAACAATGACACCAATTGGTGATGTTATATCATGTGACTGACCTTGCCATTTATTGTTGCTCTTAAGGTGAGCGATCTGGAACTCACTTACGTAGTCAGATCGGACAACAAAATACCTGGTTTGGCACAACAGTCTGCAGAGAGCTTATTCTTAAAATATCCAACATGTACAAATGGCAGTCCTCGGTAAAGCAAAGTCGCCCATTTTACGGTAATTAAGGGGACTGTCAGATCTTTTGGGCTGCTACAAAATCCTATTAGAATTTGCCACGACCAATCTTCCTATCCCAGACATGGATGCCTCTTCCACAGTTGTGTAAGTCAGCATTTTATGACATTTAAGAAGGAACTTGTCAAGTTTCGAAACATGTAATAATCACACAATTTCGTAATACATTTTCCCGAAGCTCACATTTTAACCATAAGGATTTGTATTTTTTTTCTTACAAAATAGCTTAAAGTTCAGATCAAAATAGAATCAATTAGATTTTTAAGCACCTTTTCCATACATGATATAAATTTGTATCCCCTATACTATGTGTTATTATTCATCATATTTCCCCAACAAAAGATCTTTTCCAACAGAAAGTAGACGACTCTTCTGTAAAAACAAATCATTCATTGCAAATACCTTCAGATTGCGACACCGGATTGATATGACTGGCAGAGGCCCTCTTGCCCATTAGTGTGGTCAAAAGTACAACACAATGGTATCAGCATTTAGTATGAATGTACATGACAATCTTATTGCATTTGGTTCTTCTCTTTTACCCTCAGAGTTAAATGTGCATCAAAGTAATTGTGTTCCAATGTTTCAGTTCATGTAAAATGCAAATCGTATTGAAATAAAACACTGGACGAGAATCGTTAAATACCTTCCTAAGACCTACCGTAGACCTAGCCTGGAGAAATGTCAACCTTATCATTCCAGGCAAACTACCCATCTGGTGGTACAGAATGGCTTGCTAATTGGTGATACAGGATTTTCTTGGACTGTTTTTCTCATTTGATAAATTAATCATGATATTCTGTTCAAAAGAATAATGGCGAAATTAAAAATTGAAAATATACCAATAAAATTGCAACAAAGTGTGTTACCTCAGTCCGAGGGAATGGGTCTCTCATATCTTTTTGATCACCCCTTTCTCTTATTTAGAATATTCGGCAATCAAATGCTTTTTCGGCCGGGACTCAATTCCCTACTCTTTTCGAAGAGCGACTTGGGATCTTTCGTTTGCAAAATCACATAGTCATGATAACAAAAAACACGGCCTTTGATACAGAGGTGAAGGACCCATTGACGTTAGCAGATGGTGATGATATGTGGGATTACACATCACGGGAGATGAAAGATTGATCTCCTTACTCAAAAGAAAACCATGGACACCAAATTACATGCACGTTTGGAGATTACTCCACACGATCTGAAAAGACACGAGAACAGTCAGAAGAATAATACTTGACCTCTCAGGGGCTCGGATGGTGTAGAGGGAGGACCTTAGTGCAATGAACTGTGACTTCACAAATGATAAGTATCAAGCTAACCCTTGGCAGGCACAAATTATCATTCAAAATACAAAAGGATAAACACCTTACAATGAATAATATATGTGCAACCTGCAGCAGATAGGAGCCATAAAAATACAGCATAAATATTGGGTAAATTAAGGAAGATCATTTCACAGCAGATTGAATAATCAGGTTGGATGAAGAGATAATCAGGTGTGAATTGACAAGTGTGGAATAAGAGTAATGTTACAGCCTACTCAGCCGATAATGGATTATCTCTCCGGGCGAAGGAAGTGGGAGTAAGGTGATGGTCTGCCAGAGAGGGGAAGACAGCAAGTACTGCATGATACCTGAGACACCAGGATCCTGTCTGCAATCTGGTCTGCATCTATGGACCTGACAAGTCCTGTCACACATGCACCCATGAATACATCCCTACCTCTGTACCTGACAAGTATGTTACCTGTCACATATTCACCCATGAATACATCCTTGCCTCTGTACCTGACAAGTCCTGTCACACATGCACCCATGAATACATCCTTGCCTCTGTACCTGACAAATATGTTACCTGTCACACATGCACCCATGAATACATCCTTGCTTCTGTACCTGACAAGAATGTTACCTGTCACACATGCACCCATGAATACATCCTTGCCTCTATACCTGACAAGTATGTTACCTGTCACATATTCATCCATGAATACATCCTTGCCTCTATACTTGACAAGTATGTTACCTGTCACATATTCATCCATGAATACATCCTTGCATCTATACCTGACAAGTATGTTACCTGTCACACATGCACCCATGAATACATCCTTGCCTCTGTACCTGACAAATATGTTACCTGTCACACATGCACCCATGAATACATCCTTGCCTCTATACCTGACAAGTATGTTACCTGTCACACATGCACCCATGAATACATCCTTGCCTCTATGCCTGACAAGTATGTTACCTGTCACATATTCATCCATGAATACATCCCTACCTCTGTACCTGACAATTATGTGACTTGTCACATATTCATCCATGAATACATCCTTACCATTTGTGAATTTAGCATTCATCTTTGGTTAGGGTAGGTAAGTGATTGACCTGTCACACACTGATTGACCTGAATGAATCTGGCCTTTAGGTAAAACTAGCCCTTACCTTTGACCTGACTGGTATGTGACGTGTCATACATGAATGGGTCTTGTCTTTATGGCTTTACGTGACAAGGGCTTGTCTTTCACACATGAATCAACCATATATCTATATGACATGTACCAGGAGGAAGTGCTCATGGACCAGATGCTTGTCAGCTAATCCATGACGACTGCTCCCATCATAATATTGCCAAGTCAGACAGTGTTAAGCACTTCACAAATATCTCCCCATCTCAGTCTCATGTGACAATCAGCGAAGACAACACACCTGTCAAAGCATTTGTCTGTTTTTTTTCTCTTTTGTCTTAAATCCTTTTATGTGTGTCTACCTGCACCAAGCTGCCCTCTGGTGGTTGCTTTAATCTGTGGGAGGACACGGGTAGCGTGCTGAGACAGTCAGACTCCTGCCTTATCTGACCAGGCAAACATGCAACTGTGCTCGTCTCTTATTCCCTCATCCACACTCAGAGAATAAGCCATGTCAAGCAACATCAAACAGAGCATGTTCTGAACAAAAGGTCCAATAAAAAGGGGTCACTAAATCAAACCAATTTCTAATCTGTCTCTTATGGTGCTTGTCTCATCAAAACAAAAGCAATTCCACTCCTGCCAAAATCGTCAATGAGGAATAATCTTTCTTTAACCCGGCTTTCTCATTCATTCTCACAAACTTTCTCATTTACCAACACAAGCATTTGAATCGACTAACATAGGCTTTCCAATTCAAATCACATACTTTCTTATTCAATCACACAGACTTCTCATTCACTCATTCAAACCTTCCCAGACTTCTCTTGTTCACTCAATCAGACTTTCCCGTTTTTTCTCTGTCACCCACAGGCCTCCAAACTTTTCTCACATATTCTCACCAACATGTCTGTCATTCACTCACAAACACTTTTCCATACACTCTAATTCACTCACACATAATTTCGCACACTTCTCTAATTCACTCACACATACTTTCCCACACTTCCCTAATTCACTCACACATGTTTTCTCATACGTTTCTCACTCACTCACTCACACATACTTTCCCACACTTCTCTAATTCACTCATGCATACTTTCCCACACTTCCCTAATTAACTCATACATACTTTCCCACACTTCTCTAATTCACTCATGCATACTTTCCCACACTTCCCTAATTAACTCACACATACTTTCCCACACTTCTCTAATTCACTCACACATACTTTCCTACACTTCCCTAATTCACTCCCAATTTTTTCTCATACTTTTCTCACTCACTCACACATACTTTCCCACACTTCCCTAATTTACTCACACATACTTTCCCACACTTCCCTAATTAACTCACACATACTTTGCCACACTTCCCTAATTTACTCACACATACTTTCCCACACTTCTCTAATTCACTCACACATACTTTCCCACACTTCCCTAATTCACTCACACATGTTTTCTCACTCACTCACTCACTCACTCACACATACATTCTCATACATTTCTCACTCTCTCACACATACTTTCCCACACTTCTCTAATACACTTCTCTTTTCCAGATTTATCTCATTCACTTACACAGACTCTCAATACTTTCATCATTCACCGACACATACTTTTCCAGATTTCTTTCATTTAAAGACTTTCCATACTTTTATCATTCATTCACACAACTGTCACAAACTTCTCTCTATAACTCTGTATTGCTTGCCCACTAGGACTTCACTCACCTCTCAACCTTATCTTCCTTTCACCCACACAGGATTTACAACTTCTCTCAGGCATTTCCTATTGTATTGACTTATGTCTACAAGCTTTTCTCCTCCCACGCCCCTCTTCTAGTCTATCGCCATGCCTTACCAATCACTGAATAGATATGATCCTAGAAGACAATGGTCGTTACCCCATGAGATACAGCGAGGTGTAAAGGCCAACGATGCAAAAGAACTCAGCGGATGTTAGGCAAACCACCGCCCAGTCATGTATTATTCATAATGCAGTCACCGACCATTATGGCCACTTTATGCTCATGACACCAGAAAATGATATGACCCCACACTTTGAGAGAATAGATCTTATAATTAATACCATCAGACTGCAGAATATTTTTCAAGGAGGCACTCAAGCAATAATCATCTCTTTGCTGCATGTATATATATATATGATATAATATAAATGTATAACTGTGTGTAGGTAGTAATGACGAAAAACTTCTTTTTTTCAAAAATGACTATTGCTTTTGTTTGTTTGTTTGTTTGTTTGGGGTTTTACGTCACTTTCAACATTATTTCAGTCATTTCGTGATGAGACCTACTTGTAGCAGATATAGTGCTGCCTCACTGAATTGTCATGTCGCAGGTCCTTGATATGACAACCCACCCGGTCACAGATTTACAAGGACAATGGGTTAACCCTTTAGGCACGGGCCTCGGCTCATGTGGGAAAATGTATCATGAGTTCAATCCCGGCACGGCCGGGGTTCGAACCCACGACCTTTGGATCACCACAGAGGAACTGGTGCTAATAACCAACAGCGCCACGGCCCCTGGCCAAAATGACTATTGCATCAAGTGGTTAAAATCATAGGGAATCTGAAAAGCTAAGAGAATGTCGAAATTGTGTGATCAATGTAATGTCAGGTATTCCTTTACTCACATACAACTAAAGGGATGAAAGCTTAAATCACAACCTTAGATGAGATCATTTTGATGAGATCATTATTCAATTTTACTTTTATGACCTGGAGATGTGGATATTTCTGACCTATGCCATCCAATCCTGAAATTCAGTGTTTCAAAAAACTTAACCTAGCCTAACCTTAATTAATATTTCTGTCCAAATCAGAGATCACTTCTACAAAAATCAGAAAAGCCTGTGATCCAATAGAGGGAATTATGGAAAACAATAGCGTCCCATAGAATACTATAATCTTGTGCTTAATGGGTTGTGACAATGCCTTGTAGTTCTTGATAAATATCACGAGCAATTAACCAACTGGGGGTGCAAAATTTGTAAATTTCCTTGAGAACATTATTTAGAGGGTGTTCCACCACCCAATTACCGTTTTTTCTTATCTCTCTTGAAACAAAATTTTCAACTCCATTAAAGAAATATTTTTAAAAAGCATAAGGTAAAGTTTTAACTTTTTTTAAAATGCTTTGCTATCTTAGCATTGAATTTGAAGTTTAAATTTTAGGATGTACTTTTTAATCTGATTTGAAACACCAGGTTGACAGAAATTACTCTGCATTACACAGGTAGTATTCAATTACTACCTTTGCAGTCATTCCCCTGTTTTTGATCTCATTCAGGTCATAAATACTTGTCTTGCACACAAAAATATCATCAAATCTGAATTGACCAACATAAGGTCATAAACTGTAACCAGGTGTCTGGCACATATACTGACCAATCAACTGCCAGTACAACTGCCAATACAAAACAAATCTATTTATATTCTTTCACCAATGAGTTGAAATAAGAGCTTTTATGCCCTTTGTTTATATTTATATATATAGTAATGCTATATATAGACACATGGCTGAGATCAAACCTATTTTTATCATTTGGTTTGCAGACAGCTCATGGTTAAAATATATATAATTTCTATGAATGAGTCCCTTGTGTTAACGCACTGCCTACGGTTAAAATATTCATAACCGATTAGCCCCACTGGATAAAACTTAGAGCATTTCTACACAACAAAACACAATGTGTCTTTTTTTAATATGTGGCGTCTAGTAATTTCCCATGTATCAATAATCACAATGGGAGCAAGCCAACCTCACACAATATCTCCGGGAAAATGGATGAGTTCCATACAAAGTCTAATTCAAGTTGCTTCTACCTGTGCCAGAGCAGAAATTCTTGTTGCTCTGAATTTTCAAGCAGTTTGTTTCCATATTGACATTTAAAAAAAAGCTCATCAATCTTTTCTCTTTATCCTTACACAAGTCGCATGTACACATGGAATCCAAATCATTTTCTATTTCAAGCAACTTCTCACAGCAAGTATTAAGCAGTGGAGCATGTATAGTTGCATCCAAGATTATATATTATATGTATGTATATATATATATATATATATATATATATATATATATATATGTATATATATATATATATATATATATATATATATATATATATATATATATATATATATATATATATATATATATATATATATATATATATATATATATATATATATATATATATATATATATGTCATACATAAATATATATATATATATATAGGACGTACAAAACATATATATATATATATATATATATATATATATATATATATATATATATATATATATATATATATATATATATATATATATATATATATATATATATGTCATACATAAATATATATATATATATATATATAGGACGTACAAAACATATATATATATATATATATATATATATATATTAGCGCTATATATATATTCTGTTCTCACGTCAACCTCTTTGTAGCAAATTGTTTTGACCACCAATACAGTTACAATATGCACAGGTATTCAGGCCTCAGGAAGTCTTCATTCACTACATGCAGACAGGGCAGAGATGATGGAATATCTGATGGTTTCCTCTAGCTTCTAAATTGAATATTGGTATACAACAGGGTCCCATTTTAACACTTAAGCATCTATATATAGCACATTCTATTCACTTAAAGATCAACATCTACAAAATTCTGTACCGAATCTCCATCATTAAATTGCATCCATTTTAAATGAGTTAGCAATATACCTTAATCTATTTCACCAGAATTCCAGAATTGAGCTGGCCAAGCATGGAAATGCTTTTATAGTTAAGGTGATTGTCTAAATAGACTAAGAGCGTCATTATTTAACAGCCATGGCCAACTCCGGTAAAAAACACACCTCAGGAATCATCCAATATTTATGACATAAAGCAGGCCGGAAAGGACCGACAGGACTGAAGACTAATTCGTTTATAAAACACTTCATACCACACTCTCTGAAACATCTCTTATAGTACTGCACTATTTCACTGGCTGATGTAAACTACACTTTGTTAAGAGAATATTCACAGAAATACAATTATTTTAGAGGACACATATAAAGTGAATGGCTACATTTAATTTCAATGTGCAAAACTAAATATTTCACATCCAGTGCATAATATTAAACCCTCCTTTGAGTTATTTTATAGGCGAAGGCTCATAATGTTGCTGATTAATAGAACATTTCATGTATTATACCTCTCAATGGCAGGTGAAATTAAATGTTATAACTCTCAATAGCACATGAACTTCAATACCATAGCTCTCAATAGCACACGAACTACCAAAGCCACATGAACTTCAGTATTATGATTACAAATAGCACATGAACTTCAGTATTATGATTACCAATAGCACATGAACTTCAGTATTATGATTACCAATAGCACATGAACTTCAGTATCATAGCTCTCAATAGAACACGAACCTCAGTATTATAATTACCAATGGCACATGAACTTCAGTATTATAGCTTTCAATAACACACAAACCTCAGTATTATAATTACCAATGGCACATGAACTTCAGTATCATCGCTCTCAATAGCACACGAACTTCAGTATTGTAACTACCAAAGCCACATGAACTTCAGTATTTTGATTTCCAATAGTACATGAATTTCAGTATCATAGCTCTCAATAGGACATGAACTTCAGTATCATAGCTCTCAATAGCACACGAACCTCAGTATTATAATTACCAATGGCACATGAACTTCAGTATTATAGCTTTCAATAACACACAAACCTCAGTATTATAATTACCAATGGCACATGAACTTCAGTATCATCGCTCTCAATAGCACACGAACTTCAGTATTGTAACTACCAAAGCCACATGAACTTCAGTATTTTGATTTCCAATAGTACATGAATTTCAGTATCATAGCTCTCAATAGGACATGAACTTCAGTATCATAGCTCTCAATAGCACACGAACCTCAGTATTGTAACTACCAAAGCCACATGAACCTCAGTATCATCGCTCTCAATAGCTAACGAACTTCAGTATTATAATTACCAATGGCACATGAACTTCGGTATCATAGCTTTCCATAGCACACGAACCTCAGTATTGTAACTACCAAAGCCACACGAACTTCAGTATCATCGCTCTCAATAGCTAACGAACTTCAGTATTATAGCTATCATTAGCACATGAACTTCGGTATCATAGCTCTAAATAGCACATGAACTATACTTCAGTATCTCTTCCCTATAATTCAAATCAATTAATAATAATAATAATAATAATAATAATAATAATAATAATAATAATAATAATAATAATAATAATAATAATAATAATAATAATAATAATAATAATAATAATAATAATAAAAATAATAATAATAATAATAATAATAATAATAATAATAATAATAATAATAATAATAATAATAATAATAATAATAATAATAATAATAATTATAATAATAATAATAATAATAATAATAATAATAATAATAATAATAATAATAATAATAATAACAATAATAACAATAATAATAATATTATAATATTATAATAATAATAATAATAATAAAATTTATATAGCGCTGAAACCAGATAAATCTGTTCATAGCACTAATTCTCATTACATGGTGGGGAAATGCTCAAATGTATTCAACCACAATGTATTTCTGAAATTATTTGAGAAAAGGACTTTCAATTAATGAACTAATGAAATCTAACTGTACTCCTTTAACTTCATAAAGTCATATTGTTATTGTCATTGTAAATTGAGTGTGTACTTTCACTGTTGGTCTTATAAGCTGACATTGGCCACAGCGACAGTTAGTACAAGGTTTCCAATCTGTTTATGCCATCCCGTCTGATTTGATCTCAAACTGCTGTGTCTGGCTGGGATTGCCCTGTGTCAGCAATAATTAGGTTATAATAGAAATGTGATCATCAGACACCATGGAAAAGAATCCTAAACCAATGAAGACATGCATTAAAAGTTAAGATATTAAATGATCGGATTTTTTTCCAGTTTAAGTCTCCCAATCTATCTTTATATGTTCCAATCATCATAAATTCAGTGTTTATGTTGTGTTCACAAGGATTTTTAATTTGACTTTATATTGGAAAGGCTGTTCAAGTTAATTATCTAAACTCCACCAACTTATTTGACCCTTGCTGAAATATTAATGAGAATTAATGTACATTAAATCTTGTCTCAATAGGTTTGCGAAACTTTCAGAATTGTTCGGGCTATATCAGGTCATAAAGAAGCCTGATACCGGGACTTAATGCCCTACTCTTTTCGAAGAGGAAGTGGTGATCATACAACAACTAACAGTTTCTTTCCTCCACCCCCTCTGTGGCAGCAGCCAAACATATATTAGCACCTACAAATATTAGAGAAAACCTGAACATGAGACCTGACATCATCTTAATGAGCAGCAAGCAGAGATCTTAAGCCTTATAAACCATAATCTACTTTACATGAACCATGGGAAAGCACAATGAAATGTCATAGTGCACCAATATCTGTACAATCATCATGGCACTTAAAGCATTGGTGAAACCTGGAAAGTTGCAGGCAATTTTACAGTGGTTTAAGGTATCTGAAAACAATATATGATCTTAAAATTGACATACATACAGGCTATCTATCTGAAATCCACTAAAGAACATCTGCCCTGAGAATTATGATTTTTTGTGACCACCAAGTACTGCCAGGACTAAACAGGAAGTGTGTTGTGTGACCTTGACCTTTGAACTGTCAGGGGGCTCCGTAAGTCATAGGAGGTGTTGTTTACCAATTGTCAAAATTGGAGCAACACATTTTTGGCCATTTTTTCCAACTATTTAGAGAATGAATTGGAAGATAATACTTATCATGATGATAGTGCCTTTTCTTGGCTTTCTTTTGGTGGTAAATTTATTAAAAACGGATGAATATTTACGATGTTATAAATGAAGAAATCATTATTTTTTATATTATATATGTTTGCAAAAAAAAGTTTAAAAAAATTCTATACAGCCCAGCTTTTAAGGTGGAATCCATGCAGCCTTTGATGTCTTCCCATTCAATGGTGTGAAAAACCCCAAATTTCATCAAAGAGGGTCATCTCATAAATTTTACTGATACCAATTATCAGCATTCACAGTTTTGCCATTCAAAGTCATTGTGATTTAAGGCCAAACTAGTGATCAAAGGGTTTAATGTCACTTTTTCAATATCACGGCCTTCAAGTTAAGGGGGATTCCATGCAACCTTTGAGTCATGTCTTCCCTTTTTGACAGAAAGGTTTTCATATGCATAAGATACTTTTCAAATATATAGTATACTTTTCCCATAAATGATATATCTTTCACAACCATAAGATATTTGTCACAACCATAAAATATTTTTCACGGCCATGAGTTATTTCATTGATTCAAATAATATTAAAATAATCTTATGTTGTTCTGAAGTATACTCCTGGCAATAAATTGATAAATTGTACAAAACATCTTCACCCTGTTTCCCAAGCTGAACAGGTGCACAACTGGTAACTCATTAGGTGTTTACACAATCACATACCAGCTAAACAAAGCTTGTTGACAAAGTGTTCAATTGCTGGTGTAGGTTTTAGCAGACAACTGATCAACTTTCAAGTGCCACAGAAATTTGTTAACAGAGAATATTTTGGGTACTACTACATAAAAGCACTGTTTAGGGTATAAACATTCATGTTATGTAAAGAAAATGTGTCTGAAAGTCAGGTTTCACCAATGCTTTAAGTGATATTCCTTTCTTTCCATATTGATATTCTACCAGGCAAGGCCTTGACAAAAGTATAAATATACATAAAGATGATTAAATTCCACTGATTGAGGAGTTCATACGAAACTGAGCAGGATCAGGATCAGGAATATTTGTATAGATTATACAATTATGAACTTATACGAGACTGAAAGGTTGTGGTGACCAGAAAAAAAACAAGAAACAAAAACAAAGAAACAAGAGCAAAAGCAGGAAAGAAAACTTTAGTAAAATTTAAGTAAAATGCAGTGACACACAATATATATATATATATATATATGTGTGTGTGTGTGTGTTACATGTGTCTTACATATTCTTTAAAGCATGATGTAAATATTAAATATGAACTTCCAATAAACACATGGCTTGAGGCTTTAATCATGTACTGCCTTAATCCTCAATACATTTAATGTTTTGTACGTCCTTAACCTTGGAATGTTTCATATAAATTCATTACAATAAAGGGCTACCCAACATTCAGCTGTATATTCGGGCAGGAGGCTTTGATAACCAAAATCTGGTGGATATATCGAAATTGTATGTTTCAAATAATATTATGGGAGCTATGGAGGGAGGAGGGATTTTTTAAATAAAATTGCTTTTAGATTAGTTAGGATGAGGCCCATGCCTAAAGGGTTAACCCGTTGTCCTTGGAAATCTGTGACTGTGTGGGTTGTCATGTCAAGGACCTGTGACATGACAATTCAGTGAGGCAGCACTATATCTGCTACAAGTAGGTCTCATCACGAAATGACTGAAATAATGTTAATGGTTAATGGCTTTTCAAAGCATGACAAGCAGTCGAAGGCTGGACAGCAAAATATTCCTGCTGGCTTTTGGGTCAGTCAGAGCCTCGGCAAGCATAACGTAAATAAATAAAAGATAAAAAAGACAGTTTTGAATGTCACAAACTGGAAAGTTAATGTCTATGTGATAATCTAAGTAGATTTGGTTAGGCTGGAGATAAACAATTTAAACCTAACTTTCTAATATTTCCATAACGAATTCAGTTAATTTGCAATTTCTATTGAAATATTACCCATATTTCAATAAATGGGCTCCTTTTCCTGTCAAACTTTCATGAATAATGGCAGACCTGACCACCATCCATATTACATGAAAGCAAACTTTCATGAATAATGGCAATATGATACTGATTTATTCTTTGCAGGGTGAGGAATGTGGTAGTAATGAGTTGCTGTAGAGTAAAGCATGTGTATACCACTAGGTGTTAGGGGCCAGGCCATATATGCTAACACCTGGCCCCCACAGACCTGACCACCATCCATATTACATGAAAGCAAACTAACTCCCTCAAACACACCAATAGAGCCCAATCCTGACAAATGATTAAAGACCAACAAAACTCCCCATTTTAAACTGCAGTTATGTCATTATTTTCACTCATGCAGTTGTACACCTTAAACCCCCTGTATTTGAAAGTGTTTTGACCCCAACATCGAAGACTTGCCTATTGTGACATGGAGGAATTGTTGCCTGGTCTACAATTTAGAATCTGGCATTCTCAAATTCCAGAGTAAATTATTACATTATGGTTGGATTAAATTTCAAATGACATGTTGGTCATGCCATTTTTTCTAAACCTGACCTGATGAATACTTTTATATTAAAAATTTTAAATGTTTATAAAAACTTAAAATTACAAAAACATTATCAGCTATGTAAAAAACAAAATTGGATATCCCAGCATGCCCAACATAACTATTAATAGTCTAGCTATACAGGACAGGGCTTCCACCAATATATTAATAGATTAACAACTCAGAAAATTCATTGGGATAAATCAATTGGAGTGGCTCTTACATAAAAAACCATAGACGCTCTAGACTGAAGATTGGAGGTTGGTGAGCTCTAGAAATCAATCTACATTTTCATGACTTCCTGTCATCAACAAAAAGTCATGGCTGCCATAAAAGCATCTTTGAATTATTTGTATTTGTAAAGATCTTGTAAAAGTAATTTATTTGGCATAATGTATGCTTCTAATTCAATATATTATAAGGCTGATGTTATTGAAAGGCCAAGTGAATTAAATTTCTGTAATAATGTCTACACCTTTTTTAATATTAGTTTGTAATGGCCAGGTTGCTTTGATACTGTGATAATGTTAAACAATGATACTGATAAACATATTCTATATACTACTTTTTCTTACTGTAATCTGCAATGAATTCAAAACTTTTTTGTGATTGGCTGCTATTATAATCTCTAAACAAGATGGAAGGTTGCCACCAGATCATGAATTCAGAACATTTGATGTTCATCAAATCAAAGCATTTTAGAGCAATATACCATATTATCCCTAATTACCACCTTGGGGGAGGAAGCTTGCTGGGTGAGGGAGGTCACCCAGCATTCAGGTGACAGATCTTACACATTGATGTAAACACATTGATGTAAACACATTGATGTAAACACATTGATGTAAACACATTGATGTAAACATGAAGAATTGTTTACAGTGTAATATCATGTGAAATTGAGAAATATTAACAGGTGTTTGTGGTAAACATTACAAAGGGTGTGTGTTTTCTTTTATATATTTGCCTGAGTGCTGCAAGTGTGGTTGTGAGTACTGTTTGCATATTAATTACTGAGATAGCCAGCCCCTGTGGGATTGTAAGTCTGCAGCTCCATAAGGCCTGATCTGCTGATAGGCTTCAGACAGGAGGGGGGCGGTAATTAGGTAGAGGGCAGCTATTAGGGATAATACGGTATTCATAAATTCAGAACATTTTAAACCAGTAAAGTATTTAAATACTATATAATACTCTTCCTTTCATGTTTTGTTTATTTTTTCATATTAATATTTGAAATGCTAATTCATATTTAGTGAGGTTTCCTTCCCCTTAAATGAAAAAAAAAAAAATGAATTGTTTCATAAGTGTCAACAATTTGGGATATGCTAATATAATTACAATGTATTATAAAGCATAGGGTCTCATCTTTCTCCAACCTGTACTCACTCCCTACATTCAACACAATATTGATCAAAGTTTGTTTTTACTCAGATAAATGAATTGAAACTAAAGTATCAAGTCTATCAATTATATCAAAACTACTAATCACTTTAATAGATGACACCTCTATCCCTCATGAGCATGATATTGGCTTTTTTTTTTTACATTTTCACTGGAAGTTACTGCTATTTGAAGCAATTAGTTCAATAATATGAAGATTGTTCATCAAAATGCAAAATTACACCCCCATTCATCATAATCACAGAATAATGTCCAGGTAAATCTATCTTTTTTGGTTATTGCTCATTGAAGGATCACTTAAGAGGCAGCCAGTACATTAAACAAGGATTTAAACTCCATTAATAATTGGGCTGATAAATGGTTAGTGACTTTCAGTCCACCAAAACCCTGATTATGATGCACATTTCCTCCAAGTTTTAAGCTTGGAAGTTGCATATTTACTGAGATTACAACATATATTAGAAAGCAGAAAGCAGAATAGCAACAAAAATTGAAATATGATCGTTCTCTGCCGAAGCCTCACCCCGGAATAAAAGTTTAATTTTATGTTCAGAGGCATAATTTTCTTTACCTGTCTGTTGTAGCATTTTGAAAGCTTGGAAAGCTGAACTCAAATTAATCCATATCATTCCACTGAGGAACAGGATTTAATAGAGCTACTGTGATGGTTGCCCAGGTACCCATTTAGGCACTTGTAAGTCAAGGATCCCTGCTTATTAAGACCTATTTAAGTGAATTTTATTAGTCTTCAGACAAGAACAAAGGACTGGAACTATTTAGGTGCAGCCCCCTCCCTCAGTCAACCTGTTGGGGATTTGAACTCTGAGAGATCTCCTGGTAATGAGATACAACACAGTAAGTTAGGCAGTTGATAAAACATGGAAAAGGGGGTTTCACTGTGGAGAAAACCTTGTCTTAATTTGTTGTGTTGCCCCAAGGGGAAGGAGAGGCTGGTGGGGACATTCAGATTAAGATATGAAGGTCTTCAGAAGCCAGACAGATGGATGGAAAGTGACCTCTAATTCTTGCCAACGGCTGTCGCAGATGAGACAAAATATTCACGATTTGATCAATAAATGTGAATGTTGAAAGGAAATATATAGTGAAAACTACAGTAGAGTATGCTCATAATACAGCATATACATTATCAGGCTTGATCATTTAGATTCTTTTTATTGGGCAAATTGTATTAATCTGCCCCCTGTTGTTATCAGACTTCAATATGTGCTCCTTGCTGCCCAGGAAATGATCACTTGACATCCACATCATTTGATTAAGGCTCCCCATACACTCCTTCCCCACTGCCATCTGGTGGTGGAAAAATGCCTTCTATGGAATGTAGATGTTTTCAATAGTAGCATATTATATATAAAGCCATGACTTATGACATAAGGTTTGTCCTATGTTGTGTTTTATGCTTATATAATATGTGGATTGTCATAATGATATCCAGGCCAAAATTGTCTTCATTCCTTTTATCTATATATGTTGTATGCTGATTTGTAATTCTGAGTGGGCGAAATTTTTCTGTGGTAATATCTCACGGACGATTACATAAAAATGCCTTAGGTAATATCAATATATTTGTTACATCATCTGTAAGATGCATGTCTTTTATTCATATTACATTCCAACCATATATCTACATAAATACATTACAAATATGATATCACATTTATGTTTTATTACAATGCTATCCTCCCACACATTAGCAAACAATGCTGGTTTCCTCAAACTTCCATTATCTTCTTTTGTCATTATTGTTAAAAACTCTTATTTTCATGCTTTTATTGTCCCGGAGTAATGAAATGTATGATGGTAATTTTATTCAAGAATTAAAAAGGATATGCATTTTTTTATTTCAGATTTCTAAATCTTCCCTTTTCTGAATTGTGGAGGTAATTAACTCTCAAATTGCTTTTGTCTTGATTGCTTAGAAAAACTGCATCAGAGTGCAGAGGTCCAACGCACATGCTGCAGTCATACACTGTAATAATGTCATTAGTCACAGCGAATCCTGATCACAATATGTAAAGGCAGACAGCATAAGAAACAGGCAGGGCATGCTGGCACATCTCCAGAACAAATTTATATTGTCTATTTTGAGTTATTTGAGATGAACCAGACTGGAACAACTTTCAATAATTCTGAAGGATGAGGGCTATTTAAAGACATTATTGATGAAGCTGTCAACCAACCCGAGTGTACAGTCTACTTGAGGACATTATTGATGAAGCTGTCAACCAGCCTGAAGTAAACTGTCAACCAGCCTGAGTGTAGTCTACTTGAGGACATTATTGGTGAAGCTTTCAACCAGCCTGAAGTAAGCTGTCAAGCAGCCTGACTGTAGTCTACTTGAGGACATTATTGATAAAGCTGTCAACAGCCTGAAGTAAGCTGTCAACCAGCCTTAGTGTGTAGTCTACTTGAGGACATTATTGATGAAGCTGTCAACCAGCCTGAGTGTAGTCTACTTGAGGACATTATTGATGAAGCTGTCAACCAGCCTGAAGTAAGCTGTCAACCAGCCTGGAGCCTGGAGTAAGCTGTCAACCAGCCTGAGTGTACAGTCTACTTGAGGACATTATTGATGAAGCTGTCAACCAGCCTGAAGTAAGCTGTCAACCAGCCTGGAGCCTGGAGTAAGCTGTCAACCAGCCTGAGTGTAGTCTACTTGAGGACATTATTGATGAAGCTGTCAACCAGCCTGAAGTATGCTGTATCTTGTGCTGATGCTAGTGAGGTTGATGATGATGTCCTTACATTCAGATTGGATGATGTGCCTGCGGGTGACGTTGGACCTCTACGTAGATGGCGCTGCACACTCACCATGAAAGAAGTCTGAAATATCATAATTAAGACATATTGTTAATCACAATCTTAAATGGTATCTACTTTCAAAAGAAAATAGTTTAAAACATGGATGGCGTACCAGTTCTGCACTGAGTTCTCGCTTGAGGAGCTGTTTATCTCTGGGTGGGAAGTTTGTCTGCCTGAGGTATCGTACTGCCTGCGACATGATCAGATGCAGTGAGTTCTCCATTACGAACATAACCTCCAACCTGATGGAATACATAACTGACCATTAAAAATTTCCCCTTTTTTACTATCTACAAGTAATTTCTAAAGGTTTTTATGTATAACTGAACCCAATGAATCAATTGGTACCTTTTAATGGGCAAATCCTGTACTGGAGATTTCAAAGGCGAATTAGATTTTGGGTCAATCTGAAAAAAAATACATATATAGCATCAATTATGATAGCATCAATTACAGAAACAAAATTAATTCTTAGTACCTTACTAGAACCTATAATAAGTGATAAATAATAACACAATCATTATGACAAGATATATGATGAGATACGATTGCCATGTAGAGTGGGGGTTGGTTACCTTGGAGAGCAAGCGGAGGCACATGTTGATGGCAGACAGCAGAGTGCCAAATGTGGGCGGAGTGTCGTGGTCCATGGAGGGAGTACTGAAGCCAACCTGCAGCAAGGGCTCGTACTCCCCAACATCCAGGCTCTGTAATATACAACAAGCTTCTTATCCCAACAACTGTTATGTAATCAATATTAATAACTATTCTGATTGATCAAATTCTTATCATGTAAATAATTGTCATTTACTATATTGTTTCTTGTGTAACACATAAATCTGCATTCATTCATGTAGAAGAATGAGCATTGGTTTTGGATTTATATTACTGGCTGGAGTCTAAAAAGCTACATAATATTTTCTTCAACTGGTCACTTGTTAAATGTAAACCAAGATAATCATGCATTAGGTCCATTACTTTAGGTTTTTGTAAAAAAAATTGCTGTAAAAATGGCAAAACGTACTTTTTAAAACTGACAGTAAAAAACCTATTGCATGATTTGTTTTTAGGATGCTGACATGAGTTTATTGAGTTTATTACCTGATCCAGTAGAATCTCACAGAGGTCTGGAGAGAACTGTCTGAGAGCTCCCAGGCACTGGCTGAGGATCTCAAGCAACCTGCAACATACACATTACATCAGGTAAGGTTTAGATAGCACGGATACCAATGTTTAAGATACGAACTGGCCAGTGGCCAAGACTTACAGTACATTTATGAACACAAATCTATGAAGTTTTGAGAATATAACTATGCAAAAAGCAGGGACACTGTATCGTGAACTTGTATCTGCCTCTGTTGCATGAACATGGTGTCATGTGATCTAACTATTTTGCATAGTGCCATGTGACCCAACTATGTTGCATGGATATGGTGTCATGTAACCTACCTGTTGCGTGGACATTGTGTCATGTGACCTACCTCTGTTGTGTGGACATTGTGTCATGTGAGCTGGCCTCTGTCTTGTCCAGGGAGGACTCTATTGTGTCATGTGACCTACCTCTGTTGTGTGGACATTGTGTCATGTGAGCTGGCGTCTGTCTCGTCCAGGGAGGACTGCTGTGAGAGTCTTCGCGTGACTGGGGTTAGCAGCCGATCCTGGGGCAACGCTTTCCCTCCTTCTTTTTTGTTACTCTGTTTCTGAAAACAAAAATCAAATTAGTTTAAATTTCACTCAAATCCATTGACATGTCATTTGTAAAATGATTTAAAAAGCAGATACACATTTGGGCCTGACACCTCATTTTACACACTCCCTATATTCAAGACAGTAATATTAAAAATTCTGTGATGCATTTCTTCCACAACTTCTATCAGTTGGAGTAATATGAGTAATATAAAGTCTGGAAAACGACCTTTTTTGTTGAAGCATGACTATTCACTGAAATAAGAAGTACCTGATACCTATATCATTCATCAAAATGAATAATCTACATAACTAGTCATCAAGATTAATGTGTTCAACCATAGTCACTAAATATCCCTGACAAAAATTTTGCTCAGTGTTTATTAATGTGTGATGCGTGTCTGAAGCATGGACTTCATTATTGATAGCAAATACCATTTGTCAATTTGCATAACCAACATTGTCTTCAACATCCATCACAGCCAATGAACAATGCAATGAAGTTTCTTTGACTTGTTTGCTGAAGCATGACTGGTCACTGAGGCATGAAGTTCATCACTGATACCAGTAATATTCATCCAGGTGCATCATCTAAACAAAAATTACAGCTCCATCCTCCATTTATCATAGTCACCTTATAAATTCAAGGTTAATAGTTTATTAAAATTGTTCACTGAGGCATGACTGCTCACCTAAGCATAAATGTCATTATTGATACCAATAATGTAAATATAGTTGCATCAATTGATACAGCTGCATCCATAATATCCACTTTATGTCAAAGTTTTCTTAAATGTTCACTGAAGCATGACTGCTCATTCACAGATGAAATTTTCAACAAGCCCCTATGGAGAACATTATAATACATATTTCCACCAAGTTCCAAGCTGGGTGTTGTACAGTTGCTGAGATGAAAGATACATCAAGGTTTTTTTTCTGCAAAATGCAGAAGTATGACTGTTCACTGAAGTATGACTTTCATCTGGATAACTAATACTACTCATCGAGACGTATCCTTCCACCAATAATGACAGCTCTATCTGTAATAGCTAATCAATATAGCCACTGGCTCTAAATGTTGACAGACGGACAGATGGAAGAAAAGTGACATCTCGGCCTTGCTGAGAGCTGGTGAGAGGTGAGACAAAAATCTAAATAGATACGAGTTAAGATACATGTGGGGTCTTACCTCTATAAAATGTTGTAAAAGTCGAGGTCTGATAAGCAGAGAAATACAAGTCTCACTCAGGTAACACACACTGGTCTGAAATACAAAATACAAAGGGTCTTTTCATTAAACCTTTTTTTTTTTGGGGGGGGGGGGTCAATTTATTCAGTTAAGTCCATTAGAATATCCATTTCATAATATATAATTCCAAAAATAAATAAAGAGTAGTTGTTGACAAATGGCTAAATGTTAAAATAAGGGTAAGTTTTTATCAAATTGTACTGAAATATGTTTTTCAATTTTAAAATGCTCCTGATTTTATTTTTGTTCATGTTTCAAGATGTAAAATATGGTTTTTAAACTGCCACTAACCCAGCTCACAATACCATCAATAAAAGCAAGAAGCAAATGCGAGAATTAACTGAATTTTATCAAAGCAAATCTATCATTTTGTAATACCCATACATTTGTTTCTATGTTTGACCAATTATCATCACATGCTACATAAATAGGTAAGTGGTTGCAAGCTGAGACAAGCTTTTGCTGTGTAATTGTCCATTTTCATAAGAAATACTGTAAAGAAAAATTTGTTGTACTATGTATATGCATATCTAATTTATCTATTGCAGATGTTTTGTTTGAGTTATAGCTTTAAATTTGTTTACCCTGACAAGGTCAAAAACTGAAAATCCATACCATACAATGTCAAAAAAATTTTTTTAAGTATATACTTTTTCGTGAGTTTTACTATGAATTTTAACTTTGTCACTAGAGGGCCTGACCAAACCTAACATACCATAAGTTTATTGAGAACATCTGGCAGGTGGAGCCTCCACTCCTTGCGGTAGTGCGCCACCTGGTGTAGAAGCCTAGTGGTCTGCTCGGCCTCTGTGAGAGAGGCTGGCGTGATCTGCTGGTGCAGGGAGTTGAGACAGTGATACATACGGTCCTGATGCACGCCCACAAAGTCCAGGGTGTCCTGCAGGAAGTTGTACCTGAGCGTGCCCAGCATGAGGGTCATCAACCCCAAACAGTGACAGTACACTCCGTGCCACGACTCCGCAGATTTCACCTTCATACCCTGAAATATCAACCAAGCTCTTACGTTCTCCATCACATACCTCTTTATGCAAGAAGATTATCAGGTTAAATAAAAATTATGTGCAACCAACGAAACATCTCTCTTAGAAAAAAATCACAATTAATATATACCTGATTTAATTAGATTTTTTTTCCAAAATATATCATCAAAATGCAAACAAACCAAATGGCGGTGCCATCTCTTTTTTTGGAGTAGTTGTGCAGTTTTGGATCTGATTTTTAAAAACAGTTCTGATCTGTAATTTTTGAATGGGGCGAGAAGAGAATGGGCATTCAGCCTAAATTGAAAATTACATGTTGACCTTAAGCTTTCATGAAATCAGATTTTCAAGCACTTGCATTATACAGTCAGGATCGAGCCACCCTTCAACGGCTGATTGCCTTTGCATTTTGCCTCGTTTTGAACTACATAGATACCATTCATAAATTTGGTTACTAGGTGTTTGTAAATATGCGCGGACGTTACAGAAAACAGCTTTTACTCGTCTGTTCCATTGAAACAAATGGACAAAAACATTGGACCTTGCTGTGCTTGAGGCTGTCATTCAACACTGCTACACTTTTTGATCACGCATTGCACCACTTACACATTCACAGTGTACAGAGATACTAGTCTGTATTACCACATGCACTCATCAGAATTGTCAAAATATGCGTGCCTCAAAAGTGTAGCAGTGTTGATTGACAGCCTCCAGCAAGGCAAGGTCTGATATGTCAAGTTCTCCTCTTTGACCCGAAATGACTTTTTAATTCTGAAAAGTCAAACAGGGGTAAATAATCACATAATAAATCAGTTGGTGTGAACAGATTTCACAATCATTTTTTCTTTTTGATATAAACTGGCTGAAAAGAAAAGCCTTGTACTGACGCTAGTCCGTTATACTACAACTGACGTAACAATCACGTTTAAAAGGAAACATTCCATCTGGCGGGAAAAGCGGGAGCTCCATCCTGACTGTATATATATGTGTGTACCCTAAACTCCTTATGTAATATAAATGTCTAAATCCTAAACTTTGTGATTAAATGTTTATACCTGTCATATTACCGCAGAAATTTCTGGTTTCTTTGAAAGTAGGCGAGTCTTCTGCTAAAATCTAAATCATTCATCAAACACTTTGTCAACAAACTTTAGCTGACCAGTGATCCAGTGCAACTCCTGCTTAGACCACGTCATTTAAATAAACCCCAAATCTCTGTAAAACTGCCTGTGATCTACGATTTAATTTTCTGTCATCTGGCAGTGATAATTTACATCTATCTAATTTCACAGTGTTATTTTTTGGGTCCGTTGTGATGTATACCAACCTTGGCTGGTGAAGCATTGATGATATGCTGGGGAGATTCGCTGTCATAGAGTATGGTGACTGCCAGGCATAGGTGGTGGGTCAGACCGTTAACAGCCACAGTCTCAGCGCCCTCTGGTGTGCGAGCAAGAGTCTGCAGCAGAAGCATCACTGACCCTACATACTGCATACCCTTGCGTGCCTGAAACAATGTATGCAGAATGCTTTACCCTGTCTCTCACCTTATGTTTGTGGGAAGGAAAACATTCAGATTTAAATAAATGTGATTAAATAAGATAATGTGATTAAAAATGTTAAGTCAACACCAATTGCCTGAGAAATGAAATTGGTCAATTGCACTAGTCAGATGTAACCCCCCCCACACACACACCTTCTTTTGATTTTTTGAAAGTTGAAAAAAGGAAAATCCTGTGTCCTTGGGGGCTGTGGTGGGGTTACAATTGATTAGTGTATTATGAGGCACCTACCTGCATCCAGGATGGCAGGGATGAGAGGAGGCAGGGCAGAATGGAGTGCTGCTTGATTGGTGGCAACCAGGTGGCAGCACTAGGCAGGGAAATGATTAACTCCTCCAGGAGACAAACGGTCACCACTTGCAGCTACAAAATAACAAGATTATGAAGATAAATGATCTAAAGGAAGCAAGGCAACTATACCCAAAGACATCGGCAAAGAGTTTGCGCAATCAGGTGAAAGTGGGTCAGTCTAATTATAGGAGTGACAGCAACGATCTGAAGCTCAACAACGCAGTGGTGCGTGTGACGTCATATGAAGATTCTCCCTTGGTGTTTCCATGACGTCATCACTTGGACTCTTCTAAATGCCATTCCACGTAGTCAAGTTTAATATCGGGTGAAAAACTGAAGAAAAAACGCTACAGAATTGACACAGATTTGTATTTTTAGACATTATGACTGGGAACGATAATAATATGGGTCATAATTGCAACAGTCAATCGCTGGAAGTCGAGTTTATTTACTGGGGAAACTTCAATATGATGGGCAGTGTGTGGTGTTTTGAGAAACAGTGGATTTCAAGTCTATTTTGCTGATGTCTTTGGGTATAAAGGAACCTCATTTTGAGACCTGGGCAATAACATTAGTTGTAATTGCCCATGTCTCATGCCTTGATTTTGTGTAACACCATGTCTAGGCACTTAGCGAAGCTATATTTTGAGGTCATTATGAGGTTTCTAATATGTTTATAACCATTTATAAAATTACTGATGGCTCAAAAAAGGTACACGATAAACCACTAATGTCCCAGAAAGCAGATTCTAACCACGGGAGCTGGCACCCTGACCCCATGTTATTTACCTTGAGTTTGACGTGGTATGGGTCATTGAGGGGTGGCACAGTAGAGGTTGGAGTGGGCAGCTGGTAGGTACTCTGCTGTAGCACCCCACACACAACAGGCACCAGCTGACTGAGCGCTGACTCTGGCAGAGCTGCAAATATTAACAAACACCATTTAAATTCCACTTTTATTGTCAGAATAACATATTTATTAAAGATTGAGATATAGAGGCACTGCATATCCTAATCTTAGCAAACTCAACATGTCATTGGTTTGCGTGCACATGGCAGTCTAATTTTTCTGCTAAATTTGAATTATATAATCCACAAATGTTAGAACACATATTTATTCATGCATATAATTTTGATCATTCCATACGTGAAAAAAAATCAAAACACTTTTTCTTAAATTCTACTACATGAATGTGCAGTTAACATCATTTAACAGCACAATATTTATCAAAACAAGTATTCAGAACACAGAAATTGGATAAGTTAAGTGGCAAAATATACTGACGTTTGGTGCTGGCATGGTTAGTGCGTGTGTACTGCAGGGCGATAGTAAGGGCTCCCAGAATGCCAATCTGCACTGAGGGTATGAGCGTCTCACTGTTGGCACAAGTCTGGGTGAGTATCTGCTGCAACTGCTCCACCAGACCAGGCCAGTCTCGTACATGTCTGAAACATTAAAAGAGCACAATTATTTAGCTACAAAGCTTTATCGAGAGCGAAAAGTGTAAAACTGGGTAACAACTAACAACTTCACAACCATATAAAAATTTAAGAATAAAATGTGATCCATATCAGTAGTTATATCATATTATTAGTCTCTTAAAAAGGTGAGATAAAAATATTATTAAGTATGCACCATTTGAGAGAAAAATAAGGACATAATGGTACAACCTGGTCCATCGTTTGAGAGCAGTGAAATAGAGAGCACTGGAAACCGAGGCCAGCTTGATGTGAACCACTGTCATGCCATTGCTGAACTGAAGTGGAAGGTAAAACATTCAGGTAACTCGAGTATGGTCCCATATGAGACTAGCAAGAAAAATAATTCAAACTGAAAAGATGAAAGATTTTTGGTTTGTGAATTCCAAATAACATGATAAATATTATATGTCAGACTTGACTCAAGTGACTGGGATGTATATACCTGTGCCTGTAAGCCGTCCAGTAGCTCCTGAAGCATACGATCCTTTGTATCTGCACTCACATCTAGGGAACAGGGCTGCAAAATACAGAAAAACCTTAACGAACACATGATGGTATTTAATGAAACCAAGATTGAACCTGCAAGTAGATAACTAGGTATTTTGTGGTTGAAGGTATGTGAGATCAGCATTTGTTATATGCTCTTTTTCTGCCCTCAAAAGGATCTATGCACCAATAAAAAGATACTTTAAATATAGGTAATTTTTTTGGTTGCAATGTTTGAGAAAATATTCTGGGAATGCCGGCAAATTGCTTAATAAATGATCGCTTAAAGTGAAATCAGCATCTTGAACAGATGATAATTTTATCTTTAGCAGATGATAATCTTGTTCAATCAAAATGCAGGTTACATTTTTATTTTGTTGTATTTATTCTCAACAACAAATGCCTGAAACATATTTAATAAACACTCTAACCAAAAGCCTCATTTTGAAAGCACACTCCCTGTTTGCATCATTTTTAACTATCAGTAAGGGGAAAGCTTGTAACAACATCAAGACATTGGCCTTCGAATAGGGCTAAAATGATGGAACACAGTGTCAACCTAATTTGAGCCTCATCAAGGTTCAAAAAGGGTTTGCCTTCTTATATTAAACCTTCCCTTACATAATTCACTGAGGTAGCTTACCTTGTGAACGGCAATGACCAGCGTGAGATCCCTCCAGGCCAGCAATAGCTTACCTTGTGTACGGCAATGACCTGCGTGAGATCTCTCCAGGCCAGCAGTAGCTTACCTTGTGTACGGCAATGACCAGCGTGAGATCTCTCCAGGCCAGCAGTAGCTTACCTTGTGTACGGCAATGACCAGCGTGAGATCCCTCCAGGCCAGCAGTAGCTTACCTTGTGTACGGCAATGACCAGCGTGAGATCTCTCCAGGCCAGCAGTAGCTTACCTTGTGTACGGCAATGACCAGTGTGAGATCTCTCCAGGCCAGCAGTAGCTTACCTTGTGTACGGCAATGACCAGCGTGAGATCCCTCCAGGCCAGCAGTAGCTTACCTTGTGAACAGCAATGACCAGCGTGAGATCCCTCCAGGCCAGCAGTAGCTTACCTTGTGTACGGCAATGACCAGCGTGAGATCCCTCCAGGCCAGCAGGAGGCGCAGTGTGCTGTGATCCGCCAGGACGTCCACAGCTACTTCCTCCTCAGTTGTCTCACTCGCCAATATTAAACTCTGACTCAGGTACTGCAGAGACAATGTGCATCATTAGATACCATCATAATAAGAACTCCAGCAATCAGCATCAGTGTTCAGCTCCACAAACAGGCCAAGATAAAAGTCATGTTTCTACCCAACAGATAGCTTCGGGAGCATAACATTTTTAAAGTAATAAACATGCAAATCATGTCATGCCCAAGGAATGATTATATTGCTACATGCACTGCCTTAGAGCAGCACAGCTATCAGAAATGGGACCTATTTTAGGGACATTTCCCCAGGCCTTGCATTGACAACAGAATGCAGCTTTACCTGAGACCAATATTGGATCCTCTTCTCACTCACAACTTCTTTCAAGACTTTCTTCAGATTGATATCCAATTTGTTACTGGAAGAAGAAAAACCAAGGTATTAACTTTTACACACCAATTTAGATAATTATAAAGTGCACAGTCATCCATAACTAAAATCTAGGTGTTTTGTTTAATTGTATGCCAAACACTAAGACAGAGAAATCATAATGTGAATCTTCTGACCTTTATTTATCATTTCAAAGACATTATATATTTTTACTAAACCAAAGTCTAATTTTGACCAATCAGATGGGAGATTTATTTTCGGACAATGTTTTCAAAGAAAATAAAGGCTAGGCATTTCTACCTGGGCACAGAGTAGAGTTCCTGGGCTAGAATGTGGAGGATGCTGCTACAGGTCCGCACCTCCCGCTCCAACACCTGACACCATACAAATATAATGTAAAGAAACATAAATCAAACTAATAACCATGTTCTTGGATTACGTAATTACTTTAAATTAAAAAAAGAGAAGAATGTTACCTCTGTGTTTTTGTTGATTTGTGTTGCTGGGGCAGGTAAATCTCTCATGAGACAAAGGCACACACACCGCCAAAAACTCTCTCTATTAAAAATATAAATATCAACTGCAATGTGATCGCAAACTTTTTCAGGCAGGAAATTCTAACATGTGTATCAAAGGTATGTTGATTCTTATGTGCTAGTTAACAATGGTTCAACAATGATCGTAAATGTGAGTTACTTTTCTCTGAGGACAGCCATGGCAGTTTCTCGCTGGCCCTGCCACAGTCCCTGTAGGAACTCCATGGCAGCACATAGTAGATCTGATGGACACTGGTAAGTTCCCTGAAACACACAAAGTAAATCTCCACTTAACATCAGATGTATTGTCCACAGAAAATGCTTTATTTTGTTTCAGATTGATAAAATGTAAAATTTGTGAACTTTATATTTTCAACTGGGGGAGTAATATCTTCTAGATAATAATTATTACCTGTTTAGTTTCAGCTATAAGACTGAGAAGCGTCTGAAGGCAACTTGTTCTGCCAAGTTCAAGCTGATTCTTGCTATCAGTGCTGCCCTCTTTGTTAGCAGTGCCACCTGGTGTTTGTTTGGCAGGTTGTAGGTTGAGGAACATCTCGGTGAGGCCAGGCTGGGTGTGTACACAGGCTCCCAGCAACTCCAGTATGACCACCTTGAGACGTAGATCCTCTGTGTGAGCCTGCAGCCGAGCCAGGTACATGTCACGGATGGCCTCAGCCTCCGTACCAAGACATGCTCGTATTGACATGGGAAACACCTGAAATAGATCCCTACTATATTATTACAAAGTTAAGGCTTCAATGCACTTAATCTTGGCTTCAAATTGACTTGAGTTGTTTTTGTCACTTCTTGGAAGGCAAGAATGACCAGAACTACATATCAACGTGCCCAATTGATAAAACAAAGTTACATATTTTCCCATTCATATCATTGACAATTTGATGAACAAGCCATTTGGTTTGGACACAAAAAAGACAAATTGGAAGACCAGCTGTTGGCAATGAAAAGCACTGTCCATTCTTACCATAGCGAGACGTTTGAGGAGAAGTGTGGCTAGAGTGGGCAGCCGTGGGTCGTGTCTGTGGTATATATACTGGGCTATGACGGCCACCACATGTCTGTGAGTGTGGCTGGCAGGGCGTGCAGAGAGGGAGTGTTCCACTGGGGAGGGTGGTGCATCTGCCGGACGCAGAAGTAGCAGTCGGTTCAGTACGGAGAAGGCTAATCTTATAAGCTGGATGAGTTCAATTCCTGTGCCCTCTATCACACTGAAAACATAACACTTCTGTCAAATATCATATCATCTTAACACAAGCCCATAGTCCCAGACTAGTAGAAACACTGTCGGGCTAATACAATACTCTCTTGATGCTAGCCCAACTGTCTAGTAACTAATCATGATTTTAGCCATATATTCTTTTGTCGTTTGACTAATCTTACTAAAATATTAACAAGTACAAATAAAAAATAAATAGTCCATACATGTAATTAATAAAAAAAATTACCCCAAAAATAGTTTGGGCTAGTACAATCTGATAAAGGCTAGTGCGAATCTTCACTCACTAGCCTGACTGTCAAGTAGCCTAATAATTATCTGGCCCATACCACCCTCAACTTCACAAAATACCATACATATTTCCAGAGTAGATATTGTGTGAAATTTTATTGCGAATGAAAAAGGTTTTGATCAGAATACAATGTAACCATTTATTACCTTCCTTGAGAAGCAAGTGCTGCCTCGACTGTGTCCACTCCGGTGGAGATGATATCTAGCAAGGCCCGCCCAGATTCTGTGTGCAGCAGACAGTAAACACACACGTCACGCAGATGTAATCTGCAATGTCAATCAAAATGACACATTAATGATTTACCAATCTGGTAATGAGATTATGACTAATGTCTCAGCTTATGTTTTAAATATTATCATTATTGTTGTTATTATATCAGATATGTGTGATAATTTATCTATTGTATATCACTCAAACCAAAAGTTTGCTTCCAGAGTATGCATAAATTCATTGAAAATCTAACCTTTTCTTCTCTGGATCCTTCTGTTTACTGTCCAGTATATTCAGAAGTTTATGAAAGATTTCTAAACATTTCTGACCTGAAAAAAATAAATAATAAAATCATTACCCCAAGATTTTATTACATGATTGAAATAATGTGTATCAATTTAATCATGTGTTTTAAATATGTTGGAATATACATCAGGGCAATCAGTGAGAAATAAATAGAACTGTCTTCTATAATTTCGAATTAATATTTCTGATGAATATGATGGGGCCAGATAGAGCAGATGCTGACCTAGTTTTTGTCTCTGGTTGATGTCACAGTAGCGCCACTTGTGGAAGACGGGGAAGATCTCACGGCTGATGAACACAACAATGGCGGTCAGGTCCTGCAGGTGATCACACGTATGCAGCGGCTACAAAATACATTATCATATCTTAATATCAGAACACAATGTGGGTTTGGAAAAGTTTTGTAAAATGAACAGACCAGGCAAGTAACCATATATCCATATATTGTACTTAAATTGCATTTTTTAATGGATAGATCTATTTAATGTAGATTATTTATAATGGTTTTAAACATGATCAAACTTTAGGTACAAGATAGAAGGTTCACACTTACTTGTATGAGGGCAGCTGTCTGGTATATGATGGATACGTATGAGATAGAAGGTTCACACTTACTTGTATGAGGGCAGCTGTCTGGTATATGATGAATATGTACGAGATAGAAGGTTCACACTTACTTGTACGAGGGCAACTGTCTGGTATATGATGGATACGTACGAGATAGAAGGTTCACACTTACTTGTATGAGGGCAGCTGTCAGGTTGAGTATGGATACGTACGAGATCGAAGGTTCACACTTACTTGTATGAGGGCAGCTGTCAGGTTGAGGATGGATTGCGTGACATGGTACCTGCCCTGGGTACATTCGTAACCTGCCAGAATGCTGCCATAGCAACCAGCTTGCAGCCCTGCTCCACTGTAACATCAATCCAAACATTAAATTACTCAAAATATATCAAATAAAATAAGCAATGAAGTAGATAACTCTTTGCATGTGATGGTTAAGGAAATATGCATACCTGGCAGCTTCGTGTAAATTGTCAAAGTTTTCAGTCATATAGGGCACCAGTCCTGTCTGCCGCACATTGTGCCACACCTAGGACAAGAAATACAACATTCTCAAATTTCCTTCTTTTCCAGTTAAACTTGTCAACATGACAGAACTATATGCCAGGCTTAATCTATGACATTACTTCATCCTTTCATATATCCCCTTTTTACACTCAATATAATTAACATACTCTAAGGATAAGGATAAGGATAAGGATTTAAGCAAAAGTTAAATAGGTCTGCTGAGATTATGTACAATGAGGAGGATAGTAATATGACTGTACCTGCTGTGGGTTCTGAGGAGCAAGGCATGTGAGCGTGTCCAGGCAGGCGGAGAGCAGGTCCAGGGGAGGGGGGTTACACAGGCAGAACCTCTGTATGACGGCTGGCAGCTGGTCAGTGAGGGCCGTGAGATGGGTCCGCAGACTGGGCTCGGTCGTCAGCAGTGCCGAGATGAGCTGTGCTATCTGCGTGACGTGGTCGATGTTGTCGGGCATCACCATGCCTGTCCCGTGTGAGATCTGCTCCAGGAGCGTGTGTATCTCGCATAGGAAGAGCTGCCACAGGTTAGCCCTGGCCTCCCACTGCACCACCGGACTGCCCTTCTCTGCAACACACAACCACCAACAACCTTAATAGGGATTAAACCAACCTTTCATTTCTGAAAAAATCTAATATGTTGTCACATTATTTTTTTCCTATATTTTAAAAGAATTCAGACTGGCCTGATTAAGACCGGTTTGTATATCACAATTAACATAAATTGGATGTTGAGAAATATTATGCTTTACAAAATTCACCTGTAGATATCAGCTGACCTAATGTACCTCTCCGTATGATAAAATGATCTGAAAAAAAATCACGTAACTCCTGTACATGCGAATAGACCAAGATTCTTGCACTCAATCGATCATTAGATCCCATATTTAGTCTGGTTTGGAAAATAATTTGGCTCAATATGTCATTTTACTAAATTAAGTTTAACAAATTCCAGCATGTGTCAGCAGTCTGAGGTTAGTTAGAAATCTATATAATTAATGATACTTTGTTGACAAATTCAAATATAAGTTATAAACATTTTTAAACACGTTTTATGTTTGTTTTTGAAGTGCCTATCTGAAACAGTTAAAGAGATATGTTGGCAAAGCTTTTTTCCCCTAAATCAACAAGTTTAATTGATTTACAAGCTTCCACAATCACATCTCCATAAATATAAATTATAACAGTACCAACAAAACATAACAGTATTAAATCTTTATTAAGAAAGTGATAATAGGTGCAGACCTGAGTTGTAAGGTTTCTTGTCCGCCACTAGTCTCCAGATGCCCTCCTCCTCGGTGCCTTCTATGCTGGATGCACGGTTACGATCCAGAAGCTCAGAGTAAAACGCAGACTCACACAGCAACTTATACACCTACACAATAATGCCACACTAATTAGCTTCTTCAATCTCTGTCTTAATCACACATCTCATGATATGTCTTTCTCAAATGATATATTTTGCACTTTTGCAAATTTTAAAGACTAATATAATTAAAAGTCAATCAGAGATTGCAACTTGTCTCATCTTGTGTAGAACTAGATATATTTGCATTGTGACTTTAAGGAGCACATCAAAGCGATTGTTTAACTTTTTGGGATGCCTGAATTTCTATTTTTTGCACATCAGACTTTCATATTCAAAATTATCGGCAGGAATATCTTTGTTGTTTAATAATTTCCACTATTGAAATAATACTAAACAAAGTTACAGACAACATTAAATACAGGAAAGGTATGAATATTCTTTTATTTTGAATGAAAATATATGATTATGGTGTGAATAAAATAGAAAAAGTGTTAAAATAGTTAACAATAACAAATGCAAATAACAATGTCTGTATGATGCTGATTGTTATTGTACAAAATAACCTAATAATAACATTTCCAAGTATACAGACAAGGCTATTTATGATAATATTTTCCGTGGGCCTACCTTGTTTGCTGATGTTTTACTGGACTTGGCGAGGGCTGTGGTGAGGTGGAGAAGTGGGTGGAAGTGTAGAGGGAAGCGGCTGAGTGCTGACTGTAGCAAGGCACCTACTCCTTCTTCCAGGCCCTGAAATATTGGCAGCTATTACCTGAGCTAAATGTCATCCAGGTCCATATATATATATATATATATATATATATATATATATATATATGGTTCAAACATAAATCTTTGTCAACTGGCATTTCACATCTATTTTTGGATTGCCTTTATTCTGTCACAAATCCACTTCAACATGATACACATCTGTTATTTATTAAAAAATATCTTCAAATGTAAGAAATTGACAGTCTGTGAGGCCAAATAAAATATTCAAGTTCTCCACGGTTTACAGTATAAATAGTTAATGGTATGTTCATGATTCAAAAATATGAGTATAAAGAAGAATTCAACTTGTGGCTGATATATTGGCCTACCTTATCCCATAGTTCGTGTGAGATGGGGGGTTGTGCTAGCAGTTTGGCCACCACAGCATATAGGCCCTCTGTGTCGCCCAGGGTGTCCTCATGGAACACAGCCAGAGTCAGGTTAACCAGGGCATACACTGCCCACTGACACACACTCCCAATGGTCTGTAACACAAATATATATCACATCATCAAATTCCATCATTTAATATTACATAGCATTCAAAAAAATATCATGTAAAAAGGTAGACCCTGGATCTTGCACAATAAAGACGAACCTAAATATCAGACAATAAGGCAGATTCAAAGTATCTTGCAATTAAATAAAGCCTAAATATTATACTTGACTGATAACCCTTTCTAAAATGCATATATCTAAGGAAAATAACCCTGTGAAGATTTCATCTGATAAATGATAAATCTTTCAAAGAATTAAATTTTTTGCAATATTTACAATTATTACTATCTCACATGAATGATAAATATCCATATAATGCGATAATTATTGATTAAGTTTGAATTTTGAATGGGATCAAAATTGAGATTTTCCTGTAATAAAAACAAAAAAGTACTAACAGTTTTGCCGGAGAATGGTTGTGTTTCAAGCAAGGCTGCTAGATATTTGAAGACTTGTAGGTTGAGGGCAGTGTTTCCGAGTCTGGCAGTGATAGTGGCGCCCTCTGTGTCCAGAGCCAGCTGTCTGACCACTGCCCACATCAACAACAATGGACTGTGAACCACAGAGTCCCCCAGGCTGCACAGCACACTGTCCATATTCTGCAAATATTGAAATACATTCATATACAACCAGTGTCTGAAATATGGTGTATGTGGAAAAATACCTCAAAGGCTGCTCCCTTAAGGAGACAGGGGAAGATCAAATTTTGAATACTGTATCGAAACATATAGCAAATTCTGGCTCACACAATCTTGTGGAGATCTACATCACATATAAATTTTTATATCTTAACATGATATTTCTAGTCATCTTTGTGGATAACTTGCCTTAAAAAATCCTGGGCTTTTGATAAGGTGGTGATCCCGAATGCTGAAAATAAATAAGAACAGTAACAAATGGTTATGGGGCAATTAAAGATAATTCCTAGACTAGTATATCAAAATCTGAGAGTTGTGCTGACCCTTTCTTTCAGGTAATGCTTGGTACATCCTGCAAATGATTGCAGAATGTACCTTATACTTGCAGAGTTTGAGAGGAGCATAGATACCTGTTATTCTGATGGCATTTATACATATGCTCCAGGTCCATTCCCTCAACCAGTAATATGACCTGCAGGCATCTACAACACAATCACATTCATGTAGAAAGCTTTTAATTACAAGTAATTAAGTTAAATTAGAATAAGAAGGCTTTTGAGATCTTTACCCTATGAGCCATATTGCTTGAAAAATAAAATTTGAAAACAATTTATAGAGAACACATTGGTTAACAACTTCATGTCACTACAACTATACCTTACCCTATTCTGTGTACTAGAGGCTCACAAGTTTCGTCAAGGAGATGTTTGTTAGTCTGTCGGCGACCAAACCCTTGTTTCTGTAAAACAAGAAATATATACTTTATTAAGCAGTCTTATTTTTGTGAAGCTTTATATTTTTTATACTGTAATATAATGTTTATACATTGTTTGGTTCATGGTCCAATCAATCAAAAGAATATATATATATATATATATATATATATATATATATATATATATATATATATATATATATATATATATATATATATATATATATATATATATATATATATATATATATATATATATATCAATGTAGTAAGATGTACCTTAAAGCGTATTGCTAGTTTGTGAAGAGTGTCAGGTGGGATCTCATACATGCGGTAGAACAAGACAAAGATCTCCAGCACTTCTATCTGCTCCCACAGGTTCTGAACAACCCACAGCACAGACTGATGCTCATTCTGAAAAAAAAAAAAAAACACAACCACAATCAATATTTATTGTCTATTGTCCTCTCTCTCTATATATATATAACAGGACCTCATATCATAGAGATGAGTATTTCTGTATAAATAATGAGTGTAATACTGTATAAATAGTCTTTATTATTATTACCTTATATATTTGAATACATATAACTTTTCAAGTATCTCCCACAAAAAATTAGAGAATTCTATCTGGAGGATTTCAAAAGAAATTAAATTCTATTCTATTCCTAGTTAAGTAGTATGTGTGACCATGACATTTCCATGTGTCTATCTAGATGACTTTAAAAGAGAGTAAATTCTATATTCTATATATAGATAAATAGTATGAGTGACCATGATATTTCCATGTGTCTCCCAGGTGGGGGCAGCATCATCACACACTGCATCATACTGATCCAACAACTACAACAAACACAGTCGCTTAGCAACCAAATCATGTACAATACAATTCATCATATCAATGTCTTCTACAAATTAACATATCAGTATCTTGGACATTTCTACCAATTTTATCTATTACAAAGAGGCATCTTTCCAGGAATATTAACACTTGAATAACTTTGGTAAAATATTTTTATTTTATGAGAAAATTTCATCAACTGTTCCCAGTACAGAGTGAATTATTCATGGATGTTAAAAGTGAAATGAATAACAAGACCTCAATTTTGAATACATGAGGTTTAGCTTACATCTTTGATAAATTTGTCATTCTCACAGGTCTCCTCCATAAACTCTGCATACTGCTCCTGTAATAAATATTAGTAAAACTGGAGTGATAATTGCAAAATATTCATTTGATGAAGTTTACCAGCAAAAATAATGAATGACAAGAGGCAACATGATCATGTCCATTAGTGACTATAAGGGTCATGATGGTCATATGATGGGTATGTGAGGTCATTTAGGTCATGTGAGGTCATATAGGTCATGGTGGTCATGTGAGGTCATGAAGATCACGTGAGGTTAGATGGGTCTTGTTGAACATTGTTTGTCCAGAACGAAGGGTCAAATTTATATTAAGACATTTAAGAGAAGAATCTACTTATCTTGTGTAATACAATAATGATAATTGCTGTGTTCCATTTTATACCAAAATTCCCACTCATTTTTTCAGCCAACTTTAGGATTCAGGACTTAATAATAGCTGGAATAGGATAACTGAGGCCATTCTAAATGTCAGCTCTATTGCATTATACAGGATTTTAAGATTTGATCAAATAAATCGCTCAAGTGAAGATTGTGTCATAATAAGCCAGGAATAATTCAACAGAGAATGACGTAGGATCACTGATAAATGACATCTTGACATCAACAAGCATTCACAGAAATGAGGCAAAACCAAACACGGCTACAATCTGTTATGATTAAAAAAAATGATTATGTAACAGATTAACAATATTGGCAAATTATCACATTTGTTTTACACAAAACTTTTAGAAAATATTATAATAAATAGTGCAGCCTTGTGGTAACCATGGCAACCGCATGATGGAGGGTGTTCGTTAACCTTGCGTCTCCTCCTGAGCTGTTTAATTAGTGTCTAATTAATGAGAGGCACTGAGAGTGACTCCTCCCTGTGCAGTCAGCAAGGTGGGGCCAGGAGATAGGCAACTTTCCTGTCATATCCTAAGACATTTTACCATATTTCCATGACACACCCCTCAAATCACCCCTTGTCTGACATGGAATACTTGATTACTCCAAACTTCTCGTATTCTTATTTGATTTATATTTTCTCCAAGAGAGAAAGGTCTGCTGTTCTTAAAAACTCTTAACAAATGTTTCCTCAATTCAACACAATTTACATGTAATATCTTCAAGAAAAAGAGAGTAGAATGCAAACGTCACTGAAGGCTAAAGTAAAGCCGAGAAGTATGGACTTGTTTTTAACAATATCAAGCAAACATTGGAATTACTGCACAGTAAACCTCTCAGATTTAATATGCACTCTTTCTGCTCAGCTATCTATCACGTTAATGTCTGTAACATTGTAGACTTAACAGTGTGATAAATTTGTCTGGCAGGGACGGGAAGCCAACTTGCAACTGTGCTAAACAAACTGTTCTTTGATGTACGCTTATCCTTGCCACCCATAAATGAACAATATATTCAATCAAAGACTGCTTATTTCTTTTATGAACGTTTCTATATCAAATAAAATTGGCTTGGAATATTGCTATTGGAAAGGATACCTCCACAAAAATTTTAATAATATATCTCTGATCACTATTTATCACATATTATTGATCTTAAGTTGATATAGTGCTTGCTGATACAACATTTTATTCAAACTTATTAAGAGAAATATAAAAAGATGACCACTTCAACGAAAAAGAATGCCAAACAATAATCACAGACTGTATGTGCCCCACCATATATTAATCATTGGACATAGATTTTCATTATCTAATGTGTCTGTGGAATACCAAATAATTACTTTGGCAAAAAATAATGACAGCAAAGTGTGAAAACTTTAATGTATCAGATAAGCAGGCTGGGCACTCAATTTAAAGCTTGTATAATTAAAGACCTTAAATCAAGATTCTTTGAATATTTATTAAGGTTGTTCCACTGCAACGAATCAGATCTATTTTGAGCCCTGAAATGCTTTAAAGATTGATTTTACCTTGATTAGGAATAATATCACTGCTTACGTATACAAAAATAAAAAGTTATCAACACTTGTGAAAATACCAAGATCTGCCCTGTAGCCTATTATGCAGAGAATGTCATTTCTTTCAAGGATGTAATTTTATTAGATTCTATTTATCATGGTGATAAGATGCTACTTATTCCTAAACTATTTCAAGCAAGAATGAAGTGATTTCCTGGTAAATATGTTAATCAAAACCTATTTCCTCAATTGTAAAGACACTGTGTTACAATCTGAAGCTAACCAGAGGCTGCTGATTACAATCAAGTGCTGAGTTGTGTTTCTAACCGGATACTTTTGAGACTACAATTTGTAAACTTTACTCTCATCAAAAAAGGGTCTTCTATCTCCGAAAAATCAAGGTCTTATTTGCCAAAAAAAGGGTTGCTAAGGGTTTCAAAGGTTTCTCAGACAATCTAAAGGTTTCCAAACCATGCCTGTCTTTGGGGGAAACACCCCCACTCCCACTTGATACGTCATACAATCTTTTTTTTTCAAAAATAATCTTTTCCATTATCACCCGAATATCATAGATGAGTGACAAGACATTCTTTGAAAAGAAATTGTGTGCAATTATCTGAGGAAATTAAAATTTAACATTTTAACAACAACCAGATATCACGGACTGCTTTCCCTCATCAGGCCCACACTCAATTTCTGCTTCAATATTTATGGAGAGAAATCACAAAATTATCTATGGGCTGTACTAAAGGCATGGTCGAGCTGAAAGAGGTTTTATTCTCTGTGTAATAGTTTGAAATGGTGCAAACATCACTAAACCAGATACACAATAAGGTCTCAAATGTCAACTCATTTTGCTCACTAACCATATTCAACCGAGTAATAATCAAAATTCTGAGATGCATTTCTTCCACAACTTATACTTATCAACTGGGAAAATTTAAGTACATTAACTCTATCCTTTCACGATCACTGATTAATGTGCTTTTCAATAATTTCTTCCAGTGATCATTGGTCCGTGACTGCAATTCAAGCATAAATAAATCAATAAGCCCAACAGAAACCACAATACTGCACACTTTCACAATTTTTAAAATTCATTTGTGTGTATTATCCAAATTAGTGACACCAAAGTTTTCTTTTTTTAAGTTGTCATTGCTCACTGAAGCAAGTCTTTGATCTAAAATAGCAATACCATCAAGATGTATCAGCCCACAATAATGGAAGCTCCATCTATCATAGCCACATTATTATGTCCATGCCAATACCTTATTTAAACAGTTCACTGAGGTGTGAATGTTCACCCAAGCATGACGACCATCACTGATGCCAGTACAATTAATTATCCAACACAGAATGGGAAGTTCAATCACTAAATATCAAATTCAAAGTATTACTAAATGTCCAATGAGGCATATGAATTTTTCAATGAACCACTACAGAAACTCCTATGACAGACAGATAGATAGATAGATGCTTAGAAAGTGACATCTTAGTCTGGCCGACTGCTGTCGTCGAGACAAAAATTGGTTCAGATATTTATACATTTGAAAATGTTTCCATTGCAGTGAATAATTCCTGTGTTAATCAATGGTGGAGTTGAAGATTTCATAACCAAAAGACGACATGATTATGATTTTAAAATGCCATTTAATCCATAAATAAATAGACATAACCACCGAACAATCAATAGAGAATATATGAATATGAATATATGTCATACATCCACATTAAGAAACTAATGGAATTTTTATTGATAAAGTCACTTATAGTTTGCTTATACAATGGAAAAAAAGAAGAAAAAAACAAACAAAAAACAATGGGAAAAAAAACAAAAACAATTAACAAAAAAAAACAAGTTTCTGATCAGCAGAAGACTTGTCCAAACTGGGAATGATGGAGGTGGCAAAGGACTAACCATGTAGGGGTGATTCTCCTCCTGCCAGTAGCTCAGCATCTGCTTGATGCATCTCAGCAGGTACAAGCGCTCACTGTTATAATAGTCTCGCACCTTCAATATCAGTGATTGTGCATGGCGGTCCACACTAAGAACAGTCTGAAACACAAATCAAATAAACATTTTATGAAAGGGAATCAACCTGACCTGTCCATAGTTCCTGTTTTAAGCTAAATTCATGGTTTAGATATCATCACTTGAAAACAAAAACCTTTGGAAATCTTTACCAAAGTAATCATATATTTCATAACTGAAAACTTCCAATTTATTAAACAAACTGACAATCAATTGTTTGGACATTGCTTGAAACATCATACTGCAAAAAGAATTTTAGATTCAATATAAATCTTGTTTATTATTTTGGCATCAATAATTTACCTGCAAATCAGTGTGTGATCCTCTGTAGTCATGTAGCAAGTAGGAGCAGAACAGATCATAGCTCTGAACCTCATCCAGGCCCTAAAACACAAATTATATAAGCTCATCATAGTCAGATATATAATAAAAACACAAAAGTAGACCAAATGCCAAAGAGCTATTTTTTTTTAATGTTTGTGGACATTTATTTCTTGGAAATGCTAAAAGTTTGCTTTACAAATTATAATTCATCCCTTAAAGTAATTTACTCTCTTTCTCAGGTCAAGAGCATTCAATTTAGCAAAAGTAACATTTAGTATTGTATACAAAATGGCTGGCCTACTCCATTACCCCACATAGATGTTTCTCCTAAAGTCTCAAACTGGGGTCATATTGAGATTAACAGAATGAGGTGCTACATGTTTCAGGCTTCTATACTTGAGAATAACAAAGGCCAAAGACTTTGGATCTGGTCTGATAATTGTTTTTTGTAATGTTTGTGAACACCTTGATGTTTACTTTGGGGTATGAAAGACCTGTAGTAATGATTACTTGCATAAAATGGGTAAAATGACCAGCATATAGACCATTAGGAAAAGGGAAAGGCTATCAATTTCATTCAATACCGTGACCAAAATGTTGAACAAGCTTGTGTGATGATTGTCAAGAGTATAAATATATATACCGGTACTTACTATAAATCTAGCTAATTTCTTTGTGAACTCTAGCTGTGTGTGCTGCAGTTTTCTCTCCTTCTTCAGGGCTTCTCCACTTGGTTCTCTGCATACAAAAATACACAAAACTTAAGACTACTAGGATGATATGACTGGAAATATTTGATTGGCATAAATTGCTGATTTCAAAGTTTGCAAAACAACAGAGCAAATATGGCATTTAATCATGCAAATGCAATGTGATGCTAATCACATTGGGCAGAAATCACTTGTATGAAAACTACAGAAAGAAAAAGTCTTTTATTATATTGTAAAATCTCCATATAAGCCTATGATATTTTGTTTGTAAGTGTGGCAGAATTCAAATTTAGCAAGAAAGGCAGGTTTCATTTCAAAAATTAATTTTTAATCCATATTATCTTTCATATAAATTGAACATTGTTTTACAAGTTATTTTCCTAAGCCGAGTAAAATATATTTGATTGTGTTACACAAAAGACCTGCTGGGTAACTAGAAACAGCACAAAGTTTACCAAGCCCAAGCCATGCATACCTTTGCTTCTTGAAATAATCAAGTCCTTTCAACAGCTTTGCCTTGTTTCTCTTAATCTCTTCAGCAACAAATTCCTGTGGCAAATATAGGTATAATAAATATGTATATTTTTCCTTTTGTTCAGATTTTCTTCATGCCAAAAGATCATGGAATACTGAATATAAATATATATATATATATATATATATATATATATATATATATATATATATATATATATATATATATATATATATATATATACCTTATCTTTAATTTGGTGTAAAGTCAAAAATACATTTGTTCTCAATTTTGATCTTTTTTTTTAAACTTTTTTTTTCAAACAACCATTCAAGTATCTAATAATTTATTTTCAGCAATTGTTCATACAAAAATTTGTTATAAATCAAGGATAAGTGCTAAATCAATCAAAGAAATGTGAAAAATGATAATTACATGGTACAGTGATATTCATCTTAATAATGGAAGTAGCATCTCATAATGTACAAATTATTTTATGTTAAGTGAACAATATATTAGAAGTTTACCTTTGGTCTGAAAACTGCTCCACCCCCAATACTCTGCCAGAGATCACGGTTGCAACTGAAATAAACAGAAATGATTTCTGTAAACAATGAAGTTATAAAAAAACTACTCTGTGATTGTTTATGAAGCTGTCATTGTGAGAGGAAAACAGAGATGATATATTACAGTCTAAGAAGAAATAGCAGTCTCTCAACAAAGCAACATCCTGAAATCATTCTAAATATTAAGAGAATTTGATTTAGCCAGATTGCCAAGTTTATTGTTAATAAAGGGACCCGTCAATACATCTGGAAGAACTTCTTGTTCATTTTGACTGGTCGCCACTCAATGGTAAACAATAAATTTCACACAGAATGACAATTTAAAAAGTGATGATATTAGTGTCACTTTGTTTCAAAACCAGTAGCATTTGGCCCCCAAAATGTAATAGATGTATTTAAAAAGTAATCAGGCATAATTATGTGTATTTTAGTGACAATGGTGTGGATATTTTTGCTAAATATATACATGAATAGGAGAGCATATTTGACAGCTTGATAATTGAATAAAAACAATTTCAGAATTCTTCACATTATTAGCTTGCTGAGTAATTAGTGTGTATGGAGATTAAAATATCCTTCATACTTTGCATAATAATTATATATGGGTGTTAGAATATTAAAAGATATGATAAATACTTATAAAGTCAAAGACATGTCAAAGATCTCAGTTGATCTACAATTGTAGACCTATACAGGCCTTGGGCGATAGATTTGATAGATTTGAAATTCTTATAAATATAATTCTATAACCAACTATTTGTGTACGAAATTAACTTTTTATTAATGTTTAATGCTATTAAAACATCTTAGACAAGAAAAAGTGGTGATCCACATGTAACACGGATGGGAAAAAAAATATAACAAACCAAAATTCATAACAAATAGAACAAAAATTAAAATAAACAAAACAAAAATTACAACAAACAAAACAAAATTAAAATAAACAAAAAAACACAAAATGAAATAACTATTGCAAACTGATGGGGCAGTTGAAATTATATTTATTTGTCTTTTGAAAACATTTAATTTGGTATATGAACGAATTTTTTAGCACAACTTTATGCAAAGATGTGCCTTTTCAGGTTCGATTGCGTAAGTTGCTCTATTATCGCTCAGGCGCTAACCGCAAATCATCGACCAGACTTTTGCATGTTATTTCTGTTCTAATTGTCCGATTTACACCAAATTTGAATTAAACTTACTGAAAATTCCTTGTTCTAGCGATTGGGAAGCATTTCCAAGCAATTTAAATGGATAATTTGTGCAGCGATGGACGATTATGATGTTGTCATTTCAGCGGGATGCCTATTGGCATTGCCGAGCCGATAAACTTGTAGATGAACATTTTAACTGCACGTGCTGGTCAATGACGTCATGTCAATGTTTGGCACGTGCACGAAGCGATTACATAACGCAAATATGATGTACTTCATATTTGCGTTCGCATCGCATGTCATCTGACTTCTAATTGTCCGATTTACATCAAATTTGAACTAAATATGAAACGACGGGCAAACACGATGACAACTGTATGTTCTGCTTTGTATTCATACGCCGAATACTAGACTGGTCCCCTACTGAGTGTCAAGAAATTTGGGCGGCACCAGTCGAATCTATCGCGTGCACACGACGAACACTCCACAGTGGAGTCAGTTGCTTTAACAATAATGACCACAGAAAAAACCGAATCACAAACCACAGGAAATTAATACGCATTTCCCATGATCGTACCGATCACAGAATAACACAGATAGTTCCTTTTTTTGACAAGCATTGCCTGTCTGCAATGCTTGTCAAAAAAGGAACCATCCGTGTTACAAAAAAAAAACATAAAAACTTCCTACCAAGGACAGATACAACAATTAAAAATGAAAAAATCATCAGATTTTTTTTAAGTTTATGGAACTGACTCTGACACAAATTTTCTTTGCCTAAATTGGGCAGAAAATGGAGTATTTTTTGTGGTGGAAGTTTCCTATTGGTATTATTTTATTGACAAAAGGGCATATCTTAATCATGAACTCATATCAAAAGTAAGTCAAACTTCCTTCAAAGGACAGATGTGAAAGGCTTTAAAATAAATCACAAGAATTTTTTTTATATTGACATAAAGTTTCAAATTAAATTCAATATTGCTAGAAGAGAAACAAAAGAGCGTTAAAAAAATAGAATTATACAATAAGAAATTTCAAGAGGAGGGAGCTGAGAGCCACTTTTCTTCTCCATTCACGTTAATGAAGTCTTCCCGATAAGTGCCGGACCGCCGGTCCTGACCAATATTTTTTGCCAAATTCTAACTTTTCTCAAAAATTGTCCCTCGACAAGTTTGGCAGGTCGAGAATTTCTCCACGTACTTGACCTTAGCGTCAAAGCAAAGTATAACATAAATACGAAGTGACAGGGATCCATTATTGCACAATATATCAAAATTTCAATGCGAATGAATACACTGTGGTGGCGCTCCGTCGTTTTCGTGCCAAAAATAAGAGCTTCTCCCATCACTTATGGTAATGGCGACCTTGTGTTGTATATGCGTATTTAAGCATTGCTAAACTCACATTTTCTCTGACTTGTGCATAATTTAAACTTATTAAATGAAGGCGGACTACTGTTGACATGTGACAGAATATTTCTATTTGTACTAAGACAAAGATTTTAATTATATCACCATTGAGGAAGCTTGCTCAATATGAGTGCACATTATTTACTTTTCACGATGATATCGTCTATTATTCTTTTTTTATCCGGTCTTGATAAAATCCTTTCGGTCCGGCAAAGTTGACATTTTGTCGGACCGAATGTCCTTTGGTGGTCAAGCGACTATCGGGAAGACTGTGACGATATCTAATTACTCAACTATATTTGGCTGAGTTTGACTATCTAACTTTGAATAAGTTCAGTATTAAGGGTTTGTAAAGCTCAAATTGCTTTCTCGAAGGAGATTTCTTGAATTTTGAGCTGTTAAAGAGTTATCATTTTTTTCAAAACATGTCCCTCTGTCAGCTGCTCATCCATTTCAATTACAGAGGTGTAGCACAGACCTCACCCATAGCTAAATCTGGGTACACAGAGACATTGTCTGATTTAAACTGCCACTGCCAGACTCAGTGTCTGCTAACCAAAATGTCGAAATGTGATCCATTCTAAAGTCGAATAGAGGCCCGAAAGTAAGAAAATCTTCAACACTATTCAAACTCAGATGATCTTTCATACACACTTGACATAAATATTTCACGTTTTATGACGACAGTTTCAACATTATCAGTTATAAACACTTTTCTGATGTGGAAAGTGAAATTTTCATTCTCACCTCGTACCTCCCGCCATATTTATCCACCATTTCAGCGCACACTGCCGGGTATTCTTCGTATGAAATAAATTATTTCCGAAAATATTTTTTCCGTCAGCAACGTAATTTTGATTACTATTAAAACATCAAATGACTATGTACAAGATATTCATTACCAATATTTTATCCTGACATTCAACTTTTTAAATAAATAATTTGTGGGTCAATGGAATGCGAAACTTTGATTGGGTCAGTCGGCTGTGGCTAGCTTCACTCAGTGAATGATAACACTCACAGAAAGGAGCATTTTGCTGATTGAATACACATCGTATTTATGCCGTTTATGGATATTTCAGGGTGGTTTTCACACCGAAGTTTATTCCTAGGAGTTGGAGGCTTTACATTCAGCATGTTGTGATGCGATTGCGAATCATCAGAGGTATGCAGGCGAAGCACTTTGCCTTGGTTGCACTGCTTAGCTTTGCCTCTGTCATTTTCATTTTCATCCATTTGGAGGGGGAGATTTCCAGATTGGATGCCGACAGAATCAAATTAGGTAAGCATCTACGCACATTATCGCTGTATATATTATCTCGGGAGAAAAGCAGAAGGCCTTACAACATGTCGATGTCACTGAAGGCCGGCATTTGAGGTTTAACATGATCTCCACTTTTGTTTGTAAATGTCAATTTGAGAAGTGAGGAACTCGCCGAAGCCACAATTTCACCCTCTCCTTCCCTGTGACTGACACACTTCCCATGTTTCTTTTATTAACAGAAATGCGGAATTGTATGTTATAGCACAAACTGCAGATAGTTTTCTTCAATAAATTTAAATTGACGGAAATATGTTTTCTTTTCATAGGTGTACTTTTGAAATTGAATGTCTCACATGGCAGTCCTGCGTTTCTTGTTTACTTACTCTTTTGTCCACTTTGAGTCCAAGAGTTCAACATTTACTTGAAGAATTCTGATGCGACAGTACATAATCATCAATTATCATGAGTGTTTATAGGGTTACTTACAAACAGTTAAAAATTCATATATATTTAGCATTTTAATCTGGTCAAAAAAAGAAAAAAAAGCTTGTTTCTGATTTCCCAGCCTACCCTAAAGTTTTTATGGGATTTTCTAGGTGAAATGATGTAATTTCAGTTTTGATTTTATTTATCTATCCCATCTCAATATATTTGGTCACTTTTAACAAAAATAAATAAATAGATACAATTAAGGTAAAAATCAACCCCATCCTATTTTTTCATGTTTTCATTTACCTCTTTCAAAGATCTAGGTTTGTGAGAATATACCCAAAAACATCACAATGCATTATTTTCTAAATGGATATAAAGTCATCTGTATTTTGTTAGGAATTTTAATGACTTTTGCTTGACTCTTGATAATGGGTTATTATTGCTTGACTCTTGATAATGGGTTATTATTGCTTGACTCTTGATGATGGGTTATTATTGCTTGACTCTTGATAATGGTTATTATTGCTTGACTCTTGATAATGGGTTATTATTGCTTGACTCTTGATAATGGGTTATTATTGTGATTGATAGTAACAATATGGTCAGAATTCTAGAAAGATAAAATATATAGATCTGTAAAGATGAGCCAGATATCTAGGATTTGCTATAACAATACGTTCTAAACAATGTTCTCTCATCTCCAAAAGTTATCTCAGTGATTGAATATGTTTAATGGCTATTATTTGAAGATATCTTTGCATTGTCAGGAGTATTATTTATCAATCCACAGTGTAAAACCAATAAAGTTAGTTTGCAATGATTGGTTTTATAATGATCAATAGTGTTTAATGTTTGAGTTCTGTGACATGGTGTGAAACAATACATGTGTCTCGAGAATTCATGTGCACTTTGAAATTCAATTGCACCATGTACAAGTTAGGGTACTCAGAAGAGCTTAATCTGTATATCTGACACACAGCTAGTCAATGATACCAGCAGACATCCATCATCATGAGCATTGTGTTGCTATTTTTTGTGGATTCGAGAATATCAATTACGCTGGCAGATGCATGCAAAGTGTTTCCTGCATTCCTTGTTTTTCTGTTTGTGCTTTTGTTGTTATGTTGTGTCAGTCACAAAGTCATTGTGTAATTGCCTGACATGCTGAGCAAATATAATGCTCAAAATAACCACTATGATAGGGACAGATCTCAAGCACAAACAGATTGAGTATGTTAGACATTTGGATTACAAGGCTCACATAGAGACTTGTTCCTAATTATGATGCAAAAGTAGTACTGAATTCTAATCATTTTTGCATGAACATGTTTTGCCTTTAGTTTAGTGACAAAAATATATTGGTCCAAGGTTTTCAGATCAGATCAGTAAATATATATATATACAAGTTTGTCAATATTTCTCATCCAAGTTAATGATATACTTTTGTGTATGATAGTGATATCCTAGTCTGCATGTAAATTATACAAGTTTATGGGTATGATGGGTTCATAAGTGCCATCCTTAGGCATCCTAGTCTGCATATAATATTACACTTAAGGGTGGGTATGAAGGGTTAATAAGTTCCATCCTAGACTGCATATAATGATATACTTCAGGCCTTGAGATACAGAGGAAAATTTTGGTTGTTGAGTTGGGCCGTCAGAGCATGAGAAGTGGTGGCCTGAAGTTTATAAGGATAATGGGATGTGTGAGACAATAAAGAGCAATTGTATATAAGGCTGTATAGTGACTCCTGTTTTAGTGAGGATTACTTGTCCCAATGAATTTACAAGTCCATTGATCGTGATATGAGACAAATATCTATCGAGGATTAGAATAACATCAAGATAGTTTGGGTCACTAAAAGACCAAAGATATGGTTGCCCAACTGGGATACTACAACAGAGCAATAACTGGCCCAAACAGAGGATCTGGTGGCCCTGTGACACCAGGCCAGTGTGTATGTCGAAGCCTGACTTGTGAGTATGATGGGTTAACAGAGGTCATCTTTTTTCATGTTTACATGTTAATCTTGTCTATTTTCTCTTTACAAGATATGGAGAATTACAACTTGTTGAAATGTGATCTATGTGTAGGCAATTAAAATTAACAAAGGAAATGAAAATGTATAGTTGAAATGGTTAGTTTGACTTGTTGATGTTTCTATTTAGGCTCCATTTAATATGAGAAGTTCACATGTTCACATATGTGAAAGGATAATTTCCAATCTGCCCATGTTTGCACATGAATGCAAACCTTTTCACAGACATTTTAATCAGATAACCATTTTAAAGAACAGCTTGGTCATTTCTTCTAAAGAAAACAACTTCAGGAGTCAGCTTATGTTGTTTTGGCACAAATTATTTGCAATCACAAACTAGGGCAGAGATAAAAGTATATCAAATGAACTGAACAGCAAGTTGAGGCTGATATGTATGATTGTTGGGTCTGGAGCCGTGAGTGGTTAACAGTTAAAGCGCCTTTGGTCTTGTTGACATGGAAGTTTGGGCTTAACAGACCCAAGATAAATATTGTAGTTTGTGCTCAGTAAACTGAGCGTCAAGTGTATTTAGTGAGGAGATCACAGCAGACAGTTCACCTAATTGCCGTCCCAGCAACACTACACCTCACTCTTGTACACATTCATACAAACTACTATGTTTGTCAGAGATGTTGAAAAATTCTACCTTTTGATTGGTCTTTCATGAGCGTGATAAGTTTACACTACTTGAGCTCAAACTCTTTTCTCCGTCACAGTCTCTCTCTCTTTCTCTCAATACATCACCTCCCATTTTCCTTTTTGTTAACATTGATTTAAATCTTTTTAAGATTTAACATTGAATTCAATATATAAAGAATGCATAATTGCCATTTGAAAATATATATATGTCAGTCACTCTTCAGAAATTATTCTCTTTATTTCACATGATATTTGTGAATTTAAAAGTTTGAAATACATTGCCAAACAAAAATCAAGAACTATTAGGAAGAAATATGATCTGGGGGCATATCGTACTAATAGCCAAATAGCCAGATATGAAATAGCCAAATATATATCTGGAGATATAGAAAATACTCAGCCTGGAAAGTTGTCTATTTTGTTATGTTGGAGACATTGGTTTGGGTAGATAATACATTTGGTTGCGGGCTGTGGCATTGGAGCATTATTCATCATGGGCAATAATGCAAGGAGCAGTGAGATGAGTTGTGGGGAGATGGTAATAGCGTTGACAATGAGTGACAATGGATGGAGGCAGGAGGAGGTTACCTTGCCACATTCCGGGCACACGTGAGCGCTCACACTTGATTATGCACAACACAATAGCCAGTGCCCAGCCCATCCAGCTTACAGCTCTGCCACCCCTTCCCTATGCTGCCGCCATTATCCTAATGCATCTATCAGCATGATCAATACAGTCTCCCAGGAGGGGACTCTGGGCGACCCAGGGTGCCACACAGGTATTACAATTATGCATCAGAATCCTTATATTGGAAGAGTTAGGCCAGACTGTGATTGCATTCCCTGCTTCTTCTGTAACCAACATTATCACCAGAATATTAAGAATACAATCTACAGATATATACATATATATTGACAAATAACCCCACTCTGACATCATTTTAACAGTACCCAACCATGTAATTTATGTAATTTTAAAAATGAAAGCTTCAATTTGGAAGACAAACTGTGAAAGACTTCGCTGAATAAAAAGTTGTATAATTTTTTAAGTCTCAGAATGTAATGTTTTATATATCACATGAGCTTAGAAGCAGATTAGGAGTGGGATGCAGAGAGGGCATTCAGACAGATATTTCTCCAAACCATCTGATATTATACTGTATAAATTCATGAGGCTCAATTCATAAATAAATAACAACAAGCAACAAAGAAAGAAATCAGAGAGAGCCTCACAGTTCACAAGCAAGATGAATCCCTGATTTTGTTTCTATTTTTTTTACTTCAGTGCAGGTGTGTTTAAGCTGATTGGGATTTGATGGATCTCACACTACCAGCCTCTCATTTAATGAAGCACTCAGGCTCATGCAATTATCAACCTGTTAAATAGCAATAATTTGTAGCTTTGAAGAGTAAGGAGTGGCTGACAATGATATGAGTAATGTGGTAGTAGTAGTAATTGAAATGACCACAGCAACAATGCAGGTCCAGAACCTTCCCACAATCCCATACATTGAAAGTTACCATGCCAACTACCAAACAAGAGCTCCTTGATCCAGATTTGATTAAAGTTATTCTCAATTACTAACCAGATATAACTAGTACCCATTGATATTATTATGAGCTGTCTCAATATTGCCTGTTTTATGTGTTGTCCATAAATGTAATTATTCCATGGGCAGAACCATGATAACAGAAATCTCTGGGTTAAGATTAGTAATATTTGTGAAGATTTTCCTTATTCTACTTCATGTTTGTTTGTGTTTTATCCTACTTAATGTAGCCAAGAGATATATTAGACATTTACTTGTTGAAAGATATTGATGAAAAAACAAATGAAATAAACTTGAAATGGGCTTCTTTTATTGGCTGTTATTTGGGATTGATTTTCTTGTATCAGTTTTTGTAATAGAGAGAAATTCTTTGCTTTTGGGAAAGCCTGTGGCTGCTGAGCTTAACACAAATGAGGCAGGGCATTGCACTGATTACAGTCATGTTGGGCTGAAAGTCTGCCTCAGTTAATCAGAGCAAAAAGTCTTTTCCAATCAGTATATTTCTATTTCTATTTTATAAAGCCAAATGAGATAGTGTGTGTTGGGAAGGTCTTGATCAAAGAGGTGACAGAGGTGACAAGGTAACAAGAACAGATTATTTCTGTATTGTCTGAGAGATCAGATTAGAATATCTCTGTATTGTCTTCAGGGATCAGATTAGATTACCTCTCTATTGTCTTCAGGGATCAGAATAAATTATATCTGTATTTTGTGAGGGATTAGAACTGATTACCTCTCTGTTGTCTGAGGGTCCAGAATAGATTACCTCTCTGTTGTCTGAGGGACCGGAATAGATTACCTCTCTATTGTCTGAGGGACCGGAATAGATTACCTCTCTATTGTCTGAGGGATGAGAATAGATTACCTCTCTATTGTCTGAGGGTCCAGAATAGATTACCTCTCTATTGTCCGAGGGACCAGAATAGATTACCTCTCTATTGTCTGAGGGATGAGAATAGATTACCTCTCTATTGTCTGAGGGATGAGAATAGATTACCTCTCTATTGTCTGAGGGATCAGAATAGATTACCTCTATTGTCTGAGGGATCAGAATAGATTACCTCTCTATTGTTTGAGGGATCAGAATAGATTACCTCTCTATTGTCTGAGGGATCAGAATAGATTACCTCTCTATTGTCTGAGGGATGAGAATAGATTACCTCTCTATTGTCTGAGGGATGAGAATAGATTACCTTGCTATTGTCTGAGGGATCAGAATAGATTACCTCTCTATTGTCTGAGGGATCAGAATAGATTACCTCTCTATTCTCTGAGGGATGAGAATAGATTACCTCTCTATTGTCCGAGGGACCAGAATAGATTACTTTTCTATTGTCTGAGGGACCAGAATAGATTACCTCGCTATTGTCTGAGGGATGAGAATAGATTACCTCTCTATTGTGTGAGGGACCAGAATAGATTACCTCGCTATTGTCTGAGGGATCAGAATAGATTACCTCTATTGTCTGAGGGATGAGAATAGATTACCTCTCTATTGTCTGAGGGATCAGAATAGATTACCTCGCTATTGTCTGAGGGATCAGAATAGATTACCTCTCTCTTGTCTGAGGAACCAGAATAGATAAACTGTTTTATACTCTATTACTCTATAGATCTGACCAATAAGGTTGTGCATGGCCATTGATGAAGGCTGTGAGTAGTAGTATTTCTTCCATTCAGGGAAGGACAGTTCCAAAAAGAGACTAGTGCTCCCAAGATTTCTTGCAATCAGAGAAGAAAATTGCAAAATATTAGGTGCACATAGATAATCTTTTTCCAGGAATGATCTGAAAAAGTGCATCAGACAGTTATCAAACAGTTATCATGACTTTGATATTGTTGACAATGGGAGAGTGATATGAACATTATTATCATTGGTGGGTTGTTAATAAAATAAATAAGATGAATTTGTCGTGACTGATTCTCTTCTAAGAAATTGTGATAACAACATTGAGTGCAGTCCCAATAACCAGAAATGCCCCATTCTATAAGGCCAAGTGAAAGATTTTTTAAAAATCCAATGACAGGTTATACAAGCTGAGTAGTTAAGTGAGGGAACTGCATTTTGTTACATATGCAGTATTCCAAAAACTGTCACAGAAAATAATTTATCTGCAGTATAAAGGCATATTTCTGAAGTCTTTTATGTGAGATATGGAAAAAAAGTATTGCTGGAAACAAATGTTTGTTTCTCCTTGGCCTCAAACATGATGGGCAGAACAAGATGAGGGCTGGGATTAGAGAGGTCTGGGACGAGCAGGCGAGGTGTCTAATGCTGGCAGAAAGGTGCTGACGTTGACTTGCCATATTTCTAGTCCACATGGACACAACACTTAGCATCAGCAAATCAAATATAAGGCTTGATATGGAGGGCCACAAGGCTGCACTTTATCGAGTTATTGACTGCTGACCCGCCAGGCTGCTTCGTATTGGTTCTGACATGCATGTCCTGCTACCTCGCATGCCATCCTACATATGGAGAAAACGCTACAAACCCACCAATGCTGTACTAGCTCAGGATCAAAGAATGGCGTGCAAATAACACAATCATAGGATTATCACATGTCATCAAGGGAATTATAGAAAAACAGTGCTCAAATTTTCTTGCATTTTGTCATTTTTTTTGTGAGCATTTCAAGCAAATTTCACACATTTTTAAAGTTGTATCCCAAGATTTTGTAGATAAATTTTCCAAGACCCTAATACTGAATTATACTTTTTTTGGAGTATTTTGCAATTGTCAAACCCCTCAAAACAGTGAAATCTGAGAATGATACCAAAACCAAGCATTCTACTTAATGCTACAAAATGCATTAAACATCAGAGAATGTTCTGAAGAAGACCCTTATCAGACCCTCCATAACAGTGAAATCTGTGAATAATGCTAAAACCAAGCATACTACTTTGTGTTATTAAATGTATTAAACATCACAGGATGTCCTGAAGAAGACTCTCAAAAGACAGCCATTTATGAGTGTATAAACTGGAGTGTGTAGCTAAATGACAGTGGGCAGACCAAGTGCCCTGGAGTCTGGTCAGGACATCCGAATGTCATAACATCAGCGCCACAATCTGGTCAGGACCGCTTTATGTTCATTTCAAAGGTGTGTCCACTATGGTGTTGATTGCATAATGGCGGTGGGTTTATGCATGTGTATAACCTGCTTTATGAGATCAAACAGATATGGCCCAAAACTGTCATCTCCATGGATAATTCATATCTGTGTTAGTATAGACCAAGCCAGATTAAAATAATTAAAAGTCTTTGCCATACACAATTTTTGTGTGTTTATTTATCAAATGAAAATGATATATGAATATTTATAATAGGGTCAGTTTATTGTCTATCATTTCAAGAAGTTTGTCTTTTGGACTTGTCATTATCATGAATAAGTAGGTCAGTCTGTGTGATATTAAGGCAAGAACATGTGAGTAGAGTGTTCAGGCTGACAGATCTCTCAAGTTGGTTCTGGTAGAAGGATCTCATGAGTCAGAAGGAGGAGTGGGTCAGAGTACATGATGTGTAGGTGATGAATATGAGAGGCCATCTATAGGGGCATGTAGGTAGCAGGAGTAAGTAGGTCAGTATACAGGATATGTAGGTGATGAATATGAGAGGCCATCTATAGGGGCATGTAGGTAGCAGGAGTAAGTAGGTCAGTATACAGGATATGTAGGTGTTGAATATGAGAGGCCATCTATAGGGGCATGTAGGTAGCAGGAGTAAGTAGGTCAGTATACAGGATATGTAGGTGATGAATATGAGAGGCCATCTATAGGGGCATGTAGGTAGCAGGAGTAAGTAGGTCAGTATACAGGATATGTAGGTGATGAATATGAGAGGCCATCCGTAGGGGCATGTAGGTAGCAGGAGTAAGTAGGTCAGTATACAGGATATGTAGGTAATGAATATGAGAGGCCATCTGTAGGGGCATGTAGGTAGCAGGAGTAAGTAGGTCAGTATACAGGATATGTAGGTGATGAATATGAGAGGCCATCTATAGGGGCATGCAGGTAGCAGGAGTAAGTAGGTCAGTATACAGGATATGTAGGTGATGAATATGAGAGGCCATCTATAGGGGCATGCAGGTAGCAGGAGTAAGTAGGTCAGTATACAGGATATGTAGGTGACGAATATGAGAGGCCATCTATAGGGGCATGCAGGTAGCAGGAGTAAGTAGGTCAGTATACAGGATATGTAGGTGATGAATATGAGAGGCCATCTATAGGGGCATGTAGGTAGCAGGAGTAAGTAGGTCAGTATACAGGATATGTAGGTGATGAATATGAGAGGCCATCTATAGGGGCATGTAGGTAGCAGGAGTAAGTAGGTCAGTATACAGGATATGTAGGTGATGAATATGAGAGGCCATCTGTAGGGGCATGTAGGTAGGAGGAGTAAGTAGGTCAGTATACAGGATATGTAGGTGACGAATATGAGAGGCCATCTATAGGGGCATGTAGGTAACAGGAGTAAGTAGGTCAGTATTCGGGTGATGCATGTGAGAGGCAATCTATAAGGAGATATAGGTAGTATAGAGTAATTAATGCCTTAGTTATGGATGTAATGACCAGGACACATGTGGAAACATTAATATGACCTTTCTGCTCTGCATCCTCCAAGTCCCTATCTATTAATCTATTAAAGCTTCTTTGATGATATTGAAGCCAAAAATATTATAATAGCAGGATATATCCTTGTGTTAAATTGATAGTATCAAGGAACTGTTTGTTGCAATAAAATATATTTTAATATATATATGTTGTACTCTAACATAAATTTGTGGCATCATTCTATTAGAGTTACATTCTATTTAGAGTTACAATGTGGTATAGTGTCAGTTTACTATAAAATGAGAATTAAGCAAATGAGAGACAATGCTTTCTCTGTGTGCCTATATTGTATGCTTCTTAATGTCACTCAGATGTATAGTACACACTTCAGAAAATAACATTCTTTGTTATTAATCAGGATGCAGCTTGCATATTTACATAAGCTTTGATAGGCATGATAGCTTTGAATTGTGAGTATAATACAGATCACATGCTTGTGATATATGCATAATGGCCTGATGTGCTGACCTCTAGATGACCTCTTGAGGTATTTTGTCACCAGGGAGCAGTTTTTTTCTACTGGTATATTGCATCATTAGCAGAGTGATGACCACAGTGGGGAGTGTGCAATTAGTCATCTTTCATGTAATGTTAGGCAAAATCACAAGGCCGAGCCAACCTGAGTTTGTTTCCTATGCCAATTATAGGACCATTTAAAAAGTAAAAGAAAATAACTTGGGGTCAAAATTTTACAAGGTCATATGAAACATGATTAAGTGTGGTCAAGCAATGCCAGGGAGTAGTTACATTTCCTCAGCTTTTATGACCTCATTTCATCAAGGCCACTGCAGACTTTATTTGAATAAATATACCTGAAGTGACATTTGTGCAATAATGGCTCTGCATACAAATATGGATTATTTGAGGTATATTCAGTATGTTTCACTAAATTGTGACCAAAAAGATATTGATTTATATCATACATTAACTTCTGCGCTCCAGAAAATGTTTAACAAAATTAAAAGTAAGAAACAGTTTGATATTTATATTGGCTTTAACCTGGGCATGTGAGGGCCATCTGTGTGGAGGACAGTATGTTACCTGCCTCCAGGCTACCAGCTACAGTCCTTCCATATGTCAGACTGGTCTCCTGTCATCAACTCTGTATAATTGCCTCACAAAAATGTTGGCAATTACACCAACATGTTGGTTGTTTTATATGATATTATAAATGTCTAATTGACCTTTCTGTGAAGATTATTTGCTGACATATATTGGTAATCTCACCACATGTGCATGATATGGTTTTAGGTAAATAAAAAAAAACTTTGGAGCACTTCTTGTCTTTGAAGCACATGTGCAAGAAAGACAAAGTTGAGTGAAAATGCAAGATTTTATCACATATAAATAAACTAATGTATCCTCGACCATCATTAAAATTCTGTTTGTTTATCCTGACCATCCATTTGTGAATGTTATTCGACATAGGGCCCAAGGGTTCACATTATCTGTTTTATGGCAAATAAAAAAGATATTTGATATTTATATGTGTAATAAACAGAGAAATTGGATTTGAACAAATTTGTTTTTATTTTTGCATTTTGGAAATTAGGCACATTTTGCAAACAAGTTGTGTAATGAAAGAGAACATTTGGGGATAGATACACATACATAAATATGTATTCTGTTTGCCCTCCAAACTGCTTTCAAAGTCCACCCTAGTTGCCCTTCATTCTGGCCTTGCATATCCCTTCTTGCACTTTCTTTGGTTCCTATTGTTTGAAAGCCCCTCAACATTTGTCTGTTATTTTTTCTCAAGCAACATCTATTCCTTTTTGCACCTCAGTTTAGCCTTTTTGTACCTCATTTTGGCCCTCTTTGCATGTCACTCACTACCAACACTTTGCTCCAGTTACTTTCCATAGAGCTGTTTCACGTTTATATATATATGTATAAAGGGGGGCATAGCAGGGGCGATAATGAGGGGCAGGAAGTGGGGAGGCTTTGCATTGTGGGAGACATGTGATAGGGATGGAGCTGGACTCATGCCACACTTCAGCCTGGCCAAGTCTCAGGTACAAAAAATAACTCGATTTGTTTCGTAATGGTCTGAAGTTGACATGCACTAACTTTTTGTCTGCCAGAAATATCTACAAAAGTATCTGCACAAGAATAATTACCATGATTACGATAGTCATTCATTCTTAGACTCAGTATTGTCTTATAAACCTCCTTAGAAGATTCATTGCTTTGCATATCATGAATATTGTACACAAATATGCAATTTATTCATGATTTTATTATAATATCAATGACGTTCTCAGTATTGTCTTTGAATAAATACCTATTGAGTCCGGCCCCACCAACAATTAGTCAATACCTTGAAATCAATAAGTCAATAAAACCAGTGATTATTAATGTTAGTGCTAGCTACTGTTATCCCCCACCTAGTAATCATACCAGGATTCCACAATGGGTCAATATATGGTCAATACTTATAGCCAGTATCATTACAAGCTTCTGGAATATGTGTATGGAATGTGTGACTGAGTCTGGAATATGTGGCTGAGTCTGGAATATATGGCTGTGTCTGGAATATATGGCTGTGTCTGGAATATGTGGCTGTGTCTGGAATATGTGGCTGTGTGTGGAATATGTGGCTGAATCTGGAATATGTGGCTGTGTCTGGAATATGTGGCTGAGTCTGGAATATGTGGCTGTGTCTGGAGTATGTGGCTGAGTCTGGAATATGTGGCTGACTCTGGAATATGGCTGTGTCTGGAATATGTGGCTGTGTCTGGAATATGTGGCTGTGTGTGGAATATGTGGCTGAATCTGGAATATGTGGCTGTGTCTGGAATATGTGGCTGAGTCTGGAATATGTGGCTGTGTCTGGAGTATGTGGCTGAGTCTGGAATATGTGGCTATGTCTGGAATATGTGGCTGAGTCTGGAATATGTGGCTGTGTCTGGAGTTTGTGGCTGTGTCTGGAATATGTGGCTGTGTCTGGAATATGTGGCTGAGTCTGGAATATGTGGCTGAGTGTGAAGTGTTGTCCTCTTATACTGTCAGGTCTATGATCGATTCTAGCCACACACGTTTCATGAAGTCCTCACATGGGGGTTTGGGTCACGTGAGAGGTCGGGACTTGTTGAGGTGTGAATATAGGGGGTGTTTGATAGATCAGGGTGGGAGATAGTGCATCTCCTTGTGGGCCGATGACCACGGCACGTTGAATGCGGCGGGCAGTCTCGACGGCGCTATAAAGCAGGATGATATGCGAGGTGAGACACAGTGATGGGTCTATATGACAGCTCATCACACCCGCAGCTGACACGCTCACAAACACCTCACTCGCATGGGGGCGCCACTCGTACTGCATGTCACACCTCATCAAAATTCCTCTCAAGTGAAGAGTTACGCCAAAATTACCTCCAATTTATACATTCGCCAGGAAAATAACAGCCATTTTATTGCGTGAATACAGAATAATCCATGCTTATCAAAATGGTGGACAAGACCATGCCTTGTTTTATGTTATCAGTTGGTGTCTGACATTTGTTTTGTCAATATAACTGACCAGTATTTATCATGTGACTCGGTAGTCCTTGGCCGTTGAATAATTCCATTCGGCCAAGAATACATTAGACACAACAAAATAAGGCCACAAAAGCCATGCACCATCTTATAGAGGCTCAGTCCAGATGAAAATCTGATAAGTTATAAATACACCAACAAATGCCACAAACAGCATACTTTCATTAAGTAGATACATTTCCCATTAATATTAGATTTGTGTAGTGAACAATAGAAGGGAAGGAGTATATATGTATGCACATTGATAGCTTAGAGATAAGCGATTCATGACATAGGAGATCACGGAGTAGTATCTGGTTGCCAGTCCGGCCACCAAACAGGCATAACATTGTCTTCCTGTCTCACCTGCAATTTTCAAAGGTAATCAGACAGAAAATTAGACAGACATGGATCTTCCTATTAAAGTATAGAGAGAGGTTATAGTTTGCTTGGTGTGAGCTCACTGGACCGTGACTGGAAGAGAAGACGTTGGTATTATATGTATATATTGTTGAAGGGCTTACACATCACCTGACAGAAGCCCTATAGGGTAATGAAAGGGTAGCGTAACACCTGGAGGTGTTAAAATGTCAGGTGAGGGTGTTATCCTGCTTACCCTGTCATGTCCACATCACAGACTGGTCCCCGCTCTGTAATGATAGACCACACTATAACAGTGCACACCTCCCTTGTCTTCCTGTTTGTGACAAGTTCATGGAATCCAGCCAGCGCTGGTACTTGTTCCTGTAGTGATTTCAAGGTCTTCCTTTATCACTATTAACATGTCTGTTGTTCTAACTTGCTGAGTGTTGTGATTTGGTGGACAATGCAATGAATATTTGGGATGTAGCAGGATTGACTGGCTATGTTATGCTTTAATTTTATGGGATCCAGCAAACTAACTTGTGTTGTTAGAATCATAGCTTTAATAGATGTAGGATATAAAAGGAACTTTCAGCATTCATCTGTGTCACAATAAGAGGTCATTTCTAATGGATTGCTGCATCACTTGTCTGAGATTCAAAATTTATTGATGTAAGAATTTTGCTATCTTTGAGAATTAACATTCAATTTGTGGATTCTAATTTCAAAAGCGGGAACAATCTTATGGAGCAAATATGAGAGGCCCATCAAGATTAACCTGGGCTGTTAAACTCATGGTTTTGGTGGGTTGTGGATTTTTTAGGGCTCTTTAAGGATTGACCTGTTTTGTTAGAATGGTAGTTTTAGTAGGTGCAGGATTTGGTGGGATCCTCTTGGATTGACCTTGGAGGAGTGTGAGAATGTTTTGAGGCATGGCATTGTATTATATTGTGCCCATGGTGGCGGTGGTCATGTCACCGTCTATGGCGGCCTGTGCGGTGCCATATTTGCAGGACGTGTCCATACGACGCGTTACCCGCACGGGCGCTGGGACGGATGAAGGAATGTGGCGCCGACCGTCATGTCCAGACCACGATGGCGGGTCCGCCCGACAATGGAAGTGTTTGCCAGAGTTGGCCACGATGCCTCACACACCTCAGCGACCACCCGGGTACATGGTGTAAAACAGAACTGTACGTGCCTTACACGACACCCTGAAACTGTGGCAGCCCTGGCCCCCATACAACATGGTCAATATTGAAGCAGACTACAAGTGTCTCTGTGATGTGCTACCTCCGTGTGCACACAGCTCCCAGCAGACATTCACATGATAGATTGCCAATACTGCTATTGTTCCCCACCCACAAATACCCATTTAGCATTAGTGTATATTTCTCTCTGTTGGGGTCAGAGCAAAGCATCCAAAGCAATGAGTTAACCCACTCAACCATACGCAGAATAGGCCTTCAGAATAGCGATTTTGTAATATTTTAAACGGTGAAATAGAATATTGCTTTATTATTTGATATTATATTTTCCATGTATGAATTCAAAAGTAGATCTCTTCATATATGCAGATTATATTTAAAATTAAAGGATCTTTTATCTGTTAAAGTAAAAAAATGTTTTGCATATATATATTTTAAATTTTATTTTTATAAGGCTAGAAAGTCAGGGGGTCATATTTAAAATATTTATCATGGAAAAATTGAGAATGGTTTTGTTCATACAATATCTAGACAGATGATAATAAAGATAGGTGGTTGATATCCAGACAGAATCATCACATTATCACAATGTAGGATTAAGAGTTAATGTTCAGACACATCAAAGGGGGGAAATGCTAGTTGTGAATTACAAAGATGATTTAGATGACAAAAGAAAATAAATTTGGTCATGAAGAGATAGGGAGAATAGCTAATGATCAGGATAACATAGGGATAACAAAAGGGCACATTTATGTCTTGAAGTAAAATTTGCAAAACTTGGAAAACCTGTCTCTGTCACTTCTGCAAAGCAGGAAAAAGAAGGAAGGGAATGGCTTTGTACTTTAATCAAAACCTTTGATAGTTTATTGTTAATCATATACATTTCATTTATAATTATGATATGGGGTCACAAATATTTTACTTCCATTTTGCTGGTGGATGTTTTTGCAAGTCTTACACACAGAAGTCCAGACTTTCCTTTTCATTGTCAGAATAAACATGAAGGATGTTATTGTAAAAAAATGATAATGGGGCAAACAAATTGGTTTAGATTTAGTCACCATTCTGAGTAAAAGAGTCGACACTGATAAGGTAACAGTTGTGGCATATGGACTGTCATACTGTTGATAAGACCACTATAACACAGCCAGAGCACACGATAGAAGCATTAAGTATGGCATCACTCAAACTATAATATATTGGTTTCAGAGGAAAAATGAGAATATTAGATGTATCATAGTGTGGGGGCACATACTTAACTATGTTTCTTTTGACCATTACCATAACAGCCATAGTGATAACAGTTATTAATCACAGATATTAGCCATAACCATATGTTTTGTACTCATTTTATGTTATCATATCTAAAATTGATTGTGATATTTTTATCGAATATAAAAAATGCTCTCATTTCAGAAACTGTATATTTTTTTCTGACATCAAAACTTTTCTTGCTTTCAGTTGTTTATGACCGGGACTGTGCCTTAAATTAGCTAAAATCAAGTTATAAAAGTCACATGATTAGCAGTGATGCCATATTTTATCTATATTATTTGTACTTTGTTATATTTTATTTCTATAATTGATCAATTGTTCACCTCACAATTTTGACTGGAAGGAACACATTCCAATGTCATGACCGTATGTTAAATGTCAGTGTATGTCAGTGTATTACATTACATCTGTGTATTCCTGAATATAATGAAGATGGCAGTGGTAATTATTATGATGATGATGATAGTGCCAGCAGTAGTAACCAGCCTGATTGTGTATTAAGGCAGTGGAGCTAGGAGCAGCAGAGTTCTGACCAAGAGGACTGCAGTATTTAATTTGGCAAATGGTTGTGAGGGATTGAGGTCTCTGATGGATTAGCTTGTTAGCAGAGTAGGGGATTATAGAGTTGTCTTACACAGCACCCAGCCGAGATGGACTCTCCTGTATGTTGTCTGGAAGAGGGGGAGGAGGGTTCCTAACCCTGTACCCTTCACCATGTCCATTACTAGATTGATGTTCCCCTCTCTGTACAGCCCTCTCAAGGGCCCAGTTATATTTGTCTCGGACAATTCCTTCTACACGACAGCTTCAACTTTTGGTCTCAGGTGTCACAGGAGTTCATTTACTAGATATGGTAATTTATTGTATTTCACATGTCAGTTTCCAAAGAAAGGATATTATCCCAAGACGGATATAAATGCCAGCATGATTATATTGGGTGCTGGGTTGCGGTGGAAGCTTGGTGGTGTCCATGGTTACGGTGGCATCTAGATCAGTGGGTCAGGTCCTGCTGCTTCGTCTGGGTGCTAAGGAGCTTGTCATGTGACAGGGTCATGTGACCTGAAAGCAGGCTATGTGGCAGGGTCATGCGACCTGCAGGACCAGGATGGAACCCAGTCCCATGTTCAGACAGCCCAGACCAGGAAACACACAGTGCTGATTTTTCTTGTCGGTACGATAAATTATTCGAGGCTATGGGTGTTACAGTCAGAATGGTCAAGGACACAGAGGGGTCAAGACAAGGTCAAAAGTAGGTTACAGAGATCTTGTATGTGGAGGGCCCAGTGGAGGGGTGTGGGTGATGGACCTTGTCACCATGACAACCAGACCACAAAATTGGTCTAATTGGGGTGTCATGTCAGATCCAGGGAATGGCTTAGAGGCAAACCAAACACTACAGCCCAACAGATCAGTTCACTACACTTGACTCCAAAGTTGTTCGTCTTTACTGCCAGGAAAACAAGCCTCAATCTCTGACTCCAAAGATATTCAATCTTTGCAAATATTTAGTTTTTCCTTTCTTCTGAGTCCAAATTATATATGATGTCTTTGAACATTGTTGGTTGATCTCCATGTGTCTGTGTTCATATCCTTGCATTGATCTTGCTCCCCAAGAAAACGGGAGAAAAGGGAGCGATACGGTGCCTGTCAGAGGGGTGATCCCTCGGTGTGTCAGTGCTCCATAATAACTATGTCTATTATTGATCTTGCACATTGTCTCTGATTGATTGATTAATAATTCACACTTTGATCAGTGATGTGGTGTCATTTGGTAATTGAGCCTGAATCGCTAAAGATGACAGAGACTAGCAGGCTTGCCACGTGATGAAAGGGCCTGCAATTTGCACCACTTGCTTGGCATAATTGGGCATCATGTAAGAGGGCTACAGGGGGATGTGGGGCACGAGTGTCACCCTCGCTTCACATCGCATTAGGGAGACAATTCTACTGCCTCTATCGCGACATTGCAGGCACAGTGGGTCAATCTCCCATAATCACAAGATATTCTGTAGACATTGGTGCACACATTTAACTGTGATGATCTGAGGAGGTATGTTTACCACCACACCTCAATAAACCGTTAACGGTTCAACTCAGAGATGAGTTTACCACAATCTTTTCATCGTTATAAAGGGTGGTTTTTTTCGTTGCCAGAAAAGACGACCTTGGTGAAACGTAAAGGTCACTTCACATCGCAGTTTGAATTTGAAACTTTCATGTGGACATTGATAAAAAATGGATGAGATTGATGATGAGGCTTGGAGAGCGGGATGCTGGGAATTGTGAGCCCAGACCTGCCTTAACAGTGATAAATAGCTGCAGATAGAGCATGACATACTCATTTGGTGCTCAGTTAGGCCTTTAAGGATTTTCCATTGCACATAAAAGCTTGCTGTGGGCTTGAGTGTGCAGACTTTGTGGTGGTGCCTCAAATTAGACTTGCAACTGTTGGGGGTCATTGCTGTGTTTTTGTGAGTGTTTGAGAAAGTTAGAATAGAGCCACGGTGGGAGCCGTCTGATAAAGTCTGGAGGTTGCCGGATAATATCCGGCTTTTTGTGCCCGAGGGTACAACACCTATAGGTCTTGTAAGTCGGCTGCTCGGGTCACCTTTACACAATAAAGAGTTACTGTTGGTGTCAGTTAACCCAGCATAACACCCTGCAGAATTTCTGATTTTCTTCAGATACAAATAAATTCAGCCTGGAAAGATACAGACTCATAAGGATCTCCTTTGAACCGATCTGGTTTTGCAAATGTGGGAAAGGTTTTCAGGCACTAATGTAATAAATAATTGAAACATTATAAATAGGAGAAAAAGTCCATTAATAATTTCAATTTTGAAATTGGAGAGCAAGATATTGAAGATTTTCCCATGGGCGAGAGGCTTTGGAGACATCAAGATGATGAGATGTCATGAAGTATTAGTGTTATGGTATTATTGGTTTAGTTGAATGGTATGGTTTAATAGTACACTGTGGTTTTGCGTGACAGTATTTTTCAGTATTAGTCAATCTATAACCACAGTAAAATTTCGTTTTATTTTAATAGTATGATTCCTAATTTTTCGTTACATTTTAATGACAGTGTGGGTATGGTTTAGGATGATGTAATAAGTAGCGACCATCATTATGTCATAAGGTTTAGTATTATTTGTTGGTGTGTAGATTTCTGATGCATATTATTGTAATATAATGTCTGTGGGTGACCATCAAAATGCAGGGTGATATGCCTGCATGCCTGCCCACTCTGCCATGCAGGCTACCTCTCCGTTGCAATTAAGAGGCTGGTGCCGTCTGCAGATGAGCAGGCTCCCACACCAGCACAGTAATTAGGTGCCACATTTTCACCCATAATCACTCCATGTGTATTTCCCTGATAAAGCCGGGGAGGGCCCGCGAGCCGTTATGAGGTGACACACTTGATAGCAAAGTGTCATTGTGGCTGTCCGCATCAGCTGCGCACCACAGGTACTGGCAATTGTTCCTGGGGAATGGCCGGCCCTGATTCCCAGACAGTCTAATGTACATAAAACAAAACTCTCCATTGTGACTTCAGAGCTCATAGTGTCTCATCAATATTGAAAAATTCCAGGGAGAGGGGACACACCTGTTAAAAACTTGCGCTCATGACCTACTTTGTTACAACTTGGAGCATTTTTTTTGACATCATCATGATCAAAGATTCGGCAGCAGAGATGAGAAGATGTGTGCCGAGCATTAGTTAAGAGGATGCAGGATGACTCAGTAACTGTCACACAGCATGAGTGGCCCAATCTAGCCGGCAGTGTGGCACGCGATGCACACACCCATTATACAAGCATGACAATGTCTGAAGGCATGCTGCACCAAACTCCCCCCCCTCAGATGATCCCCCCCTCAGATGATCAGCTCTGAGATCTAACATGATACATGGATACCACCACCAGGCCCTAACTCATCTTAAGATTTACCTGTTTGTCACTGTTCCCTGAAAACTTTCGTAATGAGATTATTTTGCCTTCTTTTTGTGATATCCTTAGATCTGTTATCATCTCTGTGCTCAAAGAACAGTATAAGATACTCTTGACTTTGGTATGGACAGAAAAGGAATGATTAACAGCAAAATAAGCAAAGAATTAATCAGAAATATATATATATATATATATATATATATATATATATATATATATATATATATATATATATATATATATATATATATATATATATATATATATTACATAGATTAGCTGAAATTTTCACTTCAGTCAAAGAACTTGGAAATCTGTCCAAATCAATCCCTGATGTTGCATAAACATTGACATGGTCATACTTAAACGTGGGCATGAAGGTCATTCTGAGTCATCCCAAATGGCCATGCAAAATCTTATTGGATCAGATTAATGCATAACCATGGACCAGAAAGATGCTTGGCCCCAGCTGATAATTCACCAGTTATATGCTACTTGATACGGTGTTACCTGCAGCAAGACCTTGTTCCCTTGACATCTTACGGCAGATCAGGTGACACAAGTGACTGCCTATAGAGATGGGGCCAGCAATAGGCAGCAGGTATGCAGGGCATGAGCACACTTTCATGTTTTCTTGATGAGACCATTAACCTTAATGTGCACAGTGATTCTCCTCATCCGCACACTCCCGCGCACTCCCCTCTGCCGTGTGCTCTGCCTGCTTAACATGATGTAAGATAGCTTTTAAAGAAATGGGCTCTCGAATCTTAACAGGAGTGCTAACAGTGTCATTAAACAGCATGTTTTAGTGGCGCATGCTATCACAGGGAAGTACAGGGCCACTGGTCAGACAAGCTGATGATGATCACCAGGGTTAAGTGAGAGACACAGTCTGCATCTGTGATTGCACATACAAGACTCTCCATAGGTGTTGCCTACCTTAATCAATGAGGATGACTCACCTACCACCTCCGTGACACCCATCTACCTGTCAGGAGAACACTTTAGAGGTGAGAGGTGTAATGAGCTACTGGCATCCCCAGATAACCACCCCACCTAGTGCCACGCTCATATATCTCTCTTTGGTCAACAGATTGACCCACACACATTATCTTTTTTGTCCACATAACAGTTTTGATAAGTATTCTAACCAGGAAGTGATATTCCAGAATCATAATACGTTCCTGCATACATATTATAGCATTCATTTGCCAACAAAATGCACTGTAAGAAAGAAATTTTGGGGTGTCATTAGCACAATAGAATTATAAAGTCAAGACAAGCAACTTCTGCTTGGACATAAGGATTAGATACTATAACATGATAGTATATGGGCTTTGGGGATTCTTTTTGGCTTTTGAATGCTCTATTTTCCTAAAGGAAACAGTGATATCAATAATAACAGGCAGATATGATCCACTTGTGAGGGGCTTTTGAGAGGAAGTTTCATATAAGGTGACCTTGAGCAATTATCAAGGTCACAGACACCAATTTTCAAAAAGGACAAAAATGTGATATTTTACAGAACTCATAAAATCACGTTAATTATCACTGAACATATCTTACACATTGGGAATAATCAATGTTATTTTGATATTGGGTATCCAATATGATGTATTTACAATATTTTGGAGAGTGATAGATGTAACTAGGTTACTGCAACCTCCTTATTGTGCAACAGATATTACTGAACCGTGAGCTGGATATTAGGCATATTATATGCTGTACTGACTTCAGTTTTGTGCCATACACAAACCTTAGAGTAATAGTAATATATTACTCTAAGCTCAAACTATCTCATGATGCATATAATATAGCATAACTTAGAATCAAACATACTTAAGTGTGCAGGGCCATTTATATGATGAAGTATTTGGAATATAATAAATTCTGTGTGAGGTTGAAATTTAAGCCACATGTTATTAGTTCTGGAGGATGTTTGTAGGATATTTGTTGCTTTTTCTCTCTGTTTACTAAAAGTAGTTGATATTGAGCAGGTGCTCAGGGGAGCCTAGTTGGCAGTATTGAGATAGGCCGAGCAGAACGCAGTTATCTCAAGCAGTTTACATGATGTTAGGGTGTAACATCAGTATGAGGGCAGATAGCAACAAGCACAGGTCAGTCTGTGTAAACACAACCCCACATCTACATGATCAACCACTACAAGGCTAATGGCCCTGCTAGCCGTGTTACTGCCACATATACATATTCAGACACTACAAGGCTAATGGCCCTGCTAGCCCTGTTACTGCCACATTTACATATTCAGATACTACTAGGCTAATGGCCCTGCTAGCCGTGTTACTGCCACATATACATATTCAGATACTACAAGGCTAATGGCCCTGCTAGCCGTGTTACTGCCACATATTCATATTCAGATACTACAAGGCTAATGGCCCTGCTAGCCCTGTTACTGCCACATTTACATATTCAGATACTACTAGGCTAATGGCCCTGCTAGCCGTGTTACTGCCACATATTCATATTCAGATACTACTAGGCTAATGGCCCTGCTAGCCGTGTTACTGCCACATATACATATTCAGATACTACAAGGCTAATGGCCCTGCTAGCCGTGTTACTGCCACATATACATATTCAGATACTACAAGGCTAATGGCCCTGCTAGCCGTGTTACTGCCACATATACATATTCAGATACTACAAGGCTAATGGCCCTGCTAACCGTGTTACTGCCACATATACATATTCAGATACTACAAGGCTAATGGCCCTGCTAGCCCTGTTACTGCCACATATACATATTCAGATACTACAAGGCTAATGGCCCTGCTAGCCGTGTTACTGCCACATATACATATTCAGATACTACTAGGCTAATGGCCCTGCTAGCCGTGTTACTGCCACATATACATATTCAGATACTACAAGGCTAATGGCCCTGCTAGCCGTGTTACTGCCACATATTCATATTCAGATACTACTAGGCTAATGGCCCTGCTAGCCGTGTTACTGCCACGTATACATATTCAGATACTACAAGGCTAATGGCCCTGCTAGCCGTGTTACTGCCACATATACATATTCAGATACTACAAGGCTAATGGCCCTGCTAGCCGTGTTACTGCCACATATACATATTCAGATACTACAAGGCTAATGGCCCTGCTAGCCGTGTTACTGCCACATATACATATTCAGATACTACTAGGCTAATGGCCCTGCTAGCCGTGTTACTGCCACATATACATATTCAGATACTACAAGGCAAATGGCCCTGCTAGCCGTGTTACTGCCACATATACATATTCAGATACTACAAGGCTAATGGCCCTGCTAGCCGTGTTACTGCCACATATACATATTCAGATACTACTAGGCTAATGGCCCTGCTAGCCGTGTTACTGCCACATATACATATTCAGATACTACAAGGCTAATGGCCCTGCTAGTCCTGTTACTGCCACATATACATATTCAGATATTACTAGGCTAATGGCCCTGCTAGCCGTGTTACTGCTACATATACATATTCAGATACTACAAGGCTAATGGCCCTGCTAGCCGTGTTACTGCCACATATACATATTCAGATACTACATGGCTAATGGCCCTGCTAGCCCTGCTAGCCCTGCTAGCCCTGTTACTGCCACCACATGAACACATCTACACAGGTGCTGTAAGGCTAATAATTCTGCTGGCCCTACATAAGTACTTCTAGGATAACGACCAAGTTATCACTGTTGCTACCACACACACACACACACACACACACACACACACACACACACACATAGACACACACACACACACAGGTACAGGCTTGCTGAGCAGCACTGTCTGATGTGCATCTGTTCCCATTAGTTAAGACATATGCTCATATAGTTAGTTGCAGATGTGGATGTCATCTGATGTCAGCCAGTTACCAATGGTTACCAACATACCATATGCATATATTACTGCCTTGTTGTGGTCTGATTAGAAGCATTTAAATGTAAATATAGCCAAATATTTGAACAAGATATTTTAGCTTTGCCCAAAGATCCCATTTTGGTCAGTTACTCTGGCTAATGAATGCTTGATATGGAAATAATTTGAGCATTGTGTGCTACATTCCAGATTTTAGAATATCTCAACATCAAAACTTTCCAGCAACAAACTGCTGATAATCCCTGTCAGGATTATATGAACCAAATAACCCAGCAAAATAATCTGTAGGGTTATTTGTTTGCCTTTTTGTGTGACATTTTTTGGTTCAGCTCAAGAAATTTTGATTATCGGTATATACAATTGCACCATTTAGATGGTATTTTAGAGACATAAAATTCATTTTGTTGTAGTTAGTTTTATTACGAAGGACAGAAACTTGCTGGGCATTCTATTTTGATGAACTCCTTGTTTAGGGCATGGTTGCGTATATAGAAAGCTTGTCATTTGGGTGAGTTTAGCCAGGGGAGCAGGCTGGGTGGTAAACATTGAGAACTTGTCAGGTAGGCAAGCATTGCAAGAAAGCTTTTATGTCAAATTGCCCATCAAGCGGGTAACACAGCTGACAAAGTATGGGGAGAACTTTCACTCATAATTCTCCAGTCCTGTCATACTCGCGGGTCAAGCACTGTTGACACATTAATACAACCCAAAGCTTATATAGCGGCTAAATCCACACAAACTTCCCGTGACGGACATGAACCCGGCCAACATTGTGTACCCTGCACCATCACACAGTCATCATAATGTCATGACCACACTGACATAGATATATCATCCATACCTTACTTACTTAAGTCAACATCCCCGCAACATATAAGTTTACATGTCTATTAGGTTTTTGTCCAATAAATGTAGTATTTTGTGATCAGAATGTAGAATTTATAGTGTTGTCATATGATCTCTGCATGTGTTGATTTAAGATTTATGAATGTGGTTATTCTGTATCTTTGCAGGTACGTATTTGTTGCTCTCTGGCTGATAAAACTTCTTATTGCTGATCCAAACAAAGCTCACAAGATTCAAGATTTTAAGGATGAGTACCAATTCAAGATAGTCTTTTTTGTTCATGAAATGAAGACTTTTGAAGTAAAACTTATGTATCGTCATGCACAAAAATGACATAGAAATTTAAGGTTGAGCCATTTATTCTCTGTATTATGCCATAACCAAAACTAGAGTCAAGAGGTGGCATTGGTGACTTAGTTTGATCACATCAATGATAGCAACCATTCAGCATTAGGAACCGAGCATCTATTTGGTTAGCTTATTACATATAGCTGTTATGTGGAATTATTTGGTCACACATACCTCATGAGTGAAACAATATGGTCACGCATTGGCCAAATGTAACTTTATTTGATCACATTTGTGTGTGACCCAATAGATGGTTGACACCAACTGAACATTTAAAAAATATGGATTTTTTGTAAGAGGAACAATATAAAGAGATTTTTGTGCAGATGTTAGAGACATGTTTGGCATGTGTAAAAATCTGACAAAAAAATACCCAGTAGATGGTGGTGTTGGTCTGTGCATGGTCTGTGCATGGTCTGTGCATGGTCTGTCCATGGTCTGTGCATGGTCTGTCCATGGCGAGACGCTGGTATGATAATGGCTAAGGGGAGATCCTTGTCACCCTTGCTGCAATGGCCCCCAGTCACACTTACACCATGTGTCCCATTTGAAGCCAAGGATTGTAGTGTTTTGTGGCTTGATTGTCATGTAATTGTCCCTGGTCTGTCTCCTAAGGGCATCTGCCTCACAACAACTCACCAAGCATATATGATAACCAGGGGGACAAAATTAGCATATTCAAATAGGTCTTATGCAACTTTACACAATGATATGTTTCAAGAATGATATGTTTCAAGAAATTTGATTTAAATACAAAATTACCAAGAAACTGCATAAAGGGTTTGGTGTGCAAGAATTTTACAGGTGTGTGCTGTGGCGGTGGTACTCTGTAGTTATCAAGACAAGGTTTAGTTAGATGGGTAGACATATTGGTGGCTGGCAGTAGCTGAGGCATGCATCAACATGCCCTAGGGCTACAATTTGCTACCTACCCTACCATTTGACCAACCTTTCAGCTCAGTGTGAAAGCTGACATGGAAAGATGCATATAAAAGCAACTGTTATTTCTATTGCATGATCACAGGGCTCGATAACAAATATGACAAGTTCACGTTCCCACGTACATTACATACCGCAGTTTAAGGTAAATCAGACAGGCGTCCCTAGAAATGCAACCCTCAAGTAATTTACTATTTTCTTCTCATTCATATGACAAAGATGGAAGATGATAAAAAGGAAAATGGATATCCAATTTCTTCATCCAAACTAACTGGAAAACTTGCAGTGATGTTCAGTTATTTGATACCTCAATTAGACAAAAGCTTTTAAACATTTGCTGTTTCAGAGTAAAACACTTGTAATCATTCAACAATGGACAAGGGACATCTACATATAAGATTTGCATAGCAGGCATCAACTCACAATGATGTAAAATGTCGGCATCTTTATGTTAAATCAGCTATTTAATGAAAATCCACACATTGGTGTCCATTATCCTTGAATCCTAGAGAGCAGTGACATACATGAACATTATGCTGGATTTTTAAAACTGATTTACATTTTTTAAAACATTCTTAAATATTTCATTGTTGACCTTTATGTTTCTGCTTACTGTGGTGGTTTTCTTATTTTCTTATTGCCATCTGAAGGAGAACCGCTGATTTTTTTATCATCAAGATATGTAAGATTTGTAAGTTGGTTATTCTGTTAGAATGGATAGTCGTCTGTAATGATATCTGTGTCAAATTCCTTTAGATACTATATCTTGTTATTATTATATCTCAGAATCACCATGCTTGCTTTATTGTCATAAATATCTTGGATGAGTTCACTCATGGATGACCTTGACATTACTTCAATATTAAAGGGCATTGTTATATGCCAACCCCCAGGGCTGAGTAAGGCTGCATCTCAGATGCCTATTTCTACATTTTAACCAAAATAAATATACCTTGAAATCTATATTACTCTGAAAGATTATATACAAAATGTTAAGCTTTGAAATGAGAATGCTTAGTTGACTTGACCTCTAATTCCTTTAATTCTTTGACTTCATTTGAAGTGAGGAAGGTAATTACTATGATCATAAGGTTTTGCAGGGAACAAAGTAAATCCTAACCTTAAAAAACTATGCATTTCATGGTCCAGTTTGAAGGGAGGTATTTTTATCGCATTCAAGTGAGGAACACTTGAAGAGATCTGGTTTTGATGGATGGCAGGGGCAGGGTTTTGTTGGGCCACATTCAAGACATTGGTATTGGTAGGCTAAGCTGGAAGACATTGACATACAAGGATGTAATTGGTGCGAGAGGTTTGGTTTGGCTTGACTGGTCTCCTCTCTGATCACAGTGCTGCCCCCTGCACACAGCAAAAACACGCACACGCCTCCAGGCTCTCACTCCCCACATTTCACACTCCTTACACAACTAATTTTCTTCACTTATTTCTCCCTGCAAGATGTGGAGTGTGCAGGAGAGTACGCAGATTTCATTTGAGCGTATTGAGCAGGATATATGCAGTGGGGTGATGCCGAGCTCGTCCCTCCAATCCCCAACTAGCGCAGTCTTCTCTTAGCCAAATTAGCCGCTCTAATGCCACACTTGATAAATATGAGCGCACATCACTGCAGCTTATGTGGCAGAACTGTCAAAGCAGGCCCTGCCTCGACCCACAATGAGCCCACATCTTAGAATCTACATCATCACCAATCATAATAATTATCCCTGCACCTCGTAGTGGCAATCATCTTCATCAATAAAGCAGACTCAGGACCTGGATGCTGTTGCATAACTTGCCCATGGTCTTTGCATTCATCATACTAAGAGGAGTCTAACCCACCAGGTCTTGGCAGCCAGTGGGTCCTATAAACTCCCCACTCAAGTCCCCAGTCATTTTTTTTAGGTGGGAAGGTGTTTATTAATATATATGATTACCAGGGGAGAAACGGACAGTGTCTTCTGCGTGTGGCAGAGTAAAATGCTCAGTCACTCTCGGCAGTGATGCTTTAGAATAATGTCATTAAGTTAATGGCACAGCATTATGTCGGGAGAGCTCCAATTTCTGGAGATTTGATACCTGAAGTAGCAGGCATATATTCATGTTCCAGTATCAACTCTTAAATGTAGGAATTATTTATGAGAAATAATATCTTTGATTGAAAACAGAAGAAACTGGACATTTGATAATCAAAGTAACCAAATGATATCTAGAGTGGACAGTGGTCACAATTCTAGGAGACCACACCCAGTACAAGATTCTTTTAGCAAGGAATTGGCACTGTGTGAAATATTTTATCATACGTAATAACATGGCCAACTGATGTCATTGTTATGATAAGAAAATGAGTACAACAATAACAGAGTAAATAATCATGTATACCAAATTAGTTAGACAGAAATAGTCAAGGGAAGTACCATTAATCTTCAAGAGGGAAGAACAAAATTTTCTCTGCTTGTGAAAAGCTAATGTGTCAATGAGATACTTTTCCATCCACATATTATCAACATCCCCCTCCCAAAATTATTAATGATCCATTCTAAATTACTTGCAAGAACAAATGTAAAGTTGTGGCATTGTGAATTAACATGTACAAGAGCCAACAAATTGCAAAGCTGTATGGTAATTACATTCTAAAGTTTGGATTTCTGGTTGCAAAAAACATCTAGTCACAATGATAGTGTATGACTCTACCTCGCCATGCAGAGTATCTTGCTATGAAGACCTCTTCAACCACATTGCATAACATGGTCAACTGATTTGAAGTGTCAACTAGATGTGACTGACAGAACAAATTGTTATTTCCAGCCCAAAGGTCAGTATTAGGTGACCCAGGTTTGACCTCTGCAGACCTCACTGGCAGAGTATCAGTCTCCAATCCCTCTCTGTCCCTGCCCTATATACTAATAGCTACAAAGAAGAGGAGTGATGGGGCTGGCAGTAGATGTTACTATGACTACCTGTGTCAGAAACCAGGGTTATGCAAGAGTTAACAGTGGTCATGTTAGATGCAGTAACAGAGCAGAGGGTGGACAAAACGTTTTGTTACAGAGCAGTGACAGGGTAGAGGTCTTTTTACAGGCAGTGACAGAACAGAGGATAGACAAAGGTCTTGTTACAGGCAGTGACAGAACAGAGGATGGTCAAAGGTCTTGTTACAGGCAGTGACAGAGCAGAGGATGGACATAGGTCTTGTTACAGGCAGTGACAGAACAGAGCATGGACAAAGGTCTTGTTACAGGCAGTGACAGAACAGAGGATAGACAAAGGTCTTGTTACAGGCAGTGACAGAGCAAAGGATGGACAAATATATATATCTTGTTACAGGTAGTGACAGAGCTGGGGATGGACCAAACTCTTATTACAAACAATGATAGAGCAAGGGATAGGCATTGGTGTGGTGGATGTGAGGGATGGACTGTGCCTACTAATCAGGTTCCCTGTGCAGACTGTGTGGATCAGGCTTCACTCTCTTGCCTTTGTAGGGGAAAATATCCTAAATTGAAATGACTGGACTGCCCCCTGCTGAGTGCTACAATTGAGTCAGACAAACAAAAGTGGCGGGTGTAATTTCATTTGTGTGTTTGATGAGTTCGTAGTAGCAGTGACCAATGTGTAGAAGGAAAAGACGACAATGCATCTGGAAAGGCCCGGCCTACACCCACTCTGCTCCGACCATGGAAATTGTGTATTCCCATAGACATTGCCTCCCATGAAGTGAGAATAGAATGACCGATATAAGAGGCCTCCTATTCTCTGCACAGACCCTCGGCAGACACCCAATAACACTTGAATAGATCAGTGCTCAACTCCAGTGCATGTTGCATCGCGACATGTCACGAGCCTGCAAAAAAACATCAACAGCTCAGCTGCACTGTGAAATATACACAATGATGCAATGGGATATATCAGGCGGGAACGTCATGCCGGGATAAAGCTGGATAAAGCGGCAGGTTGGTTCAGGTTGCCATTGACCTGCCGTTTGAAAGCTGGTGAGCAGAAGACTGAGGAAGACTTGCCGCCTGGTCGGGTTGGGACGTTTGACTGTGTGATGGAGAGGGTGGCTAGTTTGCCAGCACACACACTTACAAGTTGTGTATTTTGTGGTGTGTTTTGTGCCAGTGTTTGCGGTGCTGCTCGAGGCCTGATGGGTCGGTATTGTGGGGCACACTGTCAGCAAACATTGGGCCGTCCCAATAAGGATAGTGTCTACAGTGTGATCGCACACACCGTCCCTGGCATGAAGAGACCTGCTCATGTCCACCGACTAACACATGAGATGGCCAGCACATCCACTACACAGCTGCATACTTCAAAATATATATCTAATACAAGCATGATGCTCCACCTTTATGTCATCCTCACTCATTGCTGCATGGGATGAGCTGCTAGCAATTACGAGAGCAATATCTCACAGAGATACGATCCATATCCCACCTCAGTTTCACAACATTTAATCCCATACCAAACATCAGACACGTCTTCTTTCACACAAATTGACAAGCCAACATGGCCCCTTGTATGGTGCCTCTCACATCACAATAACGGTCTTCATTATTGTCATGTTCTCACACACCCCAAAGAATATTGCCCAATATCATTAGGATATCTAGGTCATATTACATTCACATGTGAGATTTCTGGGCCATAACTTATCATTTGCAATAATATATGGGTTGTATTGTGTCCTTCCTTATTTAATATGTGTGTCATATTATGTCATTTGCATAAATGTTTATGTCATATTGTGTCATTTATTACAATATCCGGGTCATATTGTGTCATTGACCTAAATGCTAAAAATGGCATTTGAGAATGTCCGGTATTGAGTTTACAGGAGAGAATAGAGCAGTGCCCCCTGCCCACTATTACCATTGTCTCCTGAGAATGTCGGACAGGGACTGACCAAAGGGGGAAAAAGTTAGCTTGGTCTGGCAGACAGGTATTAACCTCACCGTTTCCTGCAGTTCTAATATCTGCTGGGAATATGCAGATTGTTTCACCCCCTCCTCAGGGAAATTCTGGCAGTTTCCCTGTAATGAATAGCAGTGTGTGTTGCCTCCAATATGTACAGCACTTTAGACAGTGTGGTGGTTTGGTAGGAATCAAGCAAGCTGGCCCTGGGGAGAGGGGCTGCTACCACATGTTGATCTAGAGTCCCCAAGTCTTGTGGCTCCAAGTCTCCCTCTGTTATGTCATCTAGTAATGGCATCCTCTCTAGAATGCAGGGCTGATGGTGGGTAGTGAGTGATGTTTGTTCTTAAGGAGAGCAGGGCAGATGGAGACTAGTGCAGGTCGGATGGTGGGTAGAGAGTTATATTTAATGTTGTCTGTTCTTGAGGAGAGCGGGTTGGATGGTGGGTAGAGAATGATATTTGATGATGTCTGTTCTTAAGGAGAGCAGGGTGGATGGAGACTAGTTCAGGTCGGATGGTGGGTAGAGAGTTATATGTAATGTTGTCTGTTCTTGAGGAGAGCAGGTCGGATGGTGGGTAGAGAGTGATATTTGATGTTGTCTGTTCTTAAGGAGAGCAGGTGGGATGGTGGGTAGAGAGTGATATTTGATGTTGTCTGTTCTTAAGGAGAGCAGGGTGGATGGAGACTAGTTCAGGTCGGATGGTGGGTAGAGAGTTATATGTAATGTTGTCTGTTCTTGAGGAGAGCGGGTTGGATGGTGGGTAGAGAGTGATATTTGATGTTGTCTGTTCTTAAGGAGAGCAGGGTGGATGGTGGGTAGAGAGTGATATTTGATGTTGTCTGTTCTTAAGGAGAGCAGGGTGGATGAAGACTAGTGCGGGTCGGATAGTAGGTAGTGCAATACCAGGTCTGGACAGCTTCACATGGTGATGTACGACCACAAACTGCGGCCCTACCTAAATGTTTGTTTGGGGCAGTAGCTCACCTGGTGTGGATCTGCCAGCACTGCCAGCTGCAGTACCTCAACATCAACCCCTGCCTGGCACACAGAGAGCCCTATCCCACATGTCAGGCTGCTACCATGCCCTAGGCCCACACCCGGGGGGGCCCACAGTCCTGGCAGGGTCACGTGTCTCCCAATCCTCATGCTTTGCTATACTTCCCAAATAGTTTCAAATGCAGTGAAAATCTTTGAAAAAATTTCTTTAGAAACTTAACATAATTTTACACAAAAGATTTTTCCTGTGTAAATACAGGTAGTAATTGATACAGAATTGGTTAATATAAGTCTGCTTGTTTATTTTGAGATATTCAATTACAATATGAAGGCTTTTTAGAGATCAGTGCAACAGTGTTTATAATTTGCAAGTCCTGGAAACCTCAATTAACACATTAAATCATTTATAAATGTACTACATTGAGTCAATATAATATTACATATTATTGTTGAATGTTTGTAGAAATGAGTTGATTTCCATGAAATAAATAAAGTATAATTCATGTTATTATTTTCAGACAAATTAAATGAACATTTGTGATTTTTATAGAGGGATAAAGAAAACAATGTGACTAAATGTTAAAATATTGAATTATTTTGGAGGATCAAATGCAAACTATTATAAAAGTTTTCTATCAGCATAAAAAATAATATCCTCATTTCTCATTTTAGAATGGATTTGGTGAATATAACATGGAAATCAATATGTAAAATAGGCCCAAATAGCTGAAGGTTTTAGGTAGAGAAACGGTGGAGTTTGTTTTCTAAGTGTGTGGTGGTGCCTCAATGTGACAGGGGACTGCTTGCTCTGTGAGATTGGCTGTGAGAGACACCACCCCGGGACACCAGAGAATCATCGCCAGATTAGATGTTAGCACAAAGCTCTCATGTGAGAGAAAACAATCTGCACTCATTCAAAAGCCATAAGTTTGCTGTTGACACCCGACAAAATGAGCCGGGCTGTGTAAACACTGCCATTTTTGTCTGCAGATATTTCCACATTGTAGTTTTGCCCATGAATCACGGAGTGTCCATGAGAGATAGGAATGGTCAAGTTGCAGAGAAGGGAGCTTGGGGGTGGAAAAAAGATGAGCGACATCAATTGCTCCAGTCTGGGCAACAGGAGACAGTTTTTATTAGAATATAGGACAGGAAGGTGGAAAGAGAAGGGTGAGAGATGTAGAGTCGTAAGCCTGTCAGGTCTAGAGCAATCAGACCTGCCTCACTCTGGCAATGCGACACACACCTTGGTGTAGACTTGCTGATGAATCACTTCACTCGCAGATAGAATTGACCAATCAGGGGTAAGGTGATCTATGGCTGCAGAGCTGCAATGATTTATTGACAGTTGAGGTGTTGGTTTGTTGTTGGGCAGTTGTGACTTCCTGTCGGAGAGATCTATATCCATCTGATGCAGGATCAACATTCCTGAGATCCATACCAGTTCATCTTCAGTAAACTTCTGCCTACATCTCAATATCCACATCTGTAAAAACTCAGCAAATAAAAAAATGATATTTCACATTTTATAATGATGATGGATGAAAGGAAGACATTTTGCTTTTGATGTTATACTTCATATCTTATCTAAGATTGATATAAAATTTGCTGCAATTCTTTTTAAAATGAATATCCGTTTTGTTATATGTTTACTTTATAAAGGAGAAATGTGGAATGTGCACATAGCTAACTGGCGGATTATGTACAAATTTAATGGTATTTGAATGGAAAAATATTAACAACCACCGGATATACATGTCTGTTAGATGTAAGTGAATGGAAGCCACACAGCTGTGGTCTTACTGCAAGCCAGCTGTCAACACAACCCACATGTCAAACTGGAGTAAAACTTGAAATAATGTTTACCTTTCCCTGTAAGAATAAGCATCATGAGATACCATACAGATGTGCCTATGAAAATACATGCGCTGTGCATTGCAATTAATAGCTCATCAGGGGGGACACTGCAAGGAAGAGATCATGACTGAGACACCAGCTTCACATCAGGGGGGACACTGCATAAAACAGATCATGTCGGAGACATCAGCTCCACATCAGGGGGGACACTGCAAGGAAGAGATCATGACTGAGACACCAGCTTCACATCAGGGGGGACACTGCATAGATCATGACGGAAACATCAGCTACTTGACCAGCTACTTGAAACGAAATCTTTGTGAAATGTAGATATTTTAAATCTTGAGTTAACATCTTGTTTTTCTGTAATTTGTGATAGTCCTTGTTAATTCGGCAGAACACCTGATATTGCGACCTTCCTAATATCTCTCATGACATCGTTCATGACATTTGCCATCCAATCATCCTTTCTGTGAAAGTTATTTTCTTAAAGTTAAAGTGAGATCAAAAAGTTTGAAGCCCGAGATCTGCGAACTTGATAGGTGCTTAATGAATGGGGCTAGTAGACATGGCATAAAGGTACATCCTGATTGATGACGCTTGCTAATACCAGCATATATATATATATATATAAATATATATATCTGATAGGTGAATAAACGAGGTGGTAATGGGCAGCATGTTCACTCACCAGGTGAGGGCCTCCCAGCCAGGGACATGCCATACTCCAGGCTAATTACCTACAGGCTGTCTGACCAAGCTACTCAGCCCTCATAGCATGGCTGTGAACCCCACAGAATCAGAAGCAGAAGCAGAAGTTGTTTTATTTCACATTTTACATGTTCAGTAGTACAATATATTAGATATTATATGTTACATTTAGATGAGTTGAAAAGACTTCCTTTTACGACCTGGAACTGTCACTGTGCTCTTTTGTGCCGACTGGCTCATCACACATTGTTACTGGACTTCTCATCAAAATTTTATGTTGAATTCATCATTAAACAAAGTAAAATGCCCATTATTTTATGGTCACTAGAATGGATTTTACATATATAAAATTTTCACAAATTTGATTTGTTGTTAAATGATTAGTATCAAACTTTAAATAGTGGCAAAATATATTTATAGTTATTTAGCTGTACTTAGCCTGACCACCAGTCAGGCAGGATTTGAGAAGAAAATAGAAAATGATTTTGTTAGGCTAATGACACTTTCTGAAATCCAAAGAAAACATTATGTGGAAAAATTGATGCAAGATGAGAACATAAAAATGAAAGTACAAGTGATTTTCAAAGTTAAAGAATCGATGGTAGAAGTTCATATTTTCCTGTTTGTTGAATGGCAATTTTGTAAATGATGACAAACTCAACTGTGATATAACTAACTCTAGATGAAAAAAAACAAGTTAAGTGACCTCAGTTGAAAATGATCTTTGTTGTATAACATTTCAGTCACCTGTGGTGGCTGTGATCCTTTATAATTCACTTTGATATTACTGAAATTCATTATATAATATTTCATCAAATTCAGATTGACACAATATTCTAGATTTCCTCTTGTTATTCAGTTCTCTACATATCATGTACATACAGAGAATTGCCCAGACTGCATCCATTAAGAAAATGTCCTGCTCTTAATGACCAGGATATTGTGGTCATTATATATATAATTGAGTCCAGGCAGCAGTACTTAAATCAAGCCACTGATATCCTGGTTAATTAGGTCGTGGTTTCAATCTGTGTGCAGACTATGAGAACAGTAATATCATTTACTGTATACCGAGAAAAATTCGCGCCTAGTTATTTTCGCGCCATCGCCGTTTTCGCCAGGTTCGCGCCGTTTTATTTTCGCGAATTTTGGATTTCTAGTACATAATATTATCACAAATTACGCTTTGCAGGTCGAGAACAGAACAAAATAAAAAATTTCGAAACACGACTCAAAGCAGTGGAAACAATGACGAGATGCAAAACTGTGAACGCTGATAATTGAAATCAGTGAGAACAAAGTCAAAACAAAGTGTTTCGAAATAATAGACATCAGACGTAGCAGATTGATTTTAATTGCGTTTTAAATGATAAATAAAGGTATTTACCCAATATTATCACAAATTATGCTTTGCAGGTCGAGAATTTCTCCACGAAGTAAAACGTAATACGATGTACGTGACGTCCTTGATCTTAGTGTCTGGGTGCCCACGAGACAAAAGTAGAGCGGCCAACATGTCAAATTGAACTTTCATATCCGTAGCAGATCGATTTTAATTGCGTTTTAAATGATAAATAAAGGTATATACATAATATTATCACAAATTACACTTTGCGGGTTGAGAACAGAACCATCCATTATTGCGCAATATATTAACAATCGTTTTCGCGCTAAAAACAAGAGCCTCTTCCCGTCACTTCCGCCTTTCAAAATTGCGACCACGTGTTGCGTTGAGTTGTGTCTTCCCTTTTTGACAGAAATACCTTCACACGTGGATCCATTTTAATTGCGTTTTAAATGATAAATAAAGGTATTTACCCAATATTATCACACATTATGCTTCGCAGGTCGATAATTTATCCATGAAGTAAAACGTAAATATCATGTACGTGATGTTGCGGTAATTCACGTCCGCAACACGAGGAGAAGCCAGGGATCCATCATTGCGCAATTTATTAATATTTCAATGCGTGTTCATAGACTCCAATTGTTTTCGCGCCAAAAATAAGAGCTTGTCCCCGTCACTCCCGCTTTTTAACATGACGACCTCGTATAGGCCGATTGCGGGTTACCATCTTGTTTTTTTTAATGATTAGATTTTAGAGAGTTTTTTGTGCACTTCCGATTGTAATTGTGCAGTTCCGGCGTGTTGTTTTCAATGGGGCAGTATGACGACCCGCAATCGGCCTATTGCGTAATGCATCTTCAATTTCGCGTCCATTTAATTTCGCGAATGACGTCCTGGCGCGAATTAACGCGAAAATAAAAAGGTCGCGAAAATTTGTCTGTATACAGTATATAATAATTGTGGTGTAAAGCTGCATTCAAGACAGATTTAGGAGCAATATTTTCAATTAACATATTCCGTTTTGATTGCCAGTGTTTTAATGTAATAGTGACGTTTCTGAGCAAGTAATTATGTGTGAAGATTTATTTCTGTGCAGCATAGCTTTTAATACTTGTTAACCACCGGCAATTATGCTACAGGGATATTTTGAATTGCATTTATTCAGAAATCAAGATTTATAACTGACAGAATAATTACTGCTCAACCAGTTGGAGTCAAACATCTATCTGGTTCAGCAAGAACTAAATAACTTAATGTGACTAAATAAAGTCATGTAGGACCCATGTGTGAATGTATTAAGCTACACCAGTTAGATACTCAGCATTAAACATGACTTAAATGAGTCGCGTGATGTCAATGCATGGCATATTGAGTCAGGTTTATCTGTGATCAATTATTTTTTTGGCTTTAACTGCTAATATATCATAGTTTATTCCCAAAGACTAGCAATTTAAACAAACCTACATTGTAAAGGGTGTATGTATCTGTATCATAAAACTAATCCCCATTATGTTGCACCAGGACCTCCATAAGGTATTGGTCGTATTGCATACTTAATGAAAGTAACCTATAATGTGCATATTACACAAAATTGACACGACACATTTATGTTTATGAAAAATTTGAGAGGCAATGTAAGACTGAAAGGAGACCTAAAAATGAATATAAATCTATAATTTTGTGTTTGATTTCAAATTATCACACACATGTGAAACAATTTTTTTTAATTATCAATTTTTTCATTATATTTCTCAGTTTATCATTTTTCAGTGTAAAATTTTAATTATGTATAAAGGATATTCAATATTTGAGGATATTTATTGAGGATATTTAATATTTGGTGGCATACTGAGGGCTACATGTGCTGTAGATGTCGGCTGTATACATGTATGTGGGCATGTGTAACACAGGCGGGCATATATGTCCATAATGACTGAGATCGGATCCTACTGCCTGCCTGGGACCCATCCATTGTATGTTATGAGGGCTGCATTATTGGTGTGACATTGGCTCATGTGCAGAAATTAGCTGTTAATTTGTGTGATGGTATGTAGATTGGGAGCGGTTGATGCGAGCATGTGAAGGGTGGCAGATGAGGCCGCCACAACGCTGCCAGCATGCTAAAAACATCAGCCGCTAAAAACACCACGATCGCAAAGCCCTCGACTCCCAGTAGAGCAGATGCACTGCCGCCATGGCGGTGGGAAAAGCTCGTCTCTGCCAGCCTCCCAATGCACATGAGCATGCTGGACACTTGTCCCTATGTTGCTTTAATCATTCAAGATGAAAGTGAGCTTGATCTCTCAAATTAGCATATATGATTGTCCAGGATTGTCTGTCCAGGGCTGTGGTATAAGTGTCAGAATTGTTCCTGTCAAAACCTTCTGTAGAGGAGAAGGTGCCATTCGCAGCTCATTCATTTTGCATCAAACAGACAAATTGACATGCTGAGCTGTGTTCATCCCTCAGTTTGCTGTCAGTGCTCATCAAATTCCCAGCCAGGCTCTGGTGCACGGATGCATACACAACCCAAACTATTGTCACCTTATACACTGAATACATCACGCCAATACCTCACGCTCAGTCCTATGCGAATCTATTAAGGTCCTCTCCATGCTCTCTGTCATCATTTTATCCTCATCATTTCCCTATCATCTTTTTTACCCTCCTCCTCATCCTCATCCTCCTCATCATCATTTTAACCCTCCTCCTCCTCATCATCATTTTAACCCTCCTCCTCCTCATCCTCATCCTCATCATTTTAACCCTCATTCTCTCATCATCTCCCCATTATCATTTTCACCCTCATCCTCATTAAATCATCATATCATACTTTCTTATGCCTTTCTTCATCATAAAAGTTTTGGTCAGTTGGTTTCCATATTAATTACAAGCAGAAAAAAGGTTAATGATTTTTAAAATGATTGGTTTGCATTTATCTTAATTCATTTGTCATCAAGGATAAATGAATTGTTTGAATTGATTTTAAGCTTTAAATAACAAGACACTGGGAGCAAACGGAAATTTGATGAAAAAAGTTTGAAATTCCAATATCAAGCGACTTAGCGGGTTAGTTATACATACAAGCTGGAACCACACCAAGCTGCCTCCTAATTTGTCAAAGTTTTTCTCCCCAAATAAACGGATTAGAGTCAGTCATAAATGATATTTATCACTGGGCTTGGGAGGTATGTAGTTAAGAAGGTTATAAATCATATTTTTGCACGATATAAGGTGTAAAGATGATATAAGAGGTGTGAATGCCAACACCTTTCTATGTATTCACCATACAGCACAACTGACTGTGCTCAGAAACGTTTACTCAAATAGAAGCCTGTCTGAGAAATGTATCATTATTGCGAAGAGCTTGTCTATGATATAAGCATCGTAGATGAATATTTGATGTGGAAGACGGCAGGGGAGCATGTATTACCATGTTCAGATCATAGGGAGGCTTTGTTGTCTGTGTTTCCCTCTCTCCGGTGATATTCACTTGCCCTCTGGCTGTTGTTAAACAACCCAGGCATCTTGGGCCAGTGAGATACATTATTTTTTAGTTCACTTGGTCTGCCATTTTTTCTTTGCTGCCACTTAGATTGTGTTTATCACAATTACGGAGCTGTAGCCACAGGTGTGAACACCATTGTAAGGTTTCTCCTGTCACTCTCATTTCTCAAATTTATTGTAGAAATGTATGGTAATATAATTCCTGTAACCATGGTAATGATGATGATAATGTAATAACCATCATAAGATACAAATTAATAACAGACAATCTTAGAGCAAAACATAATGTTGTGACATAAGCAATTCTTATTGTAAGGGCAAAGAATAACTTATTTTGTAGGATATCTAATATTGTCACTGACAATTGAGGAAACAAACAGTTTGTGATTTTAAGTGCAACTCATACCTTATTGTGTAACAAACAACCTATACCTCATTGCAGTATGAACAATTCATTTCATTTCAGGGAAATTGTGTTAAGAAAAAATACATGCCTTAATGTAAAAAAATGCTCACATAATATAATGTTGATATTGTAATGATCCCCTCAAACTTTGTGAGTTCAGATCATATATTATTGGGTAACCAACAACAAATATTATTGGGTATCCGACAACAAAGTGTGCAAGGGGAATTTATTCTTTCAAATGTTATCCCATCAAAAAGAAAGCAGACTGTATCTCATTTTACAGCGAACGACTTCTGCCTAATTGAACAGCAACACAGCATACATTTACTTAAGTTCATTTATTTGTTTGTTGGAAGCATGGGAAAGTATTTGTCATGTGACTTACGTCATTGTACGAGAACCTTCTCCTATAGTATGGAATTAAATCACTTATTTAGCCTCAGGGAGAAAATTACTATTGCAAGCATTATAAACTACATGTTCATAAAGTCTTTGGCTTTATATTTCACACAGGCATAGAATTAATTCCAATACTTACCTAGAGATACCCAACTTTGGAAGTATCTAAATTGACAAATTCCCTTAAATTGCATGGTAGTTTTTTGTGCCTGGATTTTACAGTATAGACTTGTGCGCTGGATATTTCATTAATGCATCTAGATATGTGAGGATGGATTGTATTACACAAAGTTCCATCCTGCCTCATTCTTACACAATCATTCCACAATTCAAATGATATATAAAGTCACCGAGCTCGAAGGTATGGTTTATTTAAGTGTGACAGACATCTTATTGGCCTATTTCATAATGAATAAGACAGTTCTCTTGTATAAAATTTAGAAAGTAATCCTTTATATCATTACGTATTTATCCTCCCACTAGTTGCTGGGTAGATGCATCTTAAGGCCGTGAAAGACTTTGCCGCTTACGTAAGATAAAGCAGCTTGCATAAGGCATTGCATTGTGGGATTGCTAGTGGTCCCTGTGAGGGGTCCATAGACGGGACAGATAGAGCTCTTATATCGGAGGCAGAGGTATATTATTGAGAGTCAATTACGCTGAGATAAGTGTGGCATGAGGAGGTCTGATATCGCGAGCCGTGAGCTGCTCAGGAAGCCAGTTATGCGGGCTAGGTAACTTATAGCTATACTTTATGATATATGTATGAGGAGGGGGAAATTCTTGGTTGTAGCTTGGCCCCCAGGGAGGTCATCTCAGGCCCCACTGCAGACTCCCTGCTAATGTAGCTCTCATCACACGCCAAACACCTCACAACACCACTAATACAATTACCCAGGCCCTTCACACTTTGAAAGATTTGCAAAATAAGATTTGCGGTTTTAAATATGTGCAGCAGTACTAGAAAAGAAAGGGGACTCCACAGCGTGGCCTGGGTACCAGTCCGCACCAGAGTGTATATTCAGCATGATATGAAATATAAGGTATCTGTCGCACTCCTGACCTGTATCGATTTGTGTTATATGCTCTCTCATTGGAGTGTACTTCTCGTGATCCAAATATCTGCACTTTGTCTGTATTGATCACAGTGAATATGTGGAAAACGGTAAAGTGGATACGTGTAGATTTAAGAAAGAGGCGAGGTGTGTGTGTGTGGGGTTGGTAGCACACTCCCATATTAAAGGCAGGGCAGGGCCACAAGTCAAGCAGGTCTGGGACACCCCTTGGCAGATTACAGGCAAGGCAAAATCTGGTGCTATCAGTGCCATAAGATTGGGGAGGTCCCCGAGGGAGCCGAAGCAGGCCCGCCCTGCCATCGTAGCAGGCTGATAAACGCCTCAATATATACGCAGGTCACAACCCCTGTTTGGGGGGTGACATGCAGCTGGCAAATGCCCTCCCCCTGGGATATGAGCTAGGCAGCGGCAAAACATCAACACCAAATATATGTCCATCACCACAAATTGGTTTTCATCTGGTTTTTTAGTGGGGCATAAGTCTGGGTCAGGTATTGCCCATAGGTTGAGCTCTACTCCCTGCTCCACTTTGTAAACCCCATGCTTGCATACTCAATGCTCAGTGCCAAACTAAAGACAGTCCAGCCACTGCCATGGCAACCTCTTACACTTTGTCCATCATACTGATGGATGTATTTGATTTGTTAGATACTTTCTTGGTGAATAATCATTTGAGAAATGAGGGCAGGAGAAAGTGGTTGTTTCTTTTATGTCATAGTTAGGTAGAGTTTTGTAGGAGGTTGAGGATAGGTGGTAGGTTGTGCATAGTTACCATAGCATGGGGTAGGGAGCACTGATAACACCATTAGTCACCCTCACACTCTCACAACACACCATTAACCCCTCAGCTCAACACTCTCCAGGTGGCACTATTCGCCACTAGATGGCAGCACCCAAAGAAATTTGTAAATACAATTAAATAAAAAATTCTCATGACTTTCCTATTATCCAAATATAACCGTGTATATATTTGCATGACATTGTGTTGCTCCTATTTTGTGTGAAATAGATATTTTTGGGTCTACTAAGAGAAAAATATTATAAATACTTCATTGTAAATCTACATGCCAAATTATTAACTTAAACATTATACTGGAAGAAAAATAATGTTGATTTATATATATTTTTTCCTGATCTCATCTTTACAAGTAAGTCAGTGGGATCTGTCCTCTGTATGGCATGACCATTTCCAGACAGAAGTTTGATGAAAAATGGGAGAAGGGTTTAAGGGGTAAAAAGAACTAATTGATATGAGGCAGAATACCCTTTGTACGACTGTAATCAATAACGAGCAAGCTTCCCACAAGCCCCAGGTCTGTCACATTTTATGGTCATATTAGCACCTGTATAATACTTCATGTACTGGTGGAGCGTCTCCCATGCCCGAGCCCTCATCCCGGAATATCCCACCGTGGCCCCGGGTGTGCATGATGAATAGATACACCCAGATACTAGCTCATCCCCCCGCCGGCCCGTAGATCAAGCTGGCCAAGACGCTCGGCTCTGCGCCGACACCGCTCTAGATATATGGGCAAGGAAGCCGACACATAAGAGCTTGCCACTGCTCTATTTCTGCATATGATTGGCGCCACTGGGGACCTGCCCACGCCACTTCCTTTACAGACCTCTGGTCAGATGGGGTCTACTCTCACCACAGATGGACACAGCATACATGGGGTCTCACAAGATAGGGGCGTGGCTTCCCAATCGGTGGCTGTATAAGCACTATAAGATAAGGGCATGACTTCCTCTTTAGGTTGATTCATGACTTCCTTATGAGATAGATGCATGACCTTAGGATTGGTAGCTTTATGGAAAATGCAGAATTACAGTGATTATCAAAATGGGAAATGTGCATGACTTCTGTTGATTGCTAAACTTGATAGGTGGATAACCTCAGATAATACTTTTACAAGATAGTTGCAGGATTAAAAGGTTGTTAGTTGTTAGTCAACAGTGTACATGTTCAATGTAGTATTCATTTCACAGAGTCCGAAGTTCAGAATCTAAGTGGCGTGACACTGTAGCACTCTGGAATGAAATGAATTGTCTGATGAGTGAGAACAAATATCAATGTATTTTATTTCCCTCCAGTCTGAGTGAGCAGAACCAAATGTCTTTGGAACTAAGGGATATGCAATATTGAGGTAGCACCTGATTGCATGATGTTGAGTTATGTCTCTATTGCACAACATTGAGATAGTATCTTGTTGCCTGATGTTTAGTATTTCTTTTTTGTGCAACATTCAGATAGCATCCTATTGCTTGGTAGTTTAGGTTTTCAAGTAAATAAGCCTTAATTTAGTCCGCAAAATATGGATAAAATATGGTGCCAGGCTTTGGAGATAGGTGCATAATAACCTCTAACACCTCCCCTGTTTTGTATAGTCACATGACACCCTCCCTTATTCAGATAGGTGCATGATACCGTGTTGGATGTAGGTGCCTGGAACAGATAGGTGCATGTTGCTTCTCTTGCTGTGATAGGTGCATGTTACTTCCCTTGCTGTGATAGGTGCATGGTACTTCCCTTGCTGTGATAGGTGCACGGTACTTCCCTTGCTGAGATAGGTGCACGGTACTTCCCTTGCTGAGATAGGTGCAATGCAGCATAGTACCCCTGTTATAGATAGAGGCATGGTTCTCCTGTCATTGATAGGTGCATGTCCCCCCAGATATAGATAGGAGCATGGTACCCCTGTTATAGATAGGTGCATGATGCCCCATAATGCAGATAGATGCTTGTTGCCCTGGGGGGACATTGTGGAAGGACTGGCAAGCAGCTGTTGTACAGACTTTGGTTTCTCATGGCCCTGGGGCCCGCACCACTAACACAGCATGTAGAGACAGAGCAATGCGAGCCTCTTGTCTTGCTTCTTCACACAGAATGCAGGACATGTATATATGTGTGTGTGTGCACCTGTCACTGTGGCCCTGACCTGCTGACACTCCAATGTGCTTCTGTCACAAAGTGAGCCATTTTCATCATATATAGATGAGACATTTATAGAAATAGCATTTAAAAGCCCAATCAGTGAATATGTTCTAGTTGTATTCTTTATCTGCACCTTGTTGCCTGATATTTTCTGTCATTCTGTCTGTCTGTGAACGTCAATCTTCTTGTCAGAAACTACTGGGTTCTTAGCTATTCATAGGTACAGGTTTTTTTCCATTGTTTTAATATTTTTTCTGAAAAAGCAATAGCTTTCACTGAGTTGTTAAATAGGCAATACAATGGCTCTACACAGGCATCGGAAATATCAGACAACACACTCTTGTAATCTAATTTGCCACAGTTTGAGACTTTCAGAAAGGGATGTTGGTGACTGAGTGTGCAAACAGTGATTTTTTTTGCACATGTATAAACTTCTGGAACATCCAGTGCCTCATTCATCTCAATGTAGGCTCAGTTTGAGACATTTAGAATGAAAACAATGTCATAGTGATGAAGTCAGTCCCAATAGTTGGTACATTATTTTGACCGCAATGGCTGTTATTGATGTTAAAGCTGTTCAAATGCCCAAATTGTCATTTACATTGCAATTAGCAGCCATTTCGGAAAAAAAGACCACAAACATTAGAAAAAAAGCAATGGTCAGCACAGCTAGAGGACCTTTGTCCTTTGTATGTATTTTGAGGTCATGGAATGGTTATAATACAGGTTGGGGTGTATTACTTGGATGAAGTCATGACATTGATGACCCTGTTCCTCCTGAGCTGAGGGCCTTAGAAAAATACACAGATGATAGTGTGCAAGGTCATTTGTATCTTAAGAAATAAACCTTTTTAACACAGAAAGCTCTTTCACTAGTACAGTAGGATACACTGACTTCATGTGAGTGTGTTAGTGTCTCTGAGACCCAGGAGATCAAATATTTGTCCTGCAGACATGGTTATCATCGACATTGACAACAGATACTGACCGATTTGATCAAACTCTCAGAAAACAAATAAATATTCTTATAGTGTCATAGAAAAATGGTATTGATGTTTGTTTTTCAACTTGATATTTAATGTCAGTTTGAGCCAATATAGGTAATAATATTATCACTATTTTATTCCTATATGAAAGTACACCATTTATCTGACTGAAATCGTGCATAGTTTGCAGAGTGTTTGCTGCAAGTGGCACAGGTAAGAAGCCTACAATGTGGGGTGGTGTTGCTCCCTTTTTTCCAAGTTGTCAAAAGTGATGGGAAGATATTGAATACACGTGGTGTTGAGGTTAGCCTGCTGCGGTATGCACTGTACATTTACCTGTGTTTTGATACCTTGCTGTGGTGTGGATACATGTGTGACAGACCAGGTGGCGCTAGTGGTCACATTTAAAATATAAAAAAGACATATTAGAAAAATTAGTGCATTTTCATTTTGTGTACCCATTGTCATAAGATAATGAGACATTGAGGAAAACCGTTTTTTAAAGGCAAAGCGAGGTTAAGTGAGTGATGTTGCTTGTTTTCATGGGTGGCCCGCTTGGGAATAACTCAAGGCAGAATCTTTGCATTTGACATCTTGTTTGAGACATGAGGAACTGCAGGAGAAGCTGGTATGAGTTGTAGGCCTGGTACCTGGCATTCAGCGGTAGATCTCAATGCCATAAGGTTACAGATAAACTGTATACATTAAGCTTAACACGATTATATAAACTTGATATACACACATCGCTTATATTATGATATCATGCACTTAGCAATTAGTTACCTCTAAATAAACAGGTTATCAGGTTTGATGTTATTGGTAAATTTGGTCACTCAGATTTTAATCAGGGTAAATTTTTTTTTCTCATTGTTTCAGTGAAAACATTGTTTATAAAATATTTAGTCTATAGAATGTTTGAACCCTCATTATAATGGTGAATTTTGTCACTCCGATTTTGATTGATAATAATTTTTTCTCATTGTTTTAGTGAAAACATTGTATATATAGCATGTTTAGAATGGCAGAACCCTCATTTGCTCAGTGTGAGCTGGTGAACCTGATGGGTATTTTTGGTAAAACTGGTGGAATGTTAATGTCAGGTAGTATGTTGGACATGATCGGCTGGAAGAATGTGAAATATTCAATATCAAGCCATCTATAGGCAGCCACAGAGACATTCAGACACAATATATGAGATGCACACATAATGTCATGTAATGTTTATATGATGATGAGAAGCCCTGTCCACTGCCTGCCTTGCAGTTTGTTCAGCAGAGCAGTTGGGGCTTTCATACTGGCCTGGCACAGACTGTAGTTTGACATAAGCCAGGCAGAGTGCTCAGGTAAATACTGGGGCATGTCCACCCACAGTGCTACACCCCGCCTTAATGAGGACACCCTGCAGGCCTGCAAACCCTCCCCAACCGATACCCCTGCCAGCTCTGATGGACCCCTGCCTCCATATCAACATGCCACATAGGTTGAGGCAGGTATTTATACCATGATTGATGGATGATTGATGTGGCAAGGGGATGCCAGATATCCTTCTTCTTAACTGGTCTGACATGGATCAGCCTTCATCATAACATAGCAGATCATCCCTCAGCATTATAGACCTTATCAAAGATCACCCTTCATCATACTCAGCCTGATCACCTCTCATCATACTCAACCTGATCACCCCTCATCATACTCAACCTAATCACCTCTCATCATACTCAACCTGATCACCTTTCATCATACTCAACATCAGACCAGACCTTATCAAAGATCACCCTTCATCATACTCAGCCTGATCACCTCTCATCATACTCAACCTGATCACCTCTCATCATACTCAACCTGATCACCCCTCATCATACTCAACATCAGACCAGACCTGATCACCCCTCATCATACTCAACCTAATCACCTCTCATCATACTCAACCAGATCACCTCTCATCATACTCAACCTGATCACCCCTCATCATACTCAACCTGATCACCCCTCATCATACTCAACCTGATCACCTCTCATCATACTCAACCTGATCACCCCTCATCATACTCAACCTGATCACCTCTCATCATACTCAACCTGATCACCCCTCATCATACTCAACCTGATCACCCTTCATCATACTCAACCAGATCACCTCTCATCATACTCAACCTGATCATCCCTCATCATACTCAACCAGATCACCTCTCATCATACTCAGCCTGATCACCCCTCATCATACTCAACCTGATCACCCCTCATCATACTCAACCTGATCACCCTTCATCATACTCAACCTGATCACCCTTCATCATACTCAACCTGATCACCTCTCATCATACTCAACCAGATCACCTCTCATCATACTCAACCTGATCACCCCTCATCATACTCAACCTGATCACCCTTCATCATACTCAGCCTGATCACCTCTCATCATACTCAACCTGATCACCCCTCATCATACTCAACCTGATCACCTCTCATCATACCAGACCATCATACCAGTTCTGATCAGAGATCACCCTCATCATACCAGTCCTGATCAGAGATCACACCTCATCATACCAGTCCTGATCAGAGATCACACCTCATTTTACCAGACCTGATCAAAAATCCCCTCTCATCATACCAGACCTGATTAGAAATCCCCTCTCATCATTCCAGACCTGATCAAAAATCCCCTCTCATCATACCAGACCTGATCAGAGATCACCCCTCATCATACCAGACCTGATCAGAGATCACCCTCATCATACCAGATCTGATCAGAGATCACACCTCATCATACCAGTCCTGATCAGAGATCACCCCTCTTTATACCAGACCTGATCACCTCTCACTGAAAAAAAAACCCAATCGCCTGACATTACAAAGGCCTGACAGGTTATGTTTATTGATTGAAGGAGGTGCCCATCCACCTCATGTCAAACAATGAAACCCTTGTAGCCGAATCCTTGAGACTCATGATAATAGACTCCCTTTTTCTACCAAAAGGTTGCAGTGTGTCAGTGGATAAGGAGGCAGTGAGCCTCACTCCACTTAAATAAATTCTCACTGCTTGAGTTTCAACATTTGTGATCCACCAGGTGTCTCTTGTGTCAAGTATAATGCATGCTGGGATAAGTTTGTAGACATGATAGCTGATAAGACTAGCACTCTGCAAGTTGTAAAGGGATTATATTAATATCATAGCAACAAATGCACAAACAGAAAAAAAACTAATCAGTTTGGGAACGGAACCCTGAGAAGAATGGAAAGACAGTTATGGGTGCATTTAATTGATTGAAAGAAAATGAGAAATCAACAATTGTAAGAAATGACCCTCGGAGCTGTCATCTTTTCTTTTGACGAGGAACATTCCAAAATACTTGTGAACATATTGAACTGCTTAAGTATACATGTGTGCAATTTTATAACACAGATATGTGAGTAGTATATTTGTTGTTGTTTATTTTCAACTGAATTATTCTGCACATCATGAGCTCAGCTTCTTTAAGTAACTTGGTGACATAGAGTGTTGAGGTGTTACTTTCCTTATAAGCCATACAGATTAGGATATGTATTTTTCTAGAGTTTTGATTTTACTCATTTGGCAATAAATTGGTAATATATAGTTATGTACAGAGTTGTAATTGTTTGTAATTTGTCTTTACAGAGCAGACACTGGCCCACCTGTCCCTGGACAGTAATTATGCCAGAAAGATCCGAGCCCCTGCCGAGTACATCCAGGTAAGTCACTAATACACTTACTCTATAAACCATTGGCCAAACTTGCCTATCAAAATGGATTTGTTGTTGTCCTTCTGCCTCCATCTGTCTGGCCACCTACTTATTTGGTCTTGTCCTACTGTCTGTCCAGCAATATAATTTGTCATTCTGTTAGTTATTAGATTAAGAAATACAATTTGATAAAAGTATGTTTTTCGTGAAGCACCAGATGCTTACTGAAAATGAAATCTTTTTGAACGATAATTCATGGCAAGCCAGAAATATTCTATTGATATACACAGCATTTTTTCTATGTACGTCAATACCCGAGAAAAAAAGAACAGATTTTGATGCAAACATTAGCAAACAATTGTCAATATTTATTATAACTTAGAAAAAATGAAATCATTTTGGAAAGGTTAATGAGATGTTTCATGAATATATTTGTACTGCACATACATGTATACTTTGACAAATCTAGTTGATTTTATTTGCATTCAGGCAGAGTGTGAAATATGACAAGTTATTTTATCACTCGCAAACAGGAAGCGTGTGATCTTTTTGTAGTCCTGACGCAAAGTAGTTCTTCTTCATCACCTACTTTGTTTTAAATTAGAAGAAGATGACATTCTCGAAGTGATTTATTCCATGAAAAATAAGAGAAAGTTCATATGCCCATATTATTGAAATGTTCTGTGACAGGTGTACACTTTGTGAAGCTGTGTGTTTTCCTGTGTAAGTGGTTTATCAGATTTCAGAGAGCGAGTAATAGCATGATATATGGTGCTCAAAGCATTGCCAGCAGTGGCAGGCTCCCACTAACTAGATATACTTACGACTGGTAACACCTCCCCACAAGCTGCCTGCTGCTTCCAATGATCATCCTGACAAAACATTGATTTGTAAAAACCTGTCATACTGTCACATTCCTCCAAAAATGGTATAGATTTGTATGCTTTGTTATACCTTTGTGTGTTCCTTCTAAAAGGCAAAGATTTGTCAAATTTTTCACACTTTTATGTTCCCACCAAAAAAGGCAAAGATTTGTACAATTTTTCATGCTTTTATGTTCCCACCAAAAAAGGCAAAGATTTGTACAGTTTATCACACCTTCATGTTCCCACTATTTACATCACTTTAAAAAGGTCTATCTTCACACTGTTAGCCATAGAAGTCTATTACCTTACCAAACCTCACACAGCCAGTCTGTAACATCATGTGACCTCACAATGGTGAAAGCGACTTTGAGCATTAAGTACTTCCTTCAATCATAGAACTCTGACAAGAGCTGGAGCTGAACATATATTTGATCATGCATAAACGTGACAATGTGGGTTCATTTAAGGTCATCTTATGACCCTATTGTGTCATACAGGACCTTTTTGGGTCACTTTTATGCATGACCAATGTAGTCTTTGGCTCCATCTGGTGGTTCTTATTATGGCGGTCTTCATACCAGCGACAGTTAATTTATCTTAATGAAGATCTCCATGATCCAATAGTTACTGTCAGCTAAATGTTACTCTTTGATTTTTTGTACACTGGATCTAAATAAATGTTTTTCTGAAGTCTGAAGTCTGAAGCCTGAAGTCAACATTTGAAAGGAAAGTTTAGAGGAAGCCAAGTGTGACAAAGTGTCGTCATACACCGTGTTAACCATATTGTCATGTGTACTGAGCTGATGATGTTGTAGCTTTTATAACCTGACAACAAGCTGAAACAGAGAGAGATCACGAGTCACCTCGTAACTTTGATCTCCCATTGTCTGTAATGTGGGCACGGCCGTTATTACATTTTTACATGCAAAGCAACAAGACAAAAATAAATGCCAAACCAACACCACACAGAGTGTCTCTCGTACTGCCCACTACCACAGAATGTGAATGCCACAGAAAGCAAGGATTCAAATAAATACAGAAATAACCACAGATGACATCAAATTGTGCCCAGTTATTAAGCCAACCACCATTCCAATAGAAATGGCAAAGATAAAAGAAATGCACTTTGGTAAAATAGAGACTTTTGATGTTGCTACACAGAAAAAGAAATTACAGGATACAGCTCTCTCTCATAAATATATATATATATATATATATATATATATATATATATATATATATATATATATATATATATATATATATATATATATATATATATATATATATATATATATATATATATATATATATATATATATATATATATATATATATATATATATATATATATATATAGTACACAGAGTTTAAATATATATATATATATATATATATATATATATATATATATATATATATATATATATATATATATATATATATATACCGCTTCATCCTGTACTGATATGACTGAAAATGAACCTTAATTTTATTACATATCTTAGTGGTTTGCAATAGCTATATTTGAATACTTTTATCTAAAAATATTTCAGGATGCACCAATGGTGACAGAAGTAGATGATCTGGTTATCATCTACAACAGGGTGCCAAAAACAGCCAGCACATCCTTTGCCGGGATCGCATATGAGTTATGCATCCGCAACAAGTTCAATGTCCTGCACCTAAACGTCACCAAGAATAACCATGTATTGTCTGTGTCAGACCAGGTAAGGACTTTACCATACATTTCTTTATTTATATTTAATTATTTTTATCTTTGGTTTGTTTAAAATTATGTTCATTTCATGATAATAATAGCATGGGAGCACGTTTCTTGCCCTCTTTTAAACTCTGTGTACTAGAAATAAGCTTTACTAGCATTAATCTATTCATAATTTGGTATTTATCTATGTACTGTAAGAGAATACTATGATAGAGCAAGAGAAATGTTGTGATCGAGATATTATATATCACTACCATTGCAACTGTGGAAGGTAAATCAGATTGATAGAGGGTGCATTATGACTGGCGTAAACTGTACTTGGTTTATTTCTGGAAGTCATTTCTGTTCAAAGTACTTCATTTGCTATGCTCATTATGATCCGCCTGAAACTTTTAAGAGATATAGAAAATTGTTTTTGTCCCATAAACATACCATAATATATTTGCCTCTATTTGCAAAATGACAGCTATCTTAGGATATTGAAAGACAAGTTTTCCTAGAATATCTGAGGATAATTGAAAATAAATTTATTAATACCTGTTTTGTCAGTTCTTTGAAAAGAGACCATTTTTGTATTATACAATATTAAGCTGTAGGTTCAAAACTTTAAATTAATGATTATTATTATGTCAATGGAATAAGGGTTTCAACACTGGACACATTCACCTTGCAAGATTGTGGCTTTGAATTTGGCATTCTTCCAACATTAATATTCTTGGACAGAGAAGACTGGCCAGACGAGAGGCCATGAAGGGTTACTAATATTTATCACTGATATGACAGTGTAATATTTATATTTTGGTCGAAGGAAAGGACTCCATAATTAATACTAGAATCACAGAATGAATGAAAATGACTTATTGTCACTAAATTACTCAAATTCATCCATGGTTTTGCTGTTTTAATGAAAGAGATTAAATACAAAAAGATTTGTTTGCTTTCTAATTTCATATTATTGTTTGGAGACTCCAAATTTGAAAGATGACTTATAATACCTTGCTGATTTTTCACTCATTTACTACACTGGTAAAACAGTTAAATTAGCTTTCTCAATTACATTATTTCCAAGAAATGATAAATTGAGTGCAAACTGATTCAGGTGTTAAAAACAACTTGGCATATTACTAAATACCAACATGTTTGTTTTTGTATTGTAGATGAGATTTGTAAATAACATAACCAACTGGCACAGCAAGAAGCCTGCCCTCTATCATGGCCATGTGGCTTATCTAGAGTTTTCAAGGTAAGTGGGTTTACTTTGGTGAGAAATTATTATTATTTAAATATTTGATGGCATTGAAAGAGCACAAATAATCAACGGGTTTCCCACTGCATATTCATCAATTGATCTATTAAGATCTTGTTGTATTTGGTCCCAAAGAACCTTTTTTCTGGCAGCCCCCTTGTATACTTGTTTTTCAGTGTGAAAACAAAATACAGAATCAAATTCTATTTGCCAGATAGATGTTTTTTTTATCTGAGAGTATAATTTAATTTGCCCAAGTTGCTTTTCTGAGGCACCAAATGTTATGTGATATGCAAGGTCATGTGATAGGGGGAACTTCCTGTGTGATGCATTGTGGGTCAAAAGTGTCCATGGTACAATGGTGTGAACCCATACAGTCACTGCCTGTCTCCACGTCTACCTCCCGCTGCCAGCCAGCCCATAATGCAGGCCCTGTCACATTCTAATGCACCTGAGTTGAGGCTTTAATGTAGATTTGCTCGGGTTTTGGTGGGAGGTCGAGCTGATAATGCGACTCTATCCCGAGATGCGGCCTACCCCCGACTGCTCACCAATTTCCCTTTTCCTCAAGTTGGCTTCCTATTTGTTGAGAGTGCCTAATGTTGCCTGCCTGCGTCGCTGCCTGCATCGCCTGATAACGCTCATATGTAGTTATAGCATTTTGTCCCAGAAATGAGCCAGAACACTGCCTGGTAATGTCACATGGAACTCAATGTAATTTGTCACTTTGAGATAATTCTCCTCAACTTTCTAGCCCAAATGTAGACTTGGTTGTCATATACTCATATAAACTACTCCAAATTCACATCTATATACTGTCCTTGTCAGGTTTATGTATATGAGACATTTGGAGATATTTTCGATTTGTATTTTCATTTCACATAACTAGCCGCAAGCAAAGATGTAAGCGAGACAATGGGCTTATGCATAATTTAGGAGCGGCTGTATTGGTCAAGGATCAGGTTGTGGAAACACTATCTGTGGTCAGCTGTGACCTGAATATAACATATTGACCACACAACCAAGCTGTGCTGCCTTACTGGGTATTGGAGATGCCTTACCTAGCTCCACATTATTCTAACACATGGTTGACTGTTTAATGTTCTAAGAATGTATTTAAATTGATGGAGGTCTGGTTGGGTTGTAAAAAATCATTTGGGTCTTTATGTAGGTCTTGGTCAATCTTTCATTTTTATTAAAAGTTGAATAGGGTCTACAAGGAAGTTACATATGGTCTACATGGAAAGAGGAATAGGGTCTATTTTATAAAGTGGCAAATAATTGGTCCACATGAAAGATGTACTGGAACTGAGTAAACTGGTAAAATGGAATAGATCCATTTGCACCAGCATGGAATGGGTTTAGGTATTGCTGAGCTTAAAACTAGGTCTCTTTGGCTTAAAACTGGGTCTGTTGGAATTACAACTGGTTCTATTGGTCTTTTGACAAATTTTACTGAGTCTAGAATCAGTTCTGCAGGGATTTGTATCAGTTTAAGTAGGCTTAGATTTTGGTCTGTCAAGCTTCGAACTGGGTCTGTTGAGATAAGACCTGGATGTGCTTTAAAAGAGATATTTTGGTTCAGATGGAGTAGAGGGAAAAGTTGACAAAACTAGATGCATTGGCTTAATTATGTGAAGTCGAAATGTTAGGGGTGTGGGGAAAGTGGTCAATCAATAAAATAAAATGAGTTTTGTGTCAAAAATATCTCATTTGTCCATTCGAAATAGAACAACAATAAAAACTTAAAAAGCAGAAGGTTTATTGGAGTAATAATACACATGATGAACACAACAGCAAAACCAAATTCCATTTACACTTCCAAACTGGAAAAAATTTAACTTTATCTCAATAAAAGTGAATTCCCATTAATCATGAAACAATATTTGTGCATGCTTTATTGGAGGCCGTGTCTGGAGAATGCAACGTAGCACTATTTAAACCCTCCCTGTCAATGGTGTTGTGAGCCAAGGGGTTTGTTACATAGAAATGTCCTTAGTTATCAATAAGTTGACAATTAGCGATGGAGGCAGGAGCTGAAGGCAGCACACTAAGCAAGTGGCAAATATGAGCTTTATAATTGATATGATAATTGATATTGATATATTGTGGCGTGTTGTATTCCGCGATGGATGCCAGCATGCCGTGATATTGGTGGTAACCAGCGTGTGCAGCTCCCCAAGCGAGTTCTACATCCTAAATCTACCCCCCAATAACCTGCCACAGGCCTCTCTGAATCAATAGCATTCCATCTCAATACTGCCAGCTTCAACAAATTTGATTTTGTATATTAGTGAGTAGGAGAGGTATAGAGGGGCTCAGTGTTAACCTGCCGCAGAGGCCTAATGGTGCTTAATATGACGGCCGTGTCAACATGTGACTGCCTCCCCCAGCCCCCCTCCCTCTCCCCATCCCAAGCATAATGTGCCTACCAAACATACTAGTGGGGTCCGCAGGGCCTGAACCATGCCAGGCTACACAGCCATAGGGTAGAAGTCTGGAAGGGACAAGCTCTCTGCAAGGTCTGAACCATGCCAGAGTCACACAGCCATAGGGTGGAAGTCTGGAAAGGACAAGCTATTTGCAGGCCCTGAACCATGCCAGAGTCACACAGCCATAGGGTAGAAGTTTGGTAAGGACAAGCTCTCTGCAGGGCATACACCATGCCAGAGTCACACAGCTATAGGGTAGAAGTCTGGAAGGGACAAGCTCTCTGCAAGGTCTGAACCATGCCAGAGCCACACAGCCATAGGGTAGAAGTTTGGAAAGGACAAACTCTCTGTAAGGTCTGAACCATGCCAGAGCCACACAGCCATAGGGTGGAAGTCTGGAAAGGACAAGCTCTTTGCAGGGCCTGAACCATGCCAGAGCCACACAGCCATAGGGTAGAAGTCTGGAAAGGACAAGCTCCCTGCACGGCAAACACCATGCTGGAGTCACACAGCCATAGGGTAGAAGTCTGGAAGGGACAAGCTCTCTGCAGGGCCGGAACCATGCCAGAGACACACAGCCATAGGGTAGAAGTTTGGAAAGGACAAGCTCTCTGCAGGGCCTGAACCATGCCAGAGCCACACAGCCATAGGGTAGAAGTCTGGAAAGGACAAGCTCTCTGCAGGCCCTGAACCATGCCAGAGCCACACAGCCATAGGGTAGAAGTCTGGAAGGGACAAGCTCTGTGCAAGGTCTGAACCATGCCAGAGCCACACAGCCATAGGGTAGAAGTTTGGAAAGGACAAGCACTCTGCAAGGTCTGAACCATGCCAGAGCCACACAGCCATAGGGTAGAAGTCTGGAAGGGAAAAGCTCTCTGCAGGGTCTGAACCATGCCAGAGCCACACAGCCATAGGGTAGAAGTCTGGAAAGGACAAGCTCTCTGCAGGCCCTGAACCATGCCAGAGCCACACAGCCATAGGGTAGAAGTCTGGAAGGGACAAGCTCTGTGCAAGGTCTGAACCATGCCAGAGCCACACAGCCATAGGGTAGAAGTTTGGAAAGGACAAGCACTCTGCAAGGTCTGAACCATGCCAGAGCCACACAGCCATAGGGTAGAAGTCTGGAAGGGAAAAGCTCTCTGCAGGGCAAACACCATGCCAGAGTCACACAGCCATAGGGTAGAAGTCTGGAAGGGACAAGCTCTCTCCAGGGCATACACCATGCTGGAGTCACACATCTATAGGCTGGAGAAGTCTAGGAGGAACAGGCTCTCCATTTACAAATTAGAGAGTTAGGTAGAGGATATGTTAGCATCCTTGTGTCATAATATTGGTCCATTCACTTGGTAAATCGTAGATACAGGGGACCTGTTGGGCTTGTGTAAATGAAGGCAGGACAATCAACAATCTGTGTGGGTAGGGGCAATGTTTGCATTCCAAAGTCTAGGCAGGACAAATTCACCCATTCACTTGCTGAATTGTACAGACAGGGCAGAGGTGGGATCCCTAAACTGCACACGGCAAACTGGCTCATTACCAGGTTGTAGAAGTGCAGGACAAGGACACCTCTTTATGTCTGGGAAGAAGAAACTGGCCCATTGACAAGCTGTGGAGGTAGGGCACATGTCAGCATCCAGAAGCTGATACCTATGCTCTGTAAGTACTTTGTGTCATATTTATCTGTGTCAATAGACTGCCTACAATTCAAAATGGAGCAGGGCCCCAAGGCTGTATTAAATCCTCATTGATTTTACTTTGTAGCTTGTGTATGAATGAAGTATACAGATTGAATGACAGTTGAACCTGCTTCACAAACTGCCAGTTATTAATTGGTGCATAAAGTAGGGCCTAAAATTATACATTGTAGTTTGGATAGGTTTTCTTAGTCGCTAGTGAAAACAGGTCAGCAAATCTTTTTCATGATTCACAAGTGCTAACCCTTTGCCTTTCTAAAAGGGCTGCTAAAATGTCATGCAAAAAAGGCTACTTTATTATCACACACAATATTGAGTTCATTGTTGCAGGAAAAAGGTTTTTCCAGGCTTTGCAGAAAGACAAAGTCTCAACACATATATGAGAATGCTTTTAATGTTAAATTTCGTAATATTTACTCATTTATCATGCTGGAAATGAATTTTAAAAAAACACTGTGAACAGCAATATTCAATTTACCCATTTGTAAAGGATTTGCGAGAAATGGGAAAATCACATCTGCAACAAAGCAGTATTTGCCATCAATTTTAATACAGAGAGTTTGCCCATTAGCACTGTGACAAAAGAGGGGTATGGTTTATATTTATATATAGGTTTATGTGATGCAACTTTGCTGTATTGTCCATATAGGACATGGTTGAGCTCAGTAACAGGCAATGCATGCAGGGAGGATAAGCCGCATTTGTAGGCCCAATCCGCGCCGATAATTGCCGCATTAAGAGACTCAGAATTTGCAGACAGATTTCTTAGCTTTGTCAATCAGAGATATCCCTCAGGTAATTAAACATCACAAGGCTCTCAGGCTGCCATGTCATAACAACAAACGCAGGGGAAGATAGAGAGGGATAGGATAGAAAGAGGAAGATGTAGCTAGCTTCTTACCACCCCGCCGTACATACACACATACACACACGCACACACGCACACACACACATACACACATACACACATACACACACACATACATACATACATACATACATACATACATACATACATACATACATACATACATACATACACACACGCACACACGCACACACGCACACATACACACACACACATACACACATACACACATACACACATACATACATACATACATACATACATACATACATACATACATACATACATACATACATACATACATACACACACACACACACTCACACTCACACTCACACTCTATTGGAAAAAAAGACAAAGTCAAATGCCATGATAAGATATGATTTTGTTGACATTCTGTTATGATTTTCATATAAAGAGATAGAGTTGGATGCAGTCTGAATATTAAGTGGTGACCGAAGAATTGTTGCGCGGGGCCACAAGCAACAGGAGACTGCAGGCAGACAAGACATTTGTGCATTGCATAAAACACTGTGTTGCCAACATTTATGATCTTTATGCTTTTCCCTGAGCAGCGTAGATGAGCATATAAATAATTTGTAGTTGTTAATTGTGGTTGTGTAGTGAGGGAGTAGAGGCGGAGCAGAGGTCTGCCGCGACAACATTTGTCTTTGTCACCTCAATGCAGAATAATGCAGAATTAAGCGCACTTCAAAGCTCCCCATTGAATCGTCTATAATAGAAAATGAAATATGCATGGTATGCTGAGCAGAGAACTGCAGCCACAATTACCACTAGATACAGGCCAACAAGCCCTGCACTCACACAGGACACATTTATATGAACAGCCCTGCCCTGCACCCTCACTGGACACATTGTGATGAACAGCCATACCTGCACCCTCACAGGACACATAGTGATGAACAGCCATGCCCTGCACTCAAACAGGACACATTTAGATGGACAGCCATACCTGCACCCTCACTGGACATATTGTGATGAACAGCCATACCTGCACCCTCACAGGACACATTTAGATGAACAGCCATACCTGCACCCTCACTGGACACATTTAGATGAACAGCCATACCCTGCACCCTCACTGGACACATTGTGATGACCAGCCATGCCCTGCACCAGCATAGGACACATTGTAGTGAATAACTAGCTCTGCACTCAAAGAGGACACATTGTCATAAATAATCATTGAGTATGTGTACTTGACAGAAGAGTGCAGAGATTGATTGTGTTAGGTTGCAGTGGAATGTGTGTGTATGGAGTGTGATATCAGTGGCCCTATCAGGAGGTGGGTGCCACCTACATCCCCGTGTTTGCCACCACACCACCCCACTGTGTACCCTGTCACAGAGGTGACAACCCACCAGCCCACATCAAATCCCTCCATTGCAACCAGAAATTGGAAGCGAAATTGAGAAAGCAACGTCTTTTGCTTGGCTTGCTGATAAGGGAGACGCAGGTAGAATGGCGACACAATACGGCAAGCGGACAGAGCTACAAAGTAATTGACTTTTTAAGCAGGATGGATGAAGATTGAGCGGGGAGATATGGGTAGAAATGAGATTTTTATCGTGGCTGTAGGAAGGCGGGCAGGTGGGGCAAAGCAGATGAATATCTGTATATGTCTGGCAACAAACTTAGAGCCCCGTATCTGGGAGGGAATAAACGTCCAAGCAGGGAAGCCACAGGAGAAATGAGCCTGCATTTTTTTCTCAGAAATCAGGAAGACTTGACAGAGATGGGGGATGTTATAAGCTTCTTGTGGACTCCTCAGACATTCTCTTTGGATCTGCAGTTTGCTTTGAACATTGTTTTGTGAACAGTTGGGATGTTTGGTTGACAGAGAATTCATCAGAATCAGAATCACAACCTGTGTCGCATATGTTAAATATATAATTGATTATAATCTGTCAAATATCTATCATAATTTATCATATAGCATAAATCACAAATGGTGAAGTGTTGAGGATCACAATCTGTTTCATACTAGCAGTGAAGGTGATCACAATCCGTTTCATACTAGCAGTGAAGGTGATAACGATCTGTTTCATGCTAGCAGTGAAGGTGATCACAATCTGTTTCATACTAGCAGTGAAGGTGATCACGATCTGTTTCACACTAGCAGTGAAGGTGATCACAATATGTTTCATGCTAGCAGTGAAGGTGATCATGATCTGTTTCACACTAGCAGTGAAGGTGATCACGATCTGTTTCACACTAGCAGTGAAGGTGATCACAATCTGTTTCATACTAGCAGATTTGTGGATCACAACCTGTATCACTGATCACAAGCAGTATCATAGGTGCGGGATCACACTTTCACTGAGGCTGGCATCCTCTCTCCATGCAATCAGTGCCCCCTTGTGGCAAAGAGGTCACGAGACTTTTCTGGTTAACACAATCCTCACTTGTCACCTTGAGATGTCAGAGAAGTCATCCCCTTTAACTGGGTTAAACACAGATTAAAGAACAGGATCAAAGTGGAGGTGAAGATGGCAAATGCACAGTCCCTGACCAGGTTGGATATCATGGAGGTCAGTCAATGCCAATAGTATTGGTTACATTTGGGGGTTCCATTGGTTGCCATGGACAACAGAATATTCTGAAAGCAAGAGATATTTCAAGCAAAATAATCCAGATTTGTTTATATCTGTATCATTTTGAACATAAATAAGGTTTTGAATAAGGGCAGAGGTAGAAGCCTGTCACCTGGCTATAATGCCCTGCTATTTTTCAGAGACTAATCTTGTCAATGATCATATGGAAATGATGCAAAATTCCTCAATCTTTGCTTACTGAGTGTCAGTACACATTGGGAATAAATACAGTTCTTTAATAGATACCCGCCGTTCTCGATAATGACTGATGGAAAGAGAGAGTGAGACAATTTACCAATGAAACATTTCTTGCCCATCCTCAATCATGTTTGGAATGTTCATCGTGACAACCTTTTTTAACACACTTCAATGTTGAATGCACAATCATGATATGATAGTGAAATAGCAAATCTCATATAACCTAGTTTAACCTCATTTAACCTAGTAGATATAGGCTATAAACCAAACTTGGTTGTATTTATATAAGTAATTTGAAATATTGCTCATGAGCCAAACAAGACACTAAGTCCCACCAGGATTTAAGACAAATAGGTCGAGAGTCAAGTTTGAATAAGCTTTAGACTTGTAAGTCAGTTATTCAAAGCTATGATCTCTAGGTCAGTAATTCAAACTTCTGGCTGTAAACATATTCTAGCTTTTATAGTTCTACATTCTAAGGGCAAATAAGCAGTCTTTGAATGGCCTTGAGAGAGGTGAGTTGATACAATCCTGATTTAGGCTTGTTAGCTTCCCCCTCCCTTCCTCAGCTGTGAGTTTGCATGTTAGACAGAATAACATGCTGTGTTTCCTTACCTAGAATCTCTAATGAGAATAAAAAACATCAGGAGTTAGTGTCTCCCTGCTGTCTTTAATAGCCACATTTTACTCAGCCACTACAATATCAGAGTCTCATTGCGTGACCACAAATGAGTTTAGCCATTACAATATCAGGGTCACATTGGGTGGCTACAACCTAGTTTAGCCACTACAATATCAGGGTCACATTGGGTGGTTACAACCTAGTTTAGCCACTACAATATCAGGGTCACATTGGGTGGTTACAACCTAGTTCAGCCACTATAATATCAGGGTCACATTGGGTGGTTACAACCTAGTTCAGCCACTACAATATCAGGGTCACATTGGGTGGTTACAACCTAGTTCAGCCACTACAATATCAGGGTCACATTGGGTGGCTACAACCTAGTTCAGCCACTACAATATCAGGGTCACATTGGGTGACCACAAATGAGTTCAGCCACTACAATATCAGGGTCACATTGGGTGGTTACAACCTAGTTTAGCCACTACAATATCAAAGTCACATTGGGTGGCTACAACCTAGTTCAGCCACTACAATATCAGGGTCACATTGGGTGGCTACAACCTAGTTTAGCCACTACAATATCAGGGTCACATTGAGTGGTTACAACCTAGTTTAGCCACTACAATATCAGGGTCACATTGGGTGGATACAACCTAGTTCAGCCACTACAATATCAGGGTCACATTGGGTGGTTACAACCTAGTTCAGCCACTACAATATCAGGGTCACATTGGGCGGCTACAACCTAGTTCAGCCACTACAATATCAGGGTCACATTGGGTGGTTACAACCTAGTTTAGCCACTACAATATCAGGGTCACATTGGGTGGTTACAACCTAGTTTAGCCACTACAATATCAGGGTCACATTGGGTGGATACAACCTAGTTCAGCCACTACAATATCAGGGTCACATTGGGTGGCTACAACCTAGTTTAGCCACTACAATATCAGGGTCACATTGGGTGGGGACAACCTAGTTCAGCCACTACAATATCAGGGTCACATTGGGTGGTTACAACCTAGTTTAGCCACTACAATATCAGGGTCACATTGGGTGGTTACAACCTAGTTCAGCCACTACAATATCAGGGTCACATTGGGTGGCTACAACCTAGTTCAGCCACTACAATATCAGGGTCATGTTTGGGCGGGAGTCACCATGTCCAGCCACTGAATCTAACAATGACAGTGCCATATATGGTAGAACTGCCTCAGTCAGTCTCTTTGACAGCTCACCAGTTCGGGTGCTACAGGGCTCTGTCTTAATATATGAACCTGATCAGTGCGCCCACCCCAGCAGGGTCCTACATAAAACAAACACAACAATTTTGATAATCACTGTGGCTTGTATGATGGTGATCAGTATTATTAATATTATGCTCCTACCAGCTGGGCTCACAGCCTTGTCCCCAAGACCAATACTCAGGAAACATTCACAAACCTATCACCCCTCTCATGCCAATCATTATAAAGCATGGTGTATTAACAAATGACATGATCAAGGCAAATTTGTTGCACGTCCATTTCATGACACGGCATGATCAATCTGGAGCCTGTGGAAGCTGGCCATTTATGTGATGGCATTAAACAGGCCAGGCTCCTTAATTGATTCTGTACAAAGTGGGGTCAGAGACGATACCATTTGCACAAACTACACCCTTCTTGCGGCACATTACTCGCATAGTTTTGACTGCATTTATGTGATTATATGCATGAGATATTTGATAATGTCAGAACTCGAGTCCTGATCATCATCGCCATGCTGTAAATTCAGTTTTGGTACTGCACTCAAGACCAAGGTTTTAAGATATATTCGGTACTGATTTAAAATTCTTTGAAAATATTTCTGTAAAGAGAATATATTTGTATGTTAGTGCAGAATTGCTTCTATGTGGCAAAAAATGAATAGTATCCAAGCAGACTGGCATATTAGGTTACAAGATACAGACATTTGAATTATTGCAGAAATGTACATAAGAGTTAAAAAACAGTAAAAAATAAGGAATAAAATAGAAACAATCTATGCAGCACTGCCGGACTTATTGGAGACTATCCACGGCAGTCCATTTCTCATAATGAGTCTCTGGGTGCTCCAGGACTCATTGGAGGCCATTCTCAGCTCAGGCTACTGCTTTTAAAGGTCTCAGGGCATTTCCAAACTCTATGGAGGTCATTCTGACAATTTGCATCATAATTGAGAAAAAGTGTAAATCTTAGAAAGAATGATATTCTTAACTTTTTTCTTTTTTTTTCGTCTCATTTCTCCCCATTCTGAAAAATAAGACATGTAACAAAAATGATAATTGATGACAAATTTAATTTCTGAATGTTATTGAATGGGAGTCTTGAATGTTATCAAATAGGGAGATTTTTTCTTCAGGTGAGATATTTGACATTTAATGAAAAAAATATAGATATACATATCAAAAAGGGATTTTATAATGGAATGATATCAAAGTGTGCAAAAGAGAATAGTGCCAATAAGTGGACTGTAGAGGTTAGGCCCTCAACACAGAAAAAACCCACTGACAAAGTGTTTATTTGCATTTAGACGTTGGTTGTGTGTCAAAAGACTGGCTGTGTCCTAGACTAGATCAAAGCTGGGTGCAGCCCTGCCTCAGTAGTGTGATAGACACCCCAGTCTGCCCAGATTAAAGCCCGCCTTGCCTGATTATTACCGACAATTGCATCCAATTGGGCGTGTGTATTTGTTTCTTGAAGAAAATGATGAAGTATGATGTGCGAGGGCAGATTGAGTCGACCTGATCACCAGATCGCATGCTACCTCAACACACGTCTAAACACACTCATCTGTCACCCACTGCTCCTACGCGCCCCAAATCAAAGTCCTGCACACCCTCCTGCCAGCTCCATGCTCAGCTAGTGTAGTACGGCTCCACCATGACGTCCTTCTACCTGCACGTAGAGCTTCATATCTTGGGAAGGGGCTCGGCTCCTCCCGTGTCAGAACCAAATATGTCACTTGGGCCGTCATGGCTTGAGTGGTTTCTGAGTCGAAATGTGTGGCAACGTGCAGACACAAACTGTGGGTCGCAGTGCTTGTTTCAAATGTAGATCTATCAACCTATATAAGGGCATCGAGATGTGACTTTACCATTTACAGTCGCTGTATAGCCAATCTGACTCCCACCCTCTAACCTACCCTCAAGTTTCTGTCAGCATTAAACTATATGCACATCTAGGGTTTTATGTCTGATTTATTGTATTGTTCTTAATGGAAGCTCAACAATTTCTCCTGTTTTTTTTTCTGCTTCCATATTGCATTCTAATATCTGCCAGGCGCTGCATTTTGTGATGACAGATGAACAGTATAAACCATGTTTGAGATCTACAGTCATAGAGACTCGTTTTCATATTTTAAATATGGAACCCAGATATTTATATTGATTTAATATTTTATGATTCTATTGCTATCATCTTAAATGTTTCCAATCACAAATAAGGACATGGATATATATGATATACTAAGATATATAGTAACACACATATATATATATATATAATATGCACAAGAAATCCTTCTTATCAATAACAATGATAAATTATATCAATTTGTTGCTTATTGACAGGTTTGGTATCCAGCAGCGGCCTATTTATATCAACATTATCCGCGACCCCCTGGATCGGCTTATTTCTTATTACTACTTCCTGCGGCATGGGGACGATTTTAGACCACATCTGAAACGTAGGAGGTCTGGCAATAAAGAGGTGAGTTATTATAAGAGCTCGGAGACACAATACTGTCAAATGTCACACCATTTTGTCTGTCATTTGTGCAGCACATAAAGCTAATAAACCTCTCATAAAGGTATACTTTTATCTCTCTTGCACAATTATTTACAACAAACATCTCTGTCATAAAAGTAAACCATATAGATGTAAGTCTCCTCCAGAGAATATTAAAATGTCTTTCAGATATTAAGATAATTTCACAGTAAGTTTGGTCTGTCGGAGGTCAGATATTATACTCAGCTTCATGGGCAAAAAAAAGTTTCTAATGAGAAACCCTAACCATTACTCTGAGGCCATATAGAGTGGCTAGCATCCTGCATGGACTGCACTCACTATAAAACCACCAGAAACCTAGAGCAAGAATAGGCCCACAATTACAAAAGTGTTATTTAGCTTTGCATGGGAAGTGTATCATGTAACGGGAAAAAAGAGTACCAAAATGGCCACTAGAGGGCAGGGTTTACTTATTGGTGTGTGTTATACTTGTGAGAGTGGTGGGACGGGGCGGTGATGAAGCGTGGGCTGACGGGATAGAGGTGGTCACACTGCAGAGTGTGTTTCCTTGTCACCACTCACTCTGATATGATTATGCACCCAGCAGAATGAGCCATTCCATACAATGGGAAAACCCCACATATACCCTCGCCTCCCTCCCCCACAGGGCCTAGAAGAGATTTGGCCTCCACATTTTTTATGCTTCTGTACGTACCATTTTACACAATGGGAGAACCCCACATATCTTTCTCTCAGGGTTTTAAAAAGAGATGTTGGTTTCATCGTTCCATGGGAGGACCCCACATTTTTTCAAATCATAGATTTGGCCTCAGGTTTTTTCATCATTGATCATAAGCGAATGAAACACCTGTGCACAAATCCTGAAAGGGCCATAAACTTTGTTAGCCAGGAAAAGTTAAGATCAGCTGGCTTGCTTTGATGAAGACTTGATGGTCAGTCTTTGCATAAGCCCCAGAAATGTGTTAGTTTTCTTTGCTCGGTGTTGGTTGATGTTGGACACAAATCTGGCAGCCCCTGAGCGGAGATTGGTGGCAGCGGATTAGTAGGGGACAGATGGGGATTCGGAGGCTGCTGAGATGTAATTAGGCCTGACCCTGATGGTCGGGTATCACACACTGCATTGTCTACTTACACCAGTACTTGTATGTACATCCTCATGATTGCTGCCAGGGTAGTCCATCTACTTCAGGCTAGTCAACTTGATTGCTACTCAAACATAACAGGCTAGCCAACTTGATTGCTACTCAAACATAACAGGCTAACCAACTTGATTGCTACTCAAACATAACAGGGTTGTCAACTTGATTGCTACTCAAACATGCCAGGGTAGTAACTTGATTGCTACTCAAACATAACAGGGTAGTAACTTGATTGCTACTCAAACATAACAGGGTAGTCAACTTGATTGCTATTCAAACATAACAGGGTAGTCAAGTTGATTGCTACTCAAACATAACAGGGTAGTCAACTTGATTGCTATTCAAACATAACAGGGTAGCCAACGTGATTGCTACTCAAACATAACAGGGTAGCCAACTTGATTGCTGCTCAAACATAACAGGGTAGCCAACTTGATTTCTACTCAAATATGTCAGGGTAGCCAACTTGACTGCTACTCAAACATGCAAGGGTAGCCAACTTGATTGCTACTCAAACATAACAGGGTAGTCAAGTTGATTGCTACTCAAACATAACAGGGTAGTCAACTTGATTGCTATTCAAACATAACAGGGTAGTCAACTTGATTGCTACTCAAACATAACAGGGTAGCCAACTTGATTGCTACTCAAACATAACAGGGTAGCCAACTTGATTGCTGCTCAAACATGTCAGGGTTGTCAACATGATTTCTACTCAAATATGTCAGGGTAGCCAACTTGACTGCTACTCAAACATGCAAGGGTAGCCAACTTGATTGCTACTCAAACATAACAGGGTTGTCAACTTGATTGCTACTCAAACATAACAGGGTAGTCAACTTGATTGCTACTCAAACATAACAGGGTAGTCAACTTGATTGCTACTCAAACATAACAGGGTAGCCAACTTGATTGCTACTCAAACATAACAGGGTATTCAACTTGATTGCTATTCAAACATAACAGGGTAGTCAACATGATTGCTACTCAAACATAACAGGGTAGCCAACTTGATTGCTACTCAAACATAACAGGGTAACCAACTTGATTGCTACTCAAACATAACAGGGTAGCCAACGTGATTGCTACTCAATCATGTCAGGGTTGCCAACATGATTGCTATTAAAACATATCAGAGTAGTCAACTTAATTGCTACTCAAACATGCAAGGTTATTCAACTTGATTGCTGCTCAAACATAACAGGGTAGTCAACTTGATTGCTACTCAAACATGTCAGGGTAGCCAACTTGATTGCTACTCAAACATAACAGGGTAGCCAACGTGATTGCTACTCAATCATGTCAGGGTTGCCAACATGATTGCTATTAAAACATATCAGAGTAGTCAACTTAATTGCTACTCAAACATGCAAGGTTATTCAACTTGATTGCTGCTCAAACATAACAGGGTAGTCAACTTGATTGCTACTCAAACATGTCAGGGTAGCCAACTTGATTGCTACTCAAACATGTCAGGGTAGCCAACTTGATTGCTACTTAAACATAACAGGGTAGCCAACTTGATTGCTACTCAAACATGTCAGAGTAGCCAACTTGATTGCTACTCAAACATGTCAGGGTAGCCAACTTGATTGCTACTTAAACATAACAGGGTAGCCAACTTGATTGCTACTCAAACATGTCAGAGTAGCCAACTTGACTGCTACTCAAAAATGCCAGGGTTGTCAACGTGATTGCTTCTATAACATAACAGGGTAGTCAACTTGGTTGCTACTAGAACATGCCAGGGTAGTCAACTTGGTTGCTACTATAACATGCAAGGGTAGTCAACTTGATTGCTACTCGAAGATAACAAATCATGACAGTAAATGTACAACATCAGGAAACATGAAATATGAAACTCAACAAAATGGATAGTGGTAACCTAATTACAGGAGGAGATCTGTAGAGAGATATGTCCCTAGATAGCCTCTATCTGAGAGCAAAATGGCGGCGGACTTTGATGGTAGGGAACCAGTACAAATAGGCTACTTTATATATGGTGTGATCCCTGGCTTTTGTGACCATGTGATGTGAGGAACCCGTCCATCCATTCTTCTGGTCCCATGACTGCAGTGTGTGCCGTGTTCTACACTGTCAACCCTGATTCCACTCTGCTCTAATGAAAGACATTTTCCTAATTGGTTTTATATTAGCGGGGTTCTGAGATAAGATCGCTTTCATTCTGAGCGGCTAATCTCAGGCTCTATCCCTCCAGAGAGCTCTTCACAGGGAAGATCTAATTATTATTTTTTTCTAATCCATTATGTTAATTCTACTTAAGATTGGTGATAAAGTTAGAGAAATGGAGAGAAGCTTCATTTAAAGCTTTCCTTACACTTTTAATCACTCTTGAAGCTTGGGTTAGAAAAAAGAATTTACCATAAATATGCACATGAGGTCTGACACATTGATTATCTCATTTAAATAAGAAGATGATTTAAGGTATTTCAAAGTATTAAATAATAAACTTGCTTGAGAACTATATTTCATTTAGCATTAGTCCAATCATTAACTATGTTGTCAGATGAAGTAGCCTAACCTATTTATTCAAAACCTTTGTGACTGGAACTTTTATTAAATTGGGTAGAAATTAAATGGGTTAACATTGCACTCATGTGAGTAGACATCACACTCCTATGAGTAGACATTGCACTCATATCATTAGACATTGCACTCATGTGAGTAGACATCACACTCCTATGAGTAGACATTGCACTCATCATTAGACATTGCACTCATATGAGTAGACATTGCACTCATGTGATTAGACATTGCACTTAAATGACACTCATATAAGTAGACATCACACTCCTATGAGTAGACATTGCACTCAAATGACTAGACACTCATGTGAGTAGACATCGCACTCAAATGAGACATTTAATTTTGAGAATTTAATACATTTTTTCATCTACAACTTGTGTGTGTTTGGTTTTTTTGTGCAGACGTTTGATGAGTGTGTGGCCAAGGATGGCGCTGACTGTGATCCGGAGAACCTGTGGATGCAGATCCCCTTCTTCTGCGGCCATGCTGCCGAGTGCTGGTATGTATCTCTCACCTAGCACTGCATCTATCATCTCAACTCTACATCGAAAACCCGCCAATAAAAATATCATCCAATGAAAATTATCATCCAACAAAAAAAAACGTACAGTGTTGACTGATGGTTGATTACAATTGATATTTAAAATACTTGGGTTGGAGAGCTGTGAATGGTGTCGGACTGTCATCGCAGCATAATCAAGTTGTATGATGTCATACCATTTTGCACAACAATTCTGAACGAATCTGGGAGATTCTGTTATATATAGTATATAATTATGAATTTTTTACTTTCCACAAAAAACAAAAAATAATCACAAAATTTAACAAATTTTATTATGGTTGAGTGAATAATTGTTTGGATTATGAATGCATACATTTTCCTGTTAATCTTTAACGTTTTAAGAATTTTTGGAAGCCTCCAAGTCTGGATTACTCCTCATTATGCAGTCTTAAACTGGAGCATACTTCTGTGTCAAAATTAGTTCCAGATGATCCTATACTTATATATGTAACCAATACACATGTTATTCTCTTGAGAAATTGGATTTGAGTTGGTATATTACAATTGTTGTCCGGCACCACTGAGATTCCACGAGGCTATATTGCGATTTAGATTCCAGCTAAGTTGTGGCACTTTTTTTATGCTGCGGCATTGTTGTGAACATCCAGAATACCTTGAAATATATGGATTGGTGTTTTACAGTCCCGCACCATTTAGAGCTCTCCCACCCCTGAAATAGCAATTAAACAAAGCCATAACCAAACTTCCCCTAAAAACCATCCTGTTACAACATATGTGATATAATTATCTAAAATATCAATAAGTAGATTAAAATTAATTTCAGCATAAATAATCTGTTACATATTTAATATCCTCTTTAGTTATGATGAATACCGTTCCCATAAATTATCTCGTTATTCTAATTTCTGGGATAAGGTCTGAATGTCCTGGTCATTTTCATTAATTTTTTATTATACAGATTAATTCTGTCATATCTTTCATAATTATATATCTATGTCCTAACATCCATTAACTCTTCGCAATGAAAACTGCTAATATCAGATCCTATTGTTCTGAGTAAAAATGAGATCCTGTTATTTTATTTTATTTCATGGATAGAAACAGTTTTGTTAATGATAGATAGCAAGTATTGGGTCAATATGGCAGTCTAAAACTTATGTGTACATCATGATTCCAAGTTTTATGAACTCACCTTTGGACAGATTCCATATTTTTCATATTTTTTTTAAAGTAGAAAATGAAGAGAAAGACCTTTTTTTGTGTCTATGTTGACAATATTTTCTGATTGAGTTATTTCTTCTACGTGACGGGATGTTCATTTGTTGCTATAAGATTGTCTAGTGCTACCCTCTGTAAGCAACCCAAAGATTGTAGTTACTTTGTAAATGTGTCTGAGCATATTATAGTTCCTTTTTAAATGTATCTAATATATGGAGACACCCAATGGAAAATTGTTTTTTATGGCACAGAAAGATTTTGCAAAAAAGTTATTCAGATAGATTTTTTTCTGATTAATTTAAGCATGTATTTTCTTGATATGCTCAAGTTGGTCATATGACCAATATACTCAAAATTTAAAATCCTTTATAAAATCTTGAAATCGTCTGCTTTGTAGCCTCCCACATGAGATTCCATATTATATTTTTTTGCAAACGAGTCTGAGCTCAGAAAATCCACCAGATGGCAGCATTGACAGAAATGACACCTGGTGGAAGCCTCTGGCGACATTGCAATAACAATGACATATTTGAAGGAACATATAAACAACCCACATTGACATGTTTTGCCCTGGAGTTAAACAAGTCTTGCTTTTCATTTACACTTCTTTCTTTTCATTTACACTTCAAGAATTGATCACAATTTATCCAGGAACTTAATTCAATAATTCAATATGACAAACTTGATTTTTTATTAATGTCAATGATTCTCTATTTGTTGCAGGATGCCGGGGAACCGTTGGGCACTGGAGATGGCCAAACTCAACCTTATCAATAACTACCTGGTTGTTGGTTTGACAGAGGAGCTTGGTGACTTTGTGGCTGTCCTAGAGGCTACGCTGCCAAGATTCTTCGCCGGAGCTACAGAGCTGTACAACTCAGGTAACATAGGATATGCCATTAACATTGGCTTATAGACCTCCATTTGTGCATCATTCCACAGTTTGAAATATAGGGATGCCTACAAATAAGACAAAGAAAAGAATTGCTTTTATCTTTAAAATATCAGACCTTCCTAAAAATATCAGTTAATCAAAGACTAAGCTGGATACCTGATGCTATCCCATCCTGTCCATTTATTGATCGCTGAAATTTGTCAATATTATGTTATAGTTATTTTCTTTTTATCATGCTATAGTGTATGTATAGTAATGCAGATTACTTTTTTACAGGTCGCAAGTCTCATCTCCGGAAAACATTTAACAAAATCATACCCAGTGAGGATACAATTTCAAAAATACAGGCCTCAGATATTTGGAAGATGGAGCATGAATTTTATCAGTTTGCAAAAGAACATTTTCACATTATTAAAAAACGGACATTTGAGTTTAAGAATGGGTACATGGTTGAGAGGCAACAACAATTTGGATATGAAAAAATAAGGCCAAGGTGAAAGTGGCTCCGATCATCACGCAAGATTGTCCGCATGTTCGTCCGCCAGTTATTGAAAGCATGATGTGATGCGAGAGTGGAGCAGTCACTGACCACCAGGTGGTGTGGCTGTCTCACTTGACCTGGAAATGGCGCCATGTGACCAAGAGCCATGTGAGTATGCCCTGCAGCTGAGCCCAGGTAAGGAATGGCGGGTCAGATCCGGAAAGGGCTGCATGGTTCAGTGGTCACGTGAGGAATTAGAACACACCAACACAGCTGATAACTAAGGTCACTGTCTGGCCAATGATCAAGGACACACCAAGCTGGACACAGCAGGGGTGTCTGCACACATCATCTGAAAAAAATATCACCTTCATCTTCATTGTCATCATCATCAGCATCATCATGGTCGTCGTCATCATCATCAGCATCACCATTGATGTCGTCATCATTGTCATCATTGTCATTATCATCATTATCACCATCACAAAGTACGCAATTATCATTTGTCAGTATCATTTGCACATCCAAAAGAAAATCAGAAGATTGTCATCGATATTAAATTGCCACCACAGAGGTGGTATACATCGTTTAAATCAACTCATTGTAAGATATTACTGGATAGCACACACGTGTGTGTGTGTGTGCTGACGTGTGTGTGTGTGTGTGAGGATGAGAGGGCGTGATGATCCGTGAGGGGTCCATCTGTGACATTCTATCTATTATGCTATATATCTTGTGTATTTATATATCTTGACTATTGATCAATGCCAAAGTTTGCCCTTAGAGTCATACACATACGCATGGATGCTATTTATTTCCTGTGTCACTTGTATCAAGTGATGAGCATTTTTTGTTGAAATTGTACTGATTAGAAATAAAATACTTTATTAATTACGATAATTGACATGATCGATGGTTTATGAATGTGACTGATTGTGAGTGATAATAAGGAAATTGCTAGATCTCTTAAATCAGATTGCAGGATATTAAGTTGACAAATTTACCTCCAAGGTCAAAGGCATTCTTGGCAACAAAAATCATGTACATATTTTGATCCAACCAATGTTTATACCAGTGATTATAAACATTGCTTTAAAAAAAATCTCATATCTTGCAAATGACATGTAAAAATCAACACAATGAATGTACTTTAACTTTGATGGTAAGATTTTGAGAATGACGTTGAATATCATCTCAGTATGAGGATGTGCGATGATACAAGTTACATTGTCAGGTCTCTTTGTATCATAATATTGGATATATTATATATCAAGATTATTATTAGTCAATAACTGTTTATTTCTGTACATGTCTTCATATGAACACACAGCTCTATGATTCCTGGTGCCATCTGTTGGGCTAACATGAATGTCCACCTAGTGGTCAGGTTTACAGTGCCAAAGTGTCAATTGTTTCACCTTGAATCAGAGAATCATATCATGATATTAATTAATTATAGGAATCTCTGTACTTGTGACAGTTTCCAATGGATATTAATTAATTATAGGAATCTCTGTACTTGTGACAGTTTCCGAGGATTACATCTAGCTCCAAGTTATTAGTCTGGTATGTGTCATATGGTACTGGAGTACTGCAGTGGAGCCACCTATGGGCCAATCATATTGTGTCAAACAAGCATAAGGTGCTGATATGCTGTGTCATTTGTCTTACTGAATGTCCATAATTAAACAAACCCAGCATTTGTGAAACGTTCTTTATAGATAGGTGCTATATTATAGTATATATTATCGTCGAAAACCTTTAGAAAATGAAATTTTCTTAAAATGTTTTTCTGTCTCAACATTTGCAAATGCAAGTGAGAGAACTGATTGACAAATACTTTGATTTTTATGTCTTATTTCAACATTGAATGTTTTTACACATATATCCATTGTACCACGTTTGCTATTAGACCACAACCTGCTTTATATTATTTGGTGTGATATGTGCTTCCCTTCCTGACCAACAGGTGGCTCTACTGTATGAATCATATTTATATTCCTTGGAGAAAATGATTGAGATAAAACCATTATTATGAAAGCAAGCAGAATAATACTGTCAGATAACGACGGAGAGAGGTTTGTGTTTGAACAAGGCCTGCACATTAGTTTCTTGGTCCTGAACCAGGAAATGACTAAATAGTGTGTATGTTTGGTTCACGCATATGCAGCATTACACCGTATGATATGTGTACATAAGTTGTGTCATGTTATTGTGCTGTCCTATACTGTACATATACTACAAGACACATTAACCCCTCCCCAAAATACAACAGTCCTGGCTCACAAGGGTAAATACCAGTATATGGTGTTCTAATTACTTTTTCACATTCTGTTTTTTTTTAAAAAGTGGATTAATTTATGACTAAGATTAGTTCAGTCAAACTATGTGAATGATATGTGCACCATATTTAGATTTTTTTTTTAACAATTACCCATGTATTTCTTTTCAGACCACATAAGGGTCAATGTTAAAGCTGACCAAAACAAAGATCCAGTGTACATAAAAATGAGTGACCATGTATCTGGCCTGTGTATGTGGTGTCTACTGAACTGTATATATTATATCTATGGGACAACATAAGGTTGGTTGTGGGAGGACGAGAGGCACCAGGGGTAGCACCTATCCTAGTGCCCTCATAACTTTGTCAATTGATAAAATGGTCTACACCATTTTGGTCCAGACTGTTGTTTTACTCATTTCTGCAGAAACTGGGAAATGAATGTCCATGTCAGAATCTGTCAAACAAAAATTGACAAGAGAATAGGATACTAATAGAAATATAGAAATTCTTACAATGGTCATGGCAACTGTTGTCATGGCAACTGTTTTCATGGCACAGAGTTACACAATGAGAAGATGGGTGCTATGATAAATTGAGCTTCAGTGACGACATACAAAGCTCTAAGATCAACACATGAAGCCAGATTCTATGGCAACTAAGATTAAGATCAATGGTTACTATAGCAACTGAAGGTAAGAAAGCACAGTATTAGGTTCCATAGAACAATGAGAAGATTCTGATACTGGTTGAATCTGTCTATTGCTTGTCGATATTTTGAGTGCCTTTCTCCTCCCAAACCAATGTTGTGTTTCTGTGTCAAGTGTTATCATATACCAGGGCAACACTCAGTAGTAGATGACTTAAACATGTAATTGAGTATGGCCAAATCATTTTAATGAACAATAAACTATTAAGCAAAATATGAAGAGTTATTGTCATTTTATAAATGATCATATTTGTCTGAATTCTATTTGCAAGTATTCTTTCACTGACTCAAAGCTTTCCCAAGGCAACAATTGCAACAGAAGATCATATGTCATTAAAGAAGTCACTGAAAGTGGCTGCACAAGACAGTGATTGTAATCATACAAACATCAATTATACCCCTGTAACATCAGGCTTGCAATCATACTGCATTTGAAGTGATTGCTCATGAGGGTCCTGGCATCAGAGTAAAGCCAGCGCTGTCAACGAAAAGTAGACACCTTGCCCTTGCAGTTGGAGCTCTGGTTCACAGCATCTTTAGTGGTATTCATGGCACACCAGGGCTGTGAGTGTCGCGCGTTTGCATAATGTCAAGAATTTTGAAAATGAAGCACTGACATGTATAGCAAGCATGCATTGGTAACTTGGCCCTCATGGTGACTCCAAGGTCATCGCTTGTCTGCAGAGAGAATTTACTTGGCTTTTGTTTTGGGGTAAAGCCGAATAAATTGGATAAATGTTTTAAAAGCTATGAGCATAAACATAACAGATTCAACTAGCCTGTAAACATATATTCATCTGATGTTTTTCAATACAAAAAATCTGACTGCTTTGTCCAGCAGCTAGTAAATTGATATTTTTGGGTCTGATAGAGAATTTTCTTAGCTTTCTGTTGGCTGTAAAATTAGTATTAGAGGATAGATGGCCTTCCAGCTCTGTAAAAACTGCCACAGACCTGCCCAGTCTGATATAGGCAAGACCATAACAATGTTAAATGTCACCAGATACCAAATAAGAATTTAATACTAGGATCATGTAATATTCAATCCCCAACAAACCATACTGACAGGTACCATATTCCAGCCAAAGGCACTTGTCATTTATTAAAGTGGCATGTTATCACAAAAAATTAATTCAGCAATATTTTTTTGTAAAGATTATGATTAAGATTGACTGCCAGGAACATTTCCCTTTTCGTGAGTTTATGAGCTTCCATTATCCCTGTTGAACTTGGGGCTTCCAATATCCCTGTTAACTTGGGGGCTTCCAATATCCCTGTTAATTTAGGGGCTTCCAATATCCCTGTTAATTTAGGGGCTTCCAATGTCCCTGTTAACCAAGGGGCTTCCAATATCCCTGTTAACTTGCGGGCTTCCAATATCCCTGTTAACCAAGGGGCTTCCAATATCCCTGTTAATTTAGGGGCTTCCAATATCCCTGTTAATTTAGGGGCTTCCAATATCCCTGTCGACCTTGGGGCTTCCAATATCCCTGTTAACTTGGGGGCTTCCAATATCCCTGTTAATTTAGGGGCTTCCAATATCCCTGTTAATTTAGGGGCTTCCAATATTCCTGTTAACCAAGGGGCTTCCAATATCCCTGTTAACTTGCGGGCTTCCAACATCCCTGTTAACCAAGGGGCTTCCAATATCCCTGTTAACCAAGGGGCTTCCAATATCCCTGTTGACCTAGGGGCTTCCAACATCCCTGTTAACAAAGGGGCTTCCAACATCCCTGTTAACCAAGGGGCTTCCAATATCCCTGTTAACCAAGGGGCTTCCAATATCCCTGTTGACCATGGGGCTTCCAATATCCCTGTTAACCAAGGGGCTTCCAATATCCCTGTTGACCTTGGGGCTTCCAATATCCCTGTTGACCTTGGGGCTTCCAATATCCCTGTCGACCTTGGGGCTTCCAATATCCCTGTTAATTTAGGGGCTTCCAATATCCCTGTTAACCAAGGGGCTTCCAATATCCCTGTTGACCTTGGGGCTTCCAATATCCCTGTTAACTTGCGGGCTTCCAATATCCCTGTTAATTTAGGGGCTTCCAATATCCCTGTTAACCAAGGGGCTTCCAATATCCCTGTTAACTTGCGGGCTTCCAACATCCCTGTTAACTTGCGGGCTTCCAACATCCCTGTTAACTTGCGGGCTTCCAATATCCCTGTTAACTTGCGGGCTTCCAATATCCCTGTTAATTTAGGGGCTTCCAATATCCCTGTTGACCTAGGGGCTTCCAATATCCCTGTTGACCTAGGGGCTTCCAATATCCCTGTTAACCAAGGGGCTTCCAATATCCCGGTTAACCTAGGGGCTTCCAATATCCCTGTTAACCTTGGGGCTTCCAATATCCCTGTTGACCTTGGGGCTTCCAATATCCCTGTTGACCTTGGGGCTTCCAATATCCCTGTCGACCTTGGGGCTTCCAATATCCCTGTTAACTTAGGGGCTTCCACTATACCTGTTGACCGAGGGGCTTCCGATATCCCTGTAATCACAACACCTTAAGACTGATTGAGCTGAAACACCTTCATACCTGCCTTTTTGTCTATACTTACCTTTGGCTTATAGAGCGATTCTTTATAGGGGATCATTTGACAGGACCAGGAACCGGATGTCAACAATAATTCTGACGTAACCATGGAAGTTTAATTAATGTAGACATTATATATACATGCCATGCCTTTCGCTATGCCTTTCGCTGTATTTCGGTTGCCGTGATATCAAATAACAGGGAACAAAATATTAATTCATGTTGGTAAATTGATAAATCAATATTATTGACTAAACAGTGATGTATTTGCCCTGACATTGAATACTTGTATTGTGTTAGATAGAGTTCATGCCAAGAAGGTTAAGGCATAAGTGGGATCTATAACAAAGTAAAGTGTTATGGCAGATATTCACTCCAATGCTACCACATGCATTTATATTTTGTAACAGTATACATAATTAGCTGATATTAGGTAAGTTTATTAAGTTTATTGACCAATTGTAAACTTCCACTCTTAGTATTTTCTTTATTTGACACTGATTTGATATTCAACCATATTTCATATCATATTTTAGAAAGGCATACAATGGAAGACTTAAAATCAAATTTCATAATTCCTCATAATATCATATTCGCTTACTTTGATAAAACAATGCTTCATTAATGATTTAAGAGGCTCTGCCTGTAAAAACCTGCAAAATCTGCAAAATGTGGCGAAGGGTGTTCTCACAGATCAAGACAAGCCATATGTCATTTGAAAGGGTAGGGTCTAACTAAGATTTTTGCCAAGGGATTTTTTTCAGAAATTGATGGTTGCCATGGTAACATCATTTAAACACCCCGAAGTCAGGGTACCCCTTTTTAACAAAAAACACACATTTGAAAAATAAAAATCCCTAAATTCTGCAATATTTGCATCAAAATATTTCTTAATGAAATTGTATTGATCTATAATGCATGTATTTATTATACAGGACCAGTCTTTAGATTTTCATATTTGACCTTTACTTGACCCTTGACCTCATTAAATCCATACAGTGGTGTCCCCTGGTGGCCATGTTCGGAACTAGAGCCAAAATGTGAAAAACAAGGCAAGTTTATGGACATTTTTCTCCCAAGGCCAGCCAGATCCAGAAGTCTCACTATTATGGCAATATAGAGCAACACCTATATTACCAACATCAATAATAAAATTCGCGGGAACTTTTTAAATTTTTTTTTTAAACCCCGAGGAAAAAATGAAAAATCAAATTTGTCATTTTTGATATTCAATAAACAATACAAGTAAAACAGGCTCACAAGACACCTAAATCACATGGGAAATGAACATAATCTCACACAATCACACCTAAGGGGCTCTAGTCGATGTTGGTAAAACAAAACATATTCAAGGTCAAAGGTCAAAGTCAAGGTCATGCATAAAATGTTTGGCATTTTTCTCATTTTTACCGATTTTTGTGAATAATGAACAAATATTATGAAACAAAAACATATCCAATTTAATGAGATGTTTGATTTAATCAAGTTAGATTGGTTATAACAGATCTGTAAAATATTTCTGTATAGATTTTAAACTTAAATAACATGTTTTTTTCAAATTATTGTCCAAGGTCGTTGGCGCAAATCTGCACAGGGTCATCTGTTTTTCAAAAATAGCATTTTCATCAAAATTTGACATATTCGACCTCCATGATCTCAGTGACAAATAATGTGAATATACTAGCTAACTGGTGTACATTATTCAACACAACCTCCTCTTCAATGTCCGATTCCCAAATCATTTGCTATTAACTATGTTGCTATGGTAACCAGGTAATCAAAATACCTTGTCCTCAATTTAGTCCAATTTTTTTAATTTTGATGATTTTTGCAATGTTTTGCATTGCAATTAAGCATTATAATGACATTGATTGAACAAACTATGTTATCTATAATGGTACACATAGGTCATGCCCTTATTTTACATACAGAACATATTTCAGATCAAATGTGTTGCTATGGTAACCAGGTGATGCAATTACCTTGTCACTCACTCAGACTGAATTCACCGATTTTGATGATTTTTGTGGTATTCAGCAATCTTATTCTGAATGAAAAACAACTTGAATGGACCATTTATATAGTCCCATGTGATGAACACAGTCCATATTTTTATGTTTCCCACATTGAAAAGTTCAGATCATATGCATTGCTATGGTAACCAGGTGATAAAGATAGCCAGTCCCTGATTCTGACTGACATCACCGATCTTGATGATTTTTGCGATATTGGGCATTTTTATTCTTAATGAAAAACAACTTGAATGTGTCATTTATAGAGTCTGTTTTGATAAACATGCTCCATAACTTTATGTTACCCAAATTGAAAAGTTCAGATCAAATGCATTGCTATGGTAACCAGGTGATAAAAATACCTTGTCCCTCACTCAGACTAAATTTACTGATTTGATGATATTGGGCGATATTCAATATTGTTTTTCTAAATGATAACCAAGTTGAGTATACCAATTTTATAGTCTTTTGTAATAAACATGGCCCATACTTTAATATTCCACACATAGAATGTTTGAGATCAAATGAATTGCATGGGTTGCTATGGTAACCAGGTGATGAAATTACTTTGTCCCTCACTCAGACTTAATATACTGATTTTTGACAAGTTTCAGCTATATTCAATATTGTTATCCAAAATTTAAACAAAATATAAATCTTTGTAATTGTTGACAGTATGTACCGTACTTACTCATGTATAGGACAAGGTTTTTGTTCAAAATCCCTTAGTTCATGTTTTGGGGGACGTCTTATACACGAGATCAACCTGTGGACGAGGATTTATGCCCAAAAATTACGGCACTACGAGTTTTCATTACGAACATTCTTATTTTCGAAATAACGTTTATCGGACATAGCGGATCCATTTCAATTGCATTTTAAATGATAAATACAGGTATTTAGCCAATATTATCACAAATTATGCTTCGCAGGTCAAGAATTTCTCCACGAAGTAAAACGTAATACGATGTACGTGACGTCCTTGATCTTAACATTTTGCATTTCGTCTTTGTTTCCACTGCTTTGAGTCGTGTCTTCCCTTTATGACAGAAATGCTTTCACACGTGGATTTATTTATAAATGATAAATAAAGGTATATACCCAATATTATCACAAAACACGTATTAAATGGCCGCCAAGCTTCAGCTGAAGCTTGAATAGTAGCAGAGCCGATATCTTGAGAAAAACCAACTCGTCTTATATTCAGAAATGTATTTCATAACAAATTTTTAAAAAATGTTTAATTTGTCATTGAACCAAAGGCCATGAACATAAATGATGATCATAAAGAGGAATAACCATATTATAATGATAACTCATAAATCAGTTTGTCTAGTAAGGGAATAAAATCAACACCCCATGACCAATCCCCTTTGGAGGGCTGGTGCACTCTTTGGCATTGGAGTCACTGCTGACGTCATGAAACATTGAAAATAGCTCAAGTTCACCCAACATTGAACTTTTCCAAGCCCCTCATAGGTAGATCACATCTGCCAAATCATATTGATTGCAATCTTGAAGAAAATATAACATACACAAGCAAAGTTCTTTTGTGCTGATCATGACCTTGACCCAAGGTCATAAAAAGTGCACCAAAATAAAATATGGAAATTTACCTATATTTACATAATATCAAGCTCTAACTTTCTCTGATTTGTAAAGGATTAGATTCACAATATGTTAGAAGCGTTGATCTCTATGGCCTTTAACGTTAGGGGGAACAGGGACACTTCATACAGAGGATCACAGCTGCATGAAATGTGTTGTTGATTGTTGCTTAGTTACCAAAAGGTATGACTTCACTATTTCATTGATGAATAGCCACAGCACCATTATGACGTCATTACTCCTTGAACTACATGAAATAGTGCACCTTTGTAACATACCAAAGTAAGCTAAATAGGTAACATACTTCTGTCCAAAGGGGATCAATGTTGATACATACACATATAAACATCATTTAGCGGTCTTTTATAACTAATCCATTAGCCAGTAGCTGCTGCATTCGACCTCATCACTGCCCAGTGATACACAATTAGAAGTAAACAAAATATCATATTTCTCCAAATTTCCCACGCTTTTTATAACAAAATTGAGAAGTTTTGCAAGTTTAATTACCAAAATTTAAGAACAGGTGTACTCTAAATATTATTCTATTTAGTTTAAATAGATGGAATTTTGATTAATGGTCTATATTTTGAGATACCTAACTTTCTTCAAACTCAAGTCAAAAATTACCAAATGGTGTCAAAAATTTGCATTTATTTGAATCATTTTATTTACAAAAACACAAATTACTTGAGTTATAAGACATCTTTTAAAATTCTGTCTATTTAAACTAAATAACATCATTCTAGCTTTAGATTAATGCCTTAGTTCTACAGATTGATAGTGTAGTTGTTCACAAAAATGTTTTTCAAGTTAGCTCTATCTTTTCTAAAATTGTTACCAAACAAACCATCTTTTTCTGATTTTTACTGTAACTTTAAATGTAAAATGATTAAAATTTTAAAAACAAGTTAAAAATCAAATCTAAAGAAAAATCTATCCCTAAGCATTTGACACCTTAAAGGTTGAAATGCTTTTTGTAGTTATTTTTATACAAAGCAATCATCTTGCACCATATCATTTTTTTGGGTTCAAATGACTTTTTTTGGCGGGAAAAAAGAACTTTAGAAGACACTGTTCCCCCTAACGTTAAGTAGATCACTGTGACCTAGTTACATAATTTTTTTCAAAAGTTATGAAAAAGATATTGAATAAAATAAATGTAGTCAGAATAAATGCTATTTATCATGTTTTTTCAAAATATCACAAATATTTGATTTAGATAATTGGGTCTTGTGACCTTGAAAATTGCCCAAGGTCACCCAATATTATACTTATTTAAGCCCCTGTTTATCACATCTACCAAGTAATATCAATATTGCTGTATTTTGTTAGAAAGAAAGAACATTAACAAGTGAAGTTGCTCCTGTGCTGGTCATGACCTTGACCTTGACCCACGGCCACAAAAAGTTCAGCCTACAAAAATTCCTAGACCTACATATTATCATGTTTTTGTAAAATAATGTCCAAGCATTACTGAATGAAGAAGAAAACAAAGTGCGGCAGTGGACGTGGCTGAAGCAGTGGAAATGGAGCAGGAACATAAAGTCAGCTTGTGCTGACTTAATAACTATATGGATTTTGGTTTGAGTAAGGGAGAAGGTAATATCATCACCTTGTTACCATAGCATTTGCTCTGAATCATTTTGTGTATAATATTAAGGCATAGGTCATTTTATCACAACCGATTTATAGATTGAACATTAACAATATTGAATACAAAGGGAAATCAAATAACAATATTGAATACAAAAGGAAACCATCAATAAATGGTAAATTTAGTCTGATTGAGGGACTGGGTAATTGTACTTGATTACCATGGCAACATATTTGATCTCAAAATTCTATGTGTGTAGCATCAGGGGTGGGAGAGCTCTGAACCAATCTGGGTGGTAATTGAAACATATCTGGGTGGTATGACGTCATACCATTGTTCTGAACCAATTCTGAACCAATCTGGATGGTTCTGTAATAAAACAAATTTTTTTATGTCTCACAATAAGCATCAAAATCACATAATAATCATCACAAAAGTGTACAAATTTCATTTCAGTAGAGTGTGTTAATGAGAGTGTAAATTTTATGATAAATCTAAAACATTTTTACGGTAATATTTGTGCCCCCAAGTCTGCACATTCCTGTGTTAAAATGTGGCAATAATCTCGTTAAAAATCAGTTTCAGATGATCATATACTTATATATGTAACTGATGAGCAGGTTATTTTCTTTAAGATTTGTGTATGAAAGTATTTATATAAATATTAAAGAATGCAAATTTTTCAGTCAAGCCATTGTTCACCGTATGGCACTGCCCAGATACCACTCAGATTGGCTGCTATTTAGTGCACAGATGTGTTGCTAATGCCCAGAATGACGTCATTTAGTACCCAGATCAGTTGTGAGCATCCAGAATGACACGATTTGCTGCACAGATTGGTTCAGAGCTCTCCCAACCCTGAGCAGCAATGTATGGGCCATGTTCATAATAACAGACTATATAAACGGTACATTCAAGTTGGTTATCATTTAGAATAACAATATTGAATATAGCTGAAACTTGTCAAAAATCAGTATATTTAGTCTGAGTGAGGGACAAAGTAATTTCATCACCTGGTTACCATAGCAACCCATGCAATTCATTTGATCTCAAACATTCTATGTGTGGAATATTAAAGTATGGGCCATGTTTATTACAAAAGACTATAAAATTGGTATACTCAACTTGGTTATCATTTAGAAAAACAATATTGAATATCGCCCAATATCATCAAATCAGTAAATTTAGTCTGAGTGAGGGACAAGGTATTTTTATCACCTGGTTACCATAGCAATGCATTTGATCTGAACTTTTCAATTTGGGTAACATAAAGTTATGGAGCATGTTTATCAAAACAGACTCTATAAATGACACATTCAAGTTGTTTTTCATTAAGAATAAAAATGCCCAATATCGCAAAAATCATCAAAATCGGTGATGTCAGTCAGAATCAGGGACTGGCTATCTTTATCACCTGGTTACCATAGCAATGCATATGATCTGAACTTTTCAATGTGGGAAACATAAAAATATGGACTGTGTTCATCACATGGGACTATATAAATGGTCCATTCAAGTTGTTTTTCATTCAGAATAAGATTGCTGAATACCACAAAAATCATCAAAATCGGTGAATTCAGTCTGAGTGAGTGACAAGGTAATTGCATCACCTGGTTACCATAGCAACACATTTGATCTGAAATATGTTCTGTATGTAAAATAAGGGCATGACCTATGTGTACCATTATAGATAACATAGTTTGTTCAATCAATGTCATTATAATGCGTAATTGCAATGCAAAACATTGCAAAAATCATCAAAATTAAAAAAATTGGACTAAATTGAGGACAAGGTATTTTGATTACCTGGTTACCATAGCAACATAGTTAATAGCAAATGATTTGGGAATCGGACATTGAAGAGGAGGTTGTGTTGAATAATGTACACCAGTTAACTAGTATATTCACATTATTTGTCACTGAGATCATGGAGGTCGAATATGTCAAATTTTGATGAAAATGCTATTTTTGAAAAACAGATGACCCTGTGCAGATTTGCGCCAACGACCTTGGACATTAATTTGAAAAAAAACATGTTATTTATGTTTAAAATCTATACAGAAATATTTTACAGATCTGTTATAACCAATCTAACTTGATTAAATCAAACATCTCATTAAATTGTATATCTTTTTGTTTCATAATATTTGTTCATTATTCACAAAAATCAGTAATAATGAGAAAAATGCCAAATATTTGATGCATGACCTTGACCTTGACCTTTGACCTTGAATATGTTTTGTTTTACCAACATCGACTAGAGCCCCTCAGATGTGATTGTGTGAGATTATGTTCATTTCCCATGTGATTTAGCTGTCTTGTGAGCCTGTTTTACTTGTATTGTTTATTGAATATCAAAAATGACAAATTTGATTTTTCATTTTTTCCTCGGGGTTTTAAAAAAAAAATTAAAAAGTTCCCGCGAATTTTATTGTTGATGTTGGTAATATAGGTGTTGCTCTATATTGCCATAATAGTGAGACTTCTGGATCTGGCTGGCCTTGGGAGAAAAATGTCCATAAACTTGCCTTGTTTTTCACATTTTGGCTCTAGTTCCGAACATGGCCACCAGGGGACACCACTGTATGGATTTAATGAGGTCAAGGGTCAAGTAAAGGTCAAATATGAAAATCTAAAGACTGGTCCTGTATAATAAATACATGCATTATAGATCAATACAATTTCATTAAGAAATATTTTGATGCAAATATTGCAGAATTTAGGGATTTTTATTTTTCAAATGTGTGTTTTTTGTTAAAAAGGGGTACCCTGACTTCGGGGTGTTTAAATGATGTTACCATGGCAACCATCAATTTCTGAAAAAAATCCCTTGGCAAAAATCTTAGTTAGACCCTACCCTTTCAAATGACATATGGCTTGTCTTGATCTGTGAGAACACCCTTCGCCACATTTTGCAGGTTTTTACAGGCAGAGCCTCTTAAATGTTTGTTGGCTAAACTGTTTGTCAGGTGTATACTTGTGCAATATACTACTATACTGCAGTCTAATTGACTTATTACCAAGCCAATTATAAACAGTTAAAAGTTAATATAATAAGAGTCATATCTATTATATATATATATATATATATATATATATATATATATATATATATATATATATATATATATATATATATATATATATATATATATATATATATATATATATAATGCTGGTGTTTGAGCTGATAATGGGTACGCATTGATTTTGAAATGATTATTACATGTAAACAATCTATACATTAACTGTGAGAAATACGCTTTGAAATGACACTATAATTGGGTTTGTGCCGCCAATATTTGTAGCTGTGTCTTAACTGCAGGGGCAAGTAATCTAACTTTCTGTTGGCAAAGGCTCACACTATTCTAAATTGACTGTGAAGCATATTCCCCACTTTGAAAACTTGTGTAGGTGATCAATACAAACATAAATATTGAAATTTAGATCCATGTGCCGAAAACGCTTAAATTATCAGACGGCCACCCATAGCCGAATACAACCCCATCATTCTATATCATTCCTAATTTATACTATATAGTGTATAAACATGGTAAAGCAGTTTATAAGACTTCGGATTATCCACACACACATAGGTATGATATTACTCTGTGTACGTACACTGGACAATTCATTTCATTTTAAAAGGTCAAGACAGACGAACATAAAAATACCAAAAAATATATATATATAATGCTGGTGTTTGCATGAAGATTTGAGCTGATAATGGGTACGCATTGATTTTGGAATGATTATTACATGTGAACAATCTATACATTATCTGTGAGAAATACGCTTTGTGAGAAATACGCTGTGAAGCATATTCCCCACTTTGAAAACTTGTGTAGCTGATCAATACAAACATAAATATTGAAATTTAGATCCATGTGCCGAAAACGCTTAAATTATCAGACGGCCACCCATAGCCGAATACAACCCCATCATTCTATATCATTCCTAATTTATACTATATAGTGTATAAACATGGTAAAGCAGTTTATAAGACTTCGGATTATCCACACACACACAGGTATGATATTACTCTGTGTACGTACACTGGACAATTCATTTCATTTTAAAAGGTCAAGACAGACGAACATAAAAATACCAAAAAATATATATATATAATGCTGGTGTTAGCATGAAGATTTGAGCTGATAATGGGTATGCATTGATTTTGGAATGATTATTACATGTGAACAATCTATACATTATCTGTGAGAAATACGCTTTGTGAGAAATACGCTGTGAAGCATATTCCCCACTTTGAAAACTTGTGTAGCTGATCAATACAAACATAAATATTGAAATTTAGATCCATGTGCCGAAAACGCTTAAATTATCAGACGGCCACCCATAGCCGAATACAACCCCATCATTCTATATCATTCCTAATTTATACTATATAGTGTATAAACATGGTAAAGCAGTTTATAAGACTTCGGATTATCCACACACACAGGTATAATATTACTCTGTGTACGTACACTGGACAATTCATTTCATTTTAAAAGGTCAAGACAGACGAACATAAAAATACCAAAAAATATATATATATAATGCTGGTGTTTGCATGAAGATTTGAGCTGATAATGGGTACGCATTGATTTTGGAATGATTATTACATGTGAACAATCTATACATTATCTGTGAGAAATACGCTTTGTGAGAAATACGCTGTGAAGCATATTCCCCACTTTGAAAACTTGTGTAGCTGATCAATACAAACATAAATATTGAAATTTAGATCCATGTGCCGAAAACGCTTAAATTATCAGACGGCCACCCATAGCCGAATACAACCCCATCATTCTATATCATTCCTAATTTATACTATATAGTGTATAAACATGGTAAAGCAGTTTATAAGACTTCGGATTATCCACACACACAGGTATAATATTACTCTGTGTACGTACACTGGACAATTCATTTCATTTTAAAAGGTCAAGACAGACGAACATAAAAATACCAAAAAATGGCAGAGGGCCACATGAATGGTCAAATGGTTGAGTTTGGCACATGTCTCTACGGTTGTTAAATCCACTATATCCTCCCATATAAAGCCGTCTATGGACGTGAAAGATGAGCCCAGCAAAAAAGCCGCTTCTATGCGGGCATATGGCATAACATTATCACAGTACGTTTCTCTGCAGCAAGGTGGGTTTGTCACATATAATCACGTCCCACGCGGTAGTTGGTGCACATGCTCTTCCTACATAGACTACATGCACACACATCACATGAAGCATGTCGATATTACATCAATTCAACATGGATTTTTATTTTGAACAGATTTTACCCGAGATGGGATCTGAATAATGTGAGTCGTGTCATTCAAATATCCCTGAGTGCTTTGAATACAAACTCTATTATATCTGCACCCTGGCTCTGAACCAACACCACACATTAACCCTTATGTATACTTTACTGTATATGTGTTATTACAGTCTGGCATTGACGTTTTCAGGTGAACCATCAAACTAACAAAACAGCAAACTGTTGTGGCATACCAAATACTTGACTTGCATAGAGATTATTGCTGTGAGCATATTTGGAGGAGCACCGTGTCATGACACTAATAAGACTCATCTTCAAAATGGATTTAATATATCAGATATATGGTTAACGATTCTCTGAGATTTAACGAAAACTGGATTATAGATATATAAAATAACACAGGAAATATGAGACGGCGAATACAGAATGAAATATGATCGTACAAGTCACCGATCATCTTTCCTTTGTTTTCCGGGTGATTCAAATTTTGCATTTTGTTTCCTGCCACACCCATACAATGATACCTTGAACATCATACTCGGATTGAACTCGAGGCCAGTCGTGTTTAGAATTGAATTGTAAGATGGATTTAAGACAGAGACAGAACTGTTTATTTCTTTTAGATATTGAAATGGATTACCCAGAGGAAAAAGAAAAAGTGTGACACATCTTTACGGATATTTGAGGATGCCCACATATGCATTAGATATTTTTATTGCATTGATATTAAGATATTAATGATGTATATTGTTGGAATGTGATGTCATCCTATATTGTGATGTCATGAATGAGGGTTATGTAATGATTACAGGAACCTGTCAATCTATCATTACCATGTTGCTAATGTTGACTGTTAACCCTAGTCAGGGTTTGACTATTGCCTCACACAAAGCTAATCTCAATTCTACACCGGAACCGGAAGTCACCTCTTCCTCTACCCCCGGGACGCCATCCAGGGTCCTAACAATGTCATGGTGGGACTATGAGCCCCTGACGAACTCCAGTCTTTTCGATCCTGAGCAAGATGTGTGGGAAATCAGTGGAATATTCGCCCAGGCCTTGGCCCATATTCTTCAGGGTTGTTCACACCATGGACTGACCTTCCAACTTAAACGCGTATTCCAGCACGCCAGGGAGATGCATACCACAGACTTGGAGTCTAACTTCCAATTTCCAGTCACCCAGACTGCACAGAAGGCAACCCACCACAACATGCACCACAGCAATGGAATCATCTCCTCTGCGTTTGTCCCAGTGGTGGAGACACAGGGTAATATCCGCATCCTATTTAAGTACAACAAGTAAAGTTATTATTACACAACAGTCTCTGTTTTCTTCTGTTTATATAAACCAAATATGTGTTCCCTTGTAACCTAGTATCCATGTGGAGTATGGAGATAGCAATGTACTATTTGGTGTTTACAGGGGTGTTGTTCCTGATACATGGTCAGAGCCAGGTGACCAATGTGGTGGTGACCATACTGACCGCCTGGCCTCTATTTCTCATCATACTAATCACGTCAGGCTTCTCCGGCATGATCATATGGGCTCTAGTGAGTAACACAATTTCACACCCATCTTTATACTCATTTAGCCTTTAGATGTTTACCTTGGGCTTTAGTGCATAATACAATTTAATTTTCATCTTCAAACTTATTTATTACCTGGCGATCGTGGTAAGTATTACATGTCAGCTTTACTTCCACCACATTTGACCTTTCTGGAAAAATATAATTATGATAATGCAGTATGATCAGGACTGTGATAGATATATGCTCCCCTGAGCAAGAAAAATGTACAAAGATTGTTTTCTTCAAAAGTTTTTAGTAATATACATATTATTTGTTGAAGTTTATCTTTGCGTTAGTGAAGAGTAAAACAGGTTGAAAATCATTAATTCAACATTTCTCCCATATAAAAAGTGACGTTTCATATGATGAGATTTTTTAGTACCACTTTGACTGTCATAAAGTGAATAAACAAACAATTCCTACCCTTGGGCATCTTCATTAGATCATTCTGCGCTAAATACAAGCCCTACAAGCCATTTTTCATTAAGATAAGGCTCATACGATTTGCCTCCATATAAACAACCTTCACCTTAGTTGTACAACTGAAAGATTTTTGGAGATTTTATCAGCAGAGATTTTTGGAGATTTTATTGGCGGAGATTTTTGGAGATTTTATCCCAAACATGGTCTCACTTTAGGTATTATGTAAAAGTGCAACATTGATAGTAAAATTGAGATTCTGTTCACTTCTTGAACAAATTATATAAAAATCAAATGAAAAATACTTTTCGAAAAGTTAAAATATTAATTCAATTCAATAAAATTTTATAATATACAAAAAACCTGATTTTGATCATTTCCTCATCAGCAGAAAAATAAGAATAAGAACGAATATTAAATATTTACAAAGCTTATCAACTATCATAAAGATTAAAATATTGAATATGTTTTGAACAAAAAATCATATAACAACATGACAAAAAACATCTTCGTGATATCTTGAATTCTAATATTGATAATCAAATTTAAAATGATGCAATAATGCAATAAAACATAATCGATCAATTTGGAGTAACTTGGTCCCAACAGAGACCAGCCTTGAGCGTTTTCTGTTAATGGAGAGAATATATGGCTAAGATGAATTTAGTGCTTTCATTTGAAGTTTGTCCTTGCACTTTGCCCTTTGAAAGGTTTTGAAGTCACCAATGGATGTTGGATATTGTCATTTATTAAAATATTCATCACTTGCCCATCAATCATGCATGTAGACGCTTTGAAGACATCACAGACTCATTCTTTATCCCAGTTAAACACAGACACCGATCCAACATATCATGAATTATTTACAACAGAAAGTATTTGCACACATTCTTACATAATGCATACTTACATCATCCCAGCAAAGAATTGAAATTTGACTCCATACTGTTTAAAATGTAACAAAGATTATATTTCTACTGACCTATTTGGTCAAGTGTCTTCGATATATACGGATTAAATCAGTGATAACCCGGAGAGGGTATGATACAATTATATTAGTTTGGTGAATGTGTGTATTCTATAATGTCCTTCACTGAATAAGGATATAATATTGTGGTGGAAAATATTTAAAAATAATTCTGCAAGTTTATCATAAAATCAAAATGGTTAGGATATTTGATATTCTCAACAGTATTGCCATGCCTAGAATTTTGTTGTGGTTGAAGACCTTTCCCAAGCAATAGGAAATTAAGTGACACTGTGGCCAGTGTGGGATGCATTCTATATGCAGCAGATACAGAGTATTGTATGCTATCAAACACTGTGATCAAACAGGAGAAATGGTGTCAACAGACAGAGCACCATTCCATGTTTTACAAATACAGAGGAAATATCAAATGAAGCAATAAATATTAACTTGGCCTGCATGTAAATAATTGCAAAACATTGTTTTTATGACGATGGTGGCGATAGGGGCCGTGTCCTCGGTATGTGGGAGGTAAACCCCGGAGCCGCCTACATCGCTTGCCAAGCAGCAACCACCTGTAGGACTTCCACACGAGGCACCTTCATGTCTCCAAACTGGGCAACATTATCATATTCATCTATTCTGAATGGTTTTATGAACACAGCTTTGCAATAATCCATGCTTTAAACCAAGCCATTTACAGTAGTTGGTTCCATTTTACAAATCTCCAGTATTCAAAGCTTTAATACTTGGCAGGAAACTATTTAACATTTTTAAACCTCCTTCTTGCCTTCGTTATAAAAAAAAGAAAGATCATTGCGTGCTCTATTAAAAACGAAACATTCATTTACGTGTTAGGTGTATTGTCAAATGTAATGCTTTAGTGGTTAAATCACATATTTTGATTACTTCTCAGGGCCCAACCTTTGGATTATAATTGACCAATAATTGAATTGTAAAATTAAGAAAATTAGATAAACTGTATAGCACCAAACAATACCCTCAATTTGATGGGCATTGAATTCTTCCTGTTCCGGGTATGATTGAATCAGGTGCATCAGATTATGCAAGAGACATATACATCAGTTCCTAAGGTAATATTATGATATTTCAGGAGCGCCGGGTCAATGGTGATGAGTTCCCGTCCCAGTTCCGTGCTGGATTCACCGAGGGAGTGTGGTGGGCGATTGTCTCCATGACAACGGTAGGGTAGGTACATTGAGAGGTTCATAATACTTAATATGAATAAAAAGTGATAGTTTCTGTTATTTACATCTTTCGTGTGATCGTTTCGCGTGATAATCAGGTTGACCTTATTGCGTGATAATAAACTGGACCTTATTGTGTGATTTTCGTGCGGTTCTTGCTCGGTGATATCTAACTCGCTTTTATCTCTAATTTTCAAATCATTTGGTTGTGATCAAGAAAACTCAGAGTCTATTTGATCTTTTCGAGTAATTTCTAACATACTGGTCAGGAAAGAATGCATCTATCTTAATGCCTGAACATATCCCATATTGTGTTAGATAAGGTCATGGCATGTTTTGACGCCAGTACTTCAGGCACCATGAATACATTTCCGAATGATATCATTCTTATGTTGTGAACAGAGTAACTTTTTATTTTTCATGTTCCTGTTCCACGACATCAACACTATTTTTACCTTTTTTACTGCCTATTAACTGATTGATGTGAACTTTTCATTTTTCTCTGGTTGAATTGAACTCCCCACATAACGCTTTGTTAATTGAACAAAATCTCTAAAGAGGCTTTCTGGAGTTCTCGTAATCTGAGGAAATCTCCGAATTGATTTAATGCAAAGACCAAGTGATTACTGTCTTCTGTATCATATACTGGCATGGGATTGGATTTTATTTGTGGGTATATCGCGGGTTGATATTTGCAGGTACGGTGACCGTAAGCCGCGGAGTGGGGCGGGGCGCGTGTTTGCTATTCTCTGGATACTGGTAGGGATCGTCATGATCAGCGTGTTCACCGCCACCCTGACCACCTCCATCTCCGTGGACCAGGACACCAACCACGACATCGCCGGCAAGACGGTGAGACTGCTAACACTACACCCTCACGTCTCATAGGACAGCATTATATATATATATATATATATATATATATATATATATATATATATATATATATATATATATATATATATATATATATATATATATATATATATATATATATATATATTTATCTGTGTGTGTATGTGTGTGATTCTTAAATTGATAGTAATGCACAAGTGTTTGAATTGTATAAAATGCTTCATCCATGCTGTTTTTCTGAAAGATCAAGTTTTCTGACTGTATTTCTAATGTGTGTAAACATCGAGAAAATTCACTTTATTTTTTTCTTTGCTCTGGGTTAACATATCACATGTGATTATGATATTCTCTCTTGTCAGATTGGTGTGATAAACGGGTCCAGAGAATACGAACTTGCTTTTACACTCGGAGCAAGACTCAAGGGTAAGTATACCCTTCCATCCAAACTGAATGTACTTCACTTAACAATCTCAATATTCAGCATCCCGCACCGATATCATCACCTGCATTTAACTGGACATGAACCCTGCATTCAGTATATTCTATAAGAGAAAATAACACTAATAAAACAAATTGAACCGAATAACACAAAATGAGAATATACATTTACAGTTATTTACATATGATTGTTTTTTTACACAATACGTTTGCACAGATTATTTGGCAATATAAGAAGGGTTTAAAACCCTGATTTAAAGCTTTATAACAAATAAGAAAGGTTCCAGTCATTATTCTAGCTTTTTAAATTTCAGTTTTCAGTTCAACTATATCTTTATTGGAAGCCCTGAAGGAGTACGACAGCTCACTAGATGGCGCCCTCATGGATACCATACACGCCCTGCATCACGCCAAGGACATGGCGGTTAGTGACCTACATATGTCATCATCACATGATAATATAAAACTAATACGGGCTTTTCCTTTTTGGTCTGCTCATTGCACTTGAATACACAAGTAATAGTGAGCATATCATATACTGACAAAACAATGGAGAAACTCATGTTTCTCAGCCATATATTTTTATAAACCTAAAGAAAAACTAAGATTTGATGTAACTCACTTCAACATTTGCCTCAGTGCATTCAGTTTTATAACTTAAAAACGTCTATGAGGTCATCGAGGTCACAGGCATTTTTTCAGAGAGTTGGGCTCTATTTTAAATGATATGTGGTCATGATACAAACAAGCTTTTTCCTTGAATCCAACCAAAATTCACCTGCCAGGATTACTGTATTTTGCTGAGAATGCCTAGTATTAGTCTCTTTTCATGTGACCACTGTTGTGGTCCGTAAGAGTGTTAGGCCTGTACCGTCAAACACTAAATGACAAACAGGCCTCTGAAAGTTAAATCACTCAAGTGTCCCAATCTGAAGGTGCCCCTATAGGTGTTTGCACTAGATCACTGTTCAACAAAACAAAGCGTGTTGACAAAGTGTTCAATAGATGATTTGGATTTCAGCAAAAGACTCATCGACTTTCAAAGGGCACAGAAGTTCATGTAGGGGAAATATGATGGTTAATAACACTTGATCACAAAGTTTATATTAGAAACCCTGTCCTGCATTTGTCCCAGCTGGTGTGCTATTTACCTCTTTCACATGGTCCCAGTGAGAGGATCATTCTCTCCTTATGTGGTCCATTGTGGTCCATGGAGGAAGGTTTAGTTAGTTATATGTAATCTAGTCCAAAACAGGTGACCGACTCCAATGTGAGAGTTCCAGGCAGACGTGGTTTGATATGAACATGGTGAAAACCTGGTGCAGCTTATTCATCTTATAATTTAGCCGACTCACTTATATTAAAATTGCAGCACCATGAGAATGTTTAATAATTTGGTTTGGAATGATAGAATGCCAATACAAACGATAAAATATGGATAGCGCTGGTACCAGAGAGTGTCTTTTCATAGTATTTTTCAAGGTAGTGAAACAGGTGTCTTTAGGCATTTCTCAAAGATATCAACTGAGACGCTAATCCTAATTTCATTAAAGAGATCAATCATTCCATAACCTGTCACAAAGGCAGGCAGTAAGGTTTTAGCTGTCTCCTTGTCTGGACACTGTTCAATAGCAGATGCAATGTGAGTAGAAACAGTTCTCATGTTTAACAGTCGAACCATGACTCTTGTTATCACAGATTTGAATTTTTGACTTTCCATCATTGAGATTCATTTTATTTGTGATCAGAAAGGTTCGTAACTCCACTTTCCTAGCTCAAGTCTAGATCTTTGCCTTCTTTGTCTGATCAATTGAGATAAAATTGATATTTTCCGTGTTTCCGAGATTCAATGATTTTCCGTGTTTGCAGATTGAAATTTGTTAGCAAGTCCATTTAATTCGAAATTAGGGACAAGCGGCATAATATGTCTCTTATCTCTTAAAACAAATAAAAACAAAGAATATGTCATTTAATGTTTGTCTGAAACTCAGAATTTGCATTGTTGGTGAATTATATACTGATCTAACCCTACACATTTCTTTCATGACTAGGATATCCCAGTATATTAAGAGATCTGAATGGGGTCAGAAGGTTCATGGATGGACAAGGTGTTCCTAAATGTGCATATTATGGCCAACACTGCTGTGTTTGTCTCAGCTCTCACCCATCCCCTTGGTATAGAAATCAGTTATCTGTAACCTGGATCTTTATATTTCTTACATAGACCATTAACTGGTTGTCGAATCATCACTGTGAGAGGTGGGCCATTTGAACTGATCTGCATGATTGCAAGCAGAATTGCGTCAAAGTAGTCACTTATGCCCAGTTGATTGGTGCAGCATTAGGCAATATCACCACCAGATCACTTTTGGATCACTTCAGAGAGGAATTGGAAACTTCGGGAGGATGAAGATATCTTTTTTGTTAATATTGGTAGTGTTGTAAAAGGTGGTAGTGGGACTGATGGTGGGTTGCAGGTTTTGCAGCAGATTGCACTTTCTAGTGAGCGCAGTCTGTGCAGAGGTTATGGATTTTGTCAGGGCTTCCCCAGAGACACGTACAAATAATGAACACATACGTATACCAGACCGTGTGAAGTTTGTATTTCTCCAGAATGAATTCCCAGCCATCAGAGGAAAAGCAGACACGGTCAGGTTACATGTGAACTAATACGCTAAAATCAGACAAAAAATATTAGTGTCAGCCAGAAAAGTATGACCACCCAAGGAAGAGTTCGCATTTAATGGCTTTAATGGCAAGGGCCTCCTCAGCACACCGAACCCTACTTCATCTATTTGATTTGACCCATTTGAAAAGCAAAGTCAATCAAATCATTGAACCATATGTTTACATAAAGTCTAAACTTTAAACCAGGCGCAAAAATACAGCGGTGACATTATTACAGAGGTGGAGCGTGAGGGTTGCCAAGCTGATTCCGCATCCGGCGGTGCACGGCATTCTGGTCCGTGGAGTTCCTAACTCTTTGCTCGCCTGCTTCGCGGAGGTCACCAACCAGCACCGCTTCACCTACCTGGAGTACATGCAGCTTGCCACCTCCCCGCTTGAGGTAAGAAGAAGTGGCCTGATCCGCATAATTGTATGCCTCAATTTTACGTTATTATTAATCATATTTTTTCTTACTTAATCTTATAATTATCTGTATTAATTGTTGATGTCTCTCTACATGGGGATATTGTGAAGAACCACAGCTGAACACTTCAAAGATTATTTTTTCACACAAAAGATTTTTTTCTGCAATGTATATAAATGAGTATTAATTAGGAAATTATTATAATAAAAACACACATATATATGAACATTTAATATAATGATAATGTGAATTTATTTTGATTTCAATATAAATTCATATTTTATTAGTATTATCATCAAGGATGGAAAAGGGTTCCACAATCATCATAATATTTTTTCGCCTTCCTAATCCAATTACTGACAAATTGATGACGTGGTTGGAATATGGCAAGATTTAGAGTTTCAGGCCTATATATGTGCGCTTGTATGGTCTTCACGGCGTTCCAGTGCAGTGTTTGTGTTACAGAACCAGAAGGGGCGGGCCGGCGTGGAGCACGTTAATGGCATCCTGGGCACCAATATGATTATCATCTATGTCATGATGGCCACCCTCATCTTCTTCTTCATCTTCCTCATCCTCGTGGATTGCATGTGTGGAAGAAGCTTAACCAGTAGCAAAGCAGTCAGAGGTAATAGTCCCCCCCTCCTTCACGATCAGAAGAGTCACTCTCATATCCTCATGGGGGACTGAGCAGCCCTTACTTGAAACTATACTGCACTACGATTACCAATAGAGGTCCCAGCCCAGTAGGGGTCCCAGCGCAGTAGAGGTCCCAGCCCAGTAGGGGTCCCAGCCCAGTAGGGGTCCCAGCCCAGTAGGGGTCCCAGCCCAATAGAAGTCCCAACCCAAAAGAGATCCCAGCTCAGTAGGGGTCCCAGCCCAATAGAGGTCCCAGCCCATTAGAGGTCCCAGCCCAATAGAGGTCACATTCAAATGAAGGTTGCAGCCCAAAAGTGGTCACAGTCCAATAAAGGTCGCAGTCCAATAAAGGTCACAGTCCAATAAAGGTCACAGTCAAATAAAGGTTGCAGCCCAGTAGAGGTTGTAGTCCGATAGAGGTTACAGTCCAATAAAGGTCACAGTCCAATAAAGGTCACAGTCAAATAAAGGTCGCAGCCCAGTAGAGTTTGCAGTCCAATAGAGGTCAGTCCAATAGAGGTTCCAGGAAGTCCTTTCCTGTGGACGCACCATTCAGCCTTCCCAGACAAGTATATGAAATATACCTTTGATATCAATGTATTAGCAGCCCTTCCTGGTATATTAAGGCACTTCAGATAAGAGGTATCGACAACCCTATCGTTTTTAGCATATAATATATGTAACATGTAATATTTGTAATAATATATATTAAATATCAATATAAATTACAATGGAAGTACTTACTTAATAGTCCTTCCAAAGAATGGAATCAACCTTTACACATAGACCCATCAAACACAGACACACACACATATATTTACAACCAATAGAATTATCTCACAACCCTATCGAAATATTAAACAGCTTTTCATAATAGAAACTTTTCTTAAAAGTTGTAATTATTTTTATCTAATTATCTTTAAATTTCTATTTTCCTGACTACTCCTTTATGGTAGGAAGTGGAGAGCAGCATCACAGTTCCAGGTTAAGTAGAGGTTCCATACCTTGCTCATATTGTCTGTTGCCTTGTTGTGTACATATATTGTATGGTATTTGGACATCTTATGTTTGAGTCACGTTTGCGCCGGTCAGCCTCCCGGTGTCTCGGGCACTTATCTTGGGGCACCGCGCAGCACCTGTAAATAATTTGCCGGAGTTAATGCCTCAGTCACATTCACACTGAGCGCCGATCGGGAAATAAGAATCGGCCGGCATGTAAGGATCCAACCTTAAAGTTCATGCCATACCTGACGTGCTTACAGTTCCTCGGCTTGCCGGACGATATTGGCCTAAAAAGGTTCAGGTGCCTTTTTTGGGAATCGACACAAAGTGACTCAAGCATTCAGTAGGCCGTCTGATGTTGGAAAAGTTGAGTTATGATTGGATAATAACTTATATTTGTGATGAATGGAATAGAGAGGAAGATCAGATTATATATGTAATCTCGGACTCCTTTACAGTGATAGATGACATGTACGTTTATATAAAAAATCTAAAACTAGGTTCCACCCCTTTGTGTTTCGAAAATAACCATTCAATGTTAAAGCAGCTTTTGTGAGAAGTGAAAATCTGATTTTTATATATCGTCGTGATTGAATTTTTATTTCTGCATCTGTGTAACATGAAAAATCTTTTTATCAGTCATGAATGTTTGTTCAGTTTTTATTCCTTATCTTTACATCCACTCGGAAGTGTCTCATCAATAAAAATGTTTCTGTTTTTTTCGAGTTATTCATGTACATGCACGAATACAAACAATTACTTTTCGAACACAACTTGTCATCCAATGGCAACGACAATAGCAATAAACGTAAATCTCCAGTGATCAATACTGAACCATTGGCAGAGATGTTCCTGTCTGACACTCTGCGCTGTAATGTTAACATGTTAAATCAATATTATATCACTTGGAACAAAGTCAAGGGAATGTTATCATTGGGCTGCGGATTGTCTGTGCCAAATCCTTGAAGGTGCGGTATCATGTCATTACTAAATCACAGAATCACAAAACTTGTAGTGCACTGATATACCTTATGACTATTTCGGATAGGTTTGCTCCTTGATACCCGTGACTGTATTCAAGATTATAGGGCTATCATTTATTGACCCCATAGCTGGGAATACTTGCATCTCTGATGCCAATTCATTTACCTTACAATGGGTCATGCAAAATCTCTTTTACCCAAACTGGCGGAGTCTTTTGCCATTCTAATTACTTCCGTTCTTTTTTTTCAAGATCTGGAAATGACCAAGACAAGAAATTCTCCAGCCAAGCATGTGATGGTCAATGGCAACCATGCCCAACCTGTGGTCAGCACCGCCCTGGAAGGGCAGTCCTTCCCAGATTCTGACGTCACTTCCGTGCCAGACAAGTGTAAGCACTGTGGATGTCACATCAAAGACGACACAAAACTAAAACATTATATCAATAATGACCCAGAACTATTGAGGGACAATACGTTAATTTATATAAATGATAAACAAACAGTCACAAGTGAATCACACCAAGAGAAGATGAACATACAGGATAGACACATACTAAAACGAAGCAGCAGATCTCCACCCGACACACAGACAGGAACCGGAAACAAACGTTCCGTCATCATAAACCACAAACAATCAGTAGAAGATTACCAAGGTAGTAAGACCCTCAGTAAAATCTCTCCCTCGGGCAGCAGAGCTAAAACAATACCTCAAAGGGAAAGCTCCCGGACACTTGATACAGACAATTCAGTGTTACAAACATGAGCACGCATTTATTTATAACTAAAAAGCAGACATTAAATCTGTATTGAGATGACAGTGCTATCATAATTCTATCCACATAAGCCAGGCCCAATCGTACTGTATCTTTTGAATATATGTTCACTCATACCCCTCGGAAGTCTCTCAATGTCGGCTCCAGGACCTTTGACCCTTTTTGTTGAAAGGTATTGCCTACTTCATGTGGGATTATTTTGTCTACTCTGAGAATATTAATCCATGATATTGCCTCAGCATTGAACGAGCATGCACGTTCCAGCGGATAGGTGAAGTACTATATATTTTTGGCATTATAATTCATCTGCCATACTGCATCAGAACGAAGTGCGTCTCGCTAAAAAGGTTTCTGTGTGGGGCTTCTGTGGACAGCTTGTTATAAAGCCGTTTTTATGATCGTGCATCAATAAATCTGATATGAATAAAATTTCTGTTCAGTGGCTATATTATGTATTTGATAGGAAATGCATAGCATTGGAAGTATTAGTCGTTCAATCTTCTTACTACCTCGGCCGTCATTACCCTGAATTTGTAATGATTCGAGTCATAAATACTCGTCTTGCCCACCAAAATACCATCAATTGACATCCAATCAGAATTGACATCAGGTCATAAAGTGTCGACCGATCTGTACAGCTATGAGCACAAATCATAATATGTTTGATTATTCATCTATTTTTCGCAAATCAGTCCACTATTTGAATGATATGAATATTCGTGGTTTGCGTCCAATCGTGATGCCCTTTTTCACTAATGACGGCAGGAACTGATATGAGAGAAATGTTCTATTATGAAGGATATGGCACAATCAGGTTTTTTTTCCAATAAATCTATCAGCTTGGGAATGGGAAACATTTCAATTAGATGGCAATCAATAGACAAACCAGAAAAAGTTGAACTCCTTTCCACACATAAATGTCTTCAACCACTTTGAAAAGAGGTCCAATGTGTCATTTAACAGTTATGTAATGAGTCACAGAGGTTCTCAAGTAGATTTATTTATTTCTTCATAGTTTCAACTCAATAATATGTTTTTGACAATATAAAATCGATTTTATTTGATAAACAAGTAAACTTGTGCAGAGAACCACGTGGCTAAAGTATATATTTGTGTCTTAATAAAGCACACATTTAGAGTTCACAAAAAGGTAAACTAAAATGATACAATAAAAACCAGCTCCCTTTTTGTTCATTTTGTAGATTCTGTAATTAATGATTCTGTTTTCAATAAAATGTGATTTTTTTCCAAATAAGGGAGACATTGAAATTATCGGGGAAGAGTTATGGATATGTCTCATGCAATAGTTCTAAGTGTTTAATCACGAAGCTTGTGTCTCATAGGTCTGGTGTTATGCATTGAACTTCATTTATGGGAGGATTGCTCAATCCTAATTTTGTGGGATTCATTTTTCAATACAAACATTTGTTATGTTCATCTTAAAGGTCATAACAATTCATCATTTAAATTTCTGAACACAAACCTGCAAACACCACTTACTCTGATGTCAGATTGGTATATTATATTTTTAAATAGATGCGAGATTTATTTCTTCTTGGACAGGACAACTGACAACCAACGAAAGGTGGCCAGGTTCATTGAACAAGACTTCCCAATTTCTAGGAATTAAGGATCAATATATGTTGTTTTACTGATGAGAGACCTCTGGTGAGAGATATTTTGAAGAAATGCTGTTTATAGCACAAAATATTGAGAAAACTGCTCAGCTGTCAACAAATACTTTACATATGGTTTCAATTTTCCTGTCATAATACTATACATATTTCTAAGTGAAATGTTGGTGGAGTATTTCCATATTAACATTCACTTTCACATGTAAGTGGACAGGAAGTAGTTCACCCAAGAGTACATAAAGCGGCACAGGAACTGGAAACAAACCCCTGGTTACCAAACGTCATGGTGCCAGAATAAGTGATGCATTGGTGTCAACAAGGATGGCACTCTTGATGTCCTCATACTACCTCTGCAAGTAATGGCTTGAACTGAGTCTGTATCTGACAGACAACACTCCATGGTCTAACCAGGCAACCAGGCCAATGCACGATGCCCGCCTTGAGACCAAAACAAGATGCCGCCAATTGGCCACTAATTGACCATGTGATCACATGCGACCCACTATTGGCTGCTAGAAAAATGTGGATTCCAAATAAGTCACACGCAAATGTTCTTTTGAATATTTTAACTATTCTAATTAATAAGAGTCATTTCAAAATCACGAAGTCAATATATATTAGTCAATATATGTTTCGGCAAGCCCATAATAGTTTACCCTCCACAGCAGGACATCTCTATAATATCAGTAGTAATTGAATACTACCTATGTAATGCAGAGTAATAATAGCTATAAAATGTTGACAGTTTATATTTGAAACAGCGAGCTATACCATGTTCCTAGATTATACTTTAAGGTTTGTAGATAATAAACGTGAATTGTGAGTCCTTTTTATTGGAGGTTCACCTTTAGAAAAAATAATATGAATAAAATAATATCAAATTCCTCTATACTGAGGAATGTCTTCATCCAAATACATTTCTTTGCATGGAAAAACTCCCGCTCCAAATCTAATGATTGTGTCTTTGGTCCTTCAAAAGAAATCTATCACAACGGCCATATTGTCATAATGTGAACAATGTGGATGCACTCTTCAGATTTAGCTTTGATGAACTGACTTAATATGACATTTCTTATGATATTGGTGTTATATATTTTAATTTCTGATGAAATGTTCATGTTTATTTCAATGTTTTTTCTTTGCCTTAAATTTGGGCATGGAATTGTTAAAACACACGCATGCAACTCTTCATCAGTTTAATGGGAAAAAGCAATTAAATTTCCAGTAAAGCCAAGGATATGGCTACTTACCCGTTATCACAAAATAACGATTTAGGATATGCAAGTCAACGATTATCCAGTGGTTACATGATAAAATATCTTTGCCTTGTAAAGATCAAACAATGATTTCATTATGCAAATCTTTATTGACCGGGAATATATGTCTTCAAAAAGGTAATGAATTGGACAATAGAGAGATATAGAAATGCAGGTATGTTACCTTATCTGCCCAATGTGGATCAAGGAGACGTCAGCAAATACCCTGTGATCTGCACATTATTGCATCAATTTGCTACAGTCCCGTTAAGAGCAACAAATTTTATTCAAAGCGAAATCTGGCTAACATTGTGCCTAAATATATTTTACAAAGTAATCATATAAGGTCAAGGGGTTGCGCAATGACAAAACTCAATCACAGAGTGCTCTTAAGTCATCAATAGTTGTTGTGATGAGCAGTTGTATTTGCCATGAACAGTTTGCCAGAGTAGTCCACACATATATTGCAATATATCAATGTGCACATGAAATTATTTAACTAAACACGAATATGTTTATTCCATTTTATTCCAAAGAGAAAAGTGTTTACAAAAACTTCTTGTATACAAAGTAAAAAAGGTATTATATGCAACATATATTGATACAAAGAAACTCCATTCAAGTGTACATCAACGTTTCAGACATACCCTAGAGGTGCATCCCAGATCATATTTACTGAGGCCTCCAGCATTAAATAGTGAATCACAAAATGTCTTATTTCCAGAGACATTACTCTGAGAAATTAAAGCAATAATTTTTATCCAATGTTCAAAGTTTGGTTCTATGCATATTGATCCAAAATTAGTTCAAATGCAGATTACATCTAAATGAAAATTGTAATACACCTTTAAAATATCTTAAATGTGTTACAGCAAACCTATTATGTGACATTGAAGAAATACTCACTTAAATATATTATCAATGCATAGATATTAATACATACACATGTATATAATATGTATATATGGGCATACAATTATAATATAATATATATATATAAATTTGATGTTGCTTATGGTAGGATTTCAGATCTGCTACTATTTCGCAATGAACCAGATTTCATTGTGTCTGTTGAGGAATTTGAAGGGAGAATCATATCCAGCAGTGAAGTAGAAGTCAGTATGGTAGGAGGCAGTCTCAGGCAGGGCAGAGGCCAGGGCCTGGGCCTGGGACAGCCAGTCACTCTTCTCAGCAAATCCAGAAAATGATCTTGAAACAGCAGATATGACAGTATGGTGAAAGTTATATAAGTGTAAACAATTAATATGGAATGGTCAGTACTTTTTTCCCACTTTAGAACTGCTGTACAAGTGTATGAAAACAGTCTTAAATTATTAATTTTAAAAGGGTTCTCAAGACAATTGGTTGAATGGTTAACATTGAATTGTTCTAAATAAAATGACTACTGTGTGGTGAATTGAATCAACATCCAGAATGATCAGCACACAATATACTTCCTGATTGAAATACAACAATGAGTGCAAAATGCCATCTTGAAGACTAAACATGTTTAGCTGCACCCCATATCTTTATATAGATCAGAGTTTGGGAGGCAGGGGTAATCAAAGTTGGCAATCAAGCTTGGACTCAAGTTATCTCAAATCATTGCTGTGATGTGGTCATCACCTCTCTCTGTTCTAAGTGGGGTACTTGTCACCTCTTGGAGTATTTTAAGATGTGATACATGATACTCAAAGGTTCAAGAGAGCTTTAGTCCACTGCATGGACACCGTGGCATGGAGAGTGAGTGGATGGTGTCAGTGTCAGAGTGTCCCTCTCTAGGTCAGATGATCACAAGATTTCTATGCTACGTGTCAGAAGGAAGAATGTGCCACAAAAAGTATAACTTAAAATTGTTTAAAAAAATGGAGGTGTATTATTTCAGAGCTAATATCATAGAATTACAGTATCATGGTGATTATCATGGTGACAATCAAGCGAGTAAGCTCCCCTCATCATAAGTCTGTGCAGGCTGTGTGGGGGGAGCATATTACATAATTCCAGACCAGAGAGTGTGGAGGTTGAGACAATTCTTACACTGGGGAGTGAATGAGAAGGAACCAAAAGAAACTGTCTAAGAGAGTCAAGATAAAAATCAATCTCATGCCAAGTAGCCGGTCTCTGAATGTATCCAATCGTTTATCTAATGGGGCTTTGATAGACAAAATGTTTCGTGATCTCTATAAAATAAATGAATCCACAAGGTTTGGAAAATAAATGAATACAAAATGTTTCTCACACTACATACCGGACATAGACTTTGAATGATGGCACATTTTCCTTGAGATACACAGTGGAATCAGTGGGCTGGGGAGCTGGAACCACTGGTGGTGACAGGAAGAATGACATGGTGAAGTTGTTAGAACAGGTGGGGCCCTCTCCCGGGATAATCCTCGTCACAACTGGACACGTCATATCAATCTTCTCCTCTGAAAACAAAACAACCACAAACACACATTATCAGCGCATCTTTCACAAATTAAAAAAGTCAAGTATGCAAGGCCAAAAAACACCAAACAAAATGTTCTGTTTTGGTTCAGGAAAAGTGGAAATTGGCCCAGACAGGAACTTGTGATATTTTAAGTCAATTTTTAATTCATTATCACCAGGCCTCAAAATCAGAGATTATTTTTTTGGTACGTGCAACTCAATAACATGGAACAAAATTGAGGTAAGCAAAATCAATACCTCAATGAAAATGGCAGGTATATCATGGAGATAATAGATATGGATATTAAGGATTTTCACAGTATATTCATGAAACGTTTCTTTTCTGAACTGTTATAAAGTACCATACCTCTCTAAAAAGAAAGCAATGAGATTTTTAGAGAGGTATGAAAGAATGCTCTACGAACTTAACTCACATTTGTTCAGTGTATCTTGAGATTGTTTTTAAAAGATATATCACACTATTCAATTTGATTCTAAGGCAGTGGTTTTGAGCTTTTATTGATCTATAAAACCACTAATATATTTGTGAAGATATCAACTTACTTTTGGCATTACTCCCTGAGATGTAATTGAAGAGTTTCATAAACATTGTATATTGGGCCTTCTGGAAATCCACACCAGTCTGAGCGGTACTGACCCATGCACTCCCCTCGTACTCCCGATACTCATACTCCTGTCAGTATAATATCCAATTTATACTTATATTTGGTAATCATATTTTGGTTGAAAGGTTTGCAAGACTAATAGTTTAATATTTTCAAATTTTGATATTTCCTTACCTTTTTGGAGTCGAGAACCTTATATTTAGGACATCCAAGGCCATTACAAAACTTGGGGGGCCAATCATTATGTTGGACAGATTTGGTGTCAGTACTCATGGGAAAATATCGGAGCACAGATGATCCACATGTAACTCCACACAAAAGAGCAAGCAATGCACCTTTATACCACACCTGAAGAAAACAAAATGGACACCGAATAATTAGACGAGATTGTACCAAAACATGCAATATTCCCAGACACTGGAGTAGGAGAGAGCATCATACCTGTGAATACTCATTATAATTAACATCATGACCACGTCGGCTTCATTCAAAGTACATATGATATCCTCCTAATATGATACATGTCATTTTCAATAATCCAGGTGAAGATTACCCCTCAGTCTCAATGAGCCCTTTTTGTAATGATATCCGGTCTAGTTATTTAACAAAAATAGTGTAATATTTCATCGACATTTTACATGCAATACAATGTGTGAGACAAATCTCGTGAGTAGACCATTATTCAGGATTCTTGTAATCGTATACTCTCCTTTGCATCGGGTTCAGTATATATTGAGGAGGCCTAGTAAAGCTGGGTAGTAATCATGGTAATTATAGACATAGTAATATTCATATGTCAAGGTCTTCTGAAGACTACCTGAAGCTTGAGTTTTGAAATAACATTACTTGTGTGACTGTTACAATCCCTTATGAAGCTGTGCCAGGGCCCATAGCATACACACCTGATGCGAGGAGCAGGCTGAAGCTCAATCTACGGCAACATTGTGCAATATACACTGCTATAAATTGATAAAGAACTTCAATTCCCCGAACCAAATCATCATTAAAAATCACTTATTAATCAGCACCTCTCTTAGTCTTAGTCTTTATGTCAAATATATCATCACATGGGGAAGCCGGAAAATTAATACTTTCTGATACCGTACTAAAGTTGATGTACTTTAGTACGGTAAGAAAAAATACATGTAATTGATCTAAAACTGTTCATTAAGCCGGAGAGCAATACTTAGTGAATATTATTTTGCTGTCAAATTTAGCTTAATTAATAATGCCTGACTTTCCCCTCATCATCTCTCATTCACTTCCGAGAGAAAATAACGTAGGGACGGACTCACCTTCGTTTTGGTCATCATGTTTCCGTGTTCCTCACGTTCCTGTCCACTACCTTATTCCTTTTCTGCGACTGGGTCATGAGGTGACAGACAGGTAAACAGGTGACGAGGTTAAAATATAAGGGGCTTAAGCTTGCAAAGTGAAGTCTGTTGCAAATATCTATTTCAGTGACATTTGTATGAAATAAGCAATATGTATTTATATATACTATTATGTTATCATTTGTCACATTACATTGGAACATTTAGGTGCTTAATTAGGTCGAATTGACAGCGACCTTAATTAGGTCGAATTGACAGCGACCTAACACCCCCATTCACACCCGCAGTGGCATGTTCCTTGTTTACGTTCAGAAAAATCAGTTATGAAACGTGTGTGTGTGTGTGTCTGTAATGACCACAACATCTGATGTAGGTCAGACATGTGCTTATGCAACTCTTACTGTCCACCAGAGGACACTCGCATTTTGTCGTCCTCTGGTGGAGTTTGTATGCAACCAGCCAAGCCTGGCTTTGATGGGGAAATAAATTGCATCGCGTCGTCGACTGTAACATATACATGAAAAGATTAACAACACAAATCCTGCCCTGTCAACAGCAGTGTACAGAATGTATGGCCGGAATGTGTAATGCCATTACAAAAATACTTCCTCTAAATTAGTGTTGATATATTTACTAACGATATTATGAAATCAAACACATTATTCCAGAAAGAAATTATTTAGGGTCTACTATTTCTGTAATGCTGGTGAACATAGACCAAGGTGAACATAAAGTTTTCTCTCCAAACATTTAGGTTTGAGAATGATGTTATTTCTGTTAGGTTTAAGTTGAATATAATTCGTTTTCTGTAAATAATAAATATTTCATTAAATCACGCAGGACACAGGCAATTTTAGAGTGATTTGGTGTGTGTTTAAACTGAGAGCAATTTCTCTCAGGTTTAAATGATACGTGGTCAACAAACTTTCTACCTGAAATCAACTGCCGTGATTATTGTCTTTGTTTGAAGTGCCAAGTACTAAGCTCATACTCATGTGACATCTATTGTGGTCCTCAAGTCCATGAAGACCTATACCAATAGACAACACCAGGAATGGAAGAGCTCTGAACCGTTCTGTACTGAAATCGTAGCATGGCTGGATGGTATTGTCTTGCACCCAGTAGGAATCGTGGCCCAGTAGGAATTCGTACATAGTGCAACTGCCCAAAGTAGGATTTCCTACTTTGCTCAAATAAGTAGGAATTTTAAGATATATCAATAACTGAGATGACTGGAAACTATAATTACAATGTTTTTTTAGATTTTTATTAAATTTTTTATTTCAAGAAATAACAGACACTTCCTCTGGCTTAATTGGACATTATTGGTATTGAAGAATATGGTTACAAATTTATGTGTGTGAACTTTGTTACTTATTCACTATTCACAGTTCATTATTCAATTTTTTTCCTAAATTTGTAGTAAATTATGTCAACATGTCAGATTTCCAAAATTATGTTCCAAATATGACCGAGCTGAATTTTGTGCCATAATATATGAAAGGAAATTATAATAATAATAAAAACCAAAATATAATTTAAACAAGGGGTGAAAAAACAAGTGCAGGTCGATTCAATGTTCACCAAATTTGGTATACGGGTCAAGGAGGGTCCCATAATGTCATTTATCAAGCGTTTCCCCGGCGCTATTTACGGTGACAAGATGGCGCCACTCACAACTTTAAGATTTCAATAATTAAATAAAATGAATCCTGATATTCCAAGTGAAAAAGACATGGCGCAGGTCGATTCAATGTTCCCCAAATTTTGCATACGGGTCAAGGAGGGTCCCATAATGTTATTTATGAAGCGTTTCCCCGGCGCTATTTACGGTGACAAGATGGCTCCACTCACAACTTTAAGATTTCAATAATTAAATAAAATGAATCCTAATATTCCAAGTGAAAAAGACATGGCGCAGGTCGATTCAATGTTCCCCAAATTTGGTATACGGGTCAAGGAGGGTCCCATAATGTTATTTATGAAGCGTTTCCCCAGCGCTATTTACGGAGACGAGATGGCGCCACTCACAACTTTAAGATTTCAATAATTAAAAAAAATGAATCCTGATATTCCAAGTGAAAAAGACATGGCGCAGGTTGATTCAATGTTCCCCAAATTTGGTATACGGGTCAAGGAGCGTCCAATAATGTTATTTATGAAGCGTTTTTCCGGCGCTATTTACGGTGACAAGATGGTGTCACTCACAACTTTTAAGATTTCAATAATTAAATAAAATGAATCCTGATATTCCAAGTGAAAAAGACATGGCGCAGGTCGATTCAATGTTCACCAAATTTGGTAAATGGGTCAAGGAGGGTCCCATAATGTTATTTATGAAGCGTTTCCCCGGCGCTATTTACGGAGACAAGATGGCGCCACTCACAACTTTAAGATTTCAATAATTAAATAAAATGAATCCTAATATTCCAAGTGAAAAAGACATGGCGCAGGTCGATTCAATGTTCCCCAAATTTTGCATATGGGCCAAGGAGGGACCCATAATGTTATTTATGAAGTGTTTCCCCGGCGCTATTTACGGTGACAAGATGGCGCCACTCACAACTTTAAGATTTCAATAATTAAATAAAATGAATCCTGATATTCCAAGTGAAAAAGACATGGCGCAGGTCGATTCAATGTTCCCCAAATTTTGCATATGGGCCATCTTGTCACCGTAAATAGCGCTGGGGAAACACTTCATAAATAACATTATGGGTCCCTCCTTGGCCCATATGCAAAATTTGGGGAACATTGAATCGACCTGCCCCATGTCTTTTTCAATTGGAATATCAGGATTCATTTTATTTAATTATTGAAATCTTAAAAGTTGTGAGTGGCGCCATCTTGTCACCGTAAATAGCGCCGGGGAAATGCTTGATAGATAACATAATTGGACCCTCCTTGACCCGTTTACCAAATTTGGGGAACATTGAATCAACCTGCGCCATGTCTTTTTCACTTGGAATATCAGGATTCATTTTATTTAATTATTGAAATCTCAAAGTTGTGAGTGGCGCCATCTTGTCTCCGTAAATAGCGCCGGGGAAACGCTTGATAAATAACATTATGGGACCCTCCTTGACCCGTATGCAAAATTTGGGGAACATTGAATCGACCTGCGCCATGTCTTTTTCACTTGGAATATCAGGATTCATTTTATTTAATTATTGAAATCTTAAAGTTGTGAGTGGCGCCATCTTGTCACGCTAAATAGCGCCGGGAAAACGCTTCATAAATGACATTATGGGTCCCTCCTTGGCCCGTATGCAAAATTTGGGGAACATTGAATCGACCTGCGCCATGTCTTTTTCACTTGGAATATCAGGATTCATTTTATTTAATTATTGAAATCTTAAAGTTGTGAGTGGCGCCATCTTGTCACCGTAAATAGCGCCGGGTAAACGCTTCATAAACGACATAATGGGTCCCTCCTTGGCCCGTTTGAAAAATTTGGGGAACATTGAATCGACCTGCGCCACGTCTATTTCACTTGGAATATCAGGATTCATTTTATTTAATTATTGAAATCTTAAAGTTGTGAGTGGCGCCATCTTGTCACCGTAAATAGCGCCGGGGAAACGCTTCATAAATAACATTATGGGACCCTCCTTGACCCGTATACCAAATTTTGGGAACATTGAATCGACCTGCGCCATGTCTTTTTCACTTGGAATATCAGGATTCATTTTATTTAATTATTGAAATCTTAAAGTTGTGAGTGGCGCCATCTTGTCACCGTAAATAGCGCCGGGAAAACGCTTCATAAATAACATTATGGGACCCTCCTTGACCCGTATCCCAAATTTGGGGAACATTGAATCGACCTGCGCCATGTCTTTTTCACTTGGAATATTAGGATTCATTTTATTTAATTATTTAAATCTGAAAGTTGTGAGTGGCGCCATCTTGTCACCGTAAATAGCGCCGGGGAAACGCTTCATAAACAACATTATGGGTCCCTCCTTGGCCCGTTTGAAAAATTTGGGGAACATTGAATCGACCTGCGCCACGTCTATTTCACTTGGAATATCAGGATTCATTTTATTTAATTATTTAAATCTGAAAGTTGTGAGTGGCGCCATCTTGTCACCGTAAATAGCGCCGGGGAAACGCTTGATAAATGACATTATGGGACCCTCCTTGACCCGTATACCAAATTTGGTGAACATTGAATCGACCTGCACGTGTTTTTTTACCCCTTGTTTAAATTATATTTTGGTTTTTATTATTATTATAATTTCCTTTCACATATTATGGCACAAAATTCAGCTCGGTCATATTTGGAACATAATTTTGGAAATCTGACATGTTGACATAATTTACTACAAATTTAGGAAAAAATTTGAATAATGAACTGTGAATAGTGAATAAGTAACAAAGTTCACACACATTACAAATTTTGATTGACTCATACATTATAATGGAAATGTGACATTTTTGGAAATAGAAATATGTTGATTGTCACTTTATTTTGACAAAAAATGTACAAACATTTAAAAAAGATATTTGTATCGTAATTATACGTTTACAAGCCCACCTCAAAATATCTACCTATTTACCAATCAGAAATGTACATGATTAATATATATATATATATATCCTTTGTTCATATTTCCTAAACCTCCTCATTATTGTTCCTGGCTTTTGGAATCTTGACTTTGATATTCCTACTAATTTGCACAATGTAGGAATTCCTACTTGGAGCTACAAATAGTACTTTGCAAAAGGCATCAAAATCGTACTAAAATCATAGAAAATTATACAGATTTCAATTCAGTTGAGTGTATAAAAGGCTTGTTGATAAAAGAGTGAATTCTATGATGAATTTACAACGTTTTTACAGCAATATCTGTGCCCCCATATCGGTGATTACTTGTTATGCAAAAAACTGGGGCATATTGCTGTGTTAAAATTGAGCAAAATTCTCGTTAAAATTCAGTTTCAGGTGATCATATTTTCTTATATGTAACTTATAATGGTGTTATTGTCTTGAATATTTGAATGTATTTGTATGCAGGTCTTACATCTATAGGAAATTTATATTATAAGAAAGGCTCTGTTATAACAGACTGTTACTAAAGGAACGGAGATGACGAGAGCCAATTTGTAAATAACCATGGGATACTCTCATAATTTTAACCCATGGAGGCTGGGTTGGAATTAAAAAACCCAGAACCTGATTTATGACTGACTTCAATTTTGATATCCTGATTTACGGATGATACAAAGTTAAATATGATACCCTGACTATGGGGTGGTGCAATAAGATAATGATACACTTTTTTGTTTAGGTCTATGATAGTAACCCCCATGGTCAGCCAGTCCAGCCGATCTCTGTGAGGCCACAATTCAAAAATTTATAGCAGTTTTTAAATTCAACACTGCAGGGTGTAGATCCAGGGTTAAGGACACACGTGTCTCGACCTCCACCACAGGCAGCCAGAGCGATATCACTACTTTTATATACCGGTAGGTTAATACTTTGTGTATATGACAGAGACAGAGAGTGGTTGGGACTTTCTTTTGTGTTATGAAAACACAGTAACACTTTTAACATTATGAAAGACAGTGGATTTACAAGATAACATGTGAGACACAACATTCAGCTCAAATTCAATTATTGGTGGATATTATAACACAGAATTTTGGAGTGATATGTACTTCTGAGGGGCCTGCAGATCATGGACCTGGCTGTCAGTGTCACAGACCAGACTGACGGACATCTCAACTGCATAAATAAACATAGAATTGAAATGTTTTTTTGCAAACCTAGAATATGTACCAGTCCGTGTAGTCTACATGTATGGCAACTTCTACTTCCATCACTACTTTTATATAGGTTAATAGTTAATATATAAGACTGAGACAGAGTGGGGCTGGGGACTTTCACTCTCTAGCAAACTGTGATATTAACTACCTTAGTCATCATGGCTTCCGGCACATCACTTGTGCCGTGAAAACAAATAAACACTTTTAACATTTTGAAAGACAGTGAAATTACAAGATGACATGTGAGACACAACATTCAGCTCAATTGCAATTATTGGTGGGTATCATAACACAGAATTTTGGAGCGATACGTACTTCTGAGGGGCCTGCAGATCACAAATGCCTGTCAGTGTCCCAGACTGGCGGACACCTCAACTGCATAAATAAACATAGAATTTAAATATTTTATTGCAAATGTAGAATATATGAAAATTAATAACTTTATGCACAAAAGAAAGGTATGCTATATGTTTGACTGTGTTAAAAATGTCTGAGTTTCAACTGCCAGTTTCAGACAGTTACCAGTCACTGTAGTCTACATTTACGGCAACTTCAAAATGATGAGAAAATATAAATATCATTTTGAAAAAGGAAGCTGTATACAAATTTTTTTCTTTAAAAATGTTCACAGTACGGCACGGCTCAAGTTCCACTCAGATTGACAGTGATTTGGTGTTCAGAAATGTTGCAAGCGTCCAGAATGTCGTGATTCAGCGTCCACCTGTGTTGTGAGTGTCCAGAATGACGTGAATTTGTCGAGATTGGTTCAGATTTACTGCCCAGAATGGTTCAGAGCTTTTTCCCACCCCTTAACACTAATGGAGCCAATTTGAAGGTACCCCATTGTTCGAAAACCTGTACTAAGCAGGTGTTTGCGTGTAGTCCAGATCATTGATCATCTTAGCAAAGTCTGTTAACAAAGTGTTCAATTGATGATCTGGATTTTAGTAAGACTCGTCTCCTTTCAATTGGCGCACAAATGTATTTAGGTGTAACATGACAGGTAATTATATCTGATCATCACGTTAAGGGTACACACATCTACATCATGTAATTTCATGAAAGCTTTAAATCTATAGAATATCTGAATGTCAAATGTTATATTGGTATTCCACTGCCAATCGCAATGTGCGGAGAAATCTCAAGTAGGATCAATATTATTTGCTCCCAAAGGTAAAGTTGGGCTAACTTGGCAATTATCTTTTTGAGTTTTAGTGTTTAGGTTTTGAACAATTCTTATATTAAAAGGTATAGATATGTATAAACGTATTCTCAATGAGTAATAACATAACATATTCAAGGCTCATGACTATCACTCTCTTAGACCTTAGGCAAATTCAGAGAATCTTTATATTTATACACTAGTTGTCTTGATCCAATCATGTCACATGCATAAACATGCATCGCAGAATGATACCAAGTCAAAGCGGTTTGCATATTATTTTCTGTTAAGGCATAGTGCCAGACTTTATGTGTGTAAATATCCTGTCACTGTATAATTCACATCACATATCTATTATTGCAGTTATTGAGTATTACACACATTTGATAGAAATATCAAGAATGATCACAAATAGTTCCACGAGCTTGACATTAACATATATTTCAAGTAATCCCTGATATTTATCGTATTAACTTAAATATAGGGATTCATATGGGAAATTACAAACCATCACATAATCGATGTAGTAATATCTATCTCAACGAATAGACAAATGCAAAGTTCGACTTAAATCTAACTATTTTTTGTATGTTTATGTTATTTGGGATATGAAGTGAGAGAAAAAATATGACCCGGAGCAGTTGTGTACTGTATCTGGTCCAATTCATCTCGGAGGGGCGTGCTTTATGTATGCTGGCCACAGGCCACAATGATAAATATTTTGCAGTTATGTGAATAAACTATAATGTAAAGATATTATAAACTTTGAGTTGCAGTGTGATTTTACCCACATAAGTTTGTATGTAGCAATGGAAACTCCGCCAGGAATATTGGCCTTCATCCTCGTTTTTACGCTTGTCTTATGTAAGTTTATCATTAGTTTGTCATGAACGTGATGTGTTTATTGGGCAAAATACTTGCATTAATAGCTGTTTGAAAATGCAAATGTAAAGGATGTATCAAAGCAATACCATAATTATATGAAAATAATTGATAAACAATGAATAAATTAAAACTATAAAACTATACCCTGATTATATACATACGATATTCATACATGCAAGAACGGGAGGAAAAGATCATCTTTTATTTACCTATATCAAATACGGAACTTAACTGTCAAATTAACTGAGGAGATCTAACTAGATTGAAACCAATGTTGGTATTAGTTGGAACTGCGATCGTTGTCAATTATCTTGTGCTTTTTTTCTTTACTGTCTAATTATGTCGATATGCCTGCATACGGTGTTATTCATTGAGTTATTTAACAAGACCGTAATTTGTCCGTTATGTAGGTGAAAATATCACAGATATTGTGGACAATGTGAACCTGGCGCTGCACCGCCCAGCATGGCAGAGTTCCACGTACTTCCACGACCGCCGCTTTCGGGAGCAGCAGTTCCGGGCCGGGTTGGCTGTGGACGGGGACACTGTGGGGTTGTGGCCCCAGCACTGGGCCTGTAGCTACGTGGATCACGGCACGGGCTTCCCCACGAGTCCTGAATGGTGGGCCCTGGACCTGCAGGAGTATTACAATATCACACACATAACACTGTTTGCAAGGCAAGATAACTCCAACATACAACTGGGTATGTAAGGCAATCGTGTATGACCATAAACATATCACCTTCCAAATCTTTATTCAATGGATATATGCGTTATATTAGAAAGCAGTAATCGTCACTAGAAATGGCAGACATAGGGATATAACTTGTTTACTACTCAGAATACATCTACAAATGATATGTGATCGAATGTCAACCTTCTTAGGCTATTTTGATCAAATATTGCCAGTGACCTTGAAGTAACATTTCAATGACTTTGAAAATAGAAAGCCTATTTCCACGAAATTATCTACATGTTTTATTATTCTATCGTCTACATCTTTCAAATACAAGCCCGTAGAGTCCTTATTCATCAAAATCTGTTCATAATTAACAATTTGAGAGCAATTTATAGTCTTGTGGTCAATCTATAAGTTTTTTTAAATAATATAAAAATTCCAGCTTATTGGGGGTTAGTTTATGAAAATATATAGAATACTGCACAGAAAAACACATTAATACTGAAAAGAGAATGAAAAAAAGTCTGTCAATTTCAAGATTTAATATGAAGCTAAAGTGATTAAAAAATAGCTTAAATCGGTAGGGTTACAAAAGTGACAAATTGACGGACTTTAATTTGACCTCACATTTATTTTTAAGATATTAGATAAATCAAATATTAATTTTATTTCAGAAAATAATCAGCAATAAGTTGCTCTTATCATAATAATACCTAAAAAGGAAGAAATATTCCCTGAAAAATATGAGAAAATTAGTCATGAATAGAAATGATTAAATAAAAATATTATAAAAAATATATTGAATGTAGAGTCAATTGGGTTATAACATTTTGATAATTTTTGAAAAAATTGCATTCTGTATGGTTGATTTGGTGAATGGAAGTCGAACACGCCAATATTAAACGTCACTGAAAGTGCTCTGCAGGGTGCTGTCTGGACGTCCGCTCCTCCCACTGCTATAAACCCTTTACATGCCCTATGTCACTCATTCTCGCTGACGTCATATCTGATATGGGTTAAAACACTGATTATATGCCAATGGCGAGTAGGGCATTGTGGCCCGGTGACACGCATCTCTCTCGCTGATATATAATACATATAAGTTTCAACAATAAGCATATGATTGTTATTATTTCAGGCTACTTTGACATAGTTCTGTTCAGCTCCTTCCCACAGTTGCCTATGACCGTAGACCACCACGGCGAGCCGTGTGCCTCCGAGACCCACTACATTCCAGACAAACAGAACAGAACTTATTGGTGTAAGAGCTCCAATGTTGCCAGATATGTGGTCATCCAGCAAACCAAACTGCTCAGGCATCTCACCATATGCGAGGCCTACGTCTACGGAAAGCGTGAGAATTTGATTCGATATATACATATATTCCTATAATATGATTTTCACAATAGCATTTACAATATTTGGAATGTTTGAGTTTCTAATAGCTGCCCTCAGAAATTCAAGGCGCTTCTTTGACAAAAGGAATCTTTCTTGTGTCATTAATATCTCAGCAAAATCTAGAGCTAACAAACCACCAATCAGTTCCAGGTTGTATTATTTTTTAATGGGTGAGTCTAAATGGTTTCTTCCAAAACAACTATTAGAAGTGTTTAATCTATTAACAGATTGATAGAAGCCTTTCCCTGAATGGCTGGGTTATATATTTATGATTGGCATAAATCCTTCAAGGCTTGCTAGGGGATTTCATTTTGCGTCTTATTCATCCAATTGGTAGATAATATGTGCTTGTTCCAAGTCTTTTTTTAATATGATAAATTATTGATATAAAGATGAAACACTTGGTAACTCATGTTTAGTAAATCAAAATCACAAAATCTGCAGGGAAGAGGCAGTTGGCCGGTAGACTGACTAATAAAATCTTAAAATCAAACTATTCAGGTATCATGACAACAGGAAAGGAGTGCTAACCAAATTCTAAAAATAATGTAATTTTGAATTAAAAACCTTCGATATGTAGGGTTTTGCCTGACTTTTTTTATTCCCAAAAAATCAATAAAAATGTGGAAATCAGTACATGAAAATACCAGTACATGAAAATACCAGTACATGACTGATGAAAAATATTGAAACTCGAACAATAAATATCAACAAGAAAGATCTAGTTTAATAAATGTAAGTGATATCTAAAACAATGATTTTGAGAGATAAACCCTTATTTAAATTACTTAGAGTAAGTTTGCCTCAGAGGAGGCCAACATGAGCATGGATAGCTAATGTAGGGTGAATATGATGTTATATTATTTAGATAGTGTGAATATGTGGTATTATTTACCTTATGTGAGATGAATATGATGTTATACCATTTAGATAGTATGAGATAATATGAGATGTGTACAATGTTATATTCAGCTAATGTGAGATGAGTATGATGTGATATTATTTAGCTCATGTGAGATGAGTATGATGTTATATTCAGCTAATGTGAGATGAGTATGATGTGATATTTAGCTAATTTGTGATGAGTATGATGTGATATTTTTTAGCTCATGTGAGATGAGTATGATGTTATATTCAGCTAATGTGAGATGAGTATGATGTGATGCTATTTAGCTAATATGAGATGAGTATGATGTGATATTTAGCTAATGTGAGATGAGTATGATGTGATATTCAGCTAATGTGAGATGAGTATGATGTGATATTATTTAGCTGTGGACCGTGACGAGTGCGCTGTGCGGTTCATGGAGGTTCACCCCGCCTCGGCCGGCCTGTACTCCCGCTGTAACCTCATCGCGTCTTACCCCAGCATCACCTACGTCCAGTGCGTCCTCAGAGCGTGCAATGCATCAGGCAACGTCATCAACTATGGCAACAAAACGTGTGACGTCATGACGTGCAAGGACGGGGATATGTCATTGACGCACAGTAATGGTGGCTGGAGAATTGCCAAATTAGTTGGTAGGTCAGCCTGGCACACGTATAGCCTAGTACTAGTACAAGCCAGATATATAACATAATATGAACGAATATACCATAAAATATTGTACAATTGGATTATTATAACTTTCAAACTTTCTTTCATGACTGTTATTTGACATATAAAACAAATTGAATGGATGAATGACGAAACACCCCAAAAATAGGATTATGCACAAGAAATGCACATTTCTTTCGTAGTAGTGTAATTTGGTAATAATGAAAATAATTGTTTTATGACATAAAGGCTACAATCTATGTGTTTGAACATTCATCAAAATCAAAACACGATAAAAAAAAGCCATATTATAGTTGGGGGTTCTTTCTGGGTAAATTATCTAGGTATTGTCACAACTGTACATCAAGGCGGATTCATTGGTCTCAGATAAACATGGTACTTTCTATAAGATTTAGGATTAACCAATACACCCTTGCTGCTTGATTCTCTTCTGGTTACCACTTAATATAGAGGTGTGGGCGGTAATTATCATAACATTTACAATATATTGATTGATTGTTTATTATTTGATTGTTCAACACATACTTTTATAGGATTCTTTACTTTTTACAGATAAATGTTGGTCAGACTTCCGGAATATTTTTGAGAGCAGGCAAAATGTCCGTTCCACTTGCAAGGTGCTGAGAAGTTATGAAAATATCTCCTTAGATCTGTGCAAACTCAATGCATGCCAACTGAAGGGGAACGCTATCAATTACCTGTCTCCACAGTGTCAGGTGCTGAAGTGTCCCCAATCAAACTTACAAATTGAACCTAATCGTCGAGGATGGCAAGTTTTTCAAACTTCAGGTAGAGTTTTGCTTTTAGGGAAATTTTCTTTAGCTCTGCTGACTTCTTGAAGTCGCAGAGTATTAGGAGTGGGGAAAATATCTGTCCGTCCATCCGTTCTTCTGTCCATGTGTCAACATTTCTTTAAAACTCTTCTCCTCCAAAACTACCAGTAATATATGTTTCATATTTTATACAGAGGTAGATAGAGACGTGAAGATTTAGATTCCTTCAAATCTTAGTGATGTCATCATTGACCTGTAGCGACATTGAGGTCACAAATTTTGTATATTTTCATGTTTCAATTCTCTTAATAGTTGTTTGTTTATGGGCAAACTTTATATTAAGGGTGAAATATATCATTTTTTACCAATCTGAGTACATCTTTAGAAAAAAAATAAGTAAGACTGACAGTTACATGAAAATTGGTGGATGTGGTGAGCCAGCACCAAAACGCACCTAGCTTGTACAGAGGTGATAGGTTCACCACGTCGCCCTCTGGTGGAGTTTGATATTAAACCGGAAATACTATTCGACAATTCTCCTATCCCATCAACTTTTACGTTGGAGCCATTCTGTTTCACCCCCTCTTCAGACCATCATAGTTTTCTGTACATTGAAGCACAGGACCGATGCATGTAAATATTCCACTCTCATGTCAGGCCATAGGCCCCCTGCCAGTCTCTCCGACCAATGATTAAATATAGTGGAGTTGTAAAGTTCTGGTTCCAGCAAAGTTGTACAGTTCCGGTGTGTACTATTCAATGGGGAAAAAAAACAACATGGAGATCGGCAATCGGCCTATGCCAATCATCAGTTTCATGTCTTGCATTGTGGAAAGGTATTGAACGTGTGGTGATTGTGTCCATAGACTCGTCATTTCCTGTTTATGTTTATCAGTTGTTAATTGGTCAAAAATCCAGGTCCATGGTCAGCACATTGATTTCAAGCAATGGGAATCAAGGTAAACATTCATTTCAGGTTGAAAGGAAATGACGATGTCATGGTTGAAGTCAAATGTGAACCGTGAGTTCCCTGACTGATTTGAGCTAAAATACACGATGTCAAGTGGTGTGTGACTGACAACAAGGTGGGCGGAGAACAGTTTGAGGACTGTTCAAGGAAACAAAGGCAAGTTGAATGGTCACTTTGGTCAAAAAGGCAAATAAATCGGATTGAAATATCAGAAAGTCAGGGCATGGTAAAAAGTGTGTTAAATACCTTTCCCTAATGCAATACATGAATCTGATGATCGGCATGGCCTGACGTGAAAGTGGAATATTAACATGCATTGGGCCTGTGATTGAAGTTTTATACAAGCATTTCTTGTATTATTAGCCCAGAATATTAATGTAAAATCTTTAAAACTACCCTTTAATATTAACAATTACGGCAGTTATTTTCAGAGCCGAAAATTAGTAAAATCTATGTTTCATTCAAATAAATGGATACTCTTTTCACCTCCCGCTGGAGAGAAGATAATATTTTATGACTGGAAACCCATCGTTTTCTTAATTTTAAATGATAGGGGACCAGTTGATGGATATTGACAGCTTTGGGAACCCTTACCCAATCGGCTCAAGAGTCAACCGCTAGATATCACGGTTGTGAAAAGTCAGTCATTATCCAGTGGAGATTTCGATGACGGCCCCGGGACTGTCAATAGACGCCCAAAGCTGTCACATGCCCAATCTCCGTCAAAAGTTGTGGATATTGACAGCTTTGGGACCATGACGGCGATTGTGCGCAGCATTGAAAAAAACGCTATCGTGCATTCCGTGCTGGAGTCAATATGTACAGCAGTTTAAGTATGTCTCTATGCTTCAGTCATTCGTCGGATAAAATTAATGAAACAATATTTTTTTTCCAGATATATCAATTAAAATAGATCTCAAACCAGACTCGGGTAAAGAATATGGAAAAGGGAACAAAGAGAGTAAGCATGTCGCTCAGCCATTAGTGGTGGCAGCAGGAACAACCGTCACAATACAGGGAGTTCTTCTTGGCTTCGGCATCTGTCTGGTGGTCACATTGGTGGTTGTCATGGTAACCTGGTTCTTATGGCGCAGGCGCACGAGTCACATAAAGAATACCAACTTGGAGGTGGATTACAGCAGGGGGCCAGTACAGAGCATTTCCCATACCGACCATAATGCCGCTGGATTTGAAAATAAGGTTTACATGGAAATGAACATGAGTGGCACATGATGTTTTTCAACGAATCATTTTATGTCACATGACTTACACAGTGCCACGTTGATGCTATTCAAATCTGCCATTCAAAATTTTATATTTTCACACAAGACCTCGTATAATATAACTGACCTTTGAGAATCAAAATCAAACAAATGTCCTCAATGATACCTACTTGTTAAGGAGGCAAATTTATCGACGGCACTCAACCAAAATATTTTACATATCGTAACGCAGTATCTGACCTATTTGACAGCTGACTCTTATGTCAGAACTATTTTTATTTTTAAATTGTTAGCATTGACAGGATAAAAATAGACCTATGCCTTAACTATTATTCCACCTATTTGAAACCTGATAAAACTTACAAGGTGCTATATGTTCATTTATACCTGTTATGTAACGATAGGGACTGCTTTCTTGGTGTTGGCAATGCCAGCTGAATTACTTGGCAACAACAGATGCTGCAGACAATTTATACAGCACATCGAGGTCAATCTTAATCATAGTAATCTGGACTTGCATTACATCTTACAGCTCACTTTGAGAAACATGCAATGCACATTATGATGTAAGTCACAAGAGACATTGGGAATTGGAACTCCATATACCTTTGTTTTGACCTATTTAACTATTTCTTAAACACATAAGGGTTGAGCAAAAAAAAGGAAAAACTAGAAGCGCCCTGTTGGCAAGTGTCCAAATGATCATGATGTTATCTGACAAGGAGAGACTTCTTCATGCAGACCAAGCCTGCTGCTCAACTGGATGCCTCCAATTAAGAAAGAAATAGGCTGTGAATCCAATTTATTATCTCACATTCGTGGTAATCGATGACATTACCATCATAGCATAATCGACGATTAGGATCGAGGATAATCATCATATCATCGAGGTTTTGAAAAGTTCTGGTACATTTATATCAAAAGAAATATAGCTTATATATTTATATAAATGGCATTAATATGTCATATTCAGCAAATGGAGGGTTTAAATAAAAGTAACATCAGGAAATAAAACACGAGGTGCCTTGTATTGTGCAATTTATACTGCTTGATTTGTTGTAATGTCTCCGTGGTCTAGATCAGGTGATCAAGAGATTTCTATGCTACATGTCAGGAGGAAGAATGTTCCACAAAAAGTATAACTTAAATTGTTTAAAACAAAAATGGACGTCAAGATAAAAATCAATCTCACACCAAGTGGCCGGTCTTTGCAAAGACCGACCAAAAAGTGAGAATACTTTTCTCGTCCATGTCAAGAGAAAGATCGCTTATCTTCATCAATTTTAATGAATTGCTAGAGCAACCTTTTGGAACTTTGCCCACCCATTTAAGGGATACTAATTTCATATTTTGAGTGTGGTCTATCAGTAATATATCTTTTCACAATATCTAGGCATTTTCATTGATCATGAGGTAGCTTGGTTTTGATAAACCGCTCTGATTTTAGCCAGAAGTTTCACATGTAGGTGGAGCTGTGGTAGGAGGGCGGTTTGGACTCTGGCAGAGGGGCATCTGGCATGAAGCCATGGTTATATATGCCGTCACGTTGGTCATACGGTGAGAAGCCCATAGGGAGGTTGACAGAAGGCATTGCAGGGGCACCAAGGGCGTGGCCATTCTGTCCAGGATGATGTCTGGTCTGCTCACCAGGGTTGCTACTCTTGTCATTTTCAGCTCCTTCTTCCGGCGTATGGCTTTTCTCAGTTGGTCCCTTGCTCCTCTTTCTAGGGAGAAATATCTTTTCTAACTGCACCATGGGTGCCTCAGCGCTTAAGGACACCACGAAAGCAATCATGTAGGCATACACTGTGATAGATATGAATATTCCAGCCTGGAACATAAATATACCGACAGTGATTTACAAAGCTGAACACAACTCATTTTTATCTATTAACCATTTTTTATTTGTTTATGGTTGATAATTAAACATAAAATTTAATATAATAATAACATATAATATAATATAATATATATATATATATATATATATATATATATATATATATATATATATATATATATATATATATAAATGATTTTATGTGCAAAATATATCATTCTTCACACACACACACACACACCCACACCCACATATATATATATAATATATATATATATATGTGTGTGTGTGTGTGTGTGTGTGTGTGTGTGCGTGTGTGAAGAATAGTATGTTTTGCACATAAAATCATATATCTGGAAATTATAGTTTCTCTCTGTCTGTTTTCATTGAGAGTTTAGGGTTCTATACTTACAAAGGAAAGGTCTGTGAAATGTAAAGGTGCCTCCAAGCTTGAAGTAATACTAAATATGACCATAAGATGGACCAGATATACAACATAGGATAATTTCCCTAGGGGCACCCAGAGCTTCCAGGACAAGAAGCTGTTCACAGGTCCTACAAACATGAAGAAAGTGATTGATATTGCTACAACACGATTAAGCTATCACAAAAGAAATCTGTTCATCTTTTAGTGTTAGACTGATAATGTGGTGTTAGACTGATAATGTGCTGAATTTATTTTATAAGTAATTCATATTCCAATGCAAACACGATGTTACCTCCATATCCATAGTAACAAGCAAATATCACCCAGGCGACTCCGAGTGACCAGGCAAATCGATGCGTTGATAGATACAGGGACGAGGCACCTTGACTGAGCGTGCCTCCATTGTGAATCTTTGGATAAAGGCCAAAGAGAACTGCTATGTTGATCGCTGCAGCTAATAACCATCCGAGAAGCACTACCACCTGAAATGTATATTAAACACAACATTAGTGTGAAAAACCAATACAGGTGGAGGCACATTCAACGTTTGAAATGCATTAGAATGTATGCATATGTTCATACCAAAGCCATCGCTTACCAAAGCCATTGCTAACCAAATCCATTGCTAACCAAAGCCATTGCTAACCAAAGCCATTGCTAACCAAAGCTATCGCTTTCCACAACCATCGCTTTCCACAACCATCGCTTTTAACAATCATCGCTTTCCACAGCCATCGCTTTTAACAATCATTGCTTTCCACAACCATCACTTTTAACAATCATCACTTTCCACAGCCATCGCTTTTAACAATCATGGCTTTCCACAACCATCGCTTTTAACAATCATGGCTTTCCACAACCATTGCTTTTAACAATCATCGCTTTCCACAACCATCACTTTTAACAATCATCGCTTTCCACAACCATCGCTTTCCACAACCATCGCTTTTAACAATCATCACTTTCCACAACCATCACTTTTAACAATCATCGCTTTCCACAACCATCGCTTTTAACAATCATTGCTTTCCACAACCATCGCTTCCCGTAGCCATCACTTACCACGGTCACTGCTTATCAGAGCCATCACTTCCCACAGCCATTGCTTACCACGGCCATCACTTTCCACAGCCATTGCTTACCACGGCCATCACTTCCCACAGCCATTGCTTACCACGGCCATCACTTTCCACAGCCATTGCTTACCACGGCCATCACTTCCCACAGCCATTGCTTACCACAGCCATCGCTTTCCACAGCCTTTGCTTATCAGAGCCATCACTTCCCACAGCCATTGCTTACCACGGCCATCACTTCCCACAGCCATTGCTTACCACAGCCATCGCTTTCCACAGCCATTGCTTACCACGGCCATCACTTCCCACAGCCATTGCTTACCACAGCCATCGCTTTCCACAGCCTTTGCTTATCAGAGCCATCACTTCCCACAGCCATTGCTTACCACGGCCATCACTTTTCACAGCCATCACTTCCCACAGCCATTGCTTACCATGGCCATTGCTTACCATGGCCATTGCTTACCATGGCCATTGCTTATCATGGCTGTTGCTTACCACGGCCATCACTTCCCACAGCCATTGCTTACCATGGCCATCACTTCCCACAGCCATTGCTTACCATGGCCATTGCTTCCCACAGCCATTGCTTACCATGGCCATCATTTACCATGGCCATCGCTTACCACGGCCATTGCTTATCATGGCCATTGCTTACCATGGCCATTGCTTACCATGGCCATTGCTTACCACGGCCATTGCTTACCACGGCCATTGCTTCCCACAGCCATTGCTTACCATGGCCATCATTTACCATGGCCATTGCTTACCACGGCCATTGCTTACCACGGCCATTGCTTCCCACAGCCATTGCTTACCATGGCCATCATTTACCATGGCCATTGCTTACCACGGCCATTGCTTACCACGGCCATTGCTTACCACGGCCATTGCTTACCACGGCCATTGCTTACCACGGCCATTGCTTACCACGGCCATTGCTTACCACAGTCATTGCTTACCACGGCCATTGCTTACCACAGTCATTGCTTACCACGGCCATCATTTACCATGGCCATTGCTTACCACGGCCATTGCTTCCCACAGCCATTGCTTACCATGGCCATCATTTACCATGGCCATTGCTTACCACGGCCATTGCTTACCACGGCCATTGCTTACCACGGCCATTGCTTACCACGGCCATTGCTTACCACGGCCATTGCTTACCACGGCCATTGCTTACCACAGTCATTGCTTACCACGGCCATTGCTTACCACAGTCATTGCTTACCACGGCCATTGCTTACCGGCTCTGCTCATACATCATTACCTTAGAGCAAGTCTATGATTTCATCCAAATGACAACCTATGAAATTGTTATATTTAATACTTACCACCGACCATAGATATATTCAATTTTCATGATAGATCATGTGTTTGATATAGAGTGTGTTATGCTCTTCACAATATAGGCATATGTCATTGTATCCCCCATACAATAACATACGCCTATAATTATCCTTTCAGAAAAACAGACTTAATCAGTTATCCATCCATTCTGGGGGATTAACCTTTTCCTCTCATATATTTGCAATGCCCCAATACTGGAATGACTGCAGTCCAATGCCTGACTGAATGGTGGTTTAAAATGCTTTGCCGCAAGTAACTGACTTGCTAGTTTTGTTCTGACATGTTGGGTATACAAATGATCTAGGAGATGCATTTTTTGTAAGGTACATTTCTTGTTGCGAAAGATCCTTCTTCAATATGATCAGAAATAATGACCTATCTTTTAACACATATAATAGGATGGGTGAGGGATATATTTTTGTGTAATTGAGTGCACATTAACGTATGACTAAATTGCAACAGTGGTTTTTGTCTTGAGATTCTATTAATTGATGAATAGATGACAAAACAATTAAATTGAAATCAAAATGGGGGCTCTTCCCAGAGATAAGTTTTAACTTTTGATATGGATTTTTAAGATATATGTTTGGGATAGAATTATTGGTCACAAAAACATTGAATAGTACGTGGTGGTAGCCATAAATATCAGGTCCTGTAATATACCTTTCAGATTTTAAATATACCTTGTTTAGTTTGAGCTTTCGACCAGTCTTGTCCATGAACAGTGCCATAAGCATACCAACAGCATATGGGGCCACTCTGTAGTAGGGTCTGTTGTAGATGTGTTGTTTTATTTCTGCGTTGTCTGGCCTAAAATATATACATAGGTGAAGATGCAATATTGCAAACAAATGGTGAACATTTGATAAACTGAGGAATATACATATATATATATGTGTGTGTGTGTGTGTGTGTGTGTGTGTGTGTGTGTGTATGTATGTATGTTTTTTAAGAGACAAATTACAATGCTTTATTATGTCATCGTTGATTACACATTTTAAAATGATTCACTTGTGTACACATTGCATATTTTACTTCTCCTCTGTATAGAATGATTGATACCATAAGCATAATTACATGTTTGGCAGGATTGGGAGATCATATTCGGTTGCCACCACTCCACAAGTGATTAGGTTCATCAAGATCAAACCCACCACAGCTGCTGCGCCTGACTTCCAATGTCTACAAAAACAAAAATTGAAAAGATGAAATTTTAGATTATTTGGATTTCACCAGAACCAACATGAGAGATCTGTCACCCAGTACACTGCACAAACCAGCAAGGTTATTGCGTTAACACAAGATCACTGGTCACTGAATAAAGTAATAATAAAGTATAATAAAGTAATAATGATAATGATAATAATAATAAATACTACTACTACTACTACTACTACTACTACTACTACTACTACTACTACTACTACTACTACTACTACTACTACTACTACTACTACTACTACTACTACTCATAATAATAATAATAATAATAATAATAACAATAATAATAATAATAATAATAATAATAATAATAATAATAATAATAATAATAATAATAATAATAATAAAAAAAAAAAAAAAAAAAAAAAAAAATAATAATAATAATAATAATAATAATAATAATAATAATAATAATAATAAATGACAAAGGGACAATACGATGAGTAGTAACAAATTTTTAGGGTAAAGGTGAAATCTGATGTATGTCATCAAAGCTAGTAATATTTCTTCAAAAAGATAGACTTACTTGTGCATTAGAACCAGAAATAGTGGACTGATGATGTAAAGTTGCATATCCAGAGCCAGATACCAGCTCCAACCAAAACACTTAAAGGCAAATAGTTCTGCTATGATTAATAACATAATAAATTGCAAGTATATAAAGCAAAAGTTAGCATATTACTGCGATGAAAATATATTAAACGCATATTGCTAAATGATGAAAGTTGTTTAACTTTTTCGGGGAAATAATATATGAACATACCATCTCATCGTCTTCCCAAAAGTTATTGATGTACAGTATGTTTTGCCACCAGTTCTTGCAAGACTTGTCCACGAAAGCCTCGCCTTCCATTGGTCCATTGGACATGTGTCTCCATAATGTCGCCCATATCATCACTAAAAACATGTAGACAGGCGTCAATCTCCAAAAACGATGGAAGTAGAACAGACCCCAGAATTTCAGAGACTCCTTCGCGCTGACGTTAGTAGGTCTCTTCTTCAGTTCGCGAAGGGTCATTAAGGCAACGAGAAATCCACTGAAATACATACAACACATCATTATTATAAACATCATTCACAAAGAATATTTTTACATTGAAAGCAAATGGGTCAGTATGTAAGACAAGAGATTAACAAGAGTTTCTCATCAACTTGAATTGATAGGCGAAATGGGATGATTTATTTTCAAACACAAAGTCACATGTGGAATAAACTATTTCATATTATTTTGTCAAATCTATGGGAGAGAGGTATGCTGAAAAATTTAATTTGGTGAACCAGGGGGCTTTTATCAGCCCAGTGTGGGAAAGAGCGGCGAAGAGAAACAAACATATTCTGGTCAGACATGGCGTGTATAGATACAGCAATCATAATGGCCTACCTCATCAGAAAGAAAGTATCAACTGAAACTGTTGCATTGGAGATAGCCTGATAGCCCCATTCATTCCCGATCTTCAAAAGAATCTTCAACGGATTGCCTGTCAAAAAATATGTTTGGAAATAATTTTATGCCAGAAATGGTATATTTACAATTTTATATTTCATTCCTTGCCTGGATATTTCGTTTGATTTCATTATAGTATGCAATCAAGAATTCTAATTACACTCTAATTGCAAAAAAATGCCATTAGAAGGATCTAATTTATTGTTCTATGTGGCAATGTATTTTCAATTTGTTTAACCACTGTGACATAATTATTGTCAATGTGGTGGAAGGTTGATTATTTGTTTAAATACTTGAAAAACAGTAGCAAAGGTGATCACCAAATATTCAATTTCATGATAATTTGAAAAAAAAAATAAAACAGTAGCAAAGGTGATCACCAAATATTCAATTTCATGATAATTTGAAAAAAAAATTCTGCGGAGCTATCATACAGGGTAATCTTATCAAAGATACGTAAAATACCATGGTCATTTAGTATATAATAGACATTACTTACAAGAGCTTAGCATCCTACTAAGCGTCTTGCCAAGATAGATATATAAACATTGGGAAAGGGTTTAAAATGTGTCTACGAGTTTTCATTGGTACAAAGATGACAATTTAGGGATCAAATCATGAATTTAAACTCAAGGAATTTGGCCATAAGGCCAATCCTGTTTCATATGAAATTGGTAAACTAGTCACTGCCTTTAGGAAAATGGTTAATAAAATTAGTTAATATCGAAACCCCCTAAAACTACTAATCTTTATTTTTCACGCTCGAAATCTGGCTTCTTGCACCGAAGTAGCCTAAATACTACTCAAAACAAACCATTTTTTTGTAATTCTACCCAAACCATTTTTTTCTCATTCAACCTAAAACATTTTTTTCTGCTGATATAACATTTAATATTTCTTCTTTTTCCTTCAATGTTGAAGTTCTACCCGTTGTAAGGTCTCAACAATATTTTTCTTTATTTCCACCATGTTACCATAAATACTTAAGGGTCAGTCCCTGAAACCAAAGTTTGAATGCATTGAGAGACACAACATGAAAAGCGTGGTTTACTTTCCTGACGTACTTACTTTGGAGGCCAGCCGTGAATAAAAGAACGTGGCCGAGCACGACCCAGGTGGTGCTGATAACCCGGATGCCATTAAGACATGCTAACTCTTTTGATCTGATGGTTGCATCCAAAAGTTTCTCCCCATTGGTAATCACGGAGAAACTCAAGAATAATCTGGTCGCAATACCTAAGTAAGGACATAGTAATTTAAGAAATGAGAACAATTTGTCATTTGCTTTTAATGATAGTCCACAGTGCATTTTATCAAGCTTTCTTGCATTTTCCATCCAGGGTTAATTAAAAGCTTCGATTTCTGTAACATTAACTTTCAAAATAACGGTGTTCACATCAATTTAAAGTTATAGAGTGTAATACATTTGGCAAAACATTTGTAATAATCATTCCAAAAATATAGATATTGAGGGCTATTTATCAAACCTGTTTTTTTGTCCGATTTTCCTTTGCAACGAATTACAGAATCCCACAAAGTCCCAATAAGCAGAAGGGTTCCAAGTATCCCACAAATGACGCTAAAAATGAATATATGATTATGATAAATAAAGCAAAAGGACCTCAAAAGCAAAAGGCATAATATCTTGTTCAAATAATGTCAAGAAGCATTGCATATTGATTGACAGATCAACTTGATTTGATGATCTAAATATTTAATGTAATATTAAGTACGATATGAATTCTACTCAAATTGCATTCATACTGCCTTTGTATATAAATTGTCATTTCAATTCATCAGATATAGCGAGGTGTATATTGGAACTATCAAGTTACACACTTGGTTTAAATGCATTAGTAATCAATTAATAATGATTGTCTTACAAGGCCGCGATGTCACCATCGTCAAAATCCCGCCGTGTGTCAGAACATTCTAAACCCACATAATTGGCAACTGGATCCGCACCGATAACTTAAAAATCATTCAGTATTTAATATAGTATTTATCTAAAACCCTGTAGTTCCAATACTAAAAACACATAAAGTATATGATTAGGTCACAATCATTATTTGTACCCTGGTATTTCCAATGCAGATAATGAAAGTTGGTATTCAGTAACATTTTTTGATAATAAAAGTTTTGTAAATTTACACTGACAACTTGTAGTCAGAGAGAAATCACTGGAGATATGCACCAAGGTGACAATACAACAATACAGATTAAAGGGTAAATCATGTTTGTCACATAAAGTTAACTATTCCTGTCCTGTATGTTGTTTAGCTTCATTCACCAATTTTAGTTCCAGCTAAGAATACAAAATCAAAACATAACAACACAAGTTGATTTCGTTCAGATCTGAACAAGGTATCAAATGAGTCTTTGTGTTTCATTATCCTGATTGTATAAAGAAATTTGTAAATTTACTGTCAATGATATCTTCTTGACTAATTTTATTTAACACCAATGGAGGTAAAATGTAGATAACCTTATGTACCTTTTTGTAAACATTTTTTTACATTAATATGAAAGAATCTATAAGTGTCTAATTCTGTAACAAAATATATGACTGTTAAAAGATATGTGACTATTTAATTTTGTCAAAAATAACTTAATGAATGTTATCCTGTAATATACCAAATAGTTAATCAACAAAAGATGTGTTAATGTCAATGTTTTGGTTCTGTGTACATGACAGATTTTGATCTCAAGAACAGGATTTGGTGATATTGTAGAGACAGCATCTGCACAATTAAGGAACGCAGATAATATGGTTTCTATAAAGTTAACAGGGAATGGACATAGATACATGTTTTAGTAACAAGTTGTTTGATAATTACCTCCTGACATGATAAGGTATAAGCTGTTGTATGTACAAGTGTCCGGAACACATATTCCAATCTTGAGAGTTGCACCCTGTAAATACATATACTTTGTCTATCATCACCTGAAATCCCTTCTCCAAGTTCTTCTGATAAAAATGCCCAGAGCATATGATAAGACATTATTGTTTTGCATAAACATGTTGTATTTAGCATAGTGTTGCATGGTGTATTTGAGTAAATTGTGAGGGAAACACTAATCAAATCAATTTTATGATATGTCTATATGTCTTTATACACACTTATAAACACTGGTCTAACAATTACACGATTTTGTCATAACCTAGTTTTCGTATTGTAATTCAAAGCATTGGACTATACTTTCCGAACTTGAAATATAATTAAGGCAATATTTGGCCTGGAAGGTTCCATTCTTAGCATCTAAGCATTGTTGATAGGCTCCCAGCCACAAAAAGTTCCAATATGACAGGCCAGCGGGTTGACGTCCTTGTGCATCCAGCACTGAAAATAGACCAGTTACAATGAGAATTCGTTGTTAGGACAGCCTAAGTTAATTGTTTGTTTCACATCTCCAATGCCCTAAAAGTAAGGTTGGTTGCTCAAAAAGACAAAAAAAAAAAAAAAAAAAAAAAAAAACTGGACTTCTTTTTAGGGAAAACCTGTGGAGCAGAGAGGTTAAGAAAATATGGGGTCCCCAAGTTCAATATTGAAGCAAGATATGGATTTCCATGGTTACATTCTTACTAAAAAGCGCTATGGAGAAAATAGGAGGTTGAATAGTGGATTCATTTGATACAGGCATGCACAATATAGTAATTCAACTTCCAAAATATGGGATTCAGACATTTATTCTTAACTGGAATTTAATCAAAATATAACCTAATTGATATTAAACAGTTTGTTACAAATATTCATGTAGATATTTATGATATTAAGATTGGATACAATCATGAGGGATGCAGAATATCACATATTATCTGATTGGGAGAGGTCTGTGATTCCCTTGTCATACCAGTAGTTGAGGATGTGAAAATGGATGAAAATCATTTTAAAGTATTTTAGACAGAAATTTTCCAAATGTGAAACCTCGCCAAACAGAGTACCGTCATTGCCCTGCTTTGATTTTTGGAATCTGGTCCACCATGTCCAATCATACATGTGAGTTCCCCCCACCAAAATATGCTAAAATCAAAATTAAACAATCTCAGGTCGCGACCTATAATGAGTTGGCTGACTGAAACGCAAACCAATAAGAATCTATGTGAATAGTGATTTATTATGTCACCATTCAGTTATCAGTGAGATTTTTATGATTAGTTATGCAGACCCAGGGTAGTATGTGACTCTACCTCGCCATGCAGAGTAGTTTTGCGCACCATGTTATCATTAGGGACTGATATGACAGAGAATTGCTGTTTCGGAAGGGAAGTTGCTCATGGAGATATGGATAATGTAATCAAAGGGACAATAATCAATGAAATATAGTGGATCCAAATCAGATCGCGAGGTTTTAGGAAAAATACAATTTCTAACCACATCCAGGTCATAATTGAAATGAATATTGCAATCATTAAGCACGTCCACATCATTGATTTGTGTGACTTTTTAATCAAGTGGAGTTGACAGTCGCCAGCTTCAAAAACTGAGTCAAATTGAACCCGTTTTTGAAGTTGGCGACTGATATCAAGTGTTTATATTTTCTTTATTCAATGTCATCCAAAGAACAATCAAGCTTTTTTGGAGATTTTAGATATAATCATATATAAAATAAGAATTATTACTGAAAGAGTTGGGTATTTAAACATTTCATACAAACGGGATTCGGCATTAAAAGACCTCTCCAGAACACATGTCTGGGCTTTGCCGATTGGTGATTGGAGAACGCTCTCCACGCCATTAAATGATGTGAATGTTTAGTTATTAAGCGCATTAATGCCATGAATTGGTGTGAGTATCGAGTCATTAACATTAGTCCAGGTCTGAGCTACTGGGCTCTTTAAAATCCCTAATCTTGGGACAAGTCCATGGTCCTAATCCTGTTAATACAAGGGTTTGCACGGATGCTATTGGCATCATTTCTAAAATATATATATATATCTGTAAGACCTCAATCGTCATTTCTGTAACGATATCATGAATTGAGGAATAGATTCTGGTTTATATTTTCAATCTATAATTCTAACTAAAATCAACCTCATGTTAAGAGCGCTGAGTACTGACCTCGACCTGCGATTTCATCCCCGCCGCTCGCTGCCGTAACCAGATTCTCCAAATCACGAAGACACTGCAGCACATTCCGGTCTCCCTGAGATCGAGACTCTATTGTTCCCAGTTTTTCCCGGTCGAAGAGAAATTCCGCCCCAGACAAAAGTTCCGCCAAATGAGCGGGAATTGGATTTTTTTCAAGAGTTGAATACTTTCTCATCTCCGCTTCTGGGTTCATGGCTTGTACAGCACATGATAACGTACAGAGAACGAGACAAAATGTCCATCTCGTTCCCATCTTCTCAAGTTTTTTTGCTCCTGTATGACTGTCTATGTGCAAATAATCCATTATATATGCACATATGTGTTACGTAACTTCCATCTCGGACATCGGTCACATTGATAACAGTAATCCATAATCTCGGCAGCCCTTAGTCATTGGCCCATGTGACATTTCAGTTGTTTCTTCTAATTTCACTACAGAGTTTTGAAAAAATATCAATGAAAGTTATAACTTTAAAATGGTAACCGGTTCTGTTTTATATAATTGTGCTGTATATAACGTAAAAAATACAAGAATGGAATTCTGCTGCTAGCAAGCGGGCCTGAGAGATGGACCTTGATCAGATCACCTAAGCCTCTCTCTGGCTACTTGATTACTCATGGATTTGTGTGATAAAATATTTCACATCACCTGATAGTTGACACAATTCCATGAAATTCTTTTATTTGATTTAGTATGAAGGCCAAATCCCAAAAGGTTCTTTTAAGTCGCACCAAATTCCAAAGCTCAATTTTTAGTGCACAATCTGCCAGCCGTGTTTCTATTTTAAATAATCAATAATCTTTAGCTATTTTAGCACAGTATAGTTTTTGCAATGAGTTGGTAGACATTTCTGTGACCTTTCTATTTGTTCATAAACATTATAATATTAGCACAGCTGAAAGACCATTGGCCTATGTTTTATCATTTAAATGCAGAAACAATCTTTAAAATGTCCATAAAATCTGAAATATGTCCAACAAATACCCATTCCAGCAGCCTTTTCGGTTTTGGCCTGTTTACTAATGTAATACTATAATCAATGGAGAATATCAACAATACCAAACATTGTATACGTGATAAAGAATGTTATCCTTAATCGTCTGATATCTAAGTGACGCACCTCTAATGACCATTCGCTTATCCCATTTTATAATGAAAAGATAAGTGACATTGCCCCGCCAAGGAAAAACAAATAAACATCCAAACACACACAAACACACCATTTACATATAGCTTGATGTAAGGCCTGGAGAAAAAGATGTTCTTGTAGAATTTGATCTTTATTCATTTACCAAAAAAAATAATAATGAATAAATCCGTGGATAGGTCACTAAATATATGTAATGTATCTTGTTTACTAATACCATTTGAGCAGTACTTGTGTTTATTCATCATCACGTATTAGTTGACTCATATAAAATAAAGATTTTCATATCTGCAGATATTTTGTGACAGAACCAAGCACTTTCTATGTTGACTCATTGCATACCTGTGTCTAGTATGCGGTTGGTTCCAACTGGTTTTGACCGTTGTTGAGAGAACCTTGCACAGATACCAGAGTAAAGTCCCTTAATAGTGTTGGTGGTCTATGTGGGTTTTTGTTTTGTTTTTGTTTTTGTTGTTTTAATCGTTCATATTGTTCATTTATAAAATTTCCGCATTTGATTGGATAGAATGTCACGATAAATCATTTCTACACAGTCAAATCAACACACACACACACACACACATCTCAGCATTATTACTTCACATATTTCTTCATTCAAATTGTGGTTTTATTAGATGATCAAAAATATTGCAATTTTGAATTTTTTTTTAATATAGACAATTTAATATTATATTGTATATATTATATTTTTGATACTGTTAAGCGTTGACAGACACCATTTCCAAGAAGTGATCTGAAAACATGTGAGCACATGGACTTTGGCTGATCTTGGATAACCTCTTCAAAACATAACATTTTTTTGTGGGAAAAAGAATACAAACTCTTGGAAGAAAAGAAAATGGATACTGGGATCAAGGGTGAGAAAGTTTCCATGTTATGAAAGTATTATTTTGCTCTAAGGATGATATGTGATTAGTTGGACTTACAATAATTAATTAATAGATTAATAAGTAAATGATTGGATGAATTAAATTATTTTTCTTTCTTATTCAACTATTCTTTTTCTTATCTATTTCCGAATCGAATGACTGAAAGGTAATAATGTTTTTATTCCATATTCTAATTAATGCCTTTGTTAAATTAACATTATTCAATCCTATTTTATCCATAGTTATTTTCACTGAGATATGCACAATCTTATTGAATCAAATGTAACATGACATCATTGGCTTCTCCACGGGCCTAAATCCCGCTGATAACTGATATCAGTGGATACACGTTTCCTATTTAAACTGAGACAAGTGCCTTCGGCTGAGAAAGGGTGCAATCTCTCAATAATGCAGCTGTCTCTCACTCATTTTTGCGATTTGAAATTTGTTTGTGAACTCATCTATTAAGCATCCTAATACATTATATACTGAGTGGAAAAAATGCTTTCAATATATTGTTATAAATCAAACCGTCTACGTTTTCAACCACATTTCTATTATTCCAGACAAGGAAGCTGCTCCACTGCAGGGCTAGATCCTGCTTCGCTCCCTTTGTGAATCTGACCTTATGAAAGAGCCAAGGATCCTGAATGTCCACAAAAATGATGCAAACTTCGTAAAAAAATGCACGGCTTAATGTATGAAACCAAGAAGCACAATTCATCACCCCTAACAAAGATTGAAACTGTCTTGTCGTTAATTCAAGTGGAATAGCCCTGATACTTACGTAGCAAAATCCTACACTTTTCCAACTTTTCAATATATTCAACTGAATTACCCCCTCCCCACTCCAAAAAAAAACAAAAACGATTTCGTCCCAATTTCTGTTTTTTTTTTGGTTTCGCAATGGGACTCCTAAATCAGCAACATTGCCCCCTTCCACAACCTCAAAATTAAGCTCACCTCCTGATCAATAGTTGAGCAGGTAACCAAGGCCTTCCAATCTTCAATGTGATTATTTACAGGAGAACCATCACAGGGAACGATTCAGCCTGGTCATGAGCAAATATGACTGAGTTACTGCCCCCTCCCTCAAGAAAGGGTATGTACCCTCACAGCATAAAAGGGTGCACAAGGGGTTGTAACAGTCAAGAGCGGATGAGTGACAATCAATCTCTCCCTGCAACCCCCTTCTTGAACAGACCCCTCTATCCTTACTGAAATTCAAATTGGTCCATGATGGCTGAAAAGCAAGGCATCCAACACCTCAGGGTCAATAGAAGAAACTGAAGACACAGGCGACAAAGGCGGACCCTGCCTAAGAGTAAAGCCGTCTTGGCATTCTGTAACTGCCCTTCCTCATGGTGAACAAGCCCTCCACTACCTAGATCCTCATTCTACCTTCTTCAATCCTTTCTAGATTTCAGCTCACTAGTCTAAGGTAATTTGGCATTGCTGGTGCATCTCTTGATGAACACTTGAGCACTTGAAAAATACTCTACACTACACTCCTAGTCTCCAAAACAAGAGATTGGATATCGTGGGAATATTATTGAAATATCTGTCATCAATAGTAATGGTGTGGCTGATCTATTTCAGACATTTGAAATTGAGAGTGTTAGCTTATTCCAGAACTTTCTCTTCTCATGTAACACGATTCTATAAGGCAATGGCGCTGAGTTTGTTCAAGAAATTGTTTTGAATTCCCAACAATATTGGTTCTGAATGAATTGATGTACAATTTAATATGATAAATAATGGAATTTCTTTTATTAATATTTAAGTTAGATAAAAAAAATCATGGTCAAAGTTTTGGGGCAAAAATTAGGTACCATATCAATGTATATTTTGTCTTCAATATAAAAAACACAATTTTTACTATAAACAATAACATGTTTAATAATTATCTGGATCAAATAAAAAGAAAAGAAACATTTGTTTTTAAACAGGTATATGACTTTAATAATTATTTGGATTCTTTTTATTCACAAATACATTACAGTTTATGCATTCACACATGAACAAATATCAAATATGCATTCTCTGCTACAGAAAATGCTAAAGATTGAAATGGCAACCTTAGAAAGTTCAGCATTATTAAATAAAAAGAGTGAAATTTCTCCAATTATTTTGGTCAAACGTACAAAGATGTCATTGTTGAAAAAGTATTTTAGAACATGCTTATGGAGTACTTAAATAATTAAAAACATTTCTACCAACTGAAACTCCTGGGTATTTGATTATCCACTTATGCCCTGAACAAAAATATTGGCCTTTCATTTTGGGACCTAAACCCCTGAACCTTGGGCCAAATCTGTTATTGTGGACATACATATATGTATATAACAATTACAAATGCACATTTCTGTATGCATAACACATCATGAAAACATAAACAATCAAATAAACAAATAAACAATTTGCATTAACTTGTGCCCATTATTTACAGTTAAACTGTGCAATAACATATCAGAAGGTTTTTTGTTTGATTTACTAAAGAATGCTTAAGTAAATTTCTGTAGTTTATTTTGGTCATCATCCAGTGATGGGAATGTTTATTTTTGTGGTGTATCAGTTAACATCTCCTCTGTTACTACAGACAAAGACAACCATTTCCTATATTAAAAGTAACCCACAAAATATAAAATAAACAGGAAGATGAGTAAATGGTCTATATTATATTGTTGTTGTAGAACTTTGAATATTTTCTCATCTTATTGCAATGTTCATAATAAACATTGCACAACATTTAAAAACCAACAGTGCCAAGATAAAAATAGTATAAAAAAATAGTGCATAAGGAAAGCTTATTCCTTTTCAACAATTATGTGTGAGGTTAAACAGTGATCAAATGAGCTGTGTGACATTTCCAGTTATGGAGAATATTGGACATTTGAGCATATCCAAGCATTATTGATTTTCTTCCCATAACTGGTACATTGGATGTAAAAATATTAACATCACGAACATAAACATTCAAAATATAATTCAAAGTCAATAACACAACTAAATTATACATAAATATGCATAAATTTAACAACCTGTCCATTAAATTTAAAAGTCATACTTTCTTAAATGAACAAAATATCTATGACTGAGATGCACTGAAGTGATTTGATTTGTTTCTGAGATTGAGCAATAAAATATACCCTTAAACAATTATTATTCAGAACTGTAAGTGACAGGATTATACTTTGAAAAAACAAATATTTTCTGGCATACCATGCTTCTGGGGTATGAAAATGTATGGAATAATTAGGTAGATATATACAACTTATACGATATTTGGTAAAATAGAACATAGGTTCTTATTTAAAATCAGTCATTCATATAATATAGGCTTTATGATAAACCAATATAATCAGTTTTTTGGAATGGATGGACTCTGACATATAACTTAAACACATTTATCACAGTCACAATAAGTCAGGCAGTAACAAGCTTTTCATATCACAGTGTTACTAAATACATTACCATGTTAACCAGATTTTCTCTAAAAAAATCTCTCGTTAAAAATGGCAATGGGTATAATTTAAAAAATACTGGTCAGAGACCACAGCCACCTTGGCTTAGAGCAAGGGAAGGAGTAGACATTTAGGGCACTTATGCATCAATGGTTAAAGTTTGGTAAAGCTTTCTACATTTGATGTCAATTCATTGTGTTCCTGTGTTTTCAGAGACAGGGTCACATGGCCTTAGAGTGTAGGTCAATGTCACCAAGGGTACTATTTTTAAATATTGATAACATGTAATAATAAGTTTAAGTTTGGTAATGCTCTCTTCATTTTTGGTCACATTCATAAGGTTTTTAAGAGATTGGGTCACATGACCTTAAAATGTTGGTTAAAATCAAAGACAAGCACACCATTTCACAATCTACATAATATGCATCAATCACTATGGTTCAAGTGAGGAGAACTAAACATTATTTGTTCTTAATTTATGGCATTCTGAAAAAGGGACAGACACCAGACATCCAACCAGCATAGGCTTGGTATATACCCCTCAGCAAAATTTGCCAAGGGGTAAAAACAAAATAAAGTTTTTTACACCTATCAGATTTCAAACAACTGTTTTAAGAAATCTATTTACTTTGTACAGACTAGTTAATCTAATAAATTTCTATCCTTTGAGTGTTGTTGGATTTATATTTAACACTGTATATAATTGAAATATATATATGTGCTTGTTTGACAAAACTGTAAAAATCCTTGCAAGATTTCAGTCAATACTGCAAAACTCAGTCAATACTAATTTGACATTTCTGGCTAGAGTAGCAGGTATGCAATACTTCTGATGAAATAAGAGGGTGTCCACCCTGAATACGGGCCTTACAGGACCAACAGACACATTGCCTCCATACAAATCAACACCATCTAGATGAAATACCCTCAATGCCAATTTACTTCTCAATACTAAAATATTTGACAAATTTGTCAAAATGGATCCCTATGAGCTGAAACCATAGGTATAATACTTAGATAAGTATATGTTACATGCAATATGTTTACTATGTTATATATTTCTTCACTTAAAATAAATAGAATTAAGTAACATTCATGACAAGGGCAGATTCATTTCACAGACCCCTTGAAATATGTCAAAATATATCATCAGTTTCAGATTCTTAGCATAGATGCATCTATGAGCAATATTTTGTTTTCATTTTACAAAGCACCAGGGTGATCTTAGACAAAAATAATCGTAATCTGACATGATAAATAACTTTTCTTTAACTCATTTTTAATATCTAATTACAAAATTAACATATCAAACTCTAGTTCCATGTTTCATGCTAAATAAGCTGAGATCATATATATCCAGATGATTATAAGAATATTTTAACATATATTAAATCCCAAGAATGATTCTTAAACCGAATTTATAGCTATCATTTACCTTCATTGACACTAACTCTATTAGTGACTTATATACATATAAATGGAAAATGGGGCATTTTGGTCTTACAATATTAATCAATTTTCTGTGTATCCTGAAGAAATATTTGTTATTTACCCTTTCGTTGAAAGTAGGTCAATACCCATAAAAATAGAATATCTTGGTCATACGACGTTTAAAATCTATTTCTTGTGATTCAAGAATATTCTGTGTGAGCTTTAATCTCTTGACGAATTCATGTGAAATTGAGCAATCACTGGCATTCATACGATTAATGAACCATATAAAAGAAAATATTCTGATCATATAATCAAGTTTTAAAAATAGTTTAGAACTATTTCTTTCACAAAAGGAACATGATAATATTATTTAATTTTAGATATATATATGTACAACTGTAAAAGATAAATTCTGTACATGAGCTATATAATTTGATACAATAAACACTTTTTAAGTGTTGTGAGACCTGATTTTACCACTCGTTTAGATCATATAAAGTTATTAATATATCATCTCAATAAGATGATTACATCCAACAGAATTATCTCCAGTTTGTCAGGGAGGAAATCCCTCATATTTGATTTGAATATTGTTTCATGGAACTTGACAAACCAATTAATTCAGCTGTATATCCTTATAAATCTGAATCTCAGAAGTGACTGATGAGAACATTGCCAAAAGATAGATCGTTTCATTCTCGGCAATCATGTCTATATGATGTCAGAGACAGGAGCATACCACCGAGATAAAGTGCCAAACTGTTGGCAGAATCAAAATCGTTAATATACCTGATGTACATGATTTTCTATTCAATCATGATTATCTCAAGTTCCGAAAATCTATGATATGATAATTACAACTATACTGTTTTCAATATAGAATGAGAACAAGTTCCAAGACTCATAACAATACACTGCAAGACAATCTTCTTTCAGGGTCTTACTGCCAACATGCATCTATATAGCTTTTGATTTGATTACCACTGTTCCTGATTTAGTTCCCTTCCAGTTCTTCGTCTTTGTTGTCTGTCTTGTGTTTTTCTCCTTGTGTGATCTCATTAATGATATCCTTCACTTTCAGCCCTGCTAACTCTCCCTCATCCTTATCCTCTTCCACCTCATCCTCCTCCCCGTCTCCAGTGTCCTTCTCTATCTTACATTTCTCTGCATTTTCCTCCTCTTTTCTTCTATTCTCCTCTTCTATCTGTTTCTTCTTCTCCTCTTCCTCTCTCTTCTTCTTTTTCTCTTTCTTGATTTTCTCTGCCTCTTTCTCAGTGGCCACTTTGTCTACTTCTATCAGCTTCTCAAGTTGTGATCTTTTCAGGCGGGTGCCTCGCAGGTAAATTTTGCTGTCAACACACCTGCAAAACACAATGAATCATAGTAACACAATGCACCACAGCAACACAATGTATCATAGCAACACAATGTGCCATAGCAACACAATGTGTCATAGCAACACAATGTATCATAGCAACACAATGTATCACATTTTTGTGGTATCCAATGATTCAGGTATAAATAAGACATATTTTGTTGAGTATACTGACATGGAAACAAATTTTCAACCTTTAGTTGATTCAAAGTCAATATTGTATTTGACTCTATATTAAATAACACAAAAGAAATATATTTTAAGTGCGTTTTAGACTTCTCCTCATGTCAGTGGCTGAGATAGTGCGATAGTTTTAGGATCTGGCTGAAGCTATTCGTCATGAATACTTATCACACCCAAGCAACTCTGCATGATAAGAGCCATACAAAAGTGTGTGGCGAGAATTGTAGTGGTGATAGCAATAAAAAAAAAATAATCTCCATAATTTACAGAGAATCAGGAAATTGTATATATAATAAAATATGTAACATGAAAACTATAACTAGGAAAACAAATACTTTTCAGATAAAAAATATTGTCTACTAAATTAAGGCAACTACTTTAACTACAGCATAAATCATCACACATAACATTTCCTTTGGTATAGCAATGAAACTTTTGCAGTTGGTCAATTTGTTGATTTGTTTTTTTAACATCCAAAGCGATAGATGACTACTTAGATTTTAAAATAAAATATAAAGGCAACAATGGTCTTACAGTTAGTTCTTAATGTGTATTCAACACCTATTGTCTCAAAGGGAGTATTTCTTACCAGAGAGCAAGGTCACCCATAAAAATCTAATAAAATATTCCTTCAATTAATTAATATTGACAAACCCAACTACCTGATGGACTAAACTTTTTTGATAATTTGCATGTAGTTCTTTTGTCTCAAGATAATACATGATTAATTTATTACATAGCAAATGAGTGTTATTTTTTATTATCTTATTTTAGTAGAAATGTTAGTTCAAACTTTTCAGTTTAGTTAGGTATGAATATTGATTTACACAGTGAAAAAATGGAACTAGAAATAAAATGTCTCGAAGGAAAGAAGCCTTTATGTTCACAAAAAATCATATTATATGTATATATATATATATGCATTTTTTTTTGCTTTCGACATCAATTAAATGAAACTTATTGCCCTTTGAACTGAGCAACTCAGTTACCCATACACTCTTTGCTATTTAACATCAATCAAGTGGATCTGAAACATTCAGCCTCAAAGGAAAAGCACTAGTAAAAAATAAGTGAAACAAAAATAAGAATGAATGTTGAATCTGCATGTTACTCATGTTGCTATATTTATGTTCATTTTGTATATGTATAGTCTGATTATTTGTACCAACAAAGAAAAGTCACACATTCTAGTAATAAAGAGTCATATGTTCTGATAATAAAAAGGCATTTGTCCTAGTAAAGAAGAGTCATGTTTAAATCATGAAGAGTCATATATTCTAGTATGTATATCCTGATTTCCCATTACCTTGATTTAGGACTGAAAGTAATAAAAACAAAGTGTTAAAATGTTACAATGAAAGAAATATTGCAAACATAAAAGAACCCTTGATTCCATTGTTAAATGTCAAAAAAAAACTGATGTTGCACACATCAGCCCTGAAGCGATGGTCTACACTAAGATATGAAGTGCCTGCCAAAGGTCCTTTGCCAATCACTACTATCAATGACTGATTTTAGAGGAGTTGGGGCAAAGTTCTTGTTCTGGTACTCAGTTCTTGTACTCAGTTTTTGATAGGGGAAGAAACAAGATGGAGATTGGCAAACAGCTAATAAATAGCTGCTGAATTACAGATGACACAAACATTATAATTCATTCTTGGTCTTTGTGTTAAGATCATAAGGTTAAATCTACAAGAAAGTGTGATGTCATAGAATTATTCCCAAAGGAGATGATATTTACCAGATATACTGACACTGATACTGAAAAAGTTTTTTATTGTCTCATCTATTTTTTTTACATTCAATTGAAGTTTGATCATTCAAATTGAGCCATATTAGACCATGTTATAATGTTTACATACAACATATGTATTATTTAAATATATTAATTTAGTTTTTCTAAACAATAATATCAAATGAAATAAGTAGCCTCCATTCCTGGTTGCGATGTAACAATACAAAGGTCAAGGTCAAAATAAAGGTGGAAATATCTGCTTAGGTGACATTTAAACCAAATATGAATTGCTGCCATTCAGAGATATGAAGTTCCAGCTGAGACTAAGTCCATGGATAGTCCGACAGAAAAATGGACAGAAGGACGGACTTTGCAACCTCTGTAATATCCCTTCTTCTAAATTAGACAGAAGGATAAAAAATCTTTTGTGTACATTACCACGAACCTAGTGTAGGGAAAAACAATTAAATGTGCATCTGTGCAATAATAACTCTAAATAGATGGTACAGTAATACACAACTCTTGTTGGTTAGTCTAATATACTTATTCTACACTCTACCGTCAATGACAAGTAGAATAGTGGATAGTTTGTACCTGAATGGGGGCTGAGGTGAATCCTTGAATGCCAGCTCAAACCTTCCAGTATCTGCATTCTTATTGTCCTTGACATCAAGCACAACTGTAAAACAAGAAGTTTCAAGCAGCTTTTTCATTATGTATGCATATTATTTCTATGTAAAAGTCCCTTTAGCAAATCAAAAATCTTCCTGATTTAGAAGTTTTAAGCTATGGCAATCATGCATGACTTTTCATTTGGTGTCTGTTTTTAAATTGTGTTTTAGAAGTCCAAGTGTATTGTGCAACTGAAATAGCTCTCTGTTTAAATGTTAATTGTATTGGCCCAGCTGAGCAGCCCCAGCTGAGCAGCCCCAGCTGAGCAGCCCCAGCTGAGCAGCCCCAGCTGAGCAGCCCCAGCTGAGCAGCCCCAGCTGAGCAGCCCCAGCTGAGCAGCCCCAGCTGAGCAGCCCCAGCTGAGCAGCCCCAGCTGAGCAGCCCCAGCTGAGCAGCCCCAGCTGAGCAGCCCCAGCTGAGCAGCCCCAGCTGAGCAGCCCCAGCTGAGCAGCCCCAGCTGAGCAGCCCCAGCTGAGCAGCCCCAGCTGAGCAGCCCCAGCTGAGCAGCCCCAGCTGAGCAGCCCCAGCTGAGCAGCCCCAGCTGAGCAGCCCCAGCTGAACAGCCCCAGCTGAACAGCCCCAGCTGAACAGCCCCAGCTGAACAGCCCCAGCTGAGCAGCCCCAGCTGAGCAGCCCCAGCTGATTTTTGTGTGTATCATAATTGTATTGTGTGTATCATAATTACTAAGCATATATAAGATAGATATGATTCAGTGTACCAGCTGAGCAGCCCCAGCTGAGCAGCCCCAGCTGAGCAGCCCCAGCTGAGCAGCCCCAGCTGAGCAGCCCCAGCTGAGCAGCCCCAGCTGAGCAGCCCCAGCTGAGCAGCCCCAGCTGAGCAGCCCCAGCTGAGCAGCCCCAGCTGAACAGCCCCAGCTGAACAGCCCCAGCTGAGCAGCCCCAGCTGAGCAGCCCCAGCTGATTTTTGTGTGTATCATAATTGTATTGTGTGTATCATAATTACTAAGCATATATAAGATAGATATGATTCAGTGTACCAGCTGAGCAGCCCCAGCTGAGCAGCCCCAGCTGAGCAGCCCCAGCTGAGCAGCCCCAGCTGAGCAGCCCCAGCTGAGCAGCCCCAGCTGAGCAGCCCCAGCTGAGCAGCCCCAGCTGAACAGCCCCAGCTGAGCAGCCCCAGCTGAGCAGCCCCAGCTGATTTTTGTGTGTATCATAATTGTATTGTGTGTATCATAATTACTAAGCATATATAAGATAGATATGATTCAGTGTACCAGCTGAGCAGCCCCAGCTAAGCAGCGTACCTTTGACAGTGTCCTCTATGACAGTAGCACAGAGCCTGGCCTTCTCCACAGAGCTTGGGGCCATACCGGGACTGGAATTAATCTCAAGCAACCATGGCCGAAAGTCTTCTGACATCATGAAATCAGCTCCATACAACTCAAATGCACTCTGCAAGCAATTCAACAAACATTATAAGCAAATGTATATAAACTTTTACTGTCATCATAATGTCAGCAAGTTTGACTTCCGTGTCGTGCGTAATGTTTACTGTCGAGAATGTTTCCATTCAAATATATGCTAGGCCGTAGACTGCTGCACTATGTTCCGTTTTACCGATTCTAACTAATGTATTGTGTGTATCATAATTACTAAGCATATATAAGATAGATATGATTCAGTGTAGCCACTGCCCTTCCATTCAAATATGAGCTTTCCTGCTCTCAAACTTTTATACATGCTATCAGTATTATAATACATTACATATGCATGTTATAAAAATCCAATTCATTCACTCACACAAAATAATAATAAAATATACAAAATAATAATAAAATATAATACTGGGTAAAATAGGGTATTTAAAAGCAGGATAAAATTTTACATTTATAAACTGTTCCTTTGTGTGCATAAAAGTTTTTAGCTTTGATTTGAAAGATGATAAGGTATCACAGTTTATTATATCATTTGGTACTCAATTTTACTAATATGACCACATATTGATACAATTAAACATATACATACAAGATGGACATTAAACATTATAGGCGACATCATCACAATAAGACAGGTAAGAGACGCAGGACAAACAAGAGCATTGACATTAAGTCCCCTGCACTTTGGACGGTCGCCATGGCAACAAAAACCAATCAATCACTGCCACAACCTAATCAAATTGTCGCCATGATTTTCATGGCAACAGAAATTGACCAATAACAGCCATTATCTAATCAGATCAGAGGAAGGTTCCAAGAAGTGCATGTGTGCACTATCTAAGGTAAATGTAAAACCGTTGTGGCTGTATCATGCACACAAGTAATTTACCACGGAATCACAGACGTACGGATGTATACACGCAAGCAGCTCAATTTAATGTCCCCACTTTTTGCATTGCGAAAAATGTAGGGGACAAAAAATAGCTTTTTTTAACAGCAAATATTGCTACCTTTCTGGTCTCTGTGATATCTATTGTTGAGACGAGAGTGTGTATAATAGCCTGCTTCATTCCAGGGTAGATGATGTCGTCCCAGGCTGTAGGTGCCCCAACCTCACTGTCAACATATATAACATCTCAATAACAGCATAACATAAACTGCCCTTGTCATGTGAATAATGGGTAAAACTTATAAGATTCTCTTACCTTAATCGACAATATAGACCACTGATTAGTGTATTTATCATTTATTTCTCTGTCATGTATATTATGAGGTGGACACAGAGGAACATAAGAATTTTTCGAAATCTTTTTTTGGGACATTTGAGAATAACACCAGATGAGGCCTAATTAGTCCACAAATGATTGCAAATAGGAAGAAACAAAGATTAACAAAATACTCTGTGACTCACGCGAGGTATTGCTGGAAGTCATTGCTGTCCATGTAATTATTATCTGGCAGTTTGTCTGATCGCTTGCCATTAATATAAAACTGCTGGATAGCCACATTGGACAGGTGAACAGCTCTGAAAAAAAGTAATAATCTGTCTGTATATTTCTAACATTATGGCACATGAATTTATTCAATATGCATCACTTTGTCAGTTAGATTAACAATAGTTACTATAAACAAACAGTTAAAAGATAAATTCACACAATAGATATATAACAGAAAAAGTGACACTGTATATTTTGAAACAGAAACTGTGTAAACACATTTGTGCCCTATTTACATACATGTATATGAAGGCAGTAATCTGTTTCCTTTGCTATCTATATCCTCAGCCCTAATCTGTCAAAGCCCTAATCTGTGTCTAAGCCCTAATCTGTGTCTAAGCCCTAATCTGTGTCTAAGCCCTAATCTGTGTCCAAGCCCTAATCTGTGTCTAAGCCCTAATCTGTGTCTAAGCCCTAATCTGTGTCCAAGCCCTAATCTGTGTCTAAGCCCTAATCTGTGCCCAAGCCCTAATCTATGTCCAAGCCCTAATCTGTGTCTAAGCCCTATTCTGTGTCTCAACCCTAATCTGTGTCTTTTCCAGCCCCAATCTACGACTTTTATGATGGAGTCATGACACAAATGAATTTGACTGCTATTTATAAATGACAAAATAAGGTCACATTCAAAAAACAAATATGAAGTTAAATAGAGCTCTATACTGAGCTCAGGGATGACATCACAATGTCATAATTACCATGGCAACGATTGTCTAAGGACAGAACATAGATTAGGGATAATGGTGTCACAGATTGGGCATGAAGAGGATATAGATTAGGGCTATATCAAAAAAAGAAACAAATTATGGGCAAGTTACAGATTTGCATCCTAGATAATATGAAACCTAGTCCTTTGATATTTAGATATATATGGAATGTGTTTATATAGTATATCAATGGTGGCTTACTCGTGCATACTGGTGTAGGAGAACTCCTGGGAGCAGATCCGCAGGTAGCAATCCTTGTAGAACCAGATCGTCAGAGGATTCCAGTCCGTCACAAGGAACCACTGACGCATGTCAAATTTGCAGTTATATATCAACAGGGGGCGCTCTAAAAAAGTTGAATAGAAAATGGTCATGTGTGTCATCGAAATTGACCAATGTGACTGATATCTTTTATTATTTCTGATCTTTTTCAAAAGAATTTGTATGACTACTGTTCTATTACCAAAATTGTTAACATACAAAATAAATATGTTTTACCAATATATTTCTGCACTACATATGAACCAGTTACTGTGGAGTTTTCTATGTACTTCATCATATCTTCAAGCTTATGGCAGAAACAAATACCTGGAAAAGAAAAAAACAGAAAATATTAAAATAATCAAATATTATTAAACTTTTTGTCTGTTGTGTTGATTGCTAGATTCTACTCAGGATTTAAAATAGTTTTATTTGTTATTTATGATCTTTATGTTGTTGTTATCTATCTTGTACGTTATTAAAAAAGATTAAATATGTTGTAAATATAAATTAAATCTCAAATAATACAAACTTTATGAACAAGCCAGAATACCAACCAATTCCTTTTGACTTGGCACTAGGTTTGATAATCCATATATTTCTCATGCCGTCAATGTCAAACTGCGACCACAGATCTCTCATCTTGAGCAGCATCTTCTGACATTCCTCCACTTTACTTTTAGATACCTTTACCTTGCCCTCATCACTGAAACACACAAAAAAAACCCCTGTCTTTACCATATATTACATCCCCACCTCGCCCTCATCACTGAAACACACCAACATACCACCCGTCACTACCATATATTACATTCCCCACCTCGCCCTCATCACTGAAACACACCAACATACCACCCGTCACTACCATATATTACATCCCCACCTCGCCCTCATCACTGAAACACACCAACATACCACCCGTCACTACCATATATTACATTCCCCACCTCGCCCTCATCACTGAAACACACCAACATACCACCCGGCACTACCATATATTACATTCCCCACCTCGCCCTCATCACTGAAACACACCAACATACCACCCGTCATTACCATATATTACATTCCCCACCTCGCCCTCATCACTGAAACACACCAACATACCACCTGTCACTACCATATAGTACATTCCCCACCTCACCCTCGTCACTGAAACACACCAACATACCACTGAAACACACCAACATACCACCCGTCACTACCATATATTACATTCTCCACCTCACCCTCATCACTGAAACACACAAACATACCACTGAAACACACCAACATACCGCCCGTCACTACCATATATTACATCCCCACCTCACCCTCATCACTGAAACACACCAACATACCACTGAAACACACCAACATACCACCCGTCACTACCATATATTACATTCCCCACCTCACCCTCGTCACTGAAACACACCAACATACCTCCCGTCACTACCATATATTACATTCCCCACCTCACCCTCGTCACTGAAACACACCAACATACCACCTGTCACTACCATATATTACATTCCCCACCTCACCCTCGTCACTGAAACACACCAACATACCGCCCGTCACTACCATATATTACATTCCCCACCTCGCCCTCATCACTGAAACACACCAACATACCACCTGTCACTACCATATAGTACATTCCCCACCTCACCCTCGTCACTGAAACACACCAACATACCACCCGTCACTACCATATATTACATTCCCCACCTCACCCTCGTCACTGAAACACACCAACATACCACCTGTCACTTCCATATATTACATTCCCCACCTCACCCTCGTCACTGAAACACACCAACATACCGCCCGTCACTACCATATAGTACATTCCCCACCTCACCCTCGTCACTGAAACACACCACCTGTCACTACCATATAGTACATTCCCCACCTCACCCTCGTCACTGAAACACACCAACATACCACCCGTCACTACCATATATTACATTCCCCACCTCACCCTCGTCACTGAAACACACCAACATACCACCTGTCACTACCATATATTACATTCCCCACCTCGCCCTCATCACTGAAACACACCAACACACCACTGAAACACACCAACATACCACCTGTCACTACCATATAGTACATTCCCCACCTCACCCTCGTCACTGAAACACACCAACATACCACCTGTCACTACCATATAGTACATTCCCCACCTCACCCTCGTCACTGAAACACACCAACATACCACCTGTCACTACCATATAGTACATTCCCCACCTCACCCTCGTCACTGAAACACACCAACATACCACCTGTCACTACCATATAGTACATTCCCCACCTCACCCTCGTCACTGAAACACACCAACATACCACTGAAACACACCAACATACCACCTGTCACTACCATATATTACATTCTCCACCTCACCCTCATCACTGAAACACACAAACATACCACTGAAACACACCAACATACCGCCCGTCACTACCATATATTACATCCCCACCTCACCCTCATCACTGAAACACACCAACATACCACTGAAACACACCAACATACCACCCGTCACTACCATATATTACATTCCCCACCTCACCCTCGTCACTGAAACACACCAACATACCACCCGTCACTACCATATATTACATTCCCCACCTCACCCTCGTCACTGAAACATACCAACATACCACCTGTCACTACCATATATTACATTCCCCACCTCACCCTCGTCACTGAAACACACCAACATACCGCCCGTCACTACCATATATTACATTCCCCACCTCGCCCTCATCACTGAAACACACCAACATACCACCTGTCACTACCATATAGTACATTCCCCACCTCACCCTCGTCACTGAAACACACCAACATACCACCCGTCACTACCATATATTACATTCCCCACCTCACCCTCGTCACTGAAACACACCAACATACCGCCCGTCACTACCATATATTACATCCCCACCTCGCCCTCATCACTGATGCACACTGATTGGGGGTACATCAGTTGTATTGTTCCTATTTTATTTTTATGAAGTGGTTAACAATAATTTTTGCTGTTATCAACTTGTATAACCTGTTATGACTGTCTCATATTCATCTGTATGGGCTATGAAGAGGGGTTTGGGTTTTTTTTTTTTTTTTTTGGGGGGGGGGTAACTTACTGGACAAGCTGCTGATACCACTTGCAGAGTTCTGTCCACTGACTCTCCATCAGAGCTGGCTTCTGCACCAATACAAAATACAAACATGCACCAATTAGTAACATGTACTAATAATTAAATATAGAAATATAAACTAGCTTATATCTGTAGATTGATATTAATGTCAGGAAAGAGAACTTATAAAAATCTTAAATGATATAATTAATTTATCTGTTTGGAGAGCAGCAAGTAAGGTTACAAGACAGTGATTTTTTCTGTGACCTTGCATTCTCAAGATGCAGTGATTTGTTATTTGTGATACCACATGGCTACGGTACAGCAATAATACATTTGGAATTCCACATTTATTGTGACTCCATTTTTGCATTCATATCATAAGGAGCAAAACATTCGTTAAGTTGCTTTTACAGGCTCATAAAAATCAAATAAATCTTGAAACTGCATGCATATAAAACAGTGATGAGATACAGGCATAAAAAAATAGATGTGTGAATGCTTCAACATTATTAGATATCTCAATGGCAAATATCGCTAATATGTCAGCCCTGCAACATATATCTATGGACAGTTTAATGCAGCTGTGATTATGTTCATATCCATGTGAAAATGACCATACATTTCATTCTGTAAAAAATAAATCTATTTTATTTCAGACAAAATACAGAAAACTAAACCATAAAAAAATAAATTGATCAGGATCTTTGGCAAGACATTAATTGTTTTTGTATCTTACCCTTCGTAATTTCTAAATCACACAAACGAAATATGCAAATTTACATATCATGAAAATTGTGTTTGATGTTTCAGATATCTATTGTGAACTTATTTAACTTTTAATCAAAATGCATTATCCACATTACAATGGTGATTCCTATAAATTCCTATAAATTATGAATATATGCACTCCCTCTCATCAATAACCAGAAATTTCCCTAATTAAAATGTTGAGATTGTCCTTTAAATTAAGAAAAAATGCACTCCTTCGCATCAATAAGCAGAAATTGATAAGGATTGGTGGCTGATTGGTAAATGAGAAAGCAGCATCAAATTTAAGACATAAATATTTAAGAAAGAAAAATTCTGTAATCAATAAAAAAATTTGAAATAAAAATTAGGTCAAAAGACCATTTTAAATATGATAACTGCAATTAAGTTTGCTATCGAACAAATCTACCCCAATGTTTCTGTTATACATGTATATCTTACCATCCGATATTTCTGAATGACAGAAAGGAAATAATTGTGTCAATTTATCATATACAAACTCCATACATGGTAATTATAAATATTATTATTTATGATATAATTTAGTTTTGTCTGATATAAAGAGTTATATAGTTATATATTAATCCTGAGTGAATACCTTGGCGTCGAGATCTTCATGGGTTTTGAACCTGACAAATCTATCGAGTTGGTTGATGGCCCAATCTACTGCCTTGCTTGGCACCCAGCGACCAGTGCTGGTGTTTGCCCTTTGTATTTCTGGAACAACTATAACATTAAATTTCTCATTAATTCACTTAAATTAATCATATTTCGAAAATAAAAACATTTAAAATTAAATAAAGTTTTATCTATTCCTAGAATACCAAATTTTATGATATCACAAAACACACTTATTAACACAATTTGTAGGTATAATTTTTCATTTTACAAACATTTTATTTAAACATCAGATTTGAAGAAGACACAATTGGCAACTCCAAAAGTTAAGAAATGCCACTCAAAGTACATCATAAATGAGTCATATGCAAATGTTGTAATTGTTAATATCAAGAGTTAAGATTTAACTTAAAATCTAAGAAGTTAGTATTGTCTTGCAAAAGTAATTATCTAACTGCTTCAAAATGTGTATATCAAATAAAAGGCAGAAAAAAGAAATCATATTGTTAAATGTGTGGAATGCTATTTTATTGCAATAAATTATTTCAGACCTTTATTTGAATGTGCGGACAGTAACATATGTTATAAAACAACCACATATCTTTATTATTATCAACAATCCTAGCAAAATGGTGTTAGGAAAGCATACTTTTGGGCAAATGCTCTGTGCAAATTCTGGCATGGGCAAAAACTGTATTTTGTTCTCCTTTTTAATTATAGCATTTTGAAGCTTTCATAAAACCAGTAATACAAAATCTAAATTATATAAGACCTCTTTTTGCCCGAAATACTGGCATCACATTCTCTTCTCTCCAACTTTTATGGCTGCTCTTAAATCTAACTGTAATGTAAGAGGTCACCAGTGAGAAGGATCATGTACTACATTAATTGATATTTCATCATAAGAGAAACCTATTTCCTGAAAATTTTCTTTTTACAATGATTTCATAAGCATGCTATTCACAAAAGTTTGTTTGGATTTTGTATTCAGTCATCCTAGCCCAGGTGTTCATAATCGGTATCTTAAGAGTTTTAAGAGGTAAATAGAACAATCAGGCAGAGAATAGCAACAGGACAAAGGGTGTGCTATAATTATTTATAAGTGTAATGTGAAGCTAGAATTTTATACTTGGTGTAAAGTATCCTATCTATCATTCTAAATTCGAAAAATCTTACTACCCAAAAATATCTGGGCCCAAAAAAATGAAAATTACAAAGTGATACTTTCCCTGTTATACTGAATGATTTGATAAGAAAATACAAAGTTATCCCCCACTGTGAGCCCCTCTTAACCCTGGTTTTTGGACCTCTGTATTTTCTCATTTGAATACATCATAATTTGATGTCATGAGAGTATTTACTCAAGTAAACAATGGAAATGTGATATAACATCACTCGATGACGTACTTCAAGTCCGAGGATATATATTGGGAAGTGCAGACCACTGCATTGTCTGAGCTTGATTAACAAATAAAAAATACTTCAATTTTGGAAACATATTGAGGTATGCTAATTGCTTTTGCCAAGTAAACTTATAGATGTAGATTCAAAATTAAGTTTCTGCTCAAATTTAAGAATTGAAGTAAAATAGCGAAAATCAGGCCCTGAATTAAATCTATTCTATTCATGCCATACTGATATGAGGTAAAGGGAAAGAATAATTGCTCTCACTATCAAAGTCTGAAACTTGTCCTAAAATATGTATTTACTACTTATATCTGTGACAAAAGATTTGATCTCAAGGCTCGGGAGCTGGCAGCCCTCACGGGGCGGCCCTCCATCTGGGTTTAAACTGAAGCTCCAGTGACTTTCCATTGCCTTTTTTGGCATTTGTAAAAACAATATGCAAAAATTGCTACATCATTTGCCACAAAAACAGTTTACTTCAGCAATATTTAAATCTAATATCAACTATATTTAAATCTAATATTCCATGAATAAAAGTCTAAACTAATATTCAGTGTTATGGTTACTACCCATGAAAAATATTTTGTGCATTGTCACAAACTTTATCATTATGCAATGAGCATCTTTTGATATTTGTTTGTACTTGTCCTAAATAATGTGCTGATAATGTTATTATAAGTAATATTGGTCACACTTATGTCAGGGGTCAGGGATCATACATGTACACACACATATATACAACATATTAACTCTGTTGGAGGGGAGTGACAACAATATGGATTAAAGAACAACACCACCCTCTGAACATATTTAAGAAAAAAAGGTACAGTTGTCTATACAAAGACATTAGTTTGACTTTAGATGTATCCAATGAATGCAAAACTATTATAAAACTTAAGTTTAATTCTGTCTGAACATTAAATTTACATATATTGACATTTGTCAACACAGTGTATAAAATCAATAAAATGCAAGTTTACTGTACAAATCCTTACTCTATATTAAAGTAAAGAATAATTAATTTATACAAGTTATACTCTGAATATTTGACACTCTCTGAAAACATGAAAATAGGAACAAAGTTTATTTATTCTGAGCCATCTTTCTGATTTTTAGAATAATCACTGATACCATTATGTCTGTATTATTGCTCTACTTGCAAAATATATTTTGAGGTTGGTGCCATCCTTTAAATAATCCTAACCTGGGGAGCCAAGAGGATAAATTCATTAGTCTCAAACACTGCAAGGTGAGGGGATGGTTTCAGAAATTAATATCCACAAAATCCACCAGGGGGTGACACAACAGCTCAAACTTAAGGTGACACATATTCAACTTTCATATTTGATAAAACAATCTGCATTTCCTGTATATTATCTTATTCTCTTTCATGGCTCGTGATTTATGTCAGATTTTGTGATTTCTAGATTTCAATATGTATCTATATCAATAAAAATGATGCTTAATGAATGCATGAGGTAGCAGATATGCCAGTGTTCTAATTTCTATTGGCACTGACAATACCGGCACGTGCTCCGCTTCATCATGATTTTTGTTAAATATATTATTTTGAAAAATCTAGCTACACTTATTAAATAAAGGCCAATATACTCATTTTTTCTGATATCTTCCATACATCATTATTTTATTTCCAATAAAGAGTGATATATTTGCCCTTACAACTTTATATACCTAAGTATGAATTGATCTTCTTATTTCTCACAAAGCTTACAAAATGAACTTGCAATTATCAATTTCAGGTTATTGTTTTGCCTTATCACTTTCACAACTGAAATGCATCCAAAGATATATGCAAATAGATCAAGAAATATCCAGGGTCAAAGTTCAAATTTCTGATGGAACTAAGAAAGAACGATGGCATAAATATTATAGAGACAAAAATTTCAGACTGCCTGAACATGCAAGTACATAATGTTCTGAACAGTAGTCACCACTTGCTGGTCCTTACAATAACACTTCATAATGAGTATATTTAACACTTTGACTCATAGTTATGAGTGAGTTTGACACCATTGAAGGTGTAAATACTAAATTGTTAATCAGTAAAGACTATGCTGGCCGGGCACCGAAATGCTCAGAGGAGTAGGTAGGAGCTGCATGTGTGGTCTTTATTTTTGCTGACCAAGTATACATGTATGTATATACTAGGAAGCACAGCACTGAAAAGACCATTATTATCTAGTGGTTATTTCAAGGACAGTCCTGGCAGTGTCAACAATCACTCCAATCTCTGTCAAAATTTGTGGATATTTCAGGCATTGATGATGACTGGGTGCAACCGCTAATGTGAGATTGGATAACTTCAAGATTTGCATAATGGGTTTAAATAGATTGTTGGTGACTTAAATTACAAAAATCATAACAAAAATTAACTTGTAGAAATGTTATCTCATGCCCAGCTTTCAGATACATTGCATTTCTTAGAGATATCTTACTTCAGACATAACTTATGGTGTCAAGATATCAAATTAAGTTTAAATCTAACACAGATCTGTTCCTGCCAGAACCTAACACAAAGATATCTTATTCCAAACAAAACTTCCGGGTATTTTATTTCAAACCTTACTGATACCTTTTGTAACTTAGCGATATTAAATTTCATACCTAAATTTCTGATATCTTTATTACACTTAGATATCTTTTGGAACTAACTTGCAGATGTCTTATCATTTTATGATGAGAAGTGATTCACCTTAAGAAGCACCATCTTAACGAGGCTAGTGTTATGGAACAATATAGGGTCAATATAGGTGCAACATAGGGACAATAAGGGTCAATATAGGGACAATATAGGTGCAATATAGGACAATATAGGGTCAATATACATGTAAGTGCTATATAGATACAATATAAGTACAATATAGGGACAATATATAAGGTGCAATATAGGGACAATATAGGGCTAACATAAAGACAGTATATGTACAATATAGGGACAATATATTAGGTGAAATGTAGGGACAATAAAGGGACAATATAGGGTCAATATAGGGCTAACATAAGGACAGTATAGGTACAATATAGGGACAATATATTAGGTGCAATGTAGGTACAATATAGGGGTAATATAGGGACAATATAGGGATAATATAGGTACAATATAGGGATAATATGGGGCAATTGAATGGCAATCAGAGATTGCAACATGTCCCATCCTGTATGGAAATTGAAATGAAAACATGTGCTGTCTGTGATGTTTGAGCAGAGAAAACATAAATATGGGAAAACATTCACATGGCCCAGCATATTGAAAGCCAGAAAATAAAAATTTGACAAATTCTGATTAGTTCAATTATCAAATGTGACACTCACATTCAGGGTGGGAGAATAAATGTTGGATATGTGTCATAATAACGTTTTTTATTCGGGTGGAATTATTTTGTTAATCAATAACATACCCTATTTAAATTAATATCAAACACATCTTAAGACTGCATATATGGAACTCACGGTGTAAAAAATGTTTAATTTTGCATAGAGAGATATGATATGTTCCAAACAAAATGAACAAAATGCATATACCACGTCAAGTTTTGTTGATAGGGAATATGTAGAAAGTAATATGTCTCACCTTCCAGTGGGACATAATAATGGGACAATATAGGGACAACTTAGGGACAACTTAGGGACAATATATGGAGACAATATGGGGACAATATAGGGAGAAAATATAGGGACAATATAGGGCCTTTTAAGTACAAAGTTACCTTCAAAGTGAGACCATCGGTTCAAATCAGATGTATTTTCTGCAAATCATATTCACATGTAAGTATATTCCTATGTGAAAAGCTGGCACAGTGAAAAACTATTATAACTCTGCTCAATACGCTTGCTTACCCTTGTACTTTATATATGGAAAATCTCGGACTGGCCCTACAGCTTTCAGGACATAAAACAGCACTTAATAGTGATTGTAATATGAAAAAACTTTGGCATGCATCAAGTGCGAGAGATATTGTTGAATGTATGTGGAAACTCTCTAGCATGCTATTTCACTCAAACATTAAATGCATCAATATTACGGTACCATATTCTTTGGTTGGAGCAGGCATAAATACTTGAATCATAAAATGCAAATGTTTTAAAACTTAAAATAATCATCCTCATGCTTTACATATATGTTAAACCAGCCTTAAAAGCAAATTATATATTAAGGAAATTGAATGGACATAAACAAGTAAGTTTAATTACTTCACAGATAAAATTCAAATATGCAGAGAATGGAGTACTTACCTTTCTTCTCCAGCATCTCATTTTTTTCCCCTGATTTGGAGTCACTGTCATTTGATTCTTTATTTTTGGTTTCTGTCCCACTGCTGTTACTAGCACCTTCTTCTTCACAATCTTCAGGTTTTGGTTCTTTTTCGACATCTTGCTCGGCTCCCTGTGCTGTCACCATGGAAACATCATTGTCTTCTTCCTCCCCATTGTCTTTGCTAGGCTTGACTGAGCTGTCCCCTGGTGGGATATTTTGATTGGCTTTTTGAGCAATATTATCTGAAGCACTCTCCATTTTCTCACTCTCCTCTGTCTCTTCTGAGTTCCCGTTTTCATCAACTTTGACACCTTCCTCAGAGGTTTTTCGGTTGTTTTCCTCATTCTGTTGGTTATTTCTGTCCTGTTCAGCTTGCATATCTTTTGATAGCATTCCGATACATGTTTCCTTGATAGGATCATCCTCCGTGACCTTCTCCTTCACCTTCTCCTTCTTGACCACCTTCTCCTCTGTAACTTTCTCCTGCTCCTTTGTGTATCTTTGCACTACATATTTGAGAATCCCCATGCAAGCAGTCATCCTATAATCCTCTACAATATGCATGATAAGTGAGTATAATATATATCTGATACACACTTATTCCATCTCATTAAACTCACTTAAAACATCACAGTTATGAGATTTCATCTATTAACACAAACATACAAAATCATTTTTTGACTCAAAAGAAAATTTATGGAAATATTAAAAAAATATTATTAAATAAATAAGAACATGAATTTTCAATCAAGTTTAGTATTAAAACTTCTGGTCCAATCTTTTGATAGAAAGTAAATCTAACCAAAAATATCATCCTTCTCATCCTCACTAAGCATGTAGCATCGTGGGAAGAAGTCTTGGGAATCTCCGTCTATATACCACATCAGCTCCCGTAAACTTTGTGTGATTCCATTCTGAAAAAAGGAGTCTGACACTGAGTGAAGAAATATATAACACATCATATTTATATGGTTTTAAACAATTGTGATCAGAAGGATTAAGATTAGCTGGACATTGATCAGATTCTGGCTTAAACAAGGAACTGCTCAATACAGATAACTGCCTGGCCATTTGATTTGAGCTCAAATCAATTTAATATATCATTTGATTTTATATCTGGGATACACCATCTGCAAGGTAGAGAGGAAATGGTGTGTTCCTGTCACCAGGTGACAGCACCACACAGATACACATCATCAATGGGTGGATGGACAGCAACAGAAATGGACAACATTTTGATGACAATACTGGATGAGGGGTAAAAAATAGGCATCACTAATGCAGGTATACTCAGCCCTACTCATTTCAAGAGCATAAAGCAAACAATAAATAAATCTTTAAAATATATATAATTAAGGACAATAGATCAATGAGGGGCCATGATTGGACTCACCTAAGGCATTTCCCCAAAGAGTTTACAAACCAAGTTTGAAAGAAATTCGAGTTGGTTTGGCAAAGTGATCGCACTTAAAAGCAATAGGCTTTGTATTTTTCAACTTGACAGAACAGTTATGACACTTACAACAGTGACACAGACATACATGGATATATACAGCTGCAGTACCACAATACACTCAGCATTGCTCAGGTCAGTAACAGAACTTCTCATGTGAAGGGAAATTACATATAAAAGTATGAATACCCTCTGCATTAAATATAAGCACAGAAACCATATAAGCACAGAAACCATATGATCCATTGTAATTTCATTTGGATTCCTATTTACATCAACTGCCATCAACGAAAGCAGTGTAACTGTACTGTCATATGGAGATGGTACCTGACTATAAATAACAAATAAGAATGGGGTAAGAACTGTCAATGAGGAATAATGGTTTAATCCAATTGACCTGATAATTTGCTTGATAGACTAACATGATATGTGAGTTAGGACAATGTATGCAACCCAGGTGACCTGTTGTTTGCCTTTCCTATCATATCTACCAATCCCTACATAAAGTCAATCTTGCAAATCTAATATTTGATAAAGTATTTATGTCACAAACAACAGCAGATATATCTATAATTTCCTAAATAGGCTTTGAGTTTAAATGTCAATTAACATAGAAGTGATTATTATATATGGAGTACTAGAAACTCGCTGGCATATTAAATAAGACCACCACTGTATATTATGTATACATCACACAAAGGTGTGCACTGTGTGAGTATCGCCATAGCAACAAGAGGACCACTCAAGGCCCCAGAGCCAGATCCAGCATGCAATGTTGGCATCAGATATCTGGATACCATGTGTTATTACCACCACTCATAATAATTACATATACCTTTTATACATTATAAAAGTTTGTATAGGCAGATATACAGCCAACAAAATAGTCGATAAAAATAATAAATAAAGATTCTTAATGACATCCTGCTTCATTTTTTAACTCGTTCTAGTTATCAATGAAAAATAAAGTACTAAGAAATTGTATTCAAAATGAATGGTAGAATTTTTTCTATAGCAAGGATGTTTTTGCACGCTTGGATAATAAGTACCATATACTTATGACACTGAGTAGGTCAAAATCATCCTTTTCATTCATGTTTTGTTTCATCATAGCACTCCTTTATGACTTCTCTGTGCAGTTCATTACTTTCCTTTTTCCATAGACAATTATTGCTAAACATATACAGGCACATTAGATTGTATAGGCAAATATACATTTGGAAAGATGAAAAAAGAAGAATTATGACATCTCATAGTATTACAAAATTGCTTAAGTATCACTTTACTTCTGAAAACCACCAAACTGACTTTGTGATCAATACTGGCCATGAACCAGAGTGACCTCCCCAGCTTATCCTGAACCAGAGTGACCTCTCCAGCTTATCCTGAACCAGAGTGACCTCCCCAGCTTCTCCTGAACTAGAGTGACCTCCCTGAATGATTAGTGTTCTCCAATCACCCATCGGCAAAGCCCAGATAGGTGATCTGGAGAGGTCTGAGATTTTTGCTTTTTGGTTATAATCTCGTTCAGATGTGATTTTCTAAATACCCAACTGTTTAAGTGATAATTCATATTTTATGTATGATTATGTCTAAAATCTCACAAAAAAGCTTGATTATATTTTGGATAACATTAAATAAAGAAAATATAAATACTTGATAATAATCGCCAGCTGCAAAAATTTAATCAAACCCGTTTTAACGGCAGTTGAAACGGGTTCAATTTTGACGTTTAAACGGGTTTACCAAAGTTTTTGCAGCTGGTGAGTTTTTACTTCACTAGAGCTCAATCAACTCCACCAAACTTTTCTTTGGTTGCAGTTGGTAGAGACCATGGACGTTCGACAAACCCCTCCAGATCACCTATCTGGGCTTTGCCGATTGGTGATTGGAGAACACTACTAAATGATCATGTCCCAGAGTGACCTCTCTGGATGATCATTAAATATAACATCATTTTGCTTTTATGATATTTTCATTATCAAATGCACAATTTATGATATGTAAAGATGATAAAAAGATAAATTATGATATTAATGACTCTTGCCTCAATGCTCATGTGAAAATTGAATTATTTTTAATAATTCATTTGGAATAAGGTAAATACAAAATCCAATTCATGAAAACTTTCAACAATATCAAAATGATCTTCTGAATACATTTTAGAGTATTATCTGACCTTTGATGAGAAATATCTGGCCTTGGTAAAATGGTTGACGATGACCTCATTCCTAAGCACCAGGTTGTTGACCCCACGACCTCCCCAGATGAACCGTGCTGGGTAATGGCGCACCAAACGTGACTGCAAACATCAGAGTAATAAGTAAATAAATATAATGATCAAACAAACCCATAATAGGTGATCTAAGAGAATTTAACAAAAACATATCATAATCTGTAGAGTAAGAGAATCTAATAAAAGCATATCATAGTAGGTCAGCTAGGAAAATCTAATAAAAGCATATCATAGTAGGTATGCTAGCAAAATCTAATAAAAGCATATATATCATAACAGGTAAGCCTGGTAAATCTAACAAAAATATATCATAATAGGGAAGCTAAGAGACCCTAATAAAAGCATATTATTTTGTAATACATTATCAGTACATGATATGTCAAGATAACTCATTCTGGATAAATCACGGCCATGTCATGACAACTTATTGAAGACATATTATGGATAAGTCAAGAGAATTCATTAAGCATGCATTACCATATGTCATGACAATAAGGTTATTGTAGTTACTGTTGTATATGGTATTTGATACATGTAGAGACAACTCACCATGATGGTATAAATTCCATGATCTTCCTCCCAAGGATTGGGGACAGCTTGCTCACACACAGTCTCAAAGTCTGAAACATAACAAAATGGGATCTTATTATAAATGTAAATCGTTCCTTTATTTCAAACTCTCATGTACCAATAGAAAGCAGAACAGAATGGGATCATATTTTAAGTGAAAATCATTCTATTATTTCAAATTCTCACGTGTTAATAGTCAAATATTATGAAGTGACACACAGGAATTGTTCAATCATGAAATCTTTGATATTATGAGGCTTTGATTGTCACACTGGTTTATTTACTCATCTTGCAAAATGGACAAAATGTTTATCACAAGAGTTGCATTTTACACAGTGGGGTCTCATCTGTGACCTTAGTGTACTCATACTTTTATTTTGATCAATATTCAACAGAGTAATGATCAAATGATTCTGAGATGCATTTTTTCCACAACATACAAAACTCACTGCATTAAGGACTGTATGTATATGGATACAAGACAAGAACTTTGACGATGTTGATACACTTCATCAGAAAGTCAATCAAATCCTTTCAACCACTTCTTTTTATGTCACCAGGGTATTGTGATGTCATAACATTCAAGGAGAACTGAGGATAACGAGGGGGGGCACTTTTATCATAAACATTATCATAAACATGATCAGCAGTGTGATACTCAGCAGTGTGATAATTCTGTTAGAAAACAAATTAGAATGAAATCCTTTAAAAAAAACCAAATAAACAGTAGTTTGGCATATGGAGGATCTGCATATCTCATAGAAAAGTGTAAGCCCCAAGTAGGAGACAAATCTCTATAATAGACAATAGCAATCCTGTCTTCATAAAGTTTATTTATTGTATTTCAAATTATTTGTGATTAATTGTTTTCAGTGTTTAGATTTGACTAGTAACTGGTGGGGATAAACACATTGTACTTCCATGCTGGTGTCTGAGATAATGTGGTTGCCAAGCCCATCTGACATGGTTCATGTGGCATGCCAAATACACCTACTCCTTATCACTATGGACAGCTCTACTATGCCATGACAAAACATGATCCCGTTCATTATCAATTATTAACAGATGAACAGCGCACTCATCAGATTTGATACAGCACCAAGATCACTATATATATATATATATATATATATATATATATATATATATATATATATATATATATATATATATATATATATATATATATATATATATATATATATATATATATATATATATATATATCAAAGAATACCAATTAATTCCTACCATAAATTAGCCTTGAACGCATTGCATGGGAATCTTTGATGCTTAATGGGAAGTGGTATTTAGGAACTGCTTGTTTGAACATACCACTGTATGCTTGGCAACTGCTTTTTTCATGTTTGTCTTGCCATCAATGTGATATTGCCAGGTTGGTGTGCAATTTTCCCACAAGTGCTGTTTATGTGTCTGACATTATCTTGTTTACAACATTATGCTTTTGGTGAACCAAAAAATAGCAGAGTATACATTTATAATCAGTTTCATGAGAAAGAAATCGATAGTCATGGCAGTGAAGGATAAAAGCACTGACACTCAATAATGCTAATTGTATTTCCGGCAAAGAAAATTACATAACATTTTGTACTATCCTGTAGTGAGTGTACATAGCAGATAGCAGATAAGCAATACCACTTATGTAGTATTGATAATAGGTCTTCCAATATCAACATTCAAACTGGAACAGCCTAAAATGCATTGCTCATGTGATCACGAGGTGCCGAGCTGATACAAGGATTAAGCCATAGCCTGATGAGTAGACAATAATATTTCCTCTCAAAATTAGGTCAATTTTTATCAATGTGACCCTCATTTTCACATTTCATATACTTTCATAATTTGGCGGGCCCCATTTGTTAATATACTTCAGGGGAACATATCTGTCTGCAAGTCAGATACATGTATTTTAAGCTGTGGTTTACACCTTTGATGTGAAGATCTATTTTGTTTTTACTATCCACTAAAATCAATATATATCTATATACAACCAAAAAAATATAAATTATTGAGAAAATTTCATTGTTGTTTTTTTATATGACTTATTGAGAGTGAGAATTCTGTGCAGGTAGTTTACAATGGGGAAGGTAATAACAACTTGTTATCTGTGTACCAGACATATTGATTGTATAGAAACACATGAAGCAGTTGCCATTCATTTGTCAGTCTCCACAGGTTCCACCTCCACGTAAAATTAGCCTAATAACTGATCATGGATAAGATATGTTTATTCAAGGAATAAACATAAAACACGGAATATGACTAATTCTAAATTCTCACTTGATCCAAGTGTGATGTTCGTAAATTAGTTACAGAGAGCACTATCTCTGATTGTCACATTTTTACTGCATTTTAAAATGCTTTAAGAACAATTTATTGAGCAATATATAGACGTGTTTATGAGGTTAATGCTGTACTAATGAGTGAGAAATCTGACATAAGATAAATGAGTATCCTGAAGATTTGTTGCCTGCCGAAACTGACCAAACATGTGTTATAAATGCAAGCCCTCTTACCCCTACTCTTAAAGATAAGCAAATAAATATTTCTCATCTATATTTGTCATCATCATAAACAAAATTCTTAACCCTACACTGAAAGAAGAGCAAATAAATATTTCTTATCCATTTTTGTCACCATCATGAATGAAATGATATTTCCGGGAAAGTAACCTCATTATTTATATATTGAAATTAATGAATTTATCCATTGGAAAAACATATGATAAAATATTCATCAATACAAATTAAATGGATAAGTGATGATACATGATATATCATGATGAAATATATATATATATATAGTCAGATTCTTTTTGTGATATCACTGATTTTTTTCATTTTCACAGATGCACAACAATTCATGAAAATATGAAAATATCCTGCTTGATATTTCAGTATAGTTTCTGTGATATCATGAGAATATACAAATATATAAAAGCATGATACAGTTGGGTTCGATGGGTTATTTTCTGTAATGTTGACGGAACAGGGTTTAACTAAAACCTTAGCCATTTCGTGATGTCAAGGTCTAATTATGTTGTAATACAAGAAGATATATCATGACATGAAATCATAAGCAAAACTTTATGTTGGTGACCGTTTCAAAACATCTTTTCAAATTATGTTCAGGTGGCAATGCAAATCAATACATTAATATTCTTTGTTTTTTGTTTCTAAATAAGTACAGCAATCTGTATGGTGGCCTGCATACTGCCTGCATACTGCCTGCATATTGCCTGCATATTGCCTGCATATTGCCTGCATACTGCCTGCATATTGCCTGCATATTGCCTGCATATTGCCTGCATATTGCCTGCATACTGCCTGCATATTGCCTGCATACTGCCTGCATATTGCCTGCATATTGCCTGCATATTGCCTGCATATTGCCTGCATACTGCCTGCATATTGCCTGCATACTTCCTGCATATTGCCTGCATACTGCCTGCAAAGCACCCTTATTCAGCTGAATGACTTCATAAACCAAAATGGTGTGGATATATTTAATGCATGGTCAGAAATGGTTTGGCCGTTATGCTCATTGAAACAGAACATTGATCATCATACATTCGCTGATGTGGATCAATTCCTCTAATCCTGTAACTGCATTTTGACAGCCTGGAGGAGGATCAATATTATTCATTGTTTTGATATTGACAGGCGAATACATTGACAACAATAACAAGGCAACATTCAGAATCTGGATACCTATTGTAAAGCTATCTGCATACCTATTGTAAAGCTATAGATTGATTTATTTTGTAGTTCTATATCATTAGGCAATCTCCTATGTCCGTCCTCCTATAATATTACAAATATCTTCTTTTTTTGTGGAACATGTGGCCTCTAATCTTGAAGAAAACACTGTTTTTTGCTTATAAATGCTGGTCATTGCCATTCATATATTTATAAGCTCACTATAAGTAATGCATATCATATGGAATAAATTTAATAAACTTTTTCCTAATTTTCACTGTGTGAACTCCTTTTGTCTTTGGGAGAACCTATCAAATCACAAAATCAGAGTATTACTTGGCCTTGGAACTGATAAACATAACAATATTAACAAACATATTATATTTTATGTACCACTAGCTTTAGACAACGACTGCTCATAGTGGTTGATAGTAACTGGCCAGGATTTGAACCGGCAATCCCTGATCCTTAAGGCAAATATTCTACCAATTGAGCTTTTTTGGCCCCAGCTATACTTGTATATAGCTACAAATACTGTACTCATACTGAACCTTGTGGTGTGAATCACAATTTATATCATTTATCAGCAGTTCTTGTCTTTGAATGTTTCATATCCTATTCATTATACAACCATTAACCCTACCAACCATTCAACACAGTACAGCTTTTTTCCCACATATATAATCAACTAAGCTAAAGACTATGTCCTTTTGATACTGATCTTCAAGCTTAGTTCAGATTTATTAACATATAAAATAATATCGCCTGCCTTTTATATGACATTGAATACTAATATTCAATGTCATACACATATCAATAAATCTAAATGCAATGAATGACTTAATTTATTGGATTCAGTATGCCAATACCTTGATAGAAACACGGCAGATCGTCCATGACTGACTGGGGTCTAAATTAAATGTACAGACCTAACTCCCATAGGATTCGTGCAATTATAGCATTGGCTGATGATTAAGAAATTGTCTTATATATGTAAAACAAATAGTACCTTGAATTTTTGGCATAGAAAAGTTGATTTGAATGGTATAAATAAATTATTATGAAAATTGACACCCATTGACCCCAATTTTGTCACAAAATATACAATTCTTAGCTGATTTACATAACTGACAACTCAAAATTGAGCTATTGAGCGCTTCTCTTGAAATATGTCAGTCAGGTGATCAATATATTAATTTTCATCTTTTGGCATAGAAGAAATATCAGTGCATGGGGGCTATAATCATATGTGCAAAGGCGTGACTCTGACTTGTAAATCTTGCAATAATTTAACATACGATGATCGCTTTATAAGAAAAAGTAATGTCAATTTTTACTGGTGGGGATGCCCCACTATAGGACATATATAATCAACTACCCATGTTTTGTTGGATAATATAATGAATGAAAAAGACCAAATGTGTGGAATTGATGGTTGTAAGCCCTACATGTATCTATATTTACAGACTGACAAGGACATTTGACAGTGTCTTTTCCCATCAGGTATCAACACTTACATATGCTAAAAGGTCCTTATTAAGAATATCAAAATCATATTTTAGATTTCTTTCTCAAATAAACAGGTTACAAAACTTTTTCAGCTGTATTGTAGTATTTTTTAGAAAAGATTACATTGGTCCATGTATTGCCAACCAACATGTATGTACCCCATAGACAATTTTTTCCCTTTTGGAAATCCATCTGATTTGTCCGATTTTACCTGAAATCAATGCCTAAAATGCTTATCTTCAAACTGATTCTCTTTATAATTGGCCAGTTTGATTGATCAAGCTGGGGTTAAAGGTTAAGCAGTGACTCGTGGAGGCATTTTGTAAAATCTACCAAATACTCCAACATTACTTTCCTATAGATGTTTTAAACTGAGGCTATATTTAGATTACTAGAATGAGGCACTGGATTTTTCAGGTCTCTAGGTGTGAAACAATTCACTACTTGGCAGTGTATTTTTTTGCTCATGTTTGTTTTGCCTTCAGGGTTGGATGTTTGATGTTTCAACTGATTAAGCTGTAAGTCTATGGAGCATACATGTATTGTTTTCCCATGTCAGCCATGTTTTGACATGCCCAGCTTCTTTATATTATGAGATGGTGCTTTTGCAATGGAATTGGTGTAAATGAAAAATAATAGGTACATATGTGGTAGAATATGACCTCATCTAAGTCTTATTTACTTTAAGATTTGGGCATTTGTTTTTATCCAATAATTAATTTATGCATGGGGATATCTGTATTTTGCACAAGCTATCAACATTTGTTTTATATCATAATTTATTTATAAAAAACCTGAGCCTCATGAAAAATGAAAGGATTCATCTTGGGACACTAGTGCATTGCCCCTACAAAATGCTAAGAACTACATCTAGCAGATTCTAAGAGAAGATCCAGTATGACAGACAGACAGACAGAAACACAGACAGACACACAGACCTGGTGTATGACCAAACAAATTCCCCCTTGTGGCCTTTACCAGAAATATGTGTGGGTCACAAAACTAACTTTTGGCTCTGAATTTTGGATGTCTGACCCCAGACTATACCACATCAAGTCAGGTTAATATTTCCTGTTGTGGTCCATCCGTACTTCGAGAAAAGATGACCTTGATATAATATAAACAGTGTGACTGACCTTCATCTAGCTCCATCTCAAGCTTGTTGCTGGTGGAGGCTCGACTCGCATTGTTGTGTACTGTATTGGAGAACTTTTCCACCCATCCTCGTTGCCGTAGTGACCATCGGACATAAGCATCCATTGGATATGGCACATCACAGGTAAATATCTTGTTTGACTGGAAAATACAAGATATTGACATTATAGAATTGAAACTTTGAAGAAAATATTTCTCTCATAAGGCCATTCTACTCTTTCAGAAAAGTTCAGGGTTGCCAAACTTTCTCTTGACCAATTTTATTTTTCACTGACCAATTCAGCAACATCAGGACAAAAGCAATATATCATGTCTATCTTCCTTCCTTAATGTATTTACTTTACAAAGTTGAATTTGTTTGAAAAATAACCATTTTACCTGCCCAAAGCCAGTTTGCCTGATTAATTCATATTGTAAATACCAAATGCTGGTTTTCCCTATATTTATAAATGAATATTTCTTAGGGTCTGTTATCTAGGGATTTAGCACACATCCATTGATCTAAAGGGGAGTGGGACCTGGCTCAGTTGGTAAAGGTCCAGGGTTTGAATCCTAGGTTGGGACAACCTGCTGCATGGTCAAAAAAGGTAGATATCCTCCAACCAGAGTTCCATGACCGGTTATCAAGGGCTGGGGTTTGTGTTATCATGTCTATGTGATAATGCAAAAGAAAGATCCCCGGTCACTATAAAAAGGTAGAACATTTGGTCCCAGTGACACCTTTCAATCTGACTGGATGCAGCCTTAACAGTGCTTAAAAGTATGTTAATACAAACAAATAAAATAAAATAAACTAACTGTCTAACCTATGTCAAATATTGGACCGGGCTTTTGTCCACCTTTTCTTGACTTCCATTTCCAAATGATCTGTTCATTCATACTCCATATTCTCTTACTACGGTAGTTTGTCTGGTTAAATGGGTTTATAGTGAAGCTAGCCTTGTATGTAACACTTTGTAATCATGCAGTTGTGATGCTTTGTGCCACAGTAATTAACAATAAGGCTAACAGGAGAACTTGAAGTATGTTTAAAGCAAAATTCAAAAGGAAAAGATAATGCAGAATTATCAGAACCCATAACAAAGAATAGCTTGAAAGTTTACTAGATCTTATCTGAATCATGCTACAATCATATTTTAAATCTAATCAATATACAGGCCAGAATCTCCTATGTAATTCATATTTATGGAAATATTTTGTATATGAATATTTTCAATTAATGCTGTGGCCGCATTCAGCATAATCAACATTGACTTTGTATGATCGTCAACACAGTTAATAAATATATAAGAAAAATTCTAACTTGGATCTTTCAATGAATTTATTGGCCGACCTAGCAGGGATAATCTTTCCTGCTGATAATGAGATCATGTGATTAAGATCAGCTTTACAAATATCTTGTCTTTGAAGAAGAGATCATACAATATTGACTATGTATGAGCACATGTATGTATGACAGATATAAATAAAGCTTTGCCTTAATGCTTTACTGTCACAAATCCCTTGGTTATGGAAATATCCATATTCTAAGGATACACACTATTAAAAATAATAATTCTGTTAATTCTGTTTTTATGCCAACTTCTTGACAATGATCCTAACAGGGATTAATTCAGCATGATAAATCTCAACGAAAAAGGCCCACTGATAACATGTAACATGTAAGATTGAGTTTAAAATGTAGGGAATAAAAGTATCTAGAAATCTCAATTTGTTAACTTAATAATTTTGGAATGAATGCTAAGCAATGATAAAAGAACAAAAATGCCAGGGTCATAAAGACAGATGCCTCTTTGTCTGTAAATATCTTGGTCATCAATGATTGGAATTTCCCAGCAGCTGACACTCAGGTGCAATGTTCACTGAACTCACATCATAGACGGTGTCAAGAAATAGTTATTCCACAATTATGTGGCTAAATTCACCCTACAGGCCAAAAAGTGCATGGTTTATAAATTACAGATGAATAATGTGATCATTATGATATATTTTAACCAAACCAATTCATAAATCAAAAGAACATTTTAAATGTGTTAACAGACCTACAATTACAATGTGGGCTGTATCAGATCAGATCACAGTTAGCCATGGAGACTCAATGCCCTACTCTTTCAAAGTAGGATGTTTGTGGTGCATTATCACATGCTGGGAATAGAAAAATAAGACAGATTCGTGAACCAGACTCTTAATTCTAAGGTCAAAAGGGGCAAAGTTAACTGTGAAGATTAATCCTAATCCTAATCCTTATCCTATGTCTATACATATATATATATATATATATATATATATATATATATATATATATATATATATATATATATATATATATATATATATATATATATATATATATATATATATATATATATATATATATATATATATATATATATATATATATATATATATATATATATATATATATATATATATATATATATGTATTCATCTATGTAATTTAATATATGTATTCATCTATGTAATTTAATCTATCCATATTCCAAGTTTCAGGGGAGCCTGGTATAAACCCAGGATCTGCTGAAGAGGGGGGTGTAACATTTGTTTTTCATGCAAACATATTGGAACTGGTCTATAACAAGCAGCAGAACATGCATGTGATCCACGCTGGAGAACCTCTTGACAAGTTGTTTAATAATTAACAAATCAATAAACTCTCAAAGGAAGGAAGTTGACCTTAACAGATTAAAATGTGTGAAATCCGGGCCCATACTTTCAATATTGGCAATACGTGTAAATCCTGAAAGGTCTGTTCTTCATGAAAACTCATAACCCAGAAATGTGTGAAACGGTCAGACATAATTTGTTAAGTAAACATTCTTGCAGCTTTGTGTTTGGTCTGACACCTGTCTGACAGAAGACTGGTACTACAAACTGCAACCACTTGACGTGAAGCGGGAAAGTAAACATAGCACTATACTGAAGCCTTATTCAGAAGTACGTTAGAAAGCCCTTCACCATCATAAATTATATCTCTCTCTCTTGTCATTGTTATTCTGTTCCTGAGAATGATCATAACTACATTTTACTTTTAAAATTACTCACATATTTCTTTCAGGAGCACACACTTTATTAACATGACTTAATAACAAACCATTCATTTTTTTGTCTGTGCTCTCCGTGGCAAGACTCATCTCCATATCAGTACCTGCTATCAATGGTAAAAATGTATGTTTAGAATGTGGTGTAAGTCATAAAAATCAGGGTGTGCACTGATTGGTAAAAGAATCTATGAATACTCATTTAGATTCTGCTTTATACTGAATGGTAAGCATCTTGGTCAGCCAACTGATCACATGTCATGACAAAGTCTGCGATTTTAGCACGAGCCCATAGTCCCAGACTAGTAGAAACACTGTTGGGTTAGTACACCTTCCCCTGATGCAAGCTTGATTAATTCCAAATTTTTTAAGATATCAAATCTAGGCAATGAAAGTAGAGGTTGTGAGAAGATTGAACAACTTGCAATATTATCTATATAATGCAATGTATTTTTTTTTCTCAAAAGATCTAAGCAATTATTTATGGGCCTTACAAGACTGCATATGATTTTGTTTGGCTCAGGTATAGTGTTTTTGCAAGACTTCTCTCTTGACACATTTTTTCCTATTCAAATATATAGAATGATTAATTGTTTTAATGACACTTATGGTTAGGTTTTGAACACATCTGATCTACAATATTCCATTTTTCACAGATCAATACAAATAGAAGGGTTATCTCATGACCTCAAATATAATGTTCATATTAAGTACACTTCACTATAAACACATCATTGTGATCCACCTATCTGCTCCTGATCAGCCCAGTCTGCATCATATTTTATATCTTACTATGTGTTGTTTTATTTTTTGGTTTAAACGATATTTCAGCACAATTTAGCTGAAATAAGGTCAGAGAGGTTAGCACTGGGATGCACTGCCCTCCACTTTTGAAGAATAGATGAGACCATTCTTGCTAAATCATATATAATATACCAGCTTATATCAAAGAGCTTCTGGCATTTTAGATGTCTCTCAATGAATTGCCATTCCACTTACTCTGATATCTTCTCCTTTTTATGTATATGATTATATTGATAATCAATCTCCATCTCCAGGAGTTAGCTCTCATCTACACTGGTGTCATACTAGGACAAGATGTGTGAGAACTGCCAAGCTTATTTCTGACATTTTGATTTGATTTGATTTTGAGTTTACTTGTTTATAATCACACCTGTACCTGTCACCTGTCATAGATAAAGAATCAGCCACAAATTTGTTTTTTATTTACCTGGTAGGACACAGATTAGATGGAACACAGATTTGCTGGATCACAGATAGGTGGACAAAGAGTAGAACATATGACACAGATAAGATGGGACACAAATTAGATATCAAGACAGAGAGTAGATTGTATGACACAGATTAGATGGCAGGACAGAGAGTAGATCATATGACATAGATAAGATGGAACACAGATTAGATATCAGGGCAGAGAGTAGATGGCAGGACAGATTAGATGGCAGGACAGATTAGATGGCAGGACAGATTAGATGGCAGGACAGATTAGATGGCAGGACAAATTAGATGGCAGGACAGATTAGATGGCAGGACAGATTAGGTGGCAGGACAGAGAGTAGATGGCAGGACACTAATTAATGCTCTAAATAAATCATAATCATAATTATTATTGGTTTTTAATTTTCTTACTGACCTTGACAGCTTTGCTGACAGCTTTCTTTGCCCTTTCTTCCAGTTCTGCCATGGATACTCCCTTGTAGCGGGGCTGTCTCCACGAGTCCACGTGGTTGCTGACATGGGAGTAATCAGCATGCCGAGGTTTAGACGGTGGCACTGGCTCAATCTTGCGCTGAACCTCACTGCCTCCTCGACGCTCTTTATACTGAGGTTCTTTCATGCGATTGAGTTCCTTCTGTCTTTCCATCATCACCCATTTGTGATTGCCCTTGTCCTTGGGTAAATAAGGACTGTTTGACAGTTCCATGGGCAGTAACTGATGCTTATCTCTCATTGTTCTTGACTCCACCACAGACTTAGGTCTCTGGCTTTCCCGTGAGCGGGGAGGGGCACTTCGCACGTGAGAGTGCTCTCTTGGGCCCAGGGTGTGAGAGCTTTTATTCTCACTGTGGGAATTAGTAGAATGTCGTGAAATACTATCTCTCAGCTGCCTACCAGCAAATGTCACCTCACGCTTGATGCCAGATGGCGACGATGAGTTATTGTTTAAAGGAGGTAATTGGACAGGTTTGGAACTTGAAGCCGATGTGCTGGAGTTTCTGTCTGTGCGCTCTCCTGACTTCTCTCTGTCACTTGTCCCGCCATCTTCAGTTTTGCCTCCTTTTTTATAGGAATCCAAAAATGCTCGTTGTTTTATGCGCTCCTCCGTCTCTTTCTTGCGGGTGAACATATGAGACCAGAGCTTTTTGATCCACGACTCTCGGTTAGCCTTGCCCATGTCACGCATCCTGCGGGCATAGTGCCGACTATATCCCAGGGCACCCTGGTCCACAGATGAACTGGCCAAAGGCTGCAGATAGGGCGAATTATTGAACTCAGTTGCCATCATTATCAGCTACTTACATCCTAATTTTATTCATGTATTCCTAATAATGGTTCTACATAATAAGTCATATTCCCCAGATTAAATAATCCCTTAGATCTTGCCATATTTCCTACAAAATATAATATTGAAATTGATAAATAGAAGAAATACATTAAACAGTATAACTTACCTTCTCTTTGTTTACTTCCATTCTGAAATATATTTATATGGTAGAGGATTTTATGTGGCAACCATTTTGGTTGTTTGATATTTCCATGTGTCATTTGTTGTGAGATCTTGTCATAGATCATGACTGACATCCAGATCCCATGAATTCACAAATATCACACAATCTTATGCATTGCTGATGTATCAATCTAACTTTTCCTACTGCATTTTACGTAATCCCCAATATCATCATCTGATGTGTACATTTGTTTTAAAAGCTTTTTTCTCTTTTTGCTATGCTACATGACCACACCATTGTATGTTCTCAAATCTACTTTACTTAAGAGTGATTGGCAATATGACAGCCACAATCCTGAATATTTAAGTACACAGTATGTGAACACTGTGTTGTGGAAAATTCTGGCTTTCGAAGAGTGTTAGACACACACAAGGCTAAGATCTACTGCCAAAAATCTACACTTGCTCACTAACAAAGCATTATGATATTTCCTTCACCACATACTGGATATATATATATATATTACTATACCATAAAAAGTTGATAGAAAAAATTACATACCCATTTAACATGTATGAAATAAAGAATTCAACAAAATATCATTAGGAAGAGGCCTGTGATTACTCAATTGTTTAAGAAAAATTCTAATTCAATTTGACATAATTATTGGAATTTATCACGAGTATAAACTGAAATTATCTTTCACACATAAATACTCTTGCCTAAACTTCAATACATTTCAAGCAATGATTATTTTACCTGTGTATTGCATTTTTTAATGTACATATTTGCCTAAAATGTGTTTACTAAACAATGTCACATAAAAATCTGATAAATATTATCTGTTAAAAATAAAGTGGATTTTTTTTATAGTTTCCAGAAAATATTGATATAGAATGGACCAGTTTCCGTTGACTATTTCCCAAATGTATGTGCATACCTGTCCAATCCAATTACCATATACTCCATATATGTTAGTACATGATTTGATATTACATAATTAAGAAGACTTATTTCAATAAACAAGTTGAATTATTTGAAATCATCTGGTATAATCATAATTGCATGAACACAATATAATCATTATTATTGCTTGCTGGTTATTCCTCCATATCAATATTACTGAAATCTTATTGTTTTAAAATAATATTATCTTTTTTTAATGTTTGAAATGATCACGATCGGCGATGTGTACATATTGGCAGATGATCTCCATTCGCACACGATTACATCATGGCATTGATTTGAGGAACAAATACTGTGAGGGTTAAAATCTTCAAGCAATACACCCATTATAATATGTTTACATGTAGGCCCTCACTTAATTTCACTTTCAATCCTCAAGCAATTACGCCACAAGATTAGCAAACAAAAGGTACTCACAATGTGCCGTAGGTATTATGGGGGATCAAAAGCTGGAAGCAACTGTCCCCCGTTGATCCCGTTCACTAACAAGTTTATTTTTATCTTAAATCTCACTGACAGATCTCTGCAGTGTGTATGTGCATCGTATCCAAGGAGCTGCCATGTTTAGTTGACCCTGGGTCATGGCCGACGAACCAAGGTCACCGCCAGGTGAGTGTGAACCATCCAGGTTTGCATCAATTGACGAGAGCTTTGATCTTGCCGACAGGTGGAGTGACGGTGCAATGCAAACACATCGGAGACAGAAACTTAATAAAACGACAGTCGAAGTTCTGCGAATATATGTTGTTTGTTCGGCAAGGTATTCCGTATTGACAACTTTTGAATTCATACCTTCTAAATGACCTTAATTTGTAGATGTCAAGATTTGGTTTAAAAATCAGCATTTGTCTTTTTTGTTCGACAATCAAACATTCTCTTTCTGCGCAACTCTACTCTCTTTCAGTGTGTAACATTTACACCACACCTTTCCATTTATGCAGTACCCCGCTTTCCTTTCAGGTCGGCCCCAAGTTATTTATTTCAAGTTCTCAAATTATTTATTTCTTAATTGATCTGAAACATATTATATGATATATTATTTGAACGCATGCACCTTAATGGTCCGAAATCCCTTATTTTGAAAAAAAAATAATTATGAATTGATATGTTTAAATTAACCAAGTCTTAAAATGCGTTACAAACGATACAATTTATTTGGAATTCTAATTATTATATATTATTTCAGGAAATAAAAAATGTATTTTCCTGATATTTTCACAGATTGATATCTTAAATTGTATCACTCCATCTTATGTCCCACATATTTCTATTCGGTGTTTTAACCGAGAGAACTACTAGATATTACTTCTTCTAAAGTAAGGAGACATGTAAATAATCTTACAAATAGAACAATAGTCAGTGTTATATTTGAAAAAGGTTTATTAACAATTAGGATGAAATATGCACTCTTGGCGTGGTATATATACATGTTATGTTACTTCTTACCTGTATCACCATTCAAACAAATATACAATAAATAAAAAAATGGTCTCAGAAAAAAATATATACTCTTTACTTATATTTCATAAAAGTCTGTCCCTCTCACACAATAATCTTAAAAGAGACGGATTCTGCAGGCAGGAAAAATCAAAAGGCTAATACTATATGTCATATACACAAGTCATATCTCCAAAGATAAACCCATCAACAATGCCACACAGTTATCAAGAGAAATCAGAAAGCATTATTTCATTACAGTAATGATATCATACAATAGCTATTTCATGAAGTAGTATGTCATGAAAAACATCTTAAATGTTTTATTGTACGTAAACTTAAGTTGATATATATGAAAGCATTTTTTCTTATCGCATATAACTACCTCAGTTTTTCTGAGACATGTGCACACTTCATCATGATATGCCTCATGGGCAATGTCGATATGCTGACAGTGGGTGCATAGAAAATGCCTTAAACACATTTATATGCATCAAACCCATTTTCAGATTTCATCTAAAATAAGGATTATATCTGCCTAAAATATGGAAACGACACTCAAAATAAGATATGTTTTTCATAAACAGTATCTAGTTTTATGTCTATCGATCACTCCAAATCATATGTATGTCACCAGTAATAGTAAGAAAGGTTGGCTGTGCTTGATATGGCTAGGAAATAAAACATCTTGGATTCAATCAAAAAACAAAAAACAAAATCGGGACTTAATTAGGGAAGGAGGATATGTACAGACAATTGCAAAATATACAATGACACAATATAAACATTGAAAACTGGAATGTTTCTGCTTTGTTTATAGGAAGGAATCATATGCTTTTCTAATATCGACAACAATCAATATAATTACGATAAGTGAAATATAATACCGGTAGTTGCAGGCTGAGATATCAGTGGTCAAATATCGGTGGTTGTTGCGACGTGTTGCGGGAATTAAAACTACGTGATATGACATTTCATAAGGGAAATCATAAGGTCAACACGTGCAGTCGGCCATTAGAATAATAATAATGATAAAATTGTATAGCTCTGACACCAGACTCTGTTCATAACGTTTAAACTAACACGTCATACACATTACATGTTAAGGACAAGGTCACAATGGGATTGCTGCACCAATTGCTTCAATAGAGTGCTTTGAGGACACTTTAAAAGTTAAATGTACAGGATCAGGGTTTCAATCTGACCGAAATTGATTCTTATAAGCAGAAATCTTAATATATTGTAATGGATGTACATTTTTCAAACGAGAATACAAAAAGGGATTCACAACGGGTTTAAATACAATCAACCGGGTCTTTCATAGTTTGATCCCAATATAAATCCCCTTGACATTTAAATAAATGATGACGATAACAATATATAATAATGAATGTAGGCAAACCACTTGCCGATACAAATACATATGACATGAACTATTCTTACACTGGCAATATTCCAGACAAAACACATGTTGGTTATTTATCTCATCCTCATATTCTTTACAATGAAATCCTACAGATATAACATATTTAGCTATCAGTAACTTACATAGGATATATACTACAAATTGGGTATACAATGAGAAAAGATGATCAGTTGTGCATGAAGCGACAAAACTGTATTCTTCTTAAAACAGTATTTTCATGACAAATTATATTCACATGTACAATTTATTTTGATAGGTCACATACATAAAAATACTAAGAAGGTGGAGACTGATATATCTAAAACAATCCTTACTGATATGGACAGACATGGAGCCCAATATAGCTCCTCTCCCTACTATAACCAACGAGACTAGAAGAGATCTTCTAGTCTCGTTGCTATAACCTAAACAAAGAGTTATCACAATTGGCTGGATACAATTGCTACACTATCTGAATCCCTCTCAAGGCTGGATAATAGTATATGAACTTGCTTGATGCCATGCTAAGTGTGATCGAAATGTAAAAACATTCTGGCCCAACAAGTGATGCAACCAGTGTAAATATATATATATATATATATATATATATATATATATATATATATATATATATATATATATATATATATATATATATATATATATATATTCCAACATGATGTATGTTCTAAATCATGTAAACAAAGATTTGTGCCAAGCAGTTATATTTAATTTATATGTAGAATTAGACATACTATATGCCCCCCATTTTAGAGACACTTTCTTTGCTTTATAACCACCCTAAACCATTTATCCGAATCTTTTACAATTACTTTGTACATATACTCTCTAAAATGCACCGGTCATAATTTGATTTCCTGAAAATATCCAAAACAACCTCAACTTAAAAATAAATAATTTAAGAATTGAAAACACATGTGCCAAGAGTGTTACTTTGTCCAATATAGATAGCAGAATAGTTCAGGAGAAGAAGCGTTCGTGGAAAGCAGCATACTTTGGTGGTAGTCGGAGCAGGAATGTATGGCATATGTTTTGTTTACACTTCTTGCACATATCCACCTGGATGTTGTCCAAAGAAGAAATGCAATCCCATCATGCAATACACACCAAACTATTGACTTCCTTCCGCCTTCCTGGCCCATCAGTTCACGGCCCCAGTGTTGACACCACTTGTGGTCTGAACAGAATAAACAATTTGCCTCCCCAGAGAACAAGGAAGAGAGGTGCTAATCGCTGATCTACATAAAATACGTATATTCTACATAAGCTGATCTACATAAAATACGTATATTCTACATAAGCTGATCTACATAAAATACATAATTACAAAGACAAGTAAATCATAACCACTGAATTTCATGTTATAAATGATATATTCTCATTCTAGGACTATCCTACTTTTGCAATTCTCTTGTTGTTCATTTTTTTTTATTTCATTGACTCTTTTCACAAATTTCTTTATGATTAATGGCCTAAATATGAAAATACCATCGGTAGGTTACATTTGCAAAACAGACAGTTGGGAGAAGACCTGGTTGATATGTTCGGGTCAATTTCATCTTAAATGTCAAACTGACGAAACAAATCAAGTCAACTGACACACGGCAATGTACATCAACGCTCCTGAAGGTATTTTGTAGCTATTCACGGACACAAGTTAACCCCTCATTTCACTAACTCTCTGGCTAAGCGCAAACTTCACAGGTCAACTCTGACGTCATTACATACTAAAATTATTCCTAAACAAATCTGTTTTTCCTGGATTACCCATGCTCTCTTATCAGGGTGCTCTTGTGATACTGTTTTAGTGGTGGAGTATACCTGGAGGATGGAGTGGGTGAGCCAGTGTATCCTCACTTGTTTATCCAAGGCTGCATTAAGATGCTCAATTCCAAAGTGATGACGTCATGCAGCGACATTTATCACTTGGGCCAATATATAGCACGGTAGCCGAAGGCTCCTTTCACAAAGAAACACAAGCACAATAAATATCTGTCTTATATCCTCATTTGTGGAAATAAAATATTTGTTTTCCCAGCATATATTAACATACTTGGTGGTTATGCAGTACCAAACAACTCATGAAATTATGATTAATTGTGTGCTGGCCCTTTTAGGCCTTGTTATCTCCGTATGGTGGATATGATGTTGTCTTTTCTTTTCTAATGGAACAAAACAACATCTATGCTCTCCACTGAATGAAAAATCCATGGCAGTGGAATAAAACAAATGATGTATTTTTTGTCAAGTAATGAGTCTAAACAAGTAGTTGCCTCTCGTGAAAGAGCCCGCACCGCAACCTGTCAGCCAAAGCCTTGAGCAGATGTGTTTCCACCAGGTGGTTTCTCATGCCTTGTTATTCAAGGCACAGACCCAAAGACAGCCTTTCACCAACCATATAAGGTTTCTGGCAAAATCTGCCCTGGCTTTACAAATATGTTATAGATTTTTATCCAAATGTCTGCCCTGGGCTTTCATATCGTGATGACTTTGTAAAGAATTTGATCATTACTGCTTTCATTGACCTGGAGATGGTTTTGCTGAGGGGGGAACTCTCTCAAACCTCGAACATCCTCACCTATCCAACAGGGAGTGGCAAACCCATCTCCACATACTGAAGAGCCTTCCGGGTCCTGGTCCTCCACTGCATCCTGGTACTCGGAGATGTCCTCGGTGATACTTTGGTGCTTGGACGTGTTGACGATGGGTGAGTAATCTGAAGCACTGACAGTCTCCTGGGTGGAAGCGCCGCCCAGATTGGCACCAGAGGACGGTCCCCGCTGGAACAACACGGCTGGCCGCAAGTTCACGATGCGTACATTCGTCCAGATGGCTTTCAAGCGGGACGGCTTCATTATATTAATCTCCATCTTGCGGAAGGCTTTTCTTCCACAGTAAAGACTCACCAAAAACACGGCAAGGATGAATATCCCCACGGCCCCAATCAATAGGATACAGGTCACCTGGATGTTCCACTGGAACTGAAACTGTGCATCCAGAACTGCCTGGTCCCTCTCAGACCTCGACACCGAGTCCACTCCCCAGCTGATATTAGTGTCTGAGTCCCCGTGGTTTTCCACCACCCTCCTCCGGTCTACTGACACGGGAGTAGCCAGATATGTTGTAGACATTTATCCTTTGTATCACTTACAAACCCATCTTATCACTTATCACAATCGTCGGTGCTGATTTTATTCTGTTACTTTTTCTGGATCTCTATATATTTCAAAAGGTTGATCAGTGTCGGTGTTATCTATATGCAAGTAGTTGTCTATGTCCCAGTCTAATCCGTGTAATAGAAGTGCTGTGCAAGTATGCAAGTATCCTGCTTTCTCAATCAACTGTGTATGTTGTTTCTTCACTTTACCTTCTCTCTTCTTCCATCTTCAACAAGGCATTGGATTGACATTGCTTAACACGCCTTAATCTTCTCATCGTTTATCCACTATAATTCTGATGAGGCGATTTATGCATTGCAAGTTTTAAACTCTAATTCATTATGTTTCAATAGTGAATGCTTTTCTGATTGTTTTAAAGTTCAGTTACCATAGTAATGTGATGGCATGGATAGAGAGGATGATGGCATATACATTGTCTGGGCCTGACATGGAGCTCAATATAGCTCCTCTCTCTACTATAACCCATCTTCACGCTCCCGAAACAGCACTGAGGATGAAGATATCCCTTGATTTGGATCTTCAGGGAGCATGCGGTCCATTGGCTGGTCTGAGCTCTGTACCTATGCTTCAGGTACTCACTGAAAGGTGTCACAAGTTTCGCCATATCCTGTACAACTAATAATCTGAATCAATCATAACACTAACCATTCACACGTGCTCTCGTCCTCCATCATAGCTTAACCATCAACAGCAAACATCACATTACCTGCTCCTCAACCCTCGCTCCTCACATCGCAAGATTGCATGGCCTCATTTTAGTCTGATTTTATGTAATATTTAAAAGTAAGCATTCAAGGACGGAATGTACTGAATGCTATAAACTAAAAAAAACTAAATGTTCCAATGTGAGGTTGCTTTTTGGAGGTTACTCTGGAACCTAGGAAATCCACTTCGCATTGCATTCCGTTTTTTAAACAAGTTTTGTTTTCTTCAGCATTCGGAATGGTTCTCATTTTGGATGATGCTTGGTACAAATTTTAACGCGAAAAATGCCCAGAGGAACTTGCGTTAATACTCCAACTCTTCTTTTAATATCATTCTTCTGCATCATTGTGATGTTTGATATAACACAAATCACGGCCTTCGATAACCTGCTTTGGAGCCTCTGGTTGGAGTGAAAAACAACTTAATTGCAGTTTGCTATTGAATAAAATTATACCTGAGGCCATTAATATCGGAGACAGACATCTGAATCCGAAAAAAACGATTGTGAAATACCAGACTAACTCTAAAGTTTAAATAGATTAACAATCTAATTGTAGTGTCCAGAACTCATTGACACTGTTGAGAGTATTGTCCAGAATTCAGTGCCATTGTTGAGGGTAGTGTACAGACCTCATTGCCATTGTTGAGGGTAGTGTCCAGACCTCATTGTCATTGTTGAGGGTAGTGTTCAGACCTCATTGACATTGTTGAGGGTAGTGTCCAGACCTCATTGCCATTATTGAGGGTAGTGTTCAGAACTAATTGCCATTGTTGAGGGTAGTGTTCAGAACTCATTGCCATTGTTGAGGGTAGTGTCCAGACCTCATTGCCATTGTTGAGGGTAGTGTTCAGACCTCATTGCCATTGTTGAGGGTAGTGTCCAGACCTCATTGCCATTGTTGAGGGTAGTGTTCAGAACTAATTGCCATTGTTGAGGGTATTGTTCAGAACTCATTGCCATTGTTGAGGGTAGTGTACAGACCTCATTGCCATTGTTGAGGGTAGTGTACAAACCTCATTGCCATTGTTGAGGGTAGTACCCAGAACTCATTGCCATTGTTGAGGGTAGTGTACAGACCTCATTGCCATTGTTGAGGGTAGTGTACAAACCTCATTGCCATTGTTGAGGGTAGTACCCAGAACTCATTGCCATTGTTGAGGGTAGTGTCCAGACCTCATTGCCATTGTTGAGGGTAGTGTTCAGAACTAATTGCCATTGTTGAGGGTATTGTTCAGAACTCATTGCCATTGTTGAGGGTAGTGTACAGACCTCATTGCCATTGTTGAGGGTAGTGTACAAACCTCATTGCCATTGTTGAGGGTAGTACCCAGAACTCATTGCCATTGTTGAGGGTAGTGTCCAGACCTCATTGCCATTGTTGAGGGTAGTGTCCAGACCTCATTGCCATTGTTGAGGGTAGTGTACAGACCTCATTGCCATTGTTGAGGGTAGTACCAAGAACTCATTGCCATTGTTTAGGGTAGTGCCCAGAACTCATTGTCATTGTTTAGGGTAGTGCCCAGAACTCATTGTCATTGTTGAGGGTAGTGCCCAGACCTCATTGCCATTGTTGAGGGTAGTGTTCAGAACCCATTGACATCGTTGAGGGTAGTGTTCAGAACCCATTGCCATTGTTGAGGGTAGTGTACAGACCTTATTGCCATTGTTGAGGGTAGTGTGCAGACCTCATTGCCATTGTTGAGGGTAGTGCCCAGAACCCATTGTCATTGGTGAGGGTAGTGTTCAGAACTCATTGTCATTGTTGAGGGTAGTGTTCAGAACCCATTGACATCGTTGAGGGTAGTGTTCAGAACCCATTGCCATTGTTGAGGGTAGTGTACAGACCTCATTGCCATTGTTGAGGGTAGTGCCCATAACTCATTGTCATTGTTGAGGGTAGTCTCCAGAGCTCATTGCCATTGTTGAGGGTAGTGTCCAGACCTCATTGCCATTGTTGAGGGTAGTGTTCAGAACCCATTGCCATTGTTGAGGGTAGTGTACAGACCTTATTGCCATTGTTGAGGGTAGTGTACAGACCGCATTGCCATTGTTGAGGGTAGTGCCCAGAACTCATTGTCATTGTTGAGGGTAGTGTTCAGAACCCATTGACATTGTTGAGGGTAGTGTTCAGAACCCATTGACATTGTTGGCCTTTAGAACTTACCTGAAAAAACGCAAATTGGAACATTGTGAAAGGTCAACAGGGAGAGCCACCTAGTGTGAAATTTCCATCATCGGAATGTGCTGTTTTGTAATTTGCATTATTTCTAAAGAATAAGTATACGTTTAGATACGTTTACGTTTAAATAATCTTTGGGCGTGTAATCTTTGAAACACAGCTATACATTACTGAAATTTGCAAATATAATGGACATGCATCTTTTTGCACCAATTCTGTCAAGTCTTGAAAATCATTGGCACCCACGTGACCTGTGACTGTGCCTTTCACGGTGTGTTGAGCACTGCGATCACAGAGAGCTCACAATGTTTTACCATGATACCATCTCTCCTATTTCATTCAAATTCTGACAACCTTCCTTTACAGTTCAGACAGGCGGCGTATTTTGCAGTTTATTCTAACAATCGCATAATGCATATGTCAAAGCAAGGGCCAGGACAAGGTCACATGACTAATTGCCATTAAAGGCTGTCCGCTGGAATGTGGATATATGTCCGGTACCTCCTCTTGCCTCTAATTGGATCGGCCACCCAATATTACACGTCCTCCTTTAATGTTAATAATAAAATTAAAATAATAAATTTTAATAATGTGTCCCCCCAAAATGGGGTATTGATGTTTATACAATCTCTTAATATATGTCAATGCTTTTTGAAGATTTTGACCAAATGACACACGATTTAACATTAAAAGAAGTGTAAAGATTTAGGATTTTACTTACACCTGGCATATTTCACTATAATGACAAAACATGTTTTCATAAGATCACGAGGAAAATTGTGTTAAATGAGTATCGTTTCACAGATATACCCCATTACTGTTCAGAGCAGGTGATTTGTGACAAGTAAAAGCCTCTCGCCATAAACACCTTCGGGAGCGTTTGGGTCTTCACACGTTATTCAGCACGGTTTGCCCTACAATGACCTCTCGGCGCAGTGTCAAATACAGGGAGCCATCACTGAGGCGAGTGGGGAGGGCATAGGACACGGTGCCACTGGCTATAATACTCAGGGCATAATGAGTGAGGGACACAGTGCTAGCGACAAAATGGATACTATCCAGATACCATTGACTTGCTTTTGTGCTCTGTGACCTGTGTGCAAGCCCCATGCCCAGGTGGTCAAGGTTCACAAATCACATTTTATGTCAATATTTATCATGGACACCAAATATCGTATAGTTGAACCATTAGTACTTAAGTGTAATATGTATTCAAAACATAAATATCGAAAATTGAGCTCAAATTGAAGTTATACTGAGCCCACCCTGTCTTATATCATTGATCCAGCAGGTCCAATTTTTTAACAACATTCTCGTGAATTACATATATTTTACCAATTCATTAGAAATAATAATACATGTTAAATTGATAATACAAATATGCTTTTTTTAGATAGATGTACTGTTTTGCTTGATGTTTAATTTGTTTTTTTAAGAATTGAATTTGTTTAAATATGTTGAACAATCGCCAACCACAAGCCTTTTCCATACTTAGAACAGCATGAAGCATTTGACAGTCTCAAAGGCTTCCGAGGGCATGAACCGATTTAAGTGGCTCCACTCCAATGCTAGTGATATCACATATTTCACAAAGTAATTGACTACGATTCTCATTTCTGATAGCCTCTGGGTCAACCATTTCTCTCGTGGAAAATAGTAGCTCAACACAAACTAGCAAGGTATGGTTTTGTTATTTGTTTCCATTTACGATGAATTGCAACTGCTAGAGAGATTTTCTGCTCGATATTTTGCTAAAGACAGTTTAATATAGTATTTCTCATTCCAGTATGCGTTATAAATTGGACAATTAATAATTCTGTACAAAAGAAGTTTACAAAAGTACAGTCTGATGTGAAAAACATAATATCTTTTGGCTCATGTGACAAACATGGTTTGTACAGCCTTATGTGAAAAACGGAATATCTCCACACCTATGTGACAAATATGGTTTGTACAGTCTTATGTGAAAAATATAGACCTATTATCTTCAGACTTATGTGATAAATATCATTTGTACAGGCTTATGCGGAAAAAATGTATGTACGGCCATGTGTGATGTGAAAATAGAGTTTTTTGTTCGATTAATTCAATAGGTTTTGCGAAATAAGTTTCCCTGCATGAAACAAGTAATAATCAAAGATCTCTTCCGGACAAAACGAACATGTGCGACAGTATAAGTTCTCAACGTGGATCACTCACGTCTCGTTTTATTTTTAGTTTGGTCTACTATAGACTGCTTGTACCTGATGCTGTTAACTCTAGTGGATGTGTTCAGCATACTTTAAATTATTTTGCCACTGTTCACTTTGGACTGCTTCGGTACATTGGTCAGTGACATCAACTGTCCACTCTGGACTGCTTTGGTCAGTCAAGACAGCTTTCGTTAGTTGGTCAGTCATGTCTACCCCACACTGCTCTCACTAGTTGGTCAGTCATGTCTACTCCAGACTGCTTCCACTAGTTGGTCAGTCATGTCTACTCCACACTGCTCTCGATTGTTGGTCAGTCATGTCTACTCCACACTGCTCTCACTAGTTGGTCAGTCATGTCTACTCCACACTGCTCTCACTAGTTGGTCAGTCATGTCTACTCCACACTGCTTCCGATTGTTGGTCAGTCATGTCTACTCCAGACTGCTTCCGATTGTTGGTCAGTCATGTCTACTCCACACTGCTCTCACTAGTTGGTCAGTCATGTCTACTCCAGACTGCTTTCGATTGTTGGTCAGTCATGTCTACTCCAGACTGCTTCCGATTGTTGGTCAGTCATGTCTGCTTTGCCAGAGTACCTTCTTTATACCATACCTCACTCAAGTGTATCATTTCATGACAACTGCACATACAGTAGTAGTGCACGTTATGAAACCAGGAATGGATCAAAGAGTAGCACATTTCAAGCCTAATCCCAAAACTACATTCACATTGATTGCAATATATTTAGCCAACTTTGTTGATCTATTAGTAATTAACAATTCGATCATCTACCTGAGGATTTAGCAATCCTCTTGAATGGGTAGAAGTGACCTTGCATGACCCCTTGCATCAACCTGTACCAGACTTTAACGCATACCGCGGTGGTACATGCCTGAAGTGTACAGCAAAGGTGGCTAGGTCCACATACAAAACCTTGCCACTGTCTCGCTCTGCCACCCCCAACCAGGGCAACCAGCCTACCATATATTGGCCTCACTTGCCCGCTCCCAAGCCCGGATATCTCACTCTTGTGCCGTCCGGAGGCTTACTTAGTCTAAACTCTGCAGGATTCATAAGGTAAGTTCCCTTTACTCTCCTGTCCTAGGAATTCTAATGATATAAAATGAAATAAAAAAGGGCTGTATTTTTTGTTTGACATTGAATGTTATACATGTTAGATAATACATATATTTTTATTTACTCAACAGTCAGGATGTACACAGAAGCTGCCTTTTTATTGTAGCTTCTGTCCTGTCTGCCATCAAGATACCATTGTTAGCCATCATGTTCTAGCGAAACACCTGATGTTTATCAAGTAGTGTCTGGTCAAATGGTCAGTTTAACACTGTTTACACAGCATTCAGACACTTTAGATACATAAAGTCTATTCTTCTTCATGCCAGACATTTGCTGCATCAATACTTTATCAGAGTGTAAACTACTTTTTATAACCACGTCCTTTGCAACTCTCAATTGTAAAAAAATTGTTATTTATCAGATAACATTCACTATCTGAAACATAGTTTGTATTTATTCCTTCCAAATCTCTTGGACGAGTGCTATATTATGTTTGCAGGTGTATTACCCACTTCCAAGCTTCTGCAGATTGTTTGAAGCTGACAAAGGTATAACATATTATCATATTATCGAAAGACACTTACCAAAATGCCACTTCGATTCCGTTCATCGTTTCAATACATTTTCCGGTTTGTTCTACCTACTCCCTGATCATTTATTTCAAAATCGTCCAGACATGTATGAATAGATGATTCTTACTCTCTAAAATCATCTCATACTTAGTTTATAACATAAGAGGGCATATTTGAGTTCATACATTGTCAAGACAATGTACTATATTCACACTATCGTTTCCTCTGATTTCATATTAATCATCAGCCATGACGAAATATAGCAACACGTACTACAGACCAGATTGGTTGAGAAATACTACGGGGTATACATACCATGATATCTGTCTGTGATATATTTGGCCCCATAGGGTTAAAGGGAAAATACCGAGGACAAATGTTTGAAATATAAGGTTTCAACATCAGATAATAAGTATTTAATGTCACATATTATTTGTGTGGGTAAATCTTTAATATTGTATCATTTGAAAGTAATTTGTTCCTTTACAAGGCACATCTCAAGATAATTTCAAACTTAATATAAGAAACAAAACAATGCACGAAACTCATTAACAGAACAGTGTTGAACGTGGGCCGGTTTATATGGGTGCTAGTTGGGAAGATAACCTGAGGATAACCTGTCGACAGAGGGCACTGCGGAGGAGGAATGTCAAGCAAGGCAATGCTGAGCCGCATGTGTGTCATTCACATCCAGTCTTGCGGCAAATGCCTCACAATGCGTGTGTTCAACTGCCCTGCCTCGCTCACAGACTGGACACTGCTTATGCCAAGAACGTTAATAGTTCTAAAGATTATGTGTCACAATGTTATTTGAGTTATTTTGTGTATTGTTTACCAGTGTATGATATATATTAGAAAAAGAAGATTAGGATATTTGGCTACACACTGTAGCACATGTGTGGAATTCAATCTAGATAGTAACAATGTGTTTTAATACCATTCAAGTGATACAGGGATGTTCACAATTTGTTGTGGTTGACATCAAAGTGACATCAGAATACTAAATCTTATGTATATTGTGTATGCGTGTGAAGCTTAAGATTCTGTTTTGTTCCACAATAACAAAAAATGCGTATGACATGATGCATATCCAGTTAGCTTGTTTGAAAGCAACGAAACTATTTTTATCACACATAAAACAAAATTACTGACTCCCAAAATTCAAAACATAAGCAGTTGCCAGAGAGAGTGACCTTCAGTAGCAGAATTATGGTGTGTATTCAGTAGCACCGCTTCTCGAGGTCAGTACTTCGATTGTGTGGGTACACTAGTTGGCAGGGCACACAGCTGCCTAGAGAGATAGCTTTCAACGAAACACCAGATCAAACAAAACCACACATATAACTATTACATGTACAAGGTGATAGTTTTTTTGTAATACATGTTCCCAAATAAAGGAATATTTTGATTGCAGCACTTTCCATTGAAACATGTAAACTATATTTTCCAGATTTGTTGGAAAATGTGATTCGTATCAAATATATATATATATTTAATTTAAATGGTAGTCTATCTGGCAAGACTACAAATTAAATGTGAAGAAATATTACGGTTAGTTTGATACGAACATTTGTAAACTTTGTGTGCATAAACACAATCATTACAAGTAAAGCATATGTTGCTTTCAATAAAAGTATATTTCCAAGTTCCTGTTTGGAATCGAACAGCCGTAGACATGAAACGTACAGCGTTCTTATGAAATGTACAACAGGAAGTACAGACGATTTTTTTGGTGGAAATGTCTATACAATATCATTTTTTTTCACTTTTAACAAGAAACTTTTTATCACTTTTAACAAGAAACTTGATATACCAGCCTTGCGCAATTTTGGTGTACACGTCACTGACATCTAAACAAATTTGTTGTACTCACTCTCAGTCATAACATTGACACCAATTGGCCATTTTACATGCATGTGCAAAATATCTGACTCAAAATATCTGAATGCTATAAAGAAGCTTGTTTTTGATATTGGGAATTGATAGCTTAGAACCTTGACCGGAACTCTTGAGAATATTTTGTTCAGAAATGATGCGGCCAGATGTATCGGTTTCAAGGTTCTCATGACCCAAATCTGAAATGTCGTCTGCTGCGGCTTTTTGCATTCGGCACGTTGCGCGTTTGATAAATGGCGCGTTCAACACAGAGTGACTTGTATCCATGTGACGTCACACAAGGACAGTGTGTGAAAGGCATCAGTGGCAGGTCCAGGGTTTTACATTTGTTAAAATGGGGTACACTACAGTCTCTTTTCTGTACAAGTATTTATTATTTTTTTGGCATATTCGTGTTCACAAATATCATACAAAGTCCTATAAGAAGAAGAAATGCCAAATGATATAAATTGTGAAATTTGTAAATTGAGCACCCCCTTCAATATCCATTTCTGGACATGCCAATATACCAAAGCTGATTCCCGCCAAATTCAGTGAAGTGTCATTTTTAAAACTTTTAAATGGTTGGGTTTTAAGATTTAAATCCAAGTTTGATGTTATCTAGTATGTACATGCAAACATTCCTATTCAAACTTTTTGACCTCAAAGGCCCTCCAAAGATACGAGGTGTCAGACATTTCTCTAACTGACACAACGCGCATTACGCGCCGAATGCAACAAGCCTCTGCTGCAGGTCAAAGCCAGTTATTCATCTTGTTCATTTCTGAGAAATAAACAAATATTTTATCGAAGAAATGACCTCAGGCTAATCGTAATCATTTAGTGTGAAATTGACAAATATTGCGACATATGTACACCAATATTACAGGCGACGACAACAGAGCTGCGGACGACAACAGAGCTGTGGTTCTATTTTCAAAGCATCTCAAGTGCATCTGCGCTAACAAAAATATCCTCGTCTTGTTGTTGTCTGTATATCAATCAAACATTGTATTCGTTTGAAAATAATAGAAAAAGGTACAAAAACAATCTTTAAAAAAATAAAAGGAAAAAAGCTCGGCACAGGGGTGATGTTCAAAAGTAGTCCAATATCGGGGTGTGAGAGGCTTTACGGCAACTATAATGAAACGTATACTTTTCACCTTTTAATTTGTTTTGTCCTTGACAATATATGTGGCCACGGGCCGTGGCGCAATTGGTTAGAGCGCCAGCTTATTGGCACCAGTTCCTCTGTGGTGATCCAAAGGTCATGGGTTCGATCCCCGACTGTGCCGAGATTGAAATCGTGATACAATTTCACACATTAGCTGAGGCCCGTGCCAGAGGGTTAATCCGTTGTCTTTGTAAATCTGTGACCGGGTGGGTTGTCATGTCAAGGACCTGCGACAATTCAGTGAGCAGCACTATATATGCTACAAGTAGGTCTCATCACGAAATGACTGAAATAATGTTAAAAGTGATGCAAAACCCCAAACAAACAAACAAACAAACAATATATGTTAAATCCAAAGGATATTGAGGTGTATATTACACACTAATGGGCAGTGGTATGCAGTCCTGATATGCTCAAGTTTGTTTTCATGGTGCTTTAACGTGCAAGAAAGACAAACCGTGTGCATAAACTGAATTGTGTTTGATGCCTGGCAATCTCTTTTCAGTCAACTATGAAAAACAAGTCTATACTATGAAGCTCTGGAGGTATCATTCGTGCTTCGTACTTCGCCCCTAACTTTGCCCTTCTATTTCGCTATTTTTGCACTTCTACTTCGCTATCTTCGCACTTTGCCTTCGTTATCTTCGCCTTTCTTATCCTCGCACTTCGTGCCAAGTAGCCAATCAGTGAGCAGCTTACTGTAGTATATAAAGTTTGCTAAAGGCGAAGGGAGAAGATTAGAAGACGAAGGCCGAAAATAACAAAGTAGAAATGCGAAAATAGCGAAGTAGAAGGGCGAAAAAGCAAAGTGGAAATGCAAATACAGCGAAGTAGAAATGCGAATATGGCGAAGTAGAAGTACGAATATAGCGAAGCTTGAAAAGTGAAGTGCGAGGCACGAATGATACCTCCAGAGCTTCATAGCTTACTGTAGTATATAAAGTTTGCTAAAGGCGAAGGGAGAAGATTAGAAGATGAAGGCCGAAAATAACAAAGTAGAAATGCGAAAATAGCGAAGTAGAAGGGCGAAAAAGCAAAGTGGAAATGCGAATACAGCGAAGTAGAAATGCGAATATGGCGAAGTAGAAGTACGAATATAGCGAAGCTTGAAAAGCGAAGTGCGAGGCACGAATGATACCTCCAGAGCTTCATAGCTTACTGTAGTATATAAAGTTTGCTAAAGGCGAAGGGAGAAGATTAGAAGACGAAGGCCGAAAATAACAAAGTAGAAATGCGAAAATAGCGAAGTAGAAGGGCGAAAAAGCAAAGTGGAAATGCGAATACAGCGAAGTAGAAATGCGAATATGGCGAAGTAGAAGTACGAATATAGCGAAGCTTGAAAAGCAAAGTGCGAGGCACGAATGATACCTCCAGAGCTTCATAGTAAGCTGCTCACTGATTGGCTCCTGAAGGGCGAAGATAACGAAGGCAAAGGGCGAAGATAGCGAAGTAGAAGGGCAAAGTTAGGGGCGAAGTACGAAGCACGAATGATACCTCCAGAGCTTCATACTATACAGTGGTCAGTACATTGGAAGAAAGAAAATGAAATTATCCAACCTTATCTTGATCAGTTAAAATCATCATTAGTAAATTTAAACAGTCAGCATAAACCAGATTTTTGAGAAGGTTTGGTGCTTTATATTCATTTTTTATATAATCTACATCCTAATAAAAAATCAGATCATGTAGAGGAAGTTCCAGTTCCCCTGTGGTATTAACACACTTTGTTCTTCTCAGGTGTATTTTTCTTTCACCGGAAACAATAGCGTTTTCAGTGTTACCCCATCGTGTTGTTCCTGGGGCGGTGCTCCTGTGAGAACATTTCCTGGCTGAACTTTGACCTGAGTGCACTGCACATTTGTCTTATCTGGTTGTCTGTCTGAGAAAGACATGAAAGTATGTGTATAGACCAGGCCTGGGTCGTGCTGTTCAATCATGTTGTCCAAAGTAACACACAATATCTTTTCCTGTCATGGAAACCGAAGCCTGGCAGCGTTGGCTTGATATAATCAAAATATTGCTTGGTTTTGTCATTTTTATTCTTAGTTTCCAGCTCATTCGAGTGCTTCTGGCAATCAGATAACAGAGGGGCATAATGTCATTTGTATATAAGTATAACGATTCACTTTACCACCCAAACAAGGCAATCTCATTTTAGTGCTGGGTTGCGTTTAAACATATCTTTAACGCTGTCTTTGTGGTCACCACTTCTCATGTTATTTGACAAACGTACCGGCGGACAACCAGTCAAACACCATCCATTTCTGCCAATCTAAAGAATGATACTGTATGTTTCTGGCATGGAGAACGTATATCCTTTGTAAGGTGGTGCAGAGAAGATCTCATTGCCTGACTTTTTGCCAGAATAATACTTTGCATGTAACCACTAGCGCTGCCATGGCACTTATTTCCACCTTGGTTCAAGTGAACTGTACTACAAAGAGTTGTGTCCATTTTTTTGCTCATTTGATGACGTCACATTGTCCTGATACTTGGAACTCCCGTTCATGTATAGAACGCGATGGTGTCAACCGGAATATACTTTTACTATCACTTCCGGAAAAAAAAAGATTTTTACTTTGACTCCAGAAAACAAACAACTGATATTACAATAGGTTTGTCTCTTCTCACCGATGGCAAAACAGTTTCTCATATGATCATATTTTCTTGCACGATTTGTGACACAGAAATGCCTTATATACATTGGACCAGGATACCTGTTGGACTGTATGATGTATTACTGCACGCAACGTGTGTTCATCTTTGCTTGATGTATGGGAAAGTAAACTCCTGACCTTGAAATGTCCAGCCTACTGCCCCTGTGACCCATGCCCTCGATTTCCGGATGCGATGCTGATCATTTGAGCAATTCATAACTAATCAAAGATATTTCTGAACTTTTCAAGGAATGAGCCTATATGATTCCTGAGCTAAACGGGAATGACTTTTAATGCAATTTAGATTTTACGTTTTTTTAACCTTGATAATAAATTTTGAAAAATCTTTTATACTGTCAAACGGTTGTTATGTTATTTATAAACAACATTCTCAATTTTGTTTTAAGAAAATGTTTATCAACATAATGTATAAAAATACACCATTTCCATTAAACGATTACTCCAAATAAATCTTCAACAAAAAAATATCATTAGCTAACATTGGCAAAGAAACATTTTTGTTATATATCTCTTTACAAGGGACATCCCACAGAACTGTCTGTCCATTGCAATACGTGACACAGAGGCCCACACATACTAGCATGCCCCAGTAATCCCTTAGAAAATCTGGACGACCCACAACCGAGTGTGAGTTATGTGTCAAGCTTGGTGCGCAACACCTTGTCTATTTCAGTGTCCTTTGCAACAATGGGAGGCATGACAGAGTATTGCATTGCTATCCACATCTGTTTTTTTATCAAGAACACGTGGTTCATATTAAAAGCATGCAAATTAGCTGTATTGCATGTTCATGATACGGGGTTCCTGCCTCGGGACTATGATTGATATATCTAATATCACATTTCCCTGTACTTAACCTTCTGTGATCAGATGTCTGGGTGCATATTTTCCTTGAATCTATTATTGACATATTTGAGGACGGTTTGCTTACTTTGTGTCTGAGGTGCGGTCTGTGCGGTCAGACAACAGATACACACTGCTTTCACTCTCATGGATACCATTGACAATTGATGAAAATAAAACGGCTTTTTTTTTGCATGAACACGCGAATATTGCACAGAGTGTTTTTGTTTTATATCACACTTGAAATTATCTTATTCATGACTTCAAAGGTGTATAGCCATTTTTGCATTTCCCGTCCAAGTCACACAGTCATCAAAGCTAATATGTAAGGATAAGTCAAGCAGTCTTATGGAAAGGTCGATGAGTGTGGTGAAAGTATCAATCATATCAGAAGCGTGAAGGAAATACATGGAATATTCTGGTATGGGGTGATATATAAATAGATGTCCACATAGTTGTCATGCCTCAGAAGTTCACATTTCATCGCTTTTCAACAGAAGCTATTATTTCACTATGTGGTTATGATTTGTTAAAACCCCGCAGTCAACACAGCATATACAGTTTCACGTCAATTAAAATTGTGTTTTCAGACGCCTCCAGCCATCATATCTTACCCATCTTGAGTTTGTTAAGACATCTCCTTTTTATGGGGTTTGACTGTAACTGCTAATGACTTAAAATTGAGTGTTTCCTTTTGGTATCTATTGACAAGAAACAAATATTCTCGAAGTTAAATATTTATTTGTCTTTTTCATATAAAGTCAATAATATGCTGATCATAATTCTGACACGTGATATACGTATTCCACTCTTAAGATTAACACATATATAGGCACATTTTGTGAATGACCAGACATCAGAGAAAATACTTTCAGGTAACTTTGTAAGGACAAACGAGAATGTGAATTCCTCTTCTGAATGGAGATTGGCACTCTTATAGAGGTACAAGGACAAGAGCAAATAGTGACCAAAATGTTATATAGGGATAACATACAGACAGGGTATCCATGAATAAATCTTATTTATCCCACCATTCACATTGCAATACATTACCTGGTGTTATCAAATGGACCTTCTCAATGTCCTATTTTGACACATACTGGGTGCCTCAAGGTAAACGGGTTGTCAAGACTTTAACAGGAAATACGATATTCAGCGCTAAAACTTATTTTTATCGTTAAATTTCAACATTGTGTAATTAACACTTTCTGATCCAAATGATAAGCTCTTGTCATTATTACATCCAACATAGATTATTTCATTAAGATATATCTCCAACCAGATCTTTTCATTAGAAACATTTCAACTGCATTCATTTCGTTTTAAATTTCAGATTGTGTATTTCAATTACATGTGTTTATGACTACTGCAGTCTGTCACTAAATGCCTAGACGTTTCCAGACACAGCATAACTTTGTCTGTGACCATTCTTTCTGCATGACCTTCACAGTTCAGAGACCACATCCTCACACTTCTCATAATGACGGGGAATAAAAAAACAACAAGCTGAGCAAAACAGAAGGCGATGTGGAGTGCTATGCTGTCAAATTGCCTGAATTGGGACTGGACACGTTTCCCAGTGCACGCATATAAATGCCAATGTGTTTTTTTGGTGGTTAAATACATATAATGTATTAGCTGACCAAATTTCCTCTCTAATTATATGAACACTTCGTGACAATATCAAAGAAACAAAAATCGTATTAAACCTGTCATAATTGTTCCAATTTTTTATCAGCATTTGTGCATGCTTTCCGTCTGCCAACCTAAACAACTTTTTTCATAATATGTCATTTATTTCCGTATAGCGACATATCCAAATTAGTTTTATTGAATTAAAATAATACAAATTATATGGAATACTCATGTATTAATGGTGACTCAATGTCATCCATGGTGATGGCATAGGAGGAGGTGGCTGGTGTGGGTTGGGCTGAGGGCAAGAAAGGCTTACGGTTTGCTTTACCAATTAAAGAAAAAACAGTAGTTTTAGGAACAGGTCAATCACGACATTGGGTATCAGATGCTATGACAGGAACCAAAAGGCCATTTTAAGAAAAATAATTTATCAAATTTAATATGGAGGAAAAGGTTAAGGTCATTGTATCAAGAACACAATTGTTTTTGTGAACAACAACTACTTTATCATTTCACTCTTCATTTCTTATGGAAAAAAAACTCAATATGAAGATGTTATAATCTGTCACTGAGACCTCTCTATATCTTAACATATTGTATGAGGTTTTTTGCCCACATATAATATAGCTGGCAAGTGACATTTCAAAATATGGAAAATATGAAAAGTCTGAAGTTTCAGCTATACCATTACAAGTACTTTGCAAAGTGTCGCAACGTATGACTTAGATTGCTTCTAAAGAATTCTTTAAAATGAGGACTGGGTTCGCAATCATAATACAAGACTTAAATGTTGAGTTACACAATTTTAATATTAAGATTGGTTAGCAGTAAAATTCATTACATGAAATTCTGATGAATCTGTTCTATTTATTATTCTTCATACATAATTGGCTCCATGAGCTACTGTATAAAAAAGGTTAAAGATGGCAAAATGAGATAGTGTGATCATCCAAAACTACTTGATATTTCGGCAATGATCCTGGATTGCTTTATAAGTAACAGCATAGTGTGTTTATTCATTGTTGTGTTACAATTTTTCGGGCGTTTGAATTGTCAGCTTGCGTTTTTTTCCCGAAATAGAACGACATCTATTCAAAAGGTGTTTTCTTGATATAAACAAAGTGTTTGTTCTCAATATTCTAAGCATAGATATTTTTCGAATGTGCATTATATTACTATACAGACAGTGACATAGGATATGGAGGAAAAAATGGGACTTAATAAAATGATTAATGATAAGTGCTTCAAAGAAGGATCACCATTGAAACCAGTTTATAAATATTTTCTTCACGTTCACATTAAGATTATACAATGTAAGATTGAGCTTTCATTTAACCCTGTTTCTAGGCTCTTCCTCCAAGCTGCCACCCTGCCTTGTTTGTAATTAAATTCCTCTTCCAAGCTGCCACCCTGCCCTGTTTGTGATTGAGTTCTTCCTCCAAGCTGCCACCCTGCCCTGTTTGTGATTGAGTTCTTCCTTCAAGCTTCCACCCTGCCCTGTTTGTGATTGAGTTCTTCCTCCAAGCTGCCACCCTGCCGTGTTTGTGATTGAGTTCTTTCCCCAAGCTGCCACCCTGCCCTGTTTGTGATTGAGTTCTTTCCCCAAGCTGCCACCCTGCCCTGATTGTGATTGAGTTCTTCCTCCAAGCTGCCACCCTGCCCTGTTTGTGATTGAGTTTTCCCCAAGCTGCCACCCTGCCCTGTTTGTGATTGAGATCTTCCTCAAAGCTGCCACCCTGCCCTGTTTGTGATTGAGATCTTCCTCAAAGCTGCCACCCTGCCCTGTTTGTGATTGAGTTTTCCCCAAGCTGCCACCCTGCCGTGTTTGTGATTGAGAATTCCCCCAAGCTGCCACCCTGCCCTGTTTGTGATTGAGAATTCCTCCAAGCTGCAACCCTGCCCTGTTTGTGATTGAGATCGTCCTCCAAGCTGCCACCCTGTCCTGTTTGTGATTGAGTTCTTTCCCCAAGCTGCCACCCTGCCCTGTTTGTGATTGAGATCTTCCTCAAAGCTGCCACCCTGCCCTGTTTGTGATTGAGATCGTCCTCCAAGCTGCCACCCTGCCCTGTTTGTGATTGAGTTTTTTCCTCAAGCTGCCACCATGCCCTGTTTGTGATTGAGTTTTTTCCCCAAGCTGTCACCCTGTCCTGTTTGTGATTGAGATCGTCCTCCAAGCTGCCACCCTGCCCTGTTTGTGATTGAGATCTTCCTCCAAGCTGCCACCCTGCCCTGTTTGTGATTGAGTTTGTCCCCGAGCTGCCACCCTGCCCTGTTTGTGATTGAGTTCTACCTCCAAGCTGCCACGGTGCCCTGTGTGTGATTGAGTTCTTCCTCCAAGCTGCCACCCTGCCCTGTTTGTGATTGAGATCTTCCTCAAAGCTGCCAGCCTGCCCTGTTTGTGATTGAGATCTTGCTTCAAGCTGCCACCCTGTCCTGTTTGTGATTGAGTTTTTCCCCAAGCTGCCACCCTGCCCTGTTTGTGATTGAGTTCTTCCTCAAAGCTGCCACCCTGCCCTGTTTGTGATTGAGATCTTCCTCCAAGCTGCCACCCTGCCCTGTTTGTGATTGGGCTTTTCCCCAAGCTGCCACCCTGCCCTGTTTGTGATTGAGTTCTACCTCCAAGCTGCCACCCTGTCCTCTTTGTGATTGAGATCTTCCTCCAAGCTGCCACCCTGCCCTACTTGTGATTGAGATCTTCCTCCAAGCTGCCACCCTGCCCTGTTTGTGATTGAGAATTCCTCCAAGCTGCCACCCTGTCCTGTTTGTGATTGAGTTCTTTCCCCAAGCTGCCACCCTGCCCTGTTTGTGATTGAGATCTTCCTTAAAGCTGCCACCCTGCCCTGTTTGTGATTGAGATCGTCCTCCAAGCTGCCACCCTGCCCTGTTTGTGATTGAGTTTTTTCCCCAAGCTGCCACCCTGCCCTGTTTGTGATTGAGTTTTTTCCCCAAGCTGTCACCCTGTCCTGTTTGTGATTGAGATCGTCCTCCAAGCTGCCACCCTGCCCTGTTTGTGATTGAGATCGTCCTCCAAGCTGCCACCCTGCCCTGTTTGTGATTGAGTTTTCCCCAAGCTGCCACCCTGCCCTGTTTGTGATTGATTGAGTTCTTCCTCCAAGCTGCCACCCTGTCCTCTTTGTGATTGAGATCTTCCTCCAAGCTGCCACTCTGCCCTGTTTGTGATTGAGTTCTTCCTCCAAGCTGCCACCCTGCCCTGTGTGTGATTGAGTTCTTCCTCCAAGCTGCCACCCTGCCCTGTTTGTGATTGAGAATTCCCCCAAGCTGCCACCCTGCCCTGTTTGTGATTGAGAATTCCTCCAAGCTGCCACCCTGTCCTGTTTGTGATTGAGTTCTTTCCCCAAGCTGCCACCCTACCCTGTTTGTGATTGAGTTCTTCCTCAAAGCTGCCACCCTGCCCTGTTTGTGATTGAGATCTTCCTCCAAGCTGCCACCCTGTCCTGTTTGTGATTGGGCTTTTCCCCAAGCTCGCCACCCTGCCCTGTTTGTGATTGAGTTCTACCTCCAAGCTGCCACCCTGTCCTGTTTGTGATTGAGATCGTCCTCCAAGCTGCCACCCTGCCCTGTTTGTGATTGAGTTTTTTCCCCAAGCTGCCACCATGCCCTGTTTGTGATTGAGTTTTTTCCCCAAGCTGTCACCCTGTCCTGTTTGTGATTGAGATCGTCCTCCAAGCTGCCACCCTGCCCTGTTTGTGATTGAGATCTTCCTCCAAGCTGCCACCCTGCCCTGTTTGTGATTGAGTTTGTCCCCGAGCTGCCACCCTGCCCTGTTTGTGATTGAGTTCTACCTCCAAGCTGCCACGGTGCCCTGTGTGTGATTGAGTTCTTCCTCCAAGCTGCCACCCTGCCCTGTTTGTGATTGAGATCTTCCTCAAAGCTGCCAGCCTGCCCTGTTTGTGATTGAGATCTTGCTTCAAGCTGCCACCCTGTCCTGTTTGTGATTGAGTTTTTCCCCAAGCTGCCACCCTGCCCTGTTTGTGATTGAGTTCTTCCTCAAAGCTGCCACCCTGCCCTGTTTGTGATTGAAATCTTCCTCCAAGCTGCCACCCTGCCCTGTTTGTGATTGGGCTTTTCCCCAAGCTGCCACCCTGCCCTGTTTGTGATTGAGTTCTACCTCCAAGCTGCCACCCTGTCCTGTTTGTGATTGAGATCTTCCTCCAAGCTGCCACCCTGCCCTACTTGTGATTGAGATCTTCCTCCAAGCTGCCACCCTGCCCTGTTTGTGATTGAGAATTCCTCCAAGCTGCCACCCTGTCCTGTTTGTGATTGAGTTCTTTCCCCAAGCTGCCACCCTGCCCTGTTTGTGATTGAGATCTTCCTTAAAGCTGCCACCCTGCCCTGTTTGTGATTGAGATCGTCCTCCAAGCTGCCACCCTGCCCCATTTTGTGATTGAGTTTTTTCCCCAAGCTGCCACCCTGCCCTGTTTGTGATTGAGATCGTCCTCCAAGCTGCCACCCTGCCCTGTTTGTGATTGAGTTTTTTCCCCAAGCTGCCACCCTGCCCTGTTTGTGATTGAGTTTTTTCCCCAAGCTGTCACCCTGTCCTGTTTGTGATTGAGATCGTCCTCCAAGCTGCCACCCTGCCCTGTTTGTGATTGAGATCGTCCTCCAAGCTGCCACCCTGCCCTATTTGTGATTGAGTTTTCCCCAAGCTGCCACCCTGCCCTGTTTGTGATTGATTGAGTTCTTCCTCCAAGCTGCCACCCTGTCCTCTTTGTGATTGAGATCTTCCTCCAAGCTGCCACTCTGCCCTGTTTGTGATTGAGTTCTTCCTCCAAGCTGCCACCCTGCCCTGTTTGTGATTGAGTTCTTCCTCCAAGCTGCCACCCTGCCCTGTTTGTGATTGAGAATTCCCCCAAGCTGCCACCCTGCCCTGTTTGTGATTGAGAATTCCTCCAAGCTGCCACCCTGTCCTGTTTGTGATTGAGTTCTTTCCCCAAGCTGCCACCCTACCCTGTTTGTGATTGAGTTCTTCCTCAAAGCTGCCACCCTGCCCTGTTTGTGATTGAGATCTTCCTCCAAGCTGCCACCCTGTCCTGTTTGTGATTGGGCTTTTCCCCAAGCTCGCCACCCTGCCCTGTTTGTGATTGAGTTCTACCTCCAAGCTGCCACCCTGTCCTGTTTGTGATTGAGATCTTCCTCCAAGCTGCCACCCTGCCCTACTTGTGATTGAGATTTTCCTCCAAGCTGCCACCCTGCCCTGTTTGTGATTGAGAATTCCCCCAAGCTGCCACCCTGCCCTGTTTGTGATTGAGAATTCCTCCAAGCTGCCACCCTGTCCTGTTTGTGATTGAGTTCTTTCCCCAAGCTGCCTCCCTGCCCTGTTTGTGATTGAGATCTTCCTCAAAGCTGCCACCCTGCCCTGTATGTGATTGAGATCGTCCTCCAAGCTGCCACCCTGCCCTGTTTGTGATTGAGTTTTTTCCCCAAGCTGCCACCCTGCCCTGTTTGTGATTGAGATCGTCCTCCAAGCTGCCACCCTGTCCTGTTTGTGATTGAGTTTTTTCCCCAAGCTGCCACCCTGCCCTGTTTGTGATTGAGTTTTTTCCCCAAGCTGTCCTGTTTGTGATTGAGATCGTCCTCCAAGCTGCCACCCTGCCCTGTTTGTGATTGAGATCGTCCTCCAAGCTGCCACCCTGCCCTGTTTGTGATTGAGTTTTCCCCAAGCTGCCACCCTGCCCTGTTTGTGATTGATTGAGTTCTTCCTCCAAGCTGCCACCCTGTCCTCTTTGTGATTGAGATCTTCCTCCAAGCTGCCACCCTGCCCTGTTTGTGATTGAGTTCTTCCTCCAAGCTGCCACCCTGCCCTGTTTGTGATTGAGTTCTACCTCCAAGCTGCCACCCTGCCCTGATTGTGATTGAGATCTTCCTCCAAGCTGCCACCCCACACTGTTTGTGATTAAGTTCTTGAGGGATGAGATTAATAGTATTTCCTAAACCTGAGATGCATCTGAAAAAGGTACAAGAAAATGTTAAGCTCCCGAAGACTTGAACCTTGACTAGTTGAGCATTAGAGGCCAAAGATTCTGAGAATTCCCACTCGAGCCGACTTCATATTAAACCTTACATAAACGACACTTATGTTCAACTAAAGGGGTATTTTAGAGGAAAGTTGCATTGGCACGAAGCAGGTGTCAAGGGGAGACACAAAGGTTGACCTTGAGTTAGCGCAAGTGTAGGAGGCCCAGGACACCAGAGGACATTTAGATGAGTTGTCCAAGCGTGGATACACACATATATTAGGTGCTGATGAATCACAGCAGCAAAACATACATGTTATATGCGTTAAATATGTTGTTGTACCAGTATTAGGTGTGATTATTACCTGAAGTGCAGGTTTATACAATTTAAGATTAAATGTTTACTTCTTTTTAGGACAACAATGATTCCATGTGCATTCATGTGTACGATTGTTCTGATAGGAACATTGTAATCTGCTTGTTCATATATATATTGAGCAACATGACTTGAACACTCAAGTCAAATATCTTTGAATAGGCTGATGGTGATTTCAATGTTATTTTAGCTTTGAGTGACCGGACCGTCATTCTCTCCGGTTGACTTCTTCCTTAGTTATTCTCTGTCCTCACAGGTCACCATCGTTCTGTATATACCCCCTAATACTGAGGACATCTACAGCCTCCTGCTGACCCTGAACATTGCCAGATCATTCTGGGACAAGTTGCTATTACTTTTCATTTAAGGTATAGGAAGCTAACTGTTCTTGACCTCGCTGACATCACTGAACTCCAATGTTGAGTAAATGTAAATGGGGACTTAACATAAAAGGGCAAGACATTAAATATCTAAAAAGATGAGATTCTCTATATTCATATATATATATATATATATATATATATATATATATATATATATATATATATATATATATATATGTATGTATAAATATATATATATATATATATATATATATATATATATATATATATATATATATATATATATATATATATATATATATATATATATTGACGGATATATATATATATATATGTATGTATCAATATATATATATATATATATATATATATATATATTGACGGATATATATATTGACGGATATATATATATATATATATATATATATATATATATATATATATATATATATGTATGTATCAATATATATAACTATATATATACATATATATATATATATATATATATATATATATATATATATATATATATATATATATTGACGGATATATATATATATATATATATATATATATATATATATAATTGATATTAATAATCATATATTAATATATATATATATATATATATATATATATATATATATATATATATATTGATACACATATATATATATATATATATATATATATATATATATATATATATATATATCTCTATATATATATATATATATATATATTGATACACATATATATATATATTAACATATATTCTATTGTATTGTATTTAATATAGTTACATAGTACAATATACAATCATATAAACATAGTAATAAGAAGCATAGAAACATTGATGTACCCAGCCCCTTAGGACTTATTAGTCACCTATTCTGTTTACATTGATAATACTGGACATACTACGAAATTGTCTAGCATTCCAGGCTTTATCTAGATAATGAGCTATCTCCTTCCACTCTTTACTAATTAATAAAACTAATTTTTCAGTATCAGACATGGTCATACAATTGTCATATTTCCTGGACATTACTGTGATACAATGTTTCTCTCAGATTATTATATGCATTACAAACACAAAGAAAATGTTGTTCATCCTCTACAACATTTAGTGTACAAATCTGATTAATATATATATATATATATATATATATATATATATATATATATATATATATATATATATATATATATATTCAGTTATTCAAGCTACATTCTACATCCACAGTACTTAAAAGTCCAGGTCTCCCATGCATTTGGACAGTTCAGACCGTGCAATTCTAATACTGATTCAAATGTTGACTGCATTTATTAGGTGTCTTGCTGTTGTGATACAAGGTGTGACCCAAGTGGTGTAAATCAACAGGTGAGCAGAGCGCCCCACCTGACATAAACTAATACTTTCTCCACCTCAGTTACCTTACAAAATTCACATTCTTTAACATAGAAAAATAATTTATCAATTGAAAAACATCATCTGTTTAATGTCAAGAGATGTGATGATAAGTGAAATGGATTTTTTACATAACAAATTCAACGATTGAATAAGACTTGATATTTTGTTTGTTAGCTGCTTATTCATACTGGATCATGTGTCAAGCACCATACAACCCCGATACGATTCGATGGCGAGGTTGATATGGATAAAGGGTTGCCTACTTTATTTATGTTTATGAATGAAGACATTTATAATTATTAGCTATATTAGTTGTTCATAGGGGCATGGCGAACCACAATGTCTTCACAACTTCCTTAAGGCGGACCACAGTCTTTTCGTGGGATGCATGCACATGCAGCATGAGATGTACTGAACTACTTTAACTTAACCTATATGCTGTATTCGGTGGAGGGTAATTTCCAAGGGTTTGCCTGCTAAGCTTATGTCAAGCAGGCTACGCAGTAACTAGATTAATCATCTTAGTTAAAGGTTCTAAGATCGACATGATCAGTAAGTCTCAAGTGGGACATATTCTTGTTATAAAAAGTACATAATGGGCCACATTACTTCATCTTGTATAATTAGTTTATTCTTTACAGGTATTAGTTGTGGTACCTCTGTTTTCATTCTTGACTTCTGACATTGTAAACGGAAGTGGAATGGTAAACATACACAATGATATATCCGCTGGCATTGAGCAACTTAAAAAAAGTAGTTGCAACACAGCACAGACCTGAGGATTTTAAGACTGAGATGTGAATATGGAAAGTTAAAACCACTAACATATACTTAGTAAATGCCTTCAAAAAAGAGGTGTACTCCAATTTTCGGACTTTACTATTACATTCATGCATCAGGTAGGAGGGGTTGACAAGTTCAGAAAGAGTAATCGGTCTGAGTAGTAAATACGTCATAGTTAGAGCCATAACCTGGCCAGTACCTTTAACCTTAAATGTCCTTGAAGCTGAAGAGTTTCAGGTGAAGAAGGCGACAAAGAAGCTGGGATAGACTTAATTTCTACTAAATGCACTTTCCTGGTTGTGCTGTCATCCCTAACAACTGATAGTTGTCTATATGGTGACTAGTTGCAATAAAAGGTTTTGTCGAAGTACTCTGCAATTTCATTGGTAATTATAGTAAAGAGAATACATGCACCATTAAGGATTGCTGAACATTATGATATTGCGATTAAAGAGAATTATTGAACACCACGAGAAACGGGCCGTGGAAACATTGGCCAAAATGCTAAAGAAAGTTCATTTTCCAACATATTTTTATGGCAATATGATATCGTTGTAAAGATCTGTATTAGTGTTATTCAGTGGAAGTCACTGGATCTCCAGGGGTCATGGGGTCATGCAGAGAACCTTTGACGAGGATTGACCCAACAAGGACGGTCTCATAAAGTACAACATACACAATATGCAATATGGCATTCACTCTAATATACGGACTTGCTGATCTTAAAAAGAAGATATTTTTTTATTCACATTTAACCATTTTCCAATATCCCTATAAACTTTATTCTTTATGCTATAACAAATAGTTGTTGTTCTGCTCAATTAAAATGTTGAAATATTTAAATGCGATTCATAATCGAATGGAATGGTATACTCTTTATTTAGCATTTCAAAATAATCAACTTATTTCTTTAAAAAATATATTGGGAGATATGTGTCAGTTACTCTTGGCACGCTGTCTATAGTTGTGGGCGGACAGGTCCATTCTCTTGGAAAACACAAATGTTATGCCAATCTTTTGTATAAAGTTAAAACCCAGGTGTGGTCCTCAGACTGCACTGTGACCAGCGACATGTATTAAAGGATATGTTTTCTTTTGATGATCTACCAAAAAATGTAGGGTATGATAGATAAATTCTGCTTCGCCATTTAAGTGTGACAGATCAATGAATATTGCAATTTATATACGCCATAGTATACGTGCAAACGTTTGTTCGAAATCCCATCACTGGAATCTCACAAGATCACAATACCTAAAGGGGAAACCAGAAAACAGGTTATGGTCATATTGTACTGGAGGCTTTGTTCTGTGAGGTTCTACCTTTTGTGTCGTCATGTGAAGCTTGACACGCTAAGCAAACCTTGCACAATGGAATGATCCCGCAGTCCATTTCACTAGTACATGGATGCCTACTCACACTCCCTCCCAGCAATACCTCCCAGGTCAAGCACATTAACTTGGCCACTTAGAAGGCAACTACACCTCTGTCTGTCAAACAGCAATGCTTAATTAGTCATTGCCTTTTCACTTAGTACAAACATATCATTTTTTTACATGTTACACTCTCGATGTATATATATATATATATATATATATATATATATATATATATATATATATATATATATATATATATATATATATATATATATATATATATATATATATATATATATATATATATATATGTATATGAATGGAGGGTGTTTGGCAGATATGAGCTGTGATGGTGTGGCTATCATTGACTGCTGTGGTGGGGTAACCATGCCTAGTGGCCATTATTTTCCACACATTACCTCCACGACAATGCAGCTCCAGGTCTGCACTGAACAGCAACTGACCCACTGAGATAATGGCAATAGTCCATTTGACAAACATTGTCTGGCTTGAAAAATATATTTCCCATCTTTGAATGATGTTTAAGACAACCTCGGATGACTTAGGGTTTCACATAATCGAATTATGTGAATTAATACATCACATATATTTTCACAAACATTTAAAAAGAAATGATAAATGGATAATTTATCAACTCTCATGCATTGCTCTTTTTGGTCTCAATCACTTTACTTGTAAGAAAACCACTTTATGTCATCAAGATCAGTTAGCTGATAGAGATAATACTGGATTGTTATGTGATCAAGTTGACCTTGTGATAAAATGGAGATCTTTATCGGATGGGTTTGAACATAGGCATTATGCTTAAATTCCTTGTGTTCGGAAGCATGTCTCTCCCTCTTTTGTATCTTCAGAAAAGGGAAAAAGATCATTATATTTTTCGCATGGCTTCCATTCTACAGATACAATAAGATGTTTTACCTTGAAATGGGATTTTGAGATTTTGGCATTTTGAGATTCCCTTTTTATATTTTTCATTGGTTATAAAAGAAATTGAACCTGTAAGTGCAAAGCATAAACAATTTGAAGACAGCAATGCTCCTGTACATGTTTATCTGTGTGGAAGATAATATAAGCAACACTATGGGCCATACTTGAACAACATAGTATCCTATCCAGTCGCTGACTAGCTTTACCCATCAGTAATGCAGTGAGGATGAGCAATACCTTACCATGATTATATAAAGATGTTCCATTCATCAACTATGACTAGCATATGCTCATCTATAACATGATAATACAAGAAATATGTTCATTAATAACACAAAAAATTATAGTGCTGAAAATAGAATCTGAGATCGAAAATGATTCTTTTATGTAGATATACATGAGAATCTTTCATCTTTATTCACGAATTCTCTTCAAAATTTGTAAATATATCGCAAATTATTTAAATGAAAACACCTAACACGGATTTTTACAAATTCTCCCCCAAACTAAGCTGTGATTTTCATCGTATCATTCCATCATGATGGAAGTGTGGAGAAGACAATGTAACACGCAATCCTATTTAACAAGTTTGGCTTCTTCATAACTTGTACTGAGGGCAAGAGTGGGCTTGAAAGGTTTGTAGATTCTATGACACAGAAAATGTAGATACTTTGAGTTGTGTTCTTTACATGGCAATGCTTTGTTGATGATCTTGCCTTCTCATGCAAGATTGGGGCTTCTTAAGAAAGAAGCTGGCACGAGGTGTTGTCTGTCCGGCACCCCTCTATGACAATTCTTTCTGCGGAAGTGACCTTTTCCGAGATCTCTGACCCTAACACCATGTCATACACTCATAACATGAGCAAACTTGGTTGGGTCATAGAGTACACATGTTTACATGTTTGGCCCAAAGCTTTTCTCTTGGAAACAAATATGAAATATATATAAAGCACACAATGCTAACAGGAATATATTGCATTGAAACATTTTGATGTTAATACGATAAAATTGAATATCAATTAAAATAGTCTTTATATTCTTTCATTTCATAATTTTATTCATTATATATATATGAGTGTATACTGCAAGTGCTGTGTTTCTTACATAAATCTTTATACATATTTATATATTGCTTTTAACTTTAATTTATGTGGTTTAAAAATGCTAAATCTCTCATATTGTGTATGAATTTCGATATTTGGGAGGATTTATTTCTTATGAGAGTGTGTGTTTTGACGCATGTGCGTATCGGTATGTGTGCGTATATATGCGTGTGCAATATAATTTTGTTGGACAATGTAAGATATTTGGAATGTTTTACAACATGCTATACCTATATGGTAAGCAGAAACACGTGGCAGGAGGACACAAACTAATGACGTGTTTCTCATAAGGTGCCACATTTTTAGGTTACCTTCTACTCTGCAATAATATAGGTTATCATCGATCAGATGTTAGCGGTGACTCATGATGCCAGCAACAAGTGCTACCAAAAGCGGTGGTACCAAGACAGCAACAAATTCCAATAATTTCTCCTCGTGCGTGTATTAAGCACTTCGTCCCATTGCTTAATTTTTATAATTTCTAACATTATTGTATATATTCTTCCATTATTTTATATATACATTGACAACCAACAACAAATATATTTTGCCAACCAAAGTTTAAACGTCATGAATGATAATAATAATAATGATGCCAAAGAGGTTAACCTTTCTAACTGACATTAAAATGTGACTTTTTTATGACTTTAAAATATATCATGATCACAGCTAATGGATATTTTCCTGTATCATTTCCAGTTTCCAGAAAGCAGTATGCATTGGACATTACAGGTGGCGCTGATTCTCGGTATATTGAGTAGCGCCCTCTGTCAGAAGCCAAGTCCTGGAACAGAAAGTAATGTATTGATAAATGTCTATATGTACATATGCAATAAAACATGGATGTATTAATCTTAATGGAAAATGCGCATGTTTGTTGCAGAAGGTTTACAGAATGCGGTGGGCCCTTTGGTGTATGGTGGCAATGGGCATGTGCGCCCTATGTCTTGGACAAAAATTAGGCAAAGTCTTTTTGCACAATATTAGGCTACTTTTAATTGAATAATCATAAGTCGTGTAGGAAACCTCCGTGATTGAGACCATAACGTATCTTAAAGTACAAAAATCATTTTGTTAGAAAGCATTTTTTAAATGTTCTTTGCAATATATACATTTTTCAAATTCTGATATATTTAAATAATGATTCCAGGCCAAACTTTTTCACTGATTTTATTATGCAAGATGTTACATAGAAATAATATAAATTTCTGAAAACAAATAATCTTAACACCTGTCTTGCCTTTATAAATCAAATCAAGTAAACATATATTGGCATAGTTCCCATGGACAGGATTTTATAATTATGTGTATCTTATGATTTCAATTAAAGTTGCCTGTAATTTTTGCATTTTATTTTTTATATTTTTATCGATTACCATTCAAATAACTCAATTTTGTAGAATACTAAAACTAAGGCTTATAATGCTTCTTTAAAGATCTTTAGAATAATGACACCTACCTCCCCATCCCCCCCACCCCCAATGGATATATAGACCAGAATAATCTAGGGTGTGTGACAATTATCTTTGTATTTATTTGTTTTATCTCCATGTAGAATGACTGCCTATATGGATAACCAAATAGGCCTGTCCAAACTAACCTAATAACTTTAACGTAATTAACAAACATGCTTTTCTTTTATCTAAAAATGTAAGTTCGGGTAATAAAAAATGCTAAACAGGTAATAAAAAACGTTTCTTGCAAAACGCTATTTAAACAAAACAATACTTCAAGGAAATTTTGTTTTGTGTCAAACCATATCATCAAGAATTTCAACATTTTTCTATCATGTTGATTTGAATATTGTTCCAGTTCATCTCGTTTTTACACATTGTAACAAATCATTTGCATCAAACAGTTTGGTAATCTCTGATGACATTTATCCTATGTTGAACAGTTTTGATCTGAAGGCATTATTGTTTTTTGCTATGGAATTATGTGTTCTTTTGTTTACAATGACTGCCTTATTGTATAAGTTATCTAATCGTCATATTTCAAATCATTTTTCATATCGGAAGCATTTTAACATGAATGTAACAACAAATTATGTTTTCGTTTGTAACAGTATGCGTGGCGGACATTGTCCTAGTTGTTGATGAGTCTGGAAGTATTGTTGATAAAGAACCAAACAATTGGAACCTTGTCCTTGACTTCCTAGGAAGAATGGTAGATAGCCTTACCATAGGGCTCATGAACACAAGAATTGCAATGGTCACCTTTGGCAACAAAGTGAGTTCTTGTGGGCACTCCACATTTCTTTCTGAACTATTTGTCAGTCAATCATCATTTTTGCAAGTTAGAATGAAACCCTAACGGGACCAAAATTAAGCCAACATGGTTATTTAATATTGAATTAATGTCTGTGAAATAAACGTCAATAACGTTTGGTCATATTCTTTGAGGTCTTTCTTATATATATTTATATATTTTAGGGCACTTTGCATTTCGATCTGGATGATTACGATTCAAATGCTGCAGTGAAAGCGAAAGTTTTGTCAATAAGTCACAAAGGAGGCAATACGAACACAACTGGTTAGTAAGATATGTATAACAGAGAATATAAATTTAAATAATGAAATAACTTATAAATATTGCTTATTGATGTTATTAAGGGATGTACCTTGCTGGTGGTAAAAACAGTAAGATTTAAAAAAGCACTAAATGTTTGGCCCTTAAGAGATTTTGAACCTCTTTTCGACCAACCTGCAGCCGCCAAGTGTTTGCGCTTTCACAGCTCGGCCTGCGCCGCTATCACAAACTATTTTGACAGTTACACAATAGCTCAGAATGATTCCGCCGCTTTGCACAATTTAACTTTTCAATCCCAAAGACTCTTCTCTCAATGTTTGATATTTTTTCTTAAGAGAATAACGTATAATGAGATATGATTTATTTGGTTTATTTTCCCCCTTATGATTTATTGTCTGTCCCTTTTCTATAAAGAAATACTTCCATTATTTTATTTTAGGAATACTACTGATATTTTGTTTCAGGCGGTTTACAGGTGGCAAATGATATTTTTTCTCCAGAAAGAGGAGACAGGCCAAATGTAGAAAATATGGTGATACTTGTCACTGATGGTAAGTTTGTTTCTTAATATGAGGTTCACAAACCTTACTCTGAAATTGTAGATGGTCATCATGATAAGTTTCACTTATTATTTGTGAACCTATGCATTATATTAAACAGATTAAAGATAAGCCAATGAAACAGGTTTAGAATAGATTTCCTCTGTGAACCAGGTCTCATAAAGCTGTTTTGTTTTGGTCGTAAGTTTCAATCATATGAAATTGGTCTCGCTAATACCTCAGTCACATTTGCGCCGATGTCAGTAAAGATGCCCGGCCGATGGGTATTTTTACAAAATCGGCCGGCAGTTCAGATTGCCGTCAGGGCACCTGGAGATCATCAGTCACAATTGGGCATCTTTAAGACGTCGTACGGGTCTTCAGGAACTTTTAGTTACAACATAAAAGTTGCCGGCGTTTCCCCGATGTCTTATAACCAAATAGCATCTTTAATTACGTCAGGGTCCTGGCAGTGTCCCGCAGGCACATCGGCAGATTATCTTAGGGCTGCCGGTAGCATCGTGCGTTGAAAATAAGATTTTTTTTATTTCATGTGTTCACAGGCCATCGTCAGATGATCCAACGGGCTCCCTACAATATCAGATAGACGTCTTAAGGATATCCTTCAGATGTCTTTCAAATGATCTAGACGTCTTTAGGACATCATACAGACGTAAAAATATATTTAAAAAAAAACTTTCTTCCTGTCAGAGTCTTATATCCCACCATGGGGTGAAAAATCATAGGCAAATATGCATTTATGCCCACAAAATATTGGTTAAAGACGGCCAATAACCCAACAAAAATAATGATACAAAAAATCCTAAGAATACTGAAAAATCCCCATAGAAAACAATAGACAACATGGGGTTCAGTACATAAAGGTTAGAAATGGATATTCCGACCCGGCATCAGAGTTGTACGAAGCACAAAATAAACGAAATAGTCTGGAGGCTTTAAGGGAGAGGTCCCGAAATTTAAAAACATTAAATCAAACAATCAAATTCGATTAAATGGCACAATCTGCTTCAGAAACCAAAAAAAAAACAGGTTTTTAAAAGAGCACCTCCACCTCTACCAAAGAAAAACAATAGCACCTCCAGACTGGAGGAGCCCAGCACCTGAGCTGGCACCTCCCCTGACACCTCCGCTGCCAGCACCTCCACGCATTCCTATATAAGCAAGACTTAAGATAACATCAGTCCCCATCCAGCTGACGAGATCTAAAGAGATTGAAACCAGTGTTGTTATTGGTTGGGACTGTGATCGTTGTTCATATCGTCTTATGCAGCATCGCCTACTAATGCCTCAGTCACATTTGCACCGGGCGCTGGCCGGGAAGTAAGAATCGGCCGACTTCACAATCTACCGGGCGCTGGGAAGTTTACCAGCAACAATCTGAGAGATGCCGTAGCTGTGGTCACATTATTAAAGGGCACCGCACGGCACGTGCAAAACTGAATAGCACAGACGTCTGTAGGATATCTTTACGACGTCTGTTTCATGACACAGACGTCTGCAGGATGTATTTACGACGTCTGGGTGGCTTTAAAAAAAATTTAATCCTATTTTCACCACACGATGCCACCGGCAGCCCTAAGATAATCTGCCGATGTCCCTGCGGGACACTGCCGGGACCCTGCCGTGTACTTTAAGATGATATTTGCTGATAAGACATCGGGGAAACGCCGGCAACTTTTATGTTCCAGATAAAAGTTCCCGATGACCCGGCCCACATCTTAAAGATGCCCAATTGTGGCCGATGATCTCCCGGTGCCCGCACGGCAATCTGAACTACCTGCCGATTTTGTAAAAAAATACCCATCGGCTGGGCATCTTTACTGAAATCGGCGCAAATGTGACTGAGGCATTACCATGTTAAAATCAGGCTCAAACTATTCACAGTAAAATCATTAATAGGAATAATTAAAAAAAATTCTTATAACAACCCACCCCTGTGTAGACAGAAAACTCCACTTTTCATTGCACTTGGAATGAGGTCAATGAGAGCAATAGCATTTTGGCGATTTAGTTAAGAAGAGGAGATATGGGACTACATTATTGTTGATAATTTCCAACAGGTCTCGAAGAGGAGATTTGTGTCTACATTATTGTTGATAATTTCTGCTGGTGACTAACAGGTCTAGAAGAGGAGATATGGGTCTACATTATTGTTGATTAGTTCTAACAGGTCTAGAAGAGGAGATATGGGTCTACATTATTGTTGATTAGTTCTAACAGGTCTAGAAGAGGAGATATGGGTCTACATTATTGTTGATTAGTTCTAACAGGTCTAGGAGAGGAGATATGGGTCTATATTATTGTTGATAAGTCCCAACATGTCTAACAGGTCTAGGAGAGGAGATAGGTGTCTATATTGATGTTGGCAAGTTCTACCCATGACTGACAGGTCTCGAAAAGGACAAAGATGTCTTTATGTTTGTTAATATGTTTCAATCGCATGAAGTAATAAAGGATTATCAGCCAAGTATTATATTTTAAGCTTTTGATGTTTTTGATTTTTCATTAGGCACTCCCACTTATTCATTAGCGGAGCTACCATCTGCCGTACATCAACTAAGGGAGGTGACAGGTGCGCGTATCGTTGGAGTGGGCGTGACAGAAAACATTCAGGAAGATGTAATCGAGTGAGATAAGATCTGATATTTTAATAAGAGTTGATATTTAAAAATTTGTGGAAACATACATTCAATATAACTTTGAGCATAAGTGGCAAATGGTTACCACTTGACCCAACAGTCTTGATACACAACCGAGGGCATAATGACCTCGTGGGCGATAATGATGAAGCTTAAACCTGTCTAACCTCTTCTTAAAGCCTTCAGCACTTAAAGCACTTTTTTCCATACATAATATAAATGTCTATACCCTAATCAAATATCTGATGTAATCAAATCTTAAAACTCATCGTATTTCCGGGACATAAATTTCTATACCATTTGAAAATAGTTAGCTAAAATGCAAATGATCAATTTGAGTACAATGTAAGTACACACTTTCTTTTCATATTTCAACTGATGTTTTAGCTGATATTTTACAACCTTCTTTCAATCAATTTCAAGGACCATAGTGTCTAAACCGTTTGAAGAAAACTATTTCCCAGTGACAGATTTTGCTGGTCTGAATGAGATCATTGATACTGTGATCACGGCGTCCTGCCGAACAGTACGCCCTATTCCATCGACCCTGGCGCCCCCTGCACGTAAGTTTTCAACAAAAGTATATTTCTACTTTCAGTAAATTCCAATGATCTTGAAATTGTGCTATATTTTTACCCTCAAATTATCTGGTATTTGTATATCATCATGAACAATGTTTTCACTTATCTCATCCAGTAATTTGAGTTCCAAGATACTGTAACTTGATTCAGGAAAAAATAAATCATCAGTAGAAATGACAGACATGGGCATATAACGTTTTTACTGTGTGGGACACATTCACAAATGATACATGACTGAATGTGGACCTTTGTAGGCTATTTTTATAAAATATTGCCGGTGACCTTTGAAGTGACCTTTGAATGACTTTGAAAGTGAAACTCATATTTCCATGGATTTTACTATAAATTTCAATATTCAATCAACTGCATCTTTAAAAAACGAGTTCATAGAGTCTTTATTCATCAGAATCTGTTCAGAATTAACAATATCAGAGCAATTATTGATTTTAGACCAATCTACAAAGAGAAATTAGAGGGAATTTTGATCTATTTGAGCTATTTTGAAATAATATCTTTAATAACAACTTATTATTCGTTAATTTATGAAAGTACATATTATACCGTATAGTAAAAAGTTTTAATGCTGAATATAAAATGAAAATAAAGTCCGTCAAATTCGAGATTTATTAACAAGGTAAATTTGGTTAGAAATAGCTTGAATGTGGTAGGTGATACGAAAGATGAAAATTGAAGGACTGCTGCTCTTATCATAAAGGTACATAAAAATGATATTAAACTATCAAATTATGTGAAAATGTCATCAGGTGACAAGAAATGTATTAAATATAGAGACAAATGGATTACCTCATTGAAAAGCTGATTTCTGTCTGCAAATTTTCAAATATTTTATTTTTTTTATTCAATAACAGGAAGGTGCTAAAATTAGTTCTTGAATATGTATATAAATTGGAGAATGTGTTCTATTTTTGGCGCCATTTATGCTGGGTAAAAGTGACACCAGGTACCCACTGCAATAGGAAGTTTTATACTACCCATTTCATGTTCAATGTCTCTCATTTCTAGTGATGGTATTAAAAACTGTATGTATTAGTTAATTCACTTTAAAAAAAAGACATGCTGATAAGTCCTTATGATTATTGCAGAGTGCGAGAACCTTGCAGACCTTGTATTTCTGCTGGACGCATCAGGCAGTATTGGAGAAGCTAACTTCAATACCATCAAAAACTTTGTTGCTCAATTGTCTTATGATCTTGATATCGACAGCGGAAGAGTTCGAGTTTCAGCCATGACCTTCGCCAACAGTGTAAACCCCATATTTCAGGTGATAATACATTTTTATAAATAATAATTTTTTTGTTAAAAAGGTTTGATAAAGATTAGGTATTGATTAACTTTTGCCTCGGAGCGTGTGCACGGCACTTTACATTGTTTTCTGCATGTTGTCTGCAATGAACACTTGTTGGCTTGTTGTATTTGGCACGTGATGGGCGTTGATGTACGTTGTGTCAGTTTAGAGAAATGTCTGACACCTCATATTTCTTGGGGCTTTTGGGATCAAAAAGTCTGAATAGAAATGTTTGTATGTACATACTAGATAACATCAAACTTGGATTTAAATCATAAAACCCAATCATTTAAAATGACACGACACGTACTTTTTCATATATACTTTCCATTTTGCAAAATTTGAGTAGAAATGACTAAAAGGCTGTAAAGAGTCTTTCCTCATAGGCTTACAATAAAATTAGATTTAAATGTGGTAATGTGGTAAAAGCTCATATCTAGTTTCAGTGGAAATTGCCCAATGAGTTCTTTTTAAAATCTAATTTTTTAAAGGTATTAAGCATCAATTCTACAATTTGGTGTATTGAAAGCTTAGCCACATTATGAACATCATGGCAAAATTAAATTATAATAGAGTAATAATATATTTTGCTATAAGACATAAGAGGTCTGTCGGAGCCATATGTTGCATGTGACAGGTAAACACAGGTAGCGTGAACTTTACAAGACAATTTCATAATTATCAGCCAATCCTATGGTTGCGCGAATCATATGGTTATCAGCTCTACTATTATAGATTATTTATCAAAAAAGTGTAAAATTCCCAAAAAGGATATGAGTAAGAATTCTCCAGACTTCCAAAATGGTTCATCTGTGTTTCAACATGTAGATGAAAATACATCATCAAATGGTCACGTATTGCATATAATACAGATTTAGCATCGCCATAAATTAAGGACATTTATACAAAAAATACAAAAAATTTAGCCAAATAAAAATTATAGGGGTGTACGATTTGGGATGACCTTGACATGACCTTGAAATATGAAAAGGCTGTTGCACACTAAAAATCTCATTTTTAAACGAAACAAACAACCCCAAGATCAAATCTGTAGCTATAATAGAACCGATTTTATGGTCCGTTGAATTTTTGGCCCAAGGTCACTGGGATTTTCCATCGATTTAAATGGAGAAAAATTGACATTTTCACTTTATCAATTTGAAAGGTGTCCCATGTGGATACCCCACTTTTTAAACCATTATAGGTACAAATGCCATTGTAAATGCCTTTAAAATTTACAAAAATATATTTTTTATGAATTTCCATTGAAATCAATGTGAAAATCGGGAAAGTTATATATATCTTTCAAACCCAAAAGGCAGAAAATCTACCGAACAAACTATTAAAATTCCTTTTGCTTTGCATGCTATCAGAGTTATATTTCCAGCATAATATGGGAGACTTTTCAACATTATAACTTCATTATTTGAAAAATTACCATAAACTACAATGAATTTTAGCAAAAATACCCTTCGGAAATCCTATTCAAATGTATATAGCATCATTTTTATGGGAAATATTGTCAACTTGTACTATTATTTGACATAATTTTACTTCTTGTAGGTATTTTTCAATAGATAAATATTTCATTAACTGTTATCAAAAAAAAATTAAAAATTTAAATTCCAGGTGTGTAAAATGGTGCAAAACGTCACACTGACACCCACTACACGCATTTGGATCCCTACCAGTTCTAACGCCTATGTTCTAGATTTATGGCAATGGAAGACTGTTACTTATTCTGATAAATCTTTCTTATAAACTCAAAAATTTCCTGGTGTTATTGTAATGCCCTTATGTATTACACAGCTGAACGCGTACACAGACAGGCCGTCCCTGAGAAGTGCAACCCTGAATATTCCATACGCTAGGGGCACCACCAACACAGCTGATGCCATCAAATATATGAGGCAAAATACCTTCACAAATGCTAATGGAGATCGCGAAGACGCGGCAAACATTGCTTTTATCATAACAGATGGAGCTTCTAATAACAAAGAGAGCACACTAACAGAAGCATTCCTGGCAAAGAAAATGGGCATTCATGTGATTGTCGTCTCAGTCGGCAACTGGATTGCGGTGGACGAGCTGATAGGAATGGCGACCTTCCCGTACCAAAAGAACCTCATCTCCGTGTCAAGTGTCGATGCTCTGGACTCAATGATAACCCGGATGAGGGAACTCATCTGTAACAGTGAGTATTAACAGATGAGATAACACGAGAAGTTAGTGACTTTCTAAAATGATAATGAAAGTATATTGTATGCAATAAACCGCTCTTTTGTAAGAGGCCACAATTCGTGCATGGCAAGTGTAGACCTATAAGCTGCCCGGTTGTGCGTCAATTGTCATATCATGATGGTCTGATGGTCTCAAGGGTGGGAGAGCTCTGAACCAATCTGTGCAGTAAATCTGAACCATTCTGGTCAAATCTTGTCATTTTGGACGCTCACAACTGTTCTGGACACTAAATCACGTCATTCTGGTCGCAACATATCTGGGCACTAATTATTAACAGTATTTGTTAACTCCAGCTCTCAAAAGCCTCCCCCCAAAGCCACAGACCCCTGAGTATATCTGAGAAGAAAGATAACACTTGTTACAGGCCTATATCTATTATTTCTAGTGATGACCTTTGTTTTTGTACATATAAAATGTGATACTAACAAATTTCACATTTCGTATTGTAGATATCAACGAGTGCAACAGCAACCCATGTCAAAATGGCGGCAAGTGCATTGACAGCATAGATATGTACATATGCGTGTGTCCACCAGGCTTTGCCGGAATTAACTGTGAAAAAGGCGAGTACATATCCACACACTGTTTCAGGAATTTTATTCAACTAAAAGGTTTCCACCTAGAAATTATTTGAAATAGGTGTAATTATTTTATTCTTAAGCATGACAAACTCATTTCCTAAAAGCTCACAATATGATATACAATGTAAAGCTGCAGTGGAAATCTAAACTTTTCTACCCTTTCCTACCAGCATTTCCTTAAACAATTGAAAATGCTGTGCCCAATCGCCATCATGGTCCAAAAGCTCTGAAGTAACTATTTACAGTCCCGGGGCCATCATGCAATTATCCCCACGATAATGACTGTCTTTTCAAAACCATGACATCTAGCGGATTGACTATTGACAGCAAATGGGCAAGCTGGCCCAAAGCTGTCAATATCCATCAACTTGTCCCTTATTAAGGTCTATAATCCACAATCAGTTTGAAGCATCGGGAGAGAACTTCGTGTGGTCTCGTATATTTACGTAACTGCCTTCGGCTCTGCATGCTCTGGGGGATTCCAGGATGAGAGTGAGGCTATGACGTCAGTGGGGGGTATTTCTCATACAGCACACATGGTGTCCAGCTGCAATAACTGAGTCGAACCCGTTTTAACGGTAGTTAAAACGGGTTCAATTTAAATAATAAAAGTTTAAGACTAGCTGGTTAAGTTTACTTTTTCTGTGCTAAATTAACAAATAACATAACTTTGAACACATTTAAGCCAAAAAAACATAAGTCTGTCCCAGTGTTTCATTGTGGATTATAGACCTTAAGAAAATGGTGGGTAACCAGTCTTATGATAATATTTTCACTCTAGCGGGGGGTGGAAAGAAAATCCATTGATATAAATGAATTTACCCCTTTTAGCTCTGAAAATAATTGCGGGAATTGCAATTAAAATGGTAGTTTTAAATATATCACACCAATACCTTGGCTGAATAACGTATAAAAATGATTTAAATATGTATATTATCCTGAGAGCAAGCAATGGGTCCAGTTACAGCCAAATTGCATGGTCTGTAACAAACGTCAAATTACATAAGGAGATTGCAGAGAAATTAAAACAGAGTTTGGACAGCGGCATCATCCAACTCTCACAATCGTGCAATTGTTTTTGCACCAACCACAGTAAAGTTCTCCATCTAAATGCAATGAAACAGTACCTTTATAATCTACTGCATCTATATAATGTGAACATGATGATTCAAAGACGATAACATGGTCCATTTGCACAAAAAACAGAGAAAAATTCCCTAGACAAGCTGGCCAAATGGCAACAGGAAGTGGTGACTGTGGCGCCACCATGAGATCGGTTCACCTGAGCGATAATACAGAACTTCAGCTTGTTTCCAATCTCTGTTTTTAATTTCTCTGGAGATTGGGACTGTCTTTAGAGGGGGTGAGACAGATTTGCTCCAATGTAAAAGCCGATGGGAAAGGAGAACTGTCAAATAGTATTTCCGGTTTAATATCTGGGTGGGGGATCATTTCCATCAATTTGAACTTTGACCCTGGATATTTCTTGACTTATTTAGACATTTGCCATCACACTGTCCACCAGAGGCACACACAAACTATTACCTCTGGCCAACCCAGATTAGTATTCATCCGGTCCTACTTTTACTGGCCATGTGCTCAAGAACTGTCAGTGTGTTGTAAATGTGATTGATATATTAACATCTCTTAATATCAAATATGAATTTGCCTTGAGATGTATTAGAATTCATTTGTTAATATTTGAACATTTTTTGTTGGTTAGATTAACCAAAAGTATAAAAGATTAAAAGAATTCAAATTGTAAACAAAGCGGCCATCTTTGTTGTGGTTCCGCCTTATCACTACCCCAGGAAATGGCTCCTCCGGTTGAGAAAGTAGTTCCAAGTTTTATTTCTCTTAATAGTTGTTTCTATATGCACAAACTTTTGTATTAAGGGTGAAATATATCATAATATTCCAATCTAAGTACAATTCAAGAAAAAAAATAAGTAAGACGGACAGTTACATGAAAATTGGTGGATGTGGTGAGCCAGCACAAAAAGGCACCTTGTACAGAGGTGATAGGTTCACCATGTCGCCCTCTGGTGGAGTTTGATTTGCCATGACACCTTTCGGACGTGACGGCGATTGGGCAAAACACAAAATTCAAAATTTAACACTTCTCAGAGAAAAGGAAACAATATTCTGTCACAAAGCTTTTTTTATTGAGTTTATTTATCTTTATATTAAACAAAATCATGAACAATAGACAGATTTCATTGACAATTACTGTTCTATAATTTTTCATATTATGTAAAGTACTGACTGTACTTATTTTTTTACAAACATCTGCAAAAGCGTGTGCTCAATACGGAAACTGCTACTTACAAATAATCAGATGTTTACTATAAATATTTCCAAAATCATACAGCCTGCAGGGTGGGTGCGGATATCGCCTTCGCAATCGATGCCTCGGGAAGTATTGGGAAAGAGAACTTCCAAAAACAGGTGGACTTCATCAAGGATGTGGTGTACGGCCTCAACCTGGACACAGACAGCAGAGTCGGTCTGCTCACCTTCTCAACAGATTCTAAGATCAAGTTCTATCTCAATGACTACTCTACAAGAATGGACGTGTTGAATGCCCTGGCGCTCTTCTACACAGGTGGCACCACCAACACGGCTAGTGCGCTAACTATGATGCGCAGTGACATCTTCACCACCTCGCGCGGGGACCGAAGCAGTGCTGAGAACATCTGCGTGATACTCACAGATGGTCGCAGCAATGAGGAGGCCAAGACATGGGAGGAAGCCATGAAGGTATCCTGAAGAAAACCCTTACTCCTTTTTCACGTTTCTAGTTTATTACTCTTTTCATTTTCATTCAAAACCGTATTTCTGTAAATTTCAAAAGAACACACATGATAGAAATAATCTTCAATTTTGAAACAAAGATTTTTATGCTAATCAATTACATATTTTCTGTAGCACCCAAAAAATGTGATAATAATTGAAATAACGGTCAGACGTTAGAGCGCCAATTTATTAGCACCAGTTCCTCTGTGGTGACCCAAAGGTTGTGGGTTCGATCCCCAGCCGTGCGGAGATTGAATTCATGATACAATTTCACACAAGAGCTGAGGCCCATAACTAAAGGATGAACCCGTTGTCCTTGTAAATCTCTGACCGGGTGGGCTGTCATGTCAAAGACCTGCGATATGACAATTCAGTGAAGCAGCACTTTATCTGCTACAAGTAGGTCTCATCACAAAATGACTGAAATAATGTTGAAAGTGATGTAAAACCCAAAACAAACAAACAAACAAACAAACAAACAAACAAACAAACAAAACCAAATTGTTAAAATTGCATGTCAAATTTGATGTTATTTCAGTTGCGAGGTAATGGAGTGAACATGATATCTGTTGGTGTGGGTGGCAACGTGAAGATGACGGAAATGGTAGCAATGGCCAGTGATCCCACTAGCAACAATGTAGTAATGGTGGACAGCTATGACAACCTCGCCTCCATCACAGATAGCCTCGTCGGTGCAATATGTAATGGTATGTTGACACAGTTCCAGATACCGACATCCCTTTTTGTATACAAATCCTGCTTAATCTATTGTTATTGGACCCATTTATCTGATATTAAAGAAAGATAAATATTTGCTGACTGTTGGGTCAGTAAGGGCAGTCTAACTTAATTATTCAGAGACACTGGCCTACAAGCTGACAGTCAATTAACTGTCACCTGCCAGTAGGTGGCAGGTCCACAGATGTGGGTATTGGTTTCACTTGGCTCATGAAGGTCTATTCCAATCCTTCCTCTCACAGAACAACTACCATAACATGCAAACTGATGTTAAAAGCAAAGGGATTAACTCATATTCCCTAATCACCACTTAAAATGTGAGCTATTGTAACATAATAGAAAAGTGTCATAAGGGTGAGCTCTTCTCAATGCCAGATCTACTCATGTCACCTCTGCTATGATTCTATATGGTCAAGCCAGCCCCCCCCCCCCACACACACACACTACAGGAAGCCATATGAGGTCTCATATCTGTCCTAGCCTTTTTTAAAGAGAAGGGCTAGTATGAGTCTGTTATGCCAACTAAGGTAATTGGCAGGCAACATGCAAAACGGACCACCAATTCAGACTTTTTCAACAAATTTATGATACAAATTAAAATATAGTGACAACTGCAAGCAAACCAAGATGCAAGGTAATAACCGAAGCCTGGAAATTGAAGAACTCTATCAATAGCGTGATTTTGATAAGAGATTTAAGATGCTTTCTTTCTAGTTTTCTTTGTTTATAATGTAAATCAAATATGTACAGTATTATTTTTATTGATAGATAGTATAACATGTGTTACACATTAAATATGCAATAGTTCTACCCTTTGCCTAGTCTCTTTGTCAGCAGTCTGTCCATCAGTATGTCTCAGTTTAAGCAGTCTCAAAATACCGACAATCCCATTAATCCAAAATAATTGTGTGCAATATGTAACGGTATATATACAGCCCCGTTGGTGCAGTATGTAATGGTATATAAACAATATGTTATGGTATATAGACAGTATGTAATGTTATGTAGACAATATGTAATGGTATGTAGACAGTATGTAACAGTATGTAGACAATATATAATGGTTTGTAGACAGCCCCATTAGTGCAATATGTAACAGTATGTAGACAATATGTAACGGTATGTAGACAGCCCTGTTGGTGCAATATGTAATGGTATGTAAACAAATAATCTTTATCACCGAGACTTTCCTGGTTGTGATAGTACATGCAGAGAAGATGCTATTGTCCTATCATTATTTCGTAACCCGATTTATTGGCACCCAATGACAATAGAAGATTTGTCTTTTAATCATTCATTTGTTTATATAAATATGAAGCAGTATTTTAATATGTATGCATAAATTCCCCTCTTATTATATCGGGTTGGGTTTCCTTTTTTTTGCAGAAGCTAATGAGTGTAACAGTAATCCCTGCAAAAACAATGGTCAGTGCATAGACATGATCAACGGGTACAGATGTGAATGCTCAAGCCAATATTCGGGAGTTAATTGTGAAAGAGGTTTGTATTTTTCAAATATTTTCAGGGAACTGTAAATTAAGTAGTTATACGAAAATGATCCTCTAGTTATGGTAACATATGATGATTAGATAACGTCAATTATAAAGCTCAAGTTTCAGATATGCTTTGTACTTAGACTGTATTTTACATTCAAATGAATAACTATCGCATTTGAATTGAATAACTATCGCATTCAACTCGTGTGACCTTTCAGATTGAATATTTTATATAAACAAAAAAAACATAAAAAAACTTGGAAACGGTAAGACATATTCAACCAAATTTCTATTTATTTCCAGGCTGTGATGGTGTTCTGGATGTTGTATTTGCTATTGATGCCTCGGGAAGTATCCGGAATGAACGCTTCCCTCTTGTCCTGGATTTCGTGGTGTCTTTGGCAAGAGAACTGGAGATAAGGAATAGCAAAACACAAGTTGGAGCGATTAAGTGGAGCGAGAGTGCTGCAATCCAGTTCCACCTCAATAAATACAGTGTAAGTTTACAATGTACTCGCCGAAATAGCTCAATTGGTAGAGTATTCGCCTTGAGATCCAGGGGTTCTAGGTTCGAATCCTGGCCAGTTACTATCAACCGCTATGAGCAGACATTGTCTGGTATCATAGATGTGGTATCAGCGGTATATAAATGGCAGCTTTACTTACTTTACTCAAGGAATGGCAGCACCGATCATATCCTTTCTATAGAAATTGCAATTATACATGTTAAATAAATGCCTCAATAATATAACTTTAAAGAGCAAAAATGGCTCCAATATCGCGATAATTACCCATGGATTGAAATACACTTTAAGCCTAAATGCTTGCAGGCAAAGCAAGATGTGCTGCAGGCCATTCGCCGCATCTCGTTCATGGGGGGCACCACCCATACTTCCGATGCCCTCCGCCTTATCAAAGATAACATGTTTACCAGATCAAACGGAGACCGAGACAACGCTCCCAATGTCCTTATTATCATCACTGATGGTAAGTCTTTATCAAGATTAGTTTTATGTACATTTTACAATTATGATAAACATTGATATAAAAAACAAAACAAAAACAAAAAAACAAGACAAAAAACAAAACAAAAACAAAAAACATTTGAGACGTTTTTGCTTTCAGGTAACTCCAACGTGAACCCCGAGAGAACCATATTTGATGCGATTGATGCCCGCGTTAAGGGCATCCACATCATCACCGTGGCAGTGGGCACTCAACTTAACCTGCTTGAGCTGATAGGTATCTCAAGTCAGCCGACAGAGAAGACCCTCTTCCGGGTGAACACCATCAGAGACCTGCCATCAGTCAGTTCCGATGTTATCGCAGCCACCTGCAACGGTATGAGTCCTCACACCATGTCACAATGGCAATCGCCTCCACCTTTTTCATTTCACTTTGTCCGCAATCCAATAAAGGGACTATTAAAAACAAAGACCAAATGTTATAAATGAAAAGGTCATGATTACACATGTGATTTACCAGAATTGCATTCCGATGGACAGGTGCCTTCTAAAATGCAGGAAAATAACAAAAAAACATTTCATATTCTGAATTGAACCTTTTAAAATGAACCTCTTTTAATGGACCTTTTCAAATGAACCTATCCAAATGGACCTTTTGAAATGAACCTTATGAAATGAGCTCTTTAATATGACCCTCCTTAAATGACCCTCCTTAAATGACAACCTGAGATGCTAAAACATAAAAAAATCAGTTCTAGGGCTTATTGCACAATTGTATTCATATTTGAGGTAAATCAAGACTTAATAGATATTCATCTCCATGTTACAGATGTCAATGAGTGTTCCAGTAACCCATGTCGGAATGGTGGCCAGTGTCTGGATGTATTTGACAGATACTTTTGTATGTGTTCAGGAGACTGGTCTGGCTACAACTGTGACAGAAGTAGGTCTATTTTGCATTCTTCACACAAGATGCCTCTTATAATTTATAAACAAATCTCATGTCAGCGCAGAGCAGCTGGTTTTCCAGCTTGCAAAGTGTACATTATGTCACTAACATAAGCCTTTGGTGATATTTTTCAGGCTGTTCTCGTCAAATGGACCTAACTTTTGTTCTTGACCTATCTGGCAGTATTGACGTAGTGTACGATGTAATCGTGGCATTCACTCGCAGAGTGATCGAGGGGCTTCCCATGAATTTCGGCAGAGCTAAGGTAGCTTTGGTCAGTTTTTCAGATACCGCCACCGTTAATTTCTACCTAAATGATTATCAGACCAAAGAGGAAGTTCTCAATGCCATTGCCTTCCGGTTGGCTGGAGGACTTACCAACACACAAGAGGCCATTAAAAAAGCCAATAACGAGGTGTTCACATCATCGAAGGGAGACCGAGGAGGAGTTAAAAACATCATGGTTGTTGTCACAGATGGCGGATCTAACGTCAACAAGGAACAAACTATCCAGGAAGCTCAGAATGCAATCAACAGGGACATAGAGATATACGCAGTGGCTGTAGGGGAGCCTGATATGAGTGAGATGAATGGCATAGCTTCTGTTGCTAAGAGTGAACACGTCGTAGCCTTGCCCGACGCCAATGCTGTAGATTCGGCCGCTAGCTCGCTCCTTACTCTGCTTTGTCAGTGATGAGTTAGTCCTAGATATACACATCTAAGAAGACCTAGATATATACATATAAGGAGACCTAGATATATACATCAAAGGAGACCTAGATATACACATCTAAGGAGACCTAGATATATACATCAAAGGTGTTTTGCTTACTCAGATGCATTTCAACGTATACAGTTATAAGAACAAAGAGAATTTTTATTAAAAATGTAGTATGATAATTCGATAATTGTATGAATTATTATGTTATTACCACATACGACATCCCTCAAGCAGTGAAAAGAGTAATGAAGTATTGATAACCAAATATATGTAAGTATTAGAAATTCACGCATCCCTCCCCAGACCTTTAGCAATTTGATCACACAACAATAACCCGAAATGGACTTTGAGTAAGGATATCGGTATGGTATTTGGAATCATTTCCTTAATCAGCATGCATGTAGTATTTCAGTTGTTTATACATATCAATTCAAGTCTTGTCTAGTTTGAGATTTACGTGACATTTTTATATTATTCATCCATTGCTTCATCATAGTTTCACATTAATTTGAAGCACACCATTTAAAATTGCAAGCAGCATATTTTCCAGACTAAGGTGATTCTCTGCAATTATAGTTGAATTTCATTTCAAAGACAGACGTAGAGCACCCTAAAATACACTTGTAGTGACCCATCCCTTTATCAAGCAGTCATTATGAAAAATGATTCATTATTTTCTCAAGACGTATTATGCGACTTGTTTGAATAAAAGAAAGAATCCTTATTCAGAAAAAAATTGATTGTAATTCTGGATATCATGAATGGTCTCAATATATGGACGGAGTGTACTTTTTGATTATCTTATACCAACTACTTTTGTTAAACCTACCTATCTGTCCCGCGCAGACAGAACTGGTAATGAATAACTGTCAAACTAATGGGTAGAAATGGCAATATACTAATGGCAATATATACAGTTTCCAAGAGCACCAAAGAGCTGGCATAACCAAATGGCTGATGTGTATTCGTTGAGTGGCAATGTGGAATATTAAAGGTCCTACTTGATCAATTCCTGTACAGCCAGTGATCTAGAGTATTTCATTTGCATAACTCTTATAATGCTTGTTATTTAAATTTGTCAACCAAGGTAGTGAAAACGTATACAATAGGCCAGGAAAAATGTTTCTCTATGTGTCTTTAAATCTTGATATGTTTTGGTCATTCTTTACCCCCGTGGTAATAAGAAAAAACTCTAATTCTTATCTTGGGGTCAAAAGCACCAATGACGTCCATTTTCATTTCAGATAAATTTCATTTTTCAGATGTTTTAGATAATGTTCAATACAACCTAGAGCCATAATATTCCAGGGTAAATGTGTACATGAATTTGACATGAATATGTGTGCTATCGAATTACATAGCTTCGACTTTTGTTGTAAAATGTACATAACAGAAAGTTTTCCTAATCCAATCATCGGGAGAACATTAGAATTTCATATCATGCCATAAGTCTTTCACCCAACTGTTATTGAATGTGATTAAATAAATGTTTAATAAACACATTTTTTCAACGATTATTGTAGGAGAACATCAGTTAGTTGTCTGTACAGGAGTTGTACATATTAATCTTAACGGTTAACTAACCCAATATGCAGCAATATTTTATAAACAAAGCTTGAGATTGACATGACATGCATATTGTAATTTTAATTACTGAGTTTATATTTTAAGAGATATAGGTGCTAATTTATATGATTTTGGTTTGATGTAGTAAGAATTTGGGGAGCTGAACGAGCTTACACATTTTGTAAAAACTTATTATTCCATACTGACAAAATGGTATGGCACTTTAAGGTGCCATTTTAGACTTCTGACTCGTATAAAAAAGAAATAAACTTTATATTTATTAATAATGTTGTATTTTGCCTCGTAATTTGAGATTAAACACCTAAGATCGTAATAACAAACATTATATACTGGGAAATAAATCTAAAAATATTAGTTGACATTCAATAGATAACATATCTATTCTTCTTTTATTGAAAATAAACTACTTCCGGTTATTTTCATTAATACCAATAACCGGTATTGTTCCTTTTATATATTTGTTCTGATATTTTAACAATATATAATTGTATATATATAATTTGAATTACTATATTTTGGAATTACTTTTTGGGAAGCATACCATTTAATAAAAAATCTGATATATAATGATAACATTGTAATTAACATTTGTTCTATGTGTTTTATTTAAATGGGAAAATATATCTTTTTGAGAAATTGACAACATAATATATCACAATATCGCAAACTGCTAGGGCTCTACCTAATATATTTTTATGAGATAAATATCAAATTTGTGTAGTTGTGCAGATTTAACAAAGGAACGAGATAATATGACGCATCATTCATGATATTGTTTGTATATAAATAACAGCAAGTTGACCTGTCCTGTATGTGATGGCAAATCGTCATGTCTTGTGATGTAATGGCCAATTGATATCTAACACAAATATATTTATCCAATTTAACCACCAAATGAAAGCCAAGAGCATTCTCTATCAAACCTTTAATTATCAAATCCTAGCCGAGAAGAAAATTGCCGACAGAATTGCGATTTCATGTTTGGTATATTGAAAAATATCATCTGAGTAATTGAATGATATTTGGCATAGCGCATGCACTGTATATGTTGATCACATTCCCTTGATATGCATAACATCTTATGAATAAATCGCAAACTGTGAATATTGCAATCCTAATATGCGTATGCCAAATGTTGACAAAATTAAACATTTGTTCACTGCACAGAAATTATAATATGTTTTGACAGTACAGACTTACATATCTGCATATTAATTATCATCTTACTTTTTTAATGTTAGAAGGAGCAATATCTTCTAATGTTCTTATTCCCACCAAAATGTCCCCCACGTTTGAACCCCCCAAAATGAAATAGTGCAAGTTAAGGCATCTGTATTGGAATAGATAAAAAACATTTCTCAGTTGCTAATATATCAAATACTTTGGAGAAATGTTTCTTTCGATTTGGGTCTTACTTTGCTTTTAACGTTTGATCAAATTTAGAACGAAAGTTGAATTAAAACTGGGAAAGGATGGGTTGTATTTTGGTAATATTTAAAGGAAGGATATCGTAAGCCTGGATACAATTTAAATTAAGTTTTGGCACCATAAACGTTTGGTACCATTTGGTCATATTTGTTCTGAATGTGAAGAAAGTTAAATATTTCAAAACATTAATCAAGATCTGGTCTTGTGATTAACATGTTCATCTTACAATCCATCTAATTTATTTCATTCAAATCTATTATCAAGATATTCTCCTCTGTATAATATATCACATGTGATGGTGCATTGACAAAAATCATTTTTGTCTTAAGCTTTTGCAACGATAAATGTACATCTGCGATGACATGACAGCGAGTGCGTCAGATTTGACCAATCAGCACCAAGCGTCATACTAATGAGGCCAAACCACTGCATAAACACAGAAGAGTAAGACAGAAAATACGATCTAGAAGCAACTATTTGGTTTGGTGGGGAAATTAAGTTTATCTTTAAATTGTTTGATTATTTACCTAACACAAACAGTTTATTTATTTATTTTGCCTTATGATTATATAAAATAATTATATAAAAGTATCATTTTCATTTTATCACCATATAGTAATGCATTTGACCGTTTACAATTTTTTACTTGCAAACTACATATGAATGCTATATTAATCCACCAGCTGGACGGCTGATTAGACTTCTGTATGGAGACAAAATCAGTGACTCATTCTGCAATTTGGGACCTGAGCAATGGCAAAGGTATTTCCCACGAAATGGACTAAATTTATGAATAAATGGGCTGCAATCAGGTCATACAGGTTTATGTTAACAACTCTCATGTGGACCTCAAATGCAACTTTATTACACTAAGTATATCTCATATTGTCCAGTTATGAATAAAAAACGAATATGAATACCACCAAATACTAAAAATAAATAAATCAACTAAAATTAGGTGTTTTGTGATTCATAAAATCACCATTTGAAAGGGACCTTGTCAGAAGAACGTGGGTACTGATATTTTATGTGAATACTGAAATTTTATGTGAATAAATCTTTGTCACAGAATGTTTCTGGAGGCTTAAGAGTGAAAGAACCCGAATAAGATTCTCTGACTCACTGACAACAAGTTTCACTCTGTAAATAAGTAATGAGGCACATGAAAAACTATGCTAGTCCAAATATCTATATTAGGACTATCAAGGACCTCTCAATGCAATGGGTTTGTGCAGCGGGCGAATAATGTCACTATTTTGGAGGGGATTGTTCTGATTGATTGACATAAACATAGAACAAGGAAACCCTAAACAACAACAAGTTCCAGTGACGTGTGACCGAAAATCCGGGCACGCCATACGGGCACCTGCGAGGTGGTTTACTGTCCATATATGGATAGTTATTAGTGTCTATGAAAAACATACTATGCTTATATACCACTCACTATGTACCTTATGTACCACTCACTCTGTACCTTATGTACCACTCACTATGTACCTTATGTACCACTCACTATGTAGCTTATGTACCACTCACTATGTACATTATGTACCACTCACTATGTACCTTATGTACCACTCACTATGTACCTTATGTGAGTGGTACTATGTGCCTTATGTACCACTCACTATGTACCGTATGTACCACTCACTATATGCCTTATGTACCACTCACTATGTACCGTATGTACCACTCACCATGTACCTTATGTACCACTCATCATGTACCTTATGTACCACTCACTATGTGCCTTATGTACCACTCACTATGTGCCTTATGTACCACTCACTATGTACTCTATGTACCACTCACCATATACCTTATGTACCACTCACCATGTACCTTATGTACCACTCACCATGTACCTTATGTACCACTCACCATGTACCTTATGTACCACTCACTATGTACCGTATGTACCACTCACTATGTACCGTATGTACCACTCACTATGTACCGTATGTACCACTCACTATGTACCTTATGTACCACTCACTATGTACCTTATGTGAGTGGTACTATGTGCCTTATGTACCACTCACTATGTACCGTATGTACCACTCACTATGTGCCTTATGTACCACTCACTATGTACTCTATGTACCACTCGACATGTACCTTATGTACCACTCACTATGTACCTTATGTACCACTCACTATGTACCACTCACTATGTACCACTCACTATGTACCTGATGGCAAATATAAAAGACACATTCTGACCTAATTACACATCTTGGACTATGTGGTGATATCACTGTAATCTAAGTTTAATACCAAAGCAAAACACGAGGTCTTCATTCGCTTTCTTTTTGTCTATAACCATGAACTGGGAGAAAGGAGGAAAGCAGCATCTACATATATTGATGACTTATATTTGGTCACTTCGCCACAACTAAGGGCTGCTCCCTGTAATTTTGTATTTTCACCAGTGGTCTCCATTGCATATTTGTGGATTAGTTGTGAACCATTTTGATATCAGATCAGAAGACACTACTTTTGTCAGATACATTAAATCCTCGAAATACAATATTAGAAGGGAAAGGTGTGTCTATATCCAGGTGAATCAATTAAGATATTAAAGAAAACTTGATTACCTACTGACTGACTGGACTACTACAGATACCAATAATTCTTTCTTTTTCGTTCATTTATGATTAAACAGACATTTAGGATTTAACAGACCAAAATCAGCCAAAATAAGTTTATCCTCTCTCAGAAAGGTATGCATAATAAGCCGTATTGTAATAAAGTGCAAATGTGCCTAGTGTGATAGGGGAATACACTGCACCCAACTCCAACCTGTGTTATAAGGCTTTCATACAGTCTGGAGCGTCCAATATCGTGTCCAAAACACGCCAACCACACATAAGACCGATATCATAGAAAAGCTTGGGTACCTATTAAGCTTTAGGTATGTCGTACTTGTCTATTACTAATTTTCTACTTCCCCACGACCTAATCCATACAGCCTTTATCCCCAATGAACTATGAGTACCAATTCAGCTATTCACGATCAGACCAAAGATAAAAGGCTGAAAGACAACTTGTATAAACATTACTATATCCATCCCCTGTAAAACAAGAAGAAACTAACAAAACCCACCCTTCACGGTATGATTAGATCTATGTCATTTTCATATATTGGAACGATTGACAATTTCATAAAAGAGTATAATGATATGGTGATGTGTGCACAGTGCAGCCATGGGCATTTTATAGTCATTGAATTAGAGTCAAAAGTGTGCCTATCTGTTATATCCATTAGTAAGAATATGAGTATTTTTTTCAGCACATTTTCTTGAGATGTATAATTATGTGTTAGGCTCAAAAGAGATTTTGATGCAATATTCGACCAACTTACAATCCTTATGTTTTATTGCTTTCATGGCTTAGTTATAGCTTTGACAATTGATTTTTCTGGTGATACTATAGGTGTAAATGCTTTCTTCTCTCTTCAACATGATAAGAGTGATAAGTGATAAGAGTGATAAGTGATAAGAGTGATAAGTGATAAGAGTGATAAGTGATAAGAGTGATAAGTGATAAAAGTGATAAATGACAAGAATGATAAGTGATAAGAGTGATAAGTGATAAGAGTGATAAGAGTGATAAGTGATAAGAGTGATAAGTGATAAGAGTGATAAGAGTGATAAGAGTGATAAGTGATAAGTGACAAGAGTGATAAGTAACAAGAGTGATAAGTGACAAGAGTGATAAGTGATAAGAGTGATAAGTGATAAGAGTGCTAAGTGATAAGAGTGCTAAGTGATAAGAGTGATAAGTGATGAGAGTGATAAGTGATAAGAGTGATAAGTGATGAGAGTGATAAGTGATAAGAGTGATAAGTGATAAGAGTGATAAGTGATAAGAGTGATAAGTGATAAGAGTGATAAGAGTGATAAGTGATAAGTGATAAGTGATAAGCGATAAATGATAAGAGTGATAAGTGATAAGAGTGATAAGTGATAAGAGTGATAAGTGATAAGAGTGATAAGTGATAAGAGTGATAAGTGATAAGAGTGATAAGTGATAAGTGATAAGTGATAAGTGATAAGTGATATAGTCAGGTTGCCAAAGTTGATTTCAGGGCCTAACCCTGCACCGAAAGTAAAAGTTTTTTTCTTGCTGGATTCTATTAGATTGGGACCTCTATTATGAATATCTTGTGGATAACAAGAGAATATCCTTTGGCATTCCGAGAAATCCAAGATGGCTGCCAAAATCGCTGCGGTACTCCGAAAAAGCTAACTTTTGATACCTCTTTTCCAACTAATTCTGGGAAGACAAATCCTTTGGTATGGTCAGGAACAGGGTCAAAGGTCAGGTTCAAGGTAATTTTAGGTCGATATCACCAAAGAAAACTGCATTTTTGGATGAAACATGTACAATATTCACTCTAATTAGCACCCTGGACACTTAGCCATTTGACAGTATTTGTGATAGACTTATTAGGCCCTTTTTCTAACTATGTGAGATTTAAAATTTTGCTTCTATCACTTTTAGCCAAAGCAGCTGACCTTCACACTGCGGATGCTCGATATCATCGAGATTGCTACACAAGATTTTTCAATGGCAAACCTCACCCAGGTGTTACAAAAAAAGAGCGATCAAATGACCCTTCTCGAACTCCATTACAGTCTCTTGTGGATGAGATGGAATGTCATCGCTCTGAGTAGTGGGACTCTGTGTGGCTGATGGAGCATTTCTTGGAACTCGGTGCAAAGCCAATGAGACGATCTGCATTAATCAGATCAGTTTGTGAAATAATGGAAGATCTGTTTGTACTTTCAGCCCCTGGGTACCGATCTATAATGTTCTTCCGTGACAACACTGCTGCAACCCTGAAGATGATAAGGGATGAGGAGAATCTATGGGGTCTCTCAGTGTCTGAACAGTCATACCAGAACTTGAAAATGCACTTTTCTTCCATTTTAATAACTATTTTGCACCACCACCAATAAAGCACTAATTGTCTATACTACTCTATGTTTTATTATCAGCACCACAACCACATTCCATGCAAATCTGAAACATAAAGTGAAAGTACCATTTAATATCAGATTCTATGCATAGGAAAAAGGATTGGGTTAGTGTAGAAGAAAGGAACAAAGTGTGGGTGGGAAATAGGGTTTCATTGTTGTTCAAGTAAAATAGATAGAAACCCAGTCACAAATAAAATAAATTCCTCAGCATTGCTGGCAGGTGTTGGTAAAACATAGTTGGCCTATGATATATATTTAAAGGCCTTGATCTGCTAAGTATGTGAGAAGTTAAAACTAGCTTCTATCAATTTTGATTATTAAGAGATTTGCATTTGAACATAAGTTAACATTCGGCAGGGGAAAAATCTCAATTTTGATAGAAATTTCCCAAATACTTATGTCTTCACAACTAAATATGATAGAGGCAAAATTTTAAATCTCACATAGTCAGAAAAAGGGCCCTATAAGTCTCTCACAAATACTGTCAAATGGCTAAGTGTCCAGGGTGCTAATTAGAGTGAATATTGTACATGTTTCATCCAAAAATGCAGTTTTCTTTGGTGATATCGATCTAAAATTACCTTGAACCTGACCTTTGACCCTGTTTCTGACCTCCAATTACAATAATAACCATACCAAGCGATTTGCCTTCCCAGAATTAGCTGGAAAAGAGGTATCATTTGTGATTCTAGGCCAATTGGTTCATAAGTTAGCTTTTTCCGGAGTACCGCAGCGATTTTGGCAGCCATCTTGGATTTCTCGGAATGCCCAAGGATATTCTCTTGTTATCTGCCAGATATTCATTATAGAGGTCTCAATGAATCAGAATCCAATGAGAAAAAAACTTTTACTTTCCGTGCAGGGTATAGCTATCTGGCAACCTGACTGATAAGAGTGATAAGTGATAAGAGTGATAAGTGATAAGAGTGATAAGTGATAAGAGTGATAAGTGATAAGAGTGATAAGTGATAAGAGTGATAAGTGATAAGAGTGATAAGTGATAAGAGTGATAGGTGATATAAGTGATAAGAGTGATAAGTGATAAGAGTGATAAGTGATAAGAGTGATAAGTGATAAGAGTGATACGTGATAAGAGTGATAAGTGATAAGTGATAATAGTGATAAGTGATAAGAGTGATAAGTGATAAGAGTGATAAGTGATAAGAGTGATAAGAGTGATAAGTGATAAGAATGATAATTAGAACTAATAGGATTAGTTGTATCAATGGTTACCGTGCACTCTTGTGTGAGAAATCGGAATGTGCGACATGACTTAAAGAGCATTTGGAGAAATGTTTAACTTTTATCGCATAGCACTTTTCCACAGCAAAACTGTTTCAATCTAAGTTATCTAAAACCAAAATGTTATTGGGTTAAAAATTGGGCAGTTTTCTCCGAAAAAAGATACACAAACCCGCTTGGAAATCATTTTGCTACATACTTTAATGTAATGTTTTTATTTTCCTGGAGTTTATTCAAGACATGTCTCAGTGCAAACTGACAAGCCTAATCTAAAACCAAGTGGCAGGTTTCAGACCAGTTTTGAATAGATATTTTCAGACAACAAAACCGGACCAGGGTGCTTTTTACATTTATATTTACTTTTTATTAGAACTATCGGGTGGCTTTAAAAAAATGTGCTGTGCTGAAATTGTACCAATAAGGATTTTATTTGCTCATATATATTGCTCATATCATTTCTCAGCATATCAGCATTATATACTTAGCCTGGTATGTTAGTGTCAGAAAATGAAAATCATGGAGGGGAAACCCAATATCAATCTAAAGGTGGAAAAAGAGGCCAAGGTTTGCAATCCCAAACTAGTTTTTATATCACACCTGATTATACTACGAGAATATCAATCTGATATAAAGTGTACTCTTTGTATGGTTTTGAACCTGTACAATGATATTACAGAAAAAACAACAATTTGGAGAAATTTTTCTTCAGTCCAATCAAAGTCTGTAAAAGCTCATATCAATAAACAGAGTATATTTGCAGTACATGATATTCATATATCCATTATTTGTTATTCCCTTGGGAGAAAATACCAAACATTGAGAAATCTTTGGCATTGAACTGGCAGAGAAGATTTAAATATTGAATGGGGCTTTGACGCGAAGGAATTCGCACACATTGTGTTCATTTGTGATACTAGTAGCCATGGATATTTGAATATCAAATACTGTGAAAGCACTAAAAACATGGTAACTGTATGTTGATTGAAACATGGCTCAAAATCTGCTGATGGCCTGTTGTGTTATATCATCACATGATTACCACATGACCACATGTCATTATGTTAGCTATACTGGGGGACTTCTGAGTTCATCCACATATCACCAGGAGGAATTAAGTGTTGTCCAAAATGGTGAAGTTCCTGTTGTTATTAAAAATTGACAGTTTATTTATCTTATAATATATGTTATATGTTATATAGTATATGTTATCATATAATGCTTATATCGGCATGGATAGATGTGATTTATCTTACTGGTCAAAGGTACAGATAAGGACGACCACAGAATATACACTATTTTTGGAATATTTTCAAGGAAAACAAATTCATATCAAGTTATTTTTGTCAGAAAATGTTCATAAGCTTGTATGACCTCATTGACGCTAGTGCATCAGCATGAAATGTCATGTAGGGCTGACTTGTGCCACTCTCATAGCTTTGATAACTTTGCAAATATCTGTTGGTACCAACATGTACCACCTTGGGGTTAAATATGTTGTCTTGAAACTCGTTGATCAAATAAAATTCCTTTTGATGGAGTTAGATATGGAGTTGTAAGGTTACACCGAAAATGTACTCTATATTCTATGATTCCAAGGTGCTTTTTCTGTCTGTCGCAAAGGCAACCTCAATTCACCAATCTCAAAACCTTATAGTATCTTCTTCAAATCTAATACCGAGAATCCACAATGTGAAGTCGGGCGAGTGTACACCAACCTACCACTTATAACCACATGATAGCTTATTCTGACATTTAAAAAAGTTTAAATTTTAATCTTATCAAATATTACAATCATCGCTATAAGAGATAAGTAATTTACTCTAAATAATTAATTAAGCAGGGACATTGATAATAATCTCAACATTGGGAGTGATCAATATTCAGTGCTATCTGCTTTTCACATTCACATCATTAAGTGAAGTATATATTACGTTTTCCTTTTAAGATCAGATTTAAGATATGGGCAAGGATCACACTATAAAGAAGAACTGTAATAAAAATAAAACTTTGGTTTATTAACTTTTGCAAGAGCCATCGTGAAACTGGAATAGCGTAACTTGAATCCTGCAACCGGTTTTGTGTTGGTCTTGTTCCGTAATATTATAGTTCCGATGTGAACTTTACAATGGGGGAAAACAAAGCGTGGAGATCGGCCATCGACCTCTTTATTTCTCATTTCTAATATTATTGTCACATTTTATAGCTTTCAAACAATTGCTTTTTTAAACATGATAAATGGTCCGTCCCCGAGATGTGTCAGACAAGTGGCCAATTCCCGAGATGTGAACGATAAGTGGCCGGTCCCCGAGATTTGGCTTCATTACTATGCAGACTCGCCTCTCTGGTCACGTCACGCTTCATCGTAGCGAGGATTACGGCATGTTAAACGGGAGACGCGGATCTGCTTCAGGAGGTGCTCCCACTTTACTCCCAATATTCCATCACTATCGCAAATACTGATCATATATAAATGATATACACACATCACAGAGGTTAATTCATTAAAATCACAAAAAAAAGATTGCACGCAACTGAGCCATCCATGGTTGGCTTGACATACGATCTGCAGACAGCTGTTAACTTTTGCAGAGCAGAATCGCAACTATACCTGTACAGCAATTTGCCCCACAGGCGAGCCGTACTTAGCAGTCTGCCCTGAGGTACATGCACAGATTTTGTGACAACCAAACAAAAAAACCGTGAAAATAGTGAAAAGAGCACAAGGCAGGCTTGGTACCGCAGTTGTGGCTTTTTATTCTGGATACTCAGCCACAGTGTACACAGTTTTCAGTCTCTTAGAAGAAGGAAAACAAATAGGAGATACAAACCAGTCAAACACAGTCTGCTCATAGCTTTTTATGGAACTATAAACAACTTTTAAGGGACAGTCCGTCTTCCAGACACCCAATACTCTATGATAGGTCTGGAAAACAGGTAAGGGAACTTTAAATATAAACTTTGCAATAATTGCTTTAGTTAGTATTCTGTGCTGTCTTCCAAAGGAGACCTTCATCAAATTTAGTGTGAATATTGTTATTTAATGCAGGGAAAAGGCAATCATGTGTAACACTTTGAGCTGTAGAAGAAAAAAAACATGATAATCGATATAAATGCAGTGAGCTAAACCTTTTAAAGTTCATATCCGGTGTAATGAAATATGTTCATTCATTAAATCTTTAATGTGCTTTATGCAGTAGTGACTCACTCGGTGCCATTTGGTTCACATTCTGAATTATTTTACCAGTTTTGTATGAATGCATAAATGAAAACAAAGCTGACAAGTCTAAGTCATCCATTGCTTGGGGCTACCTAGTCTCAAGGCCTATTAAGAACACATTGAAAAACACCTATCTGCTTAGTAATATTTTGCACTAAAAAATGCCCCTGGTCTAGGCCTTGTTGAAATTGTGTTTATACCGAATCCAAGCATGTTCAACTCCGAAGGGGAATCTCATATTACTTCAATTTAATTACCAACAAAACAAGCTATGAAAGCCTCAAATATTTGAGATGTCAGTGAAGGGAACAGTAGGCACAATGTGTACTTTAATCATATTAAAATAAAACCCTACATCACACTGCATCTACAGTACAGCTTCTGTTTTTCTTTACACTGAGTCTTTATCTAAGTCCTCATTATTTTCTAAAAGGGCATTTCTACCCCTCTGTTAACTGTAGTTGATCACGTAACCAAACGCTTATTTAATAATAAGTGTTATTAAATATATAGCCATTTCTTTCATTCCCTTATATATATTTCCATTCCCTGGAAATGCTCATTATCTTGCTCATTATCTTACTCATTGCTTTGTTCATTATTTTTCTCATTATTTTGCTCATTATTTATCCACATCAGGCGTTTGCTATCGATGTCCTCTATTGATCAGTTTCTATAGTGAAAAAAATAGAGATCAATAATTTTTCAGTCTGTCCGTAGAAGCATGTGCAAATTGCCCCACATAACATGGAGAATATGGTTTTATTTGTTTTTGTCGTTCTAAAACCTAAACGTAACGCGTTGTATTGTACATAGAAATGCCGTTGCCATGTTACTCAAGTTTGGCAGTAAATTCCTCTCTGGGCAGACAATAGGCGATCTGTGTTGAGCTTAAGCATACCTGTCCTCTGTTCCATATGTAACCATTGTTGTGTGAACGATGCCACACAACAGACCAGGAAAGTGCACAAAAACATTCCCTCACTGTGTTGATACTTGGTTAAGCTTCATGATATGTCTTATTTGTATCAACGTAAAAAGTCTGAAGTATAAAGTTTGATTGTTTGAGAGATAAAGTGCGAAATAAAATGCTTTAAATTTTTTATATATATTTTATATTGATTTTTTTTCTTATGGGCCACACACCTGCAAACAATTTGGTTTAAGCACAGTTGCATTACCCTGTCTCCATGCATCACTTTACACGAATTCACGTCCTATTAGCAAAGTGCCTAATGCTGTAAACGCAAACCATTATAACCATTTTGATTGCAATCATTATGCCATATTATCTGTAATAAATGGACCATGCATTTATAGCTGGTTGCGATGATCGGCAATTTATCAAAACTTTAAAATTTATAAAATATATTTGCAGAAGCAATAAATTTATTTTTTAAACCGTCGTTGTCACAAGCCTGTTGGGACACACATTTGCAATAAACAAATCCTGTACAGATATTAAGTAATGATGGATCCCGTTGTGGCATACTCCGACGTGTCCCAGCGATGGCAAAGATTAGCAGAGTCAACCAACCGTGCACTCTTGGTTACAGTTGAGATCTTTCTCTCCTGTAAGAAACACTGCCACAACTGTTCAAGTGCCTGTCACAGTCTCAGCATATGGTCTAAAATCATAAATAGACTTGATTTACGGCACACAATCATCCACTGTTCCTTCTCTGAATTTGATATTGACGAAACAGAGACAGACAAGAAGAAGAAATTCACTCACAAAATGCACAGCATTCTAAGAAGTGACAGCCAGTAATTTGTTCTTTTTTTAACCTTCTTTGTCATAGCTATTAGATGTAGCTTCAAATCAAAATTTTCTTAGATATAAAGTAACATTGCTATGGGTGACAATATGAGCAAAGGATGAGTTCGACGTCAGTTTCACTGTGCCGTTGTCTCCAGGGATTTAGTCCCCAGGTCTTAATCCTTGTATATATTATCATTCTGAAAGCACATGCCATCAGCCTATGTGTGAACAGACTCTCTTGCGCTGATGCGACGTTTGTTTATTTGCAAAATAGTTTATTTTGTATTCGTTTCATGATTTATCTATTTTATTCCATGCATTTCATGACGAAACCTACATGTTCTTGTAGCAGATATTATAACAAAACATACCGAGTGGGGAAGCTGGGTGAGCGGATTCAGTGAGTTGGTGATTGCGGACGGATACCCTGAGCCGAAGGCGAAGGGTATCCGTCCGCCATCACCAACGAACTGAATCCGCTCACACAGCTGACCGACGAGTGTATGTTTTGTTTTTATACCTCAGACAACTACTGTATTTTAAAAAAATGATACATGGAACAAGATATTTATTGTTACAAACATTTGTAAACAAAGCGCACTTCATTTGACCCCGTCACGTGACCCGAAAATGGCGCGTACAGCCATAGACTGGTTGCCGCCATCTGTGTATATACACGATGTTCTTGACACTCGATGGGGAACCAGTCTAAAGATGGCTAATCAATACTTTACAAATAATTGACATGCGCGTATTCATTCGAAATCGCATAAATACGCGCATCACTGAGGTATAAATTGCTGCCTAACATATCTGTCATGTCGCAGACCCTTAACATGACAACCCACCTGGTCAGATTTATAAGGACAACGTGTTAATCTTCATGCATGGGCCTCGGTTCATATGAGAAAGAGTGACATAAGTGCAATAACGGCATGGCCAGGAATCGAAACCACGACCTTTGGATCATACCAGATTAACTGGTGCTAGTAAGCTTGCGCTCTAACCAACTGATGTCTGTAATTGAAGAGTAATAGGAGATGAAGCCTGGTTATGTCAGGATACACAGATATGCAAAGGCCTTGCTCTTCTTATTCAGGAACATATAGCTGACGTCATCATGACCAAGAACATTGGTGCAATCAATCTATGGAGAATTTCTGGGTTGTTTTCTTGACAGTGAAAGGCTTGTTTTTATCTATGTATAAATTCCAGAAAATGTTTCTCTAAATATAGCACTTATGAGGTCACCAGGTTCAAGCATTCACACTTCGTGGTATAGATGTGAAACCGTTGAAATTTTCTTTTTCAAGGAAAGAGACGATTACAGATAGGAACTTATTATAAATCCGATAAAGAATTGTGTAAACGTACTCATTTGAAAGCTATTACCTGATTTTTTTTGTAGAAGTTGGATGTTTTTGGTTTGATTCAGAACCGTATATGTTATTCCAAACACGCCGTGTGGCGTACAATTTCACGACTGACATCCAATGGTTTGCCTATGAAGAAAATTCAAAGAACAAGAACACACAGAATACTAATAGGAGATATTTGGGCCGTAATTCCAGCCAGTCTTTGCTTCAACTGTCCCTTTATTTCTGACATTTTATACATGCAGCCTGAAAAGGTATTAAAACTACATTTAATATCAGTCATTCAAACGAACTTGTTTTCTATGGACAGCATTGGACGCCTGAAAGGACAGATAATATATGGTTTAAATAAAGAATACATGTCAGGAATTTTAATGAGGAAACAGGACTGAGTTATTCAAGTGTGGTCAACCTTTTGTAAATATCTGACCCCATCGATATGAATATGAAATGAGTCACTGTCTGGTGAAATACCAAAGGCGTCATGCTTGATAACCAAATCTCATCGATCATCCCTCAATCAACGTGATCAAAACATTACTCTGCTGAACACTTCACTTTGTTGCAGACCTAAGAGATACAAATCTAAGAAATCAGCCTATATTCATATATGCATATATATATATATATATATATATATATATATATATATATATATATATATATATATATATATATATATATATATATATATAGGTAGCTTGCGGGGTAAGGGACACCCCACTATATATATATATATATATATATATATATATATATATATATATATATATAGGTAGCTTGCGGGGTAAGGGACACCCCACTATATATATATATATATATATATATATATATATATATATATATATATATATATATATATATATATATATATATATATATATATATATATATATATATATATATATATATATATATATATATATATATATATATAAATATACATAATTATGTACACACAAACCTAAACCGGCACATTATCCTAAGAAGTCGGATAGAATTGTCTAGTTTTGTTATTTAGAATAAACAGACAATTTATGACTGTCATATTATCAATAAGACCTAAGGTGTGACAAGAATGTACATGAATAGGTCCCGAATAGTTTTTTCACTATATTAGTAAAATGAAGAGAAGTCATAATTCATATGCCTTCCTTTGTCGTTGGACACCGAAGGTTTAATCAATGGAAAGGTGGGCCATTGAAGGTGGGCATAGACTCCAGACTGTAAGGTGGGTGTTGAGGATATAGATACATGTGTCAGGTCACATGCACAATGGCAAACATGTTGGTGCTACCTGTGGCAGTCAAGCATTCCAATAGTGGGGTGTCCCTTACCCCGCAAGCTACCTATCTATTTTCACATGAATATTTTAGTGTCGACGCTTTTTACATGATGACTTTACTGAGTTAGGATGTGCTCACTGTCTTGTAAGTCATTTGCGGTGTGTGTAGGCTTGTTAGCTTTACACCGATGTTGTATTGTGAGATCACCTTATTCTATGGCGTTTTGGGGACTAGTCATTCAAACTCAAAATCACAATTGTTCCAGTCAATTCTTTATCAAAACAGACGGAAACATGTCGTGACATTTCATGTTTTTTGTTTTATTTTATACTATAATTATTCTATATTACACCGTCTTTTTCATCTGTTTGCATCTTATTGTTTCTATTTACATCATATTCGCTTCTTATTGTACCCTTTTCAATCTTATCAAATATATTTACATCATATTGTATCATACATAATATGCTTTGTGTTGCATCTTAGACAATATCATCTTGTCTTATCATATTTTATCTAATTATATAATATCGGTCACAATGCGTTCATCAACATTGCACTATATTGTTATCATGTTATCATATATCTATGATGCTTTACATCCAATGAAGCATCAATGACCATGTTCAGTGCTGAATATCGAACTGCAAAGAACAAATACAAGAGAATAGATTGTCACCTGACAGGGATGTGACCTACCGGGAAGAAAAACCATAGCTGAGAGGAGGCAACAGTAAATAGTATTTAGAGTACAACCAGCCTGGGCCTTTCTTTGTCTCAAAACACCAGAAGCAGACTGCCACAGGAGGTCAATAAGACCTGCTTACCTTATTGACGTGAGTGGTTAATAGAAGTGAGCGCTTCCCGCCACAGGTTCTAGTCGATCTGACATTGTTACAAAAGGGGCCACAAGAGGTCAAGGTTTATGTGCTTTTCAAGAGGCCTATACATAGTTGTAGCATAAAAAACCATTGTGCAAGGTTGGGTATCACATGCAGATGTGATGACTTTCAAATTTACTTCTCACACATGAGCGTATTGTCTAACAGGTAGTCTATATCTCATGGTGAACAGAAAAGTGTACATGTGTTTCAACAATGTCGAAGAGAAAAACTACTTTTATCACATACTTTAATATTAGTTTTTCATCCTGGAATGTTCTGAAGGCAATTAATTCTTCAAAAGATTTTAACCCCTCTCCAAATGGTTGTTGCTACTTAGTTTATTTCATGAAAACTAAGATTTTATTTGATTTTTGACTGGCAATTATATGTATGTATTATAACAATACCTCATAAGATTATTGATTATAAGTATGTATATAATTTTACTAAATGATTCAAAGTTATAATTGTAGTTTGTTGAGCAATACTCCTCATGTCCATTTGAAATGAAATGCCCTTCTCAATGTGGCGGATGTACCACCTCTAGGGTCTACTGTCAACAATAACCCTGACAGATTGAAGGTCAAACAGTTCCTACTGTTAACATAATTGACCCTAACAGGTCATTTTATGTTGTTAAGAATTTATACTTCACGGTGACACACAACATGTGAATTATCAGAACCTGACCATCTGCATGAGTGAACACGATAAGATATTTATAGCCCCAGCATCCTCAGGTGTGTCCATCGAGACTGCAAGGTTGGTGTAAGTCATCACCTCAAGCTACTTTTTATGGAAATAATCTAAAAAAAACTTGTTGGACAAATTAGGCTTGTAAAGCATACTTCTTATGTGTAGCCGTGTAAAGAATATTTGGCTTATGCTATTGATGTCAAAACACCTTACACGACAATCGTGACATTTACAAAGTGAGAAAAAATAACATTAGTTGGTTAGGGATATGATACTATTTTGCGGAATACTTGAGCAAATATTTCTCTCATGAGATATGAATGGTTTAAGCACAGGCAGTCATGCAAAATGCCTCATATTTAGACAAACTGCCATCTTTACTTCCGACTTTCCACGGTATGTGTGATATGAAAGGTGTCTTATTCATTTGTCGATGCTCAAAAACCCTAATTCACAATGGGACTATTTGCCCGGAACTATTGAAAAAATACAATGTCTAGAGCGACTGACTCAAAATGTGGATCTCGTATTTGTGTGTACGGAACGAAAGAGTTTATGTGCGATGAGTTAAAATATTTTGTTTGTCCGTAGCCCACTTGAACATTTTGTTTGGCTATTATAAAAGGTAGTGTGTGGGTGGCCAGAAAACATATTATTGTGTTTGCATTGTATAATATTTCTCTTCCTCTGAATGACACGACGATTTCCTGTATAATTGGATTTAATCGTATTTAAACCTAAAAGCTGTTATTATCAATAATAGGTCATAATTCAAACTTTTTTTATCACAATGAATACACTTTTCACAACTAATCGTAGCTTCTCTTTTTCATTGTCAATCTACAAACTCTACATTTACTCTCTTTTAAAAGAAAATAATTCAGGGTCACTGCAGTTTTCTTAGCTTAAGAATTACCATGGTGTTACTGATATATTTATATCAATACCTCTTTGGTAAAATACCTTTTTATTTTCTAGTTTGTTTCTGTTTTCGCAATCTCATCTACATCTACACTTCCCCTCAGCGGAACACTGGTATGTGGTGAGTAAAGAAAAACTAAATTTGTCATTCAGTATACGTTCTTAAAGATGTTCCATTTTACCATTGTCACATGAAGTCATTATGCCCACCAAGTGTATCTGACATCCCTGCCTACACCTCCACATAACTTTTATTTTCTCATAAAGCTAAATAAGGTATGCCACCCCTTACACCGTCTTGCAAGGAGGTATCTACAATTATCAAATGAGATATACAAAAAAGAGGCTATTCTTTCACCTTAATGACCTTCTGGCCAGGAAATACTTGGAATTTATTGATGTCTGAAGAGCGGTCTAACCACTGCCATTTAGTTTTAATAGGGGCGCTATATGTCTCGTGACATGTCTTAGTATATTTGTGAAAGTGATTTAGATAGATTTGATAAGACACTATTCTCTATCAGTGTGTTCTACTGTTAGAGTCATTTACCAAAATAACAAAACTGAAGTCATACAGTCAAGTAATACGTGCATTAAATGCTTTGTTTTAGCTCCTTCACATTGTTGGAATTCTTGAATTTTTCTCCTCTAAATTTGTCAAAATGCCCAAAACAGTAAATTTTGAAATTCTATGAAACCTGTCTTGGAGCAAAGAAAAGAAGACAAAAGAGAAGGGTACTTAGGAAGACATATGGTGACACCTGTGGCTATGAGGAGCTCACTCTGTCTGGCAACCTGCCACGGCCTTATCTCCTATAGACAATATCATTAGCGACACCTTTGTAATATCATCCCCCAAAAAACATTCACCAGTGTAAGGCCAATACCATTTCTATCATACCACCCATCTTCTTCATAGGAAAAGGAGGGTTGATTTGGTGCAAATGAAAAAGGTAATATCATCATACGTTTATCAAATGTTGTCTGTTTGGACAATTATTGCCTGAGGTATTGTTTTATTCAATAGATATCAAATAGGTTAGACAATCTATTGTCATTTGATAAATGATCTAAAAATATATATTAATTCATGATATTTGCATAAGTATATGCATATATAATGATATAACTAGGTATATTTTCATTTGTATTAATAATGACAGAAAATATATTACTTTAGCTAAATTAGTATTTGAAATAATGAAGAACAAGCCGATGGTAATCCACCTTTAGTCCTACAATTTGAAAGCCAAATCTTGTTTACAAGACACCGTGAAATAAGCTATCGAGGTATGTATATCGGATGTGAAGAAATCTTAGACACGGCGAGGAAGGATGATAAAAAAATTCTGCATGGGACCTCATGCACTACCTGGGACAAGTTGACAGACAAGCCACCCCACGTCATGAGCACACAGTATAAATGAAGCGAGACAGCAGACGGTCTCTGAAACCACTACTGCATTACTTACCTGTCAGATACCATCAGGGCATATATCGCCTCCTCCGGATTAACAGTCTTCTTATATCTAATATACACATATAGATCAATACATGAGAGTGTCATTTTGAAAAAAGGTAAGTTATAGTTTTAATAGGGGAAGAGGGCAATATTCGGAGAAGGCAGATGACCGGTCGGCTTGACTCTTGAGAGGAGCACTTCTGTATGTGCAGTTGACTCAATATTGACTAGTTATGCTGCACTTGAATAACACTTGACTCAAGTGTGAAGAGAATATGGGAGTTCTCCAGGCAAATCCTCACACGAGATGTGATGAGGTAAGACAAAGTCAGTTGATGTGAGGCACATTGGTCTGAATGCATTCTATATTTAGCCTAGGTTTGTATATCAATGTATAATATGTCGATCATCTAATTAACTAGAAGAAGTTTGGGTCATTCAGGCATATTCATTAATAAAATATGCCTCTGCCATAAATGTTATGATTCTCCAATGAAGATTTTTTGGTTTAAACATATTCAATCAAAATGTGAACTGTAGATATAAAGTTATATCAAGTTCTTATGTATTTTTTTATTTCAAAGAAGTAGAACCCCAGGTATTTGTCACTGTATTGTATGTGAAGGATATGTGGTATCAGATATTTTCATAAAGCGAGTGTTGAGTTTTAAACTTTCCACACCACATTAAATGCGTTATTTTTGAGAATTTGAGCAAAATGTTACCAAGCTAGTATAACATCTATAAAAACCGAAGGTGTGATCTTATATCCTTTAATAACGCACCATAAAGATTATGAACATGTACTTCGCTGAAGCTTTAGTTTCAATATAGACACCAAATCTCAATATTTCCATTTATACAGGTTTGTAGAAGAGCCAATTATTTATACTAATGGCAATGAAATACACAGGCAAGAAACCTTATCTCAAATTGGTTCATATGAATTGGCGGGGATTCAAAAACATGCCTGGAAATATCCTAAGGACGCATTTGGGGCCTTTTGAAATATTAAGAAACAAGATCCAGGCCATTATTTAACAACATCTATATTTTCAAAGGTTTCCTTGTTGGTGATGGCAGTTTAAGGTGGAGACGGGTCTGTCTATTTCAACACAAAACAGATTGTGTTCCTCCTTATATTTTCTGGACTCGCCTAACCTTGATTGAAAATACCATATTTAAGCAAATTCACTGTGAGGTATTTCAAAGTTCAACATTAACCATTATCATCTCTATTTTTTTCATCTCAAGGACTTTAATGTTGGTATTTTTGGCGAGAGTACTTTGCTGTCAAAGCCAAATAATTGCAGGGCCAAAACTGGTATTACCGGTGTACAGACAGAGTCATCTTTTGGATAGAGAAGGGAATTTGAAACTGGATGAGGCTTTTTCAATTTCAGATAATATTACATTCATATTCAAGTACATGTATAGCGCCCGAACGCCAAATGTTCCTTCTCTTGTATCTTATAGATCACCAAGGCCACCGATATTTTTTCTGTTTTAGATGAAACCCTCTTGAATTTTTTTAAAGTTAGGAATGAGATGAAAAGAAATCATTTCACCCGATATGTTTTTATATTCGAATAATTCTATATCTACAGTGCCAAATGTCAACATAATTGTCAAAGTTTGCTCATGTGCTAATCTATCACAAAAGCATCTAATTATGCACAGAAGCACACCTGTCATGGAAACATTTTTGATTCTTATCACATCCGAGGTTTGGAGAAAAGAAAATACTTAACATTGAACGTGAAAAAAGCACGTGGTCCAATGTGGTCTTAGATATAGGAAGACACAGACTTCCCCGGTGTGAACGCTTCACAGATCAGCCTAGTAAACACCTCACACAGACCGGCATTGTGGGCTGTCAACGGTTTTTGTCTGTTATGTTTGAGTTGTGAGACATTATGGTAGCAATACCCAGCCATGTCGTGACCGCCAAATTGTCTGAAACCACATTGCACAGTAGCCCGGATTACCGGGGTTTATTTTGGCCAAAGTTGCGGTGAATGATTCCGGTTCCGGTGGTCAAAAACATTAATTTCTTCATTGCAATAAAGAATAAGTATCACACAACCAATACGCAGACGTCTTTGATATATATATATATATATATATATATATATATATATATATATATATATATATATATATATATATATATATATATATATATATATATATATATATATATATATTGGTTGTGTGATATATATATATATATATATATATATATATATATATTATATATATATATATATATATATATATATATATATATATATATATATATATATATATATATATATATGTGTGTGTGTGTGTGTGTGTATACATGTAAAAAATATATATATGTATGTATGTGTGTGTGTGTGTAAATATATGCATCACTCATAATATCACATAACCCCATGTTACAATAACTCCATGTTACAAACAAACCATGTCACAAAACCATGCATTTTACCATGTCACAAAGTCATGCATAAATCTGTTTTGGTTTTATAGTGCTTATTTATTTAACACGCCTTATCTTACACGAAAAGCTGGTTTGTTTATATATTGGTTGGCATTTGCTCTGGTCTGAATGTTTAGTGCGTGAACATGACTGGGGGCAAGCAGATGTTGTACAACACTGGCTGAACTCTCCTGTCATGTGGGAGGTTACACTTCACTGACTCCCAAATACATTCCTTACCTTCACGAGTATTTTTTCTCTGCTACTTCTCTCATTGTTTTGACCATTTCTTTTACCCATTTAAAGCTACAAGAGCATATTTATAGACAACATCATCTGTGTAAACCATTTGAGCCTTTACCATTTTACTTTGAACATTATTGTATAAAGCTTCTTTGATTACGTTCAGTTGAGGCTGTCCTCGTTGGACTTGTGATTATCGTCTCGGTATTTAGCTCTAACTGTACATTTACTGTACGCTTTGCCAAGGACTATGATATCCATGCGAAGGGGTCTGAAATTGTTAAATTATTCCGAAAATTTCTTTCATAGCCCCACATTTTTCATATTTTGTTTGCAAATAGCTATGAAAACAATTTGAGTTCAGGAATTCATGAGTAATTTTCTCTTTCTATTCAGCGCTTGTCTTAAATAAACTACGTGACACTAAGGGATTCATTTGGAAAGTGATAAAAACTCAATCTTAAAGAAAGTTCGCATTAAAGTCATCATTTAAATCTGCATTATTATTTACAAATAAAGTTATCGTGGTAATTGAGAGTGGCCCCACTCCACAGCACACAGGTGAGTTATAGGCAAATTGTACAGAAATGACATAGTATGTTTGGCTCAATAGACTGCCTTATAAGCTCGAGCCATACACGGACCCATACCATTGGCTTTTCTCACAGTTTATGGTTACCTCACATGACCACAAGAGTAAAATGTGAAGAAAGCATTCTCTTCTGGCCCTCCTCGACGTGTCTCCTATCCCTCTGGCACCCTCTCTTTCCAACAGGCTTCCGCTCTGTGGCTCCTCCATACCAGTACCCAGTAATTTTTTTCATTTCACATGATTTGATTTTTTCACATCCCCCCCCCCTAACGATTTGAAAATCCAGTTGTCAGTGTAACTATATACATTCATGCAATATATTCAGGCAACATCACTAGAAATGGCAGACGTAGAGATATAACTTTTTTACTCCTCAATATACATCTACAAATGATATGTGATCGATTGTGAACCTTCTTAGGCTATTTTGATCAAATATTGCCAGTGACCCTGAAGTGACCTTTCAATGACCTTGAAAATAGAAAGCCTATTTCCACGAAATTATCTACATGTTTTATTATCCTATCATCTACATCTTTCAAATACGAGCTCGTAGAGTCCTTATTCATCAAAATCTGTTCATAATTAACGATTTGAGAGCAATTTATAGTTTTGTGGTCAAGTTTTTTTTAAATAATATAAATATGCCAGCTTATTAGGGGTTAGTTTATGAAAATATATAGAATACTGCAGAGAAAAACACATTAATACTAAAAAGAAATTGAAAAAAAAGTGCGTCAATTTCAAGATTTATTATGAAGCGAAAATGATTAAAAATAGCTTAAATCGGTAGGGTAACAAAAGTGACAAATTGACGGACTTTAATTTGACCTCACATTTATTTTTGAGATATTAGATCAATTAAATATTAATCTAATTTCAGAAAATAATCAGCAATAAGTTGCTCTTATCTTAATAATACCTAAAAAAGAAGAAATATTCACTGAAAAATATGAGAAAATTAGTATGAATAGAAATTATTGAAAAAAATATAATAAAAAATATATTAAATGTAGAGTCAATTGGGTTATAACATTTAGTAGCTGATGTATTTCTAAAAAAATTCATGTATTTAATTTATTTCAACAATATGAGGAAGTTAGTGAAATCCTTTTATGAATATCTATGAAACACATCACTAAAAGTGGCCAATCATTAAAATGGCCTATGACCCCTTTTACTATTTGGATAATTTCATGCCCATTTCCTTTAAATACTATTTTTTTGATAATTTTTGAAAAAACTGCATTCTGTGTGGTTGATTTGGTGAATGGAAGTCGAACACGGCCAATATTACATGTCACTGAAAGTGCTCTGCAGGGTGCTTTCTGGACGTCCGCTCCTCCCACTGCTATAAACCCGTTACATGCGCTATGTCACTCATTCTTGCTGATGAGTAATGGACAAAATGAAACAGTGTCTACGGACATATATACGTTCAGCTTCAAGCAATGTGCCAAAACTCACGCTGATTTGATTTGATTTGATATGTTGGCCGCTCCACTTCTGTCTCGTGGGATTTGCCAACAAAAGGAAACATTCCTTGGCAGTGTCTGTCTATTCGGCTAAATTTTATGAAAGTTGATACCGGGATCTCTATTGTACATAACATGTAAAGGGTTTTTAAGGTGAACCTTTTAAGGAGATTCTTTACAGCCTTTTAGTCATGTTTTGCTAATCGCCTAAGAAAAAAACCCAAATATTTTCTTGGCAAATAATTGCCTTACAGGAATTATCGAAACAGTTCTGAGTTAGTTGTGTATCCTAAATGTAGATTTTAGTGAGATTTCACCCTGAGAATGACTGCCATAATTGAGACAAATCTCACGGATCACAACATTGCCTGCATTCAGGTGACACGCAGGTGACACGCAGGCGACGATCCAGCACCAGTGTGTCAATGTCACTTTGTCTGATCACTTCTATTCAGTGCATATCATTAAGTTCTGTAGTAGATTTGACTGGTGGATAATCCACATCACCAAAACTTGCTTCACATGCTAACAGATGTTTTGTACATCCCTAAAATCGATGTATTTGTTTGCATCAGTGTAAAAAATGTTGTTCAAATATTGAGCCTGTGGCCAAGGGTGGGAGAGTTTGGAACGGTGCTCTTCAGTAATCGTGGCTAAGCTGTGATAATTTTTATCCGATTCTGATGTCTTTTGTGAGAAATAAGTTACTGTATCATAGTTTGGGGACATGTCGGTCTTTTTTTATTCCTGGATTACTCCTCATTTTGCAACGTAAAACTGGGGGCACCTTTCTGTGTTCACGTACAGTGGTTTCAGTGGGAGATTAACAACTCTTCTGTGTTGGAAAACTGGAAAGGTACATCAAATGATCTATTTCCCACCAAAACAAAACAAGTGTTAATTTTTAAAAATCCAGCTCAAGTAAGTTTGCAAAATCAAAGAAATATTCGTACTCTACCACACACTCATACATTAGCACCATCTGATGGTGCAACAGAAATTGGTGATGTAAAAACATGGCCGACATGGACTGATAATATATGTATGCTCCATAGACTTACAGCTTAATCATGTTGAAACCTCGAACATCCAGCCCTGAATTCAAAACAAACGTGAGTGAACACGAAAGAGCTTACAAACCCCCAATCAGGGTACAGGGGTGGGACTGCTCTGAACCAAACTGTGCAGTAACGTAGTTGGTTAGAGTGCAAGCTTATTAGCACCGGTTCACTCTATGATGATTCAAAGGTCGTTAGTTCGATTCTGATTGGAACTTCTCATATATACAGAAATCCGTCCCCGAAAGATTAACCTGTTGTGCTTGTAAATCTGTGACTGGGTGGATTATCGTGTCGCGACATGACAATTCAGTGAGGCAGCACTGTATCTGTTACAAGTAGGTCTCAGCATGAAATAACTGGAGTCAGAGGCGGATCCAGGATTTTTTTACCCCGGGGGCTTTCAAATGTGCTCTGAAAAAAGCAGGGGGGTGGGCTCCAGACCCCTGAGGGCCTTCAGCCCCCGAAGCCTCCCCCACCCCAGATCTGCCACTGGGAGTTGAGGAAAACCAAAAAAAAACAAAGTATCCTTTTTATCAAGAACAGGTGTAAGAAGAACCAATCCTATACTTTTATGTAGACAATAACCAAGATTCACTGCTTTAGAGAAGAGAATCAATCTATCCTCTGCATTTTTCCTCGAGTTTTTTCATAATTGCAGTACCTATATTTTTTCAGGAAGTAGGAATCATAGAAACGTGAGCAGCCATGACGTCGGGCGTATTAGTGGGAGGTTGTGTCACCGTTCTCCTCTTAGTGGCGCTGCAGTCGTCCCCATCACATGCTCAGCAAGGTTAGTGCCAAAAATATATTCAGTACATTTATCATTTGTTTAAAACATTGTATGAAAATAATAAAACAGTTTACTGAACTTTAATAATTTAAACCCTTTAATTTGACTATACGGTCGTGAACATGAAAAAAGATGAAATGATAAAATTAGGCTTTAATATGTCAATGACACATTTTATATTTCTAAATATACCTAAAAGAAGGTAAACGGTATTAATGTGACATTTAGAATTACTTTTAATTATTTATCACTTAAAGTTTACAGTTTTAAACTATTTGAAGAGAATAAATGGTAATTTTAGCAAGAATATGGAAAAGGGTGTTTTATACGCCATTAACAATTTTAACATTTCCAAATATTACTTATAGAATATGAAGGTAAATGGTATAAATGTATTTTAAACTCCACATTTTATCAAAATAGTTGTATAAGTATTTGATATTGGGTGTTTTTTTGTCTAAAAGATATTGTTTTTTTTTCTTCAAAGGTCTTTATAAAGTGGTTTTCTATACTTAGTCTTTAAAAAGTGGTTATCTCCACTTTATCCTTATAAGGTGGTGAACTATAGTGGGTCTTCATAAAGTGGTGAATTATACTCGGTCTTAGCAAAATGGTGATCTACACTTGGTCTTTTGTGATATGACCTTGGTCTTTACAAAGTGGTGACCTAACTTTGGCCTTAATTAAGTGGTGAACTAACCTTGGTCTTAACCAGGCGGTGACCGAAGAGACCTATATGTCTATCAAACCTGGTTACAAAATAACACGAGAACAAAGCAAAAGGAAAATTACAAAAACTGCAATATTTATTTACTCCCATTTACAATTCTTTTTTTTTCACCTTTATTTGGTGTGACAAGTCTTTCGGACAGGAAAATTAAGGGGAAAGTCTTTAATGGGGGAAAGAAGTATAGGCTTCATACAAGAAGTTCACATACATTTGTTCTTTATTTGTATCATTTAATTACAATAAGGAGATGCCACTTGCATGATATATTTTGTATATTTACAGAACTGGCTAATATACTGAATGTATAATGGCGTTTAGATGCATGTTATGTTACCATTTCAAGTCTGGAATATAATAGGTCTGAAACAGAGGGGAATTCAATGAAAATAGTGAATAAGTTGCAGTGTAAGAGGCCAAGAACAAGGTTTGTCATATTTTAGACAGGGCCCCATATTGATATTAAGCAAGCTCAACATCATGCAAATTGTTGTTTATACAACAATGTGTTGTTTATAATTGAAGTATCATTTTCCTCTTCATAGAGTAGCACTTTGATGTTCATATTAGTCTCGTATAATGGGAAATGATTACCTTGGCATGGTTTTCTCAACCGTCTCCTAACACATGGATATCTAATTTTCAATCTATATTCTACATACGATATGATCTACCTGGTGGAAGATCCCTGAGTTCAGGAATTCGTACACATTCGTATATACAAGTTAATTTTGTATCGTGTTTAAGCATATGCAAATCAACCACAACCTTTTCAACCTTCGATGACATGATTTTATATTGAAACATCACATACAACTGTGTTAGACCAGCGTCACCTAATGTTTCATAAAATAAAGTAAGTGCCACCTGCCGGCTGATCACAATTTCAAATTGGAGTCAAAATCAAATGCATTTTCAAAAATCAGTGCACTCTTTACTCTTGGTAACCTTTCTAACTAGTTATCTACTTATTTATTTATATACTAAATACGTATAAATATAGTTAAGATTCTTGATCTATATCTGTGCAGGAACAAAACACCCCTTCTAGTCCAGGACAAGATAAATATAAACTAGTATTTAGCACCTCAAGGGTTTATGAAAAATAACCCAGATGTTGCTAATCGAATGAAAAAGTCATCATAGTGTGGATAATATCGATTTAGTGATATGCATGTGTAAACCATTAAATCCAGATTTGAGAAACTGCAAAAAAATAGGCACTGCTCAAAAACACAAATATTACCTTTTCATTGAAATTTATTTTGAAATAGTGATCATTGAAACATAGTGATAAACAAAACGAACAGCACAATTTTATTCTCACTATGCATGGGGATCGATTGGTAATAAATCGTGACTGGTGCACACGCTTTGTTTAGTTTTCTCACCATGATTTATTCATGCATTTGAATAACTTTAATTAGTGCTTAATTATGGATTTATGAAATGTTTTAGACTAATATTTAGATATTTTATTTAACTGTGTGTATTTTGTTTGTACGCTGTTGTTATTTTCTTGTATAACCGATTTGCGCTGCTCTTTCCAGCTTGTGCCCTTTTGGACATTTGCTTAGTAATAGACTCTTCAGGGAGCATAAACGACAATAGCAGAAACGGTGTAGATAACTGGGAGCTTATCCTTAACTTCCTTCAGAATATAGTGAACAGTAATCTCGTAGAGGTGGGCGCAGACAAAGCAAGAGTAGGCTGTGTGGTCTTCTCAAATAACGCCGCCTTCCAATGGGCGCTCAATGATTACTCAACCAAAAGTGAGCTTGTAACGGCGATAAGGAATATCGGCTACGTGGGAGGCACCACTAATACTTATGAAGCGCTGAAGATGACCAGGGAGCAGTGCTTTAACACGAACAATGGGGCCAGGGCCGGTGTGACAAATGTTGCAATCATCCTCACAGATGGCAAACCCACGGCCCCGGAGAACAATGCCGAGGCTCTTGCCAGGCAGCAGGCACAGCTCCTCAAGCAGGTGGCAAATGTGTTTGCCGTGGGAGTCACAGACAGAATTTCCAACACAACTCTCCAATATTTATCCTCTGGGACGTACTTCACCACTCCTGATTTTGACAGACTGTCCTCTGGTGGTCTCCTTCAACAGCTTCTCACAGGCGCATGCGCAATCCCTGCCCCTGCCCCAACACACAGACCTTCTGGTAAGATAGATATTCACTTGCAATATCTGAGCAATATTATATTCTATATTATTCAAAACTCAATGCTAATAAAGCATATCAAACTTGTAATATAAACATATATATATATATATATATATATATATATATATATATATATATATATATATATATATATATATATATATATATATATAATGTGTGTGTGTGTGTGTGTATCTATATGTATATATGTATGTGTGTGTGTTCAAAATAAGAATCCTCTGTTGCTTATTGACCAATGATGTGATAAACAGAAATGGGAGGATTTTGTAGGATTTAGTTTAAAACCAAGAACCAAGCGAGCGAACCAGCTCAGCTCCTATATAAAGAGAAATATATATACCTTAATTCAGAGGGCCCTCAATAAAGGCAACCACGTCCAAATGATATATTGTTACAGTGATTTTCCATCACAATTTTTACATACTATAAAAAAAGCATGAACGTGATCAGAGCGGACGGGTGACGAGATTTCAAAAAAAAAGTTGCAGTATGAAAGGCTGACCGCAACAATATTCCCCACTGATAAGAGCATGCGATCTCACTATTGCGTTTTTATGTTGCCCTCTGGTGGATGCTAGACCAGTCTCCAGGTTTATGCGATATTTTGCATAATATGTATGTTAGGAACAGAGTTGTTTTAGATATGAAATATTATCCACACTATGCCTATATTTCTGTATTAGAGCTTTGTTTTCCACCATCGGCGATTTGACCTAATTACTGACCTAATTACTGAGCCAGTGGAGGCCCCACAAGTGAGAGACAGCCGCATAAAGGAGACAGCTGCACAGTTGAGAGATAGTTACAGTAAATGAGAGATAGGTTACTGCATCAGTGAGAGATAGCTGGACACGTGAGAGATAGTTACAGCAGCGACAGATAGCTTGACAAGTGAGAGATAGTTACAGTAAGATACAGTTACAACAATCAGTGAGAGATAGACAGCTGCCTCAGTGAGAGAGAGCTGCACAAGTGAGAGATAGATACAATAGTGAGAGACAGCTATAGCAGTGAGAGATAGCTGTACAAGGTAGAAACAACTGCATAAGTGAGAAATAGCTACAACAGTGAGATACAGCATCCCTTCCCAGCCGAAGGCACTTGTTCTTTGTAATATCGTTTCTAAATACACACCCTTGTGTTTTCTGAAAAGTACTTTCTTCACTTCCTCTCAAAGACAAGCCATAAAGTCAATAATAGATTGAAGAAAATATGGCTTCTTCAAAACTTGTCGCCAGAAATCGAGTTTTACCCAAGTCGTAACATAAAGCATTCATGAAATGACAGAGGCTACAGGCAATTTTACAGAGGTTTGGGGTGTGCTAAAATGATATGTGACCACAGAACTGTGATACAAGCAAGCTTTCCCACTAAAAACAACCAAAATACACCGAAAATGGTTATTGTGTTTTGCTGAGAGTGCCAAGTACTGGCTGTACTCTTTTGACCACCAGGTGGTCTCATGCATTCAAGCATGTGACCTTTATCATGGTATGTCAGGGTGTTAGGTCTGTACCAATAGACAAACATTAATGGACAAATAGGCCTCTGTGAGCCAAATCACTCCATTGTCCCAATATAGGGTGCCCCACTGTTTGAAGAACTTTACTAAGCAGATGTTTGTACAAGATCACTGGTCAGCTAAACAATGTATGTTGCCCAAGTGTCCAATGGATATTTGGTTTTAGCAGAAGACTCATCCACTTTCAAATGACATAGAAATTTATTAGTCATTATCAGCCCCCTTCCTCCTTTGCAGTATACGTAGCCCCCTCAGCCCCCCCCCCCTGGCTACGCCACTGAGTGACCATATCATGCAATGGCCATATCAGACCATGTTTACGCAATAACAAAAATATGTTGAGCTGAGACTCATGAAAAGTAAATATGTATAATCCATACAAATCCTTCCATTGAGTTATCAATTCGTAGGTCAAATCTTCTCTTGTAATATTTGTGTAGTTTAATGTTAGCCTGCATACAGATTGAATATTATTAATTACTATTATCATCGTTTACAATTTTCTTATGATCAATAAGAAGTTGTTCTGTTTGATCATTAAAATCTAATTGACATTTAATTGTTCTCAAGAGGAGAAAGTATATTACCATTTTATATAAAACTACAGATAGTATACATGTATTTTTAAAACAGAACCATTCCTATAGAAAAAAGCAAACATGGCCATTTATTTAGTAGAATATGAACAAATAAAAGAATACTAAAGAAACACACGGCAAAAAGGTGAAAGTTAACTTTACATGAATTCCAATACATATAACAGAACAGTAGACAAATAATCAGACTTTTCTTTGGCAAAGTAGCCAATGAACAGCCAACGGTGAGAATGGGCTTAAGCAACACATATGTAGTGATTGTTATTTTGTGTACATTGCCTCAGCTACCCCACCCTACAATCTCTAACTGTAATATCCATTGCTTAAGCGGTTTTTATCAAGCCAGCTCTCCTCATGAGCTTACCCTTTGCTTTGACAAATTAACTCCAGATTGTGCTCAAATTGTGTCCAAATACACACCAACAATATGTGATATTGTATCAGTCAAAACCTTTATTTCAAGTTTTATAAACAGTTCAAGTTTAATAAACAGTTCAAGTTTGATAAACAGTTTTTAATAAACAGTTTTAAAAGTTTTGAAAAACTTTTATTAAGATTCCGGAACTGGAGATTTACACAATGGCGAACCTCATCGCATTCTGTGGTTGCCAAAAAGCACTGTGCAAACGTTCAGAAAGTGTTTACCCAAATAAGACAACATTACACAGAAGGGGGCGCCACAAGCTCTAGATAGGTTTTGTTTGTTTGTTTGGGGTTTTACATCACTTTCAACATTATTTCAGTCATTTCGTGATGAGACCTACTTGTAGCAGATATAGTGCTGCCTCACTGACTTGTCATGTCGCAGGTCCTTGACATGACAACCCACCTGGTCACAGATTTACAAGGACAACAGGTTAACCCTTTAGGCACGGGCCTCAGCTCATGTGGGAAATTGTATCATGAGTTCAATCCCGGCAAGGCCGGGGTTCGAACCCACGACCTTTGGATCACCACAGAGGAACTGGTGCTAATAAGCTGGCGCTCTAACCAACTGCGCCACGACCCGTGGCCTCTCTAGATAGGTGGCACCACTTTTAACACAATATCCACAATTTGAACATGCGAAAAGACATGGAATAAAAACACAATATTTTGATTTTGTTTTAAACTGATAAGTCAGTGATATCACCAAATAATCCTAGATGTGTAATTAGCCAAGTTGTGTCTCATCTCTCTGCCGTAGACATAATACGTAAATCATAAGCACGGTTTGTCATTCGTTTGCCACTACTCATTTGCATAGTGACATTTGCAGGGGATTGAGTAAGTGAGAGACTCGTGGTGGGTATCTCGGATTCATTTCAGGGTCATGCTGTTACATACTTTAATTCACAAAGAATTCCCTATCAGCACCAAATTGCTATATAAAAACTTGGACTTGCAAACCAACCAATATTATCCTCAAACACGGAGATAATATATGTAAAGAAAATGCACTAAAATACATATTTTAACGGTCATGCAATACCAACCTGTGCAGAAATACACGAGGAACTGAAGATAAAAGGCCTCAATCTTGAAATGGAAACATACACGTGTTGTTTTCCAGGTGGAGCCAAATATACAGCAAAACATAAAGTTGTTAAACTGCAACAAGGTAACCAAGATAATGGCTTTAGGTTTGTCGAAGATTACCTAAAAATGTTTTATGGACCAGATATGTCATGTTTCCATTAGTCTATGTGTTTATTGTCGGGAGGAAGAGTTTGATAATATTATTCTCTACAGACATAGATATGCTTGTTTCTTGCAGAATGTGCCCTATTGGACATCTGTTTGATAGTGGATAGCTCTGGAAGTATCAGGGATAATAATCGCCCTGGACAACCCGATAACTGGCAACTTATGCTTAACTTTCTAAACTCTATCATTGATAGGATAGAAGTAGGGCCCCGACAATCGCTTGTCGGCCTAGTCATGTTTTCTAACAATGCAGACTTGCTCATTCCATTGGCTTTCTATGATTATGACCCAAGACCTGGTGACCTCTCCCCAAAAGAGGCACTGCAGAGAAAGGTCCAAGACCTGCAACATATAGGGGGTTGGACCAACACCGCTGAAGGCCTGAGTGTTACAAGAACTCAGTGTTTTGGGTCAGGCAATGGAGACAGAGCAAATGCTCCTAATGTGGCCATACTGGTCACTGATGGCGTCCCCACAGATGAGCGCCTTGGCAACGTCGTCGCTAGGCAACGAGCGCTCACAGAAGCCACCGCCTTGAAAAACTCTGGAGTCAATGTATATGTAGTTGGCATAACCGATGCTGTTGATACACAATTCATCAAAGACGTCTCGTCTCCACCTCAAGTAGAGAACGTCAACTTCTTTGAAAGTGCTGAGTTTGGTACTCTGGGTGACAGCTTACTGGACCTGGTCAGTTCGGCATGTTCCATCCCTACACCCGCCCCCACTCCAGTAGATTGTAAGTATAGCGCTGTAAGAAACGCAGGAGAAGGATAAATGCGCAGGCGCGTTCTGCACGCTTCCGGTTTACTCGAGTCAGCACGTCATATAATTTGTTTCGTGGAGGCTTTCACTTTTGGTGCACCTATTTTTGTATATAAACTGATTTCGCACTGTAGGGTGACCGTATTTTTATGAATTACGGTAAATGGGTCTTTGATGGTTTGTTCACTTTATAAATGCACAAACGCTGGTTTGCACACAAATATGTACACTGTAGGTTGTAATGCACTTTACGTGTGTTACAAATTGGTTTTGTTTCCAACTTCTAATTTTGTTAATTTACAGGTGATAGCAGGTGGTTTTTAAATATTTTTTAAATGTAGAATTTGACCTTTTCCTGTTTGACACTCTGTAGCTTTTTATGGAATCTTTCTTGGGTGCAGTTACTACATACGAAGAAATGATTCCATAATACTTATATTTTGCACATGTCGCTAACAACAGCATAATACTCACAGAATCATTGCAAATTGTTTTGTTAAAATATCCTAGGCCTGTAGCGCACAGTGTGAAATGCCTAAAACTAACCATTGAATGTAAACTCGTGTTTCACTTTCACAACAAGACTTTGAAATAACCATAATACACTAAATATCATAAAGTTATTTTAAAAAGTAAGAGATAGTGCTCAAAACTACTGATAAATAAGGAAATGAATAAAGACTTGAAAAAAATAGCAAATAAAAAGAACTTTGGAGACCATATTTAATAGATGGGACCTCTTTTTTTGCCGGTTATAATTTGAGCTGTGTGTATTTTATTTTGCTATTAGCATGCGAGGCTTCTTTAGACATCGTCTTTGTCATGGACCAGTCCAGCAGTATCACCTACGCCGACCCGCAGAACTGGGAGCGCATGAAGCAGTTTGTGGTGGAGATAGTCAGGGGCTTCCGGTCTGACTCTACCAGGATCGGCTTAGTCAAATTCAACCAGCAGCCAGACGTCATGTTCTATCTGAACACGCATTCTACCCTGACGGCAATAGAGCTTGTAAGCACCATTTACAAAAGTGAAATAACCTGTTCTTGTCTATTTTCTAATTCTGCCAAATAATCATTTTTCAAATCACATTTTATCCGATCATTCTGGTTTCTAATTTATTGATATTGTCTTGTATTAGTTCCATAAAAAAATGTTTGTAAACACTGATAAAAGGATTGAGATCGGTTTAAAAAGTCTTGCTTGAGATGTCTAATTAGTCACTCTTCATTACAACACAAACCTTTATGTACTATGATTTTAACCTCTTCTCACAATAGAAACAATTATATACAAATATTTATCTATTTTCAGGCCATAAACGGCACAGCACACATTGGTGGGGATACCAACATTGCGGGGGGGATCCGCCTCGCTAAGAACAACGTGTTTGTTGCAAGCCGCGGAGACCGGCCGAGTGCTAAGAACATCATGTTTGTTATCACTGATGGAAATCCAAATGTTGACGCTAGTTCGGTGAGATATAGATTTCATATTTGAGTTTTATTCCTTAATGTAGAAAGTATTAAATATTCACTCTTTATATTGAGAACTAATAACATGGGGTGCGTGAATACAATGGGAGAAATTAATCTCCGTGAAATATCCATATTTTTATGATGAGACCCTAATAATTTGGCAATATTCTCCAAGCTTTTCTTCTAAGATTAAAATCAGTAATCTAGTCTTTTCTCCATCGTGAAAATGCACGTTTTATATAATGGATTATTCAGGATGTAAAACATTTGGGAGGCCACGGGCCGTGGCGCAGTTGGTTAGAGCGCCAGCTTACTAGCACCAGTTCCTATGTGGTGATCCAAAGGTTGTGGGTTCGATCCCAGGCCATGCCGAGATTGAAATCTCTATACAATTTCCCATATGAACTGAGGCCCGTGCCTAAAGGGTTGTCCTTGTAAATCTGTGACCGGGTGAGTTGTCATGTCAAGGACCTGCGACATGACAATTCAGTGAGGCAGCACTATATCTGCTACAAGTAGGTCTCATCATGAAATGACTGAAATAATGTTAAAAATGACGTAAACCCCAAACAATCAAACAAAAAACATTTGGTCTCAAACAAAAGTGCTTTCTAAGGGTGGAGTGTCACAAAAAATAGTCATTGGCATTAGATTAGAATAGATTATATTAAAATAGAATAGATTAGAAGGGATAAGAATAGATTACAAAAGATACAGTTACGAATATAGTACAAAAGATTGGATTAGTAGAATAGGTTGGAATAGATTAGAATATATTAGATTAAAATAGATTAGAACAGACGATTCCAGAATAAATTAGAATGAGTAGGAATAGATTAGCATAGAAATGAAATGAAATAGAACAGTTTAGATTAGCATTGGTTAGATTATAAATTGATCAGATCCGAATAGATCAGAATATAGTAGATTAGAACAGATTAGATTAGAGTAGAATAGATAAGAATAGATCATGATCAATTAGAGTAGAATCGATTAGAAAGGAGTAGATAAAAATAGATTCTGAAATGGTTCTAAAATCGTGGTAACAAGACAAAGATCCCCAAAAAACAACAGATAAATCTTGAAGTAATATGTTCATGTATACGAAGTTGATGATTTCTATATTTAATCATGGATTTTAAATTTATAGTAGATTGTTCATGAGGCAAAACTTGTATTTTAAATGACAGGGTAAGACAACTCAGTTCCCACTTCTCTTGGGTTATGGATGTCTTGATGAATATAAATTCCCATATCCTAAAATATGCCAGATTGTAGTTAATCGATTAGTAAAATATATAGTGAACAGATTCTAATTGTGTTTGTTTTGTGTTTATACCTAAAAGTTGCCTTTAGAAGCTAGACTAGCACGTGAAGCCGGCATTGAGATATACGGTATAGGCATCACGTCCGACATTGACATCGACAAGCTGAACGACATGGCCTCCGACCCGGACAACACCCACGTGTTCACGGTGAGAAATTAGCGACAAGTATTTGGGACAAGTACTTCGGTCATGCTGCATGACTGGTTGTGAAAAACCGTTGATTAGGTCATCATGATTTTGTGATAATGTGAAAGAAAGATCCCTGGTCACTCTTCGAAAGGAGTAGGGCCCGGTGGCAGGATTTTATCTGCATGACCTAAAACAGCGCTAGAAAGGATAATTAATACAAACATATCAAATGTGTCTTATGATAATTAACTATGTGCTTATGCCAAAGTAATGTGATCAATGCGAGGCTTTCGTGCAATATGTTCGCTTTGGTCTCCACAGGTAGAAGGCTTCACTGATTTGAAAAAAATTATAAGCAGCGTGGTTGATAGCACTTGCACCAATGTTGGAACACCACCCCCAACCCCGAGGCCGACACCCAGCCCGACACCCAGACCGACACCTCGGCCGACCCCCAGGCCCACGCTCAGACCCGTGGAAGGTAAGTAGTCAATATTAATATTTTATTGTTGTTGAGAACTTAACTAAGTTCCCTCTGTGGTTCTCCTGAACAAGATACACGGGTACACCACAGTGCGCTATGTGTCACAAATTCTCTCAATACAGTTTCTATTGCTAGTGGTTAGAAACCAACGACCTCTTGAATATTATCTCGATACTGCTAGTATGAATATATTCACTTCTTTCTATTTTCTGAAGGTTGCTCCGGATCAAACCGAGATGTGCTTTTCATTCTGGATGCCTCTGGAAGTATTGAAGAGAAGAATTTTGAGACTATCAAGAATTGGCTGGTTGGAGTGATCAGCCAGCTGTCTGTTGACCAGGGCAACATCCGAATTGCCGTGGAGACCTTCAGCGATCGAGTCCGTGAGGAGTTTGACCTAGACACTTACAATAACAGGGCAGCGATGATGGAGGCGGTCAGGGCCATCAAGTCAGTTTAGTTTTCATTGTTTCTATCTCTTTCTTCATCATGTGCGCATCTGAAGGCGAGATGGTGTATTCTCTGTGCTTTTATTGGCAAAAGGACGCATTTGATATCCTGAGAGGGAAAACTTTGAACGTTTTGAAGCGTTTTAGATGCACCTCCCAAAAATCCACTATTTGGCAATAATACATGCGTTTTTTTTCCTTTTTTTTCTAACCTCAGTAGAGTTGGGGCACCTTCAGATGAGGACAATGGAGTGATTTGCCTGACACAGGCCTGTTTGTCCATTAATTTTTGTCCATTGGTACAGGCCTAACACCCTGACAGATCACAAAAGAGGTCACATGCTTGTATACATGAGACCACCTGGTGGGCAAAAGAGTAGTCAGCACTTTCAGCAAAACACAAAAATCGTGGGTGGTGTATTTTGGTTGATTTTATTGAGAAAGCTTGCTTGCATCATAGTTTCGTGGCCACCTATCATTTAAGCATAACCCAAACCCCGGTAAAATTGCCTGTGACCTCTGTGATTTCATGAATGCTTTACCAGAATGTCTAGCACCCAGGTAAAGGGTGTGTCAACTTGTACAGGTTCTTATTGATTTGTTCCATACTAGGTATACTCGGGGTACTACCAATACTGCTGAGGCGCTGAGGTACGCTAGGACATCTATATTCAACTCTCGTAATGGAGACAGGTCTGAAGCTCCAAACCTAGCCATAATCATGACAGATGGCGCCTCGAACAATCAGCAGCAGGTAAAGCCATCCTATCTCATCTTATCGCCATGGTTTGCAACAAAAGGTCAAACCTGACCATTTGTAGTTTATGACTGTATAACCTAAGAGCCCAAGACAATCCCTGGACAACTCCGCACCTACCTTATACTGTTTTGAAAAAGATTTTTTTAAGATTACTGATTATTGTAAGATAGAATATTCCATTAATGCATTCATAAAATGAGATTTTTAAGCACTTTTACCATGCACAATATAAATGCTTATACCCTAAACTTCGCGATCAAATGATATTACCCATTATATTTCCCCTATAATTGTCTCCTTGTAGACGATAACGGAGGCGCGATTATTGAAGACAGTTGGTACCCACGTGATCAGTATAGGTATCGGGAACTGGCTGAACGATTATGAACTTACGGCCATCGCTAGCTACCCAACCACAGTCAACAAGATCCGGGTCACCGACTTCAACGCCATCAACAACATCCTCTCCAGGATCCGGGACGCAGTGTGTGGAAGTCAGTTATAACATATGTTACATTCTGATTTTACAAAGACTAGTCACCTGTTAGATATTTGATGACTACAAAATATGCTCATATTCAATTCAAAAATAGTATAAATTGAAATGTTCCTAGTCATGATAGCATAAGTCTATCTTCAGTAACTGTAAGCTTTCATATATGGAGATTTAACAAATACACCTGACTAGAATATATATATATATATATATATATATATATATATATATTATATTGTGCTATTAGATACCCATTATATATTTCCCATATTACCGTTGGACGCTTGCAGACTCTTCCCCGTGCCGCAGTAACCCTTGCCGTAATGGTCGGTGTCGCGAGGGCGTGGCATACTACTGGTGTGAATGCAACCAAGGCTGGGCTGGTGTCAACTGTGAAAACAGTCAGTAAATTGTGGTGTCTTTATTTATAATATATCGTTCATAATCAGGGTTTGTGTTGCATTTGTAAATCGCAATACAAATGTTGAAACGATTGCTCATAACTTTCTGTGATCAATATTCATCATTATTAGCCTTAGTAAGTTTATAATCTAAGCAAGAATTGCATTTTAAATAAAGCCTTTCTTCAAATATACTACCGGTTCCGATTATTTTAAAGTTCCGGTATTTAGTGTTTCAATAAGGCAATATGGTAACCGGCGATTGGCCTGCAGATGAATAACAAGGGTTACCCGAAACATGTGTTACATAAATGAACATGCATACATTGCAGGATGTCAGAGCAGCGGGGACATAGTGTTTGCCGTGGACGCTTCCGGAAGTATCGGTCAAGCTAACTTCCAGAAGGTGATGAACTTCGTGGTGGACACTGTGGAGAGACTGGACATTGATAATGCCAGGAACAACGCCGGAAGCAGAGTCGGCCTTCTGACATTTGCCAGTAACACTGCTCTACAGTTCCAGTTAAAGGACTACCTCACCAAAACAGAAGTACTGAATGGACTGACCAGTGTTAGATATACTGGTGGAACCACAAACACCGCAGACGCAATCAGGTTAGTCTTTGTGGTCCCTCATTATAAATTAAATAAGGTCTCAGCTATGAACTAGGTGGAGAATGTTATACTTGGTCATTTGTCAAAAGTATGTTGCTTGTTATTACAGATATGCCCGTGAGAATATGTTCAGGAGTGACCAGGGAGACAGAAGTAACGTCCAGAACCGTTTGGTTATAATTACTGATGGTAAATCTAACAACAGAGATCAGACTTGGCAGCAGGCAATGGCGGCCAGGGCAGCCGTGAGTTCCTCCTTATCAACCTCATAGAAAACTATATACATCTCTCTTTGGCAGCAAAACTAATAATTAATAAGAATTGACGAGAAGACACGAAAATAACAAATCAAAACAAGCATTAATTATATTTTGAATATAGCTACAAGGGGGAGGGGGGGCTGAGTTTTCGCTTGGTATTTGTCTGTTGTGCGTGTTATGAGTTTAGGATTATTGGCCATGTCAACTACAATATAACACAATTTATAAGATCATGAATATGCACATATTCCGCCATCCATAATGAGGGTATTATTATATAAACTTACTGAGTGTCTCTCCTTGTTGTGTGTTGCATCAGGGCATTCAAATCATAGCTGTGAGTATTGGAGGTGGTGTTTCGCAAGAGGAACTGCAAGGAATGGCTAGTACTCCAGTTGACAAGAACGTACTCAGTGTGAACAACTTTGACAGCCTCAACACCATTATTGACACTCTGTCTCAGGGATTATGTGATAGTATGTACCCTTCAAACGTGTTGTCTTTAAATGGAATGAAAACTTAAAATTTGATCTGAAGTTTTTAAAATATTTAGAGCTACATTTCAAATATTATTTATATCTAATGTATAATAGATGATTCATATTTTATTTCCCGATTCAAGATTTAATTTTGCAAATTGGAACACAGAGAAGGGTTTTTATGGACTTTAATTTGGTTTGTGTTTGCTATGTTTTCACTGGGTGTGCATGACGTTTTTCAGATGAGAATGAATGCAATCCCAATCCATGTCGCAACAATGCCCAGTGTACTGACATGCTGTATGGGTATCAGTGCGGGCCCTGTCCCGGAGACTTCACTGGCAAACAGTGTGAGAGAAGTATGTCCACCTTATACCTCAGGCTTAACTAACATATGATAGATGAATATACAAAAATAAGGAGGAGTATGTCGCTACATTTATTGAATGTATCTGAAATTGTGATAAGGTTTCCAAAGAATTGTCATATGCGCTACAGAAAAAAGAAGTACAGAAGTACAGGTATTGGCTTGATTCAATTCGGATTAATTATAATCAACATCAATTATGGTTCTCACACACACACACACACACACACACACACACACACACACACACATACACACATACACACACACACAAATATATATAGCTACAAAGAAATGACAAAACAATGGTTATATGGTTAAAATTGTGGATTGATTTGGTGGCAGGATGCAGTGGGAACATAGACTTGGCCTTCCTTATCGACTCCTCGGGAAGCATTCGTAGCGAGAGATTCCCTCTCATTAAGGACTTTGTGTCAAGTATAATAGCAGAGTTAGATGTGAGACAAGACAGGACCAGAGTAGCCATGGCCTACTGGAGTGATGACGCCAGCATGGGCTACAATCTCAACCAATATACTTCAAAACAAGACTGTGAAATGGTGAGTGAAAACAAAGCATTATTCTGTCCAACAGTTTTATATATATTTCTGAGAAAATGCGGGATTTGTCCTTCAGATTTAAAAATATATATCATGTACCACTTTGTTTAAGATATAAAATCATTGATGTTATTAATATTATAGGCTGTATATAAGATGCCATTCATGGGAGGACGCACCAACACAGCATCAGCTATCAAAATGGGCAGAGAACAGATATTTCAAAATTCTCGTGGGAACAGAGACGATGCCCCTGACTATGTCATAATCATCACAGATGGAAATTCAAATATAAATGATAAAGACACAATTCCAGAGGCTATACAAGTGAGTGTAGCTAGTTGAGAAGTCATCCAGGTAGTGTAATATGTAATCAACACCACAACCGTGATTTACAAGAGGGAAGGTCCAGTAATCTGTGATACAAATCATACAATAATTTGTCTGACCATGTCATCGAAACAGATGTTATCATTGGAAACTCATCATATCAGATACTAAACTATCATGCAGCATAACCCATTCAGGGATTTCATTAGATTTAGCATATAATTCTTATATTTCAGGCCAGAGTGGATGGAATGCATTTTATTGTTATCGCTATTGGGACCAGCATAAACATGATAGAGTTAGAGGGTATAGCAAGTGATCCAAAAGATGAGAACATCTACCAAATTCGCTCTATCAGGGACTTAACCTCCATCAAAAATGATATTGTACTCTCTATTTGTGATGGTAATTTCATTAACTTAACTAATTATATATTTTTTTCACCAACTACATTATTTCTAAAAAAGGGCAAAGCTTATCTTATTGTTAATGGTTTTCACGTAAATAGTGAAGGTCCTAAACATATGAATTGAATTTGAAATGAAATAATAGTATATAGTTTCAATGGATTAATTGTAAAATGTGCCTAGTTTATTTATTTTTTTAATGTTTTCAGACCAGAATGAGTGCAATAGCAATCCATGTGCAAATGGTGGGAGGTGTATTGATCAGTTGAAGCGTTACACTTGCTTCTGTCGGCCAGGATTCACAGCATATAACTGTAACAGGCGTATGTATTATATCATTTAGGTGGATTATTTTCGACAGCTCCGCTACGTTGTTTCAATGGAGCAAGTTAGATACATGAAATCGACCTGTTAAGAAAATGAGGCTTAATCTCTCAAGATAATTATATCAATTAATTTATTCTTATTACAGGGTGTTCACGCCAGCTTGATGTGACGCTGATTCTGGATTTATCCGGCAGTCTGGATGGGCGGTATGCCATGATAATCCGCTATGCCAGGAGGATTATTTATGGAATAGACATGCAGTTTGACAGAGTGAGAATAGCCGCGGTGGCCTATGGCACAGACATTATAGATAAGTTCTATCTCAACAACTACCAGAACAAAGAAGCGGTGATAAATGCAATGAACTATTACTATAAAGGCGGGAAAACTAATACCCAAGAAGCTTTGCGAATCATGAGGACTGATATTTTTACCTCCCGCAATGGAGACCGCAGTGGAGTTCGCAACGTCGCCATTTTGATTTCTGATGGGGCATCTAATGTCAATCAGGGAAACACTATACCAGAGGCTCGAAGAGCAAAGAACGACCAGATTGAGATATACACTGTCCCCCTGGGAGACAGCCCAGACCTGGGAGAGATGAATGCTGTAGCATCCGACCCAGTCAGTGAATATGTGTACCGTGCCAGAAACATTGGAGAAGTGGACAGAAGTGCAGATGCCCTTTTGGATAAATTATGTCTATAAGATATGCTGTGTGTATGTGCCTTCTATTAGCATTGGTGTAATCTGTTATCAAATGAATTATTATATTTCGATTTATTTCAAGTTATTATTTTGAAATAATTTTGAACAAAACTGAATTTCAAACAATCCTCTTTTTCAGATTTGTGATTCTTGCTTCTCATCGAGGTTAATACTTTTGACTTACAGTACATAGAGGTGTGGATATACCATGCTACGAATCCGGAGTCCCAGCACAGTTCTGCCTTATATGTGCCCACATGAGAAAATTAAAAATAATCAAGAGAATAACAGCACAAGTATTTCACACATCATGAAATAAAACTAAAATAAATTTAATTTATAATATAAACCTGCTTCATGTATCTAAAGCAAAGGATTGAGATATTTCAACGCAAAAATAACGTTTATTCCTTCCATATACGTCCATATTATAAGAGCATTAAACAATACATACTATACATATATAATATAAATTGCAGTGTACAAAGTATTTTATTTCTCACCTGCATCTTATTGTAAAAGTTTGTTGCATAATATATTACAACTTCAGTTGCATGAGGGAGAACTCGCCAAAACAGATGTGTTTACTGTGTTATACATATATTCTAGAATCATATATTATTATATTTGGCTTGTTAACTGTGCAATAATTTATGTTTACACGTTCGTTTCTCCAGACGAAGAATTTCAGAGTTGAAAATGGTACTAAATACTCGATATGCAAATATAAGCCTATAGTATTTGCTGTAGGCATTCATAGTTCTTTAGCTTTCTGATGTTTTACATAGTGATTATGTACTTCATTAAATGATGTAGAATGCATATTAGTAAGACTGGTATTAGGATGAAATGTGTCGATTCTAGCCATAATCTATGCTAATATTCTAGTTTGTATGGTTAGAATAGCATTTAGTTGTGCTTCCATTAACGCCACAAGTAGTGACATTCCTGCTATTCGGTGTATCGCCCCGGGATCTCAGGCAGCGGCGTTGGAGTGTGGTCTGCAGATTTGTCCATGGCCATTGTAAATGTTCATCTTGGTTTTGTAATCACTAATATACTCAATTTTGTCTGCAGAATGATTTGTGTCAATCAAACTTTGAACAATGGGTAATATAAAAAGGAAGAACATAATACTTCAATTAGAAATAGACTAATCTCTCTCTTTCTATGGAATGAATGAGATTTCTTATCATATACTTTGATTGAATTTTATTCCCATAGAGTGAACAAGAAACAGTGCAATGTAATCAACATTCAAGTAATAAAGCATCTGTGATGTCTTATTATATCATGTATATGTCAATAGAACTAGTATTTATATTTATCATATATACTGTTTAAGCAGTTGTATTCAGCGCTACATATGTAGGCTTTATATTTTGCTCCTGGGAGCTTTATCACATGTAGTGTATATTTGGTGTACACTTGTATGGTGCTAGATCAGAACATTATATAGATTCTATGTGCCATGAATGTATTCATTTATATATTTCTCAATTATAGCATCATTCTATGATTATTAGGAAAGTAACATATCATTTATGTATTACCCATAAAGATCAAACTGTTCATTCTCTTGTCCAGCCACAAATATAAGTTATTTTGTATGTTTTAGTCTTTTTAATATAGAATTGAATATTACAATTTAACAACAAACACGTTGTATTTTTTTACATCCTGAAGTTTGAATAAGACGACGCTTGCTGATTTATTTATTATGTATATACCTGCTAATAATAAAATATCAAGAAAATAACTTGTAAGTTTAATTCCTTGTTAATCTTGAACCTTGAGACGCATGACATGCATCTGTAATTAATCAATTATTGACGAACAAATCGTTTATTGTTGCTAAATTAATGAAGGAATTATAGAGCTTGCAAATCTCTGCTGACTAGATGAGGGTCATATGAAGAGAATGAAATGGCGGAGAGAGATAGCATTCCTATGTGACATTTGTATTTTGCTATCATAGAGTCAACCTTATTGACCTTAGGTTTTTACTTCTTTCGACCCCTATAAAATCTAAAATATATTCCCAAATGGAGGAATATTGTTTTTGTGATAGAAAAGATAATGAAAAAGAGAGAGCAAGTGGCCTTCACCCGGTCGTTCCCTATTATCTTGCGACTTAATATAGATTCAATATCGTCAGTTTAGTGATCACATCCATAATAGGTGATAATGGCCAATTATGGTATTTTATTTTAATTTGTCAAGCTCCTCATTATGAGCTTTTTGTAAATTTTGTAAGCGATTACAGTCAGATCAGTGGGTAAACTGATCTGATTTTAGCTTGAATTCACTTTCCAAAAAGAGTGGAGCTCACTAAAAAGTTCATTATTTTACAGACCTGAAATCACGACCATATATGCATGTTCCAGTTTGACAGCCAGGGACAGACATTCAGTCTTTCTGATATGGATTGAATGGCGGATGTTGGTGACCTTCCTCTGGGAAGGGTGATATAAGAGATAGAATCACAGATCAGCATTATATAATCGGGCTATACTCTATCTAGGGATTATCAGTTTGTTGTGAATCATGGGCTGGTTATTATTTCCAAAGATAGCTTGAGTTCACTTGATCATGTATTTGCGTGTAATTGTTTGCTCTTTTAATTAACGTGACCAGATACTGATGGATAATTTGTCACGAAAGTACGAAAACTTGATTTACACCAAAATGACTGCAAATGATAAAGGTATTAACTAAAACTAAACTAAACACAAATGTAGTTTACTTCATCTTAGGGGGACCTTATCACTTGTGTCCCGTTTGAAACCGGAGTGGGATATATTGGGATATTTTCAAAAGGCGATTTCGGGTAATATAGGACATTGAGCAAAATAATTGTTTTCCTTTATGATAAGTTTTTTGTTTATCATAGGATATATACAATACCTAAGATTGATATAATCATCAAAGAAACCTTTCCTGTCACGGGGACTTATATTATCAAAGGACCTTAAATTATCAAGGGAACTTTTATCACCAAAGGAACATTTGACGCAGGAACCTTTTTCATCGTAGTAGGGACTATTATAGATATATTACAATTTCATAAGGACATTTGTCATGTTAGCATCATTTATTTTGATGTGAAAATTCATTATAAAGACACCATATATAATGATGGGAACCTTTATGAAGATAGGAACCTTTATTAACTTAATTAAAGGACCCCTGTTTATGTTTAACTATATGTTTGACAAATTATATTCAAGATAGATTATATTCAATAACAATAAAATTATACGAACTTTCAGCATACTAACCATGATTCCAGTTTAAAACTAAATGATTTACACGAATACTTTAAATGATATATTGAAGTTTCTCTGAAATCGAAAAACTTTTTTTTTCAAAAGTCTCTATTTAAGTTTGAGGTTCAAAGGAAAGTTAGTGATGCCTTAATGCAGTGACCTGGCATGAGTCTGGAGATACATGTCATAGCAGCCTAATGTATGGAGGTGTTCCCAGCATGGATCAAGGCTCAGACCTTCCACTCACCACACCAACCCAGCACGTCCTACATTGCACAACAAGCTGCCAAAATATATCATGTACCTTAAAGACATAGTCTAGTATAAAATAACACGCACACAATAAAGGGAAAGAAATGAAAAGCGTTGTCCAGTGGCGTTATATATGTGTTGTATATGACGGATTTGAAGTGTCTAATATAAAAAAAACATTGATTTGCTTAATCAATGTTTGCTATTACATCGCTTAAGTAATAGGATTGAAATGCAAATTTTCTCTATTCCAAATAAGTCTGAAATTTGAATCTAACTATAATGTTAGATCACCTTTTGGACACAAACATAAACAATTACATGCTTATTTGGAGCAATTATATAATCTAGAATTCCATATTAAGTAAGCGAGGCCAGACCTAACTGTGAAAGAAATGTGATGTTATACATGTAAAACTGCAATTTTATAAGACAGAACTTATTTGAATTGGCCATGAAAAAGAATGATTCATTACAAATTAATAATCATTTCATAGAATGGAGCCAGTTGAAGTGATGGAGTTGGCTTGGTCAAGCAGCCAACACTCTACTTTGAATTAGAATTGCATTGAAGGGGCAGAGAGGCTTTGTCAGAGGTGGCACACACAGCGGCAGAGTGACAGAGAGAGAGAGAGATAGAGAGAGAGAGTGAGTGATTGAGAGAGGTGTCTGAAGGGTGGATATCCTGCTGATGTGTGGCGATATGTGGCTCCTGACATGACCCGCTGATTATAGCGGTGATACTTACGGTACCCCGGCAGCACGCATGTATTCCCGGGGAGGACACACCACGTGAGCCGGGAGAGCCCTGTGGGACAGAGCATAACAGCACAGGTGGAATCAAATTATTAACTAATGAGGTGATGTAGATCCACCCCAGGCACTCACAGCACTGCGGAAACCTTTCAAAGGCTGTCTGAATGGACCTTTACTTCCAGTAAGTGTGACATACTTAATGCCTTTCACTTATCCTGTCTTCTTCGATTACAATGCCTCACCATTTCTATAGATCTGTGTTTAATGTAGACCCCCTTGGGACCAAGTGTAGAAACACTATCATGGTTATTTCATCTTCAGATATCCCCTTTAATCATATTATCACCTTTTATCATATCATATATTGGAAATCTGTATTTAACTAGAATCACACGAAGGCATCGTAGATTAGGTAATTTCCTAATGGATAATTCATTATTTTTCTCCATCTGGAATCAATCTTGTGCATTACTGGTTGTTAGCACTGAATATTTCCCTCCCTGCTCGATGACCCAGCTGTTCAGCTACCATGCCAAAATATACATTGAGAAAACCACCTTGATATAAAATATTGCTACTTAAGGATGATAAGACACTAATAAATCGAGGTTGACCTAACCTAGATTATAATGTTAATTAAATGAGTTGATGCAAGAGAAGGATTCATGCCAATACTTCTATGATGCTTTAAGTTTGGCTTGAAGCCATTTGATAGAAGCTAGAACATTGCCTATTCACAGACACAAAGCCTAACCTAACAAAAGCAACACACCTATCCAAATACATCTGTATAGCAAATAGGACTATATACATAAGAAAAGTGTCTGTTATGAAGGTAAGAGTTTGTAACTTTAATATATATGTTTTCCTATGTTCCACAATGTATTGCAGTAGTTATACCGGTAAATATGCCTTTCAGTGAAATGAAAATTTCCAATTTGCTAGGATAGAGCCAAAGAACATTCTTGACATGAGACCTATTTAGGGGTCCCTTTGGCAGATTGCTTCATGTCACTTAAACCATTCTCCCACAGATAACCTTGATGTAGTTGTCATATAACAACATCATGCCATCCTACTCCTCACAATACATCACAAAATACGTACAGCATAAAGCTCAGCAGAGATATATCATGACCTGGAAGAAAGAATGCCATTTAAATGCAGTGAAATGTTTAAGTAACACACACTTTGCAGTATAATCCAAGTGTCTAGTTACTTGAGGCTTTGCATATATGAGATAACAATGATATTGCCAAAGGTGGACAAGTCAACTTTATGGAGTGGGTTTAAGATTTATATAAAGCATACATCTATATAACCTTAAACAGAGGTGCGGCATCTATTTATACCGCATACTCTCACCTTAAAGTATAACCCTATTCACAATTTTTTCTGTTAAATTGTCAGAGACGAAACAATTATCACATGAGTTACTATTCAGACTGTTGGCACTGACATGCAATATGAGAGTTTTCCCGTCATGCAACAGCGAGCACGTGCATCAATCTATTTCCACCGTCCCTGATATTTCCCATTATATTAAGAATCTTGAATAAATGGGCCGCTTGCAAAGATATCCATCTCTCAATGTGCTGGAAATTTGATGCGATGAATGACTAGGCATTAGAACTTTAATATTGCTAAATTAAGATATATCTTTTACGATCAACGACCTTTGATTATTCACAAAACAATAATTCTATTTCGTCAAAAAATATAAGAAGGTGATAACTATGATGATTTCATATTGTTTTTTGGGGTACGATTTTGATACATTAGCTTTGTCTTCTGAGGCTAACCCAATTCTTGTGAAAGCAAAGATGCAGACCGTCATTGACCTATATATACGATCTGAAAGAGTTAAAGTGCTCATTGCTCCCTGTCTATCAGATGACATAGGTCTTGTGTGCATTTAGGTGTCAACACGGTTTCACCTCAACCCGGCAATGTAGAAGGTGTGACCAAAATCAGGGTTGACATTCTGAATTATGCAAACAACTTTTTCTATCCTCAATTTATATTTTCACAAATAGGTGAATTTTTTATAATTAGCTATTTGTATGTTGTAAACAACCTTTTTTTTTAGCAAGATGATGATGTTCATATCTCTATTCATCAACAGACTAGTTTGTTTCAATATATGCACAAGTGCTTATGGCCATATAACCAAATGATTTACTGCAAATCCAAAAAATAATATTTTCATTGTTTTGTTTTTTAGGAAGCCGCCATTTTTATCATAAATGCTGGAAACATTTACATACTCCTCAAAGTATAAGAATCCAATTATAATAATGCTGCAATATTCTATCAATAAGGTCACTAGGCAGAACAATAACTATGGACTTATTTTGTTGATTATCTGTTTGTTTGTTTGGGTTTTACATCACTTTCAACATTATTTCAGTCATTTCGAGACCTACTTTTGGCAGATATAGTGCTGCCTCACTGAATTATCTTGTCGCAGGTCCTTGACATGACAACCCACCCGGTCACAGATTTACAAGGACAACAGGTTAACCCTTTGGCACAGGCCTCAGCTCATGTGTGAAATTGTTTCATAAATTTAATCTCGGCACAGCCGGGGATCGAACCCACAAACTTTGGATCACCACCTTATTTTGTTGAGTAGTGACCTGTTTAGGTTAATTTGATATATATGATTAAGATATAACATGGCTTTATTCAAAGATACGCACTACATGTTAACTTATGTGTCTAACGATTCTTCTTATTGAGTTCGTTTGTCTTCCATGTGAATCAAATGAAGCCATGTTATAATATATGTGTGATTTGTAAGCATCCACATACTGTTTACATTTTAATGTTAAAGACATTTAAACTTTAAATTAAGGCAATTACCAATACTATTTTAGTTTATTTGTGGATATATTTTTGTGATGGTTATGATTGGATTGAAGCTTTTTACTAATAATATATATATATATATATATATATATATATATATATATATATCTGTGTGTGTGTGTGTGTGTGTGTGTGTGTGTGTGTGTGTGTGTGTGTGTGTGTGTGTGTGTGTGTGTGTGAAAACAATCTTTAACAAACAATCACATGTATTTAGATTATAGACAGGAGGTAATATAAACATGAACATTCGGAGGTTCAATATTATATAAATGCATCAGGTTTACTATTCAGGGTGGGTTACAAGCCACAATGAGCAATCAAGAAGTATATTTCTCAAAGTTGTTTTGCAGAAAGATATATTCAGAATGTCTATAATTATTTTTGTTACTCATCATACCATCCCAGAAATTATCTGAGGTGAAATTATGTTGATATATAAATGCACACAAAACCTTTGCCAGCTGAACGACTATTTTCGATTGGGCGTCTCCACCTAATTGTAACCAATTGGCCTTAATTGTAGGGACATTACGTAATATTGCATGATAGAAGACCCTCCAATAAATAACATAATATTAAATTGTGTGATGTTTACATGTCATTCAACCTTGAAATTAATAATAAACCAAAATAAAAGGAAATCAGTTATTAAAATTAGCTGGCAAATATATATAGGATCTATTATTTGGCCATTTATAAAGTTAGCCTTGCTCGTTACAGTTTGTGATCTTTGAATTGTTTGTCCACTTGAATTACTTACTATATTTACTCTTTGAAACAATATTGATACACCAGTCTGTTAAATGTATAATGAATAATGATATAGTGCACATATTACAATACGTCATTTTAGGCAAAGGTCATATTCACACCATACTGTGTTGGTACATGTAGCTTTTATATATATGAAGTTTTAACACTATTAAGATACTGGCAGTCTGGGAAGCAGAATCACCCAGAACACAGCTAGTTATCAACATCTATACATAGTTTGTATGATCTAAGAAGTTTCCCAAAATAAAAGTATACTGCCTTCCCATATTTCAAGGGTTACTTCCCAAATACCACATATAGAAATTCAGAACAAGTGTCAAATGGTTCGGAATGTATTTCTCACATGCAATCCGCACCTATCAACTCTTATGTTTTATCATGATATAGCCGCGCAGATATTTAAGTACTTCTGATATGCAAAAACAAAAACAATTTATTATTATTATCATTATAATATAACTAGGCAGATATGCAATTATTTCTCACCAACAAAAACTTACAACTCATCAATATAAATCATCATTATTATGATTATAAATAGTAAAAATATATTCCTGTTAAATATTTGAAAATAACATTTAACCCAAAAACTTCTTTTTTCATGTACATATTTTTGCCTTCTTCGTCCACATTGAAAAGGAGGGCCGATTATCAATGGTCGGCTCTTGACGGGACTGAAGTAGGCCAGTTTAAGCAGGATGTTAAATGCCCGATTCAAAAGAGAAGATCTTCATTTGAAGATGAGAGGTGTGATGCGATTAACAGCGGTAGCTTTTAAAGGGACTTCTTTATTTTTAAGTAATTCTTGAAGGATATCCTGTCCCCTCAAAATGTACTGATTGAGAGGTAGAGAAGTGGACGTTCTCCCTTTCATTTCTTCCCCTTTTGAACCGGCTTGTTTGGATCACCATAGGTATGTGGTAATTAACCCTAGAGATCTCTGCAGGTGTTTTCACGTGACACTGCGTGACAGTAATATCAAATTAATCTACATATGGTTTGTTTATTTCATGGTTAATATGGATGTAGCAAAAATATGATTTTCAAACAATAAAACGTTTTGCAATAAAATAAAAGTTTCGAATATTAGCAGTGGAAACTAGACATATGCAGTTTGTTGTGTATTACATACTGTACATAGTTCATGCTAATTACCTCATGATAAAACAATATATTCCAATGAAATGGAATTAAAAAATATTTGAAAATAGATGATTATTAGGGTTAAATAAAAGTTCACCACTGGACAGAAATAGATCTCTATTCGTTGGAATGTCATATGATGAAACGGTCCAAAATTTGTTTTGACTTTAACGCACACTGGTTCACGGGATTTGTCAAAGTCAGCATGGGTTGGTTTGAGGTCGCTCATTGTCCTGTGGCGGATGGCAGATCCCGTTTGTAACGTGACCAGGTTTGTACATTAGTGAAGGGTGACCAATTATTTTTGTCTTCCTTATGGTATAGTTATTTAAAATCTATTGTGTTATAAGATTCCTTATTAAGCTACATTCAATCGGGGCAAAAGAATCACATAACAAATAATCCAAGTATAAAAAACATAGAAATGTATAAATTTACAAATGACTTTATTTATCTATACCCAAAAAGGTTCAAACATTTTCATATATAAACAAATTATTCCAGAGGACAACTTTACATCCATCACTCATATTTTATCTGTGTAATGTTGACTATGGTGATCTTGGTTTGGTTTAAACACATTTTCTGTCATTGGTATTAGCAATGAGCAAACCTTCTCATTCAACAATGACAAAATGGTAAACATCTCAAAACCGATTAAGACCGGTCAGAAGCACAGAGTGGTAGGATCAGAACTGAAGAGGTTGGAGTATTTATGCTGACCTGGCCCTGGAGTGCGGATGTCGTTCTCTAACTTCCTGTCAGGCGGGTTCAGCGTCTCAACGCAATGAGAGCTTGACTAAAATATCGTCTGCACGCGACGTAGCGCGTCAGATCTTATTAGTGTCTCTGATTGCATTATATTCTATCTAGATATCTGATAAATTGATTGAATGATCGATTATATTTCTAACTTATTAAGTACGATTCTGGCTATAAAGAATAATTTACTCTTTTTGATTAATAGTTTTGGGATATTTCCTTCGCTTTATCATTTAACAGAGGAGATTATCACAAAAACAGTAATATGTAACCAGTTTTTGAGACAATGGGTCTCACGGCAACTGCATCGACAAACTACGATAAATCAATCATATTTGAAATATTGCCAATCATCTCCTGATCTGTTTGTCAGTCTGTTATTGCTTAATATGATTTATGTATATGCATAAAGATCATGTTTTAATGCCTTGTCTCTATGTTTCTCTATTATGAATAAGTTATAACATTGTGCAATCTATATGTTGTCATGGTATCATATGATTATAAAAATGTTTTCACAGTTTTGAGACTACTGTGAGCGAGTCAAAATTCACAAAAAAATGTATGTGTAGGGTCTCAGTGTGTGAGGGATGTTGATTGGATATGTTATGGATAATCTATTTATAGATGATTTATCGATAGATCTCTCAATTCCCTGATTAAGGTGTCTCTACCTTTAACATTTTACACGAATTACCCCCCAAGAAATTGGAATCTAAACATTGTGCAAATCTTACCGAGTCAAAGCACATACGTTTGACCGCAATTTGCTTCAGTGATCAATATTCTAAAACGCTTTGCTTGTCTATGAACTTTCCCCCATTCTTGCAATGTCTACTGAATCGATTCCATTACCTTACATGTGGCTGAATACAATACCATTCTCTATGCAAACAAGAATAATAAATGGTTTCTTACATATCTGTATTTCTGAATCATTTGTTAGCTTATGGTTTTACACCAACACATCTGTATTTCTGAATCATTTGTTAGCTTATGATTTTACACCAACACATCTGTATTTCTGAATCATTTGTTAGCTTATGATTTTACACCAACACTTCTGTATTTCTGAATCATTTGTTAGCTTATGGTTTTACACCTCATGCTGTAGTTTGCAATCTGGCCATGCTCCATAACCATTGACCTGTGAACACAAAACTCATGTCCAGCCATATCCTCTCCTTGTATGCAAGATAACAAGATGACAAGACATGAACATTAACAGATTTAGAATTATTTTTCACAGAATGTAAATTGTACTATTTTGACAGTTTGTATTTTTTTCAATATGTTTTTTTCAAAATCATAGTGAATATAAATAGAGATGACAAAAATCTGTCAGGAATTCATGTAGGGTTTTTCATCCAGGGCAATGATGCAAGGTTTGCATTATCAATGAAAAATAAACACTGTGATATGTTTTGTATGGGGCTTTGATGAAGACACATAGTGAACTTTATCATCACATGATTGCGCTGTCTCTCTCTCTCTCTCTCTCTCTCTCTCTCTCTCTCTCTCTCTCTCTCTCTCTCTCTCTCTCTCTCTCTCTCTCTCTCTCTCTCTCTCTCTCTTTTCTGACTGTGTGAGCAAAGAAAGTCGACCTGTTTTGGTGTAAATGGAAATGAAAATTGAAGGAGGGTAGACACCATTACTCAATATAAAACATGATCATTTTGTACATCTAAATTCAAAATAATCTAAATTAATCCAAAGAAAGATTTGGAGATGAAAATTAGCTTATTATGTAAGAAACACATTGTGGGAAAAAAGGTTAAGAGTCCATTCATCTGAAAAGGGCATTGCATTAGCAGCACACGTTCCGCACTCTGCCTTTTGAAGGATTTAAAAAGATCAGGATTCCCTTGCACACTAATGATTTACCTTAAATCAATCAAAGTGACTTGGCAGGGTATTGTGATTGTGGACGGTTAGCCATGCCATCCACGTCATAAGCTGTCAGGCAACTATAAGGCAGTAGAGCATGGAGGCTGGAGTGAAACCACCTGCACTCAGGCATGATGGGGGGTACAACCATGATCTCCTCATCTAACACCACCACCCACTACCCACTCACACAGACATACACGATCACCATTCACCTCTGTCTATATAACCCAGACAAATTTGCATCTAAGAAATAAGTTGTATACACACACACAAACACACACACACACACACACACGTATATATATATATATATATATATATATATATATATATATATATATATATATATATATATATATATATATATATATGAAATATATATATATATGAAATATATGAAATATATTTCATATATTTCATATATATATATATTTCATATATATATATATATATATATATATATATATATATTATATATATATATATATATATATATATATATATATATATATATGAAATATATATATATATGAAATATATGAAATCTTGCATCACAGAAACTTATTATACATTCTTTTGTGCTTTGATGCATGGGAGAAGAGGATTTATGGTTCAGCTGACAGTTTCAGATCGTCCCTTTTGAAATTTACTAAAGCATGGCATAACACATGTAAAGCTAGAGTTTGCCTTCTAGTGGCATTACATTAAATAGTCTACAGATCTATTATACATCCTTCCTCTGATGGATAGCAGGCATACTGGGATAACCAGCATTTTGGTGTTGACCTTTTCAGGTGCAGTGTGTGTGTAAGCGTGTGGGTCAGCCATTCCTGACAGGGGCCTGTGTGTACCTTGCTCAGAGCACTGTCACCCTCTACCCTACTCATCCCCAGTCTCAGCCGCACACCTGCTGGCATCAAGCTGTATTTTAACTGACCCGACCCCAGGTGAGTACATTTAATAAGCTTCACATGATGCATCTCTTGTTCAACTATTTTTAATGTAGCAAGCACACATAAATCGCCAATTATTGCTATATAAATACCCAGCTGCAATATATTCAAGAGTGTACCTTAAGTTAACATATTAACACAGATGTTACTAGTTTTGTCTTGCATATCATCTGTTAATTGCAACTGAGTCTTCATGTGGGACCAACAAAGAAATATCGTACAAATCATTCTATTGATTTAGTATAAGATGATAAATGTACACAGAACATCATAACATAAATAAATTATAACCAACTTCCTAACCTTCTGCTTTACGTATGAGATACCCCGGAGAATTTGCAGAACAATGCTTAACAAACTTCAAAAACCTACCACTGTGATCAATCTAGAAAAAAGTGAATCATGTGAAGTTGGTGTTTTTTGTAGGGCTGGAAATGGTTATATGCTAGAGGCGTTGGTCTAAGTTGGTCTGTCTTCCTGAGGGATTAGATGAGTTATTGGAGCAATGGACACGTGTGTGATACACACAATTATAGCCACCACAGCTTAGGCATAGATTACGGTCACTCATGTCTGGATTATCTCCATAAAAGGCATTGATTTAAAGGTAAGCTGCAATGGTATCAGGTAGATGGTCTTATTGTGTGTTCAATGTTTGCAGAAGATTTGCTCAGAATGATAACTTCTCTGCAGAGGGTCCAAGAATGTCTATCATGTGTTATATTTATAGAAACGTTTCACACGTGAAGAAAGCCCAACGTGAGTGAGACGAAAAGCCATTTTGGTCTTATATTTTCTTCTTGGTTCTATATTGATCTTAACATATTTCACAAAATGTTTCAAAGGAATCATGCTCTATACAACTGTACTACATTACAAATATTTGTCTCTTGAACACATTTGCTAAGGAGTAACTGTAGTTCACAGGCACATGTATACACAGGCACATGTATACAATACCTGTGGTTGGCCATGTCTGTGTTCCACTTCACGTGAACAAGTCTTATTCAAGAAGACGATGTTTGCATTTAATCGAATTGCACTATTTAAATGCATATTCTAAAAGATGTTTAATGTACTTCTGGATTTATTCGACCATAACTCGTCATGTGTTTGTGAGGTAAACCCTACACGTAGATCATAAAAGTGACACAGATCACAATTAAACATGAGATATTTGGACAAGTTCCCTGTGAAAGCAGTAAATGTATGGTACAACCCTCACATATAATGTCCGGTAGATTTAAGTCTGTGGTTATGTCAGAGGTCATGACCCCATTCTTCTTGTGTGAAATAGGTTATAACACGGTTGGATGAGATGAAATGGATAATGATCTTTATTGACCTGATGGCATAATTTTCAAATTGGATAGCAACAATGTGTATCCGATAATAAAATGTACTGATGACAAATTATATGAACCTATCTGGAGACATTTAAATATCTTCTCCTGTTAAAGGCATTGTCAACAGACCGAGTAAGGGGAGGGTGATATGTTATGATTGATATGGATATATGGATATGGAGTAAGTTCACCTTTTCATCTTTATAAGTTGTGATTGATATATATATATATATATATATATATATATATATATATATATATATATATATATATATATATATATGAGACAAAAAAGTGAGTGGCAAAAAAGTGAGTGGCAAAGGTAGGAGACAAACATGTCCTGTACAGTATGCTTGTAACCCATTGTTTACACAGTATGTTACATTTTTTGTTGAACAATATTTGATTGACAAGTGTCAATGAAAGCTATGCAAATGTACAGATTGCATATCTTCCTAAAAATGCAAAATCCATACTAAAAGAATTCAATGAATAATTAATATAATCTATACAGATTGTTAAATGATATTTGACAAATTCTGCTATTGAATTTGTGTATATTGATAGTCTGGTTTTAAAAAGCCCAAATATTTCAAGTGCTACTGGTGTGGTGATTTGAACACTGTTATTAAAGCAAAGCAGAGAATCGGTTTTCATTCGTGTATTAAGATGTTGCAGCAAGCAAATAGAAGTACATAAAACATAACAATCATTTAGTAAACTGAAATGACCTTGTCTGGAAAGGTTGTGATTTGGTAATATATTCCATTCAGGTTTGCTAAAACTACTTAATTTTTGGAGTCCTCGACAATTATTAAGTTCCACTTTAATAGTTTCAGTAGTTTGCTATCCAGTTTTTTGCGGATAATGTTTTGAGTGTTAAGTGCTCATTACATCAACTGTGGGATTAATATGAGCTTAGAATTACAAGTAGTAAGTAGCAGTAGCAGGTTGTTTAGCAATGATTTCTTCTGCTAGTTTTGTATTATATTGTATTCAAATATCACGGCATTGAAATAACGCGCCAGATAATTACATATCAGTGATTTTGCACATGTTTTTATACGTTATTGTATGAATTTGTGTTTACTGGATTGTTCACATGCATTTGTTTTGTCACAAGGGGATAGGTATAGTAGGGATTGCAAGTAAATCTGACCTAACTCTCAATTTAATGAGAACAAACACAGTTTGATAAATGTAGGATGTAATAATATGTTTATGTATTTTAACTTCAGATTGTGGTATATTAAATAACTGAATGTATGTACATGTTATTTTGCAAGGGCAAAATATTCTTTAAGAAATGTGAACACTTACTTTTGGAATCTTATCATTTTGATATAAACCATTTATCGAGTCTATTAAAATGCAGACTACATACTTAACATAGTATGTTAGAGTGGTTTTCCCGTGAGCTGAATGCATACCACTGGACTAGTATCATGATGCAGAAATGATTGGTACCGCTTTTGTGACTGACAGATTAACTATAGGGATGAAGATTATATGGACCTTATAAACTCTCAACGCATCTCTTATATCATCGACATTCTTGGCTCAAGAACTGTAATTACTCGATAATAGTGAGAGACGTGTACTTTGAAATGCCCTTTCTTATGTTTATAGTCTCGCTATTGGAGAGACTAGGGTGTCACTTTCCGTCCATCCATCTGAACTATACATGACATGTTTTCCCTTGAGCCAAACTATCTGCCATGAAGAAGAAAGTCTCTGGTCACGTTACCAGTGGTAGAAATTTTAAATATGAGCTGGCGTCATGCTGAGAACATTTGCTTGGTAAGATCAGTGGAGTGTGTGGTCACTTTCACATGTCTTAAATTAGTAGGCAAATCACCACACATTCTTTGCTTGCTGCAACACATCTGAGCATACTCTTCATTGCAGACCCAGGGTTTATACCTGACTCTGCGAGTATAGACCAGGATTGCCAGTACCACCCCCAGTACAAGCTTCTTTTTAGCAGCCAATAAGGACAGAGTTAGATATTTTGCACATGTTGTTGCATGGCCAATTGGTGTCATTGTTATGACTGGAAAGTGAGCACAACAATTATGGAGTTAAGATATGCTTCATTAGTGACACACATGGCAAAATAGTCAAACAAAAACAATCAGGGGATGGAGCATCACTTTGCGGGGTTGGGGCGAGGGTGTGGGGTTGGGGGTGGTGGTCGTTGTGGCAAAAAGAAAAACCCTGAATTTTTCTCATGGTGAAAGTTGATAACGTACATAATTTTGAAAGTGATGTAAAAATTCCCAAACAATCAGACTGATATATCAATGATGTACTTTTCCAACCAGAATTTTCCAATATAACCCCCTTATCTATAAATGATCCATTCTAAATTGTTGTTGAACATGTACACGTGTACAGTTCTGTCATTGTGCATGACCATGTCTGAGAGCCAACATATTGCAGAGCTGTATGGTAATTGTATGCAAGTGTGAAGTAAAAGTGTTCCGTATTTGATGTCAATTGTGGTAAAGGTTGTATGTGACTCTACCTCGCCATGCAGGGTAATCTCAACATAATTACTACACATATTCTTTATTTCTCATTCAAATTGTGGTTTTATCTCACAGTTAAAAAATTATTGCAATCTTGAAAAGGAAAAAAATACAATATAATTCTAAATGTATGTTGTTAATACTGCTAAAGCAGTTGAATATCTGCTCACCGATCTTGGACAGCATATAGAATGCAACATTCAGACAATATTGATCTATTGACATTTAAATACATATATGACAAATGTAAGAAGTGTCTTCTTTGACTTTATTGATACTAACGTTTATATTTCTTATGTTTTAATATCATTTTGAATTTCAGATGTGGACATATAAATGGTCGGCAGTGGTTTCCATAGTGACCATCGCCCAGTTGTTGCTATGGTTACCGAATGTATTGGGACAAACTACACGTGAGTATTATTATCTTTATATTGATAAAACGCATTAAGTCCATCAGTATAAATTCAATTTTATCTGAGTCAATATGTGAAAATATTGAACATGGTAAAATAAATTATTTTTAATAATTGGCATAAAGCCATAAGTGTATATTGAGTTTTGATTCAAAAGAACTGCTCTGAGAAATGTATGACATGTGATATTCTCATATATAATATTATGCCACAGATGATGATGGTGAGTATCTTTCTTAAGCAATCTGGTCCATGTATCTGTCGCACATTTGCTTTTGAAAATGTTGTCACATTATCATTCTAGCCATACCTGAAAGTGTCATATGCAGGCATACATTGGAAACTTCCAGATTATTTCACTTCAAAGCATGATAATCCTTAGGCTCCTTTTTATTAGGTTTAAGCCAATGAATTAAACAAAATATTAAACCGTTATATTTTTTTTGTTTTATATTACCCATCCACTTTTATTTTATTTTTTATTTTTCTCTGTTTTTTTATATTAAATTCCGTGATATCATATCGCAGCTTTGATATATGTTTTTATCTATTATTCTTTATTTTACCTATTTTATTGTGATATCTTAAGATACACAGTGAGTTATACTATTTAACTGGGATAACGAATATAAAAGGGAATAACTATCAGATTTCCCTACAATCCAATATTTCCCTTCAACACATTCCACCAGAGGGCGACATGGGGAACTATCCCCTCTTTCAAGGTGTCTTTCAGTGCTGGCTCTCTACCTCCTCCAAGTTGTGTATCTCTCTCTGTCTCACTTCATCTTTCTTAAAATGTATTTAGAATGATTAAACGTGATAAAATACTTTAATGTACAAATGTTGGCATAAAGTAAAATATTTTCAGAGAAATAGACCAAGTGGTTGAATAGAGTTTAATACAAGTTTGTAAGTCTCTAAGTGTGTCATCTTCTCAGTAATATTTGCAATAATTTGACAAATGTGAATCTCGTGGCAATTGTATTACCGGAGTAAATGCCTAACTCAGAGGGAATGCTTAACTCAGAGGGAATGCCTAACTCATAGGGAATGCCTAATTCAGAGGGAATGCTCTAACTAAGAGGGAATGCCTCAAAATGCCTAACTCAGAGGGACTGGTTTGCGTGTCCCTCTGTGCACAATTTGATCATTCAAGTGCTTTTTCTCGGGGATTTCAAAACATTGGAGAATTAAAACAAACATTTTTGTAAGGTTTCTGAATGACAGAAACAAGACAACAAAATGCTTTTTGGAATATTTTCAAAATAAGTATTCGATGTTGGTGGTCAGTACAAGTCGAGATTTTTATTATATTAATGTTTATTTTTTTGTGCGCATTTGTGTCATATATAAAAAGATATATACATATAGATATATTAAATCTGGACATTCTGATATGAAATCTAGATGACCTTGACCTATATATGGATATGCATGCCTGTTGTTGAGTGTCTTACACAGACATTATTTATCTAAAGTTATATTATTTTATATTCTTTGACAAATTCTGTTAATGTTTATGTGTTGCGGCTATTTTAGTAATACAAGAGAAATACAGATGTACCCACGTTCCCACGTTATGATTTGCTTGTATCCTTAAATTCTATGTCAAACCATATAATGAGAGGTTTTGGGTTTTTTAATTGTGAAGAAGTGAATCTCTTTCAGTAAAGCCATGTGTCAATGTGCACTTCATATTAAGTAGAACATAGCATGTTTTGTGAAATTCATCAATCTTATTGATTGCGTTGTTATTTTCAGAATGTGCAAATCGAATGGATCTTGGCATTGTGTTGGACCAGTCAACCAGTATAGAATGGCAGGGGGTGAATCCAGATAAAAACTGGGGTACCATGAAGAACTTTATAAAGTCAGTTGTAAGTGCGTTCCTGATATCTGAGGACCTGACCAGAGTTGGTTTAGTCAAGTTCAACGATACTGCTGAATTAGTGTTCCACCTAGATCGATATTCAGGTGAGGCAGAATTACTGGAAGCCATAGACAACCTTGTCCTTGGCGGAGGCTTCACAAATATCGCTGCTGGACTCAACACCATGAGAACACAGATATTTAATAACATTCGAGGAGACAGAACAGATGTGAAGAACATCGCCATATTCATAACTGATGGTCATGCAACAGTTAACCCAAGTCAGGTTGGGACTGAAGCCAGGCTGGCCAAGGAATCAGGAATTGAAATATTTGCCATTGGCATATCAGAGGATGTGAATACTAAGGAGCTGATTGGGATAGCATCTGAACCTATTGATGATCACGTGTTTCAAGTATTACAGTTTTCAAATCTTATCAATATAATTGACAATGTTATAAGTAAAACGTGCCAGGCCTTACCGACTGATTCCCCTCCAACCGTGAATGGTAGGTAAATCATATTGAAACTATTAAAAAAATACAGATAAAACATAAAAAGTGTCCAATATATATGGGACACACTTTGATTTATTAATTCATATTCGTTTGCCACATGTTACTACTAAATTGGATAATTTATTTTTACAATTCAATGACATTGAACGCAATTTATCTAAATATAAAGTGATTTTTATCATTAAAACGTTACACAATCTTTGTTGGAATGAACTTAGCATTTTGATTAAAAAAAACATGCGATCTACTTTCCCAAACATTTGTGGAAGACATATTATTTTCATAAATAATTAACAGTGAGTGTGCATTTACCCTTCAAATTCGTTATGCCATTTGGAAGTACGTATTTACTGAAAGTACATTTCTTAGAAATTATAAATTAAAAGAACAACCTTTTAAACTATAAAGCGATTGTTTTGCAGTGTGTCCGCAGTCTGTGGATCTGGTTCTCATTATGGATGGATCTGGAAGCATCGATTATACATCCCCTGTTGAAAACAATAACTGGAATTTAATGAAACTCTTCCTCATTGACTTCATCAAACAGTTTAGTGTGTCCGGAGGTCAGGCGAGAATTGCCCTGATCAAATTCAGCCAAACTGCAGAGATAGTGTTTTATCTAAATACATTCAGTACTCTCTCTGCGATAGAGAATGCTATTTTACAAGTTGATTCCAGTGACGGGCTAACTAATATTCCCGAGGCTCTGGATACTGCCAGTGATGAAATATTCTCAAATGATTTTGTCGGAGATAGAAGCAATGTTGAGAACGTTGCACTGCTTGTGACTGATGGAAGGACCAATGTTAAACCTTTCCTCCTGCCATCTGCTGTCAACAAGGCACATGGTATTATGCAAGTGTTTGTTGTTGGAATAGGTGAAGACCTTAGTGACACAGAACTCAATTTGATTGCCTCAGATGACACATATGTATTCAGGGCAAATTTTACCAATCTTGCTACTATAACGGACAGTGTAGCTGCTACATCATGTCGGGTATTAGCAGGTCTACCTACAATAGCAACGGGTAAACCTGCAACTCTTGGAAGTACATCAACAATACCAACATCGACTACTCCTTCAACTGCCACAACCATATCGTCAATGACAACTTCTGCTATATTGCCTGAGGGATCTACTGATACAGTCATAACACAGCCAACCGAGAGTTCCAGCGCAACACAAGCACCAACAACAGCTATACTAACTACCGCATCTGAAGCAGCATCTACAACCCCAATACCACCAACCACAACCACAACAATACCGACCACAACCACATCAACACCGACCACAACAACAACAACACCAACCACAACAACAACAACACCAACCACAACAACAACCACAACCACATCAACACCGACCACAACCACATCAACACCGACCACAACAATAACACCAACCACAACAACAACAACACCGACAACAACAACAACAACACCAACCACAACCACATCAACACCGACCACAACAACAACAACACCAACCACAACTACAATCACAACTACAACAACACCAACCACAACTACAACAACGCCAACCACAACTACATCAACACCGACCACAACGACAATCACAACTACAACAACACCAACCACTACCACAACAACGCCAACCACAACTACAACAACACCGACCACAACTACAACAACGCCAACCACAACAACAACAACACCAACTACAACTACAACAACACCAACCACAACTACAACAACACCAACCACAACTACAACAACACCAACCACTACAACAACATCACCAACGACAACTACCACAACACCAACCATTACAACAACACCGACCACAACAACAACAACACCAACCACAACTACAACAACACCGACCACAACCACAACATCACCAACCACAACTACAACAACACCGACCACAACCACAACATCACCAACCACAACTACCACAACACCAACCACCACAACAACAACACCAACCACCACTACAACAACACCGACCACAACCACAACATCACCAACCACAACTACAACAACACCGACCACAACCACAACATCACCAACCACAACTACCACAACACCAACCACTACAACAACAACACCAACCACCACTACAACAACAACCACCACTACAACACCAACCACCACTACAACAACACCAACCACTACAACAACAACACCAACCACTACAACAACAACACCAACCACTACAACAACAACACCAACCACTACAACAACAACACCAACCACAACTACCACAACACCAACCACAACCACAACAACACCAACCACAACTATAACACCAACCACGACTACAACAACACCAACCACAACTACAACACCAACCACGACTACAACAACACCAACCACAACTACAACAACAACACCAACCACAACTACAACAACACCCGCCACTACTACAACAACACCAACCACTACTACATCAACACCAACCACTACAACAACAACACCAACCACAACTACAACAACACCAACCACAACTATAACCACACCAACCACAACTACAACAACACCAACCACAACTACAACAACACCAACCACAACCACATCAACACCGACCACAACAACAACAACACCAACCACAACAACAACAACACCAACCACAACTACAACAACACCAACCACAACCACATCAACACCGACCACAACTACAACAACACCAGCCACAACAACCACCACTCTTTCAACATCAACTACTTTCCCACAGATGAGCACAACATCAAGAGGTTTGTATTAAAGACATACTTTTTGTCTTTTTATTATTTCATCAGGTCTAAATTAAGAGATCTTCGTGTACTCATGATCCCATTGATATTCTCTTTGAGTGATTAATGGATGTTTATTTCTGAGCTATATGTTTAATTCATTGGCCTAGAGTATGGGGATTATTACTTCCTAGGGGCCAAAAGTAAAGGTGCGGTCTCACTGTAGTGAACAGGACAAGCGGTAAGTTGTGTAGTGGAAAATTTTGAAATTTTGCCCATCTGATTTCATCCACTTTGTGCATTTTGGTTTGCTTTGATATAATGGAGGATAATTGGATGCACAACTGATACGGTGCACACAAGATCCAAGAAATGAGTGGACAAGGCCAAAGTGAACAAAGCGGATGAGTACTGATGCAAAACGAACGACAAACGAACAACATACGGAGAGGGAACGAAGAAAGCATAGCAACATGGAGATACGAAGAGAGCAGAGGCAGTGCGTGCTGAAAGCCAATGAAAAACTGACGTCACACAAATGCAATGCAAATGGGGGAGTGGATAAGATGCGAATTCAAATAGTCATGTGACGTATGACAAATGCATTAAAGCTTAAGAGTTTCACAATGGGTACTCACTGTGAAAGCGATCAGCGAACATCAATATAATTATTTCAACAAATAGTTATCTGTGCATTACTCCTTTACATTTTTTTTACAATTGGATATTAATCAATCAGGCTTTGAACATTCATTTGACTCAGTAAAAAATTGTCATTGAAATGGAATGGCATTAATTACTCCATGGGTTTCTATCCACATTGAACAATTCTAAAGCCGAAATGAGACCAACCAGTTATACCATTTCTTTTACAGATAATGATTGTTCTACAATGATTTGGCTTTGCACAATAATTGAAACCAATTCAGAAATTGAGTAAATTACATTTTAGTCCAGAGGGTTTGGTTCAGTAATAAGACTATTCAGACCATAGATTGAGAACACATGGCACCTGGTTGGAAAATTGAATAAATGGCATTGATCAATGGAAAAGATGGACATTTTAATTTTTTTCTACAAGGTATGCAGTTCTAGATGTCAAATATGGCTGGTGTAGTGATATCTGTCCACATTAGACTGTGCAGATGCGACCCACTATTTTTCTAAAGAATGCTCTGATTGGTTCCCACAAATATGCAAGGACTCGCTCTCATAATATTCAAAACAAAGGGATTATGTTTCATGGAAGTCGGTAATATGCAGGGAGGTATCCCACCAGTTGGCGTTCCCCTTAAGGCCATCCATACACTGTGCTGTGGATGTTACAGAGCAATCCATGTAAAGTGCCTGGGATTGGCATGATAACAGGTGATATCAAATAAATCACACATTATTTCATCTCAGAGAAGAATATACTCATTATTAATTCCAGGGACCAATACACATAAAGCTCACTAACCAGTAGATTTTATTCAAAAACGAAAACAAACCAAAGGTTGCATTAACACCAATTGACAGTAATTCATTTTAAAATGAGAGAGAAATATTGGAAATTTAAAGAGAAATATCAGAAAAAGACAATTATCAAGAAGACTGGATTAAACAATCATCAAACCCTGATAATGGTTAGGAGGTCATACTGATAATTCATCTCACCTGATGAAAGGAAGGTACACATAAAAACCCTCTTTTATATTGTGACCAAGTTACAACGTATTTGATATATTGCAGGTTGCCGTGGTGACCCTGTGGATGTTGTATTTATTCTGGATTCCTCTGGTAGTATTGAATCAGACAACTTTGAAAAGGTCAGGGTTTTCGTGGATGAGGTCACCAGAGAGCTGGACGTAGGTTCAGAGATTGTGCGTGTGGGAGTGATGACCTTCAGTGATCAAGCCACGAAGCAGTTCTACCTGAATGAGTACTCTTCTATTGCAAGTCTGAGTGAGGTATTCATTTTAATTTTATTGGGTGTTATTCTATCATTTGGCATTATTTAAACGAGTAAAGGTTAAGATCACTTGAATTAATTTAAACCTGCTTGATATATTTCGTTCTTTATGCATGATTTACACCCAATCCCACATAGGAAGAAATAAATATAGCTCTACAGTAGTGTAGTGCCATACAGAGCCTCCTCCAAGTATAGCCTCAATAGTTAATATAGATATAAATCTACATGTATGCCATGTTAGAGAGAAACACCTGCCGCCGGGACTCATTGCCCTTCTCCTTCAAAACACTTGGCTGGGATCTTGGATCACACATGACTCCCTTCGAAAGTCAGTTGATTGTGTTATATCTATACTACACTCGGTTTAACATTATCATGTCGCCTTTATGATTTTTGGACTGCATGATTACTTTTCTTTTTCACATTTATCAAGGCGATAAGAAATATACCGTATACCTATGGCAGCACGAACACGGGGGCGGCCTTGAGATATGCTCGGGAGATGATGTTCTCCGACCAGAATGGAGACAGACCTGATGCCAGAAACATGGCCATCATCATCACAGATGGCGAGTCTAACAACAAGGATGAAACATTAACGGAAGCTACCAAGATCAGGGACGAGGGTAGGTTGTAGGTTGGCAACAAAAAATAGGAAAAGGTTAAATAATAAGGTAGTTTTATATTTTTTTAACAAATAAATGAATTATGTATAGATTCTAAACAGTAATATAGATTTGTTTTGTTTGAATGTCGGACTGTTTGCCTTGATTCAGGGACACATGTGATAAGCATTGGCGTAGGGAATTGGTTGGATCTTCCAGAGATACGCGCAATAGCAAGCTTCCCAAAGGATCAGAACTTGTTCCAAGTAGAAAATTTCCAAGCAATCAGTCAGATCTCAGGCACCATCAAAGAAGCTATCTGTGATAGTAAGTAAACGAAACAAATATTTTCTCAAATTAAATACACAATAATTGTCTTTAATATGTTAAGGAACCAAATACAATTTTCATACCTTTGATTCAAATCCAAAACATATATTTCAGACCTTAATCAGTGTGAAAATAGTCCGTGCATTAATGGAGTATGTCAAGATGGAGTTAACGTGTTCTGGTGTGAATGTGAAACAGGCTACAGTGGTGACACCTGTGAGCAAAGTAAGCATACAACATTTCATTATTAAAACTGCCTTAGTTGAGAACATTTACCCAGTGTCATTTACCCCTGCGCACAATCAGTGAACAATTTTTTGGCCAATATGTTACAAAACCATAACATAGCTAAGTAAGGATTTTACATGTATATTTTACTGGAGACCTGATTCGATGTGGGTCAAGCAAAGTGCATTTTGCACTGCTCCTACCCATTTGACGCTCCTTCAAACCCAATAGATTCTATATTTCCTTCAAACCCAATAGATTCTATATTTCCTTCAAACCCAATAGATTCTATATTTCCTTCAAACCCAAAAGATTCTATATTTCCTTCAAACCCAATAGATTCTATATTTCCTTCAAACCCAATAGATTCTATATTTCGACAGTATTTTCGAACATATAAAAATATTTAGCTGTGCATCTATCACAACATTTAAAACAAACTTGTTTTTTTATGAGCAAAGGGTCAAATATGTTAACTTTTAATAATTATTATTATCAAAATGATTATCTGAGGGAGCACATAAAATCACTCAATAAGCCTTCTACATTTCCAATGAAAGATTGACACATCATGAGGGATTATTTGGGGAAAATCCTGACTGACAGTCCTGTCCGTACTTTCAAGGTGATGGATATATATTATTAGATAATATGTTTATTATATAATCTAATGCAGGATGTGACCAAAGCGCAGATGTTGTAATGGCCCTGGATGCTTCGGGAAGCATAGGAAGTGAAAACTTCAACACAATGGTCGACTTTGTCCAAAGATTGGTAATCAGCTTGGATATAGAGAACGGCTTAAACTTGAATAGCGGGACAAGGTATTCTAAACTCTTTGATCAATTGTTATATCTATTTATCGATTATAGAATCCCATTTGTATGAAAGAGAACTTTTTTTATCTTTGGAAAATTCTGTTTTGCAGAGTTGGCTTGTTGACATTTGCAAACGAGGCCAATCTGCAGTTTCACCTTAATGCTTATATGACCCGGATGGATATGTTGAATGCATTGAGCATCCGGTACACTCGGGGAACAACCAATACTGCTGAGGCTATTAGGTGGGTCTCACATCCCTGCATTCAACCTACTCAATTCTATATGAAATATAATAACTAAATTATTATTAGTATTCAGATAATTTATGTAAATATTTGAGGGTAAACAGTCATTTCATTTCATTTTAAAACTACCATTTTGATATCATTTCAATACTACCTTGGTATCTCCCAATCATGTAATACATTTCTCTTAGATTTGCTCGTGAGCAGATGTTCCAAACAGAAAATGGAGACAGGCCTGGAGTGTCTAATTATCTTATAGTGTTCACTGATGGCCGAAGTAACAACCAGCTTGATACCTGGCAGCAGGCCATGCAAGCCAGGGAGCAAGGCATTAATATCATTGCAGTAAGTTAGCCTAATAAAGATGAAAATATGTTTTCTGCCTCCAAAAAAATGTGTCAATGCTCCTCAGACGCAACACTATTCAACTTTTTAAGACCACTCACTGGATTTCGTTTCCAGTTAGGATTTTTCAATAAAAAAAATCGAAAAAAAACGTCGTAACATTTTCAGTATCCTACATGTATTTCACGGTATAAAAGTTAATAATATTGTGAATCAGAATGATAAAAAGAGTACATTTAAGAAATGTTAAGTACTTGTATTGGAGTATATTATTTCTTAATCAATTTTAATTTGTGTATACTTTGGCTTCCCAGGTTGGGGTAAGTATTGTGCACATAGACTGGCATGAATTTGATACCATTATATTGGTGCACGGATTTTATTGTTTTTATTCACATGTGTTTTTACCCGGTCATGTGATCTGAAGGTATTAGGAACTTTTTGAAAAATAAATATCTATGCAAGTTTTGTACAAAGAGACATACATGTGAACTTTTAAAGAGAGGATTGGATTTTTAAGGGGATGCATGAAGAGAATCTAAATTACAGACTAAATTCATCGGCAAAATGGACTTGAAATCCATTGTTTTTAGAATTACTATGCACTGTCCATCATATTTAAGCCGTGACACCGGTAAAACTAAACATCTGGCTAAAGATTTTTTTGCCAAAAAGAATTCTTTGCTTCTTCTTGGTCTCAGTATCGCCTCGCCATTGTTTACGAGTTTGCGCAATGAGGCGAGAAGTGGATTAGTCCATTCCGAGGTGAAGCAGCAACCTGCTGAGATATCGCAGTGATTTCCCCATCACGTGATATGACGTTGTTGCCTTTGTTGCCGTGAGGTGATCATTTGGACTATTCTAAATGCTCGTCTCGAGAAGTCACGTTTAATGTTGGGCGAAAGACCGTAGAAAGGGCGTAACAGATGATAAAGGGTTCTGAGGTAAGAGACATATTGTCAGAAAATGACATATTCCCTGAAAATGTTAATCGCCAGGAGTCGAGTTCAAATAGTTCAACCTTTGTGCTGACGCCCTTGGAACTGTATGCAGTGAGAAATGTTGGAATTTCATGTCCATTTTGCCATTTTGAATTAGAAATAAACCTTCGATGATGATCAAAATGCATATCGTTTTCACACATAAGTATAGTATACATGGTATATGGGGAATTTAAATACTTTTTTTATCGGTTATACATGTAAACATGTTTTTCTTAGATTATCAGCACACCTTATTAGCCAAATCTGTCAGGTGTCCGGTATTGAAATAGATATGTTACTGTTACAATTAATTTTGCATTTGAATATCGATTCCTTAAATGTGTTCATATATATTTTCTTTTCTCATAATTTATGACACTTGTATTGGATGTTTTCATTACGTTCAAACTTTCTGACTTTCAAAGTTGTCATCATTATACGCTATTTATTTGAATGCATGTCGTATCTATATAATTTACTTTTACTCTAGTTGCATGCTTTGTTTGGTGCATGATCAAATATTCTATTTAAATGGGCATAAGAGTTGAAAATGAATGGTTAAATAAGAGTATGAATTTTGAAGGTGGGCATTGGGCAAGCTGTCCCACAAAAGGAACTCGATGGCATTGCAAGTTCTCCAATTGACCAAAACGTGATTCTGGCCACCGATTTTAATGAATTGTTCAACCATATCAACTTCTTGTCTTCAAGTTTATGTAACAGTAAGTACAATATGTAGTGATAATGAATTGTGTTGTAATCATTATCACTTTGATTGCTATATTCATAATATCATTTTATACATAATTTATGGAAGTCAATTTCAATCTGTGATGATAAATTCTCATTTATTTGTTTATGCGTCTATATAGATATAAATGTGTCACTGACCGGAAATAATTGAATTACACGTGCAAGAAACAAATGATACTTAATGCTATTGACATACATTACACAATATCTTATTGTTGCTATGATTTCAGATGAAAATCATTGTGACAGTGGCCCATGCCGGAATGGTGCAGAGTGTACGGATGGTATGAACGGCTTCACGTGTGGACCATGTCCCGCAGGTTACACGGGGTTATACTGTGAACGAAGTAAGCCTCACCACATCGACCATAACATTCTACATATAGTATTCCGCACAATTCACTTTGAATATAACACTTTAAAAAATGGTGCACTTTTATTGTTATCTGAAGTATTCCCACACTTAGCTTTGTAACAAATGTCTTATGCTTATTTTAGAATGTTCTGGTGTGATAGACTTTGCCATTTTATTGGACTCCTCAGGAAGTATACAACATGAGAGATTTCCAAAGGTGAAAGACTTTGCCGCCAGTTTGGTGGGTGAGTTGGATGTAAGCCAAGACAGAACAAGAGTAGCAGTGGGATACTGGAGCCAGAAAGCTTACTTAGCTTTCTCTCTGCTAGAATACGATAATAGACAAGATATCCAACAGGCCATTATACGGATACCCTTTCAAGGAGATAAAACCAATACTACGGCTGCCCTGGAGCTGGCCAGGGAAGTCATTTTTGTCCCAAACAGTGGAGATAGATTTGATGCTCCAAACTTTGTCATTATACTCACAGATGGACAGTCCAATATAATCCCAGAGCAGGTGATACCCCAGGCCATCATGGGCAAGGACCAGGGAATTCACTTCATTGTAGTTGCCATAGGAACTGATAAAGCAACATTAGAACTTCAGGGAATAGTTAGCAGCCCCATAGACGCCAATATGTTCACGGTGAAAAAGGACAGTGAACTTCCCGGACGTCTCAAGGACATCATTGGTTCTTTTTGCAATGGTAAGATACAAAATAAACGATGAATAGTGGTCGCATACAAGCTATAAATTAGTTATATTTCATGAATGTGATTATTATCAGCTGCTCATATCTGCTCAGATATAAACCATGCATTGATGCTGGACGGAAAGTAATCCACGGCACTTTTTTGGCTTTAGTCCATCCATTCAAAGTGTATTTGCCAAGTGCTCCGTATTTAAGTGTAACTGTTATACAAGTAAATAATTGTGATGGAGGGTATCATGGTTATTTTCAGATGAAAATGAATGTGACAGCGGTCCTTGTCAGAATGGGGGACTGTGTTTTGATGGTTACTCTACATATTCTTGTTTCTGCCCTCCAAGTATGGCTGGATATAACTGCGACAGGAGTAAGTCATCGTAGATATTCCTTGCAATGGATTAAAGAGAATATTTGATTTGTCTGATATGTTATGAAGACGGATTAACCAATTTAGTTGTTTTAACTATTGGTGATGGAATCGAGCGTACATGATATTGATTCAGCTTATTCAATAATAATCTCTTTCTAATGTGATGTTTATTATTGCAAAATAAGCAATTTTAATAAGAAATTTATCATTAATTAATAATGATGTTATGTCTGAAAGATTTATCTAAGTCAATGTAATTATATATATTGCGCTGGTCATTTTTTCCTAACCATTGATAAGCAATTTATGTAATGTTGATGATTTGTTTCATATATGATAGGTTGTAACCGTCAACTGGATTTAACATTACTAGTGGATGTATCTGGAAGCGTGGAAGAAGATTACCAGATAAGCATCGATTTTGCCAAACAAATAGTGTATGGAATTGATATGCAGTTTGATAAAGTGCGAGTAGCTGCAGTGGCTTACTCTACTCTAATAGTAGACAAGTTTTATCTGAATACATACTCAAATAAGATTTCTGTTGTGAACGCCTTGAACTTTTACCGGAAGAGAGGAAGAACAAACACGCAGGAAGCGTTACGTGTCATGCGCGACGAAGTGTACACATCCTTCCGGGGCGACCGTTCTGCAGTCAGAAATGTCGTCATTTTGATCAGCGATGGCTATTCTAATATAGATGAAGGGAACACTGTGCCTATAGCAGACTCTGCAAAACAGCAGAACATAGAAATATATACTGTTTCTATAGGACAATTTCCAAACATTAGAGAAATGCAGGATATTGCAAGCGATCCCACATCTGTGTATGCCCTCAGACTGACCGTCGCATCTGAAATAGGAGAGGTTGCTTCCCGTGTATTGAATGAGTTATGTCAGTAAGGAATTGTAAATGTTCATGCTTATATGAAGAACACTATATAATAGTATGCAAGTAAATACTTTCCACTTTTAACAGGAACCGTCCATCTTTAAATGTAGTATCATTTTCTTGTCCAGTATGGGTCTGAGTCTAATCATGCTAAAAGACAAAAAGGGTGTTTAGATTGATGCATTAATATCGATGTGTTTTTATGAACAGGAATTTGATTAAAAAGACTCAGTGTAAATATATAAGTCTTGTATGATATCACTGACATCACAGTTAAGGACAAACATAAATTCAAAACCTTTCTTTAACAACATAGGTGCTAGAAATAATTTATTCCACTCATAGGTACAGACAAATGGATAGCGAAACTTATATGTATGTGTTTCAGAATCAGACATGAAATAATTATTTTACTGTTCACTGGATATTATTTAATAATTCATCAAACGAGGAGATATGTTAAGGCAATATTGAAATGTTTTAGACATGACCGAGTAACACTATTCCGTTTGGAATATCAAGATCACTGTCAATGTTTTGGTATCAAGATATGTAAAAGTAATGAGCTAGTATTATCAAATTAATACCCGCTTTGATTAATTTTCAAGATATAAATCTTAATTGTTAAATGATGCAGAATTATTGCCTTACAGAATAGAATGGTCATTTGTATAATTGGGGTGCTATTTCTGTAAATAATTTAACAAATTATTGAACTGAATAAGAATTTGTATATTATTGCACTTCTTTTCTACCAATTGACACATACAAAATAAAAGATTCTAATAAATAATCCAAGTTCACATAATTTAATTCTTAATGTTATTTGGCAATATTTTTCTTTTCAGAAACATGTTACTCAAAATTAACAGTATGAGCATTGCTGTGTTTAAATATATACATGACGTGTTTTTCTCAAAATACCTGGAATGAAGGAGAAAGTATCTGGTCAAAGTACCAGTGATAGAGATTAAAGCTGGCATCATGCTCAAAACAGTTGAGATTAGTCGGGCGAATAGTAGGCAAATCACCACACATGCACCTCTTCAAATGATGGTTGTAATTACCCTGCATAACAGGACTTCTCTATCATATCAGTCCCTGCCTGCAAAAGTATAAAGCTGCGTACAGGATCAGTCGCAAGTCATCGGTATTCATAACGGACGGACCATTAATTTTCAAGAGGAGGACAAAAAGAACAATCCTGGCAAACAAACTGGTATATCAATGATGTATCAATGATGTATCAATGATGTACCTTTCCAGCCACGGGCCGTGGCACAGTTGGTTAGAGCGCCAGCTTATTAGCACCAGTTCATCTGTGGTGATCCAAAGGTTGTGGGTTCGATCCCCGGCCGTGGCGAGATTGAGCTCATGATACAATTTCTCATATGAGCTGAGGCCCGCGCCAAACGGTTAACCCGTTGTCCTTGTAAATCTGTGACCGGGCAGGTTGTTAAGTCAAGGACCTGCGACATGATAATTCAGTGAGACAGCACTATATCTGCTACAAGTAGGTCTCGTCACGAAATGACTGAAATAATGTTGAAAGTGATGTAAAACCACAAACAAACAAACAAAAAATGTGCCTTTCCAACCAGATATTTGCAATATACCCTCCCCCCCATATTATAGATAAATCATGGGTTAACTATGAGTTAACCTATTATAGAAAGCAAGAAAGCTTGATTTCTCTCAGAGGAGTTTAACGTCATGAACCGTTAGATTCTATATCCCGCAATTCTCATTTGAATTATGAATCGAAAATATAATAGGACAAACCTTTTACCGTTCACCCTTGTATACTTACCATTAAAGGTTTTATTTGAAAATAAAAATCCCAAGGCCTACTCCACACTTAACTGCAATTATTTTTCATGTGTTGGATATGTTATTATTCGGATACCTCATAGTGAACAAGTGAATAGACAGTATGCCGTTTGCACACATTGCCACAATAATTCTTTCAAATTAGCTTAACCAAATTCTCTTCTGCAAAGCATACAGACTTATGGCGGATAGGGAGGGGACTGTCTTTCATTTTGCTTGATGAGTGAGGCGCTTATTATGATGTGAATGAACAGGAAAATAAAGGCAGAATAATATATTATATAAGTGTAACAATTATTTGTCCCGTTCCCCGTATGAGTGCCTGACCTCGTATATATGATCAGTACACACACCTTTACTGACCACGCCCCCATCCCAGAATATCACTTATATCGTTAACTCCATTAAGAATACAATACGTGACAGGAAATATAATCACAGTCAATGCTATACGATACATATTCATGTATACTGTTTAAGACAATTAAAGCGGGTGTATCTAAGGTATCGATTGAAGTAAATTCTGCTTTTAAACTCAGTTTAATGACATATGACTTAAACTATCATCTATCCAATCCTTGAGAGAATTACATAGAGAATGTATGTATATCCGGAGAATTTGAGCTGATGTTCGTCATGTCGCAAAGTCAATCCAATTACAGACAGGTATATGAAGTTATCAGATGCAAGTAAATGTTCCTGTTTGACAAATAGATAATTACGCCATAGGCGTGTTCACGTGTTTGTTTGGGTAAGGTTTGGTAACGACATTGGTGCAGACTCTATTACCATAGTTCTCATAGTGACACCTCTGTTAGCATCGAGAGGGACAGGCTACCATCTCTGCCTTGTGGCCATTTTCTTCAATTCAGATAATCTGTGAGTTATATATATTTCTACAAATACATTTGAGTTCGTTTTTTGCGTTTTAAATATGTTTTTGTGTGTCTGCAACAAAGTGTTAAAATTACTAACCAAATTACCGTTTATGACAGTATTAATATTACTCTCTACATTGATGCCAAAGTGTTGATATTAATGCCTACGTTTAAGACAGAGTAAGGGTTTATCATAAGTCTATGATAAGACAGGGTGATAATAAAACTGTCTATGTTTGGACAATGATGATATTACTGCCTTATCATAAGTCTATGATTAGACAGGGTGGTAATATTACTGTCTATGTTTGGACAATGATGGTATTACTGCCTTATCATAAGTCTATGATTAGACAGGGTGGTAATAAAACTGTCTATGTTTGGACAATGATGATATTACTGCCTTATCATAAGTCTATGATTAGACAGGGTGGTAATAAAACTGTCTATGTTTGGACAATGATGATATTACTGCCTTATCATAAGTCTATGATTAGACAGGGTGGTAATATTACTGTCTATGTTTGGAAAATGATGATATTACTGCCTTATCATAAGTCTATGATTAGACAGGGTGGTAATAAAACTGTCTATGTTTGGACAATGATGATATTACTGCCTTATCATAAGTCTATGATTAGACAGGGTGGTAATAAAACTGTCTATGTTTGGACAATGATGATATTACTGCCTTATCATAAGTCTATGATTAGACAGGGTGGTAATATTACTGTCTATGTTTGGACAATAATGGTATTACTGCCTTATCATAAGTCTATGATTAGACAGGGTGGTAATATTACTGTCTATGTTTGGACAATGATGGTATTACTGCCTTATCATAAGTCTATGATTAGACAGGGTGGTAATAAAACTGTCTATGTTTGGACAATGATGATATTACTGCCTTATCATAAGTCTATGATTAGACAGGGTGGTAATAAAACTGTCTATGTTTGGACAATGATGATATTACTGCCTTATCATAAGTCTATGATTAGGCAGGGTGGTAATAATACTGTCTATGTTTGGACAATGATGATATTACTGCCTTATCATAAGTCTATGATTAGGCAGGGTGGTAATAAAACTGTCTATGTTTGGACAATGATGATATTACTGCCTGCGTATAATACAGATTAAATACTCTCGATGTTATTACTGTATATGTTGAAACAGAGTGTCTATGTTTACAGTCTAAGTTGATAGGAGAATGTTAGTATTACTGTGAACATTGAAGGCAGAGTGCTATTTTTACTGTATATGTTAAGACAGAGTGTTAATATTGCTGTCTATGTTAACGTCAGACTTTAACCCAAGACTTTTCCTCTCCCATGAGAAAGTTTCTGACTTTAGAGAGCCTAACTGGAAACGAAATCTAGTGTGGGAGATTAGTGCAGTGTGGTGGGTATGATAGGGGCACTCCAAGGACCTATCCTTGAATCGTTGATATTAATCTTAAACATCAATGCCTTCTTCCGCTTTTCGTGTTTGAGAGATGTATGCAGATGATTCTCTTCTGTGAGTGCCACAGTAAGCACTATAGAAGAGCCAAATAGCATACACTATCGAGACATGTCCATGGTCTCTATGTAGTGTGATAACAATGATATGCTTACAGACACTAACAAAATCATAGATATGCGTGGAATGACAAAAAAACAATATGTTGGAAACAAATGCCACTACCATAACTAACAAGACAACTTTATTACTGCAGACAACTTTATTACTGCAGACAACTGTATTACTACAGACAACTGTGTTACTGCAGATAACTCTATAACTGTATTACTGCAGACAACTGTACTACTGCAGATAACTGTGTTTCTGCGGACAACTGTGTTTCTGCGGACAACTGTGTTTCTGCGGACAACTGAGTTACTGCGGTATTATAGAGCTATTTCAACAACAATCTGCCAGAAAAAACCTTTCAGTAACTCAGAACAACCTGACTGTTCCACTGTTTCACCTCCAAAGTATATACTCTTATGGGAAAATATGTTGGTGTAAATCAGGTCCAACTCGAATGACTTTTTTCACGAACTGTTACAATGCTTTCACAGCTATTTACCACTATCAGAAATTATACTGATGCCAACATAACACGTGTGACTGCATTCCACTGTTACGCAATTGCGATGCTTTCTGAGCGTTTTTGTTTATATTAAATAATCTACTCCGTTTATATGTTTCATATTAGCATATAATTGGTCAATAATATGTATTTCTCAATACAGGCACAATATAAACTAGCGTTAGGTATGCCACTTTTTGTAGCCGTGTCTCCACAAGGTTTTTGTGGGCGTCGAAGATTTACTCGTTTATTGGGACGTGTTCTTTCGGTTTTCATAGATATTCCTGACTAGAGATGGCAGCCGTGGGAAGGGTGATGTCATCAATGACGATACTCCTCCTTTTTCCTTCCCCATCATATCGTGAGTTTAAATCCCTTGATAGATTTGTAGTAGACATACTAGATGTACTAAACTAATATATACAGAAGCACTTCAAATTTATCCATTATTTGGTTAAATAAAAATAAATGATACTTGGTCATTTGCTTACTGTAATTTCAGAAATGGATGAGTGCAAAATAGATATATGTTTTCTGGTGGATAGTTCTGGCAGCATCAGTGCAGCAAACTGGATAATAGTGAAAGATTTTGTGGCAAATTTCACTGATTTGTACACAACAGGCATGGCCAGATTTGGTATAGTGGAGTTCTCAACTAATCCGAAGGTGGTGATGAGGCTGAGTGACACGACTGATGCTGCCACCTTCCAGCAGACGGCGAGGGGTATGGTGCAGCAGGGAGGCTGGACCAACACTGCCAAGGGTCTGGAGTACATCAGAGAGCGATGCTTCGGCTACGTCAACGGAAGCGATCCCGAAGATGTCGGAAACAGAGCAGATGCCAAAAATATGCTTGTCACCATCACCGATGGCATACCAACGAAGAGCCTCGACGGCACCGAGAATGAGGCTTTAGCTCTGTCGGACGCCTTATATCAGGCCGATTTATTGAAGAATGTTACAAACGTGACCATGGTGCTGGTGGCCATAGGCTCCGTCACTGACTCACCCAGTCTCATGACATTATCACAACATTTGGCGTCAACATTTGTGCGGCACTTTTTTCCAGTGATGGACTTTGCCAGTCTCAGTTACATAAGCCAGTTTGTAGAAGTTCAAAATTGCACCTTTAATTATTTGCCCGACCGTAAGTTTCTATTCAAGTCTTTAGCTTATCTAGTGAGTCTCGGATACAAAGTAAAAGATTAACCTTTAAGTGTTCAAGTGATTTAATGCATGCCAGGATGATACATTAGTAAAGGATAACGAGCTTCTGTCTGGCTCAGTAAAATGGCTTTCTGTGGGTGGTCTTTCACTCTAGAAGCTTTCATTGGCATACAACATCTCATATCAGTATTAACACAAAGAACCTTATATTCTTCTTACGTACTTATTATATACAAAGCCGTATGAATTGTGATGTACTTAACATGAATTTAAGATATGTGTCCGAAAAGTAATGCAATCGGAAGCTGTTGGATTGAGTAAAGCTATCTACAGATAACATAATTGTTGTGATGTACTCGTAGTAAAATGTGTAATTTCTATTTTACTGCAAAATTCATTAATATAACAGAAAGGATTACTGTACATGTCACAGTGTTGCCATGTTATTATGATTTAATGTACAAATATGTGTTTTTGACAGTATTGTTTACTGATAGTTTAGCTATAGAAGAAATTGCGCATTGTCAGAATATAGAACATGTTGCTGATTTTTTGTACAGTTAGTTTTACAGTGATTATTCATCATATTTTGTTCTTGAATGGTGTCCTGTCAATGGATATCAAATGGATTTATTTGTTGCATTCATATTCTTTATGATTTTTATCTTATAGACTGTGGAGGTCCATTTTATGACGTTGCTATCATCATAGAAGAATGTAAGTTTACAAATTAGATAAACCTTTATCATCACAAGGATATTTCTTAAGGTGTATTGATTTAAAGCAGCACAATAGTTTGCACTTAAAGATAAATGCATTAATAGTAAGTAATTAGTATCATTATTGACCAGGGACAAGTAGTTTAAGTCATTCAATTGGAAAATTTAATATACGTAGAATAATACTAAGCCATGAGAAAAATATATTTCTAAACCATCATTTCCAAATCACGAATCCTGAAAAATCTTAGGAAAATAGAATGAATGAAACGTTAAAGCAGCACTCCCTTTCTCACGGAGCAAGCCTATTAATGTGTCCGGTTAACATATATACAGAAGGGTTATTGCCACCAGTTGTCAATTGAACATATCAACAGAAGGGTTATTGCCACCAGTTGTCAGAAGGGTTATTGCCACCAGTTGTCAGAATGGTTATTGCCACCAGTTGTCACAAGGGTTATTGCTACCAGTTGTCAGGTAAATATATAAACAGAAGGGTTATTGCCACCAGTTGTCAATAAAACATATAAAAAGGAGGGTTATTGCCACCAGTTGTCAGGTAAGCATATAAACAGAAGGGTTGTTGCCAACAGTTGTCAGAAGGGTTATTGCCAACAGTTGTCAGAAGGGTTATTGCCAACAGTTTTCAGAAGGGTTATTGCCACCAGTTGTCAGAAGGGTTATTGCTACCAGTTGTCAGGTAAAGATATAAACAGAAGGGTTGTTGCCAACAGTTGTTAGAAGGGTTATTGCCAACAGTTGTCAGGTAAAGATATAAACAGAAGGGTTGTTGCCAACAGTTGTCAGAAGGGTTATTGCCAACAATTGTCAGAAGGGGTATTGCCACCAGTTGTCAGAAGGGTTATTGCCAACAGTTGTCAGAAGGGTTATTGCCAACAGTTGTCAGGTAAATATATAAACAGAAGGGTTATTTCAACCAATTGTCAGAAGGGTTATTGCCACCAGTTGTCAGAAGGGTTATTGCCACCAGTTGTCAGAAGGGTTATTGCCACCATTTGTTAGGTTAACATATATACAGAAGAGCTATTGCCACCTGTTGTCAGATAAACATTTATACAGAAGGGTTATTGCCGAAATTCGATGATGTTACCCAAATGTTTGTCACTTTGATTTAATAATAATGTTTATTTCAGGCGATTATTTCGACCTTTATCTGGAGATTGTACGGGATGTGACGTCAACATTCCACACAGAGGGCGGGGACATGACAAGGCTGTCTGTGGTCTCCTATTGTCATGACACGAGAGTTCACTTCCGCCTTGATGAATACTATTCCAGGGCGGAGATATACCAGGCGATAGGGAAAATACGACAGACGACGTCATGCACGGGCCGAAACATATCTGATGCACTCAGAGTAAGCAATTTGTATACAATTTGCATTTTGACAATTATACGTTGACAGCATTGAGAGCAGAAAAAATGATGTTGGATATCTGTTGTTTTTCATTTTCCACTATGCATCACACATCAACACAGAAATTAATGACGTATACACATCGTGTGCGTAATCGAGATCGATTCTAGTAGTATCCAGCATGCCATCATATATTTCTCCTTTGTGTTCATCCTGTTAAACGGATGTAATTGGTCCGATTTTGTTGTCATGTTGACGTCATACAAGCTATATAGATCAGTTATATATCAGTTTAACTTTTCCTTCTCCGTTCTGAGACTATATTTCATAGTCAGATTTACACAGTGTGTTCATTCGTTAATAGTAGATCCCATTATCACCCATTTAATTTTCAATGTCAAAGCTCATGGTCTGTAACTGTACTGATCTGAGAAGTATGATAGATCAGTTATAGATCAGTTAAACTTGAGATCTGAGAAGTATGCAGCTTGTTCCAGTAGGCACTCTCTCCCGACATATTCTAGGATAGGTGCAGGTACGCAGATATTCCCAGTTCCCTCCTCTCATTAGTCCAATCAAAAGATCTGACAAATACACATTTTCCCAGGAGGCGTTCCTTCCTAACATAAGATTGCTAAATAGCGTTTTTTCCCATTATGCACTATTCCATCATTAGACCTGAGGTGCGTCCATGTTTCCCTGTTGACACCCAGTAGTTTATCTCATTAGATCTGAGAAGTATTCAGTTTTTGTTTTTTTTGTTTTTTTTGTTGTTTTTTAATAAGCACAAAATAGTTTGTTTTGGTGTGTTTAGCTCATTTCAGAAGGAATTTCTATATTTGGGTACGGATTGACAACCCACTGGTATATTGGAATCTCAATATGTATTTCAGACGGTACGGACAGACGTATTTACTGAGGCGAATGGAGCGCGCCCTGGTGTGCAGAAATTGGTGGTTTTGGTAGTAGCTCACAACTCCGGTGACTTTGAAGGTACGACCCTGCATTTTAACGTCTCTTATTAAATCCTTAGGGATATAGGTACTCAAATACATCGAGAAGCATTCGGCATCACTGATCTACGTAGAAGGATATATCTACTCTTTTACACACAGAAAAGGACTAATAATGATTTCCATATCATGAACGATAAACCTGTAAGCGGTTTCGATGTGATTTTCAGTATCAGATTAACTTTATTGCAGAAATCAAATGTTTGTATATGAATTCCAGTTTGAGGCTTAACATAAGGGCGGGGCGTGATGTGAAATGCTCATCCTTGTATAAAACATCTGGGGTAGTGAGAGGATCCTCCATGTCGTTCACATGTTTCTTACTTATTAGCATAGTTCGTGGAGAGCAGAGAAAAAGGTCCATCGTTAACGTTACAAGGGCACGATTTTCAGAAAGATCTTGGTGTGCTTGTCATGCAGGGTTGGTTTTAATGCATGATCATCACCTCCGCCATTATACAGGGACGAGTCTACATGAATCCTAACCACCTGTCTTATTATACAAGAATGGTTGCAAATTTACTGAAGTTTGGTTTATAATTACACGAAAATTATATAAAATATAATTATGAAAAGTCATAGATCAAAATATAAGATAGCAAACCCACTATTTGAAATTTACAGGCCCACTTCAACGTATAAGTACATGTACTGGATAAATCACCAAACCTCCAGGAATATTTACTTTGGTAAACCTATTTCTTAGCAAATTTGAGAAATGGATAATAATCCCAAAATTACTGTTAACTTGTGTCTGGTAACTGAATCTGAATAGAATAAAAGGCCTCCTTTAAACCAAGTTGTGTGTATTTAATCAGACTGACAGGGCATTGACATTCATAATTTCTACCGTATTTTGAAAAGAAAAAAACAATTTTAATGAAAATCTTCAATCTTGATGTATAATGATGTACCATAGCACCGAAACCGCCTTTCTAGTAGTTTAACATGATATTCCGCACAACCAAGAAAAGAGCACCGGCAAATGCGAAACCCGAGCTTGTTATGGTTGAACTACATCAATATAGGTGGGTCTGAGACATAGTGTTGATAGGAAGGCGACCCTAAAAACTACCAAGTATGCTTGTAATGTTCACTCCACATAAGGGAAATTGACTTTATGCTTACCTTGCTACAAAGGAACATCAAGAAGTTAAAACTGCTGAAGATCTTAGACTGGTTCAGTAGAGTGTACTGCAAGACAAGGAAGTTTGATCACACATCTGTTAAGCCCGGAGCCTGGCTGTCGACTACTCAATATATAGTCCGTACCTGTTCCCCTAAAATTGAATTGTTTATGTATTCTAATTCAAGCTTTTTTTATTTGAGTGTTTGATTAATTGATTAGGCAAATATGGAATTAACAAATTTCATATTTCATATCCTGTGTTGCTTTTCTTGCAGCGTCCCTGAAAGAAGCCCAGTTATTAAAGAATGATCCCTTGGTGGAGATTATGGTTTGGCAGATATCAGATTATATCAACCCATACGAGACTCAGAGCATTGCCAGCTTCTCCCCACTCGCTCAAAATATGTACTTCCTCAGCTTCAGAAATAATTCTGAACTCAGCCATACGATCTATAATACAGTTTTCTACGAGTATTTGTGCAATTGTAAGTATTACCAATACAACTCACAACACACACATGATACTGATTTAATATATATTTCATGTGGATGCATTTTACATATTCTCTAATATTTGCAGGAATAGATTAGTGATACTATTCATCAGGACACATTTGTAATGTACTAACATATTTTATGTGATATCACCATTAGCTATGACATTTAAATATCATTCGTTCACAATGGGGTAAATAATTCTGTAATTCTGAAAATTCACAAAAATACATATTATTTCTAAAATATATGCACTGTTTCACACATGCATTTAGACTGGGAACATCCAGTGCTGCTAATCTAATTATAGCCTCAGTTTGAACCTTCTGTAGAAAAGCAATGTAAGAGTCAGCACGGCCACCATGAGTGAGCACGGGCACCATGAGTGAGCATGTCCACCAAGAGTGAGCACGGCCACCAAAAGTGAGCACGGCCACCACGAGTGAGCACGGCCACCAAGAGTGAGCATGGCCACCATGAGTGAGCATGGCTTCCATGAGTGAGCATGGCCACCATGAGTGAGCACGGCCACCAAGAGTGAGCATGGCCACCATGAGTGAGCACGGCCACCAAGAGTGAGCATGGCTTCCATGTGTGAGCACGGCCACCATGAGTGAGCACGGCCACCATGAGTGAGCACGGCCACCATGAGTGAGCACGGCCACCATGAGTGAGCACGGCCACCATGAGTGAGCACGGCCACCATGAGTGAGCATGGCCACCAAGAGTGAGCACGGCCACCATGAGTGAGCATGTCCACCAAGAGTGAGCACGGCCACCATGAGTGAGCACGGCCACCATGAGTGAGCACGGCCACCATGAGTGAGCACGGCCACCATGAGTGAGCACGGCCACCATGAGTGAGCATGGCCACCAAGAGTGAGCACGGCCACCATGAGTGAGCACGGCCACCATGAGTGAGCACGGCCACCAAGAGTGAGCACGGCCACCATGAGTGAGCACGGCCACCATGAGTGAGCATGGCCACCAAGAGTGAGCATGGCCACCAAGAGTTCAACCAGATTGTATGAAATATTTCCATAAGTCATAACAGCTACTGTGATCATCTTTCAGTGGACGACACGTGTGCTCTGTTGACCCCCTGTCAAAATGGTGGCATTTGTCACAGCCTGTTTGGCCCTGATAACTATTACTGTGAATGCCCTGTGCCCTACGTTGGAACAAATTGTGAAAACAGTAAGTATTTACTTTTAAAAATGACCATCATTTAAATATAAGCATATGTATATTGTATAATGAAAGAAACTTTGATTTGGATATACTCAAATAAGTATTTGGTGAGGGCGCATGTATTTGGTGAGTGTGCATGTGTTTGGTGAGGGCACATGTATTTGGTGAGTGTGCATGTATTTGTTGAGGACACATGCCACATATTGTGCTTTTTTCAATATTCCTGAATTGAAATGTGAACCACTGGATTGAGGAACAGACGTGTAGGAGTAAAAAGTTGAATTTGGCAGGCCGACGAAAGAATAAATGTTAGGGCATCAATAGTGTTTGTTCACATACATCTGGCAGGGGTACATATATTTAGAAAGGGTACATGTATTTGGTGGAGGCATATGTATTTTATAAGGGCACATACATCTAGAAAGGGCACATGTATTTGGTGAGGGCACATGCATTTGGTGAGGGCACATGCATTTGGTGAGGGCACATGTATTTGGTGAGGGCACATGGTTTTGGTGAGGGCACATGTATTTGGTGAGGGCACATACATCTTGACAGGGCACATGTATTTGGTGAGGGCACATGTATTTGATGAAGGTACATATATATATATATTGTGAGGACACGTGTATTTGGTGAGGGCACATGTATATGGTGAAATAACACCGTCATTTATTTTTAAACATTAAACAGATGGCACATGATGTATTTGCAGGGTGTGACAATGGCGTAGAAGTGCTGTTCGCATTGGACATGTCAGGCAGTGTGCAGTATGACAACTATTTCAGCGCCGTGGACTTCATACGTCATGTTGGATTGGAACTAACAATTCCCACAGAGAGTCAAGTGGCCACCATCTTTTATAATGAAAATGTGGACAGCGTTTTCACCACCAACTTCAATGAAAATACTGACAAGAGGGTGACTTTAGACGCAATAATGATGTCACAATACTTGAGAGGAGATTCCAGTCACGCAAATGCCTTACAGTTAGCCCATTTTGCCATCAGTCACACATAGAATTCATAATAAATAGATCAAAATATTAGACACTTCTCCCCCCATAAAACTACCGCAACGTTAATTAGTATTCGTAGACTTAAATGATAATATATAAGATCTGTTATGGTAATACAGAGACATTTATAACAGAGATTGGAAACAAGCTGAAGTTCTGCATTATCGCTCAGATGAACCGATCTCGTGGCGGTGCCAACGTCGCCACTTCCTGGTTCCCACATGTGGACATTTGGCCAGCTTGTCAAGGGAATTTTCACTGTTTTTTGTACAAATGGACAACTTGTACAAATGGTACATGTTATCGTCTTTGGATCATCATGTTGACATTAAATGGATGCAGACCATGTGAATGCTGGATGGTGCACCGCGCTGCCACCTCGTGGCAGACCTGCTCTTTCCAATCTCTGTTCAAATATCTCTGGGTAATAAGAGATATATTCATGATACAAAATGAATACTTGAGGTATCTTGAGCATAATGTGATGACTAACATCCGTTTCAAGTGGATTCTTGGGTTTCCAGGTACGCTATAACAGAGACTTTCAGCGCTGCCAATGGAGCCAACCCCACTCTGCCCAAAGTTATGATAATCGTAACTGACGGGAAGTCGGCCGACTCGAAGCTGGCCATCCGTCGGGCCCTCCAAGCCCATAACGATGGCATCGAGATTAAAGTGTTCTGTGAGTTTTTCTCTTTGCCCTTGTTTTATATCATCGCATTTGATAACCTTCATAATGTCAAATGCACATGCTTTTAGTTAAGAGAATCGCATAGGGACTTTTCCATGGTATTGTAACTTCGTTTCGTTGGTCACATAAGTTTTCTTGTATTCAGGTAACCTCAACATTGAATAAAATATTTTTATTACGATTACCACGAGAAAGGACAGCGAAAGTACCAACATAAAAGTAATAGTACATTTTAACTAGAATGGTATAGAATTTATAATGTATTGACAGTGCACGCTGATAAAGCCTATCCGAATATCTTGGATGAGCTAAGAGGAATAGGCGGAGCAGTTGAAATAACCGAGTTCCCTTCATACCAAACACTGGTCACATATGCACGAGGCCTGGCTGATCAGATGTGTAACAGTATGTCATCTTCTTATATTATCATTTTTGTAAACAGATGAAATGAAAAACAGAGAACAATCATTAGATATAAGATAACATAGATGACAACAACAACAAAAAAACAGAGATATTTAGTATTTAAAAGAGAATTTGCCTTATGTGCCTCTTAGCGTTAGTGTCAATAGTGATATTTTGATATGTGATGATTATTGCAGTGGTGGATGAATGTGATGACCCGGACCGGTTGGAATGTGAGAACGGGGGATTGTGCGAGCACGGCCTCTTCACATACACCTGCGCATGCCCTGATACCTACACTGGCTCCCACTGCACCATGCCAGTATTATGTAGGAGTCTTCTTCTTCTCAGAGCAAACAATAAACTAAATGTTATAAGAAGATTGTAAAACTCAGTGTTTCTTTATGATAAGGCTATATGTCAGTGTCCATTTATTTCCTTTTTAATGGTTCGGGTTCAGGATCGGTCCCATTTTATTTAATAGTTCCAGTATGTAGTTTTTAGTGTCGCAAGATGGAGACCGGAAATCAGACATGTCGGATACTATAACAAAACATACCGAGTCGGGGAAGCTGGGTGAGCGGATTCAGTGAGTTGGTGATACCCTGAGCCGAAGGCGAAGGGTATCCGTCCGCCATCACCAACGAACTGAATCCGCTCACACAGCTGACCCGACAAGGCATGTTTTGTTTTTATACCTCAGACAACTACTGTATTTTTTTTTAAATGATATATGAAACAAGATATTTATCGTTAAAAACATTTGTAAACAAAGCTCACCTCATTTGACCCCGTCACGTGACCCGAAAATGGTGCGTACAGCCATAGACTGGTTGCCGCCATCTGTGTATATACACGATGTTCTTGATACTCGATGGGGGACCAGTCTAAAGATGGCCGACGCAAAATAGTTCCAACTTATCAATACGTTACGAAATAATCGGCATGGTCGTATTCATTGGAAATCTCGTCAATACGCGCATCACTGAGGTATAAAGCAGGAAATATTTTGACTCTGAAAGTTTTATTTCCATAAATCCTATTAAACATGATGGTTTTTTCAGATAATTCACCATCTAATACGAATTCGAAGATGCTGGATGTATTTATTCTGGTTGACACATCTGGGAGCATCAGAGTGGAACGGTTTCCGCTCATAAAGGACTTCCTCTGTCTATTTTTCTCAGATACAATGGCGACGGATGGTTCAATTAGGATGTCCATAGCTGTTTTCAGGTAAGGCCCCAAATTCTCAAAGGGAGATGATGAGAGAATAGTTCCAGAGTAAAGAAAGGCTGAAATAGATGGCTTGTCCAGGCCTATTTCATTTATGTTTTCTTCACTCATATATTATTTATTTGTTCATATCAACCAAATCAAACATTCTGACACCAAAACATGGTACATTTCATGAAAACATGTATGTTTCATCATGTATATTTCACCTGGAGGCATGTGCCTTTCCTCCTTTTTGTTTCAACTCATCAGTCAATGATGCATACTTGTCACATGTATGTTTCATTATGTGTGCTAAATAGCTATTTTCACTTCACATACCAACATTGCACATACAATAACTACATAAAATACAATGTTACAGTGATGCTGCTACCAATTGCTTATTATATTACTTTGATGACGCTCCAGCACTTTGCATTTACAACTAATACTTGTTATACACTAAAATATAATGATGTATTTAGATGAAAATTTTCTTAAATACCAAGGAGGAGTAGAAAACAACTCATTAACATGTATACTGGATCCAAGTTCACAAGCAGAAAATGATGAAATTGAAATACAAGTGATACAGCACTCCCCATATTGTGATCATGATAAACTGATATCAGCTTTAAAAAGTAAAAGAAATTCTTTTACGATATTTAACACAAATATTCAAGGTATCAATGCAAAAATATCTGAGTTGAAAATATTTATTGAGCGTTTAAAAGAAATAGATTTTGCATTTAGTGCAATTTGTCTTCAAGAAAGTGGGATAGGCACAAAAACAAAGACATATCGCAAATACAATTGAAAGGTTATGAATGTATCATACAGCCTAAATCCCAATGTAGCTCCAAAGGAGGTCTCATTATATATCTAAATGATAAATTTGACCATGATAAAAATATTAGAGAAATATAACATTTAGAGAAATATAACTTATGGGAAGGTCAGATAATTAAAGTAAAAAAAGGACAACATTCGTGTAAACCAATATTAATTGGAAATATTTATCGACCTCCAAGGGAACTTTTAGATAAATATTATGAATTTATAAATGAATTTGAACCAATCCTCAATGCTCTAGAATCAAATAAAACTGAGGTAATTCTGGCTGGTGATTATAATATTTGCCTGTTGAAAATACATGAAAAACGACAAGTTAATGAGTACTTTGATATGGTCAATAGCCACAGCTTTTATCGAAAACTAACTCTTCCAACAAGATTCTCATCAAAACATGGCACGCTTATTTTAACTTTTTATGTAAACTAAGTGAAGCAACTTTAGATATGACATTACAACATTTAAAATTAAACGGTATTCTATTAAAACTTCCCCCACAAATTTTTATTTAAAAACAAACCCTAGATAAAGATTTGATTTTACGACTTCATGATGAGATTCAAAACTCAGATATTCTTCACAATTTAGACAATCCTAATAATGACCCAAATATAAAATACTAACTACCTCATTATCTCCAGAACTTACCAATTACACCAAATAGAAACATACATACTTACTCAACACGAAAGAGACACGACATACATCTGGTAGAAGCAAATCATGAATATTCAAAATTGTGCATTTGATATAAACTGCCTAGAGTAATAAACAGTACCCCAGATATTATCAAAGACAAAATTGAGACATACAGTCAAAAAGGCTATACAGGATACATTACAAGATTTATCCTTGAATCATATAAAAAAAGACTGCAATATAGACAGTTGTTATATATGTTCCAAAAATTAAAAGATATATATGTATGTATGTGTAATTGTGTGTATATGTGTATGGATATGTGCATATGTATACCAGTATTTCAAAATGTTTTTTTTCTCCATCTCTGGTAAGGCCATGGCGCAGTTGGTTATAGCGCCAGCTTACTAGCACCAGTTCCTCTGTGGTGATCTAAGGGTCGTGAGTTTGATCCCCGGCCATGCCGAGATTGAATTTATGATTCAATTTCCCATATGAGCTGAGGCCTGTTGTCCTTGTAAATCTGTGTCCGGGTGGGTTGTCATGTCAAGGACCTGCGACATGACAATTCAGTGAGGCAGCACTATATCTGCTACAAGTAGGTCTCATCACGAAATGACTAAAATAAAGTTGAAAGTGATGTAAAACCCCAAACAAATCCATCTCTGGTATTATTATTATTATTATTATGCATATATCTAGTATAATATATAAATGCATATATCTAATATAACGGTAAAAAACATTCACTTGCAGCTGTGACATACCTTCTACCCCCCATCCCATCGTTTGGTAGCAGTGTCATTTTCACCTTCACTTGCACAAAATGCACAATCTTCAACATGTTTAATATACATTTGTCCTTATTGGTGTGAATTACATTATTCACTTTTATATCTATATTCTCAAAAGATATGACCTCACCACTACTCTATGTTACTGTAAATGATTGAATTATGTATTACCACGTGCTAAAAGCATACTTGGTCTCACACAGGGTGGTCCCCATGCTAGCGACAAGCATGGCCCAGAGAGGATAACTATTGCAAAAAATAAAATAAAGTGAAAAATACTATTGACAACTTATGTAAATTTTGGGTCAAATAAATTGATTTCTGAGTTCTGAGTTCAATTCTCCCTATCTGCTCTAACATATACGCTGCATTTTCGGAGCGCTGCGATCGTATTTGACCCAATTCTTTGCACACGGCACATCCGGGAACAGCGGCGACAGCCTGTTTGGGGCATTGTCGCCTCTGCCTTTCATCTTTCCACCATTGTTTTTGTCAGTTTTGCCTCCGCAATGTTGACATAAATTACGTAGATTGCAATTTACTCATATAAAGATTACACAACAACCACGCTTTAGCGCTGACATTAGCGTGTCAATGTATGATGTCAGTCTGAAATTTCCCTCCCATCTTGAAGCAAGGTGGGCGGAAGTTTACAAAGCAACATCTTTCCCGTCATGCATCGCTCTCTCGCGCCAATTTCTTCATTTTTTCACGGACCAGCTAAAAAGCCGTGAGAGCAGATAGCGAGAATTGTTATAGAAAGTTAAGGTTCAACTGTCCCTGAGCCAGGGTAAAGCCCAAATGATTCGAGAGTCAAGGGAGGCCTAAATATTCTAAGGACAAGGTAAAATGTCCTGAGACTAAAAGTCAAACAGGTCCCACTGTCACAAGTTCTTAGAATATGGTAAGGTTCAATATTCATCAGCCTCGTGTAAGGCCAACAGTTTCTCTTAAAACAAGGTAATCCCAAATGTTCTCAGCTGAAAACCTACATTTTCTCAATCAAAGTGAATTTTCTTAGAGTCTCTCACAGTCCTCAGAGTAGGTAAGACCTCAAATGTTCTTAGAGTCAGGTAAATATCAAATGTTCTCTACCTCAGGAGAGGCGCCAATATCAATCTCAGAGTTCCTGGTGGTAGACTGATCAGCTGATTGAGCTGTACTATTTTTTCAATACAACTACTAATGATATATCAGACCTTATCATAACATTGTATCCTCTATATTTTAGCGACACAGCAGAAATTGTATTCCATCTGAACGATTACACCAATGCTGCCGACATGTGTACTGCTGCTCAATATTTCTCAACCTTTCTTGGTGGTAAAACTAACATAGCGGGTGCCATACAACTAGTACACGCATCCATGGATACCCCAGCGAATGGTGCCAGGCTAAATGCAGAAAAGGTGCAGGCCTTAATCGTTTGATCGCCAAGACTGTTTACATTCAAATAAATAAAACAATTGAGATTATATTCAAATAAATAGATATTTGAGATTGTCAAATGCCTCAATGTTTGTTTATTAATCAATACCATTATGCTTGTTGTGAAAACATAAACAGAACGTTTTAATTCAATGTTCAAGTTCACAGAAGAACTGTTTATTAAAAACATTAACCAATCAAAGAGTTTTATATCGTTGAATAGAATTAATGTAGGAACTGATCTTTATATTTCAATGCTTTTCAGTTGACCATTATCATAACAGATGGACGATCAAACGTCAATGAAGAAGAAACCATCCCAGAAGCTAGATATCTAAAAGCCAAGAAATCATTCAGGTACGTTTAACGGCTAGAGTGATTGCCACAGGTCTTTTACACTATTTTAAAGAATTATCGACCAGATTATCATGTGTTTATTATCTTAAAAACATAATACATGATATGTCTTTGTTATTTTGAAAACTATGATAGGCAATATAAACCTTAGTTTATTAACCAAAATCAGAATTGAGAAAAATGTATTGTACTGCTCAAGTAATATACAGAATATTATAGTTCATGAAAATTGAATAAAGCTGGTGCTATGTTATGTTATCACTTGAGATCATTGATGGCACAATAGCACAGTGATTCTTGGTTCGGAAATGTACTGTTTCAAAGGAGTATTTTTAATCTAAATAGCATAGTAAATAGAGTTTTACTTTAAGAAATCTTGTTTTCTATTTAAACATAGTAACGTGAAAAAATTGTGTTTTGTTTTGCCCAAATCTGATACACGAAATAGCACACACTGTAAATAGTTGTTGCAATGAATTTCCTGTTAATTTTGAAATGTTATCAAAATGTTATGATGATTCGCAGTACAAATAGCTGTTATACGACAGCAACGATGATATTTACTATTGTTTGAGGTTTATAGTATAAATTGCTGAAAAATACAATAAAATTGTCTGATAGTCTAAAGTTAACTCTTATTTTGTAGCTTCAGACCAAGATTCTTTAGATTTTTTACCCCAGAAAAATGTTTTTAATTTTAAAGTAGAAGGCTGAATGTGATGTAGGGAATACTATTGGTAATTAGGATTATGATGCCATGAATTAATTTAATGTAACAGCTTTTTTTTCTTTTCAATTAAAGATGAAAATTAAAAATTATATTAAATTAAATTATGATCAACTTGAATAGAATATATGTTTCCTTTTAATTTCAGGATAATGGTAATAGCTATAGGGTATGACGTTAACAAGGATGAGATCAATGAAATCTCCAGTGAACCAACATCTAGTTCAGTCTTTACCTTTCATAGCATCAATGACCTGGATAGAGCTTTAATTGTTCCAAACGTATATGATGGTATTGTCAATGTTTATTTTAATTAATATCACTCATCTTGCACACAGTTATATTTCACTAAGTGTTAAATTAGTAAGTATATATTGGTTGGGAAATGTATGTCTTTAATATTCTGACCATTATTGGGATTATATTGCTTGTTCTGTTGAATAGAAGTTAATCTAATGTATATAACTTTGGAAGTTAATGATGGAAGTTTGGTGAGGCCATGCAAAATCAAACAAGAAATTCAAAAGTAAATTTGTATTGAATGATATTTTTTCACACAATCCTGAAATAAATCTAATGATCTGACTAATAGATCAATATCTAATTGATCAATTCTAGTCATAATTGGCCACGTTAATTCTCTTTGTACAGATGAAGACCAATGCATAGGGCAAACATGTCAGAATAATGGGATATGCGCAGATAAGTACGATAAGTGGATATGTCTTTGCGATACAGGATATGCGGGACTCAATTGTCTGATAGGTAGGAATGCATCTACTTTTTACCAATAGTGGACAAACTGTAAATAACCATAAGTATTCATTGATCATACAATAACAATCAATTATTTCCTCTCCTTTCGCCTTGAACTATGACATATCATTTATACCTAATTGTGGTTTAAGTATGGCTATTACCATATATGTAGGACACAATCAATTCTTCTTGAAGTCATAGTCCTGTGATTAAACTGCTACTATAATTGCATAGTTTAAATTAATATCATATGTCTATAGAATTGTGAGTAAAATGATTTATTTAAGTTTACTTATTTTGTTATTCAGAAATGAGTAAGAAGGTCGATCTGATGATACTGTTTGACATGTCAGGAAGTTTAAAGGATGTTTACACACAGGTTAAGACATTACTAAGGAGAATAGCAGTTAATATAGACATATCTAGTAGAAATAACTTCTTCAGAATTGGGATAGCAAGTTTTACCACCACATATAAAAATGGTAAGGATCATCGTTTTATATTGTCATTCAAATCACAAATATGAATGATAAATACTCTAAACGTTCATTCCGTAGAATGCATCACTTTTTATTCTCAGCCTGTAATAATGCCATCATAAATTATTCCATAATACTCTTTACCGAAAACAACTGCGACAGTGCCACCCCCTGTTATGCCCTTTTTATTAGCTCTGTTGACTTCATGAGGTCGCAGAGCTTTAGGAGTGGAGAAAATGTTCATCCGTCTGTCAACATTTAAACAAAGAGTAAGGTAGGAAACCAAAGAAATGAATATCAGAAGTACCCAATGTTTCATAGGAGTTGTGCGATTACTGTGCATATCTTATAAATGGGTGAAAGGGGACTGGACTGGCCTACAGAGCCCACAGAAAGTTTGCAAGTTACATAGGTCATGTGTTTACATTTAAGTCAACAGAGCTATCAAGCCATTGGGTTATATTTTAACTTCATGCTGGATATTTTCACAATAATGCTACCCCATATCATATCACACTACCCTATCCCAGATTCCCAATCAATCCTGGTGTATTTCCCAATCAATCCTGGTGTACTTCCCAATCAATCCTGGTGTACTTCCCAATCAATCCTGGTGTACTTCCCAATCAATCCTGGTGTATTTTCCAATCAATCCTGGTGTATTTCCCAATCAGTCCTGGTGTATTTCCCAATCAGTCCTGGTGTATTTCCCGGACCGTATTTCCCAATCATGCCTGGTGTACACGTACTCAATTAATCTTGGTGTACTTCCCAATCAATTCTGGTGTACTTCCCAATCAATCCTAGTGTACTTCCCAATCAATCCTGGTGTATTTCCCAATCATGCCTGGGGTACACGTACTCAATTAATCTTGGTGTACTTCTCAATCAATCCTGGTGTACTTCCCAATCAATTCTGGTGTACTTCCCAATCATGCCTGGTGTACACGTACTTCCCAATGAATCCTGGTGTACTTCCCAATTAATCCTGGTGTACACGTACTTCCCAATCAATTCTGGTGTACTTCCCAATCATGCCTGGTGTACACGTACTTCCCAATGAATCCTGGTGTACTTCCCAATTAATCCTGGTGTACACGTACTTCTCAATCAATTCTGGTGTACTTCCCAATCATGCCTGGTGTACACGTACTTCCCAATTGATCCTGGTGTACTTCCCAATCAGACCTGGTGTACTTCCTAATCAGACCTCGTGTACTTCCTAATCAGACCTCGTGTACTTCCCAATCAGACCTCGTGTACTTCCTAATCAGACCTCGTGTACTTCCCAATTAATCCTGGTGTACTTCCCAATTCACCCTGGTGTATTTCCCAATGAATCCTGGTGTATTTCCCAATGAATCCTGGTGTACTCCCCAATCAATCCTGGTGTACTTCCCAATTAACCCTGGTGTACTCCCCAATCACCCTCACAAAACCGTAATGGACTTATGATAACTCCTTATCTTATCTAATTATTTTAGAAAAAAGATGCTATTGTCAATATTGTGAATATTACCAATATTGGCGATATGGAAATCGCTGAAGTTGATTCTATTCTTACAGAAATAATTTTCAATACTTGCACGGAGAATGAGGAGCTGTTGGAGGCAATATCCTTCCTCTTCATGGGAGGCTACACAAGTCTGGGGTGTGCCTTGTCCGGCTTGCGTGATGAATTTCAGAAAGGGTACTTTTTCACGTTTTATCTAACAGTCCTTTAACTAGAGTTTGAGAAAAAGAACCTATACCAGATCAATGTTCACATTACATTTTACACATTTTATTCTCAATTGCAGTCCAAGTTATGGCTTTAGATCAAGCGTGGTGAAATCTGCAATAGTAATATCGGATTTCAAGAGTACAATTGAGGACACCTCTTGTGACTCAGTAGGTGTGGCTACACAATGGCTCAAGTCCAACCTGGAGTACATCTGCACCGTGGCCACCACCGACACGCCAGACAGAGGGGAGATGGCAGCCATAACGCAACGATGTACATTTGACCTGCCTGCAAATTCTACTGACACTGAGATAAATCAGATAGCAGATGACCTCATCTCAAACATCTTACTATAGATTTTTTTAAGGACATATATGTATATATATATAAATATATATATATATATATATATATATATATATATATATATATATATATATATATATATATATATATATATATATATATATATATATATATATATATATATATTAATTCATAACATTCTTAATTCACACACATATATATATATATATATGTGTGTGTGTGTGTGTGAATTAAGACTGTTATGAATTCATATATTTCATAAAGAAAAGAAAGTATTACCGTTACACTCCATGAAGGATGTTAATTTGGAAATGTGCTTATTGTAAAGAACATTTAATTTGCTTCAAATGACAGACAATATTGCTGGAGGGAATGTGCCAAATTTCAAGTTGAAGCGTTCATGTAATAAGATTTTCAAGCACCTTTTCCTTGTATAATATACATGTTTATATCCCAAACTTTACGATCAAATATTATTGCCCATCATATTTCCCCTACATAAAGTTCTGTGCCATTAGGAAGTAGATGAGTCTTCTGCTAATTCCAAATCATCCATATGACAGACCACAGTAGAGGTCACGTGATTGTATGCATGTGACCACCTGGTGGTCACAAGAGTACAGCCAGGATTTTAGTGAAATAGCTTGCATGTATCAACGTTTCGCGGTCACATATCTTTCAAGCATACCTCTGTAAAATTACCTGTGACCTCTGTGATTTCATGAATGCTTTAAATGGTTAAAATATTGATACCGTAAATGAGCAAAATATATTTAATCTAGAAGGTGCTAAAAGAGCTTTAAATCTAATGATCCTTTATTCTTTAAATATTTACCTGCACAAATCGCATGAAACGAAGTCAGATAATGCATTAATAAAAGCAAAATATAAATTTATATTTGATTGCTAAGGGGCAGCCATGTTTTAGAATAGAATTTCAAACGCTTGAATTATTCCATCATTGTATTTTAACATATTCTTAACATGTTTGATAAATAATTAACAACTGATAATAAGGTATCTGTGATAGATATATATTTTGAACTGTAATAAATATTGGAAAGAAATGAAGGCGAATATGTAGGATTCTGGTGTCAATCAGGATATGATCACATTTTGCCAGATTCTTGGGACATTTGACTTTGTTATCATTAAAAGAATTATTTTCTCGATTCTTTTCCCACATATAAGTCATTGCAAAAGTTGCTGAGCCAGTTTTCATAATCGCAAATCAAAGAAAAAGACAAGGGTCTGGAGCTCCCATAATGTCTTATGATAAATGGAGCAGCCCGCAGTGATTCCACCACATGAATGCCAGTAATTCCCTTGTTATTTGCCCGTTGACCATATGCTTTAGGCGTTCTTTGATTGTTGATAGTTCCGGTTCCTGGCAGTGTTTATTCTTGGCTGTCCACCTTTGTCCACATTATCGTGTCCGACCCTGCATGCTGATCCATTATTGCAGCCCAACATATAATAGGGACCTTTGGTCATACTCCTTCGGTCAGTCATTCACTTTGGCCCTAAGCAGTAATATTCTTTGCGATACTAGTGGGGGTGCTCTTTATAAGCATTTTGGCCCATCATCAGTAATAAAGTGTCCCATTTCTGAAGATCACAGTGAGGTCCTTGACCACTTGATAACGTTATTCATGTATATACCCTGATAGTATATTTCCCGTCCACATGAACCTTAGGTATCATCCTCATCCACATAAACCCAAGATATCATAATCGTCCACATGAACCGAAGGTATCACCCTCATCCACATCAACCCAAGATATCATACTCGTCCACATGAACCTTAAGTATCATCCTCATCCACATGAACCCAAGATATCATAATCGTCCACATGAACCGAAGGTATCATCCTCATCCACATGAACCCAAGATATCATAATCGTCTGCATGAACCGAAGGTATCATCCTCATCCACATGAACCCAAGATATCATAATCGTCCACATGAACCGAAGGTATCACCCTCATCCACATAGACCCACGATATCATAATCGTCCACATGATTCGAAGGTATCATCCTCATCCAAATAAACCCAAGATATCATAATCGTCTGCATGAACCGAAGGTATCATCCTCATCCAAATAAACCCAAGATATCATACTCGTCCACATGAACCGAAGGTATCATCCTCATCCACATGAACCCAAGATATCATACTCGTCCACATGAACCTTAAGTATCATCCTCATCCACATTAACCCAAGATATCATAATCGTCCACATAAACCTTAGGTATCATCCTCATCCACATGAACCCAAGATATCATAATCGTCTGCATGAACCGAAAGTATCATCCTCATCCACATGAACCCAAGATATCATAATCGTCCACATGAACCGAAGGAATCATCCTCATCCACATCTTCTTTATCTTATCTGGGGTAAGGGGTGTTTAAGCATGTCCTCACCAATTGTTACCCTGTTATGAATGCTATGGATACTCCTCACCCAGAGATGCATGTAATGTCTGACCGGGTTATGATCATCAGATAATATGACCACCACAGGAGTAGGTGGTTTGCTAACAGAAATGGGTGTTTCAAGTATCTTGACATTTTTGCAGCCATTATTATGTCACTTTCAACATTATTTCAGTTATTGTATAAGATCTGCAAGTAGCATCGACATCGTGCTATTTCTTATGTACATTTAAACGAACTGTAAAATTCAAGTTTGTTGGTGATCTCATGTAGAGTTTGTAGCCTTTGTTTTCCATCTATCTTTCCAGTCAGGTATAAATACAATTGATGAGTATCTACCAAGACCTTATCTCCAGTATTCTTCATCATGGCTAGTTCAAGTCAGGTCAGGTCAGAAACCGACTCTTAATCATTACCCATTCCAGAAACCGCATTCAAACCTGTTCATGTAACCATATTTCTGTTGTGTGAGCCCAGCTCTTCAATTTAGCTTTTCTAATTCAGCTCTTCAATTAAGGTCTCCCATTTAATTATCAACCGTCACCAGTTTGGTTTTATATTCTGCACATTAATCATATGACTAACATATTTCGCGTCAATGGCATCATGTGTCATGAAGATAACCTTTAAACCATTAGCCTCTGTCTTAGGCTCAACTATGTTCTTCCTGGTCTGAGCTAGGGTAGCCATTAATGCGTCAATGGCAAGTATTAGTGGCACTCCTGGTGGCGACATCTCCATCAGGATCAATATTGTAAAAAGAAGGATAAGGATTGGCATGTTTGCATCTGTGGAGATATAATATTTGGAAGTAACTATTTCTATTATGCAGTTTTTTGGTTATGACACATTATTTTTATTATATCACTAATATTTGTTTCGGGTTCAAAAGTGTTATGATCCTTCTCTGAAACATTTTTCCATAATACTTTGTTGAACCTGAGATTGTTTGTTTCCTTCAAAGTAATCATCAAGTACACATTTAATGTGGACTCTGTCAGGCGGTCATTGCTGCGCAGATCATCTGGTGGCAGCAGGATTGTACTTACATATATTACATTCGTTCTGACTTCACCCTGGTATTGTGACATTTTACAAGACTAATTAGTAAAATATTGATTTGGGGACACAACAACATTCAGAATATACATCCAAGTATGTCTATCCCAAGAGAGGTTCACTGAAGCTTGAGTGATCTCACGGGACAAACTGTTGGCATACCATGTCAACTGACTAATCATAGAAGAAAAGCACCACATGCCCCAAGGCTGATGATTATTAATCAATGGTCAGGCTGACATCAGGCCATATCTGTGACATTGTGGTTGAGCATGTGAACTGAGAGAGCAATGTGAGCAATACCAGGCTTGTGTGTGTTTGTGGTAGATATAAATCATTGTGGTGACAACAGGTGGCAGTATAGACTCATTTTTTCATCTGGTTTTAAAAAACTTCACTAACCTCCATAATGGTACCAACATGTATGCATGGCTGCAGAGAATACACTGTTATATATGAACATGTTACTGCGTTAATTTTGAATTATGTAAACTATGTCATAAAGATATTTGATGCATAATTTATATTCATATTTATGGTACCCTGTCACCGTGACAATAATAACAAACACATAAACAACAGCAACTCATTCATTTCACATAGATATTCATTAATAATATCGTTTTTCAATCAAACCTTTTTTTAAGATCAATTTACGTGTTAAAATCCTGAGATGTTTAGGACATTATATCCTTTTGCAAACATGGAAAGAAGATGATTTCAGAATCTCTGTGCAACATAATCAGCGAGACTTAACTTAGTTTAGACTGTCAAGGAATACTCAACACTACAAGATATCCAACATTTGCTTCAAATGGTTTTGTTTATCAGTATGACAGTATTAATAGTAACAATTAAGCTATCAATAGCAAACAAACGTCAACCAAAAAACAAGGGCACAAAATTAATCATTTTTCTATAAATATTTGAGAAACACATAAGATAAACTTTACTTAACTTCGCTTAACATTCATATTGCAAATTTAGATATCCCAGGTGCAATGCTTTGTGGTTTGAATTTGGGCTTATATATCATGAGTATCTTATATCGTCGGGTCCATTTTGCAGTATCATACGCCCGTTTTTACTGCAACCATCCAGTATGAACCTTTCTTAATGCTGTGAGGGTCCACCATTGAGGGAGGAGGTTGAATCTTAGTCAAACGCTCATTGTCAATCAAACAACTTCCCTGACTAAATCTTCGATAAATGCGTACAGATGGCATTTCTCTCTTATGCTGATGACAGCTGTTTGATACCCGGTAGGAGCAAACTAATCCACCATCAGATAAGAATGACCTGCTAACCAAGCGATAAAACCGGAAATGGCTTGTTATCAGCCTCATTCTGGTAAACTAAAGATTTGAATTACCACTTTTCTGTTGATGGAATATTTCAAATTTATTGGATACTATCTATAACTTGAATATCATATTTCAAATTTAGTGGATACTATCTGTAGCTAGAATATCATATTTCAAATTTAGTGGAGACTGTCTGTAGATAGAATATCATCGCATACTGTTTGTAACTGAAATTTATCAATTGATACTGTTCCAAATTGAGTAATAGTCTGTGAGTGGAACCCCTTAACAATACGAAATTGTCCTAAAGAGTTACCATCACTTTTACCATATGTTGCATGCTCACAAAGCAAAACTATTTTTATGTTATGTTGAGGCAAGATAATGTTCCATTTGGCACTGGAATAAAATAACCTATCGGTAAAATGTTATTTCTTACTCATATACTCATATTTGTCGCTCTCCTGGTAGAGATGTACGATGCCATTCACTCAGATTCGGACAATGTTTACAAATCATTGATATAAAAGTGTTGCGGATTTTTTTTCTTAAAGACTCCACAAAGTTATTCAATACAAACATTACGGAAGGAAAGAGGTGTGTTGTTTGCCACCACTGGAATTTGTGGTTGTTGACTTGCGTGTCTTCTATTGCCGGCCCCTGAAGGCCAAATGCCAGTCCCCCCGCGTATGCTGCTTCACGCTTATTTAACATCAATGGTAACAATTTTTATATTCATGTATAACACCGATCCTGGCAAGATAAATTATATGTTAACTGTCTGGAACAAGGAATTCCAACATTTTTCTACGTGAAATAATAATAAAGTGTAAATCTGTGCTTATAGTATGATTCTTAAAGTCATTTGTAATAATACCCATAGCGTCCCTCACAACCTCTTCTGTGGTAATAATATGTCTGTCTGTAAAACTAAGAATATGAATTTTGATATGAGAATTTGAATTATGAGACGAGGATCACAGTCCAAATATAGAGAAATGTTAATTTCATCAAAGAAAATCATTTCATTTATAGATGGGATGTTTAGGATGTCGTAAACATGTTAGCCTCTAACGGTTTATGTCATCAAACTTCAAAGAGAAAAAGTCAATAAATGGCCCCCAGGGTAATGTTCATACAGTGCCTTTCTGTTCTCTTACAGAAATATCAGAAGTACAGTGTTTGTCCTCAGGGGCTTAAGTCATTGTAGTTTTTAAAAAGTGTGTATTATTCTTCCTGAAGATAAGACTACGGGAATGAAATGATATGAGAAAAATAATCAAATCTTTCACTTGACTTTTTGTACGGAGGGAGAAATTCACAATCATCCTCACAATCATTCACAATTATTGAAGTCACCCACACGTACTCAAAACCTAAATAAGGAAACAAAAAATATGCCTTGTCCTTGATGAAAAAACTAAAATACTTTATCATTATGTATGTTGTATGTACTGCAAGGTTTGTTAAATCATACTTTATTATTCTTTCTTATTCTAAAACTGTTGTGATTGAAAAGGGTTAGTCTCTTCAATAGAATTGCTGTTGTTTGATAAAAGTATTGTTCAACCTGTAAGAAACTCTTTGCCCGTGAGGGATTTGACCCAAACTTGATGTCGTCTGCCACATTATCATTTACGTTCCCGCCAAAACGGGTCTTTTAAAACACGGCACGCATGGAACGGAGAAAAAAGTTTAAGCCCCCAAGAAAGTATGCATGGCATAAGGACCTCCCAACTGCATCGAGAAGGCCAGTCTAAATCAGTAGGCAGACGTACATCATGTGTTTGCGATACTCACTGTAACATTATGACATGGATTTTCTTAACGTCTGCACAAAATAGTTTAAAGGTTTGTGCAAGTGCTATAAGTTAATAGTAAGCTCAGACTTCAAGTACATCATACTTTAAGGTAAGACATAACTAACAAAATGATCTGCTATATCAGTAATGTGTATGTCTATGCTTTTCTGTTCTCTTATGGTGTGTTTTTAATAGTTTGTTAAATCTTTAAATGCCGTTTGTTCCAGTTTTCTATGCGAAAGGAATGCGTGGTGTGCCCAAATATTTCATAATATGATCAGGTGCACCATACTTCCAGTATAGACGCATGATATATGTCAATTAAGGCGACATGATGACAATCAGATCCACCACCCACCCTCCAGTTTTTACTATCAGGTCCAAGGTGTGACACTGAGTTCCGAGCACTTATAGGCTGAATATGTTGTGCAATATATTTCCACTTCATATGTTTCACTGCTTGAATGGAACTAAAACATGAATAATACGTTCTTATTGTCTGGTATCTTCTTGGTGAATAATTTGCCGGAGGTGACGATTTTTTGCAAGAGCTATTTCTATTGACACGATAATGCTCATGGTCGGTGTAATGATGATTATTGTTTTTTTATATCTGTCAGGTGCCCATTATACTCTATCAAATTGATTGACAGGATTTAATGTCCCTTACGCTAAAATAAAGGTACCCGTTTTGGATTTCCATTGTTAATTTATCATGCAAAGCCAAACACGTTTTCATCATTACTGGAAATAGGTTAAGGAACACTTCAATTTCTACTGCGTTTCTCTCTCTGTTCTTCTCCCACCATGCATTTTGTCTTTGTACTTGTCTTTGTACAAATTTTTCATGTAAATCTTCATATTCATGTTCTGCTACCATTTCTATTTCTCTGTGCTTATTTTACACTGTCTTTGTCTCTGTGCCTTCTCTACCCTGTTTGTGTCACTATATCTTTTCTACCCTGTTTATGTCACTATACCTTTCCTAGCCTGTTTGTGTCTATATATTTGTTAGCCTCTTTGTGTTTCAATACCGGTCCAACCCTGTTTATGTCTCTATAGCATGTCTATCCTACTTATATCTCTGTGCCTACTCTACCCTGATTGTGTCTCCAAACGATTCCTTCCCTATTTGTTCTCTATCTCTATCCTATCCTGTTTGTGTTTATACCTTTCCGACCCTGTTTGTTTTCTATCTCTTTCCAAGCCTGTTTGTGTCTATACCTTTCCTACCCAGTTTGTGTCTCTATACCTTTTCAATCCTGATTATGACTCTGTACTCCCTGAACCCCAATTAATATTTTCGTCACCTATATTGCTACACAAATGCCATCAGATAATAACATATCTTACTGCCTCTTTAAGATGGGCATATGGTGATTGGTCACACTAAGTAACATGTATAACTTGAATTTATCAAATAGTGTGAATTGACAGTGAATTTACAGTATTTACACTCAAATGAGAAACATAATATACCTCAACAAGACAGGTAAACGATAACTCAAAAATGAAAACCTAACCGCGTTTGTACAATTGTTCTCAAAGTAGCCAACAGAGACATTGTCCAAACCTGGCTCCAAACAACACAAAGAGTGCCACAAGAAAGGTGCCACTTTTTGTATTCCTTAGAGTATATTTGTTTTTCCTGACATGTTTATTGCTACAAATGAGTTAAAGTTCATTCTTTTTCATGTACTAAACTATTTAGAATATGTACTCAACTTTGGATTTATCCTGAAAGATATTTATGTCGGAAGCTTGTTTATTTGCAAATTAGATATATTTCAGTTTCAGACATATCTTTACATTGATTTCTGTATTTAACCGTGAATGTTTCTAAAATGATTCATTTCATGAAAAAGGTTTGTACCAAGTAGTTTTAGCCCTTTTGTTAAGATGAGAAAATAGTTATAAAAAAACTGTTTAATCCAGAGTAATTTTTGGCAAAAGTCGATTTCTATTGTGTCTTTTATGTCTATAAGATTATAACGTTGATCTTGATGTCAAGTCAGTTGTCCAGTCTTGCAGCCACTTTGCTCGTTAAAGTAGAACCGGTCATATTCATCCGCCAAAGTCTTGTTCACATGGTTGCCCCCAGGGAGACACCTGAAGGAAAAAAATTAACATTGCCTCCACCTACACTTAAATCGTCCTATCGGAAATGTCTAATTTTCTTCTTGTAGAAAAACAAAATAATAAGTCACGAGCGGATCATAAGGTACATCTTAACTTTGTGGGCGATTGCGGGATCCGTGGAGACATTCAGACCCAATCAGGATGTCTAAAGAGTTCGCTATATGATATATAAGGATATTCACTCTTTGTTAAATTTAAATAATGTGGGTATAGTCTAACTCTGACACAACTCTGGGAGGAACTGGGCAGAGTAATAGTGAAAACTTATTTCTTGGATCTGAAGTGAAGATTGCTTTAAAGGTGAATATCCACGAGATATTGAAAATTATGAATATCAATTTAGTGGGGGCGTTGAAGAAATGGAGAAGTTTAGTGAATGTGAACTAGTTAAGCCGTGTGTCGTCCCTGGGGTGTTAGGCGGACTGCCAGGCCATTCCTGTATCGTGTGGAAGTCATGCATCCACCAAACTTACACAGTGTAGTTGTGGTTGACATTCACACCTGAATCACAAACATGTAACCACCTACTACCTAATGTTAGCACACCTTGTGATGGAGTAGGATCGTATGCTTTATCACACCAAGTCTCGTGCTGTCTCGCCCTCGTGAAGATATGCCAACCCTTCATGCCTCCTCGCAATGCATGATGGTCCTGTGATAGATACAAACAACAACTAATTGGCTTTGGCATCAATGTTCAAAAGCAACTCATTTGGAAGACGTCACTGAGGTAAATACTCTTTCCATGCTACATATAATCACATTTCTACATGTTTACAGAAGGAATCGAAAATTAGTTTAAATCGTTGGTGAATTGAAAAAGATTTTAAAGAATTAATGACATCTTTTTGACATTTTTTTAAATATTGATGTCAATTATAGACATATTGATGTAACGAATTATTCTACACCAGTGATATATTTATATATATATATATATATATATATATATATATATATATATATATATATATATATATATATATATATATATAAATATATTCAATCATTTACTCTCCTCTGGATGATACTTGAGAGTATGTTGTATCTGCCAAAGGTAACATATCAAGGAAAGACTTTACATTCTTGAAATATTTGAACTGTTTTCTGTGCTTAACATTTCTCAAAAAACAATTTGTTTGACATTACCCACAAAGCTATTTAAGCATTTGTCTTTTTCATTTTTACAAGTAAACATTGGCGTGGTTGAGCATAGAAGGAATTTTCAGCACAGATTTTGGTCAATGCAGGGAATGCGAGGGGAAAGCAGTAGTCTCTGTCAGGGGACATTCCTGTCTAAAGTGGCCTAAGTTCATTGCCTTAAGGTGGTCATTCTGCACCTGTAAATTAGGTGCATCTCCCCAGGCCGGCCACTGTTATAAGGCCTTACATGGGGAAGTTCTCCCCTTGCCCCCAACCTACATGTATGTGGTTTATTTCAGGACACTCAAATGTGAGAAGCAGTTGTAACCATTAGCGTACCGTTCAGAAGTATGATTACAGATATGTTTTACCTATTGTCGTCATAAAGAGATGCACAATAAATGAAGGTATAATTAATTTATATCTGCCTGAATGTCGGAATGGAGACGATGAATGTTTGTTAAATGATCATTAAATGTAAATGAGGTTGCCTCATAAAGGGGATATGAGGCTACCTGGGTAAAATGAGACATAATCAATGCAGGTATGCATATGTCAACTTGGCAGGCTGGGGAAAGGGATGGATATTGATCTGGGGAATAAATATGCACGGGACCTTATGTCTGGTGTGCAAGTCAGCATTAAATCATAACAGGCATATCTCAGTGAAGATATTTCCCTATCTCACTGTAGCAACTATATATATATATAGAGAGAGAGAGAGAGAGAGAGAGAGAGAGAGAGAGAGAGAGAGAGAGAGAGAGAGAGAGAGAGAGAGAGAGAGAGAGAGAGAGAGAGAGAGAGAGAGAGAGAGAGAGAGAGAGACTTCCTAGCCGCTACCTACATCAGTAAAGAGGGGCAATGATGTCTGGGAATTACTCTTGTGTTTACCAAGACTGAGGGTGCCAGATTCAGGTGTGTTGTGTTTTGTGATAGACCAGCACATCATATGCGTTTTAAGGGGGCCAATTAAATATGCATTATACATGTGGTTACCTTTTGGTTATGTGATCATTTTATTCAAATTGTAATTATATTCACCCCTCTCCAATGCGATCTACAATGGTGAGGAGGATTCTATTTGGCAACGAACCTGCCAAAACTATATTAGTTAGTTCATAAGTCATTCTTTAAATATTCACAAAAAATGATGCTATATTCATAATATATCACAATATACAACGTGAAAAAAACGCTTTCATTTGAAGGATTTAGCCACATTGCATGAAACTATTTTTTTCCCTTTTTTCTTGTATTTCTCAGAAATAAATACTTTTGGTTCCAGACAAGCCAGCAGGGCATATATTGCTGCCGAATATCTGGTAATATCAATTATTCAGCTAAAAAATTGAGAAATCGAATTTTTGACAAGAGTCTGCATAACATGCTGGAATGCGGCAATATGAGGACAGATTATTGCATATTATATTGGCTTGCTTTGAGAATGCCATCTGCCACATTTATCACATCAGATGTATCAGGATTTACATTTTTCTAACATGGTTATACAGAATCTTTAAAGTCAATTATATTTAACGGCAATCATTTCATTTTGTTCACTTGTTATCATTCTTGCAAAAAAGGAAATAAATTAACCATGAAAGTGTTTTGTTTCCATTGGTTACAAGCTGACACACAGCGAGGTCAGTGGAAGCCGATCCTTTATTCAATAACAAAATCAAACATGTTAGACCTGATCATCAAATACTGGAAAAAAGAATACAAACACAGTTTTAGATAAAAACATTATTTCACATGGCGAAGGTCACGCTCAGAACCCACAGGTAACCCTTTTGAATTTATTCATTATGCTATTCTGGAAAAAAGTGTTTAGTGTTGTTACTCTGATGTTTTTTTACTGCTCAGAGGCCCATCCTCGGCTGATGCAGACGATCTATCTGAATATATCTTGATGCAGCAAATGGCAGCTTATCTTCGTTGGCATTTCCAGTGTAGTAGCAAGATATCTCTTACCAAACACAACAAAACACTCACAATCGTTTGAAATAATGATTGGAAATTGCAGTTTTTAAACCGATATTGTTAAAAGGGGCGCTGTTTTTTTTTTGTCAAAGTGAAATGCAAGACAAATATTTTTTGTTAGGAGAATAGTATATTTCCATGATATTTACCTGCAGTGAATATCATGGATATGTGAAACTGGTGATCAAGTGATAATAACCTAAGCTTGTTTGACCTGTATCATTTATATCAACCATTTCATACCTTTAGTCTGTAACATCAATGCATTCAAATATTCAAAGTGAAATGATATTCAGACTCGGAACGCCGTCTATGCCTCCTCTGTCATTTCTTCACTTATTTACTTTTTTGCACTTCCAGTTATGGATCTAGTAAAAATGGGTCAAACAATCTTCTGTAGCTCATCTATCATGGTAACTGTGGGCATATGTCATTATTTCATATTTTTTGTTGTAGAGTGTTCACAATGGCAGATGGTTTGGCTCTGGCGTTCTGGATATCATTCCTACTTTCCTGTTATACAGCGCAAGCTCAAGAAAGTAAGTTTAATTTCATGGATGTTTGCAAGAATTCACACACAATTAGCCCTGTGGTTTATGATGTAATAAGGAGATGCACCAGCATGTCCTGCTGCAATCCTAACTGCCTATTAGAACTCTTATTGTTAATTGCTGATAAATCATTTAATATTGACAAGCACTCTTTATAACGTCTCTTTGCTTTATAATAGGCATTTGATACAAACTTCAAATGATGACATACACATGTCAAAATTCAGATTAAAAACTCTAAATATAATCAGTGTGTCACTATCGTTTAAAAAATGAAGATGTCTTCAGTAATGTGTATTGACTTTTTCTTATCAATGCTCACATATGGATTAACAGTTGGTTTGTAAAATGTTGATTTTTCAAATGACAGTAATTTGTTTATATTTGTTTCTATTTGTATTTATCAATACTCATATTCAATTCTATCAATTTAGACGTTTAAATTGGACCGCAAAGTATATATTCTTAAATGAAATGTCCATAGTCTTTGAGTTTCTAAAGTGTATGTACGAACCATTTGGTTTTAATATTTCTTCTACGTGTTGCAATTCATGAGGAATCACTTATAATTTTGATACTGGCAATAACATTCTGGTTTGATACTGAACTTAATGTGTAAACAGTTTCTAGTCTGAACCCGATGTTCTGTGATACTTATAATAGTTACATTCAGTACTTTCCATCAGATTACCTTTTTGACTTGTGAATGGGTTAAATGGTGGTGTCTACCAAGTCAGTCATTGGTTTATGTCCTACTTTCAGTTTGTAGGAACCAGGCAGACGTGGCCTTTGTCGTTGACGCTTCTGGGAGTATCAATGACAAGGACCCAACAAATTGGAGCAAAGTTAAAAACTTTATGAAAAGTATAGTAGCTCGTCTGGAGGTAGGCGCCGACAGAGCAAATGTGGGCGTAATCACATTTTCAAACTTTGGAAAAGTAGAATTTTACCTCAATCAGTATTTAACAAACACAGCAGTGAGAAATGCCATAGACGGAATAAACTACGCAGGAGGCAATACTAACACATCTGGAGGTATTTGGCGCATGAGTGTAGATATATTTAATATAAATAACGGTGATCGCCCGAATGCGCCAAACACCGCCATAGTGATCACGGATGGAGTGTCGACGTTTGACACGGACAAGACGATTCCCTACGCTAAAGAAGCTCAGGGCAGGGGCATCCGAATCCTGGCCGTGGGCGTCACCAGCAGCGTCAACATGAAGGAACTGGAGCAGATAGCCAGCGACCCACAGTCCGTCTTCACAGTGGAGGACTTCATCAGCCTGAATGTGCGAGAGTTGCTGGATAGTCTGTACGCTACTATCTGTATCACTCAGACAACCACCACCCAGGCCCCCACCACCCCAGCACTACCAGCTCCTCTCCGTGAGTACTACCTCCCTCTTATACACTCATCCCACCTAATTACTTGCTACCTTTAAGTCATTATCAACTTAACCTAAGATCTTGTAAATGAAATGGGAATCTAGTGTCACATAATTTTTAAACGCTCACAACAGTACAATGGTATTCATACAAAATTATGTTTTCTTTCCCCAGTTATATCCCTTTATGATTGGGAAAATAACTCATGGTTCATAACCATGATTCTGCATATTCACATGAATATCAAATCCTTTAATACAAATTTTCTCGCCAATAACTAATCTAGGAATTCATAATTGAGATGAGAAGATAATGTTCCACTTTAAATGGCTTCCATTGATTTGAATGATTACTCTACAATTGCCCTTATAGGACTGTTTCAAGCAACGTGTTAAGAAATTAATATATTTAATATTATTTTATATATGTATGTATAGCATGGGCTATATGTATCATTTAAATATAACATAATTTATTCATTCATAATTGGAAAAAAACAATAATTGAGGACAAAGTATTTTGTTTGCCTGGTTACCATTGCAACATTGTACATTCCACAGAATTAATTTCCTGTTGTCATGGTTATGGCAAACTTTTTCAAATCTTAATGAAATGACTTAGGTACCAACTGCTGAGCAAAATTAACACAATACCTCTCGACTTCTATAATGAATCTGTAACAGTCGGTCAAATATGTACAAACAAGATTAATAAAGTGTCATTTCGAGCATAAGAGGTCCTTAATAGGGAATGGATGGTTGCCATGGTTATGGTCACCTCAGATGTGACATATTTTATAAGTAAATCTATGTTTGAACATTTCCGCATTTGTTTATGTTTGGATCCACCGTCAATAATTTTGGACATATTTTTTCAGAATGTCTGGAAAATGTGGATCTTATTTTTATTCTGGATGCCTCGGGGAGTGTAGAAGCACATAACTTCAACAAAATGAAGGAGTTTGTGCACGACCTTACCATCGATCTGGACGTGGATTCAGGTAAAGCTCGTGTCGGTCTCATGACCTTTTCTAGTTCAGAGAAAGTGGAGTTTCAGTTGAATACCTATAACAACAGACGTGATATACTGGAGAAAATAGGCACTGTACGATACAGGAGAGGGTCAACAAATACTGCAGCTGCCTTGAAATATCTGACAGAAAACATGCTCACGGATATCAATGGAGACAGAGAGAACGCCAGAAATGTGGTGGTTTTGATCACAGATGGTCAGTCAAATGACCATAAGCAGACGATTGAGGAGGCAAGAAAGGCCAAGTATTCTGGTACCCATATATTTGTAGCTGGTGTTGGCAACTGGCTGAATGAGCAAGAACTCAATGCCATTGCTTCATACCCGAAAGAAGATAACGTCCTCCGGTTAAACAATTTCAACGACCTTGATGACGATTTCAGGAGACGTCTCCGCGAATTAGCCTGTAATAGTAAGTACTTATTATTTTACATTGATAATGTTCAAAAGACGCTCAAATTCATTGCAAATAGTTGAATTGAACATGGAGCAGTTGAAAATGCTCTCTCATCCAACCCTTATTTTGACATGATATTACATTTTATGTTGATATAACCATCTTTATAGTAAGGCCTTTGTATAATACTTTCCTGATTACTTTCATACATAATGTTGTGAACAAATGCGTGCTTCAGACCAGAACGAGTGTAACAGCAACCCGTGCCGGAACCAGGTGACATGTCAGGATATGTTAGGATTCTACATGTGTGCCTGCGGGGAGAACTACGGTGGAGTGGACTGCAATGCCAGTATGTACATAACTACTTCAAATTGTTTTGTTAAAATCAATGATGATTTTAGCAATCACATTTGGTTATTGATTCGTTCAATGATGTTTGTATAATGAGACCTAATAACAAAAACAATAAAACAGACTACAAGGTTGTGGCCAGTTCATCAGGGGAGAAATGTTTTTAAAAAGACAAAGACAGAAAAATGATATAATAATTTAACATTAACAATGATTTCTGGGGAATGCACTACTTCATGATATTTGATAGACGATATATCATGATATATGTAATCCTTCTGACATTGTACAAAAGTTCATTTCTTAAGGCGTAAAATTAAAAAATTATTTTAAAAACAACTAACATTAATCTCCCCACATAGAAATCCTATAGACTTATTTCCAATAAAGGGTTTTGATTTAATTATTAATTGTTAATGGGATGTGAATGAAGAACACTGTAGGGATTTGCTTTTACGTTTTTGTAGGATGTGACAGTCCAGTTGATCTGGTATTTGCCATTGATGCCTCAGGCAGTATAGGACCGAAGAACTTTGAGAAAATTATCACTTTTGTGCGCGAGGTCATCAAAGGGTTGCGTATTGGGACGGTTGAGTCTGTCCGCCAGAGTCGGGTTGGCGTGCTAACTTATGCAAATGGTGCCGAACTGTTATTCAACCTTAACACTTATGGCAACAAATATGACATACTGAATGGCTTCCCTCCATTATATACTGGAGGTACGACTAATACAGCTGCTGGAATCAAGTTCATGGCGGACGAGATGTTTACTCCATCTAATGGTGACCAGTCTAACGTAAGTGTTCTTCTTTGCTCTTACCTGAATTAGGTTAATGCTTTGACGTTAACTTGCTTAACCTGACAATTGCAGGATTATGTGAAGGTCTTTTTGTGTTGCTTGACATAAACTGCAAAAGCTTTCATTTTACTTGCTTTTTGATCTTTGAATGTGTTGTTCATGGATAAATTATGCTTTTGTGGTGTAGCCAAAGACACATTTGCGAAATAAAACCAAAATCAAGAGTAGATTTAAGCTTTATTGATTCAGATATCAAATCGGCCATCCTACATAACGGTTTTGGATTGAAATGCTTGCAGGTTCCAAATGTAGGCATTGTTATCACTGATGGGCATTCCAATAACGAGGAGCAGACCTGGCGAGAGGCAATGGCAGCCCGTCTCAAGGGCATAGAAATGATCTCCATAGGAGTAGGCTCTAATGTCAGGTCAACGGAACTGGAAGCGATAGCCAGCGCCCCTGCCGGCCAAAACGCCATGAATGTCTCCAACTTTGACCTCCTACCGAACATCAAGGATAAGATTATCAATGCTGTCTGCAGAAGTAAGTCATCAACCGATTTAATCAACGAGAATAAATCATGTTAAACATATCAAGACAATGAAATTGGTGATTACAATAAAGGTGTGGTTAGTATAATTCATTTAAGATGGTGTGGTATTTTATAGACAGTGACGCCTGTAACAGTTTTCCCTGTCGTAATGGAGGGAGGTGTCAACTAACACTGAGTGGCTTCCGCTGCATCTGCGCATCAGGATACACAGGCCCTCGGTGTGAAAGGAGTAAGTTCTCAAAACTAGTCTGCACAATCTATAATATACTATTATTATCGAGAAAAAAATATATCATGTTTTCCTATTTCCATAAAGGTGATACTAAATAAACTATAACAATCTACTTAATTAAAATTTGAACATGTTTGTCTAAATTACATTTTGCCTGGTTTAAGGGTTTAATCACACAACTTAACAAAGTTGATCCAGAAACTCATTTAGATAAAAAAAAACCTTAACACATAATGGGTGTAAAATGGGTATGTTACACATGATATGTAATTGGCAGGATGCGATGGCGCTGCAGACATAGCATTTGTTATCGATGCATCAGGCAGTATTCACCAGGAACGCTTCCCAATCGTCCTCGACTTCGTCAAGGGCATTGTGGAAAATCTCGAGGTTGACCTCAATCGTGCAAGAATTGGAGTTGTCACGTGGTCTGATAACGCGAGAGTAGATTTCAACCTGAACACATACAGCACCAAGCAAGATGTCATTCAGGCTATTAGCTACATTAAGGTACAAAAATCGTAATATTGTTAATTCATAATTGTCTTTGTTTTTCCCCACTTTACACCAAAACAAAATCTCATATGACATGGCCTACTCGTTTATACTATAGATGATTAAAATTAAGTCTAACATGTATGTATGCAATCAAACCATGGTATATTGAATACGTCTTGGGTCGTAATTTAATAATATTTTTAGAAGATTTTGTTTCCTACTTACATCAGAAAAATATATCCAAGTGGTATGCTGGATGCTGAATAGAATATAATCCTGATTTGCATATATGCGGGGGTAACAAGGTTTTTAATGTATGTATTTGGGTCACTCACTAGTATATAGGTCAGAGGACACACACGGCAGATGCTCTCAAACTCCTGAGAATGCAGATATTTGCAAATGGCAATGGGAACCGCCTCGACGTACCAGACTACGCCATAGTGATTACAGATGGCAACTCAAATATCAATGAGGCAGAAACCTTCACTGAAGCTGTCAAGGTAAGAATTGAATAAAATAATTGTCTAATAAACAATTGCTATTAATAAATTGAAGCATATCATACTCGCAATATATGTAGACAAGGCATTTTGATAGCATAACCAGAAAAAAAAATCATTATTTATGTTTCATTTCCACCAAATCAAATAAAACTGACTCACAAGTTAAAACTTTTATTCTTGTAATCTCAAATCTATTTGGTGAGCCTCTAATATGGATATTTGCATCAGTGAATCCCTGACTTTATTTCTGTTTCTTTCTTTTTTTTTCTTTGTCTCTCTTTTTTTTACTGTGAGAACTTAAATGTGATGATTAATGTAGGTGGTTTCTTATAGATTAAAGCTTTCAATCTTCCACTTATTTCACACATTTTGATAAAACTCCCTGTGTGGCCATTGACAACATGGCATATTATATATTAGATCTTAATGTGCTTATGCGAGAACTTCACGAAGCAACCCGCAGGGTATTATCAAACAAAACATCCTTGTTTAAATATACCAGTACGATATCTTGGGCATAACACTTTTTGATAATGATTTGTTTACTTGTATATGATAAGTGACACAGATATATACTTGCCTTGTGGTTATGCCTTTGTATGTAAGTTGTTGAATATTTTTTAACTTTTTAAATGTAGTAAGACGCAGTACAAAAGTTCATTCATTCTAAAAAAAAACGATAGTATTTTACAAGTTGGTTAACTTTGCAGGCAAGGGTCCATGGCATTCACCTTACAGTGGTGTCGGTTGGACTCCAGATCAACAATTTGGAGCTCCGAGCCATAGCCTCACAGCCTGTTGAGGAGAACCTGTTCAAAGTGGAGAGGTTCAGTGACCTGAAGACCATCAGGGACAGAATGGCGCAGGCTATCTGCGATGGTAGGTTTGCTCTAGGATAAACAGTTTTGAAGCAAATGTTGACCAAAAGCAAAAGATGTTACCACACTACTGAAAGAAAAAAATCAGCCAACACCTGTTGTGGTTAACTATTTTTTCCTTTTTTCCTGGATGTGAGATGTGTTTCAGTTTGTTAGAATATTGTCTTACGTGCTTAAGATCCAAGGTTCAAATCCTGGTTGGGACAAGTTGGCCATGATGCATCGGTGGCTGTGGTTTGTGTTTTCATGTGTTTGTGATACTGTAATAGAAAGATCCCCAGTAACTTTCAGAAAAGAGTAGGGCATTGAACTCCGGTGACAGGCTTCCATCTGACCTGAATAGTGCTGAACAAGGTCGTTTAATACAAATAAAAAAACGGATTGATTCTTGATAAGTCAGCATCATGGAAATACCAAGAGATACCAAATATCGATCACATCACTAGAAATGCATGCTAGACATTGAATATGAAATGGGTAGTACAAATTGCAGTGGGTACATATTGTCAGTTTCACCCAGCTTAAATGGCACCAAAAATTGAACACGTTCTACAATTTATTTAAATAATCAAGAAATAATTTTAGCACCTTTCTCTTATTGAAGAAAATATATGAATATTTGCAGAAAGAAATCAGCTATTCAATGACTTAATCCATGAGCACATTTTCAAATACTTTGAGAGTTTATTATTATTTTGTATGTGCCATTATGAATATAGTAACTTATTGGTGGTTATTTTCTGAATATAAACATATATCTTATATCTTAAGGTCACTTCAAAGTCACCGGCAATATTTTATATAAAATAGCCCACACAGGTCCACATTCAGTCATGTATCATTTGTGGATGTGTTCCACACAGTAAAAACGTTATATGCCTAAGTCTCTCATTTCTACTGATGAGATAAAACGTTCTTTAAATTCTTACCGGTGTAGCTATATCTATTTATCCTAAAGTGCTAGAGATTTTCAGGCATTTGAATGATTATAACTATGAAAAGAACAGTTGGAATGTATGAGACATTGTTTGGAGTCAATAGTCTTTGAGTCTTTCACCTCATTCGGGTTTCTTGTTGCATTTGGTCATTATAATTTGGATATGAAATGGACACATTCCCGCGATTATCTGCAGGTAGACTCTCAGTTTTAGTGCTCTCTTTGGTTTACAAAACAATTAGTTCGGCTCGGTTGTCACAAATAATGACAAATTGGCAAAGCACTCCATTCTCTTGTTTCTCCCTACTTGTCCCCAGGGGGCACTCACAGTCCATCACATGTCACATGGTTTGCCTAGTTCATCATTTGATCCATTTTGTTGATTATGCGTATAATTTAGATAATGTTTCCAGTTTGAAATTCACATTAATAATTGATTGATAAATAAGGTTATTTTTTAAGATAATTAGGCTAAACCATTAACAATTATTATTTGTAGATCAGAATGAATGCAACAGTAACCCATGCAGGAATGGTGGACAATGTCTGGATGGCCTCAAGCGATACATCTGTCTGTGTCCTGAGGGAAGGGTGGGGTACAACTGTGAAACCAGTAAGTATTACCGTCTGTGTCCCTAGGGAAGGGTGGGGTCCAACTGTGAAACCAGTAAGTATTACCGTCTGTGTCCCTAGGGAAGGGTGGGGTACAACTGTGAAACCAGTAAGTATTACCGTCTGTGTCCCTAGGGAAGGGTGGGGTACAACTGTGAAACCAGTAAGTATTACCGTCTGTGTCCCTAGGGAAGGGTGGGGTACAACTGTGAAACCAGTAAGTATTACCGTCTGTGTCCCTAGGGAAGGATGGGGTACAACTGTGAAACCAGTAAGTCTTTCCGAGGGAAAGCTATGTTACAACTTTTAAACCAATTTGTACCGTCTGCATATACTGTATGCAGTAATTCCATCATTCAGAAAGGTTCGGTTTCTAACTATCGTGAAAATATTTATTTTGATATAAAAAGTCTATTTTACTGTACCAAATGTAAATATCAATAAACATGTGTATATTTTGCAGCATGTCGTCGGCAGTTGGATGTGGTCTTTATGTTGGATTTGTCAGGCAGTGTCAATGACCAGTACGAGCGTACCATAGCATTCACCAAGAGAGTTATCCTCGGGCTGGATATGTCATTTGACAGGACTCGAATCGGGGTGATAACCTTTGGAACCTCAGTCACCACACAGTTTGATCTGAATGAATACAGAGACAAACAGGAAGTTCTGAACGCTATCAGCTTCTTTCCCAATAGAGGTCGCACTAATACACAGGAAGCTCTAAGTCGCATGCGCAATCAGTTATTCAGCCCAAGTCAAGGAGATAGAGTTGGAGTACCTGACATTGCTATATTGGTGACAGATGGTTACTCTAACGTGAATCCCGGTAATACAGTTCGAGAGGCAACCAGGGCTAAAAACAACGATATAGGAATATTTGCTGTTGCCATTGGTGATGAAGTTGACATGGGGGAGATAAATGGAATAGCCGGAAGAGGAAATGAACCTCCTGATAGTTATGTTTTCCAAGTGAGATTAGACACCGAGATAGAAACTAAAGCTGAACAACTTGCTGAAATGCTATGTCAATGGTTAGCAAATTTCATATTTATAATGATCAAGCCAAAAGAAATGATTTAAATAAATATTCAATGAAGCAATGAAGCAAATGAAGTACATTAAATGTACTGAAGGTGCCATGTCTTATTTAGAGAATGTATGATTATTAAAATGTTGATTATATAACTCTGATTAATGCTTTCCAAAAGGAGGTCATCTAGTCAGTAAGTATATATTCATAAGAAGGAGAACGGTTGGCTGTTAATCATCTTTTCTTCATACTTATTCACTTTTTAATATTTCATTTATCTTTAAACCGTCAGGTTTTACTTGCACGGTACCTTATACATTTTATCGATAATGAAAAACATGTTGTTTGATGTTTCATCATTTTTTATATTTTTTTCATTTTTTCCAGATGATGCTTTTGCTGTAAAGTGTAATAGATAAGTATTTCCTCTCATGCACTATCGTTGAGCTGCTTATACCAGAGACGAAGCCGTTATTGTTCATGAAGTCCAATTCTACCAAGACCTTTCTCTGAAAGAAAACCAGAGATAACCAATCAAAGCTTAGTTTCCCAGACATGCTCTGTATCAAGTGGGAATATTGTTCAAAGGGGCAGGAATTATCAGGTTATCGTTTGCAGACAATCAAAATTCTAGCACCCAATTAAGTTAAAAAGCTATATATTATTAAATTACATGTAATTTATAATAATACGTTCAATACAGAAAATGTATCGTAGAAAGGGTGCAGATTAAGAAGTAAGTTCAGAAAATGTTCACCTAAATCAAAATAAATATCGTCACACCAGAGGAGCGTACACGTAAAATTTGATTTGCCATTGATTTCTCTGGAATGTATAACTGATGATTAATTATAAGGCTTTGATACGAGATATTAATGTGTAACTGAAAACCTCAGTTTGAATGAATAAAGTACAGTGGTTCAAGAAAACAAGACAAGTTGAGCAAGTGAGCTGGAAAATTAATCATTGTAGATCTTTTCAGACCAAATGTTACAAACCCTGCCTGACAATTTAAATGTATCACTTTGTATTATCATGGTGCATTTATATATTAATTAAATATTCGAAATGTAACTTTTTTGACGTGTTCGATAAAGACATCAAAATTATAGCTTTGTAGATTTTGTAGACATTGACATTGGTGCTATGAATATTTGCTACTTGAAATAAGATTTTTTAAACGATTTTCATTTGTAATAGATTTTGGAAGTAACGAACTCTTATAATATCACTCATTATAAATGTAGATTGTCATATCTGATATGTTTCTCGTCTCCAAAGTATAAAGTTTGAAGAAGTATGACTGCAATGTGGCAATAGATGTCGCCACCAATGTCACTATCTCCGGGAAAATGGAAACAACAACTTGAATAGATAAGAACAACAGACATTTTATACATTGCTTATTTTGAGTGAAATTATGGAATGAGTTTAGATGTCTTATTTCTTATCATAGATGTAAATAGATTAATATAATATCCATTATTTTATATTTATTGTCCAATAATAATTACACGAGGGTTAATGACGGAAAGAAATAATTGTATTGAAAGAAGTGTTCTATACTTTATTTTGTAAAAAAGGTTCCGAAAGTTGTGAAATCGTAGAAGTTGACAAGAATACATGTTAACATTTAAACCATAGCTTTGCATGAAAAAGTCTCTCACCATGCAAATAACACATTGAACTGTTTTATTAGTTTAAACTGCACCGATTAATTCTATTCAGAGATATAAATGAGATTTCCACAGCAAGTATTTAGGTGAGTTATGTGCTGCTGCTTCCTACAGATACTAACCTGATTTGGACGAGTTATTGGATATAAGAATGTCTGAAAGTACACTTCTACTGAGCTATATGTGTGGAGTGTGTGGTCAGCTTTATCCTGAAGAAATAATAAAGTATTTCATTTTATATTGAGAGTGTTGTCTGTTATTTCATGAGATACCAGTCTGTATAAACAACCTTTCCAGATAAAAGTGAGGTCCCAGATTCAAGCCTGTGATGTAGAGAACCATATACACAATGCATGTATTTTACAAAAGAAAGATTTCCTTCTGTTCAACGTCAATTTTCGTCAATTTTGAAAATTTGAAAATAATTTAAAGACTTCGTGAAATGATGGAGACATGCAATTTTACAGAGATTTGGGGTTTGTTTAGATGATTCTGAATATAGGATGAGCGCGTTAACCTTGGTGTCACCTTTCGGCTGATTATTAATAACATAAATACTAATCTTATCAAAATCTGAATGAAGTTAGATGAATAAATGTAAATTTATATTGTAAATTATAAATTGTTCTGACAATATTTATTTGACATATTACACACGTGAACAGTCATATAAGCGGGGGGGGGGGGGGGGGGTTGCATGATAATTCTCGGATCTGTCACTCACTGGGGAATGTTGTAGACATGTCAAGCTTGACTCATAGTAGAATTAATGATTGACATTTCATTTTATTTCAATTATTTTTAAAGCAAATACTGTCTTTATAATCTCAAGTTTCTCGAAAACTAACTACATTTTGTCTGCACATTTGTTTGTTGACAAAATGTTAATACATGCCCTTCACAGATCGGAATGGTAGTCATATCAGCTGGGATGTCCATACAGTTATGAATTTTACGTATGTGCATATTTTATGTAAGTGCGTATTGCATTTGATTAAAGCATCCATGAAACCTGGAATGTTCCAGGCAATTTTACAGTGGTTTAAGGTATTTGAAAACAATATATGATCTTAAAATTGACATACATACAGGGTACCTGTCTGAAATCCACAAAAGAACATCTGCTCTGAGAATTATGATTTTTTGTGACCATCAAGTACTGCCAGTACTGTACAGGAAGTGTGTTGTGTGACCTTGACCTTTGAACTGTCAGGGGGCTCCGTAAGTCACACGAGGTGTTGTTTACCAATTATCAAAATTGGAGCAACACATTTTTGGCCATATTTTTCACTATTTACAAAATGAATTGGAAGATAACACTTAGATTTAGTTTTATATGTTATGACGCGTATATTGCTTAAAGAGAACCCCAATATGAAGATTCCATCTTTGTCTTCTATATAAAGTCATTATTCTTAATATTTTCTACGTTTGCAAAAAATAATTCAATTCTATATGTTCTGATGTGCATTTCTCTCAAATAGAACCCCATTATGAAGATTCATCTTTGTTTTCTGTACAAAATCATTATTTTTTATATTATATGTTTGCCAAAAAAAGTATTAAAAAAATTCTATAAAGCCCAGCCTTTAAGGTGGAATCCATGCAGCCTTTGATGTCTTCCCATTCAGTGGTGTGAAAAACCCCAAATTTCATCAAAGAGGGTCAAATCATAAATTTCACTGATACCAATTATCAGCATTCACAGTTTTGCCATTCAAAGTCCTTGCGATTTAAGGCAAAACCAGTGATCAAAGGGTTTAATGTCACTTTTTCCATATCTCGGCCTTTAAGTTAAGGGGGATTCCATGCAGCCTTTGAGTCATGTCTTCCCTTTTTGACAGAAAGGTTTTCACATGCATAAGATATTTTTAAAAATTAACAGTATACTTTTCCCATAAATGATATGTCTTTCACAACCATAAGATATTTGTCACAACCATAAGATATTTGTCACAACCATAAGATATTTGTCACAACCATGACAGTTATTTCATTGATTCAAATAATATTTAAATAATCTTATGTTGTTCTGAAGTATACTCCTGGCAATAAATTGTACAAAACATCTCCACCCTGTTTCCCAAGCTGGACAGGTGCCCAACTGGTAACTCATTAGGTGTTTACACGAGATCACAGACCAGCTAAACAAAGCTTGTTGACAAAGTGTTCAATTGCTGGTGTAGGTTTCAGCAGACAACTGATCATCTTTATATACAGAGATTTGGGGTATGTTTGGATGATATTGTTAACATTCAAACTATATCCCTTAAATTAAACACAGGATTATTGCATTTTGTGTTTTAACGGACAAAAAGGCCTCTTTACGCCATATCTCAATCTGAAGGTGCCCCATTGTTAGCAAACCGGAATATAAGTCAAGTTTACTGAATATAGGATAAGAACGTTAACCTTGATGTAAACTTCAGGCTGACTATTAATAACGTGATGACACAATTCTGGTTCAAAGTGGTCATTTATGTGTTTATAGATTTTTCCAGTTACTTATATCATTTGTAATGAAATATTTTCCAATATCATCTGGACCATCATATTTTTCAACACAGTTTTCTATCACTACTTGAAGGTTTTTACAAACGTAACCTGATTATTATTGCTCGCATATTAAGCAAAGTAGTCTCCTAAATCTCAATGCAGGATATAAGATCGGAAAATTAATGAAGCATGAGGTAGAGGAGATGATATCTGAGTTTGTTCATTAATATCAAAGATGATTATATGTAATAGGAATTCGGAAAACATCAAAGGACAGTGGGGTCTATTTTTTAAAAATGAGAAAAAAGAGAAAAAACAGGGATGAAAGTGTGGGTTTGGTTTCTGTCATGCATTAGGTGTTTCAGACTTTTTATCTTCAAGCCTCACATATTATTTCTTTGTGGCCAATTTGAAATGAGGACTACTCTTTTCCTTATCAATTATCTTCTGTATCAATTATTTTGTCACATAATTGTTTCATTTTCTGATCCAACTCTGTAATTAAATTATTTTTTAAGAGAAAACTTCCAAGAGTTAACAATCAGCAGTTGTTCCCCCATTTTGTCTGTCTTGCTTTTTTTATCTGCTAACCTATTTCAACAACTTATTTATCTTATTTTTGACATTCGGATCTTATTGAGTTCCTGATCCTGCTGTGACTCTATGATCACGATTATGGATGTGCTACCCACACCAGTTAGTTTTGTTTGTCAGCGTCACTGCGAACCAATAAAAAGTAAAAGTATGTTGTGTCTGGATGTCTGAGAGTAAAATTGCGAAGTGTTTACTCATCCATGTCGCTCCGGGTCACGGCTATCATCATTCACCAAGTTCCTTCATGCGTGACGCTCTAGATTCACACAAAATTCTGTCCATAAGACGATTCTTGGGGCTGTCTGCAAGAGATTTGTGAGAAATTTGGCCAGAATGATAGGCGATGATGTGACATAAACACGATGCAGTAACTGGATAAATGATTCAATCATTGATTTCTGTGATTACATCCCGAGAACAGGTGAGAGTCCACTCCAGAAATAACACCAGCTTATTTTCAGCCTGCTTCACTGACCAATGCTGACACCGCAAGCTGTATGGCTGTAGAGCCGTGGATGGATTCATCAGAACAAATTTATTCAAGTAAAATATTATTAAACGGGTGATCATGATAAGTTTAACGGTAATACGCTAACCAGTATCTAGGGGTGGATTGATCAATGTACAGTCAAAAAACGAATATTGGGAAAAGACGAATCCGTGACAGGTAGAAGTGCACTGTATAACCCAATTATCGCCCAAATAAGTGGCAATTTATGACCGGGACAAGTTTAACTTAGCATGCAACTAAGTAATATTACCCAAGGCATGTACTTTACTTTTTTTATAACACTCTTTTCCTTTCACGTTTCAATTCTCACTGAAAGCGCCAGTCAAGACCCATGTTAAGATAGGACTATTCATTGAGACGTGATATTATTATAAGTTTTAGTTATATTTTAAACATGTTTTCATGTGATCTGTATTTATATTTTAAAAGAAAGCTCGGATCAAATCGATACAAAATTTCAATTCAATCTAAATATGCGGGTAATAATTTAAAGGATATTCAAAGGAAATAAAACTCTTTAGGGACGGACCATTAATTATTCCCGGGGTGGAGGAAAGTTGGAAAAAATGGCCTCACTTCGTTTGGCACATAAATGTACAAACTACGGCATGGAAGTATTCACAATCTACGCAAAGCATGTGTGTGGTCTCAGTTCAGAAGCAACAAATACAATTTACAACCAAAATCTTTTAGGTCAACATACAATCTATTCCAAATATTTCTTTTGTTATTCACATTTGCAAGATTTCTAGCTCGATTACTTGATATCTATGAGTGCACAACACACAGACTAAAGCAACTTCCCAAAAGGATTTTTTAAATATATAATTTACCAGATGATCAGTTTCATTCCTGAACATCATGAACATCGCTTTTTGGAAAGTCAGAATCATAATGATATTTTTTAATAACACATATTCTACAATCTTTTTGTTTATTCTAGGTTTTTTTTCAATTAAAAGATAGATTTTCCGATATCTGAAACATGTTTTAATCGGGCAATTTAAAACCAAACTTTTAAAGTAGCCAGGGAGAGAAAGAAACCTTGTAAAAATTCATTAACAATTTCAAATATTTCACATTTTCTTAATGCTGAGCATTGTTTTTCTTCTTCATGGTCAACTTAAAATGTACGAATTATGTAATTTAGCTCATAACTTTAAAAGTACGCATTATGTAATTTAGCTCATAACATAAATGGACTATGACACATTAAGTTGTTAAAGAAAGACGCCCCCCCCCCCCAAATGATTAACGGTCTGTCCCTTCAGGTCGATCCACAAAATGACTATCGTTTTGTGTTTGCCCCTTGATTTCAGTGGTGATGATGAAGTTGTACTTTCTCCCAGTGTGCCTCACCTCGGGGTTACACATATAAACACCCCACACTGGGGTACCCCACTTAAAAGTGCAGTGTCTCGTCCCCTCTGTTAAGGCACCCTCATATTGGAGTGTATGTGAGCAATGATATTCCTGACCTGAAAGAATTCTTTTTAAAACTCATTCATGGTTCACGATTCATTTTAAACTTTCTTCACAACTCTATACTTAGTCATGGGTTTGCTTATCTTTAGAGAAATGCAATATCGCTTTAAGTCTGTATCAGGTAGAGGTAAAAAAACATTTTAAAGTTTTCACGAAATTAGATTTATATGACATAAATGTTTAGACCCTAAACTTTGTGATATATTATTGCCCATTCTATTACCCCTATATAAATTTCTTTTGAAATACATTTTATTTGAAAGTAGATGAGTCTTCTGCTAAAATCTTAATAATCTACTGAACACTGTCAAAATAACCTCGCTTTTTGTGAAAATTTTACAAATTTATTTTCAGAATATGAAGCAAAGGCAATTTTTATCTTGTCATGCAGTGCGGGTAAGTAAACTGGATATATTTCATTTTTTGTCAATAGTTTGAGCTTTCATGTAATTTGTTTGACTGTTGCCTTCCCATATGAACCTTTTTATGCTGTGAGGGAGGAGGCTGTAACTCAGTCAAGTAATTTGTCAGTTAGACAAACAAAATAAATGAATAAATGCGAAGATTCAGTAACCAATACAATAATATATTATGATATATATATATATATATATATATATATATATATATATATATATATATATATATATATATATATATATATATATACATATATTTCAATTTTAAAAAACTACATCTGAACCATTCTGTTTTCTTCTCAGACTACGCCGTATTGCAAGGCTTTTCTCGTGATGAATATGGGCGCTATGCTGTTTGCCTTCATCAGGATTTTTATAATTCCATCTGCTACACTGGCCCAACTTCCCCAGGACTCCTCCATGGTGTCATTCAGGCACGTGCAGGGTTTCCACCCCATAGATACATCCACAGAATCTTGTAACTGTAGCAGAACAGGGACCCCTAGTGCCAAAATTCAAAGGGACTCTGATATGAAAGTGCCCAACATCGTGCATTATATTTGGTATAATACCAAAACTGCTCCACTAACATTCCAGCACATGTTAAGCATTATGAGTGCACATAAAATTCTCAAACCTGATGTCATATATTTCCATACAAATATGGAGCCTGAAGGCGCCTACTGGGAAAAGGTTAAATTAATACCAAGGTTCAAGATCAATTACAGGAGTCCACCTACTGAATTATTTGGAGAAAAAATCAAGGAGCCCATGTTTTACACGTCACATTCCAATGTGGACAGAGTGAAAATTCTAATGGAATATGGCGGTATTTATATGGATTTAGACACGTTTATCATACAACCTTTAGACGAACTCAGGAAGTACGATTGCACGGTAGGATTAGAACAACCGACCAAGGTTTGCGGTAGTATTATTATCTGCAGCAAAACAGCGTTATTTCTCAGAATGTGGATAAATTCCTACCTCGACGATTACAGAATGGAGGAGTGGGCATACAACACAGGCCAGGTACCGGCAAATCTCGCCAGGAGGTTCCCAGATCTCGTCCACGTTGAAGAAACGAGACTTAACCACCCCAATTTCCAGGAGTTAGACAGGATATGGGGCCCAACCCGTTTCAACTGGCAGCACAACTATGCAATGCACACGTGGTACAGGATATGGAAAGACATGAGCCCTTATTATACTGGGGTTGAACCAAATCCAGAATCTATTAAAACCATGAATAATACTTACGGTGAAATCGCCAGAACTGTCTACTACGGGTCTTCAGCTCTTATGCCAAAGGACGATTTTGATTAGAATTCAAGGATTTGATTAGGATGTTACTGAGTTCGCCAAAATACGCCAAGATATCACATTATATATCCAACATTTTGTTGGGTGCCAATAACCATTAGTGCCGATCATCTTAATATGTTAGGTTTTAATATGTAACAGATTCTAACAAAGCATAGCCTTGAAGTCTAGTCGTCCATGATATGAGAACATACTGTACTTTAAAAAACATGGATACGTACAATTATGTCATGTACTAGTGAATATTATAGATAACTTTAAGCAATAAAAATATTTATGATATTACTTTCATGGGTTTTTATTGGTTCATTCCTATTTATATTGCAATTTTCCATTATGGGTTGTCGATTGTATATTCGTCTACAATTGGCTTGAATACCTTTATTCAGACAATAGGTTATTTGGTTTTCAATAAAAGGTATTAATGTTTTTACCAAAAAGTTGATAATCGATTTAAATATACGCTAACATCTACCAATGCATGCGTGTGCGAGTGAATCCATATGTTTGAAGGTGCATTTACAAGCTCATGAAATATGGGTAAATACTTCAAACCATATGTATTCTATATCATGCCAATTTGATTTGATGTTGGTAGACCTAATTATTTATAATTGTTTAAATAAATGTGTCATCCTATTTAAATAGTTAATACAACTCATATAGTTGCTGAAATTTAACACATTATATTTATCATCAACAAGCAGTTTGTACTTCCCAAAATCCTTCTGATACCTGTGAGTATTGCGTCTTGGAGCAGACCGTTGTATTTGTCCTGGCTTCTGAGGCTTTTTGCATTCGGCACGTTGCGCGTTTGATAAATGGCGCGTTCAACACAGAGTGACTTGTCTCAGTGTGACGTCACAGAAGGACAGTGTGTGAAAGACATCAGTGGCAGGTCCAGGGTTTTACATTTGTTAAAATGGGGTACACTACAGTATCTTTTCTGTACAAGTATTTATTATTTTTTTGGTATATTCGTGTTCACAAATATCATACAAAGTCCTATAAGAAGAAGAAATGCCAAATGATATAAATTGTGAAATTTCTTAAATTGAACACCCCCTTCAATATCCATTTCTGGACACGCCAATATACAAAAGCTGATTCCCGCCAAATTCAGTGAAGTGTCATTTTTAAAACTCGCAAGTGTTTGGGTTTCATGATTTAAATCCAAGTTTGATGTTATCTAGTATGTACATACAAACATTTCTATTCAAACATTTTGATCCCAAAAGCCCCCAAAAATACCAGAACTGACACAACGCGCATAATTGACACAACGCGCATAAACGCGCACTATGCGCCGAATGCAATAAGCCTTTGTCCTTGACATCATTGGCTTATATTTCCTTTGTTGTCAAGATATGCACAGGTTTGCAGCAAAGCAGAGGTGACCTACATATCAAAATTATAAATTCTTACATAAATGAGTTTAATAGATCATGATCTTTTGAAGATTTTATTGCCTTGATCAAAACAAACTGCAGAATCCATTAGAAGCCTGTGGAACTAATTGTATTTGTCTTCAGCAAAGTTGGTACGATGACCGCCACCAGGTGTCAGATGTTATCCATTCTCAGGTTGCTCACATATTCCGTTCATGGTGTTATCCAGGTTCTGTTGGGGTGATTGGTAGGTCCACCAGGTGGTAGCTCTTAGCTCTACCGAGAACTGCAGCAGCATGAATAACAACTACACCCATGCTTTATTAAATGTCACAATGATTTTAGAGATAAACGAACATTTTGGGACGTTTATTATGTTCATGGGCTATTAATATTATGATAATATCATAAAATACCTCGTTTTGTTGGATATGGCATGAATGAATCAATGCAATTGCTTCTTCAATTTTGACTGAGTTGTAATCTGTTGCAGGAAATTACAGTCATTTCAGAGTCATGTTTCACTGGCAGTTTAAATCAAGGGCATATCAAATTCTTATATGTTTCGTATAACTGTATGCCAAATTAGGTACTAATTTGGTTTTCATAATGATTAGTGTAAATGATGTACTTTGATATTAAAATATTAAACATCATACTTTCATTCAACTGTATCCACTATAAGATATCTTTACGTAAATCTGAGAAAGTATACATGCTAGCGTCAGGCATGTCAGTATACCGATTATAATGGTGTCCTACATCACGAGCTCTCTGCAAACCAAATGGGAATGACACTCACGTCAGCCTGTCCGCCATGTCTCTTTCCTATATAAGAACTAAGGGCATGAAAACTCATGCACCTCTTTTGAAAGAAGCACATGTTTAAAAGTCTGTATAAAATGTTCCACACGTCCTAAAATTATAATAATATATCTGTCTTGCTGCCCTGATGACAACCAATTTATCATGGATATCAAACTTACCCTTTATTTGGTCCAACTATTTCTTTGATGAGTTTGAATGTCCCTCTTGTAAAGAAAAAACAAAAGACCGGTGATTGCATTGCGGAATAAAGGGGAAGGCAGGTTTGCCCCACTGAACTTTGACCTGATAGTGCCACCTGGTGATTAATGACTATTGAAACCCAATGTATCGAGTGAGAGCTGTCAAAACTAGGTCACTCAATCGTAAACAATGGCAGACTACCCAGCTGATACATGTGGTTGTTGTTGTGAAGTGAATATCTTTGTAAATAAACGTCTTATGGATTAAACAAAGACATTTTCTGAAAGGTGAGGATCAGGAGAAGAGAATGTGTCAATATGATAATGATTGCGCAATAACAACACATCGCGATATGCACTTAGTTTTTTCAGACATTTAATATATGTTTAAATATCTCAGGTTTTCTCAAAGATGATGCAATCATAAATGATAATTATCAACAATGAATGATAACGGCATGTTATATTATTCACATTTTTTGGTTGCATGCAAAAATATTTAAAAATTATCAAGATATGGGGCAGCAAACTGTTCATCTTATATTTATATACAAAACAGTGACAATATATGATATTTACAGGGCACCTAAAATGTCAGTTTTCTCCAAGAAAATGCAATCATAAATGATAATTATCAACAAAGAATGATAACAGCATGTAATATTATTCACATTTGTTGGTTTCGGTCAGAAATATTTAATAATTTTCATGATTTGACATTTGACATGAACTTAGGACAGGGGGGTAGGTGTCTCAAATATTGGAGGATTTAAGACAGTCTTAGGATTGTCTTAGTTATTGAAACATTAAGTGTCTTAAGTCGGCCATTTTTAAGACAAATCTTAAAGTTAAGACAATATCCTGGGATAAGACAGTTTATTGAAACGGTCCCTCAGACCTTCAAGAACACCTGTACTAAACATGCTGAGACACCTGGCATTCAGTTCGGGAACTTCATAAGGATTATTTTTATTTGGGTTCATTTTTAACTATAAATAGAATTTTCCTCCATTGGATCACAGGCTTTCACTGTTTTTATACAAGAGGACTGACATTTGGTGAAAAATATCAATGCATGCAATGTTTGGGTAAGTTTTCACCAATGGAAATCATGGAATAGATAGGACAGCACAGTTATAGGATCACAGTTTTGATATTAAACTACCTTTAGAGACTTTAATCAGATATTTCTGCAGCAATGTTCTAATGTTGTTATTCAAGCTTTCATCCCTTTAGGTGTATACATAGAGATTTGAAATGGGTATGTCAGATATTTAACCACCCACTGTCTTAGCTTTTCAGACTCCCTATGTCCTACATTTCCTTTATGACTGAAATATACAAAAACGTCATATGAGAAATTGACAAATTGTTTGTATGAAAATGATATCTACGAGTAAATATTACATTGAACAGAAATGTTCATTTCCAAATTTATTCAGTTTTTCATTACACCAGTTTTTCATAGATTTGAGAACCTTTCTGCTCTTTCTTTTTGTATCAGTCATTGAGCCAGATATGTTATAACATGGTCAATTGGTGTCATTTTCATGATCACAATTGACAAAACAACAAATGAGTTAAGATGTTAGGGACACATATATCAAAATAGTCACAGTGATTGACCCATTTAAGTTCACGTAGAAGTGCAATAAGCACAATAATTGATCCATTGGAGTCCTCAAAGAAGAGCAATGATCCCAGTGATTGACCCATTTGGGTTCTCTTGGAAGAGCAATGATCACAGTGATTGACCAATTTGGGTTCTCTTGGAAGTGCAATGATCACAGTGATTGACCCATTCGGCTTCTATAGGAAGTGCAATGATCACAGTGATTGACCCATTTGGGTTCTCTTGGAAGTGCAATGATCACAGTGATTGACCCATTCGGGTTCTGTAGGAAGTGCAATGATCACAGTGATTGACCCATTCGGGTTCTCTTGGAAGTGCAATGATCACAGTGATTGACCCATTCGGGTTCTGTAGGAAGTGCAATTATCACAGTGATTGACCTATTTGGGTTATCTAGGACGTGCAATGATCACAGTGATTGGCCCATTCGGGTTCTCTAGAAAGTGCAATGATCACGGTGATTAACCCATTCGGGTTCTCTTGGAAGTGCAATGATCACAGTGATTGGCCCATTCGGGTTCTCTAGAAAGTGCAATGATCACAGTGATTGACCCATTCGGGTTCTGTAGGAAGTGCAATGATCACAGTGATTGACCCATTCGGATTCTCTAGAAAGTGAAATGATCACAGTGATTGACCCATTCGGGTTCTCTAGGAAGTGCAATGACCACAGTGATTGACCCATTCGGCTTCTATATAAAGTGCAATGATCACAGTGATTAACCCATTTGGGTTATCTTGGAAGTACAATGATCACAGTGATTGACCCATTCGGGTTCTCTAGAAAGTACAATGATCACAGTGATTGACCCATTCGGGTTCTCTTGGAAGTGCAATGATCACAGTGATTGACCCATTCGGGTCCTCTTGGAAGTGCAATGATCACAGTGATTGGCCCATTCGGGTTCTGTAGGAAGTGCAATGATCACAGTGATTGACCCATTTGAGTCCTCTCGGAGGTGATGGGCATGATGGGCAAAAATTGGAGGAAATACCATTTACTGAAATGCTTTTTTATGAAAAACAGTTAATTTACCTTATTTGATATCGTGATATTTCTCAATATGGTGAAGTTAACATTTTACATTGATTTAGATTGTTTATACACATAAAATATCAGTATGTAACTGAACACGTAAAACAGGATCTCAATTCGAAACCAGGTAACTGGCCTCGCCACTGAGCACGATCTCACAAATAGAGTGGGAAGAAGCGAATTTGTGAGCACCATGCGCAGACCTTGTAGCTTACTATCAACATCTCGCATAATTTGCACAAAAGACTAACCACACGCTTTCATCACGAATTGCAAAAAAACATTGGAAAGAAAGTCATGTCTGCGGTTTTATACAGGAGCAACACAGCCTATGGAGGTGAAATATGCAGACCTTATAATTATTCACCACCATGACCTCTGGTATGACCTTGACCTCATGGGTCCAGGCTCAGGTGTCTAGGGTAAAAATACCGGCATTTCAAACAGGTACTGGGATATTTTGACATCACGCCCTTGTTGACTTGAGTGTTGCCAAACAGGACAAGATTGGAATTCTCTTCTCCAGGATCTCTTCAGTAATATTACATGTATAATTGTCATGTTATTACCACAAGTTATGAAAATGAATTCTCCCTTGTTGCTCAGCAAATAATGACTCTGAATATATGATGCCTACTAAATGGTATAAACCTTACCAACAGGACCTTCTCTGGTTACAAAACAAACTAGTTCCCTCCTTTAAATTCCAGGCTTCTTTACTCCTTGAAAACACAATTATCTATTGCATTTGGATATCATTTCTCACCATTTCCAATTATCAGAAATACTCTATCTTCTTTATATCAGTAACTTTTGCACGTTTATAATTCAAATTGAGTGCCTGTAAGGAAGTAGAATTATTCCCTGATCAATTAGTCTCGAAAACATACCACAGGGAGTAATTAGGAAGATATGCTATTTGTAAATGTAAAGTTACAATGATTTTAAAATGTATTATTAGCATTGCCCTTCAATGCCAGCATAACCTCGAGCTTTGAGCTGATTTTTTAGAAACGTATAACGCTTTGTCAATATATATTGAGAATATCCCATACAGAAAGGATTTTTTTCTCACGGTCAAATCAAAACGACATAAACATAGTTTGGGAAAATATCAAAGTAATATCAAAGCAACTCAGTCAGAAATCCTTGTAATTTATGGAATGTTCTTAATCTCACCATTTCTGCATATTTATAATAAATTTCTAATAATATAAAATAACAGAATGATTTTTAGGACAGCAATTGGTAGGGTTTTTTGTCGGAAAGGAGCTAAACATCAAAAGCATACTTACCAAGAAATCACTCTGTGATCATATGGGTTGTTTTGACAGATATGCTGTGAACATTTTAATGATAAACAATTTATATATTAAAAAATATTAAGCTCTGTTTTTACATTTTAAAATGTAAATATATATGATTTAATGTCATTTTTTTCTAAAACATCCACATTCCTACGTTTAGAATTTACATATAACTAAATTGCAAATCACAAGCTACCGGGTTAAATAAACATTTTAACAATTCTTTTTTCTACGGAAAACGTGTTGACAACGGACGCACCATCGGTGTTGACTTTCACCCTGTAAACATCTTATTATAAGAGTTGCTTTTTGAACCGACGTGTGTTGTCATTATTATTCAATGTTCAGTTTATAGAAAAAAAGACCTTCTTTTGCGTCTGATCCAGTTTTTCAAAACGTCTCATGTACATTACGTAAAGACACCTGTATCATAATATTTACCCGTCATTCTTATATTTGTAAGGTATATAATACTGTACCAAAAGCTACACAATATACACAATTATTATAGTTGAAATATGAAATATGATATCTAAAATTGTGAATTAACAATTTCTTACATTAGTGTTCAAAAATATTTGTCATCTCAAAACGGGTTCCAAATATTGTTGTGTATTATAAGAAATTATATTCTTCACATGCACATATATTTCGAAGTTCTGTTCTTAAAAACACTCAGCAAGCAAATATATTATCGTAAATAAGTAGAGATGCTATTTAGTAGTGATTGTGGTCGCCAGAGCAAGACGGCATCATGCTCAGACATCGTGTGGTCTGTGGTCGTGATCTATTATGAAATATATGGACATCAACTATGCATACCTCCCCGGCCTTCCAATAATGTCATGCATGGAAATTGCCCTGCCCCTCACCTTCTGCTGCTTAATGAAAGGCAAAGAATGTCACATCATACAAATATTCCTTTCTTAACACCGAAGTAAACAAATTTGTTTACATTGTTAGCTGCAGCATTAAATCACGTAAATTCCCTCGTGATTGCTAATACCGCTTTACAGCATACAGCTAAGATACACATTTTCAGACTCGCCCAAAGGCATTTAAAGCAGATTGCAAATCCCTCTCGAGGTTTATGGCAAAATAGACATTGCTAACCTTTGAGCCGTAACGTATCACTATTAAAGTTTCATTTCATATTTATGCCTTCCAAAAAATGAGACAGATTTTCAATATATTATCAGAGAAAACCCGAATGAACAAAAGCTGACGAGTGCATCCTTTGTTGAGGGCTGTGCATATGCATATGCCTATTTCTACCTGAGGAACATGTATGGGTCTGGTATCTACACACTGGGGAAAATTTATGGGTCTGGTATATGCACACTGGGGAACATGTATGGGTCTGGTATCTGCACACTGGGGAACATTTATAGGTCTGGTATCTGCACACTGGGGAACATGTATGGGTCTGGTATCTACACACTGGGGAACATGTATGGGTCTGGTATCTACACACTGGGGAACATTTATGGGTCTGGTATGTACCCACTGGGGAACATTTATGGGTCTGGTATCTACACACTGGGGAACATGTATGGGTCTGGTATCTGCACACTGGGGAACATTTATGGGTCTGGTATCTGCACACTGGGGAACATGTATGGGTCTGGTATCTGCACACTGGGGAACATTTATGGGTCTGGTATCTGCACACTGGGGAACATGTATGGGTCTGGTATCTGCACATTGGGGAACATGTATGGGTCTGGTATCTGCACACTGGGGAATATGTATGGGTCTGGTATCTGCACACTGGGGAACATTTATGGGTCTGGTATCTGCACACTGGGGAATATGTATGGGTCTGGTATCTGCACACTGGGGAACATGTATGGGTCTGGTATCTGCACACTGGGGAGCATGTATGGGTCTGGTATCTGCACACTGGGGAATATGTATGGGTCTGGTATCTGCACACTGGGGAACATGTATGTATCTGGTATCTGCACACTGGGGAACATGTATGGGTCTGGATTCTGCACACTGGGGAACATGTATGGGTCTGGTATCTGCACACTGGGGAACATGTATTTATCTGGTATTTGCACACTGGGGAACATTTATGGGTCTGGTATCTGCACACTGGGGAACATGTATGGGTCTGGTATCTGCACACTGGGGAACATGTATGGGTCTGGATTCTGCACACTGGGGAACATGTATGGGTCTGGTATCTGCACACTGGGGAGCATGTATGGGTCTGGATTCTGCACACTGGGGAATATGTATGGGTCTGGTATCTGCACACTGGGGAACATGTATAGGTCTGGTATCTGCACACTGGGGAACATGTATAGGTCTGGTATCTGCACACTGGGGAACATGTATGGGTCTGGTATCTGCACACTGGGGAACATGTATGGGTCTGGTATCTGCACACTGGGGAACATTTATGGGTCTGGTATCTACACACTGGGGAACATGTATGGGTCTGGTATCTGCACACTGGGGAGCATGTATGGATCTGGTATCTGCACACTGGGGAACATGTATGGGTCTGATATCTGCACACTGGGGAATATGTATGGGTCTGGTATCTGCACACTGGGGAACATGTATGGGTCTGGTATCTGCACACTGGGGAACATGTATGGGTCTGGTATCTGCACACTGGGGAACATGTATGGGTCTGGTATCTGCACACCGGGGAACATGTATGGCTATGTTATCTGCACACTGGGGAACATTTATGGGTCTGGTATCTGCACCCTGGGGAACATGTATGGGTCTGGTATCTGCACACTGAGGAGCATGTATGGGTCTTGTATCTGCACACTGGGGAACATTTATGGGTCTGGTATCTGCACACTGGGGAACATTTATGGGTCTGGTATCTGCACACTGGGGAACATGTATGGGTCTGGTATCTGCACACTGGGGAACATTTATGGGTCTGGTATCTGCACACTGGGGAACATGTATGGGTCTGGTATGTACCCACTGGGGAACATGTATGGGGTCTTGTATCTGCACACTGGGGAACATGTATGGGTCTGGTATCTGCACACCGGGGAACATGTATGGCTCTGAATTCTGCACACTGGGGAACATTTATTAGTCTGGTATCTGCACACTGGGGAGCATGAATGGGTCTGGTATCTGCACACTGGGGAACATTTATGGGTCTGGTATCTGCACACTGGGGAACATGTATGGGTCTGGTATCTGCACACTGGGGAACATTTATGGGTCTGGTATCTGCACACTGGGGAACATGTATGGGTCTGGTATGTACCCACTGGGAAACATGTATGGGGTCTTGTATCTGCACACTGGGGAACATGTATGGGTCTGGTATCTGCACACCGGGGAACATGTATGGCTCTGAATTCTGCACACTGGGGAACATTTATGGGTCTGGTATCTGCACACTGGGGAACATGTATGGGTCTGGTATCTGCACACTGGGGAACATGTATGGGTCTCGTATCTGCACACTGGGGAACATGTATGGGTCTGGTATCTGCACACTGGGGAACATGTATGGGTCTGGTATCTGCACACTGGGGAACATGTATGGGTCTGGTATCTGCACACTGGGGAACATGTATGGGTCTGGTATCTGCACACTGGGGAACATGTATGGGCCTGGTATCTACACACTGGGGAACATGTATGGGTCTGGTATCTGCACACTGGGGAACATGTATGGGTCTGGTATCTGCACACTGGGGAATATGTATGGGCCTGGTATTTGCACACTGGGAACATGTATGGGTCTGGTATCTGCACACTGGGGAATATGTATGGGTCTGGTATCTGCACACTGGGGAATATGTATGGGTCTGGTATCTGCACACTGGGAACATGTATGATTCTGTCTCTACCATGTATAGGTCTGTTTATCTGCCCACTGGAGTGCAAGAATGGGTCTGTTTTCTTCCAATTGGGGAACATATATGGCTTATTTCATGAGAGAGTAATGGATATTTTTAAATATCGAAACTATAAGCTTTATTTTATTATTAAAGTAAGAATGAGAGTTCAACGATAAAACACACACAGCAAATCATGAGGGACTTATTTTTTATAGTAGAAAATTTGAATATGCACATAAAATCTGTAGTCACCATTTTGATACAAAAAGTACATAGTACATAGCTCACAATAGATTTATTATGTTATTTGTTAAGTGTTGTTTAATATAACCTATTTAACAACATATTGGTGTCATTTTATGCAAAAAAATTCTCTTTAAAAATGATTGCTCACAAGACCTCATCGCTATTTGTTTTTGAAATGATATATTGTTGATTGAAACTTCATATGGTCTTCCTATCTAATAAACAGGGGCTGGTAAATGGTGGACAATGATTAATTTATCCACACCAGTTAAACCAGGCACCGCCCAGGGGGAAGTATAGGGATAGGTACTGAATGTGTCACCCCAATCCCTCCAGGCCAGTCAAATGGTGGTGCATCATTTGACATACCCCACATAACTTTTAGATACAAATACCTTTTATCATTTTTAAATATCTAATTTTGAGTGGGAAACCAAATAAATGCCTTTGCTGTTCATATCATATCTAATATGAATGATCAGAATTATAAGTTCATTATCATTACATTGGAATGTGAAATATTGTTGTGTTACATCACCTACATCATCTTTATTGACAAAGAATCATCTCCACATTTCTGCGGATTTTGCATTTGTTTGCTATGTATTTTTAGATCCGGGGAATTATTTACATCAAGATTTGAGGCAGGTTGGAGTGAAAAAGTAATATGAAATATTTTATGTCAAACAGAACTAGGTGCCCTAAACACACTGGTACTATTTGTAGAAAAGATAGAGGTATTGAAATCATATGACAAATATATGACATAAAAGCACGGGAACCTGCTGGTGGATGAAAGGCCAATATTATTCGCCCCTAAAAGCAAAACTGGAAAATAAACTTGGTGTTATTTCACCTCTTGTTATTTCATCATATACAAACGTGAATGGATTATTTTGATGTTTTTCTAAATGTGTAAGCTCACAATAGAATGGTTCAAATTGCAAAGTTCAGTGTTTTCAAGATTATCTAAGATAAATGTTATGAGCACATAGTTTTTATATATTTTCTTCGTTGGTTTATTATGTGAACTGAAAAGATGTCTATTGATGCAGACCTACTTCCATCATGACTAGGTGACTTGTGAGGGTTGATACTGCGTTCTTCACATCCCGAATACTTGAGTAATGATAATCTTTTTTGTTGCCTGGAAAAATATTGTTTACTGAAATTGTGTTTACCGCAAACACAGATGACTTACCACGCTATGGCAACCTCCCCGTAAAGCTATGCCGCTTAATGATGGTCTGTCCTCTAGGAAGGGGTGGCTTCCGGTGAGTATCATCTTGCAGCCAATGATAGGCGGTGTGGGGGACCTGGGGTGGAGACTGGCAACCCCTGCCATCACTGAGGCGTCAGAGTCACTCACGTGGAACTAGGTGTGCATTCTGTATGGGGGTGGCGCTTGTCTGGCTCTCACTCTTACATAAAGGCGCGTGTTTCATCTGGTTGCAACATCATTGCTGGCTTACTGCACACAACACGACAATTATATTATATGTCTTAAACATTCGTCAGATGAAGGAAAAGTGCTTCCAGAAATATCCAAAGATATAAGTGACTGTCTGATATTTGGTAAGTGATTTTTGTGACTACACATTTTTGTGAACTTATACCTCATAAGTAATTAGTTCTGTGAAATAATTTGTTTAATTTTGGGTGTAATTTACATAACAATGTAAGTATACGATATGCTAGCCTAAGCTGTATATGTAAATAAATCATCTCTGTTACAACTTTTTATGAGACTGCCATATTCTGTATTATGGATTAAGTAAATTTGCATTTCTGGTAGCCTTAGTAACTCAGCCATAAAATGTCAGAAGTATTGTTCTATCAGACATCTAGAGCATATTCTGGGATGAATATAAGGGATAAATATCAATTACAGACAAGAGATTGTTAAGTTACATGCACTCTTTGATTGGATAATAAGGGGTGGGTCTTGCAGAAATTGCTGATAGATTAGGATTGTCATTATTATAATTTTTTATATTTTTATTTATTCATTTATTTTATTATTTTGTTGGCAAGTACAAAATTGATGAGCTTAAGGCATTGTCATGTCCAACTCGATCAATAATGTCAAATAAATAAATGATAACACCGTAAATCTTGCACATGAGATCATATCATAGCATGACATTAACTCATTAATCTTCGAGTGTATTCTGTATGCAATCGATTACAAGTTTAAACTGTCTGGAAAATATAAGTGACATCATGTGCCAATGAAATTTCCATTTCCTTTTAAAACAAAATATTTCTCAAAAGAGAATATTTCATAATCATATTTTTTTATGTTATCCCACACCACCATAATCTTTTCAGTAAATAAAGAATACACAAAATGTTTTACTTTGATGACAGTCACGAAGACCTCTCACGATTGACATTGCTTTCCAAATTTAGAAAATGAATAGCATATAATTTGATGTCAATTCAGAGCACATTAGAATGAAATGATGAATGATAGGTCTGAGCTGGAATGCGTGGGAGACTCAGGGGTATGAACCAGGCACGTCGTCCGAAATGCATTTCGTGACATTCTGACATGTTCATGCTGGTTTGGCAAGAAAAGTCCATACAATGCAGAAGCTTGAAAAGGAATGTCTATCAGGAAATGTGCGCTCGATGCTGTCGCGGCAGTCAATGTTTATGGACATTGTTGAAGACTTTGACACCAAAATCGTGTTGTATTTGCCCTGCGAGAAATCACACAGGCTTGATAGAGCCGCGAATACTTGAACCTAACTGAACACTGTCAAGATAGTCAATTTACACAGGGGTGTCTGTTCTCGCCACATGTCTTCACAACCCATCTGCTTGAACAAAGTGCGGTCCACTATGCAATCAGAATTAAGATGCATTAATATATAGTTTTATGATGAATATATATATATATATACATTATGATGAATATATATATATATATATATATATATATATATATATATATATATATATATATATATATATATTCTCTACAGTGAATAGGTTGTACAAGTGGACATTTTGACAGAGATATTTTCTTTTTGCACTAAGAGAAGCAGAAGCTGAACACGTGCTATGGTCACCACCATTATAAGGTTTCTTACTTACAGTAGGAGTCAACCAGGTGCACCTCAGCTTCTCCTCAGGGCACAAGGCTTTATCTCTAACAGGAACATACATTTTTTAAATGTCACATGTTCTGCTAATGACCGCACAAACAATACTGGCATTGTGTTTCTTTAACTTTTAAACGATTGGTGAGAATTTAATTGTAAGCTCTTCGGGGGTGATTAAAAAAAATAACTTTTTGCCCTTTTTCGTGAATGTTTAGAATTATAGATTTTTGTAATGCACCTTTGTCAATATGTATCCAAATAGATAAATTGAATTGCCAATTTTCCTGAGCTCTGGGACGAAGTAAGTAATTTATTGCATACCTTAAAACTACTACATGAAACGGATAACCCTGAAGAAAGTGCGAGGTGACATTCGCAGATATATCATTACCTGCAGGGGGCAACACTGTCTCTAGAAGATTGGTGAAATATTGAAAGAATGTATTTATCGGCGTTTGGTATTTCACACTTGAAAGAAGTAAACATGTAATGTTATAGGTGTGAAAGGACACAGGTTAGCACCCTGATACGTGGGCGTCACCGGGCTTCTAATAGCGCCGGTCATACACGTACACAAAAGACAGATGGACCAGTAAATAATGACAAAACGCTGTCCTCGATCCACAAACACCTCAGGTCTTCGCCGCAAACATAGGCAGCGCCCTTCATACATCATTCTATATCAAACGCTAGGTTCATATCTTATTTAGTATATACCTTCTTATTGACGTGTCTCTCTTAGCATATTTCTGGTATGACATCCTACAACATTCAAAACTAGCCATTTATGGAGTTTAAGAAAAAAAAACGAGATGATTTAATAATAGAAAATGCACAATATGACCGCATCGTCTGTCCATTGCTCTACCCAAAGCCGTGTTACATTTTAGTCCTCATAAGATTATAAATATCAATAAATATTAACCAATAACGAAAATCTGATAATATACTACCACGCTATTCTCACGGTGGAAATATAAGAACATTATATTTTATTCAAGAAATGTTTTTGAACTAAAATAAATATTTGACATGAAGCCTAAAAATGTGTTATTGACTGAATACTTAAAAAAATTCCAAATGCTCTTAGACTAGATAAATAATATGGTATATATGCCTTTTGGCCAGTAGTGTTGCGTGCATTTGTTTCACACCACATTGCTCTTCATACTTTCCAGATAATGGGGTGTTCTGCAGTGTTTTGTCTTGTGATTGTGTCATGTTTTGTGATACATGTCTATGCAGCCGCCCTCTTTCCCGTGGCGCAACAATCTGCGGCCCACAGCCGAGGTAAACGAGCAGGTAAGACGGACACATCAAGCATAATTATCTGAACTTTCTCCCACTGGACAGACAAGTTTATGTATAATCTAATGTCAAAGTGGTAATAATAAAAAAAAGTCATATTTATGGTCAATAAGTCACATCATGTTAAAGTCCCGCGTCATATTGCCAACCAATCACATCATTTTAAGGTGCAGAAATATTCAATATTAAAAATATGAGATTTCTTGGCCATGTGTATTACTATGTTTTACAACTCATTACTTTAAGGTTTGTAAATATGTGAATATATGAGATTTGATGGTAATATATGTTCTTGTATGTTTTAGTGTGCACGATGGCGGACATTATATTTGTTCTGGATTCCTCCGGCAGTGTTGGAGAGGACAACTGGAGTAAGCTTAAGTCGTTTGTCATGGAGACGGTGAGGCAGTTATCGGTGGGTGAGTTCAGCACTCACATTGGCGTGGTAACCTATGGCAACCGAGCCACTCTTAACTTCCACCTTAACGACTACTACGACGTGGAGGAGATGACACAAGCCATATCTGACATCAGATGGAAAGACGAAGAGACCAACACGTCCGGAGCCATTTGGTTCATGAACAACATGATGTTTAAAGCTGAGCACGGTGACCGGCCCAACGCGGCGAACCTCGGCGTCATCCTGACGGACGGGGAGTCTAACAGGGATGCCAACCTAACCAAGCCCTTTGCCACGGCAGCCAGGGAGGCTGGGATCACACTGATGGCCATAGGCATAGGAGATGGTGTCAAAGATGAAGAACTTTACAATATTGCCTCCAATACTTCTGAAAACACGTCCCTTGTTATGCACGTCAAGAACTTCAATGCCCTCGACATGATTAAAGAGCAGCTTAAGTCAGTGGCCTGCGATATTCCTGTTGGTAGGGTTCAATTAAAGTTTTAAAAGCTCATTTTCAAACCGTGTATATTAATTTTGTTTCTTCCATAACTATGCAATTATATATCATTGAGTATAACATTGTTGGTACATGATTTGAAACTTATATTTGAGACGTGTTGGATATTTAGATTGCAGGTCTAACGCGGATGTCATGTTTGTGCTGGATGCTTCCGGAAGTGTACGAGAACATAACTTTGAAAAGATGAAACATTTTGTCAAGTCTATGGTTGAGGTGATGAATGTCGGAAACACAGAGAGCAACATTGGTGTGATGACTTTCAGCAACACAGCAAAGATAGAATTCCATCTTAACGAGTTCCACATGAGAGACAAAATCAACGAGGCGATTGACAAGATCCCCTTCAGCCGCGGAAGGACCAACACAGCAGCCGCACTGCGCATGCTCAGGGAGTCTGCCTTTACAGAGAAAAACGGGGACAGGGGACACTTCCGGAACATAGCTGTAGTGTTCTCAGATGGAGGCTCTAATGATTTTGATGAAACATTGGATGAGGCCAAAAAAGCCAAAGAGGTCGGAATAACTATTTTGGTGATTGCGGTGTCTGACTGGGTGAACATGCTGGAGGTAAATCAAATCGCTTCTGACCCGGATGAATACAATGTCTTCCACGTGGACAGTTTTGATGCTCTTCCCTCTATAACTGGCACCCTAGAACGCTACATATGTGACCGTAAGTAGCAATGGAGATCTCATTTAAATTTCCCCATCTTATTTCAGTAAAATACATGTTTTATTTAATGATATGAGGCCAAAATGAAATGTCTTGCCACATTTCAGTTATTATTTGATAAAAAAAACTATCATGCTTATGGTTATTTATTCAATAGCAGAAATATCAACAAAGTGTATTTCATTTTATCTCAAACAATTAATGGTATTTTAATACGCAATGGTATCAATGTCAAAACTCTTTTAATCAAGTGGTGCCCCCTGTCGGATGTAGCAAAATGACCATAGTGTAAACACTCAAGGTTGCAATGTATTTCAATGATAAACTGAATTTAACACGGAGCATATTTAACAAGTATTGCACAATGTCTTGCAGAAACCAATGAGTGTGCTAGCCAGCCATGTCTGAATGGGGGAAAATGCATAGATGACACCAACAGATACGTTTGTCTTTGTCCTCAAGGTACTGCCGGAATCAACTGTGAAAAAAGTAGGTTCCCTATCTAATGGAATACATTGTATTGGTAGTAACTCATCTGATACTATAAATATATGAGACCTATAAGATACGTTGGAATAATTTTTTCCTATTTTGTCTATTTTTGTAGCTTGTCCAGACCCGGCTGATATTGCAATTGCACTGGACGCATCTGGCAGCATAGGACAAGCGAACTTTTACACAATGCTGGAATTCCTCAAGAACTTTGTCAATAATCTCAACATTGGACAGACACGTGTTGCCATAGAGCTCTTTTCTTCCGATGCTGAAGTCAAATTTCACCTCAACACATTTGAACAGAAAGAGGAACTCATGAATGCTATCAGGTTTGTTAATACATATTATTCTAATGTGCTGGATTGCTTCATCTCTTAAATATAATCACCAAGTTTATTTTCATTATTTCATCAAATGATTGTTTTTGTTTCAGTTTTGCTTACCCCGGAGGTTCAACAAACACGGCTGAAGCCCTTAGCCGCATTCGCTCCATGCTGTCTCATGAGAATGGGGACCGCCCTAATGCCCGCGACATCGGCATCGTCATCACGGACGGCGAGAGCAACAACAGGGAGAAGACCTTCCTGGAGGCTGTCAAGACCAGAGACAAGGGCATCAATGTCCTCTCAGTAGGTGTCGCTATGAACATCCGAGGACGACGAGAACTGGATGCAATATCCACTGATCCAGACAATAAAAATGTCATCCATGTTGATAAGTTCAATGCACTGTTTGATGTCACTGATCAACTGCTTAATTCTGTCTGCAACGGTAAGATATTTAGCTTAAAACTAAAACTTAAAACAAAATTACGATGATATTAATGTTCAAATAATCGGATTAACATTTATTACCCGAGGTGTATTTAGAACATAAAATAATATTTAGTATTTAATAGACAGATTGTTCCCATGACCATGTTTTCATGAAATGCATAAAGGATAAGAACTATTGCATATTTTTATTATTCCTAAGCAATGAATCACAGTACCAAACAAGAAAAACTCGTCCCTTTCTTCAATATCATTCTGGAACCGTTCAAGTAACTATATTAATTGTTTTGAGAGATGAGAACTAAGAATGTTGAACATATTGTAGTTAAAAACGAATGTGCGAGCAACCCATGCCAGGGAGGTGCAACCTGTATTGACGGAATCAACTCCTACACATGCCAATGTCCAAAAGGAAGAACTGGGCCCAACTGTGAGCGAGGTCAGTCAAGTTAGATTTTTCCAACCAAAGCAGCTTGGATAAAAAGTCCAAGGACTTAGTGAAACCGTGCTAAAGCATATTTTGCAACATATATATTCTTGTATTTATATAACACTCAGTTTGTTGGTGTCTCCATTTTGAATTCAATCATATGATGTCCGGGTCAAGTGTAAGATAAGGTACTACTTTTCTGCTCGCATGTTTCTCGGCAGGATGTGACGGTGAAGCGGATGTGGTGTTTATCATTGATTCCTCGGGTAGCATCCATCGGGAGAGATTTGATTTGATGCTGGAGTTCGTTAGCAACGTCACAGAGCGACTAGAGGTGAGCATGGACAGAACCAGAGTGGGCGTGGTCGTCTACAGCGACTCTGCCACCTGTCAATTCAACCTGGACCACTACCAGTCCAAGCAGGACGTGATGCAGGCCGTGCGCTCCATCCGGTGGCTACAGGGACGCACCAATACGGCCAGCGGTCTCAAGCTCGCCCGGGAAGAGATGTTCCGTCAAGAGCATGGGGACCGGTACAATGTGGCCAACTACGCCGTCGTGCTCACAGACGGGGAGTCAAACATCAACAAGGACAGGACCATCCCCGAAGCCATCATGGCCCGCCTAGAAGGAACTCACGTGTCTGTCGTCACTGTCGCGAAGAAGGTCAACCTGGAGATGAAGGGCATAGCAAGTGACCCGGATGACCAGAATATCCTCTTTGTGGAGAAATATAACCAGCTTCACACTGTGACAGACAAACTTGTTAAATCAATGTGTGATGGTAAGCTTCCCTTCAATTTTCTTCTCACAAAACTAATAAAGTGAACCACAGCAATCTGAAGAAATTGTCAACCAAGGATTTATTTCAGTTGTGCAGTTCAAGACATATGAGAAAAAAGATATTTGCAGAGTTATTCAATATACAAAACCCTAATGTATGTTTTTTAAGATATAGAATTCTTAAAATAGATTTGTTCCCTGTTCAAGTATGATTGGCAGTATGTCTATACTCTGCTAAACAGAGGTAGTCGATTCTTTCCCTTCCTCTGCCTCCATTACCCTATCATTCTTTTCATAAGGAATATGAAAAACCCAGGTTATCAATAAATATGCAGATTGGCTCCAGTGTATAGAATGTAATGTTTGTTTGTAGATGTGGATGAATGTGAGAGTAACCCATGTCAGAATGGTGCCCAGTGCTACAATGGAAATCATCAATATCTCTGCTTCTGTGCTGATGACTACACAGGAGTCAACTGTGAAAGACGTGAGTACAACGCTTTCTTGGTAAAAGCATTCATTTACTGTATTTATTGGGAATAGATATTCCACTCCTGAAAATATCAGACTACATGTACATTTTCCATATGTTTTAAACCGAGGGTCTCGCTCGACATTGTTACACTTAGAAACATGTGAAAAAATATATTTTTTGTTATAATTGGGGCTGGCCCCTTTGCTTACAGCCAGATACATGTAAGAAATGTAAGATAATAAGCCATAGAAATAGGTGTGGAATTTCTTTATAAATGTCTTGGTAAATATGTATGTCATCTTAGATTTGAGGGCTACATTTTCATGTCCATATTTCCAGGGTGCGGACGCCGAAAAGATGTGGTTTTTGTTCTTGACGCGTCTGGATCAGTAGAAGAAAGATTTGACATCGCTCTCAAACTTACAAGACAGATTATACAGGGACTTAATTTTGCCGGCGGAAGGACGCGCGTAGGAATGCTCACATTCAGTGATCACCCGGATGTTCGATTCCATCTCAACCGTTACCCGGATAAATTCAGCGTCCTGAATGCCATAGCGTTCACACAGGAGGGCGGTAAGACCAACACGGCGGCAGCTCTCTCAGAGATGTATGAGAACATGTTCATCTCGTCATCCGGCGACCGAGCGGGAGACGACAACGTGGCCATCGTCATCTCAGACGGACGGTCTAATGTCAATCCGGAACAGACGATACCAAGCGCCGACCAGGCAAGACGTGAGGGCATCAAGATGATGGCGGTTGGAATCGGGAACAAAGGCGAGGTGGACCAGACTGAACTCAGCAGAATAGCAAATGCTCCCTCATACACAAACGCTTTCTTCTTGAAGTCTGAGTCAGAGATCGCCGGCATAGCAAGAAACATTCTTGACAATTTATGCCAATAATCAAAATCGGGACTCTGGAATGATTTTAAACCTTGTTGACATGAGTGAAACTTTTCATAGATCATTGCGGAAATAACTGTTTGTTAAAACGTTATTCTGTTATGCATCTTTTTTATGATTGTTCCAGTAGTCTTGAGCTATTTACTTTCAGTATTGCCACTTCTGAAATGCAAGACTTTAAATGCAATTACAAAGACAATCATTATCCTCGTCTATAATTTATAACCTGTGATATTTGGACACGATGGATAGCAGCCTGAATATGAGATTTGTTATGAAAATAATGACACTAACTTATGTCCTGAGATTTATTGTATATATACAATATATATAATGACACTAACTTATGTCCTGAGATTTATTGTATATATACAATATATATAATGACACTAACTTATGTCCTGAGATTTATTGTATATATACAATATATATAATGACACTAACTTATGTCCTGAGATTTATTGTATATATACAATATATATATCATATATATACAATATATATATATATATATATATATATATATATATATATATATTGTCCTGAGATTGATTGTATATATAATTATTAGCAAAGTGATGTAATATTCGAACACTTTCCCGGGCGAGCTATTGCCTTTAATTTTCTACCCTGATATCGACATATATTGTCAATATATTGAAAGTGTGCTGATTACGCTGTTCAAACTATATCAATCAATTGACAAAACTGAGTATTATTTCTTTCTTCATCCATGAAATATCGATTATGAAATTGATATTGTAAATTACATATATGAGTTACCATTATATGGGAAGATAGCTTGTGCACAGACCATTTTCATTTCCCCGAGAATGAGATTTCGCCACATCATAGACAGGTGTTAAGTTGACAACAGCATTAGCTAATTCCAGAAAGTCATTAGCTTCACATATTACAATATTTACCTGAGCCTGAATGTATAATAACAATATAACTAAGTTAGATTGTTTTTATTTATATTCTT